>CM024759.1:17546226-18816436 GCA_014218235.1 Colocasia esculenta
GTCGCTGGATTTGGGGCGATTTGGGCGTATGGTGCGTGGTTCGGTGTGCTCTCGACATGAGGACTTTGCTCGAAGCGTGGGAAATGCCGATTCGTGGTTGTTCTTTGCGTTCTTCATGTAGGTAGGAAGATTCTGCTCATCTTCTTATTGTGATAGATGTAATCGTCATGTTTGATGCATGAACCAAGTTCTATTTGATAGATGGCATGTTAGTATAGCTGTTACACTAGTTGTAATTGCTTTATACGGTTGTTTACCAGCATTTTGTGGTATTTCCAGAAGTGGTACTCTCGGAGTGGGGCTCTGTCTGTGAAGGTGACAGCCCTGGGTGTCGCATTCTGAATGCGACAACCCGGGGCGTCGCATTCTGAATGCGACATTCCCCCCTGTCGCTTTCTTCCTTTCGAGGGTTGTTAGCATGTTCCTAGTTATGTGAATATTATGTTATTTCATGTATTTAAAGTATTGTGGCGGTGCTTTGGCACGTCGTGGTTGCATGGTTTGTGCGTACGTGGCAAGTTGGGTAGTAGACGCCTTCCGTGGTTACCTCTCGAGTCTGGTACCCCAGGTTCTCTGTGAGCCAGACACGTTAGTTCTTGGGGTGTGTCCCAGTACTGTGTGTAGCATTAGGTTTTGTGTCGTCTCACTAGACACCCTCACTCGTCTGTTGAGTTGTACGTCCGGCTGAGGGAAAGACGACAGTGAGGCAACGACTTGTGATGTCTTGGTTCTCAGTTCGGTCGCTTGTAGCGTGCTCATTGTTGGGGGACGGACACCAATAGATGTACTGGTCCCCTGCTAGTCCCGTGTTCCACAGCCTCACTCTAAGGGTTCCAGAACTCTTAGAGGTGTGTCAGGCGTGGGTTTGTAGCATGTGTCACTGCAGGTGTGGTGTTGGTTGGTCTCCACAGCTTGTTGGCACTGTAGAGGTGGAGCGGTAGCTGAACCTTCCATCCGTGGCTGCGAGATTGAGAGGTAATCCTATGTGGTTTGTTCGGGGCAGTATCTGGTGTCACAAACCAGGTTTCGTGACCCGAGTGTGGCAATATCCTTCTTTAGCTCGTACACTTGAGCGTGGTTTACCATTTATTTATTATTGTCCAATCCATATTATCAACATAGAATTGTTTATTTAAATATAGTTGTACTACCATGCATAGGTAGCTCTATTAACTGTTTACTTTAGTTCTTTACATCTGCTTCTCGTGAGACTGGTGTTCTTTCGGCTTTTGAGGAAGTTTCTCTATTAAGCCAGTGACTTGTGAGGCTCACACCTACTCATTTCAAGTGAAGGAGAGCAGCAGAGTTCCCGTCCCTCATCTAGTTTGGAGTCGCACCGTAGCGGAGTTGAGCTTGCACCACCAGTAGTGTAATTTTACTTTATGTTGTACCTCGGGGTATGCCCCAGACTATTGTACTTTGTTCTTTGACTTTAGTTGGGAACTGGCTATGTAAACTTCACGCAAATATGTGTGAGATTGTATATTAAATGTGATCTTATGTATGTTTAATTGGTTTTTTTTATGTTCTCACGGACTAGAGTAATGGTATCCCTTGTGAGGCTTCAGCCTATTTGCGGGAGGCGGAGTCGGATCAGCCTTGTTATTAGGTTAAGGGGTATGAACGATGAAGAGCACTTTAGTTGGTATCAGAGCAAGGTCCATGTGAATATACAGAAACATGGAGACTTACATACCCATGATCTCTACTAAAGTCCACTACTGGTGGTTGGCCCTAATTTTGTATTGACTTGTTAGTGTGTTGTATGGTTTGGAATGATGTATGTGCATGATTTAAAATGGCTGATAGAAGAGTTTGGGGAGGTGGAGGAGATGAACCAGAAGAGTTCACTCATCAGTTGATTGAGAGGCTATCAGAAATCATTACTGAGATTAGAACAAGGTTGGATCAGTAGGTACCGATTCAACCAGCAGTGATACACCTCAGGTTGTCGAGGAGGAAGTACCAGTGGCACCATTCCCACCACCATCGGGAGTTGAGGTACAAGCCATTGTACCTATACCCCCAGCAGTACCAGCACATCCAGTTAGTACGGAGGAGCCTATAGTGTTAGTAGAGAGGTTTTTGAGGTTACAACCATCCACTTATTCAGAAGGTCTGAATCCAGATATAGTAGAGCATTGGGTGCATGAGATTGAGAGGGTTTTTGTTCCTATGAGGTGTCCGCAAGCAGATAGAGTGATTTTGGCTATGTACTAGTTGCGTGGTTTTGCACAAGAATGGTGGAGATTGAAGATGCAGATAATATTTGTAGGCAGGACTGAAGATTCCATCACTTGGCCAGAGTTTTTGGGAGTGTTAAATGATACCTTATTTCCAGTCCAGATGCAGTAAGCAAAAAGGAAGCAGTTTAGAACATTGCAATAAGGGAATTTATCAATTTTGGAGTATCATATGCGATTTATAGCATTGATCAGGTATGCACCGTATGTGGTTACAAATAATGCAATGATGATGGAATATTTCATTCGAGGATTACGACCAGAGTTGCAGGATGCAATGATTGCCCTCATGTGCAGAACAATGGAAGAAGCGGCTCAACGAGTAGCTATTTTAGAGAGGACTGTGCAAGCTAGGCAGACAAGGGAGTTAGGTAGTTTTCGGCTTCCACAACGTTCTCCAGGTGTTAGTAAGGGAAAAGCACCATTAGGAGCATCTTCATCAGGGTTTACTAAGTGGGGTTCCAAGTTAAAGAAGATATTCAGAGGTCGAGGAGGTGGAAGACAACAGACACTCCAGCAGGGTCGAGGCTTCAGGCTAGAGCTAGAGGAGTCCTAGCAGAGTATAGCTAGACAGCCCGTGGTTCCTCCAAGTTACATGTGTTATAATTGTGGGCAGCGAGGACATTTAATTAGAAATTGTCCTTATCCCAGATAGTACAGTTATGGTAGAGCAGCACCACAACAACAACAACAAGCCCAGTAGCCACCGGCAGATTGAGGTAGAGGTCCGCCTTTCCAGAGGGGTCGAGGACGAGTTATGTTCATCACCAGAGCACAGGTAGAGGCATCTAATTTAATTGAAGGTATACTACCTATCTTTGAATTTTCTACAAGAGTGTTGATAGATCCAGGTGCATTACATTCTTTTATTTCTAAAGATTTTATGGATAGTATAGTTCATCCTTTAGAAAAGAAGCAGTGTAAGTTGATTGTGGAAGTCCCTTCAGGTGGTTATATGTTTACCTCCAGTTATTTATTTCTAAAGATTTTATGGATAGTATGGTTCATCCTTTAGAAAAGAAGCAGTGCAAGTTGATTGTGGAAGTCCCTTCAAGTGGTTATATGTTTACCTCTAGTTATTTATTTCTAAAGATTTTATGGATAGTATGGTTCATCCTTTAGAAAAGAAGCAGTGTAAATTGATTGTGAAAGTCCCTTCAGGTGGTTATATGTTTACCTCTAGTTATTTAGATGAAGTTCCAATAGTGATTCAAGGAAATCAATTGCCAGTTAGATTGTATGCATTGCAGTTGAAAGAGTATGATATGATTTTGGAAATGGATTGGTTAGAGGCTTGTGGAGCAATATTAGATTGTAGGAAGAAGAAAGTCAGATTTTGTCATCCCAGTGGAGCAGTATTTGAATTTCAATGTATGTCATTTTACACTTCCAAATTTATTATTTCTGCACTTAGAGCTAGAAGGTTAATTAATGCGGGATATGTAGCATATTTAGCTTCAGTAAGTCTAGTTGGATCAGATAAGTCTATAGAGATGTTTCCAGTGGTCAAAGAATTTGCAGATGTATCTCCAGAGGATTTGACAGGGTTAACTCCACACAAAGAGGTTGATTTTACAGTAGAATTGCAGCTGAGTAGTATGCCGATTTTGAAAGCACCATACAGGATGTCACCAATTGAATTGAAAGAATTAAAGAAGCAGTTACAAGAATTGTTAGAAAAAGATTTCATCAGGCCCAGTCATTCACTGTGGGGTGCACCAGTGTTGTTTGTTAGAAAGAAAGATGACAGTTTCAGAATGTATATAGATTATCGTCAATTGAACAATGTTACTATTAAGAATAAGTATCAACTTCCAAGAATAGATGATTTGTTTGATCAATTGCAGTCAATTAAGGTATTTTCTAAGATAGATTTGAGGTCAGGGTATCACCAGTTGAGAATCAGAGAGAAGGATATTGATAAAACAACTTTTAGGACAAGATATGGTCAGTATGAGTTTGTGGTTATACTGCTTGGGTTGACAAATGCACCAACAAATTTTATGAATTTGATGAACATAATATTTCACCCATATTTAGACAAGTTTATTATGGTATTTATAGATGATATATTAGTATATTCAGTATCAGAGGAGGAACATGCAACACATTTAAGGATCACTTTGAAGACTTTATGGGAACATCAATTGTATGCCAAATTCAATAAGTGTAAGTTTTAGTTACGGGAAATTCAATTTCTGGGTCATGTAATTTCTGGAGAAGGGGTAGTAGTGGATCCAGCCAAAGTTGAAGCAGTCATGAAATGGGAAGAACCAAAGACAATATCAGAAATCAGAAGTTTTCTAGGTTTAGCAAGATATTACAGGCATTTCATTCAGGATTTCTCAAAGATTGCAACCCCTATGACAAAGTTAACCAGGAAAGGAGTGCCATTTGTGTGGTCTGCAGATTGTCATTGGAGTTTCATGGAATTGAAGAAGAGGCTCACTTCAGCACCTATATTAGAGTTACCATCAGGCAGTGGAGGATTTGTGTTATATACAGATGCTTCTAAGAGAGAACTCGGGGCAGTGTTGATGCAGTATGGAAAAGTTGTAGCATATGCATCCAGGTAGCTAAAGCATCATGAAGAGAATTATCCAGCACATGATTTGAAATTAGCAGCAATAATATTTTCTTTAAAGTTATGGGGGCATTATTTGTATGGGGAAAGGTTTGAAATTTTTACAGATCACAAGAGTCTAAAATATATTTTCTCTCAAAAAGATTTGAATCTAAGGCAACGCAGATGGATGGAATATTTGAAGGATTATAATTTTAGTTTGACATATCATCTAGGTAAGCCTAATGTAGTTGAAGATGCGTTAAGCAAAAAACTAGTTTTGAGTCAGATGATGAAAAAAGAGTGGAAGTTATATGAGGATATAACAGAGAATTCCCTGTTTATTCCAAATAATCAGCAGCGAGCAGTATTGGCCAGCAATACAGTGGAACCATCATTATATTGGCAGATAGAAGAAGCCCAAAGAATAGATGAGAACTTAGCTGAGATTGTGAAGATGGAGGATGTTACTATTGATAATGATTATGTGGTTAGGCTCAGAGGCTGATTGTATGTTCTAGCAGAAGCAGAGATAAGACAGAAGGTATTGGAGGAAGCACACAGGGCCAAATATTCAATTCACCCAGGTAGTATAAAGATGTATCAAGATTTAAAGAAACACTTTTGGTGGCCAAATATAAAGAAGAAAATAGTAGAATTTATAAAAAGATGTTTGATTTGTCAGCAAGTGAAAGTAGAGCATTAGAGACCGAGAGGATTATTGCAGCCATTGCCGATTCCACAGTGGAAATATGATGATATTGCCATGGATTTTGTGATAGGATTGCCTAAAACAACATCAGGTCATAATGTGATTTTGGTTTTTGTGGATCGATTGACAAAAGTATGTAGGTTATTAACTGTAAGCATGTCTTGGACAGTTAATAGATTGGCTAGACTATATATGGATAGGATAGTACCATTGCACGACATTCCAATAACTATAGTTTTATATAGAGATCCAAGGTTTCTTGAGGAGTTTGCAGCGAGTAATTGACACTGAGTTAAGGTACAGTTTAGCTTATCATCCACAAATAGATGGGCAAATAGAAAAAACAATTTAGACAATAGAAGATATGTTGCGAGCTTGTTATTTGGCATGGGGAGGTACTTGGGAGCATCACTTAGGAATGGTGGAGTTCGGTTACAATAATAGTTATCATGCAAGCATTGGAATGGCACCGTATGAAGCTTTATATAGTAGACCGTGTAGGACACCTTTGAATTGGCATGAGGTAGTAGAAAGGGAGGTTATGGGACCAGAATTGATTCATCAATGTTCAAAAATGGTCAAGTTTATAAAGGAAAAACTTCAGACAGCTCAAAGTCGTCAGAAAAGTTATGCAGATACAAGGCGTAGGCTATTACAATTTAAAGTCGAGGATTATGTGTTCTTAAGGGTTTCTCCGACAAAAGGTGATCTGAGATTTAGCAAGAGAGATAAATTAAGTCTGAGGTATGTGGGTCCATTCCGATTTTTGGAAAGGATTGGAGAAACAACTTATAGAATAGAGCTTCTAGCAGATTTCATAGATGCACATGTTGTATTCCATGTCTCTATGTTGATAAAATATATATGGGATCCTTCACAAATAGTCAGTTACACCAGAGATGATTTGAAGCCAGATATGTCTATGCTAGAATATCAGTTCAGATTACAGAAAGACGAACACAAAAGTTGAGAAACAAAGAGATTGAATTAGTGAAAATCAGATTGGAAAACATGTAGGGAGGAGAAGATACTTGGGAATTAGCAGAAGAAATGATGAAAGCACATCCATACTTGTTTTTGTAAACTTTTAATTTTTTTTAGGTGATAGTTCCATGCATGTTTGATTATGAATTTGGTGTTAAGATTTCTTACTAAATTTTGAGGAAGATTTTTGTCTTAGGTGATAGTAATGTAATGTCGTGACCATTCGGATCGCGGTTTCTTAGGTTTGGTGGCCAGTGTGTGGCCAAAAGGTAGTGTTTGGAGTTTCTATAGGTTGTGTGGGTGCCGTGGGCCAAATATTCGGGCCCAATGTGCCCTCTGGTTGACTGTCTGTGAACGCAAGGTAGGAGTGTGTCGCGTTCTTAATGTGACAGACTCGGGCGTTGCATTCTCATTGCCACCGTTCGAGGTGTTTTGGCCGCTTGCCCTATGCATGGAGCATGCGGGGCTGCTGCGTGGCATCGGCATCAGGACGGCGATGGCCTAGACCGTCACGTTCTTGTCGCGACAGCTAGGTGCATCGCATTCTTAACTGTGATGGGTTAAGTACCTTAGGTCAGCCAAACAGAACATAGGAAGCTTTGTTCGGCCAAGAGGAGGTTTTGTCATCGGATTTGGGGTTATTCGGGTGTATGGCGTGTGGTTGGGCATGCTCTCGACGTGAGGACATTTCTCGGAGCATGGGAAATGTCGATTTGTAGTTGTTCTTTGCATTATTTGTGTAGGTAGGGAGATTCTATTCATTTTCTTATTGTGATTGATGCAATCATCATGTTTGATGCATGAAACGAGTTCTATTTGATAGATGGCATGTAGTATAGCTGTTACACTAGTTGAAATTGCTTTATATGGTTGTTTACCTGTATTTTGTGAGATTTCCGAAAGTGGTATTCCCAGAGTGGGGCTCTTTCTGTGAAGGCGATGGCCCTGGGTGTCGCATTCTAAATGCGACAGCCTAACTTGTCGTGTTCACGTTTAGAAGGCGCTGTATCGGGGAGTCGCGTTCTGAACGCGATAGGACCCCCTGTCGCCTTCTTGCTTCCGAGGGCTGTTAGCATATTCCTAGTTATGTGGATGTCATGTTATGTTATTACATGTATTTAAAGTATTGTGGTTGTACTTTGGCACATGTCGAGATTAAAGGATGTCGCGGTTGCATGGTTTGTGTATACGAGGCAAGTTGGGTAGTAGGACACCTTCCATGGTTATCTCTCGATTCGGGTATCTCGGGTTCTCTATGAG
Source organism: Colocasia esculenta (assembly GCA_014218235.1). Classification (NCBI taxonomy): domain Eukaryota; kingdom Viridiplantae; phylum Streptophyta; class Magnoliopsida; order Alismatales; family Araceae; genus Colocasia; species Colocasia esculenta. The sequence continues at coordinate 17,553,989 of CM024759.1, forward strand.
CCAAGCACGTTAGTGCTCGGGGTGTGTCCCGACACTTGTGTACCTTTAGGGTTTGTGTCATCTCCCTGGACACCATCACTCACATGTCTAGTTGTACGTCTGGCTGAGGGAAAGACGACAGTGGGGCAGTGACTTGTGGTGTGTTGGTTCTCAGTTTGATCGCTTGTAGCGCGCTCGTGGTAGGGGGACGGACACCAGTAGACGTATTGGTCCCCATCTAGTCCTATGTTTCACAACCTTACTTTAAGGGTTCCAGAACTCTTAGAGGTGTGTCAGGCGTGGGTCTGCAGCGTGTGTCGCTACAGGTGTGGTGTTGGTTGGTCTCCACAGCTTATTGGCACTTTAGAGGTGGAGTGGCAGTTGGACCTTCCATCTGTGGTTGCGAGATTGAGAGGTAGTCCTGTGTGGTTTGTTCGGGTCAGTAGCTGGTGTCGCGATCTAGGTTTCATGACCTGAGTGTGGCGTTACCCTTCTTTAGCTCGTACACTTGAGTGCGGTTTGCTATTTATTTATTATTGTCCAATCCATATCATCAACATAGAATTGTTTATTTAAATGCAATTGTAGTACTATGCATAGGTAGCTCTGTTAACTGTTTACTTTAGTTCTTTACACCTGCTTCTCGTGAGATTGGTGTTCTTTCGACTTTTGGGGAGTTTCCCTACTGAGCTAGTGACTTGTGAGGCTCACCCCTACTACTTTCAGGTGAAGGAGAGCAGCAGAGTTCCTGTCCCTTGTCTAGTTCGGAGTCGCACCGTAGCAGAGTTGGGCCTGCACCACCAGTAGTGTAATTTTACTTTCTGTTGTACCTCAGGGTATGCCCCAGGCTGTTGTACTTTGTTCTTTGACTTTAGTTGGGAACTTGCTATGTAAAATTCATGTAAATATGTGTGTGATTGTATATTAGATGTGATCTTATGTATGTTTAATTGGTTTCATTTATGTTCTCATGGACTTGAGTAATGGTATCCCTTGCGAGACTTCGGCTTGTTCGTGGCAGACGAAGTCGGATCAAGATCATTATTAGGTTAACGGGTTTGAACGACAAGGACCGCTATAGAAGCAGTACGAGGGTTGGAGAAGATAGCTCTAATTGGTGCGATCTCCTCCTTCTCTAGTGCCCTAGCTCACCTCCACACGACCCCAATAGGTATGTAACTCGTCCCCAAGGGGATTGAGAAGAGTATTTATATATTTATGTTTAATTCAACTCCTAAGGATACTAGGAAAATGGGGTTACGAGTTTTGGTTGGTCTCTTCCTAGATTTGGGGATTTTATCCCAATTTGAGTGGAAGAGGTATAAGGAAACCTCACTTCATGGTGGTGCACAAATTTGGGTCGTTTTAAGGGTCTATTAAGTTTGTTTCTAGCCCTAATTGGTCTTCCTAAATGAAGCTTAATTAATCCTACAAATTTCTGGGATTTATTGCCTTTGAATTTAATCCTTGGCCCAAAATCTCTTGAAATAGTTGGTCTTGTTTAATTAGAGTCTAACCATGAATTTTACTTTATTTATTGAACACTTTTTGCACATAAAATAATGGTGTGTATATGCTTGACTTAATTTGTTATAATTAAATTGTTAGAGTTTTAATTTCACTCTAATTTTAATTAATTACATTTTTTTGTTCCAGGGTGCTACAGGTGGGGCGAGGGGAGAGAGAGAAGCAAATAGAGAGAGAGAGAGAGAAGCAAATAATGTAACACCCTCCTCTGACCGCACACACACATATACATATCACATATCACATAGTTCTTGATCGGAAGAGGGGTTACACTAACAAACTTCGTTATGGTTGACAAATCTGTGTGGTGCCCAAGACTAGAAAACTATTCCACAAAGGCATTTTTGGAAGTATTGTATTTCAACAAAGTAACTAAGTATTAACACTCATTATTTACATAAAGCCAAACTTTCTCTTCTAGACCTTTAATAGTACAACAAAATCTCTAAAGAGTCATTAAACTATGCTATTCTTTCTTCCTTTCTTCTTCAGCAGTGGAATTTAGAATCATTTGTAGCTGAGGTTACCTTCACCTTCAATCTGAAAGGGTTGGAGGAAACAAAGGCATGAGTCGGAAGGACTCAGTAGGTGAAAGTAGGCATATATGGATCAAAAACACATTTGCTCATGAATTTCATACTTAAAAGAAACATATAGCTCAAATTGAATTCATAATGAGCCCAAACAAATCACAGAATAAGAGTCATATTTGTCTTTCAGAATTCAAACCATAACTTGATTTGGAAACGAATTCAACAGGCATCACTGCTCTCAAGAGGTTACTAAATAGACGTAAATACATCCTCAGTGCCTAGGCGATTCCAGCACCTTGGATCTTGTTCATTGCGCAAGAACTGGGTTTATTACCCACCATCGTCAGTCCATTGGCTTGGATTTACCTACAAACTGTCGTCCACAGCTGATCACAAGTGACTGGTGCTACCATAAGTGATCCTAAACCCTCTTTGAAGAGAGCACTGTCTTCAGATCATAAATTTCATCTCATAAGCACAATAAAGATGGAACTTTTAAAAGATAGTTTGTTGAATGAGTAGTCAAATTATTTTGGTCATAAAGTGGTTTAAGATCCAAGGAAATGAGATAAACAACTTGTGGGGTCAATAGGGTAGTGAATCTTCAAAAGATGGAACAAGGATTGGAGCTGGAAACACAATCAGGACAGCATCTGTCGACAGCCATGGGCTGCCTATCGACAGATGGCAACAAACCCAGTAAATCTGAGGTTCTGAAAATTGGGCCTGTCGACAGCTATAGGCTGCCTGTCGACAGATAGCAACAGACCCAAAAATTTGAGGTTCTGGGACAAGAGCGCCTGTCGACAGATGGGGTTTTACCTGTCGACAGCTACTGCATTCCTTTCCAGACATGGTTATAAACCAACTAATGATGTGAACACCAATTAAAACTTGAACATTAGGAAAGATAAAGGCTAACTTTAAATTTTTTATGGTCTTGCTGAGTACCTGTTAGGAATCACAGCAAATCAAAGATTATCTTTGGGACTTCTAATCAAGAGTGAATAGAACAAGAACTCTACATGTCATGGAATAACAAGAAACATGATTTCTGAAAATTGAAGAAGCTAAGAGCATACAAATGGAAATACAAAGAAATATTTGATGTCTAAAACCTACTTGAATTAAAGAGGAAATGAAGATTCTTCTAGGTAACTACATGATTCCAAAGGTAGTTGGGGAAATCAAACAAAAGAATATGAGATTACAACCTCGTATACAAACTTAACCAAGACTGGTTAACAGGCTCAAAGGCAACTCGTATGAGGCTAAATTCTTTCAACCACGAATAGAGAATAGAAGTACAAGGAGAGGATGAGAACCTACAGACATACATACTAAGACACGATTGCAAGGAATGGATACACCGTTCATAAGAGGATTTACAAGTTTAAGACAAGCATATAGGGATCCTGAACTCTTTAGCGAAGGTCGGAGACAAGGATTTAGAAAATAAAGGAGAACCCTACTAGTACATAAGTCTACACCTAAAGACATGAGTGTCAATTTAGAGACATGGACCCCAAGGAAAAGAAGTAATCAAAAGGGCTTACCGAACCTTATGACAACTCAAGATCAAAGTGAATGCTTGAACTCCAAGACTTTAAAGGAAGGAGAAGCAAGAGAGGAAGACAAGAAGAAAGAGTGAATCCTACAACAACACTTGATGCACACAAGCTTCTAGAGGTACTTACAGAAATCAGACAAGAGCTTGAAAACTTGAACACCTAAACAATAAGTTTTATAGTATGTTCAGGGGTAAGAGTAAGAGAGGAAGGAAAAGAATCCTACCAGATCTTGGAAGGTGACACTTTTCACTCCGATGGAGTCACAACCAGCAGCAAGGTGAAGAAACCAAGGTTGTTACCGGAAGTCCACCAGCAGCTACACCCAGCAACAATTCCAACAACAGCTCGAGCAGGTACAAGAGGTGCAAGAAGGGAAGAACCCGCAGTTCCAGCTACACACTAACTGTGGAGCCTTGCAAATATAGCAACAGCACAATAGCAGGAGTGGAATCAGAAAGATGGGTACGAAGGCCACTGAAGTGCTTTTATAGCCTTCAACACACATCATGCACAGCGGCACGTCGCCCTTGATGTGTCACAGTAAAAGCCATGGGGTTTTACCATTTGACACGAATAACATGCACAACCTATGGTTTACAGCTATGGGTTAACGTGTGGAGCTTTCACTTAGGGTCTGTTTGTTTGCACGGAAAACCCGGGTGAGGAAGTAGTTTTCCAGAAAACTTGATTTTTTATGTTATTTGGTACCACTGAAAACTAAAATATGTAAAATTAAATCACCCAAAATCGAGATTTTGGCATCCACGGGAAAACCGCGGATGCCGTTTTCTGCCCAAGCGCCTGCTGCATCTACAGTGCTTTTAGGTGCATTATTCATTCAAGTTAGATTTTTATTTTTGTTCCACTCATTTAAATAGTATTTGTCAAATTTAATTATTTTTCATTAGTTAATTTATTTTTTACTTTTTTATTAAAATATCTGTAGAATACTATTCATTCAAATTATGTTTTTATTTTATTTCTCCTACTTTAAATTATATTTGTCAAAGTTACTTATTTATTATTAGTTATTTTTTTATTTTTAAAAATATTAAAAATAAAAATAAAAAAAATAAAAATTTTGATGAATAGTGTTAATACACAGAGTATATGATTCTCTCTCATTTGAGTAGATCATAAGATCTCATACTCTTCCATACAATTTTATATTTTCCTAACAACCAAATAGATAATTACGTTTCCATTTTCACGTAAAAGTTTTTCCGTGAAAAACTATTTCCCTCTAAAACTGTTTTACATGCAACCAAATGGACCCTTAGGTGAGGTGGCCTTTCTAGCACTTCACACGTAGGCAACCCAAAATTCCCAGAAAATCCCCATTGTAATTGGATCAAAAATCAGATGGCCCATTGAACCTTATGTAAACATGTTCAAATGATGTCCATTTGTGTTGAAATTTCAACCATAGGCTAATGAAAAGGTTTTGCAAATTATGGTGATTTTAGTTTAATTTTTAGAATTGATTTTTCACTGGGTGGAAAATCGCCCCGAAAATAGTTGCGTCGGCTTAATCTCAAAATCCATACGTCAACAATTCTGGATATTTATATTTCTAATATCACCACAATTTTCTAAGAATTATGGTGTTATCAGATTTCATTTTTGTTATAGAATTCCGGTGTCGCCCTGTCGGAGCACGCTCCTCTAGGTACGTTACTAGAATAGCATTTATTGATGTAAATAAATCCTAAATTAGAGTTAATCACATCTCATGATAGTGGTTATATTTAACAATCCAATTATTCATAGTTTTCTAGTAAATAGAATTTTTGGGGTGTTACAAATAGAGAGAGAAGAGAGGCGGGTTAGGGATCGGGTTTTAGGAAGATGATGGCAGGATGGGGATTTCTGGCAGGTTCTCCGTAGAAATTTTCAACAGTATTTCTGATGGAAAAAATCCATTGGAATTACCAACATATTTTTTGATGGAAATAATTTTGTCAAAAATTTCTTTCTGTCGAAAAAATTTGTGGGTAATTTCATTTGCTCTTGTAGTAGGTCTCCCCCTTCGATCGATCGATCGATCGATCGAGAGAGAGAGGCGGGTGTTGGAGGGTTCTTCCCCTGTTTACTTAGTATGTGAGACATTCGGACTTGGTTATTTGTTGACTTTGATATATTTACTTTGCTACTATATAGATTGTGGGATGTGTGTGTGGTGATGGAATAAGATTTACTTTTACCTCCGTTGTACTTTCCTTTATTATTTGTGTACATCTCTACCTACTTTGTAGTATTGGGTATATGTTCCACTGTGACGACACACTTTATATCGACGTTGATTGGTATAATCATACTAGTATAAAGAGGGTCGTTACATATATGCTATCCATTCACCTATAAATACTCAGCAATCACCTACATATGCTTCAATTTCACCTACATATACCTTCAACACCATAATAGGTAGCTTTGTTATTCACCCATAGTAGTTAACTATTCATCTACATATATTGCCCATTCACCTATAAATACTGAACAATCACCTACATATGCTAAAATTTCACCTACATATACTCAGCACCAAAATAGCCAACTTTGACATTGACCCAAAGTTGTTAACTATTCACCTACATATGCTTTCCATTCAACTATTAATACTCATTAATCAACTACATTTGTTGGAATTTCACCTACATATATTGTTAACATTAAAATATCTAGCTCTGACATTCACGCACAGTGGTTAACTATTTCCCTACATACTCTATATATCCATTCACCTATAAATACTCAGAATTCACCTAGATATGCTGAAATTTCACCAAAGTGCTTAACTATTCATCTACGTATGAAATAATTTGTGAACATATATTAGTTTTTCAGCTACATATAATAGAAATTCACTCATATATATTCAACATTCACTTATTTATAGCATACATTCACTCAATCAAGATATCTTTATGTTTCACAACTTATTTAAATCATATAACTAAGGTACGTAGATGTGAATAATAGGATATAATTAGAAATATAATTTGTACATGTGAAATATATGTATTTATACAAATATTAAGTTGGAGGATAAATCTATTATAAATATTTAGTTATATTTATATTCATTTCTAAAATAAGGCTTCATATTAATGCCACAAGATATTCTTATGTTTCACAACTTATTTAAATAATATAAAGAAAGTATGTAAATGTAAATATTTAGATATATTAACGATATAACTTATAAATATGAAGCATATATATGTAAAAATATAGAATTATATATATATATATCTTGAATAAGTATGGAATTACTTTAGAATTAATTGTATTTTAATATTGAATATATATAGATGTTGCAATTTTTTCTTTTTTAAAAATCCATTTTTGTTTAAATTATAATTTTTTCTTGGTGGGTGGCATAGTAGTGAGGAGAGAGAGATTGTGGGTGGGAAAGATATAAATAAAAAAAAGTGGAGGGAGAAAGAATCACCATTTAAAAAAAAATTGATGATTTGTATAGTTGTGAGGAGAGATAGAAAGAGGTTGTGGAAGGAAAGATAAGAAAAAAATGGAGAGAGAGAATCACCATAAAAAAATTTCCTTAATGGGTTGAGTTATGAGAAGAGAGAGGGGTTGTGAAAAGAAAAGATAAGAATAAAAAAAGTAGAGGGAGAGAGAATCACCATTAGATATTTCTCTCTCTCCCTCATTAAATGCATCTATCTATTTCCCATTAAAAACATCTCTCCCATCCTTTACCTGTTAGCCACTTTTTCCAGAAGGCATTCATTTATTGGGCATGCAAGCCAATGTGTCATTTTGTGCACACTGATTTTCTCTAAGCAGAATGAAGTTTAATGATTTTCTCTGTTTCACTTTGCCAATCCATAGTTTTAGATTGTCATATTGAGCCACATACCTTATTATGGAGTTGTGGCACTATCCACCAACGAAAAGAGAAATATTTTCAATAATGAAGCACAACATGCAATAGGATCACCACCAATAATAATGAGATATTTTCCCATACTCCTGGCTAAACTTACATGGTATCAGAGCCACCTGCAATATCACCATGGCTACCTCTTCTACAACCTCCTCTCATAAGGCTTCCTCTCAAATTGATGGCATGGCCACTACTGGAGTCACCAGTTCGCCTGCCAGAATCCCTTATCCACGCACTCCCTCACTTGCTACTACATCATTGCTAGTTGAAAGGTGTGCGGAACCACCTAAAGCAGTAATCTAGAAGGGGGGTTGAATAGATTACCACCTATTAAAACCAATTTAATCTTCTTTTCGATTTTAACATTGACTTGACAAAATCTTAAACAGATATGAATCAAATTCGAACTTCGATGTGCGTGCAATTTGTGATTAGAAGATTAGCAATTCACCAAGCGTGTGAACCAATTAATCGTGCCTACCATGCATCTAACGTGAGAACATGCAAACCACAGGACACGAAGATTTAAGGTGGTTCGGAGTACACAACTCGTGTATCCTACATCCACCGTCCACACACACACATGGAAAACTGCTTATAAAGTGAGTTCAACCCTACAATCACACACACGCACGTTGTCTGAGGAAAACACGCACTCAGAACAACCACACACACATGAATCAAGCACAAAGGACGCTCAAACCACTTCCACACACACAGAGATATGAAAAGTAGAACGAGAGAAGAGTTCTGAGTTGAGGAGCAAATCCAAGATGTGAACTCTTCAGTGAGTTTAAAAGACTCCAAGCTTCACGTCGTTGACGACCACATGATGATGGAGAAGCTTGAATCGAGGACGAACATGCTTAAACTCCTCGTACAAGAAGAATCTCCCTTGATCAGACCAGAGAGTTGAAGCAGAGCAGCAGAAAGAAACCTTTCTTCTTGATCTTTGCTTAGGGTTTTGGTATGGTGGTTTCTTGCGGCGAAAATAACTCTATATGATCTATATATAGTGGTGTCCAAGTATAGAGAGTCATGTTAAAAGGGAACACCCTAATATAGATCACATCCTTATCACGTATTGTGACTTATCCTGCGGCTGTCGATAGGCGCATCATAGCTGTCGATAGGTACTGCTGGAAACTGGCTTCCAGAACCATGTTGGCTGCTAGAACCTGGGTATGTCGGCAGGCAACCTGGGGCTGTCGATAGGCGAGCCTTATCTATCGATAGGTACACTTCATCTGTCGACAGGTACTGCTTTTTAAGTGCTCCCAGAAACATGGTTGTTGATATCTTGTCTATCTATCGACACATGACATCTTGGCTGTCGACAGGTGAGCACTTGATGTGTTTTTCCAGTCTTTTGCACTTGGATTTTGTTGCTTGTCTTGTGTGTTCATTCACACCTACATAAAAAAACATTCCAAGTGAGATATCATGAATACATAGATGGTTATAGAAAGCATTTTTTCACTTGATCATTTCTTTCATGTCTTTATCATGTCTTTGCAACATCAATCATGTCATTCATCAAAAACATCAAACATTTAAGCACTATCATCATCATACACATTGTAAGCCAACATTCTCCCCCTTTTTGATGATGACAAAATTACAATTGATGTTCTCCCCCTTTTGACAACATTCAAAAAGATAATTTATGCACCAATGGATAGAAATAAGCAAGTAACTGTGATTTCATTGATTGAGTGGGAATTACACACAGTTCAAAATGATATCCATTACATGATACAAGCAAAAACAAAAAGGGAAATAGAAAAATGACAAAACTAATAGACACATGACCCCAAACTGATCCTAAACACTCTAAGCATCGTCATTCCCAGGAGCAGTGGAATGACGGAAATCATGAAACTCCTGTGTGAGGTGATCAAGCTGCTGCTGAATGTGAGCTTGAGAAGAAGCAAGGGCGTCCATCCTGGTGTTGAGTTGATCAAAGCCAGTAGAAAATAGCTGTTGCATCTGGTCCATCTGATCTGCCATGAATGCCCGAATATCTTGTCCTGCATCCAGTGGAGCTTGACCCTCAGGAGCATCGTCAGCACCACCCTGAACATCCATTGGCTCCGGATGTTCGTCTTCTTCATTGCCCTCATCTTCATCAGACTCTTTGTCTCCATCGGGCTCCTAACCCTTAAGAGTCCTGGTGTCTCTCCCACCAACTAGCTTGTAGCCCATCCGATGGGCAGCAGTGAGATCAAACGCACTACGGGTCTTGAGTTGGACAAACTCACCCTCGGGAATGCGGATGCCAAGAAAAAGCATAAGAGAGGTAATAGGACATGCATAAGGCATTGACCTCTTGGGGTTGAGAAAGCATTGCTTGATGAGGTCAAGCATGAGTTGAGGCAGATTGATCTGCTGGGGATTGAGGAAGAAGAAGAATAGGGACTTGTGAACCTCGGTCACGAGCTCCCTACTGCCATCTTTAGGAGCAATCAATGTGGTGAAGATGTGATGGATAAGGAGGTGAAGTGGGGGGAAGGTATTGGCATTGAGTTTAACATGATATTTGGTAGAATCATAAGGCTGAAGTGTGATGAGATTGTAATACTCCGAGGCGGAAGGGTGGTTGACAAGAACATCTGCCCCGGAGTTGGGAACTTGCAATGCATGGCTAATAAGGTTAGGAGTGATCTTGAAAGATATACCTTTGACCGTGGTATAGAGGTGCTCATCCACAGACATCCCCAAGTTCTTGAGGAACTCCGTCACATCGATCAGAGAATACTGCTTGTGGGAGTAAAGGAAGACAGTCCAGCCCTGGGTGTCAAAGAGGGGCTGCAGACCATCGAACATATCTTCCAGAGAAACAAAGTCCACATAGCACGGCTGGACAAACTTCTGGAAGACTCCCCTAACCCTTGTGAGGTGAAGACCTTGGGGAACAAGGAGTTTCGGCAGACGATCATCTCGATGCTTGCTCTGGTGCTCTGCGGGAGCCCTAGAACCCTCGCCGGCTTCGGGGGAAGTGGGGCGCTGACGTGTGGCACGAAGCTTGCTCCTTGGCGCCATGGGAGAGGGGATGCACAAAGTGGAGATGATCCTGGAAGAGGAGAAAGACAGGAGGAAGAAGAGACAGGAACAGGAGGAGGCTTGGAGAAGGCGCTCTGGAGAGAAGGGTTTTGGGGTGGAAAGAGGGTGGAAAACACCTTTTAGAGGAAGGGGAGGGGGTGAGGAGTCGTGGTTTCCCCTTTAGATGTATTTAAAAAGAGTTTGAAATAGAGGGGACCCACAAAATCCGGCCAAAAGTGGAACCGGTTGGGCTTTTGAATCGCCCAGAAATCCGGCTATCGACAGGCGCTAGGCGACTGTCGACAGCTACTATCCAGAACTGCTCCAGAAGAGGATTTTGACAGAAATAAATGTGGAATGAGTGTTCAATTGGCATTTTAAGGTTGAGAACTGGTATATACCCATTACGAAGTGTCATACACCATAGTATGAAGACATATAAAGGTTCTACAATGGTTAAGAGATAATACTCCGGAAATCTTAGGTTGTAGCATGTAGAAGACACCGTTCAAAAGCATATGAACATAAGATAACCCCTTTCAATAAAACCATTGTAGAAAAACATATTCCGTAGTGGGTGATGTTTAGTTGGTAAGTGAAGATAATCTTGACATGAGCAAGTAACAATAAACAACAAGTTGCCCTTGATTTAAAAATATGGAGGCTTCACTCTATTTTTTGCATTGAACTATTTTGTCAAGTTGATGTGGGAAAAGTGGTAATTAGGTTCACTTTCACCTTTTAGCGTGAAGGTAGACATTTGTGATGTCCGTACCCCCAGTTACTCAGTGTGAGTGACCATCATACCATTGTGCAGAGATAATACATGGACGTTTTGACACGAAGACAGACATTTGTGATGCCCATGTCCCCGGTTACTCAGTGATGCTCATCATTGCTCTGCCTTTGTCCCATTTCATATGTATTTTCTTTGAATTTAAAAATAGGTAGCTTTTCTCCTCCCCCCCTTTTTTTTAATTAAAAGATCAAGTTCAAAAGGTTATTTAAGGTCAAAAGCCAATGTAACAACATTAAGTTCAAGAACCTCTTTACTTGTCAATCCATTTTAGAAAAATGATCATCTACAGGGGAATTATTCAACTGAGTTAGGTTAAAACCATTTGATTTGTTCAATGTGTTCTAGATGACACAACCTAGACTCATACATGGAATATTATTTCAAAATCATTGTTAATATGTCAATGTATTTGGTACTATGTGGGTATGAAAGGTTGTAATGAAGTATTAAGGTCTAATTCTCCCCTTGCTTAAAGATAATGAACATACTCATTGAGAAGTGTTAAGGAATATTGAAGAATTCAGAGATGAAGTGCATCTGTCGACAACAGGGTTGTGGCTGTCGACAGCTACTGTGAAACAGAAGAATTGTGGTTTTGGAAGAGGGGATCTGTCGACAACTGGTGTTCTGGCTGTCAACAGGTACTTGAAAAATCAGTTTTAAGGCTTTGAATTGAGTGCCATGTGGATCAAATGTTTGAGAAATAATGACACAATGAATATGAAGGGTATCCCTCAAGCATCTCACTCAACCAATCCTTGACTTACTCCCCCATAATGTGTGCATGTGATGATTCAACATTCAAGCAATTCAACCAATGATATACACATTCATGCCAAGCATTTGCACAAAAAAGTAACATCCATAAGCATGTGAGCACCAAAAGTTCATTCTTTTAAAGAGATAAATGTGTCAAAACTGAAAGAAACCAATTACCCCATTTGAAGTTGTTGATCTTTACGTATAAGAAGACTATGGATACTTGGCGGAGTATTTTTACTCACGCATAATGATAGTTTCCAAACAAGACTGACTTGTTCTTCCATATGTCACAATTTGATATACCACATAGTCATTACACACAAGGATCATTTACTCCTTAATTTGGCATTGGTTTCAGTGAATTTTGCACAAGCCCATTTCTCTTATGAGTGTTGTAAACCTATCTTCTAACAAAGGTTTGGTAAGAATATCAGCTACTTGATTTTCAATTGGAATGAAGCTAAGCTCCAAGTTTTTGTTGGCTACCTCATCTCTCAAAAAGTGATGTCTTATTTCAATGTGTTTGGTCCTTGAGTGTTGAATTGGGTTCTTTGAAAGATTGATAGCACTAGTGTTGTCAAATAGGACAGGTGTGCTGTAACGCCCCAGAAATTTAAAATATTAAGAAAATAGAAGTAATTTGATTAAAATACCTTAGGGTTGTTATTAAATTGTGATAATTAGATGATAGATTTAATTAGTGGTAATGAACATTATCCCAGTGTCGTACCTCGAAGTGCATGCCTCCACAGGGCAATACCGAAAAATGACATCGAAATAAAAATCCGAGAACATCATAATTTCCAGAAAAATGTGGAGAAATTAAATATGTAATTATCTGAATTTTTCGACGTACAGATTTCAAGGTACAGTCGACGCGCCCATTTTTCGGGTGATTTTTCACCTAGTGTAAAATAAAATCTAAAAATTAATTAAAAATCACCATAATTTGTAAAACTATCATAATAGTCTATGGTCAAAATTTCAATGCAATCAGATATGGTTTGGATAGGTTTATTTAAAGAACAAATGGCCAGCTGATTTATGGTAGAATTACGGGAAGGATTTTTGTGGGTTTTTACCATGCACACATGGGAGGTTTTGGTAAGGCCAACACTCATGGTGGGTGATGGTAACATCTCAGTTACCAGGTGTAACTTGCAAAACATGCATGGGCTAGGTGGCTAAGGATGGTTAAACGGGGTTTTTACCCCAACACCTGTAGCATTGCGTGGCTCTATGCATGATAATGGACTGGGTCTATAAAATGTCTCCCACAACCTTCGTATACACCTTTCTCCACTCTAGCTGGTGTATGTATGTTGCAGCAGAGGATACTCCACTGCTATGCTACTGAGTTGAGTTGTCAACTCCACTTGGAAAGGCTTCCACGACAGTTTCTGGGTTTCATTTCATTGGAAGGATTGCAGTTGAGGCTATCCTACGTGCAAACTTGCATTTCTTTCTCTTATTCTGAGGATTTCTGAGTAAAGGATCTCACCCTCACTTCAGTAAGGTAGGATTCTTCTCTTGATCTTCTAAGTTCTCCTACTACTTCTCTTTGATCCTCTGGTTAAATGGCATGTAAAACTCTAAGCATGCTATTCTTCCAGTTTGAAAACTCAGACTATTGTGAAATCTGAGAAGTCATGTTATTGATCATGTTATTTTCAAAGTTTAGAAAATATGCCCATGATAAGAAATCATCATTATAACATGTTTTAGTTGATTCTTAAGTTACAAGTAACCACATGTTAATAGCTTTGTCCAAGTTGACTGAATCCAGAGTGTAGATCCATTATATGGATTGGATAGAACTTCGACGGTTTCCTACGTGAAGTTAACTTGATTCGTTGAGAAGTTATAGAACTCTCAAGTGAGTACATTTGATATAAGATCAATAGAGAAAGATGAAGAGAAAGGAGTTCTAAGAAAAGTGCTATTCATTATAACTTTAGAGTTAACTCCTTGCTAAACATTTTTAAAAATTAGGTTCCATGATTTTCCTTTAGTCTTCGGAACATGTTTCAATGAGTATTACATCTGAAATCATACTTGTTTAGGGTCCTAATTATGTTAGGAATGTTAGAGAAACTTTGTAGAACCATTTGAGGTTGAATTGAATGATTTTCTGAAAATTTACACAGCCCCTGTCGACACACTCTCCCAGATTGGCCAATTGATTCCCTGGGGGGAGGCTCTAGTGTCGACACTACTCCAACTAGTGTCGACACACTCTTCAGAACCTGTAAAACATGCCTTCTGGAAGAGGTCTCTAGTGTCAACACTACTCCAACTAGTGTCGACACACTCTTCAGAACCTGTAAAACATGCCTTCTGGAAGAGGTCTCTAGTGTCGACACTACTGCATCTAGTGTCGACACACTATACAGATCTGCAAACCAGGTCTTCTGGAAAATGTCTCTAGTGTCGACACTACTGAGTCCAGTGTCGACACACTGTCCAGACCTGCTTGATGGGTTCTCTGGAAGCTGTCTCTAGTGTCGACCTGCCCTGGTCTAGTGTCGACACTAGAGGATCATTTCTTCACATTTCTGCCTTTGCTCTGAGCCATTGTGTCAACACCAGTGATGATTGTGGTGATAGCAGACCCAAGCCTGTCGACAGGTCTTGACAGAGCCATGTTTCCGGCATCTTTTTGACGCCGTTCTTCGTTGTAAATCCTACCCAATTGTTCTACTCAATAGTCTACCTATATCATATGGATTTTACTACCAAAACACCTATTTAAATCAGTCAAGATATCTTCCTTGTTACCTTGAGTTATTTTTACAAGTTCCGAACAAAATTGTTCTCGTGAGATTGTCAATTTCTAAAATCAATGACGGAATCGAGTTCCTGAATTTTTTTGTACAAACCTTGAGTATCTATGAGAAAAACCTTTGTATTTCCTTGGTTCATTACAAGGGTAAAAGTGTGGTGATGACAAATTGAGAGTCTTGGACTCAATCTAAGAATTATGTCTGGCAAATAAGGGCTGGTCCAGTCCTGGGAGGAGCACCCATATTCGTTTAAGTGGTCGCACTGAACGATAAAGGATGTGGATGTTTGGAATAGCATCATTAAGTGTTTGATTGGTCATCATAACATCGTATTGTGTGTTTATATGTGTTCAACACAGATCTGAATGTTGCTATGAATTCCTGAATCTTGAGTTCAATGTCCAATAACTCTGCTATCTAGTATCATAAAGCAATCTCAGTTTGGTATGCAAAAGCAAGATTACATGTATAATTCCTTGATCCCTTGATTATAAGATTTGAATCCTACTGAGCCAGTTAGCTCACAGAATTCTACTTTTCAGGTAATCCAGATGGACCGAATGAATAGGGGGGAAGAGTGCTGAGTGAAACACATAACAGCAAGGAGCCATCTATGTTACTTTTTGTAATATTGTGAATAGCCAGTGTGATGTAATAATTTTCTTTTGACTAATTCCTCATGAGAATAGTTATGAAGAAATCTATGTAATAATGTACTTTTGAGGCTATCTAAGGAAGGAATGAATATAGTTTCTTTTCCGTGTTATATTCTGTCATATCCGATAAATAGAATTTTATTAGGACGTGACAGATTAATTGGTATTAGAGCCTTAGTTCGATAAACCTAGGGAAAACAGTAAGTTGGGGTAGAAACATGGGATTAGTTAGCATGATTTTTCTAATCATGTAAATGCTTAACCTATTAATTATTTCAGAATGGACATGAGTGCTCAGCAAAGGTTGGTAGCAGCCATGGAAATGCTACGTCAGGACCTAGAATTATATGCTCAAGCACAAAGGGAAACCCACATACAGATCAAAGAGGAAGTATTAAATCTGACGGCAGGCGCTTTCTTGGCGGGAAATCCACACGTTTCATTGGATATTATGAATCAGATCATGAATGATCTGAATGGTCTGAAGCTGGGGCAAGAGATGCTGCTCCATCAGATCGAGGGGTATTGGGAGGAGATGACCAATGCCGCGAGGGAGCTGCATTATGGGGCGGAAGAAGAGCAGCCACCACCGCCCGCAGAACCGGTTATAGATTTGACCAGAAATTAGAAACTGTGGATAGACAACTCACTTTTTTTTTTGTAAACCTCTCCTGTTGTGTAAATGTTAGTTGTATGTATATAACTCCCATGTGTATGGGGAGTGAGAGGTTGATGAAGGTATGTTTTTATAATGTTGAAAGTTGGATGAAGAAGACTGTAGTGATATAGTTTGTGAATCATAATGACATGCTATGATGTACTTAGTTGACTAATGAATGAAATGAAGTGTTATGCAATGTGAAATATGTATATGTGATGAATGCAAGTAGGGTGGATGTGAAAATTAATGTATGTTCTATTGGATGTTTTAGATTATTATCTAATTTTATCATGGACGGAAGTGATGCCAACTGGAAAAGAATGGAGAGTTCAATGCATGATTTGACGCGAGTAATGAGAAATGTAGCTAAGAGTAACAGTCATAATGGAGCAAGTCTCTTTAAGGATTTTCGAAGTTTGGACCCTCCGAGATTTGCAGGAAGTACAGACCCGGACGAGGCGGAAAATTGGTTGAAGGGTATGGAAAGAATCTTTAATGTGATTCGATGTACTGAAGAAGAGAAGATACGTTTGGCAACATTTCAGTTAGATCGTGATGCACGAGCGTGGTGGGAAACAGTGGAGTCCACTTTGGAAGATCCAAAGCAGGTTGATTGGGAAGAGTTTGTTGAGCTATTTAATGATCAATATTTTTCTGAGGTAGTTCAAGAAAGGAAAGCTAATGAATTTTCCAGTTTAAAACAACTCAGAACGTCTGTATCGGAATATGAAGCTCAATTTGCCCGATTGTCAAGATATGCCCCTCATTTAATATCGACAGAGAAATTGAAAGCCAAAAGATTTATGAATGGATTACGTCCCATTTTCATTATGCAGCTAACTCCTCATTTGATTACCTCATATTCAGAAATGGTTAAAAGGGCTTTAGCACTAGAAGCTACTAATGATATTGTGGATAAGATCAGGGGAAAGTCTGGGGAAGGATCCTCGGACCGTAAGAGGAAGTTCGAGTCGGGGAATGCCCCAAAAGTTCAGCAAGCGAATAAGAAGGCAGGGAAGGCTCCGGTTGCAAACAAAGATGTGTGTAAGCATTGTCACCGTAGTGGTCACAAAACTGAAAACTGTTGGTGTAGATTGGGTGCGTGTCTGAAATGTGGGAGTACTCAACACCGAATTCTGGATTGTCCTATGATTAAAAATGCGCCAGCAAATTCAAATGTTCGAGCAAAGCACGGTAGACTACAAGCCGTGCAGAAAGTGGAATCGGAATCTCCACCAGAAGGCGGACTGATAGAAGGTACATTATTAGTAAACTCAAGACCCGCATATGTATTATTTGTTTCAGGAGCTACACATTCCTTTATTAGTTATGAGTTTGCTAAGTCTTTGGAAGTGCAATCAGTTCCACTTCTCACACAACTTGAGGTTGCAACACCTTTAAGTGAGGGTAAGAAACTTAAGGAATATTACCCTAATAGTCAAACCTTAGTCAAGGAGCATAATTTGCCTGGTGATCTAATATGTCTTGAAATGTGGGATTATGATGTGATCATTGGAATTGATTGGCTATCTAAGTATCATGCAAACTTGGATTGTCAATTAAAATAAATAACCTTTCTAGGAAATGAAATTACTCCCATAACTTTTGATGAACCTCGCACAAGGAAAATACCTATAATATCAGCAGTTAAAGCATGTAAACTGGTACAGAAAGGCTGTCAAGGGTATTTAGTTTCTGTAACTGTGATAAATCAGAACACTTCGGGGTTGGAGAATATTCCCATGGTAAAGGAATTTCCTGATGTATTTCCCGAAGAACTAATTGGATTACCACCTAGCAGGGAAGTAAATTTCTCAATTGAATTAGTACCGGGAGCTACACCAATTTCAAGAACACCATACAGAATGTCCATGGAAGAGTTGAAAGAGTTAAAGTGCAACGACCCGCTTCCACCCGGTACGATTATACCAACCCACGTCGAATGATAGCCAGCCGCTACAGGGGAGAATACCCCAACAAGTAACAAATGAGCTGAGATATACACAAATAGAGTCGAATAAATGCAACAGAATTTAAATGAATCTTATTCCATCAACTTTTAAATCCACATACCACAGTCTGTATAGTTCAACAAGAGATAACATAAGTGCAAAATGTTCCAAATACATAGCCGACTCCAAGTACATTTGAACAAAATCCAAATTTCAATTGTAGCATTACATACTTATGAAATATAAATTACAATTCTTCAATCCCCTAGTCCAACTCCACTTCAATTCTTGCTAGCTCCTCCGCTGCTAATTTCCTGAAATGTTTAGCAAGAGTGAGTCTACGCAATAGACTCAGCAAGTAACTTAAGATTCAATACATACATGCTTTTTACCAATTAACACAATAAAATTTCAGCAGTTAAATCATACATGGTCATGCTATAACCTAAACAAATTCCATTAAACAATTATCTAAACATATGTAAAACTAGAATCTAAACAAGATCACTAACATCATGATGTCATTAACATGAGTAAAATACACATTCACACGCTTTCATGCTTTATCCAAGTCATTGCAAAGTTGCACAACTAAACCATGGAAACATATAGAAGATAGGTAGCACTCCTAGCATGATTTCTAACTCACTTCGCATGCAATCATAACAATTTACTTCACATTTAGCTTGCTGATTTTATACAAATTTTATCACGTTCATATTACCTTTGCATAGGGATCACTTTTAACTATACAACATAATACTAAACACATGTGCATCCAATCATTCAAATTCCATGAATATGAAAGTATATACTTACATTTTGGTACTAATGGTAACATCACTTTTAGCATTTGACAATTTATTCATAAGCACATACACACACATTTATACACATCAATAAACAATTTATCAATCAACACTATTGTCATTTACACTTATACGATTTTCTCATTACACACAACCATATGATGAACCTTGGCTTTCACATACACTCACTTTGTTCCATCACACAATACTTATACACATTTCCCATTAATTCCTCTTTCACATTCACACACTTCTTATCATTTCACTTTTGCACATAACGTGTGCCACATTTACACATCTCTCGCACATACCTTGTGCTATGAACACATATCACTTCTCACATCACATATGCTTATTTTCACTTAATGCCAAAACACAGCCCAAACCACCATATAGACGATCACATAACACACACATTCACATTCACTTACTTAATCACCGGCATAGTGATAAGTCTTAGTTCCTGCAGAAACCGGGGAAAGCCCTTCCCACCATTACCAGTGCAACTTGTCCACCTCCAGGATTTCACAAGACCCTTTGCCAGGGTATACACTTTATCAAGACCCTTCTCTAGGGTATCATATATCACATTGAGCTTTCCCGTAGGGGCATTACTACGGTACAACTCCAAGCATCTAGGGTGGCAGTGTCTTATGGGCATGTTTGTTTATCTTATCACATTAATCATTTTACACACCTACACCACTTGTTCTCTCACATCCCATGTACACACTCATACATAATTCATACACATAAATCCTCATTTACTGATTTTAACTTCACTGTTGCAACTGCCAAATAATCATAATATAGATTTAATCATACTGAAATTTACTGAATCACATCAAGTCACAATTAACATGCTCACATAGTCATTTTTCTCATTAAAAATCCATAACAGTACTTAATATCATCAAAATAACATGAGATTTTAACCACAGACAAATTTAAGGTTTATAATCGCACATACCATTTTTCAGATTTTTCTGAATCATATTACATTTACAGAAATTAAAACATTCAGTTTCATGCTATTCATAATTCAATTTAACATGGAACATAACATGAACATCAGATTTAACCATTCACAACCCTGATCCTAACATAATCATCATCACAAAATTTTTCCCTTGATTTATTGCACAGCACACAATTTAATGTAAATTTTACAATTTCTACGCATGTCTTTCATTTCCAAAATAAAAATTCCAGTAAATCCCACAGTCATGGAAAAATTCTCAAAATTTCAGGGCATGGACTGATACATATACACATGGTATAGAAAAATCTAGGGCATTTAATTCCTCAGGAATCATGTAGATAGTAGGTGAACATGCCTACTCCATTTTTTTCCCAACATGTATTTCAATAATCTAAAAATTTATGCCATCCACAGAAAAATGCAGAAATTTCCACACACACCACATTATCTATTTTACATAGCATATAAAATTTACACTATATCCTCATTGTGAAAACATATCGAAAATAATCATCTACCAGGAAGAACAACTCACTGTTCTATCCTGAAGAACTTAGCGGCAGCCTCTGGCCGTTCAAGGGTGTGGACGGCACGATCGCTAGACGCCGATGGGAGATCTTGGCGTCAATGGTATTGACGCCAAGTTCCTGTCTGTGCCAGGGCACAGACCGAACTCCAAATACAGAGTGAAAGGGGGGGTCCAGGACACGATTTAAAATCCACAAAATTTGCTAGGACCTAGGACACATGTATGAGATTGAGATCTATGGGTTACTTGCCTTTCTAAAAACCTCCAAAGGGGTGAAAATGGCGATGAAGCTCTCCTTGGGCAGTCCCAAGAAGCCTCCAAAACTCCTTTACTCCGTCTTCTGTGGTGTTGTAGCTACCAGTCCGAGGCTGGGGAAGCCTCCTCCTTCGTCCAAGCTAGCTTCTAGTCGTAGAAGATCGCCGGAAGAAGCTCCAAGTCACCGGATCTGAGCTCTCAAAGCTCAAGTTTTCTCACAGGCTTAGGGTTCCTCCTCTCCTTCTTGCAAAGAGTCCAAGGAGGGTTTTGGGGTTGCAAAGAGGGTTTGGTTTAAAGGAGAGAGACCTCTCCTTTCACGCAGAGGTTGATGTGAGGCTTTCACAGCCGTTGGGGACAGCTCCCCAATGGCTGGGGTTGCTTGTCCCCAGAATTCCGGGTCTGCTGCGCATGCAGGTCAGAGAAGTAGACGTCCACCTATATGGACGGCTACTTAAGTCTTGGCGTCCATCGATATGGACGCCGACATCTCATGGGCGTCCACCCATGTTGACGCCAATTAGCCCTCCTGCCAGAACTTAAATTCATGCAGAAATCATGTTCAACTTACACATATATATATACATACAATGTATGTAACATAGTATACACACCATCATACCATGCATTCAAACCATATTTACCATATAATTATTCACATGCATACACGGATGTAACATACTTATGTACATTATGCACAATTTAGCTAATTGCTTATTCTCACCTAAATGTCATAAAAATACATGCATGTTATTCATGAGGAGCATGGAATTACAATATACACTACTAAATACACCTACCATACTTGCGCTCTATATGTACATGCAATGTACGAAGTACAATGTACACATCAACTACACCACGCAATGAACAATGTTTACAACTAAACATACATATGCATACATAAGTATACCAAGGTGTTATGTATGTAGAATTATGTATACAATTATTACACGCATAAGATAACCTACATACGTACATACACATATGCACTTCATATATTCGCACACAATATCCATGAAATGGGTAATATAAGGTATACTTCAATGTTTAGATGGTACTTGCATAATATTCAAACAGATACCTTATACACAAAATTGGCCAATTACTTATATTCACGATAATAGTATACATCCTCGCATATACACATGCAAAATTTATATCTATAATATGCACCATCTTCATGCATGCCATTTATGCAAGAACAAGTAAACATCATATACATAAAATAGAAGTGGGAAAAAGAAATTCGGGGCCTTATATAAAGAGGCAGTTACTAGAATTGATAGAAAAAGGGTTTATTAGACCAAGTACTTCACCTTGGGGTGCTCCAGTATTATTTGTGAAGAAAAAAGATGGATCTATGAGATTATGCATAGATTATCGATAGTTGAATCAATTGACTATAAAGAACAAGTACCCACTTCCAAGAATTGATGATCTATTTGATCAACTGTCTGGAGCTCATTATTTTTCCAAGATCGACTTAAGGTCTGGATACCACCAACTAAGAATTCAAGAGCAGGATATCCATAAAACAGCTTTTAGGACACGGTATGGACACTACGAATTTGTGGTAATGCCATTCGGATTGACAAATGCACCTGCTGCATTTATGCGCTTGATGAATGACGTGTTCAGACCTTATTTAGATCAATTTGTGGTTGTGTTTATAGATGATATATTGATCTACTCTAAGAGTATAGAAGAGCATGAAGAACATTTGCGAATTTCTTTACCATTATTACGGGATCACAAATTATATGCGAAGTTCAGTAAATGTGAGTTTTGGTTGAAACAAGTAATATTCCTAGGACATATCATTTCTGAAGAAGGATTATCAGTGGACTCTTCAAAAGTAGAAACCATACAGAAATGGAAGCAGCCTAAGAATCTCACCGAGGTAAGAAGTTTCTTGGGCATGGCCAGTTACTACCGGCGATTTGTCAAGGATTTTTCTAGAATTGCTTCGCCACTTACACAGTTAACTAGAAAAGTAACTGCATTTATATGGAATGAAAGTTGTGAACAAGCCTTTCAGCTGTTAAAGGAATGTTTATCCACCGCACCAATTTTAGCCTTACCGGTAGAAGGAAAAATATTTGAAGTTTACACTGATGCTTCGAGTATTGGACTGGGATGTGTATTGATGCAGGAAGGAAGGGTTATTGCTTATGCTTCTAGACAATTAAAGACCCATGAGAAGAAGTACCCAGTACATGATTTAGAATTAGCCGCAGTAGTTTTTGCTCTTAAACTCTGGAGACACTACTTGTATGACAACAAGTTCATAGTATACTCCGATCATAAGAGTCTCAAATATTTGTTTTCACAGAAAGAACTAAATATGAGACAAAGAAGATGGATGGAGTATATCAAAGATTATGATTTCAAAATAGAATATCATCCAGGGAAAGGTAACACTGTGGCCGATGCACTCAGTAGAAATCCTGTAACCAAGGTATGTCAATTGCAAGTAAAAGAATGGAAGTTGTTAGAAGAGTTTTCTACATTGAGTTTAAAGACTGAACTGCAGAAAGCAAGAGTTGTAATTAATAACATGATAGTGCAATCAGATTTGCTAAAGCAAATTAGAGAACAGCAGAGCAATGATCCTATGTTGATAGAAACTAGAGAAAAATTGGCTTTCAGATCTGATTTTAATGAAGATGAGCAAGGAAATCTTTGGTTTCGGGACAGATTATGTATACCGGATAATCCTGAAATCAAGAAACAAATCTTGGAAGAAGCTTATCGATCACATTATACGATTCATCTAGGAGTTGTCAAGATGTATCAAGATCTGAAAAGGCATTTTTGGTGGTGTAACATGAAAAAGGACATTGTGGACTTTGTAGCGAAATGTTTGACCTGTCAGAAGGTTAAAGCCGAACACCAAAAACCGGCAGGAAAGTTAAAACCACTTGAAGTACCAGAATGGAAATGGGATAGTGTCGGTATGGATTTTATTGTCGGACTACCCAAGACACGAAGTGGATTTGATGCAATATGGGTAGTTATTGACCGACTTACTAAATCAGCTCATTTCTTGGCAATTAAAACAAGATGGTCTGTCAATATTCTAGCAGCCTTGTACATGAAAGAAATTGTCCGATTGCATGGAATTCTAAAAGACATAATTTCTGACAGAGATGCAAGATTTACTTCACATTTTTGGAGAGAATTACAAGATGCATTGGGGACTAAGTTAAAGTTTAGCACTGCTTTTCATCCTCAAACTGACGGACAGACAGAACGAGTAAATCAGATTATTGAAGATATGTGTCGTGCTTGCATATTGGAGTTTGGAAACGACTGGAATACTCATTTAGCAATAATGGAGTTTGCTTACAATAATAGCTACCAGTCTACTATTCAAATGTCACCATTTGAAGCTTTGTATGGCAGGCAATGTAGATCACCATTGTGTTGGGTAGAATTGAAGGAATCACATATTCTTGGACCCGAAATGATTCAGGAAACAACAGAAACTATTAAGTTGGTACGAGATCGGATGAAAGCTGCTCAAGATCGATAGAAAAGCTATGCTGATCAAAGAAGAAGGGAGCTAGAATTTCAACCAGGAGAACATGTGTTTCTTAAAGTATCACCCAGAAGAGGAATCAAAAGATTTGGTATTAAGGGAAAATTGAGTCCAAGGTATATTGGACCATTTGAAATACTGAAAGAATTGGGGAAATGACGTACCAACTAGCACTTCCACCACAGTTATCTAACGTGCATGATATTTTCCATATATCAATGTTGAGAAAATATGTGTATGATCCGGAACATATTATTGAATACCAAAATCTGGGGATACAAAAAAATCTGGCGTATGAGGAAAGACCGGTGCAGATTCTTGATCGAAAAATCAAACGAACTTCGAAACAAGGAAGTTCCCTTATTAAAGATCCAATGGAACAAGCGAGGACAAGAGGAGGCCACATAGGAACTAGAAGATACCATCAAGACGAGATATCCAGAATTATTTTCAGGTTAGTATAATGATCTTTATGTTATTAAATTTGGAGGACCAAATTTGTTTTTAGTAGGGGAGAGTTGTAACGCCCCAGAAATTTAAAATATTAAGAAAATAGAAGTAATTTGATTAAAATACCATAGGGTTGTTATTAAATTGTGATAATTAGATGATAGACTTAATTAGTGGTAATGAACATTATCCCAGTGTCGTACCTCGAAGTGCGTGCCTCCACAGGGCAATACCGAAAAATGACATCGAAATAAAAATCTAAGAACATCATAATTTTTAGAAAAATGTGGAGAAATTAAATATGTAATTATCTGAATTTTTCGACGTACGGATTTCAAGGTACAGTCGACGCGCCCATTTTTCGGGTGATTTTTCACCTAGTGTAAAATAAAATCTAAAAATTAATTAAAAATCACCATAATTAGTAAAACTATCATAATAGTCTATGGTCAAAATTTCAATGCAATCAGATATGGTTTGAATAGGTTTATTTAAAGAAAAAATGGCCAGCTGATTTATGGTAGAATTACGGGAAGAATTTTTGTGGGTTTTTACCATGCACACGTGGGAGGTTTTGGTAAGGCCAACACTCATGGTGGGTGATGGTAACACCTCAGTCACCAGGTGTAACTTGCAAAACATGCATGGGCTAGGTGGCTAAGGATGGTTAAACGGGGTTTTTACCCCAACACCTGTAGCATTGCGTGGCTCTGTGCATGGTAATGGACTGGGTCTATAAAAAGTCTCTCACAACCTTCGTATACACCTTTCTCCACTCTAGCTGGTGTATGTATGTTGCAGCAGAGGATACTCCACTGCTATGCTACTGAGTTGAGTTGTCAACTCCACTTGGAAAGGCTTCCACGACAGTTTCTGGGTTTCATTTCATTGGAAGGATTGCTGTTGAGGCTATCCTACGTGCAAACTTCCATTTCTTTCTCTTATTCTGAGGATTTCTGAGTAAAGGATCTCACCCTCACTTCAGTAAGGTAGGATTCTTCTCTTGATCTTCTAAGTTCTCCTACTACTTCTCTTTGATCCTCTGGTTAAATGGCATGTAAAACTCTAAGCATGCTATTCTTCCAGTTTGAAAACTCAGACTATTGTGAAATCTGAGAAGTCATGTTATTGATCATGTTATTTTCAAAGTTTAGAAAATATGCCCATGATAAGAAATCATCATTATAACATGTTTTAGTTGATTCTTAAGTTACAAGTAACCACATGTTAATAGCTTTGTCCAAGTTGACTGAATCCAGAGTGTAGATCCATTATATGGATTGGATAGAACTTCGACGGTTTCCTACGTGAAGTTAACTTGATTCGTTGAGAAGTTATAGAACTCTCAAGTGAGTACATTTGATATAAGATCAATAGAGAAAGATGAAGAGAAAGGAGTTCTAAGAAAAGTGCTCTTCATTATAACTTTAGAGTTAACTCCTTGCTAAACATTTTTGAAAATTAGGTTCCATGATTTTCCTTTAGTCTTCGGAACATGTTTCAATGAGTATTACATCTGAAATCAAACTTGTTTAGGGTTCTAATTATGTTAGGAATGTTAGAGAAACTTTGTAGAACCATTTGAGGTTAAATTGAATGATTTTCTGAAAATTTACACAGCCCCTGTCGACACACTCTCCCAGATTGGCCAATTGATTCCCTGGGGGGAGGCTCGAGTGTCGACACTACTCCAACTAGTGTCGACACACTCTTCAGAACCTGTAAAACATGCCTTCTGGAAGAGGTCTCTAGTGTTGACACTACTCCAACTAGTGTCGACACACTCTTAAGAACCTGTAAAACATGCCTTCTGGAAGAGGTCTCTAGTGTCGACACTACTGCATCTAGTGTCGACACACTATACAGATCTGCAAACCAGGTCTTCTGGAAAATGTCTCTAGTGTCGACACTACTGAGTCCAGTGTCGACACACTGTCCAAACCTGCTTGATGGGTTCTCTGGAAGCTGTCTCTAGTGTCGACCTGCCCTGGTCTAGTGTCGACACTAGAGGATCTTTTCTTCACATTTCTGCCTTTGCTCTGAGCCATTGTGTCAACACCAGTGATGATTGTGGTGACAACAGACCCAAGCCTGTTGACAGGTCTTGATAGAGCCATGTTTCCAGCATCTTTTTTAACTCCGTTCTTCGTTGTAAATCTTACCCAATTGTTCTACTCAATAGTCTACCTTTATCATATGGATTTTACTACCAAAACACCTATTTAAATCAGTCAAGATATCTTCCTTGTTACCTTGAGTTATTTTTACAAGTTCTGAACAAAATTGTTCTCGTGAGATTGTCAATTTCTAAAATCAATGACGGAATCGAGTTCCTGAATTTTTATGTACAAACCTTGAGTATCTATGAGAAAAACCTTTGTATTTCCTTGGTTCATTACAAGGGTAAAAGTGTGGTGATGACAAATTGAGAGTCTTGGACTCAATCTAAGAATTATGTCT
Source organism: Colocasia esculenta (assembly GCA_014218235.1). Classification (NCBI taxonomy): domain Eukaryota; kingdom Viridiplantae; phylum Streptophyta; class Magnoliopsida; order Alismatales; family Araceae; genus Colocasia; species Colocasia esculenta. The sequence continues at coordinate 17,581,190 of CM024759.1, forward strand.
GGCAAATAAGGGCTGGTCCAGTCCTGGGAGGAGCACCCATATTCGTTTAAGTGGCCGCACAGAACGATAAAGGATGTGGATGTTTTGAATAGCATCATTAAGTGTTTGATTGGTCATCATAACATCGTATTGTGTGTTTATATGTGTTCAACACAGATCTGAATGTTGCTATGAATTCCTGAATCTTGAGTTCAATGTCCAATAACTCTGCTATCTAGTATCATAAAGCAATCTCAGTTTGGCATGCAAAAGCAAGATTACATGTATAATTCCTTGATCTCTTGATTATAAGATTTGAATCCTACTGAGCTAGTTAGCTCACAGAATTCTACTTTTCAGGTAATCCAGATGGACCGAATGAATAGGGGGGAAGAGTGCTGAGTGAAACACATAACAGCAAGGAGCCATCTATGTTACTTTTTGTAATATTGTGAATAGCCAGTGTGATGTAATAATTTTATTTTGACTAATTCCTCATGAGAACAGTTATGAAGAAATCTATGTTATAATGTACTTTTGAGGCTATCTAAGGAAGGAATGAATATAGTTTCTTTTCCGTGTTATATTCTGTCATATCCGATAAATAGAATTTTATTAGGACGTGACATGTGCATCCAATGTCAATGTTATAATCACACAATTGCCTTTTAATCCACAACACTTGAGCTGCACAGCTCCCTGCAGCAACATATTCTACCTCTGCAGTGGAGAGTGCAACTGAGTGTTGCTTCTTGGATGCCCACGAAACTATGCAACCCCCTAGAAATTGACAATACCCACTATTACTTTTTCTATCAATTTTACACTCAGCATAGTTAGCATCAGAATATGAGACTAAATCAAAACTGCTACCTGCTGGATACCATAAACCCAAATCATATGAACCTAAGAGATATTTGAAGATCCTTTTAACTGCAATCAGATGGCTTTCCTTTGGACTAGATTGGTATCTAGCACAAAGGCAAACACTAAACTATATGTCCGGCCTACTTACAGTAAGGTAAAGGAGAGAGCCAATCATACCTCAGTATTGCTTTGCATCTACTATTTTACCTTTCTCATCATTTTCTAATTTTACACTTGTGCTCATTAGAGTAGAGGCTGGCTTGGCTTGTTCGAACTGAAATCTTTTCAGTAGCTCCTTAACATATTTCTCTTGATTGATGAAGAAGCCATCTTCATATTGTTTTACCTCTGGAGTAGTTTTTGCTAACCAAGAAATTTCTCAATCTATCGTACCAAGCTCGGGGTGCCTGACATTTCTGATTGTAGATGGACCTGGTTGATCTTGTTCTTGTTGATGTTGCTCTGGAGAAATTTGTTCTTGGGGAGTTTGTTCTTAAGGATTTTGATCATTTGGGATAGCTTCTTTAGGCCTATAACAACCTCTTCTTGGTCTGTCGACAGTGGCTTCTCATCTTGTTCTTCAAGAATTTTTCCTTCTTCATCATCATACCTAGAAGCATTTGAATTGTTAGTTTTTGCATGAGACTCATCAAAAACAACATGTGGAGTCTCTTCCATAGTTCTTATTGTTAAACACTCTATAAGCTCTAGAGTGATCTGAGTAGCCTAGAAAAATACCTGGATCGCTTTTGGCTTCAAATTTATCTAAATCAACCTTGTCATTATTGTGGATAAACACTTTAGAGCCACAAATTCTAAAGTACCCAATACTGGGTTTTTTACCTTTCAAGAGCTCATATGGGGTTTTCTTCATCACAGGTCTTACCATGGCTCGATTGAGGATGTAGCACGATGTGTTCACTGCTTCTACCCAAAAACTCTTGTGAGTTGGCTTTCAACCAGAAGAGTACGAGCCATTTCCACCAAGGTTTTGTTCTTTCTCTCCACTACTCCATTTTGTTCCGAAGTCCTTGGAGAGGAAAACTTGTGATCAATGCTTTGGTTCCTACAGAAATCAGAAAAAGAATTATTGTCAAACTCTCCCCCATGATCAGTGCGGATTGAGCATATTTTGTTTATGTTGCCATACTCAATCTTGTTAAAGAACTCTTCAAAGTTTTTAAGAACTTCATTTTTTTGAGCTAGGAATTTAACCCAAGTGAATCTAGAAAAATCATCTACAATGACAAACCCAAAACGTTTACCATTGAGACTAAGTGTTCTAGTGGGTCCAAAAAGGTCCAAGTGCAATAGTTTATAAGGTTTTGAAGTGATTATTAGTGCATTGGATTTGAATGACTTCCTTGTTTGTTTTCCCTGTGCATATGCATCACAAAAGCTCACATTTTTATTGAAAGAAATTTTAGGAAGTCCACTTACCAGTTTCATCCTCATGATCTTCTGCAACACATTGTAGTTTGCATGACCTAGCCTATGATGCCATAAAGACAATTCATCCTACTTATTTGCAACAAGACACTAATTCTTATTTTCTGGTTCATCTAGATCAACTAGGTAAATGTTATTCACTCTTTTTTCAGAAAACCTGACACCTCCTGAAATTTTATCAATGATTTGGCATGCATCTGACTCAAAAATGACTTTATGGACTTTATCACACAATTGACTGATACTTAGGAGATTGTGATTCAGACCATCAACTAAGAGCACATTATCTATTGAGTTGGGCCAATTATTTGGCATTTATTGTTACCTCCAAACACAACTTGACCTCCGTCTTTTTCCACCAGCAAACAAAATTTTTCTTTATCGCACGTCATGTGCCTCGAGTAGCCATTGTCCAGGTACCATTTGTTTTGATTTTGGGATGTTAGGCATTCCTGCATAGATGGATCAGACAAGAGGTTTTGGTACCCAAATTACTTTGGGTCCCAATCTTTCATTCATGCCAAAAAGTAAATGCTTTGAAATCCATACTTGTTTGCATTTCAGCTTGTTCAAATTATTCTAGCAAAGTGTTTCAGTATGGCCAAGTTTCTTACAACAGTTACATGATGGTTTCTGAGTTATTACAGTTCTCTTACTGTTGTATTTGACTTGAGATTGCTTTTGGCCTTTTTGTTGCTTGGTTGGCTTTCTCTTTTCAGCATATTTCCAGGCCTGTCGACAGGTCTCTTTGGGTCTATCGACAGATTTCTTAGTTTGTTGAACAGATGAAGTCTTTTGATTATTTTTCAATTGCTTACCTTTAGCTTGAGCATTCTTGCTTTTAACTTGAGCTTGCTTACTTGTACTTGGACTATAGTAAACAAATGATGTGATCAGTTTTTCTCCAAGTTTCTTTTGAGTTTCAGTTTGAAATCCAAGCCCATGCCTTGTTATGTTTGATATGACTCCCAAGACAACATCCAGATTTTCTTTTCCTTTTATAAATTTTGAGAGATCTTCAATTTTTCCTTTCAGTTCCATTTGAACCTCTTCAATCTTTTTCTTAATTTCTTGGTTCTCATTTTGAAGGGATTCAACAAGATTCTTTAGGACTTGTTTTTCTTTTTCATTTTCTTGAAGTTTTTCCTTTATGCAATCCATCTCCTCATAGTGGCCTTCCTATTCAACTTTTAGTAACCCAATCTTTTTAGTTAGGATTGCAATTTGTTCATTGTTGCTTGTGCTATGAACAAAATTAGTGATCTTTTTCAGTGCCTTATTTTCAGACTTATATTCACAAAAATTTTCAAACAATAAGGTATATGCCTCTTCCCATTCATCAACAGTGTAATTTTCAAAGGAAGAGTTTACCTCAATCGAATCCTCTCTTCTTGCCATCAAACACTGGATCTCTTCATCGTCAGAATTTTCTTGTGCATTCTCATCTTCATCTTCATCACTCCAAGTCGCCATCATGGCCTTGGCTTTCTTGAACATGAACTTGTCCTTTTTCATCTTTTTCTTGATCTCTGGGCATTCACCTCTCATGTGCCCTGGTTTCTTGCACTCATAGCACATAATCATGCCAGATTTTTTGTTAGAATCAAACTTGTTTGAGAAATATTTTTTTGGAAGAGTTTTGAAGTTACCTGATCCTTTCCTTTTGAACTTGAGGAATTTTTTGAACTGTCTAGTGAGCATTGCCATTTCATCATTCTCACTTTCACTAGAAGTATCAGTTTCCTTATTTTCTTGTTGAACCTCTTTTTTGGAGCTTGAAGAACCTTTGTTAGAGGCTTTATTAGATGCTTTCAATGCAATGGATTTTCTAGGATTCACCTCAGTTTCTTTTCTTTTTAGATTTATTTCATAGGTCATCAGGGATCCTATTAGCTTATCCAATTTCATTGTGGAAAGTCTTTAGAGTCCTCAATGACAGTAGCCTTAGTATGCCAAGAGGATGGAAGAGACCGAAATATCTTTTTTACTAAGTCACTCTCACTGTACTCTTTCTTAAGACCCTTCAAGCCATGATTATTATCATGAATCTAGCAAACATATCTAAAATTGTTTCTTCAATTTTCATTTTAAACATTTCATATTCAGATACAAGCATGCTAGCCTTGGTTTCCCTTACCTCGGATGTACCTTCGTATATCAGCTCCAATTTGTCCCACATTTCCTTTCCTGACTTACAGGTGGAGACTCTTGAGTATTCCTTCGGGTGAACGGCGCACTGCATCATGTTCAATGCACTCCAGTTTAGTGTTCATTTGCATATCTGTTCCCTTGTCTAGGTGTCTTCATCTTCTGGTAGCTCGTATGGTCCCTTGCTAACGATCTTCCACAGCTCATAGTCTTGAGCTCTCAGAAAGACCTGCATACGGTTTTTCCAATAGGTATAGTCAGTGCCATCAAAGAAGGGAGGCCTAGACACTGAGTGTCCTTCAGCCATAATCCCTTGTTGGTTTCCATTAAATAGAATCACTTCTGATCGTGAGATCAAGCTAATAAAGCTGTAAATCGGAGAAACCTCGCTCTGATACCAATTGAAAGGTGTGTGGAACCACCTAAAGCAGTAATCTAGAAGGGGGGTTGAATAGATTACCACCTATTAAAACCAATTTAATCTTCTTTTTGATGTTAACACTGACTTGACGAAATCTTAAACAGATATGAATCAAATTCGAACTTCGATGTGTGTGCAATTTGTGATTAGAAGATTAGCAATTCACTAATCATGTGAACTAATTAATCGTGCCTACCATGCATCTAACTTGAGAACATGCAAACCACAGAACACGGTTCGGAGTACACAACTCGTGTATCCTACGTCCACCGTCCACACACACACACGGAAAACTGCTTATAAAGTGAGTTCAACCCTACAATCACACACACGAACGTTGTCTGAGGAAAACACGCACTCAGAACAACCACACACACATGGATCAAGCACAAAGGATGCTCAAACCACTTCCACACACACATAGATATGAAAAGTAGAACGAGAGAAGAGTTCTGAGTTGAGGAGCAAATCCAAGATGTGAACTCTTCAGTGAGTTCGTCCAGAAGACTCCAAGCTTCATGTCGTTGACGACCACGTGATGATGGTCAAGCTTGAATCGAGGACGAACAGACTCCAACTCCTCGCACGAGAAGAATCTCCCTTGATCAGACCAGAGAGTTGAAGCAGGGCAGCAGAGAGAAACCTTTCTTCTTGACCTTTGCTTAGGGTTTTGGTATGGTGACTTCTTGCTGCGAAGATAACTCTATATGATCTATATATAGTGGTGTCCAAGAATAGAGAGTCGTGTTAAAAGGGAACACCCTAATATAGATCACATCCTTATCACGTATTGTGACTTATCCTGCGGCTGTCGACAGGCGCATCATAGCTGTCGACAGGTACTGCTGGAAATTGGCTTCCAGAACCATGTTGGCTGCTAGAACCTGGGTCTATCGATAGGCAACCTGGGGCTGTCGATAGGTACACTTCATCTGTCGATAGGTACTACTTTTTAAGTGCTCCCAGAAACATGGTTGTTGCTATCTTGTCAATCTGTCGACACATGACATCTTGGCTGTCGATAGGTGAGCACTTGATGTGTTTTTCCAGTCTTTTGCACTTGGATTTTGTTGCTTGTCTTGTGTGTTCATTCACACCTACATAAAAAAACATTCCAAGTGAGATATCATGAATACATAGATGGTTATAGAAAGCATTTTTTCACTTGATCATTTCTTTATCATGTTTTTGCAACATCAATTATGTCATTCATCAAAAACATCAAACATTTAAGCACTATCATCATCATACACATTGTAACCCAACACTAGCATCCTTGGCCATCTCTGTCTTCACCTTCTCCACTTAATGCTGCCTTTCCCTCCACCATAACCTCCCTTCCGAATGTCACCCATTTTCTCCCCATTAAACTCTACAGAAACAAATATGCTGTTTGGAAAGCCGAATATCCTCCTCTTTGTAACACTTACCGCATGACCGATCTCCTTGATGGCTCGTGGCCATTCCTTGCTCTTTTGAAGAAGGATCCGACCGACAACACCAAAGTGATTCTCAATCCTAATGCAAAGGCTTGGTGTGTCTATGAAAAACTTCTACTAAGTTGGATCTACTCGTCCACCTCGAAAGATGTCTTGGAGCACATAGTGGGCTCGCCAACCTCGACTGCAGATTGAACTCAGATTGCTCATGCCTACGGCCTCACATCACGCCTCCAAGTCCTCAATCTCAGTCTTCAGCACCAAACTAATGAAGAAAGGTGATGCTTCCATCACTGAGTATCTCAAGCATGCTAAGGAAATTGTAGACAATCTTGCTATCGTCTCTGAGCTTATGCTTTCTACTGACCTCTTGCTCTTAATATTGGGAGGTCTTGGCCCTGGCTATAAGGCGTTAATGACTTCCATCATGACATGCCCCGACCATGAGAACCTATGTAATACCCTAGATTTTTAAAACAAATAAAAGTTTATGATAACAATAAAAAATAATAGTAATAATAATAATGATAATTTAAATATTGAATCGAAAATAGAAGGTAGGTAAGAAGAATAATCTGAATAATATTGAATTTGACAATACCCATTAATCTCTAAACGAGAATCCTCATAAATTAACTTTATTAAAATAACGATAAGTAATGGGCCAAATAGGAGTTTAAAAATAGGGAATAAGAGAATATACCCCTAAATTCGAAATAATAATTTTTATTAATACGTACCACTATCGTATGTACAAGAACACATCGAAAAATTCCGTAAAAATTATAATTCAACCCCAAATATTATTCTTAAAAGTTCCACGAAGAAATTTATACAACGAAAAATCCGATTGGCCAAGTGTACGTCACAATGCGACTAAATATCTAAATTAGGAAACTAGGTCGGAAAGCCATTAACACGGAAATATAATGTGCTCTTAAATTAAATGAACTTGTCGGAAGGACTTCTAACATCATATATTGATTACCCATTATCAGAATTGGACCAATGGACCCATCATAGCCTATGAATAAATTCAAGTAAGAAAAATTACAATTTAAAACTCTATTAATCCCTAAATAAAAGGCAAAATTCCCATAAGTTAAAATCCATTAAATGATGGGCTTTATTAAATGGACCCTCTAGAAATTATTGGGCCAAATTAGGGATTTTTAAAAGAGGAATAATAGGAAAATACCCTAAATTTGTATCTTAAATATTACCTAAAAAGAAATGGGTATTTAAAGCATTAACATAAGTAGTTTGAGTTAGCATTGGACTCCTAACCCTACCCTAATTGATTGGACACGAATTTAGCTCCCATCCTAACCCAATTAGAAGTTGTCAAGCTTAGAATGAGGGGAGAATTAGAAAATCCCAAAATTTAAAAGGGGTTAGAGTCATATTAGGAAATAGAAAGAGAAGAGGCTTAAATACTCTCTTAACACCCCAAGGCCGGCCCTAGCTCATTGCCAAGGCTTACTGGCCGTGGAGAGGAAGCCAAGGAGGAGGAGAACTCGTGGGGAGAAGGCTGCTCAAGCTCCCAACCCGTGTTCTTCGCGTTCTAGCCCTAGAAGAGGAAAATGACTAAAGGTAGGCATTCTCATAAGCAAAACTAAATCAATTTCGTCTGTAGGTTGATCTAAACCTCAGGATTCAAAGTCCCCTTGTCTCATATTTTTCCATCGAGCAAATCTTTTGTTATTAATTTTTGAAGTTCTATAAAGCATGTCGAAACTCTATCTATTTTCAAATTCCTATTTACTGTAAGTACTCACGTATGTCTAGATCAATATGCAACTTGTTTCATGATTTTTCATTGACTATACGATTAGTTATGATTTTCTGAACAACCCTGTGTCAAAATAGGGTAAGTTTGGTCCGCAATCCAAGGCATGTCTTTTCCCTGTCGGACTCAGGCGCAGGACTTGAGAACGCGACAGCCCGATAGGCCGCATTCTCAGGGCTATCGCGATAGCATCTCCCGTCGCGATCTGATCGCGACAGGGTACCCCGTCGCGATCTGCCTGCCCGAACTGACAAGGCTGTCGTGTTCTGTACAAGACCCCGCCGCGATCTCTTCTGACCTTATCACGACCCTTACAAGGGTCCGTTGCGATCTCAGCTTTTGCATGAAAACCCACCTTTTTGCAAGTTTTATTGTTATACAGTCACCCCATGTCCTATTAACTGTCTTGTACACAGAAAAATGAAGTTGTAATTATTGAATATATTTTAATTAATTCAATTTAATCACACGATCTATCTTCTCCATGATTTTCTCATAACACTTGCACACACTTTGAACCATCCAAATATGGCCTAACATGGCATGTAAATATATCATAATATATCTGGTAATTTATGTAATTAAATTGCCATACTTTAAATAAGACTTGTCTTCGTTTCTCACGTTGTTTATGATTACCGATATCGACGCTCCACTGTTCTAGAATTCCTATGGAACGTCGAGCACTTGTTTCTATATACACACTCTCTCTTGACTTGGATGAACTCTCCGTCGGATACTCCTTCTTCCAAACTAGTGAATCCTTGTTCAAGGCCTCCGTAAGTCTCCTCTGTCCATGGATTCCCACATGGTCGACGAGCCGGTTGTACCCTAACACCTATGATACCCTTTAGGGATCAACATGATCCAAACAGCTATTAGAAGTTCGCTCTTATCTTGAATCACGCCGGACCTCTGGACCTGTGTGTAACATGACCAACGGAAAGGTAGTGAATTCCACCTGACTGCCAACACCAAGTGTGCGTGTTGTGCAACAGTTACTATCGCCTGTTTACTCGACATGTTATGTGCAATGTTCACTAGCTCTCATCTATACTCTACTCGCTCATCTATTCACGTTCACTCTACTATCTCGTCTATTCATCTAGTGCTCTTATCTATTTCTTGGTACTCTTTATTGGCCATTAATTGATCGTCTAAGATAAACAATATAACCAATGCCAGCGCAATAGGGCCCGATCTGGTCCTGGGAGGAGCGCCCGAAAAGTGCCATTTGCCCATGGGAGTTAAAATGATCAGGATGTCGGCATTACATCCAAGTGCCATATTATCAAGATTAATCTAAGACAATAAACACAAAGTAGTGCTATATTCTCTCGATGTCTTTGACAAAACAACGTGCTATATTCTCTCTCGGCTATCTACGGATAACCAAAGTGCCATTACTATTTTGATTGACGAAAGTTAATCAAAAGTGCTATACTATTTCGATTGATAAGAAAATCAATCAAAGTGCAATTTACTCTCTATATGGCCAACTACTTTCTCTCTCCTTGCTATACATGTTGCTTGCTATTGCTTGACGTTGACGTTATTTGCCATCGTGCTGATATCATTTCTATCGTGACTTGACTTTAATCATCGTTCTATACTTGATTCATCTGCTATTTGAACCATGTTACTTGTGCTATTACTTTCTCGACTTTACATGACTCGCTCTATCATTATTTACTCTGCCTTTTAAAGCACTATTTATTTTAAGCCTGCTTGATTCACGAGATTTAAGTCCTACTGGGCGTTATCGCTCACCCTTCGTTATTTGTTATTGTGTCTCAGGGAAGCTAGATGACGTCACACACACCAATGGGATGGAACCAGAGTGATGAGCAACCTGGAGTCAATTGATGAAGTTACCCTAGTACTATAGAGTCTAATAGTTATTGCTCTAGATTTCTTTTCAATGTAATGTTGTCAATGAGCCCTATGTATTGGCTCCGAATTAGTAATTGTAATAGTCTTAGTGAATTTCAATGAAATGAAAAGTTTATTTCAAATTAATGTTCATTAGATGCTCTGAATTAGTCAAATGTTGTACATTTTACTCTACTATGTACTTTGCTCACGTCTCCCTGATTTATTCCGCTGCTAAATTGGCGGGGCGTGACAACCTATCTTATGATGACATCCACGACATGTTACTCAATCATGAGCAACTCATACGTTCGCAGACGGTCCCGGCCAATGGTGTTACTCCTTCTGCCAATGTTTTCCACTCCAACTCTTCTCAATGTGGTGGTCACAGAGGCCACACTAGTGGTCATGGTGGGCGTTCTCGTTGTGACGGTCCTCGTCATTCAAACCCGTTAACCTAATAACGAGCTTGATCCCACTCTGTCTCCCGCGATCAAGCCGTAGCCTCGCAAGAAAATTATCAAAACACATGTCCATGGAAATACAAAATAAACACAATAAACATATGTAAGATTGCACATCTCACATATATTTAGATGAAATATACATAGCCAGTTCTGAACTAAAGTCAAAATACAATGTATAGCAACCCGGGGCATACCCCGAGGTGAACAAAAAGTAGAATTACACTGCTGGAGGTGCAGGCCCAACTCCGCTACAATGTGGCTCAAACTAGATGAGGGACGGGAACCCTCCTACTCTCCTTCACCTGAAAGGAGTAGGGGTGAGCCTTACAAGTCACTAGCTCAGTAGGGAAACTCCCTCAAAAGTCGAAATATCACCAAACTCACAAGAAGCTATAGTAAAGAACTACATAAATAATAAATAAAGTTACCTAAACATGGTGCTACAACTGCAATTAAATAAACAACTATAAACTAATAACATGGCTCATCCATCAATAAATAAATGGCAAACCTCGCTCAAGTGTACGAGCTAAGGAAGGGTAATGCCACACTTAGGCCACGGAAACTGGTTCGTGACACGAGCAACTGGCCCAGACAAACCACATGGGACTACCTCTCAATCTCGCCCACAGACGTAAGGTCTAGCTGCCGCTCCACCACAACAGAGCCAACAAACTGTGGAGACCAACCAACACCACACTTGCAGGCCACACCATTGCAGGCCCATATCTGGTACCTTTAGGGACTCTAGCCTGAGCTCCCTAAAGTGAGGCACTGGGAAAATAGGACTAGGTGGGGCCCAGTACATCTACTGGTGTTCGTACCCCAACCACGAGCACGCTACAAGTGACCGAACACAAACTCACACAAGTCGTTGTCTCACTGCCGTCTTTCCCTCATCCAGATGTACAACCCAAACACAGGAGTGAGGGTGTCCACGAAGGTGACACAAAACTCGACGGTACACATTGTATCGGGACAAACCCCGAGCACCACGTGCCTGGCTCACAATGAACCTAGGGTATCTGACTTGCGAGGTAACCACAGAAGGCATTGTACTACCCAACTCACCACGTACGTATAAGCCACGCAAACTCGATATTCATAAAATACATAAACTAACAGTCGCACAGTCACACAGCATGAAACAACTTACTACCCACAGAAGCAAGACAAGGGTTGGGTGGTTGTTTTTTAAAATGAGACATACACAGACTCCGCTATTTAAAAGCAAAATCGCAACGAGACACATGGTCGCGTTCAAAAGCTGAATCGCGACGGGACATGTCGTCGTGTTCAAAATGTGACGGCTGGGTTCGTCGCCTCTTCATCCGAAGTCCCCCCTGTTAGATCGAAATGGCAAGCAAAATAGTCCAAGAGGGGGGTGCTTGATATGCTGACCTCAGTGCCTCTTCCATTGTGGTATTCTACGTAGGCTGTATAGGTCATCTGACGAAGTGATCGTACAGCGTCCAGGTAAGAGGTCCATTGCTCGACTGTGAAGGGGATGAAAATGTGGCCCATTCCGTGTATCCTAGGCCATATTTTGTAAACTTCTTTGTGCTAGCAACTGCATTGATTCTCCCTTGGAGATGGGCTCCCAAGCCTTTTCCTGTCTGATAGCCAAGTCTGAACATGATATCCCATCCTTTTGTATTTGTGGACACATCCTTCCTGACAGTTACCACTGATGGGGACACAATTGGGCGATTAGAAGAGAAAGTGTAAGCCCAGGGATAGTTCAGATCAAGCACTGAGATAACGGGCTTATTGGATGGCCAGACTAATGGCAACACTCTCTCAACAGCTTCCACTATGTGGGTTGTCGCTACGCTCTTGACTTTGACTATCCGCCCTTGGAAGGGGAATTTTAAACATTGATGTGCTGTGGATGGTACTGCCCCTAGTGATTCGATCCACGGGCGTCCTAGGATGGCCCTGTAAGTATGATCGATATTCAACACATAAAATTCCACTGTCATGATGAGCGGCCCCAACTCTGCTTGCAAGGAGATAACCCCATGACAGGCCCGCCGGGTGTTGTCGTAGGTGGCTATGGTGGTAGGGGTAGGCTGTAATTGGCGCTCTGAAATATTGCAGGCCCTTAGGGTGCTTAGTGAACATACATTGATGGAAGCCCCTATATCCACTAATGCTGCATCAATAGCCACTTTATTTATCATGAGTGTCACACATAAGGGCATCTTCCTGGCTTCAGGGGAAGCTAACTCGCCATCAGAGAAAGTAATTGTGGGTCCCCTGTTCACAATAGAGAGCACAGAAGGTAGATTATCGGGGTTCATGTCTTCATTGACCATGACCCTATGCAAGAAGGTCCTTAGGGCATCTTGGTGAGTCTGTGACCTCTTGATCAGCTCTAGGATGGAGATTTTGGCGGGAGTTTGATCCAAATGCTTTAGAATGTCATACTGGGTCCCCGGGACTGGATCTATCTCTTCCATGTCTTGCTATTGTTGAGTGTTGGACGGCTGTGCCGGTTGGCTTGGCATAGATACGGATGCATTAGGGTACATCCGGTGAAACATCCGCCCGCTCCGCAAGGCGAGGTTATGATGGAGTGGATAAGGAGAGGTGTCAAGGATGGAAGGGTTGGCTAATAATGGTGCTGGCATAGGGGAAAGAGGGATGTTGCTGGGTGAAGAGATAATGGGTGGTATGACAGGGGAGTTGTAGGATGGTGAGGTGATGGCGGCAACGGTGGGTGCGAAAGGGGGAGGTACAGTGGATGTAGGTGTGGTGGTAGTGGGTGTGACATGGGAAATGACAAAAATCTGGCCCACTTCTTGTTCATCATCGAAGGCCCATGGAGCTTCTGGTGGTGGGTGATGGATGACAGGATTAACTTGCGCGGGTGGAGGAGGTGGTGGAGCAGGTTGGGGATTCAGAGCAGGCAGGTGTTGTGGAATGGGATTGCGGATTATGCCAAGGTCATTTGCCGACTGTTGAGGTTGTCGTTGTTGTTGCTGGAACTGTTGTTGGAATGGTTGGAATTGCTGTTGTTGTTGCTGATGTTGCTGTTGTGGTGGCTGTTGTCGCCTCTGCTGTTGCTGCTGCTATCTCTGACCCTACTGGTCCCTCAACGTCTAGATTAACCTCTTCATTTCTGCCCAGTCGATCTGATTCTACTCATGAAGATCATATATAATGTCCCAAAATTGGAAATAGTTTGATACATTGTGGCCCGGATGGCGATGGTATACACAGTACTTTGTTTGGTCCGCTGCCATATTCCAGTTTGGCTTCTCGGGAGGGAGCCTGAGGGCATTTAGAGACATAAGGGCCGCAAAGACGTCAGCCAAGGTCTCGGGCAGAGGAGGATATTGGGCTCTCTTGGGTCCATTGGGCTTTCTGGGGGCATAGCCATTTTGGGGTGGAGGAACTTGAGAGTATTGGCACTGGACTTGTGGAGGGTTCTGGCCTTGAGGAGGTGGCTGCCTGTTGTTATTCCAGGGTTGCTGGGGTTGCTGAGTGTAAGGGGACCTACCTACTGGGGATTGTGCCCCCCCCCCCCCCCCCCCCAATACACAAGCATGTATTAAATCTAATAGCATGGAAAAGAGGAATGTGATCGCCACCTAGATAGTTGCCTAATGAAAGAAATGATGTAGGCTAACTATGCTAGGAAAAGGAAAGATAAGAGAAGTGGACCTGGTGTCGCGGAAGGGTTGCCTGTCGTGACGACACTGATAATACGTCACCCTAGGAGGACGCATCTCCTTGTCGCATCGCCCGCCACCGTCGCGTTCTCTTCTGTCTGGGAGATGATGGATGGGACCTTCTTCCCGTCCTCCAGCCGGCTAGAGGACAAGAGCTCCTCATGGAATATTGCTTGGGTGCCTGCCAAAACAAAGAGAAAACAATAGAAATCCTATTAGAACAAGTTAAGTGTTGTATCCATTCAAAAATGAAAAGAAAAGAGGGATCATGGTGGGAATGAACCTGGGGGTGGTTTTTAAACCCCTTGGGTATGTGGAAAACGTGGTAATGGTAAGGGATGCAACCTATCTAGAAATGAAGTAAAATGCATGAAGAAAAGAGAGGAAAAGGGAGGGAGGAAAGAAAGAGCCCCATTAGGGCGACTCCCTGGCATGTGATGGCGTCCAAAGCTCGTGCAGACGCTCCTGGAAGAAGTGGGGGTCGCCCTCCTCACGTTCCACGCTCCATGGATGTGAAATGAGCAAGCTTTTGAGGTGGGAATGTGAGGGAATGAGAGGAAATGGGAGAGCTGCGAGGCTAAGTCTAGATCAGAGGAAATTTTGGCAGCCCTTCGGGGTAAAAATGGGGCTCCCGTTCATGAAGAGAGAGCCTTGCTTTTATAGACTTTTGAAAGATATTATCCCCTTAAAATGATTAATAATTCAAATCAGAGATAAATCCCATTAAAATGCGTGTGGGAGAGTCCAAGGGAGCTCCAAGAGAGTCCCCAAGCCTCAAACCTCGCCCCAAGGGGTTGAGATATTGCTTGGAGATAGGGATAAAGCCATAGGAGGGAAAATAGGAGGTAGTTGTGGAGGCATGCATGCGCGGCTGCAGTCGCGTCTTATCGTAGGGCCGCGACTTGCTAACACGACGGACCGAGGCGTCGCAACAGTATGCCCACGTGCATGAATATGCATGGGCTGTCGCGGCGGCCTCTGGCGATGCGATCTAGTAATGCGGTGCTACGATACGATGCGTCAATAAAATCAATTATCTGTGAATTATCAGCCAATCACATGAAAAAATAAGAGTTATTTAGGCCTAAGGACTCTCTCCAAGTGACAATGGGCGGGATTTCATGGAAATTTGAGTTGTTAATGGGCTCAAAACAAGGCTAATGATGGGCTCAATGTGAGTGACCAACTAGGGGCTTACTAGGATAGCAAGAAATATAGTTCAACTTATAAGTCAGAATAGGGTGTCTACAATCGGTAGGGGAACTTTCTCCTTGTTTTGGTTGTGTGGTTTGTGTGGATTAGGTTTGAGGTGTTTCAATTGTAGAATTGCTTATATTTGGTCGAAAGCATTCTTAGGTTATTGTGTGGGTGTTTAATTCCAACTTTTACATCATGAATGGTTGAGTTGTGTGATTTTCGGAATGAGAGAACAGGGTAGGGTTCTTCAGTCTGAAAGGCGACAAAGCCAGATGTCACGTTTTGAACGTGATGACCTGTCCGGTCGTGATTCAGATTTTAAGGTGACGGGTTAGTCCATCACGATTCAAGATATTAATTGTAGGATCGAATAGAGAGACGAATAGATTTAGAAGGGGGTTGAATAGATTTGTAACCAATTACTGCGGAAGCTTAAGTAATTTAAAATTACTTCAAACTATAGATCCATTCAGACAGACAATCTTACTGATCTGATGTGTGAATGTGTGTATATGATGTGTGAAGCAATTAGACAAGTAGTGTGAATGCGAAAACCTATGCAAGCATCTAGCGCAAAAAAAAAAAAAGATCAAACCATTGCACAAGAGATTTTTAGGTGGTTCGGAAATCACATCAGTGATTCCTACATCCACTCCTCACACAGTGAGGCCACACTACTCAAAACCTGAGTACAACACACACACTGGAATACGGCGACTCCAAAACACCCTTGAGGTTGACGGCTCAAAACACCACAGTGAGTGCGACGACTCACAAACTGAGCATGACGGTTCAAACCACACACATACGAGCACACTTTATCAAAACACACACACACTTGCTAGATCAAGTTCACAAGAAATCAGATCCTCTAGCACTGATCTGATTCACTCCCTTAAATGCACAAAGAAATCTGCACAGAACGCATGTACAGATTTCATGAGCACTCAAGGACATATTAAGAAGAACACTCTAATAAAATGAGTAAAAGATAGGTGAATTGGATGTCCCTTGTTGAAGATGATCTGCAGAAGCTTGAATTGAAGGTTCTTGAGAAGATCAGATGGAGCACTCCTTCAATCCACGATGCTCTATTTTTAGATCTGCTACTCTGCACGATTCCTCCTTCTTTCCTTGCTGCTTCTTACTTGATCTGCTCCTCTTTCAGCACTCCAATGCCTTCTCTATTGCTTGGCCTTGATCCCCACGTCCTCTTGAATGAAATCGATGGATCTGAGGGATGGCTGCTCCAGATGAGATAAAAGAGCCTTTATAGCCTCTGTGCAGTCCCATGTACGTGGGAGAGAAGTGCACAGAAATCTAGAATGCACCCTAGGCTGCCACGTGTCCAAAAAGTCGTTTTCCTCATTGCCACTTAGA
This sequence comes from Colocasia esculenta, assembly GCA_014218235.1. Taxonomy (NCBI): domain Eukaryota; kingdom Viridiplantae; phylum Streptophyta; class Magnoliopsida; order Alismatales; family Araceae; genus Colocasia; species Colocasia esculenta. The sequence continues at coordinate 17,597,875 of CM024759.1, forward strand.
TGAAAGGGCATTTTGGTAATAATAGAATCTCCCAAATATATTTCAGAAGGAGATCACAGCCATTGGATATCATACTCTGCATGTTTCTGAGTTTTCAAAAAATGTGAGTCGACTCATATTTCCATGAGAGTCAACTCTAATTACCAAATATCAGTTCAAACTTACTGCCAGAACACCAGTGTCGACCTTACAGACAACTAGTGTCGACCTGACTTCAACTAGAGTCGACCTGATCAATAGCTAGTGTCGACCTCCTATATATTTCTTCAAATAAGGTTCACTAGAAGGATACTAGTGTTGACCTTATTTTCAACTAGAGTCGACACTACTGTAACTTGCTCTTCAGAAGCTTGCTGGGTAGACTTTGTGAGTTGACCTTATTGTCAACTAGAGTCGACTCTACTTTAACAAAACTTTGTAAACCTGTATATATGAAGAGTGGACCATCAAAACATGTCATTATCAATAAGATATGAAATATTAAGTATCAAAAACATGTGTTTAGTCATTATTATAATATATACAATATGTACAATATGTTATCATCAAAATCAAAGTATGAGTGATGTCCATTGGTCATCATTAAAAATCATCATTAAGAAATTCAAATATACACTCAACACAACATTTTTCCCCTTTTTGATGATGACAAAATAAATGCTCAAACTTTTTCTCTTCATACTTTTTCTCCCAAAAGCTCGTTCTTTTACTCCCCCATATGATCATAGGAGCTCATTCTCCCCCTTGCAATTTCTCCCCCTTTTTGACAGCATCAACAGGATGGACATGAAATATAAGTGGTAGGAGATCAAGAAATAAAGTTGTGAAAAGGATTGGTCAGGAATGATCAAAATGAGTGAGACAAAGTGATATTGACACATGAGAGAAATTATTGTATTGTTGCTATTGTGCATCAAAGTTTAATCACAAAGACACACTCAACACAAAGTATAGTAGGACATAATGATCTAAATGTAGTTAAAATAATGGTGCGAATGTGAGTCAAAGTGACCTATATGAGTGAGAAGAAGTATTCAACAAGAAAGTTATGAGCTTTAAATTTAACACTATGTAGAATAATAGGTCTAAACTCAGTATACATGAACTTTATTCAGGTCTTGAGCTTTTCTGTCCTGACTTTGTGAATTCTTTTCATTTTCACTGGAAAAGAAATACCCAAATAAATTAGTTAAATCTCACTTTTTAGTGCAAGAGATCACATTTATCATATGCAAGACCTCCTGATTACTCAGTGGTTTAACTTTTATTATCTTACACAGAGTTCGAAATTCTGTTTTCCACTTTTTGACGTGAGACAAATCACTTTTTAGGTGAGATGGCCCGATTACTCAGTGGTACAAGATTTTGCATTGCTCTATTTGTATCTTTCCATATTGTTGTTCATTTTCTTTTGATGTTTTGCAGGATTATATTTGCTTTGACTAGCAAAATCATGAATATGAATGTAGAGATATTATTCTTAACATGTGGTAAAAATAAAGCTCAAACATGCACATGTTAAACATTAAAGCCACTCATGTGCCTACAAGTGTTTTGAAAATCATTTTAAAAACATTCAGTATTAAGATGGCACAACCTCGATATGAAAGTGAAGCTTTGAAATTAAACTAAGTGCACAATTAGTTTAGTTTGAGTGTTTTAAGTCTCTCATATAAAAATAGCACAAAGACTCAAAATTTCTGATTGTTTAGGCTCAAGATAGACAAATAAGATCAAGAAAATTGACAGTGACTCCCCCTTACAAGGTGAACATGAAGATTATTGAAGAAGGAAGAATTAAGTGAAGTGAAAGTAGAATCATCAAGAGTGTTTTATTAAAAGACAAGGCTCCCCCTCAACAATTGCATAAAAAGGCTCTTGATACTTGGCGGAGACATATACTCACGCACAGTGAAAGTGTCCAGACAAGCCTAACTTGCCTTTCTTCAAATCACTATTTGATATACCAAGAATGCCAATGCAATGTGAGAAGTAGAAATTTATTAGCAAGACCAAAAAGGCCTTTATTTGCAAGAACACAAAGATTTTTATTTGCAAAAGAGAAATGGAAGATGTTAAGGATGTGGAAGTTTGCACAAACTAAGCTCTCTTCTTAAGGATCAAAATTTGTTTTTTGAAAGAGGCTTAGTGAAAATATTGTTGGGATCGGATAGGTGACTGAATCAATGTTAATTACAAATGTGTGTGTATGGCAGCGGAATTAAAATGAGTGACACACACAATTCAATTAGATCAAGTTGTGGTGTGTGAGTATAGAGTGAAACGAGACAACAAACCACAAGTAAACCATAGTACACAGAGAATTTTAAGGTGGTTCGGAGAACAAAACTTGTGTCTCCTATGTCCACGTCCCCACGACGGAGGAACCACAAACTCAAGTATGTATAAAATGGAGCACGACGAATCCAAACCCTTCGAGTATGATGACTCAAAGAAACACCCAGGAGATAGGCACGACGACCTACTCCACAGACCACTTGTGAGTTCAACAACTCACAAGAAATTGAGCATGACGGCTCAAACACCAGAGCACTACAGCTCCAAACCAGAGCACTACGGCTCCAAAACTTGAGTACACTGTACTCAAAACCTTTGGACCACGATGGATCCAAGTTCTGCTAGAACAAGCTCAATTAGAGAGTAGATCCTCTAGTGCTGTAAGGCCCTCGAATTTCCGTCGTATTTTTTTTGTGTCATATGTGTGAATATTGTGCTTGTGTATGTATGTATGTATCTACGTATGTATTAATTAGTATACTTATGTGTGTATGTGTATAATTTAGGTATAAATAATGTATGTATTGCTTGATGGTAGTGTGTGCACAATACCATATAGATATTACATGTATATATACATGATGTTCATGGGTTTCTACATGATTTTGACTTCTGGCCGAAGGGCCAGTTGGCGTCTACCTATTGGACGCTAAGGGTTGTCAACGTCAATATCGTGTGACATCAGAACTTACTTAGGCGTCCACCGATGTTGGCGTCAAGATCACTGACCTGCATGCGTAGCAGAGCCGGAATTCCCGGGAGCAAGCTACCCCAACCATTGGGGAGCTGTCCCCAACGGTCTGAAAGGGGTATCACATCATCTCCTGCGTGGGTGAGAGGTCTTTGGCTATATACAAAGCCATTTTTGCAACTCACACCCTTCTCTTTTCCCCTTTGCAAGAGAGGAAGAAGAGAGAAAAAAAAAAAGAGAAAACCCTAAAATCTGTGTGAAGAGCTCACCTTTGCAGCCCTAAATCTGGCTACCTGAAGCTTGCACCGGCCATCTACTGCAGCAAGGAGCTAGCTGGAGTGGAGGAGGAGGCTTCCCCGACCTTATCTTGGAGCCATCTTCAACCTAGAACCCGGAGTGAAGCTTTTCTAGGAGCTTCTTGGGACAGCCCAAGGAGAGCTTCACCGAGCCCTAGATCCGTTTGGTGTATTTTCTAGAGGCAAGTACCCTACCCATAACGTCCCTGTATGTGTCTAGGTTGGTTTTATCATTTTTGTGCATTTTCCCTCGTGTCCTAGATCCCCCAATTCACCCTATCTTTGGAGCTCGGGTCTGTGTTTTGCACAGACCTGAACTTAACGGCAACATCTGTTGCCGTTAAGATCATGCTTAGCATCCAGTGATGGTGCCGTTAACATTAATTGGCAGCCATATCTTGCCGTTAAGTTCATCTGAGCAGAACAGCAAGCTGTTCTACCCTTCTATATGATTAATTTCGATATGTTTCACGATGAGGATATAATGTAATCTCTTATATGCTATGTATACTAACTAATGTGATGGATGGGAATGTGAATGTACACTTATTTTGTGGATGGTAGAGCTTATTTACATATTTAAAAGCATGTGGAAGAATGTTCATGTGTATGTTCTTACCATTATCCTGATAATCCGTGGTAAAATCATGTTGCCCTAATTTTGTTAGACCATGTATGTACAACCCTATCTGTGCTCTGAGTTTCTGGAATTTTCCATGCTTGTATGATTTATTGAATTTTCTGTTTTGGGAAATAGAAATCATGCGTAGGTCACGATAAATCTTCCGTAAATTGTGTATTGCCCAATAAATTCGGGAATAAATCATGTGACTCTATGCATGCTAGGGTTCAGACAGTGAGTTGTTAAATTTGTGATTGGTGTTCAACTCCATGCTAACTTGAATTGTGGATAGCATGTGAATTTGATGTTACATTTTCTGTAATTACGTTTTAGGTTAGAAAACGCTGAAAATTTGCATGTGGGATCCTAAACCCGAAATCAGCTAGTGGTTAAATTTTCAGGTCATTGGGACAAGTATATGACGCAATATGAATTTTCTATGTAGAAATGTGAAATTAATGAATGTCGTTGCAAAAATGATTTAATTCTGTTTATTTCAGCCTGAAGGGTGAAATTCCCTGAGTGTAAAATTTCTGTAATTCTAGTGTCATGTCAGGAAAATAGAGCCCCATGTGTGTGAATGAGTGAGATGTGAGTGTCATGTACTAAACTAAGTGCTTAAATCGGAAAACGTGTAATGTGTAAATTGTGCCAAGTGTGACACTGCTTCCACAGAGGGCAGTGGAACCGTATCAGGGAAAAGTCCCCCTGAGAAGGTTCAATGTGTTGTGACCCTAAGGGCATTAGGGAGAAATCCTGGAGGTGGACAAGTACCACTGGTTAGGGTTGAAGGATCGATAAAAGGTGTGGACAAGATCTAGAAGGGGGGGTTGAATAGATCTACGCCAACTAATGCGGAAGCTAAACCAATTTGGAAAAACCTTTGAATCAGAGTTAGATTGAAAGCAAATTTCACAGATCTGAAGAGAGATTAAGTGAGTTAAACAATTGGAGTGTGAAAAACAAGTTGATTAGATAGATTCAAACGATCCTATGCATTCATCTAACGAAGTGTAAATTCAAACCACAAGCAGACCAATGTACAAAGATTTTTTAGGTGGTTCGGAAATCACACCACGTGACTCCTACATCCACCCCTCACACACAATGAGGATCCACTAACAACCTGGGTAACACAACCCACACTGGAGCCTGACAACTCCACAACTGAGTTTGACAACTCACACACTACCTAGAGCAAGACTACTCTAGACTCTGAGCAAGACTGCTTAACCAAACAACTTGAGCGCGACGACTCAAAACCCTGAGCACAGAGGCTCACAATCACTTGCTAGAACAGAAACAACAAGATCCAGATCCTCTAGCAATGATCTGATATATTAAGGCCAATTCAAGAAAATTGATGCAGTCGATTGTGCACAATTTCTAGAATAGCCAAGAAGAAACAAGAAAGACTCAAGACATGAGGTTGACAGTTCTTGTTCTTCAAGAAAACTCCCTTGTAGAAGCAGAATTGGATGGATCTTGATCACTTGAAGTCCCTTGGCCGATGCTCTGCAACTTTGATCTCGGGATCTTCCTTGAGTGCTTCACAATTGCTGGCTTCTACTTGATCTGCTCCCTTGAAGTTGATCCTAGTGCTTCATGTTGATCAATCTTTGATCCTTGTGCTTGGAGAAGGGTGAATTGAGGTGTGGAAGCACAGGAGGGAGCAAAACAGGGAGGAGAGACTCTCTGGCCGCCACTTACAGTTTCTGGAGGCTCTTAGAAGATTCTCTTGTGGATGGGTGCCCATTAGGAGGGTATTTATACCCTAAATATCCGAAAGATACCCTTGGGGTACGTGGGCACAAGATCCAATGTTGATCCACCTTTTCCCTAGGGTGCCACGTGTCCAGGAGGAATCTTAAGTCAGAGATTCCGGAGTGTGTCGACCTGCCCATGGGGTGTGTCGACACACTCTCCCAGACTGGCAGAACAATCCCCTGGGAGAGGTCTCTAGTGTCGACCTGAGATGATTCAGTGTCGACCTCATGACCCAGACAACAAAACAGCCCTTCTGGGAAGGCTCTCTAGTGTCGGCCTGATCTCATCTTGTGTCGTCCTGCTTTGGCCATATGAAAAATAGGCCTTCTGGGAGAGCCATCTAGTGTCGACCTGCCTGTATTTGGTGTCGACCTGCTTTGACTATCTGAACAACAGGCCTTCTGGGAAGGCTCTCTAGTGTCGACCTGCTCTGGACTAGTGTCGACCTGAGATGGACTTTTCTTCACATTTCTGCCTTTGTTCTGAACCATTGTGTCGACCCCAAGGATGGTTGTGTCGACACTACCTTTGCAGAAAATGTTTGTCCCTGAGAAAATAAACACATAAATCATTAGTTAAATATATTATCATGAATATCAATGATAAATGTGCTTGAAAACATGCTTTTTGAATATTGTAATTTCAGGTGATGTATTTTGCATGATCCAATGGTTATGCATTAAAATCACAACTTGTCATCATCAAAATGTGAGGAGAAATGAATTATATTCACACTCAACCCAACAATCTCCCCCTTTTTGATGATGGCAACATTAAGTTCATTTGGAATTGGAAATTTTCAATAAAATGTGATTTTAAGCATTTTCATTTTCCTTTATTTATACTTGTCAATGACCTTTGAACAAGTTTTAGTGACATTGAAATTTATACACATGATAGACACAATGTTACTAGAAATAAGCTATTTTCACACAAAGGTCAAGCAGCTTGACAAGCATTCAACACTCACATTCATTCAAAAGATTTGTAATCACATTTAAGGCACAAAAATGGGCACAGAAACTTCTATTCATTTCATTTCATTCAAGATGTGAATATTACAATTTCAAACAAACTTCTCCCCCTTTGACATTATCAAAAGAATTACATTATTGGGGAGGAGGAGGAGGAGGAATGGGTAACAAAATAGTCTCAATATCCGTTAGCCTCTTTTCCATTGAAGTTAAACTAAACTTCATCTGTGCTTGGATAGTTGAGAGTCTTGTGTGTAGAAGATGCTCCATTCTCTCTGAGTTCTCTGACATGGCAGTTTGAATTGCAGTGAATTCCTTTGACATTGGCTGTGATGAAGATGAAGATCCAGCTGACCAACCAGGCCTATTCAAGACTTTGAATTCTTTCTTGAGTGCAGACATCTCTTCATCTATGTGAGCAGAGAGATTCTTCATACTCTCCAGATCATCCACCATGTGAGCAAAAGACAATCTTGTCTTGCTTATCTGAGATAGTGTCTCCTTTGTGTTGAAGACATCAGCTTGGGAATTTGCCAAAATTCCCTGAAGGACTGTCTCCAACTTCTCTTGATGCTCTTTGAGATCCACTGAAGCATCAGCTAAGGTGCCAATTAGCCTGTTGAATCTTTGAGTAGCATGGTCTGAGGCTGCCTTCTGTTCAATAAACCTGGCAGACACTAAGTTCTCCAACCTCTGAATCCTCAATTCAAAGTTTTCTGACATGGATTGAATAGAGGTGTTCAAGACATCAAACTTGTCATTTAGGAATGTGTACAACTCTGGTGGAACAGAAGGTCCACCAAAGGAAGAGGATGCTTGAACTGGAGGTGGTGGAGAAAATGATGGGATTTCAGGTTCAAGGTTCATGGAGGAGGAGGGCTGAGGTTGAGGAGAGTGAGGGGCAATGAAAGGTTCCTCAACTTCATCTGCCACATGAGGTTGATCCTCATTTATAGGAGGCTGGTCCCCATGAACTTGAGGCTGATCCTCTGGAGCTAGAGGTTGTTCCTCTGGAACTGGAGGCTATTCCTCTGGAACTGGAGGCTGATCCTCCTGAGCTGGAGGCTGATCCTCCTGAGCCACAGGGGCCTCTACTGCAGCTGGCCCTCTCCTTACCTGATCACCAACAATCCTAAAGCCCATGAATTTCTGAACATGCTTAAAGCAATAGATGTTGGACTTAGGAATCTTCTCAGATTTTTCATTGTCAAGGGGCACACCAAAGTGCTTGAAGACTGCAGTCAAATGGGCTGCATATGGAAGAGATCTTTTCAAATCTGCCCTGGTGGTCTCAGAGATGATCTGGTACATGATGACATGAAGGTTTATCTTGATGCTTTTGCTCATACATAAAAGGACAAACCTTTGAATGTCTGTTAGCCTATCTCTCCCACCACCTTGAGGTGTTATGATAGTAGTGAGCATGTGATGAGTAAGTCTCAACACAGGGGGAAAGGTGTTGGTATTGAATTTGGTGACATGGGTTTGCTTAATATCCGACTCATCTGCAGGCAAACCAGTCATTATGGTGTAGGCTTCATGAAGGTTGAATTCAAAATTGTGGTAATCTTCTCCTTCATCGAGGACTTTGAAAATTGAAGCAGCTATGTCTGTTGGCATGTCTATGGCAATCCCTTTGACCTTGGACTTGTACCCTTCTTCTGTGCATTCCAAATTCTGATAGAATTCTTGTACAAGTCTAGGGTAAATTATACGAAATTCTGATATGAAAGACTGCCAAGACTGGAATTTGAAGAAGTTCAAGACTTCAGGAAATGCATCAATGAGTTCACTGTCATCCAGATCCACTGCTCTGGGTTTCAAGATGGTCTTCCCGGCACTTAGGGGTTTGGAAGGGGGTCTCCTAGTGGGCTGGGAGGACTCTGAGGAAGAGGATGAGGATGAGAACTTCTCAAAAATCTCAGGAGAAGGGTCCAGGGTTTTCCTCCTAGGGTACATAGACCCTTGACCTCGACCAGAGGAGGATGCCCTACCTCTCTTAGCAGATGAAGATCCTGGATGCTCTGCAGGATCATGGCGACGCTTGGTTCTCCTCTCAGTGGAAGGAACCTCATCCTCTGGAATGGGCTTTGCCGAAGCCCTTGATTTTGCTCCACGGCGAGGAAGCTGCTTGGGTGCCATGGAAGCAGAGCGGAATCGGGGATGATGGAGAGAGAGGAATGAGAGAAGATGGATGGAGATGAGTTGGAGGAGAGAAAAGATGGAAAGGGTTCAAAAATCCTTCCGGATTTCAGGAAGAAACCGACCGTCGGGTCGACCTGGAGAAGAAAAGGGGGTTTTGGATAACCTACCCCGCAGGAACATCAAAAGCTTAACCGGCGCCCACGGCTTAAGTGAGTCTGGCAGGGGGTCAGTGTCGACACTAGAAGAGGTGAGTGTCGACCTGAGTCAGAGTGTGTTGACACTAGATGGAGTAGTGTCGACCTGGCCTGATGAAAATTTTGGATTTGAGTATGGAAAAAATTATGAGACTTTTGGGACATCTTTATAATGATAAGCAATGCGTGGAATAATCATTTCAAGGATATTTAAGAGACTAAAAAATTCATTTGTTAAATTTTGTAAAAATTCAACACAATTCAAGTTTTACACAATATCCAACAGGATATGAGCATTCAGTGACTTGAGTCATTAAAATGATAATTTGAGGGATATAAAACATTTAACAATCAACTACACACTACCATATTCTTCAATTCCAAAGAAAAAAAAATCTTTTAGACTGAAAACAAGTGTGTTGACAGTAAACATTGTTTAAGAACAACTTGATGATGGATAAGAATGATTCTTTAAAACGAATTCTCCAAGGACAAATATATTTTGTTTTGAAACAAACTATCAAATGAGATATATCTTGTTCACTCAAGAACTAATGTTTTTTACACACTATAGTCCCTAGATACTGAAGATTTATCCATTATCAAGTCTCAAAGGGGTAAATGATGACCTTTTGACATGAAAATATACGTTTTTTAGACGCAATATTTCCAGTTACTCAGTCATCATAAAAAATTGGGCATATTTATTTTGTTTTGCATTGATTTTTAATTTTTAATCCCCTTTGAACAGAGATAGCATTAGTGCCTCATGACATACATGGCACTTCATTCATTGTGAAGGTGTGCAGTTTCTCAGCACATGTGCCATTGCTCTGTTGAATTGATAGATTTTGGAGAGTTTTTTTTTTTTTTTTGAAAAAAGATATCATCTATATCCAACATCAATTGCAAACAAAAAACATGTTTAAGATCAAGACACACATTATCCTTCAGTCTTAGAAAGAAATCTGAATTTCTATAGTTTTGAAGAATATAGGTGAGAATTGACAAATGAATATAGTAGATCACTCAAGGGATCATTTTGAGACTCTAGACACCTGAATGAGAACATCATGCAAGGAAATTGATGTAATGCAAGAAAAGTTTTGAATTTGTCAAAATACATGACTTGTGAATTTTCTAGCTCCCCCTGAGATGAGGATTTCAACCACTTTTCATCAGAATAAAGATATGCAAGTTTTGAAATCAGAAATAATTCTCTTTGAACAACAAAAGCTCCCCCTCAACAATTGCATATTCATTCCTTGGTACTTGCGGAGACACATACTCTCGCATAGTGAAAGTGTCCAGACAAGCAGAACTTGTCCTTCTTCAAATCACCATTTGATATACCAAGAAGTTCAACACAATGTAAGGTGAAAAGTTCATTGTCAAACAGAAATAGACTTGAAATAGAGAGAAGTATGATGAATAAAGGAAGCAAATGAGTATGATAATGCAAAGAACTCCCCCTCAGAAGATGTCTAACACTCAACCCAATCCCAATGGACATTTACAAAGACCAAGTTCTCTCCTTAAAGATGAGAACCTACTGTCAGGAAGGGGTTTAGTGAAAATGTCAGCAATTTGCTTTTCAGTTTCTATAAAGTGGAGTTCAAAAGATTTCTTTGCTACCTCATCTCTCAAGAAATGATGCCTAATTTCAATATGTTTGGTTCTGGAATGCTGAATGGGATTTTTAGACAGATTTATTGCACTTGTGTTATCACAAAGGATGGGAACACAACCTAACGCTTGGTTGTAATCAAGAAGTTGATGTTTCACCCAAAGAATTTGGGTTCCACACCTACCAGCAGCAACATACTCAGCCTCTGCAGTTGACAGAGCAACTGAATGTTGCTTCTTAGAAGCCCAATAGATTAGGCACCCACCTAGGTACAAACACAAGCCACTTGTGCTTTTTCTATCTAATTTACAACCAGCATAATCAGCATCACAATAGGTAATCAAATCTAACTTGCAATTAGCAGGATACCAAATTCCTAAATCACATGTTCCAACAAGATATTTGAAAATTCTTTTAACAGCTAGCATGTGACTTTCTTTAGGATTTGATTGAAATCTAGCACACAAACACACACTGAATTGAATATCAGGTCTAGAAGTTGTAAGATAAAGTAGAGAACCAATCATACCTCTGTAGGTCTTTGGGTCTACTGACTTACCATTTGAGTCTTCTTCTAGCTTAGCATTTATAGCAATTGGTGTGTTGGAGTGCTTGAGGTTCTGAAAGTCAAACCTTTTCAGAAGTTCTTTGACATACTTGGTTTGACTGATGAAGATCCCCTCATGAGTTTGGTTAACCTGCAATCCCAAGAAAAATTTTAGATCTCCCATTAAACTCATTTCAAATTCATTTTTCATTTGATTGGAGAATTCATTGCACAGGCTTTTATTGGTTGATCCAAATATTATGTCATCGACATAAATTTAGACTGCAATTATTTCTTTATTGATTATTTTTGTGAACAGTGTTTGATCAACATTACCTCTAGAATATCCTTTTTCAAGCAAAAAGGAACTCAAACGGTCATACCAAGCTCTTGGAGCTTGTTTAAGACCATAGAGAGCCTTATTAAGCTTGAAAACATTGGTTATGATGATTTTCATTTTCAAATCCAGGAGGTTGTTCAACAAAAACATTTTCCTTAATATATCCATTGAGAAATGCACTTTTAACATCCATTTGATAGATTTTAAATTTCATGGAGGATGCAAAAGCAAGGAAAATCCTAACTGCTTCTAATCTAACTACAGGGGCATATGATTCTTCAAAGTCAATTCCAAACTCTTGATTGTACCCCTTTGCAACTAGCCTAGCTTTATTTCTAATGACTTGACCATATTCATTCAGTTTATTTCTGAAAACCCATCTAGTACCAATGACTGTTTGGTCACTAGGTCTAGGTACTAATTCCCAAACTTGATTTCTTTCAAATTGATGAAGTTCATCATGCATGGCATTAATCCAATCAGAACTTGATAAAGCTTCATCAATTGATTTTGGTTCAACTTGGGAAATTAGAGCTAGTGGGTCTTCTTCAATAGCAAGCATAAATGATGATCTAGTCCTAACTCTATCATTCAAATTACCAACAATATTATCTAATGGGTGATCTCTCAAAATTCGATGTTCAGAAATTACCTGTTGAGGGGTACTTAAATCTGGAGTAATGTTACCTGATCCACTTGAAGATGATGAATTGGTGTTCAAGATCTCACCAGTGTCTTCAAGCTCCTCAACAGTTGGTGAAGAGTCCACAATGAAGTCATCCTCTTCACTGTCGTGTTTTTCCCTGCAAGATTTAGAAGTGTTAGTTGAAAAGGAATTTTCATCAAATATAACATGAGGAGACTCTTCAACAGTTTTGTTTTTGAGAATGTACACTCTGAAAGCTCTTGACACTTCTGAATAGCCAAGGAAGATGGCTTCCTGACTCTTAGCATCAAACTTGTCAAGATTTTCTTTATTATTGTTGTGTACATAACATTTGCACCCAAAGATTTTGAAATAAGAAACAGTTGGCTTCTTGTTTTTCAGTAATTCATAGGGGGTTTTCTTGATTTTTTGTCTGACCAATGCTCTATTGAGAATATGATTTGCTGTGTTTACAGCTTCAGCCCAGAAGGATTTGGGCAAATTACTCTCAAGGAGCATGGATCTAGCCATTTCCACAAGAGTTCTGTTCTTTCTTTCCACAACTCCATTTTGTTCTGGAGTTCTTGGTGAAGAAAACTTGTTGATATATGAAATTCAGCACACAAATTAGAAAAAGATTGGTTTTCAAATTCACCCCCATGATCAGTCAAAATATTTTTGATTTTATATGAATAATTTGTTAAGGCAGTGGTGCAGAATTTCCTGAACTCAAGGGAAGAATCATTTTTGTGGGACAAGAAGATAACCCAAGTAAATCTAGTAAAATCATCAATGATTACAAATCCATATCTCTTGCCACTTAGACTTAGAACCCTTGTTGGGCCAAAAAGGTCCATGTGAAGAAGTTCTAGTGGCCTAGATGTGAGTACTTCATTGAAGTTCTTAAAAGATTTCCTGATTTGTTTTCCTTGGGCACAGATCCCACAAACTTGATTTTCAATATTTGAAAAGGATTCAGGAAGACCCTTAACCAAATTCAGCCTTAACAATTTATTTAAAGTTCTGAAACTTGCATGGCCAAGTCTTTTGTGCCAAGTCCATGCAATTTCATCTTTATTTGCAACAAAGCAAAGATTTTCAGAGAAGTTTTTATTAAGGTCGATCATGTAAACATTGTTTTCCTTTTTTCCACAAAATTTATTTTATCAGTTGATGAATCAATCATCTTACAGAGATTGGATTCAAACACAACTTTGTGACCTTTGTCACATAGTTGGCTAATACTTAGCAGATTGTAATCAAGACCATCAACTAATAAAACACTAGCAACAAAGTTTGAGGAAGTTTGACCAACCTTTCTAGATCCAATGATCTTTCCTTTATTTTTACCTCCAAAAGTTACTGAACCTCCCTCCTTCTCTAGCAGGAAAGAAAATTTAGCTCTATCTCCAGTCATATGTCGTGAACACCCACTGTCAAGGAACCACACATTTGAATTGGGTGCACGACCTTCCTACAACATCAATTAGTGGAGAGAAGATTTTGGTACCCAAACATAGTTGGGACCATCAGAATGTTTGAACACTGTTAACAAATCTTTTCTCACCCAAATTTGACTTGTTTTTTATTTTATTTTATTACATTGGTGTTCTCTGTCTTTTTCACTTTCTTCTTTCCTTTAGAAATGAAAACACCATTGTTTTGTTTTTGGTAGAAGGGGAAGTTTTAATTTGAACATGAGAGTTTAGATGAGGAGGTGGAATCCAAGGATTTTGTTGGTACATCAGAAAGTTTGGATAGAAAAATTGGGGATGATACCAACTTGGGTTATGATACCATTGGCTCCAAGAATTGGTCCAATCAACTTGATATGCTGTCTTGGAGGTCCAAGGTTCTTCAGTAATGACTTCCTTTGACTTTTTCTTATTTTTCAGATTTTTATTTGAATTTTTTATTTTGTGGTTTGTCTTGGTTGATGTTGTCGACACAACAACCACAGAAGCCTTCTTCTTGTGGACTGGTGTCGACCTGTCAGGTGCCTGTGTCGACCTGATTGTCTTGTTTTGATTCTGAGTTTTTGGACTTTTTGGTGTTTTGCTTGATTTTTGTTTGATTTCACTGTTTTCAAGACTAGGACCTTTGACAAATTTAATTAAAGGTGCTTTATCCTTTTTCTCACCAGATTTATCTTTCTTGTTTTTTTGTTTGTTAAATCCTAGTCCATGAGAGATTGATTTCATTTTTGCTCCCAGCAAGGCCTCCAGATTATCTTTTCCATTTGTAAATGTTTCAATAACATCATCCTTTTCTCTTAGCTGGTTTTCCAAGATTTTGATTTCTTTAGCTTTTCAGATAATTCTTTGAATTCATTGGTGGCCTTTTGAGAGGCTAGCTTGAGTTCATCAATCAAGTTCAGAAGATTTTCTTTTTCTTCATTCAATTCTATTACCTCATTTTCTAGTTCACAAATTCTTTTGTTAAAGTTTTGATTGTGCAAGATGTTTTCAACTTTCTTTTTGATGTGTTTATTTTCTTTTCTCATTTCAGAGTATTTTTCTACTAATTCAGCATATGCATCCTGCCAATCTTCAACTGAAAAGTCTTCGAAAGATGTGCTTACCTTTCCATCCGAACTATTTCCCATGAAGCATATCTCCTCACTTCCAGAGCTTGAGGATTTTTCTTCTTCTTCTTCTTCACTTGAGTCTTCATCAGACCAAGTGGCTACCATGGCCTTCGGCTTCTTGAATTTGTGAATCTTTTTGTGCTTCTCCTTCTTGTTTTCAGGACATTCTCCCTTCATATGTCCTGGCTTATTGCACCTGTAACAAATGACATTAATATCAGATTTCTGATTCCTATTAGAATTAACGTTAGAAGAGGAAATATTTCTTTTACCTGATGGGAATTTCTTTTTCCCTGAGAATTTTCCTTTTCTGTATTTTAGGAATTTCCTGAATTGTCTGGTCACGAGGGCAAGCTCATCCTCATTGGACTCAGACTCATCAGAACTTGTTTTCTCTTGGTTTTTGTCTTTGTTACTTGATGAGGCCTTTAATGCTACTGGCTTGGTTTTGATTATATGTTCCTCATTTCTCTTTAGATTAATTTCATATGTCATTAAGGATCCTATCAACTCATCCAAAGAAATTTTGGACAGGTCTTTAGAATCTTCAATAACAGTGGCTTTGGTGTGCCATATTGAAGAGAGAGAACGCAGAATTTTTCTTACCAAGTCAGTATCCGTATAGTCCTTACCTAAGGCCTTCAGTCCATTGACTATGATCATAAACCTGGCAAACATTTCAGAGATTGTCTCGTTAGATTTCATCATGAACAATTCATATTCAGAGACAAGTATGTTAGCCTTGGTTTCTTTAACCTGAGATGTTCCCTCATAGAGTACCTCAAGTTTATCCCACATCTCTTTGGCAGATTTGCACATAGAGATTCTTGAGTACTCTTTGGGGTGAACAGCACATTGAATCATGTTCATGGCACTATAATTCAATGTAGCTTTTCTTATATGTTCCCTAGTCCAGGTTTCTTCCTCTCCCTGGTTTTCATAGGGTCCTACCTCCACTACTTTCCAGATTTCATAGTTTTGAGCTCTTAGAAACACTTGCATTCTATTTTTCCAATATGAATAGTTCGTTCCATTAAAGAATGGTGGCCTATTTATGGAATGGCCCTCAGCTATGAATCCTCTGGAATCCATTTAATTAAAAGATGGTGCAAAGAAGGAAACACTCAGCAAGCAAACAAATCACACAAAGTACTCAGAAATCACTCAGATCAAATCAGATCAGATGTAAACCCACTCTGATACCAATTGAAGGATCGATAAAAGGTGTGGACAAGATCTAGAAGGGGGGGCTGAATAGATCTATGCCAACTAATGCGGAAGCTAAACCAATTTGGAAAAACCTTTGAATCAGAGTTAGATTGAAAGCAAATTTCACAGATCTGAAGAGAGATTAAGTGAGTTAAACAATTGGAGTGTGAAAAACAAGTTGATTAGATAGATTCAAACGATCCTATGCATTCATCTAACGAAGAGTAAATTCAAACCACAAGCAGACCAATGCACAGAGATTTTTTAGGTGGTTCGGAAATCACACCACGTGACTCCTACATCCACCCCTCACACACAGTGAGGATCCACTAACAACCTGGGTAACACAACCCACACTGGAGCCCGACAACTCCACAACTGAGTTTGACAACTCACACACTACCTAGAGCAAGACTACTCTAGACTCTGAGCAAGACTGCTCAACCAAACAACTTGAGTACGACGACTCAAAACCCTGAGCACAGAGGCTCACAATCACTTGCTAGAACAGAAACAACAAGATCCAGATCCTCTAGCAATGATCTGATCTATTAAGGCCAATTCAAGAAAATTGATGCAGTCGATTGTGCACAATTTCTAGAATAGCCAAGAAGAAACAAGAAAGACTCAAGACATGAGGTTGACAGTTCTTGTTCTTCAAGAAAACTCCCTTGTAGAAGTAGAATTGGATGGATCTTGATCACTTGAAGTCCCTTGGCCGATGCTCTGCAACTTTGATCTCGGGATCTTCCTTGAGTGCTTCACAATTGCTGGCTTCTACTTGATCTGCTCCCTTGAAGTTGATCCTAGTGCTTCATGTTGATCAATCTTCGATCCTTGTGCTTGGAGAAGGGTGAATTGAGGTGTGGAAGCACAGGAGGGATTCTCTGGCCGCCACTTACAGTTTCTGGAGGCTCTTAGAAGATTCTCTTGTGGATGGGTGCCCATTAGGAGGGTATTTATACCCTAAATATCCGAAAGATACCCTTGGGGTATGTGGGCACAAGATCCAATGTTGATCCACCTTTTCCCTAGGGTGCCACATGTCCAGGAGGAATCTTAAGTCACAGAGATTCCGGAGTGTGTCGAACTGCCCATGAGGTGTGTCGACACACTCTCCCAGACTGGCAGAACAATCCCCTGGGAGAGGTCTCTAGTGTCGACCTGAGATGATTCACTGTCGACCTCATGACCCAGACATCAAAACAGCCCTTCTGGGAAGGCTCTCTAGTGTCGACCTGATCTCATCTTGTGTCGACCTGCTTTGGCCATCTGAAAAACAGGCCTTCTGGGAGAGCCATCTAGTGTCGACCTACCTGCATTTTGTGTCGACCTACTTTGGCTATCTGAACAACAAGCCTTTTGGGAAGGCTCTCTAGTGTCGACCTGAGATGGACATTTCTTCACATTTCTGCCTTTGTTCTGAACCATTGTGTCGACACCAAGGATGGTTGTGTTGACACTACCTTTGCAGAAAATGTTTGTCCCTGAGAAAATAACACATAAATCATTAGTTAAATATATTATCATGAATATCAATGATAAATGTGCTTGGAAACATGCTTTTTAAATATTGTAATTTCAGGTGATGTATTTTGCATGATCCAATGGTTATGCATTAAAATCACAACTTGTCATCATCAAAATGTGAGGAGAAATGAATATATTCACACTCAACCCAACAAGGGTGGAGACTTGTTCTCCCGGTCTACGCAGTCCAAGAGTCGCCATTGTATTACCTAGATGGCGTCTATGTGATGTGATGTGTTGTGTCCTTCTTTGGTGGTTTGGACTATGTGTCACGGCACTAAATGTGAATGTGTAAATGTGTATGTGTTCATGTGAAAAATGTGAATGTGAATAATGTGTAAAAGTGCATGTGTAAAGTGTGAAATATGCGAATTTGAAATTGTGTAAAAATGTGAAACCAAAATGTGAGGATGTGAGTTTGTAATCCATGTTATGACAATCTGAAATCATGCTTAAACAGTAGCTTTACTATGTTATGATCATGTTTATGTATGCAAAATGCCTAGAATCCATGCTAGGGATAATTGTTAAGCATATATAAACAACTTCCATACTTGGTTGTTCACATGTTGTGATTTAATCGTTGTTGTAGCTCTCACATGTTAGATTATGGTTGCTAAAGCATGTAAAACCAGCAAGCTTAAAGCATGTAAAATGGTTACGTATATGCGTAGGAATGTGTAGATTCCATGTTAGGTATGTTTCCTTTCATGCATGCTCGGGAATTCATGTTAATGGCTTTCATGTCTTAGTTGGTTGAAGGTAGATTTTTATGTGAGGAATGAATAGAAAGCATGTGATAGGTGATTCTATTTTTGGAAATCTGAAAGCATAGTGCATGTGTTTAAATTGTAGATTCACTCTGATAGGTTGTAAAATTTAATGTCAAGCATGCTACATGTTGTGTCTTGTGAATGTGTATGTAGATCCTACTATGATATGTGCATGTACGGTATGTGTGAATTACTTGCGGAGTCTTTTAGACTCACTACTTGCTTCGGCGTACAGGTGTAGTTGGTGACGAGACACTTGTGGAGGAGACATTGGAGACCGACTCCGAGCGTGGAGATTAGAGTGTTGGAGTACTTGTGACATTTTGTGATTTTCATAGTATGTAAATTGAACATTGTACTAGCATTATCATGGAAGAATGTATAAGTATGGACATCTATGTATTTGATTTTCAGCAATTTAATTGTGGACTTTTAGCTCTTTAAATGTTATCGAAACATGTATGTTAAATGTGCATGATGAATGAAATGAAGACAGTGGTTCTTTTACTTCCGCTACTCTGTTCTTATATTCACGTGTATCTCAGCTGAATGTTATTGTTGGGTAAATGTCCCACTGTGATGACGCTCGCTATACCGACGTGGGTTGGTATAACCGTACCGGTATAATGAGGGTCGTCGCAGAGATTGGTATCAGAGCAACCGGTTGAGATTGCACATGAATATACCTAAGTCATCATCCCCATTACATGCTAAGTCTACATAGGAATGTCCACATGTGTAAATTGATTAATAATGAATGAAAAGTAGATAAGAAAATGGTTAGAAAACTTAGTAACCTAGCTCTAATGGTGGCTGAAATTTATTACAGCCATGGCTTCGAGAGGTAGGCGTGGCGGAGTGCCGGCCCGTGAGGACGAGCCAGACGTGACGAGCGGGTGGAGCAGCAGGCCCCGACACCGCAAGGTCCTGTACTTCCCCCACTGCTGCCTGTGGATTATGGAGTATTCATGCAAGGTCTGGTGCAAGCCATGCAGACGCAGGCTCATACCCAGGCAGCACTCCAGGCTCAGTTGGAGGCTCAGGTTAGACTAATAAAAGGATTAATAGTCTGTTTTATTTAATTATGTGATATTGTGATGATTGTGTATTGTTTGCTGTGATGTAGCAGGCTCAAGTACCAGCTCAGGACCATGGTGGACCTTCTACCATGGAGAGATTCAAGAGGATGCTGCCACCCTCTTTTAAGGGGGAGAGCGATCCTTTGTTGGCTGAAAGCTGGATGAGGGAGATAGAAAAGATCTTCCGAGCCATCAGGTGTGCAGATGATGATAACGTTATATTGGCCACCTACACGCTACAGGTATGCTTTAGTTTATATGCTTGTATGTTTGTTAAGCTAGATTTGTTTAGATGGTGCTTATGAGCGGTGTATTGCAGGAAAGAGCTGATGTATGGTGGGCTTCATTGCTGCGTACCCGGTTTGAGGACGGAGCTATCGATGTTGCTTGGGACGAGTTCGTGAGGCTCTTTCGGGCCAAGTTCGTCCCCGAGCATGTGCAAGATCGGATGGAGCAGAAATTCCTATCTTTGGCTCAAGGCTCCATGACTGTGCTGGAATATGAGGCAAGATTTTTTGAACTCTCTAAATATGCACCTCACATCGTGGCAGACGAGCGCAGGAAGACAAAGAAGTTCGTGATGGGACTCAAGCCATCACTGCGGACGAGACTCGTGGCATTTGACCACCGCACATTGGACGAGGCCCTCAATGCTGCTTTGTAGGAGGGAGAGATGGAGAAATACCTGGAAGAAAAGAAAGCTTCGCAGAAGAGGCCAACAACGACATTTCAATGGCAAGACAAGAAGAAAGCAGTGTATCAGACACCACAGCGATCCGTGGCAGTCGGCAGTTCTCAGGTACCCTCTGTACGTTCCCCTGGTGTGAAGAAAGAGTGTACCCACTGTGGGAAGACACATGGTGGTACCGAATGTTGGATGATTACGGGCAAGTGCTTGAAGTGCGGAAGCAGCGACCACAAGATCAAGGATTGCCCAAGACTTCAGCAGGGAGTCCAGCGCGGAGCGCCAGCCCCAGCGGCAGTAGAGGCAGCGGCGCCAGCTATAGGAAGACCAGGAAGGCCTCGAGCCCCAGCTCGAGTGTTTTCTTTAGCTCGCGAGGACGCCGAGCAGGCGGAGCATGTCACCGAAGGTACGGTTTTGCTTTTAGGTGTGCACGCTCGGGTTTTGTTTGATACGGGTGCTACTCACTCGTTCATTTTCGAGCGATTCGCTAGGCAGTTAGCCCTAGAGTCAGGTATAGAGTCTGAGGATTTAGAGGTCCCTTTGTCTGTGCACACCCCTGCGGGTACGGTATCGACTAGGAAGTGCATTCCGTCATTACCTGTGTGCATTGAGGATAGAATCCTAGACGGGTGTTTCTTCTTCCTAAAGATGAAGGACTATGATGCTATTCTTGGTCTAGATTGGCTAGAGGAGCACTATGCGTTAGTGGATTGTCGCCGGAAGAGGATTGTTTTCCACATTCCTGGTGAGGACGAGTTCTCTCATCCCTTGCCAAGGAACTTGGCGGGAAAGTTGGTCATCTCTGCCATGAAGGCGATGCGCATGGTGAACAAGGGTTGTGACGCTTTTCTTGCCAGCGCGGTATTAGTACCAGAGGCTGATGGGTCACCTACTCTTGCAGAGATTGAGGTAGTGCAGGATTTTCCAGATGTCTTTCCTGATGATTTGTCTGGTTTGCCACCAGATAGAGAGATAGAGTTTACCATAGAGTTGCTTCCGGGCACCTCTCCTATCTCGAAGGCTCCATATCGGATGGCACCTGCGGAGTTAGCCGAGTTAAGGAGGCAGTTGCAAGAGTTGCTAGATAAGGGATTTATTCGCCCTAGTGTTTCCCCTTGGGGCACACCTGTATTATTTGTCGAGAAGAAAGACGGGTCATTTAGGTTATGCATTGACTACAGGAAGCTGAACCAAGTGACTGTGAAGAACAGGTATCCCTTACCTCATATTGATGACTTGTTTGACCAGTTGCGAGATGCATCAGTCTTTTCTAAGATTGACTTGCGATCTGGTTATCATCAGTTGAGGATTCGGAGTGAGGACGTGTCCAAGACGACGTTTAGAACCCGTTATGGACATTATGATTTTTGGTCCTTCTTTTCGGATTGACCAATACCCCTGCAGCGTTCATGGATCTCATGAACAGGGTGTTTAGGCCTTATTTAGATAGCTTTGTCGTGGTGTTTATTGATGATGTGTTGGTTTACTCTCCAGATGAGGCCACACACCGTCAGCATCTGAGGTTAGTGTTAGAGGTTCTTCCTGAGCACAAGCTGTATGCTAAGTTCAGCAAGTGCGATTTTTGGTTGCGCGAGGTTCATTTCCTCGGGCATGTTATCTCCGGTGTTGGTGTTGCAGTGGATCCAGCAAAGGTTCAGGCAGTTATGGATTGGGAGATTCCCAAGACCCCTTCGGAGATTCGTAGTTTTATTGGTTTAGCTGGTTACTATCGGCGATTTATTGAGGGATTTTCATCCATCGCCGCCCCTTTGACTCAGCTTACCAGAAAGGGAGTGAAGTTTGTTTGGTCCGAGAAGTGTGAGAGTAGTTTTCAATTGTTGAAGACTAAGCTCACGACAGCCCCGGTGTTAGTCTTACCGAGCGGTGTAGAGGGTTTTGCTATCTACACGGATGCGTCTCGGATTGGCGTAGGTTGTGTACTCATGCAGCAAGAAAGGGTAGTGTCCTATGCTTCTCATCAGTTGAAGGAGCATGAGCGTAACTATCCGACCCATGATTTGGAGTTAGCATCTGTGGTTCAAGCACTGAAGATCTGGAGACACTATCTTTATGGTGTCAGATTTGAGGTGTTTACCGACCACAAGAGCTTGAAGTATCTTTTCTCCCAAAAGGAATTAAACCTGAGGCAGAGAAGATGGATTGAGTTCTTGAAGGACTATGACTTCGACCTTCAGTACCATCTTGGAAAGGCGAACGCCGTAGCAGATGCTCTTAGTAGAAAGAGGTCTTCGCTCCAGCAGGATTGGAAGATGTTGGAGGATGCGGCGTGCTCTATGATCGAGTTAGAGCCATCGCTGTGTCAGGCTTTTGTAGCTCAGCTATCCCTTAGATCCTCTGTGTTGGATGAGGTGATTGAGCAGCAGAAAGCCGACCCTAGATTGTTAGAGTTAGTAGGCAAGGTGGGCATTGCTCGTGATGAGGACGCTGTGATCAGATTTCAGCACCGAGTATGTGTCCCTGCCATTGTAGATGTCCGTGAGCATGTCTTAGCAGAGGCTCATAGGTCGTGATTCTCTATTCATCCGGGAAACACTAAGATGTACCAAGATCTGAAGAGATCATTTTGGTGGTCCGGCATGAAGAAGGATGTTGCGGATTATGTGTCTAGATGTCTAGTATGTCAGCAACTGAAAGCCGAGCGGCAGCGACCATCTGGCCTTATGTAGAGGATGGACATCCCAGTATGGAAGTGGGAGGCTGTCACTATGGATTTCGTTTCGGGTTTGCCTCGATCTAGAAGGGGCAATGACTCGATTTGGGTAGTTGTAGATAGATTCTCGAAGACTGCTCATTTATTGCCTATGAAGAAGAAGCAGTCAGTAGAGAGTTTAGCTAGATTGTATGTTGGTAGTATCATTAGATTGCATGGTGTGCCGAAGTCGATCATTTCGGATCGAGATCCGAGATTTACTTCGAGGTTGTGGAAGGGTCTTCAGGATGCTTTAGGTTCGGAGCTGAAGCTTAGTTCGGCGTTTCATCCCCAGACTGATGGACAGTCCGAGAGGACTATCCAGACGCTCGAGGATATGTTGAGAGCATGTGTGCTGGATTGGAAGGATGATTGGGAGCGCCATCTACCTCTAGTGGAGTTCGCATACAACAGCAGCTTTCATGCAAGTATTGGTATGGCTCCATTCGAGGTGTTGTATGGTAGGCCCTGCAGATCTCCGTTATGTTGGGAGGAGATTGGTGATAGGCAGTTGATCAGACCGGAGTTAGTTCAGGAAACTTCGGATAAGATCCAGCTTATCAGAAAGAGGCTTGTTGCGACACAGGATAGGCAGAAAAGTTATGCCGACAACAGAAGGAAGGATTTAGAGTTCGAGCTTGGCGATCATGTCTTCTTGAAGATATCGCCTACTCGTGGTGTCGTCAGATTTGGCCGGCATAGTAAGTTGAGACCTAGGTTCATTTGGCCCATATGAGATTCTCAGACGTTTGGGCAGCGTGGCATATGAGCTAGCCTTACCCCCAGCTTTGGCTAGTGTTCATCCTGTGTTCCACGTTTTGATGCTCAGGAAGTATGTCCGAGATCCGTCTCATGCGATTAGTCATGAGCCAGTGGAGATTCAGCCAGATTTGTCGTATGTCGAGCAACCAGTAGCTATTCTTGGTCGGAAGGTTCAGCATCTCCGGAACAAGAGTATTGTGTCGGTGAAAGTTCTCTGGCGGAACTTCTCGCGAGAGGAGGCTACTTGGGAGCTTGAGGATGCGATGAGGAAGAAGTATCCCCTTTTGTTCGAGTGGTATCGTTCTAACTTCGAGGACGAAGTTTCTTTAAGGGAGAGAGGGTGTAAGGCCCTCGAATTTCCATCGCATTTTTTTTGTGTCGTGTGTGTGAATATTGTGCTTGTGTATGTATGTATGTATCTACGTATGTATTAATTAGTATACTTATGTGTGTATGTGTATAATTTAGGTATAAATAATGTATGTATTGCTTGATGGTAGTGTGTGCACAATACCATATAGATATTACATGTATATATACATGATGTGCATGGGTTTCTGCATGATTTTGACTTCTGGCCGAAGGGCCAGTTGGCGTCCACCTATTGGACGCTAAGGGTTGTCAACGTCAATATCGTGTGACGTCAGAACTTACTTAGGCGTCCACCGATGTTGATGTCAAGATCACTGACCTGCATGCGTAGCAGAGCCGGAAATCCCGGGAGCAAGCTACCCCAACCATTGGGAGCTGTCCCCAACGGTCTGAAAGGGGTATCACATCATCTCGTGCGTGGGTGAGAGGTCTTTGGCTATATACAAAGCCATTTTTGCAACTCACACCCTTCTCTTTGCCCCTTTGCAAGAGAGGAAGAAGAGAAAAAAAAGAGAAAACCCTAAAATCTGTGTGAAGAGCTCACCTTTGCAACCCTAAATCCGGCTACCTGAAGCTTGTACCGGCCATCTACTGCAGCAAGGAGCTAGCTGGAGTGGAGGAGGAGTCTTCCCCGACCTTATCTTGGAGCCATCTTCAACCTAGAACCCGGAGTGAAGCTTTTCTAGGAGCTTCTTGGGACAGCCCAAGGAGAGCTTCACCGAGCCCTAGATCCATTTGGTGTATTTTCTAGAGGCAAGTACCCTACCCATAACGTCCCTGTATGTGTCTAGGTTGGTTTTATCATTTTTGTGCATTTTCCCTCGTGTCCTAGATCCCCCAATTCACCTTATCTTTGGAGCTCGGGTCTGTGTTTTGCACAGACCTGAACTTAACGGCAACATCTGTTGTCGTTAAGATCATGCTTAGCGTCCAGCGATTGTGCCGTTAACATTAATTGGCGGCCATAGCTTGCCGTTAAGTTCATCTGAGCAGAACAGCAAGCTGTTCTGCCCTTCTATATGATTAATTTCGATATGTTTCACGATGAGGATATAATGTAATCTCTTATATGCTATGTATACTAGCTAATGTGATGGATGAGAATGTGAATGTACACTTATTTTGTGGATGGTAGAGCTTATTTACATATTTAAAAGCATGTGGAAGAATGTTCATGTGTATGTTCTTACCATTATCCTGATAATCCGTGGTAAAATCATGTTGCCCTAATTTTGTTAGACCATGTATGTACAACCCTGTCTGTGCTCTGAGTTTCTGGAATTTTCCATACTTGTATGATTTATTAAATTTTCTATTTTGGGAAATAGAAATCATGCGTAGGTCACGATAAATCTTCCGTAAATTGTGTATTGCCCAATAAATTTGGGAATAAATCATGTGACTCTATGCATGCTAGGGTTCAGACAGTGAGTTGTTAAATTTGTGATTGGTGTTCAACTCCATGCTAACTTGAATTGTGGATAGCATGTGAATTTGATGTTAGATTTTCTGTAATTACTTTTTAGGTTAGAAAATTCTGAAAATTTTCATGTGAGATCCTAAACCCGAAATCAGCTAGTGGTTAAATTTTCAGGACATTTGGACAAGTATATGACGCAATATGAATTTTCTATGTAGAAATGTGAAATTAATGCATGCCGTTGCAAAAATGATTTAATTCTGTTTATTTCAACCTGAAGGGTGAAATTCCCTGAGTGTAAAATTTCTGTAATTGTAGTGTCATGTCAGGAAAATAGAGCCCCATGTGTGTGAATGAGTGAATGAGTGAGATGTGAGTGTCATGTACTAAACTAAGTGCTTAAATCGGAAAACGTGTAATGTGTAAATTGTGCCAAGTGTGACACTGCTTCCACAGAGGGCAGTGGAACCGTATCAGGGAAAAGTCCCCCTGAGAAGGTTCAATGTGTTGTGACCCTAAGGGCATTAGGGGGAAATCCTGGAGGTGGACAAGTACCACTGGTTAGGGTGGAGACTTGTTCTCCCGGTCTACGCAGTCCAAGAGTCGCCATTATATTGCCTAGATGGCGTCTATGTGATGTGATGTGTTGTGTCCTTCTTTGGTGGTTTGGACTATGTGTCATGGCACTAAATGTGAATGTGTAAATGTGTATGTGTTCATGTGAAAAATGTGAATGTGAATAATGTGTAAAAGTGCATGTGTAAAGTGTGAAATATGCGAATTTGAAATTGTGTAAAAATGTGAAACCAAAATGTGAGGATGTGAGTTTGTAATCCATGTTATGACAATCTGAAATCATGCTTAAACAGTAGCTTTACTGTGTTATGATCATGTTTATGTATGCAAAATGCCTAGAATCCATGCTAGGGATAATTGTTAAGCATATATAAACAACTTCCATACTTGGTTGTTCACATGTTGTGATTTAATCGTTGTTGTAGCTCTCACGTGTTAGATTATGGTTGCTAAAGCATGTAAAACCAGCAAGCTTAAAGCATGTAAAATGGTTACGTATATGCGTAGGAATGTGTAGATTCCATGTTAGGTATGTTTCCTTTCATGCATGCTCGGGAATTCATGTTAATGGCTTTCATGTCTTAGTTGGTTGGAGGTAGATTTTTATGTGAGGAATGAATAGAAAGCATGTGATAGGTGATTCTATTTTTGTAAATTTGAAAGCATAGTCCATGTGTTTAAATTGTAGAGTCACCCTGATAGGTTGTAAAATTTAATGTCAAGCATGCTACATGTTGTGTCTTGTGAATGTGTATGTAGAACCTACTATGATATGTGCATGTACGGTATGTGTAGAATTACTTGCAGAGTCTTTTAGACTCACTACTTGCTTCGGCGTACAGGTGTAGTTGGTGACGAGACACTTGTGGAGGAGACATTGGAGACCGACTCCGAGCGTGGAGATTTGAGTGTTGGAGTACTTGTGACATTTTGTGATTTTCATAGTATGTAAATTGAACATTGTACTAGCATTATCATGGAAGAATGTATAAGTATGGACATCTATATATTTGATTTTCAGCAATTTAATTATGTGGACTTTTAGCTCTTTAAATGTTATCGAAACATGTATGTTAAATGTGGATGATGAATGAAATGAAGACAGTGGTTCTTTTACTTCCGCTACTCTGTTCTTATATTCACGTGTATCTCAGTTGAACGTTATTGTTGGGTAAATGTCCCACTGTGATGACGCTCGCTATACCGATGTGGGTTGGTATAACTGTACCGGTATAATAAGGGTCGTCGCAAGTGCGATCTATCTCAATACAATGAAGAAAATAGAACAAATAGAATTTGATGATCTATGTAGAACGCATACACATATCACCCAATTAAAGTGTTAACTATATGAATTATAGACTCTGAGATGTTTCCAAGCTTTTCAGATCTATCTTCATCCCGAACTCCTCCAATCACGAACTCCTCCTCTTCTTCTCCTTCTTCTTCTCATTCTTCTTCTTCCTTGTGGCGTTGCTCTACTCCTTTCCTAGATGCAGACCTTTTCCCACACTCTACAGATGGAACTCGTCCTTGCCACTTTTTCTGCCACCCTACTCTTCTACTTGTCTTTTGCTACAGATGAGATCGAGGCTTATATAGCCACTGCACAGTCTATATACGTGAAGAGGATGTGCATAGAACCTAGACTACACCCTAGGCAGCCACATGTCCAAAAGGTCCTTTACCATATTGCCACTTGGATGAGATGGCATTTTGGTAATTATAGAATCTTCCATAAAGTTCTCAGAAAGAGATCACAACCATTGAATATGATGCTCTGTGCGATTCTGGGTTGTATACCAAAGTGAGTCGACTCTAGTCTCCAAGAGAGTCGACACTACTGACCAATCCCAAAAAGCATCTCACTGGTAGAACACTAGTGTCGACCTGACATACCACTAGTGTCGACCTGCTCAACAGTTAGAATCGACCTGTTCAACTATTAGAGTCGACATGTTGTGTGTTCCTCCAAAACTGGTTCACTGGATGGATACTAGTGTCGACCTCATCTCCAAATAGAGTCGACACAACTGACATTTGCTCTTCAGAAACTTGCTGGGCAAATTGTGTGAGTCGACCTATCTGTCAACTAGAGTCGACCTGTCTTGTCAACTAGAGTCGACCTACTTTGACAAGAACTTTGTAAACCTATATGAATGAAGAGTAGACCATCAAAACATGTCATTAACAGTAAAATATGAGATATAAAATATCAAGAACATGTTGTTTGAGCATTATTGTAATATATTCAATATGTACAATATGTTCAATATGTCATCATCAAAATCAAAGTATGAGTGAAGTCAATTTGTAGCACCGCAGAAAATTTAATAAGTAAAAAAATTGGAATAAATGGAAATAAATAATTTCCATAATATTGGAGTATTTAAAACATACGTATCATTATCGTATGTGCTAAAACACATCAAAAAATTCCGTAAAAATTATAAATCAACCCCACACATTATTCCTAAATGCTTCAAAAGAAATTTGTGCCATGAAAAATTGGATTAGCCAAGTTTAAAGTGTTTCGCAACTTATTATCGTAATTCATGAATAAGTCGAAAAATCATTATCGCACGTACTTGGATGAATCAGTAAATTAAATAAAAATTATATACGGACTTCAAATAATATCCTCTAATGACCAATCAAGAAATTTGGGTCAATAAAATCATTTGGGCTAGGTTTAAGAGTTATTGTGACCAATTATCGGAAACAAGTCAGAAAACTGTTAACACGGAAATACGACGCAACCAAAAAATTAATAAAAATGTTGGGGAGACTTCCAACATTATATATTAATGACCCAATATCATAATTGGGCCAATGGACAACATTTGGCCCAAAAATCAAATGAAGCAAGAAATTGCATGGAAATTCGTAGATTAAATAAGTTGAAATTAGAAAGAGGCAATTAGAGTTGAATTGGGATGAAAACATGCTTTCTTGGCAACCCAAATTCGTGCTTAACTATGGTGGGAGATTTCCTAAAGCCTCACACACTCAAATGGAGGAAAAAATCCTCAAAATAGGAAACTAATATGTCAAAACCGCAACTTAGCTTTCCTTGTCACAATAGGACTCTTAAACACCATGATTGCTTAAATACTCCACACCCAAACCCTAGGGATGAGTTTTAGAACTTTCTGGGGTCGTGTGGAGGGGCTCTTGGTGGCTGGGGAGTTGTGGATCGACCACAAGAAGCTCATCTTCTTCCTCTTTTTGTCTACTTCAGCCTGTGCAAACCGTCCTCTTGGAGTCGACCAAAGGTAAGTCAAACCATAACCAAACCTTGCAAGGCTTATACCCCTGGAAAGAGGGTCAAGTCTACTTCCTAACCCAAGTGGAATGCCCAATTTCGATGCAGTATACATGGAGTATTAGGTGTTCTTCAAACAGTGATCTGAATAAGGGATCTCTAAAGAATGAGACTTCATCACCCCAGAAGGTAGGTTTTCTCGGGCCAAACATTAACAAATCTTATACCAATGTGTAGAGCATCACGTTAACTTTCGTTTCCCACTGGTTTCATCGAATTCCAATGAGTACATCATGAGTTATAGGCATTTTTCCAAAGTCGTGCATGTTAGGGTCTTTCCCTATTCATCTTGATTTATCATGCAACCCGAGACCGATTAAAATTATTTACAAATCATAGTTCTCTCCTTTGTCATGTTCCCAACAACTTTCATGTTGAGAATTTTGTCTGAATATCCATAGTTTAGGAGATATAAGCATTGCATGATCGAACCCCTCTGAGTGCAGTTTTTTTTCTGTGTTTCGGTCGGGACCCTGAACCACGTCCAGGCATGTGGACGCGATTCAAGGTCCTGGTATCGCGTCGCCCAGGAGCGACATGTTCCCATGAAAGGCGTCTGTATCCCTGGGTGCGATTTAGGCGTTGACCCGTCCACGCCTCGCGTGGGTCGGCGCGCTGCCTGGGAGTCCGGGCCGCTCTGAAACGCGGCGTCCGACCTCGACGCATTTCAGAGGGTTTTCCCTCCCACATTTTTTTAATGGTTTTCTGTATACGCGTCCGTGTCCCCCGACGCGATACTAACCTTAACGCGGCCAGGCCTATGGACGCGATTTAGGTTCTTCATTGTTTCGACTATTTTGCCTATACACTAAGTTTTTAAATGTGTCTACTGTTTAGGACGCGTATTTATATGTTTACCCGAGCTCAGTTTAACATGTTTACAAGTGTATAATTTGTATGTCTTGGTTCTAATCATCTCATGAGTACTATTTGATGGCTTAAAAGTGTTTAACCCATTTAAAAAACTTTAATTACATGAACATTATTCTAATTACTTTCTTAATGACGTGACCACATACACGTGTCCTGGTGTACATTCTTGATGGATCTTTTCTTGGTGTACATTAGTGTCTTCATGCCTGATTAAGTGAATCATGTTAAAAGTTCAT
Source organism: Colocasia esculenta (assembly GCA_014218235.1). Classification (NCBI taxonomy): domain Eukaryota; kingdom Viridiplantae; phylum Streptophyta; class Magnoliopsida; order Alismatales; family Araceae; genus Colocasia; species Colocasia esculenta. Next base: position 17,628,159 of record CM024759.1, read on the forward strand.
GCTCGTGTGTGCTTGCTTGCGTGATATGGCCATCCTGCATCTATTGCAATTAGTGATATCTCGCGTTCTTGAAAGCTATTGACATCAAGTGAAATCATGTGTGCATGTACAAAGTGATATATTGCTAGTTCTATCTTGTTATATCCTTCTAGATCTTGTTCTATCTTGATCACTCTATCTAGCTTGTCCTTGTATCATATTTTAGTGAGTTTTATTCGTACATGCATATCATGACATTCATCGTGCTTTCCTAGTTCTAAATTGCTAATCACTTATATCATTGCCCGCACATTGAGATATAAATCCTACTAGGCTAGTTTGCTCATCCTCTACTTTTACCCAATCTAGGTGACTATGAAGTTCATAAGGAGGAGCAAGTCGAGGATGGGAATGCGTCCGAGTGATGAACGTTCCAACTATGAGTCTAGTTATAGTAGTTTGCTTTGAGTGTTAGATTCATGTAGTAGGAAGTGAGGAATAAAAATGTACCTTTTCTTTTTATTGAGTCTTAGTCATGTAATAGTTTCCAATTGGAATACAATGAGTTGAGATTTGAATACAAGATTAGTTGAGTTCAATATTTGGGCCCTATGATGATGTATATTGTTATACATTTAGTCGTGCTAGCTAGAGGCTTATTTGCCGACTGTTCACGTCTCGGGATATCGACTCGAATTATTTTGAATAATCAATATCTATTGCGTAACTCTCGGGACGTGACAGTTTAGTTGTATCAGAGCCTAGGAATACCAAATAGGATATATGTCTCAGGATTGGGAGATACTTATGGAACCTAGGTCATGGAAATTAAATATAGTACCTGGTGAGAATGGGTAGAGACTGGAATATGATAGAATAAACAAAACACTCCTACCCATTGACTCTTATAATGTATCTAGAGACATTAATTGGTTTCCATCCTTTTCTCAGGAACCTTCATAACTCTTACACTCAACTGCAATGGCTCGCAACCAGTGGCAAGCTATGCAAGAAACCATGGCTGGATTGACTCGGACTTTACAAAATGTGGTTTAGGCTGGAAATCAGGCTGCTGCTGCTGCTAGGAATGGAGCGGATGATTTACACCGCAACTTTAGGAGTTTGAACCCTCCTCGTTTCTCTGGATCCCCTGATCTGGATGAGGCATAAAACTGGAGGGGGAAGAGATAGAAAGGATCTTCCAAGTCATGCAATGCACTAACAGGGAGAAGGTTGTACTGGCCACATTTCAATTCACTAAGGATGCCCGAGCATGGTGGAAGTCCACATCGGCCCACCTGCCAAATGTAGCTGAGCTAGAGTGGGTAGGATTTCTAGAGATCTTCCGTGGAAAATACTTCTCTAAAAGAGTTAAGGAAAAGAAGGAGGCGGAATTTGCCGCACTGAAACAGAAAGGAATGTCTGTGGCTGAGTATGAGGCTCAGTTCATGCGTCTTGTTGTGTATGCCCCACATCTGGTGGGAATGGAAAGACTAAAGGCTAACCGTTTCATGGATGGGCTCAGGCCCATATTCATTGAGAAGTTCGGACCTCACAACATCCAAACCTACACTAAGATGGTCCAAAGAGCTCAACTGGTAGAAGACACAATGGCTAAGGTGGAAGGCTTAAGGGGTAAAGACATCTCAAAGCCGACCTTTATAAAAAGGGGATCAGTCGATACAACTGGAACTATCCACAACAACAACTACAACAACAACAAAAGGCCAACCACTGGGAAGGACTATGGCATGGAGAAAAAGATCAAAGTAGAAGAAATAATGACGGTGGAGTATTGTAAATTTTGCAACAAGCCTGGGCACCAAGCGGACAAGTGCTGGAAGAAGGCCGGAGCTTGCCTGCGATGTGGGAGTCATGAACATCGTATACCGAATTGTCCCATACTAAAATACCAAGTTGGAAGGAACCAAGGAGTGGTAAAGCATCAAGGACGTGTGAATGCAATAATGCAAGCGGAGCTCCCGGAAGGAGGTATGATTGTTAAACCCCTAGACTGATCTTATGATGTTTTTCTTATTAGTACATTTCTAAGTGGGGGAGATCATTAAGAAGAAATTAGAAAGGGATAATCTAGTAATTATACTATAGTTCATCTGGTGAAGTAAGATGGAGTTATAACAACCGTGGAAGGAAAACGGGAGTGGAAGGAACCAAATGAATAGTACGGGTGGCCATAGGTGTAGATGTTGGACTAGCATCCACGATGTTTAAACAAGTTAGGAGAATTAAGTCTGAAACGACCTCAAGGATCATAACTATCAAAAGCCAATTAATGATCTATGAATTTGGGGACCAAATTCTCTTAAGTGGGGGAGGTGTAGCACCCCGTAAAATTTAATAAGTAAAAAAGTTAGAATAAATGGAAATAAATAATTTTCATAATATCGGAGTATTTAAAACATACGTATCATTATCGTATGTGCTAAAACACATCGGAAAATTCCATAAAAATTATAAATCAACCCCACACATTATTCCTAAATGTTCCACTAAAAAATTTGTGCCATGAAAATTGGATTAGCCAAGTTTAAAGTGTTTCGCGACTTATTATCGTAATTCATGAATAAGTCGAAAAATCATTATCACACGTACTTGGATGAGTCAGTAAATTAAATAAAAATCATATACGGACTTTAAATAATATCATCTAATGACCCATCAAGAAATTTGGGTCAATAAAAATCAGTTGGGCTAGGTTTAATAGTTATTGTGACCGATTATCCAAATTAGGAAATAAGTCGGAAAACTGTTAACACGGAAATACGACGCAACCAAAAATTTAATAAAAATGTTGGGGAGACTTCCAACATTATGTATTAATGACCCACTACCATAATTGGGCCAATGGACAACATTTGGCTCAAAATTCAAATGAAGCAAGAAATTGCATGGAAATTCGTAGCTTAAATAAGCTGAAATTAGAAAGAGGCAATTAGAGTTGAATTGGGATGAGAAAATGCTTTCTTGGCAACCCAAGTTCATGCTTAACTATGGTGGGAGGTTTCCTAAAGCCTCACACACTCAAATGTAGGAAGAAATCCTCAAAATAGGAAACTAATATGTCAAAACCGCAACTTAGCTTTCCTTGTCACAATAGGACTCCTAAACACCATGGTTGCTTAAATACTTCACGCCCAAACCCTAGGGACGAGTTTTAGAACTTGCTGGGGTCGTGTGGAGGGGATCTTGGTGGCTGGGGAGCTGTGGATCGACCACAAGAAGCTCATCTTCTTCCTCTTTTCGTCTGCTGCAGCCTGTGCAAACCATCCTCTTGGAGTCAACCAAAGGTGAGTCAAACCATAACCAAACCTTGCAAGGCTTATACCCTTAGAAAGAGGGTCAAGTCTACTTCCTAACCCAAGTGGAATGCCCAATTTCCATGCAGTATACACGGAGTATTAGGCATTCTTCAAATAGTGCTATGAACAAGGGATCTCTAAAAATAAGACTTCATCACCTCAGAAGGTAGGTTTTCTCGGGAACCTTTACAAATGTTATACCAATGTGTAGAGCATCAAGTTAACTTTTGTTTCCCACTAGTTTCATCGAATTCCAATGAGTACATCATGAGTTATAGGCGTTTTGCCAAAGTCGCGCATGTTAGGATCTTTTCCTGTTCATCTTGATTTATCAACATCTCGAGACTGTTTAAAATTATTTAAAAATCATAGTTCTCTCCTTTGTCATGTTCCCAACAACTTTCATGTTGAGACTTTTTTCCGAAGAGCCATAGTTTAGGAGATATAAGTGTTGCATGATCGAACCCCTCTGAGTGTAGTTTTTTTTTCTGTGTTTCGATCGGGACCCTGAACCGCGTCCAGGCATGTGGATGCAATTCAAGGGCCTAGTATCGCGTCGCCAAGGATTGACGTGATCCCATGAAAGGTGTATGCATCCCTGGACACGATTTGGGAGTTGACCCATCCACGCCTTACGTGGGTCTGCGTGCGGCCTGGGAGTCCGGGCCGCTCTGAAACGCGGTGTCTGACCCCGACGCGTTTCAGAGGGTTTTCCCGCCCATGTTTTTTTAATGGTTTTTTGTATATGTGTCCGTGTCCCCCGACGCGATTCTAACCTTAACGCGGCCAGACCTATGGACGCGATTTAGGTTCTTCATTGTTTCGACTGTTTTGCCTGTACACTAAGTTTTTAAATGTGTCTACTGTTTAGGACGCGTATTTATATGCTTACCCGAGGTCAGTTTAACATGTTTACAAGTGTATAATTTGTATGTCTTAGTTCTAATCATCTCATGAGTACTATTTAATGGCTTAAAAGTGTTTAACCCGTTTAAAAAGCTTTAAGTACACGAACATTATTCTAATTACTTTCTTAATGACATGACCATTCATATAACTGTTGATTCACTCTTTGTACTATTCTGGCTTATTAAAATGATAATCTGTTATCTTAAAATATTGCAATCCATGTTTAGTTAAAGTGCATAGTTTCATGTCATGTTATCATGCTAAGTGCTTTCTGCGAGTTTGAAACCGATGGTTTGTGAATTGAGACGCGTACATCACTACACACTTGCACATCTAGGCAGCCCTTTCTTGGGAAATTGGAAGCTCTCTATCGGTCATTCCGAATCGGTAGACTAGCGACCTTTTCTCCAAGGCCTCCGTAAATCTCCTCTGACCATGGATTCCCACATGGCCAACGAGTTGGTTGTACCATTGAAGTTCCCTGGAGATAGCGTGCACTTCCTCTCTCATCTTGTTCTCGTGAGTGTGATATACCATCTAGACTAAAGCCATTAATGAAAAGATTGAATTAAAGTATAAATCGTACCGTTATGCTGCCAAATTTATCTCTTGACCATTGTTCTAATGAAATCATGATCAATTTGCTTATTACTGTTCTCATCATCATCGTGAACATGACATTACACATGCTTACATCTTGAAACTCTCATTGGCCATTATTAATGACTGTGGGTATCTACATTTAAAATTTAAGTGAGATGTTGACCGGGCACGGCGAGTGTCCAAGGGCTCCGGTCTAGCCCCAATGACGGAGAGTCATAAATATACTGTTAACCATGGGGTATAATGATAACTGGCATTGCATCTGCGCTGTGAGTCGTGCGTGCGTGTTGAATAATAGATACAATAACCACATACACGTGTCCTGGTGTACATCCTTGATGGATCTTTTCTTGGTGTACATTAGTGTCTATGTGCCTGATTAAGTGAATCTTGTTAAAAGTTCGTGTTCGTGCGTGCTTGCTTGCGTGATATGGCCATCCTACATCTATTGCAATTAGTGATATCTCGTGTTCTTGAAAGCTATTGACATCAAGTGAAATCTTGCGTGCTTGTACAAAGTGATATATTGTTAGTTCTATCTTGTTATATCCTTCTAGATCTTGTTCTATCGTGATCACTCTATCTAGCTTGTCCTTGTATCATGTTTTAATGAGTTTTATTCGTACATGCATATCATGACATTCATCGTGCTTACCTAGTTCTAAATTGCTAATCACTTATATCATTGCCCTCACATTGAGATATAAATCCTACTGGGCTTGTAGCAACACGAAAAAATCAGTATTTTAAAAATTCAAAATAATAAATTTCTATAAAACGGAATAATAGAAAACATACATACCATTATCGTATGTGCAAGAACACATATAAAATTCCGTAAAAATGATAAATCAACCCCAGACATTATTTCTAAATGTTCTACTAAGAAATTTAAGCAACGAAAAAAATCCAATTGGTCAGGTATACGTCACAATGTGACTCATTATCCAACTTAGGGAACTAAGTCGGAAAACCGTTAACACGGAAAAATAACGTGCCCATAAATTTAGCGAACATGACAGAGAGACTTCCAACATCATGTAATGATTAACCATTATCGGGTTTGGACCAATGGACCTCTCATAGCCCATGAATAAACTCAAATAAGAAAATACAATAAAATCCATAACTCTATTATTCCCTAATTAAAAAGGGAAATCTCATAAGATAAATTCCAATAAATAATGGGTTTGGTTAAATTGACCATATAAAATTTATTGGACCAAAATAAGGATTTTTAAACATATAAATAATAGGAAAATATTCTAAATTCGCAACTTAATTATTTCTTAAATAGAAAAGAGGTATTTAATGCATTAAATAGGAAGTTTTGGTTGGAATTGGATTCCTAAACCTAACCAAATAGGTTAGCCACAAATTTGGATCCCAACCCAACCTCAATAGGACATGGCAAGGCTTGGAAGGGGATTAAATAGAAAATTCATAATTAAATAGGAGTTGGAGTCCTATTAGGAAATAGAAACCCAACAAGCATAAATACTCCCCAATCTCTCCATGGTCGGCCCTAACATGTTGCTGGGACCTACTGGACGTGGAAAAGAGGCCAAGGAGAAGGAGATTTCGTGGGTTGAAGGCTTCATCAAGCTTCATCCCGAGTTCTTCAAGTTCTTGCCCTAGAAGAGTAAAACGACTAAAGGTAGGCATTCTCACGAGCAAAACCTAATTAATTTCGTCTATAGATTGTTCCATGTACTAGGAACAAAACTCTCAAGTTTCATATTTTCTATCAAGCCAATCTTTTATGGTTAATTTTTGAAATTCTGCAAAAACCATGAACCCGACCCTTCTTCTTTATTCTTGATCTCCATGTATACTTAACCTCGTGCTCTCAAATTTTAACTGGAGTTACTGATGGATGTTAGGCATATTTTACCCCTAAAATTCCCTAATTTTCATCCATCCTACATCACGAATTAAATGTTGCATGATCTTGACAATGTACTGTCACGATTTAACCTTGACTTGTGTTATAAGTTCCATACCTCTTTGTGTAGTCGTTTTTAGATCAAGTGTTCAACATAGAACTTGTTACCCTATGAATCTATTGTCATTGGACACTGATTTTTCTAATTTTACTTTACTGTACCAAGAGTTTTTGCCCAAACTTGATCACTGTGTCAGATTCACGTAGTCAGTCACAATATGTCTTATTACATAGTCAAACGATCTTTGTCTCTCGATTATTTGCTGCTGTACAAAGTATTAGTTGTGATCTAACTAATAAAGGTGGTTTCACCCGATTTGGATCACCCTAGCATTTGTTTTGATTTTTCAAACCCACAGGTGTCAAACCCAATCTAAGTCAGAGTTGGAAATAGGTAGAAAAAGCAACCCAAACGTCATTTTTAGGTAGCGACAGGTCAGCACGTTACTACCATAAAGCGACAACATCATGGTCGTGACCCATACCAAAAATCAGACAGTTTTGTGGTCTTCTTCAGAAGGCGACAAGATGATGGTCGCCTTCACTTTCAGAAGGCGACAGGCAATGTGTCGTGTTCTGCCTATGTCCACTCAATCGGCCGTAACGTTTTCTATAGACATCGGATTGACGAGCCATTTTCTTTACTGGATTCCTCATTAAAAGGGATTAAATTTGGTATATTCATGTGTAAGATGTGAATAAAAAAATCAATGAGTTATGACCTAAGGAAGTGAAGGGATGGGACTGCATTTGCCTTCTAAGGGACATACGTCTTGGTTTCCATCGTTTTGTGTCGTTCTTTGCATGTGTGAGTTTGATCCACTCTAGGAAGGTTCTAGAAGTATTATCATGCATCTAAAAACCCATATGAAAGTTGAAATATGTTCACATGATTTTTATTTGATCTTAAGTTCATGATCATGCTCTCTACCTACCGATTATTCACTTTCTTGCCTTGTTAACGAACCTGCTAAAACGCATAGTTACTTGCTAAAATTGGTCATGCATGTTTTAGTACTCATTATACTTGCCATATATAGAGTTTCCAAAAATTATATATAGAGTTTCCAAAATTTAAGTTTCCATAAATGGAGTTTTTATAACTAGAGTTTCCATAATCGAATTAACATACGCACTTGAGCGATTCTCACGTGCAGCATGCGCATACACTCTAGCATGATAGGAAAACCTCTTCTTGGATTGTGGTGAACTCTTCGTTGGATATTCCATTCTCCGGACTACTGACCCCTTGACCAAGGCCTCCGTAATTCTCCTCTGTCCATGGATTCCCACATGGTCGACGAGCTGGTTGTACCCTAACACCTATGATACCCTTTAGGGATCGACAAGATCCAAACGGCCTTAGTTTGCTCTCGTTCTTATCTTGAATCACTCCGGACCTCTGGACCTGTGTGTAACATGGCCAGCGAAAAGGTAGTGTATTCCATCTGACTGCCAACACCAAGTGCGCGTGTTGTGCAACTATTACTATCGCCTATTTACTCGACGTTTCACGTGCAACGACCATAAGATCTCATCTACACTCTACTCGCTCATCTATTCAAGTTCACTCTACTACCACATCTATCCCGTCTATTCATTTGGAACTCTCTTGGTACCCTTGAGCTGTGTGGCTCCTATTATTTTGTACAGTTCTTGACTGCCTAGCGCTAAATGGGTCTTGTGACTCTACTGACTTGAATGCATACTGCTGAGGGCACGGAGAGTGTCCGAGGGGCTCCAGTCTAGTCCTGGGGCAGAGAGCCACCCGAAAATACCTGCAGGGGCTAATGATGGTGTCTGCATTTGCACCAGTTCTGACTAACTGTTCTGAATTAGCTAGACATTGACTGTTATACTGTTAGTCTGTTTTTTCAGACGTACTGCACTACCACTGACTATTACTGAACTGCTACTGTCCTATTATTGAGCGACTACTGTCATACTCTCCTACTACACTGCTATTGTTCAACTATATTCTCTCGTTGTCCTTTGACACAAAGTGCCATTTAATAATCAAAACAAGTGCTATGTTTTCTCTCGGCTATCTATGGATAACCAAAGTGCCATACTATTTCGATTGAGGAAAATCAATCAAAGTGCAATTTACTCTCTCTACGTGACCATCTACTTTCTCTCTCCTTGCTATACATGTTACTTGCTATTGTTTGATGTTGACGTTACTTGTGTTCATAATCATTGTGCTATACTCGATTCTTGTGCTATATCTGGACACTCACGCTATTTCAATCACGTGCTATCATGCTGTCTCTTACATTACTTGACTCTCTCTCTCTCTCTATCATTAGTTACTCTGTCATTAATGTATTAATTATGTAAAGCCTGCTTGAGCCTGAGATTTAAGTCCTACTGGGCATTATCGCTCACCTTTCGTTATTTGTTATTGTGTCTCAGGTAAGTCAGACAATGATGTCACACACACCAATGGGACGGGACCAGTGTGATGAGCAACCTGGAGTCAGTTGATGAGTTGCCCTAGTACTATGGAGTCTAATAGTTATTGTTTTAGATTCTTTTCAATGTAATGATGTCATTGAGCCCTAGGTATTGGCTCCGAATTAGTGGTTGTAATAGTTTTAGTGATGTTATAATGAAATGAAGAATTTATTTAATTATTGTTTGTTAGATGCTCTGATGTTTGCGTCTGTATGCACAATTCACGTTACCATACTTGTTGCTCACGTTTTCCTCCGATTTATTCTGCTGCTAAATTGGAGGGGCGTGACAGGGCTAGTTTGCTCATCCTCTACTTTTACCCAATCTTGGTGACTATGAAGTTCAAGAGGAGGAGCAAGTCGAGGATGGGAATGCGTCCAAGTGATGAGCGTTCCAACTATGAGTCTAGTTATAGTAGTTTGCTTTGAGTGTTAGATTCATGTAGTAGGAAGTGAGGAATAAAAATGTACCTTTTCTTTTTATTGAGTCTTAGTCCTGTAATAGTTTCCAATTGGAATACAATGAGTTGAGATTTGAATACAAGATTAGTTGAGTTCAATATTTGGGCCCTATGATGATGTATGTTGTTATACATTTAGTGCGTGCTAGCTAGAGGCTTATTTTCCGACTGTTCACGTCTCGGGATATCGACTCGAATTATTTCGAATAATCAATATCCGCTGCGTAACTCTCGGGACATGACACAATTGGTCATCATTAAAAATTCATCTTTAAGAAATTCCAATGCACACTCAACACAATATTCTCCCCCTTTTTTATGATGACAAAATAAATGCACAAACTTGGTCTTTTCATCTAAAATCTCCCAAAAGCCTCATAAGACTAAATCTCTCCCTGACTGCAATTTCACCATCTCCCTGCAATTTCTCTCATACCAAGTTCTCCCTCTTAACTCTTTGCAATTTCTCCCCCTTTTTGACATTACCAAAAAGATAGACATGAAAAAGAATATAGATGGTAGGAGTTCAGAAAATGAAGATGGAAAAAGAATGTTCAGGAATGATCAAAATAAATGAGAAAAAGTGATATGGACATATGAGAGAGATTATAGTATTTTGTGATTATGCAACAAAATTTAATCAAAAGACACACTCAACACAATGTATAGCAAATATAATGAGCTGAATGTAGTTAAAATAAACATGCAAATGTGTTTTGACGTGACCTATATGAGTAAGCAGAAGTATTTAGCAAGCAAGTTAGAAGCTTTAGATTTAACACAATGTAGAATAATAGGTCTAAACTCAGTATACATGAACTTTATTCAGGTCTAGAGTTTTTCTATCCTGCCTAGTTGAATTTTCTTCATTTTTAACTAGGAAAGAATACAAGAATAAATTAGTTAAATCACACTTTTCAGTGTAAGAGATCACATTTACCAGATGCAAGACCTCCTAATTACTCAGTGGTTTAACTTTCATTATCTTATACAGAGTTGAAAATGTTGTTTCCACTTTTTGACACGAAACAATCACTGTTTAGGTGAAATGCCCGGTTACTCAGTGGTCCAAGAATTTGCATTGCTCTATTTGTATCTTTCCAGATTGTTGTTCATTTACTTTTAATGATCTGCAGGATTATTCTTGCTTAAACCAGAAAGTCATGGCTATGAATGTAGAGAAATTATTCATAGCATGTGGTAAAAGTGAAGCTTAAACTTGCACATGTTAAACATTAATGCCACTCATGTGCCTACAAGTGGTTTGCAAATCATTTTAAAGACATTCAGTATTAAGATTGCACAACCTTGATATGAAAGTGAATCTTTGAAATTAAACTAAGTGCACAATGAGTTTAGTTTCAATGACTTAAATCTCTCACATGAAAATAGCACCAAGACTAAAAAATTCTGATAATTGGGGTTTAAGATAGACAACTATTGTCGAGAGAAATGAATGAAGAATTGACAATGAGCACAGATTGTGATACTGAAAGACTCCCCCTATCATGTAGTTCCCCCTCACAAGGTGAACATGAAGATTATTGAAGAAATAGGAATTGAATAAGTGAGAGTAGAATGATCAAGACTGTTTTATTGAATGACAAGACTCTCCCTCAACAATACATGAATGGCTATTGATACTTGGCGGAGACATATACTCACGCATAGTGAAAGTGTCCAGACAAGCCTGACTTGCTTTCTTCAAATCACTATTGATATACCAAGAATGCCAATGCAGTGTGAGAAGCAGTAGATTATTTGCAAGAGGACAAAGATTTATTTGCAAAAAGAAGATGGAAGATATCAAAGATGACATTACTGAATACAAATTTGAAGAAGTTATGTCGACACATGATCTTCAGTGTGTCGACACATGACATTGAAAACTCATTCAGAATGCAGCAGCAAGAACATCTTTGCACTTTTTCAATCAATTAATTTATCAAAGAGGAGTCAATTTTTGTATGAATCAGATTCAAAAAGAATTTTGTGACCATTGTCACACAATTGACTAATGCTAAGCAAGTTGTAATTCAAATCTTCAACTAACCAAACATCATCACTCAAGGTTATGCAAGACTTACCAATCTTTCCTTTGCCAATTATTTTGCCCTTATTCTTACCTCGAAGGTGACTGATCCACCTTCCTTTTCAAACAAGCAGGAAAATTTATTTTGTCTCCCATCATGTGCCGTAAGCATCCACTGTCAAGAATACAGATGTTTGAATTGGATGCATAGGTTTTCTGCACACAACAAATTAGACAAGAAAAGTTTTTGGTACCCAGATGTGATTGGTACCAACATCCCGAGTCAGAAGAGAAATCAAATCCTTTCTAACCCATATTTAAGTATTTTTCTTCACAGTGTTCTTCGGAACAAAAGATTTAACTTTTTATTTTCAAATTTCTAAAAATATACCTCTTAGCTGATTATTTCACTGTGAAAATCTTAGCATGTAATGTGTTGATGAGCATGAAAATGTGAGTGATAAAAAGAAGGATTGAACCATGGTTACCATTGTACCTTTGGTTCTACGGATTATTCCATCTTGAATGTAAGATGTGTAAACATTCCAATTTCCATGAGAAAAATGATTCTTTATTGCTTTGAAGTTTTTCTAATTTTTATAAGAGGGGTAGGTCGACCTATTCAGTGTTTGTGTGACCTATGAATGGGGTAGGTTGACTTGGACAAAGTGTGTGTCGACCTATGAATGGGGTAGGTCGACCTGGACAGAGTGTGTGTCGACCTATGAATGGGGTAGGTCGACCTGGGCAGTGTGTGTGTTGACCTCACAGGTTCTTTTTGTTTTTACATTTTGCCTTTGTTTTCAGATGAACCTGCCTTGACAAATTTTATTAGAGGGATTTTTATGATCTTGTTTTCTTTTCAGATGATTCATTTTTCTTTGAATTTGTGCTTCAAAACCTAAACCATGTTTATTTCAATCATCTTCATTCCCAGTAGAGCATTGAGATTTCTTTGCCTTGTGTGAAGTTCTTGATGATCTCTTCTTTTTCTTAAGGCAATGATTGAGTTTTTCAATTTGAGTCAAATTTTCTTGATTTTCCTTCTCTTTGTCTTCAACTTTCTTGACAGAATTGATAATTCTTTGTTCAATTTTTGAATCCTTAATTTCATATCATCAACAAAAATTAACAACTCATCATTTTCTTTGATTTGGTCTAAAATTTGAGCTTCCAATTCAGAAATTTTTCCAGATAATGATGTGTCATGAAGAATACTGTCAATTTTTTTTTCAAATATTTATTTTCTTTTCATACTTCAGAAAGATTTTCAACTAATTGTCATATGCTTCTTGCCAATCTTCAATGGTAAATAGTTCAAAAGAGATATCTACATATTCTTCACTGCTTCCAGCCATGAAGCAAACTTCATTTTCTTCTGAAGTAGAGGATTCTTCATGCTATTTGAGCTTGATCCTCATCTGACCATGTAGCTACCATGGCCTTGTTCTTCTTTCTGTTTGTGGTTGTTGTCGGTCTGGTGCTGACTGGTTGTGAACTCTGGTGAGGTGCTCCCGGAGTTCTTCTCTGTTGGTTCTGGTGGAGGTGAGGTTTTTCCAGAACTTTGTTGTGTCATTCTGGTTGTGCGGTGTTGCCCTCTGGTTGAGGTGCATCGCTTGGCCGCTGTGTTCTGGTGGTGTTTCCCAGAACTATTTGTTGTTGTCCTAGTGAGAGTTCCTCCCCCTCTGGGACTGCTTCTGTGCTCGTTGAAGTCTTCCACTGTGTTGCCTCCTTGGTTTGAGGCCTCTGTTGTCTGGTTGGTTGCCATTACGTTGCCCTCGAGCTTGAGGTGCATCGCTTGTTGTCCTGTGTTCTGGTGCAGTTTTCCAGAACTGTTGGTTGTTGTCCTGGTGAGGTTCGCTCTCAGGACTGTTCCGGGCTTATTTCTGCCAGTTGTTGTGCTACCTCAGGGTTGAGGTATGTCGCTGTTGTGTTGGCCGTTGCGTTCTGGTGGGTTTTCCCAGAACGGCGCCTTGGTGGTTCTCGTGGAGGTTCTCCCAGAACTAGTTTGTGTTGCTTCCGCTGTCTGCTATGTTCTCTTTGTTGGCCGTTTGTTTGGGTTGCATTCTGGTGATGGTCCAAGAACGGCTCTTGGCGCTTTGGGTGGAGGTTCTTCCCAAAGCTACCTTGTGTGTTTTGCTGGTTGCTGCTCTCTCGGTGGAGATGAGCTATCGTTGTCACCGGTTGGACTGTCATTATTGCAGTCTGCTAGGGCATTGTCGGTCAAGGTGTGGTGCCTTTGACCGTGGGTCTGGCCGTGGTGCTGGCCAGGTTGTCTTCCGGTTCGTTTGTGCATTTCTCGGTTGCATTGGTGGGACTCCGTGTGTCGCCGTGGTCAGGTGTTTTACTTCGTTTCTTGCACCCTACATGCTCTCTCAGATGGTAGTCTGGTGAGTGTAGCGGGTGTTTGGTTGGATGTGCCTCATGTATGAGTGCTAGCCTTGCATGCTGTTTTCTCCTTTGTGTGAGGAAGAAGCCAGTTGTGTGCCTTCTTCCTCTGCTTTTCGTGGTTGCTCGGGGTGGTGGTGCTCTGCCATGGCCTTGGTGCCGTGCTGCGCACCGTGCCGACCTTCGTGGCAAAGGTCCCTCCCCTGTTGAGCTGTTTTGAGGTTGAGCTGGTTGCTCCCCTCGTGCGCTTTGTTTCCTTGTGGCACGATGGGTTGTGGTAACCCATTGCGCCTTCTCTTGTTGTGTTGGTTTCTTGTTGTCTAACTGGATGATGTGGGGCAGTATGCCTTGTGTTCCGTGTGAGGCAGCACCAGTTTTTGTTGGTTTGGCTTGCTTGTGCAGGCATCGTTCCGAGGTGTGTTTGGCTTGTGCCTCGGCTGTGCTTGGGAGGCACTTGTCGTTGTTGGTGTGTGGCCCTCTCTACTTGTGGTGGTAGGAGCGATGCCTGTGTTTGTGTCCTTCTAAGAGCCAATGTAGTTGTTGCGCTCTTGAAGTTGTTGGTTTTCCACGCGTTCCTCTTGTGGGTCTCTGGTGGAGAGTCGCTTCCGGTTGGCCATGAGTCGTTTCATGTCGTTGATGCAGTTGTGTACTGCACCTGGAGCATGTGTCTTTCGTTGCTTCGTGCCTTGTGCCTTGAGGGTTGGGGCCGGTATGCCTGTCGTGCCCTTTTGGCTTGCGGTTTCTTGTGGGTGGCTTTTGGTAGGTCTCTTGTGGAGAGAGTCCTTCCTGTTAGCCATGTTGTTTCGGCCTCAGGTGCAACTGTGTTGCATCTTGCCTGATTTTGGTGCTTATGGTAGCACTCTGTGCTCGTGCTCGAGTGGTTTGTTTTCTGCCGTCGGGAGCCTGGGTGCATTGTGTTGCACCTTGGATGGCTCCTAGTGCTTGTGGGAGCACCGTGTGTTATGTCTTTTTCCTCGGTCTTGAGTTTTGTGCTTCGTTTTTTTTTTTAGTTTGCTCGGTGTTCGAGGCATTGAGCTTTCCGCCTCTAGAACACTTTGTGCTGGCTGTGCCTTGTGGCTATACCGTTACCGCTGTGGAGTGGCTACTTTGCCCTGTGTAGGTAGCCCTATCGGTGGTACGCCAGGCCTTGGTCGTGGCCGTGTCCGAGTCCTTCCCTCTCGCATTGGGGAGCGAGTGTGTTCGATTGTGGTACCCTGCTTCGGTTTGGGTCCCTTTGAGGTCAACGTGCTTCCCTTGACCTCTGCAGTTGTTTCGTTTCCCGTGCAATTTCCGACGTCTTGAGTTGTCTGGCCTTTCCAACCTTAGACGTCTTCCTTGGTTTTATCTCTGCGCGTGTGCCTGTGGAGCGTGTGGTGTAGCTTTCTGTGGCTCCACAGTCGTTGCGTGTCCTGGGCAGACCACGAGAATGATCTAGGTGAGATCTAGTGGTGCCGGCAGACACTGCCTGGCTTGCCGTGGTTTTCTCCACATACGTGTTTTTCGCTTGGCTTTGGGTCACCATTAAGAAACTCTCGTTTGGCCTTGATGTAGGTGCTAGCTGTTGCTAGTTGTGCGGAGCCATTCAGCGGAGTCTTGCAGTTGACCTCTTGGCATTTTCTCAGTTTGCCGTCAGTAGCGGTGTCCTCTGTCTTGTTGTTGGCAACAGAGTGAGTTACTGACCGGTTGGTCTCAACAGGGTGGGCTGTTGAGGGGCTCAGTCATGGTTTTCGATTGGCGGTTTCAGTGTTTCTGGTCGGCTTGGTGCCCGCTGCGCCTGTGGAGTTGTCGACATCTGCTTGTGTGCTCTGCGTCGTTGTTGTGTGCCCTGTGAGCTATCGGATGTCTGGTTTGGCACTCCCTTTGTGGTGAGGTCGTGGTGTTGACCACCGGGAAGTCGTAGTACGACTTAGTGGTCCCTTGGCACCTGTTGTTTTCTCTGACCGAGTTTCGCCCTTGATTTCGAGGACGAAATTATTTTTTTGTTGGATGTAATGTAACATCTTGGGCTTTCTGGCTTTCCGTTGTGTGTGGGATGACTAGCCTTGTCACGACGGAGGTGCCCGTCGCGACAGTCATCCCTGTTGCGACCGCCTTTGGCGTCGCGTTCTTGTCGCTCCTGGTCAACGGGTCGCGACTGCTTTCTGCTTTTTGGTCGCCTGACGCCATTTAGAGTGGCAAGCGTGGCAAACTGACCTGTCGGGTTGTCGCGGCGCCCAGGAAGGGCACGTTCTGGTCGCGGTGTGGGCAGTCGTCGCGTTACAGTTGGTAACGTGATGCCCCGTCGCATTCTGGGAGGCTAAATGCCTTGGTCGGCTTCCCCTTTCCCTTTCTTTCCCTTTCTCCTTTCCCTCCTCCTCTCCGAGGGGGGAAGCTTTCCCCTCTCCGGCGGTTGGAGCTTGGTGGCGTCAGCAGCTCATGTGGAGCTCGGGAGCGGTGTCGTGGAGCGAGGAGGAGGCGGTCGTGGCGTCGTGAAGGCCCCTTTGTGGGTTGGTTCTTTGTTCTCCTATAGGGATTCTTATGCCCTTTCTTGTTGGTGTGGATTCGGAGTCCCCCTTGTGGAATGCTAGTGTTTACTGCTTTCACCATGCTCCCCTCCCCATGGTTTTAGTGTTTATAGAGTGTGGGGGACCCCGGGATGTGGCATCCTGGCGGTCGGCCTTCCAGCTGATGTCGTGACCGCCGAGCGCGTCGCGACATCAGATAAGGCGTCGCCCCAGTCCGACACGACCTTATCGCGGCGCAGGTGGCCGTCGCGATAAGATCATGTCGCGACCCTGTTTCCCGTCGTGATAGGGTTGCTGTCGTGGCGTGGTCGGCTGTCGCGACAAGGGTGTCACGACCTGTTTTCCTGTCGCGACCCGCTTTCCCGCCGCAACAGAGTGCTTGTCGCGGTGGCCCTGACCGTCGTGATGTGATCGCGACAGGCTAGGAGGACACGACAAGACATGTGTTTCTGTGGGTGTTTCTGTGGCCCGTTTAGCGTGTCGACTTGTGCCTCAGGGCAGGGTTGCCCTCCAGACCTTCTGGTAGGAACGCGGCAGGTTGCCTCCCTGCGTTCACTAACCGAAGGTGACACCTTCGTGGCCGTGTCCTAGCGGCGGTGCTAGGAGGCGCGCGTCTATCTAATAATTGATTGTCTGACTGCCAATCGATTATTAGCATAGCATTGGTTTCTATTTTGTCTGGTGGTGTTCTGGTTTCTCGGGCCATGCCTTGTGTGCTGGCGTTGGCCGACGGCCCTTCTGGGGGTTTCCAGAAGGGGTGTCGTGTGTGCCTGCTGGGCTTGTCTTGGTTACTAGCCAGCGGTGCCATTTCTGTGGTGGTTGCCACACCAGTTCTCTTTCGCCTGATGCTCGGCACTTGAGGGCTTGTCCGCGAGATAGGTTGTTACCGTTACCTGGGACCCCTATCTCCACGCGTCTGTGTCAGAGGGTGTTGCTCCGGGCGGCGGGCGTGCTCAAGTCTCAGACTTGGAGCAAAGGGTAAAATGGTGGGGGCAGCGGCGTGAGCCATTTGTAGAGCTCTCTTAGCTGGTCTAGGTCTCCGAGGTGGTTGAGGCGCTCATCCGCTGTGGACCAGCTAGTCCTTCTTACAGCCTCACTCTGCATTGGTTCCAGAGCCACGTAGGGAGGTCAGACGTGGGGCCGCAGCTCGGCCGAGCTGCGGTGGTTTGTGGTTGTGTCCTTGGCTGCGACTCTCTTGCCTCACTCTACCTAGGGAGGTGGAGGCGGGAGTCGGCGGCCAGTGTGCTAGAGGTGTAGACGGTGTGTCCTCCTCTTAGACGCCTGTGGCGGTGGCTTGGTTGTTCTTGCTGTGACGTTGCTTCACACGTACTGTTTCCGAGCTTGTGTTCTCGTTGCCCTGGTTTGCACGGTGGTTGTAGCCTAGCCGTGTCTCTCTTCCTTGGGTTTTTTCGGTTGGCCTCGTGGGTCGTGTTCAGTGGTTTCTGCTTTCTACGAGTTCTCTCGAGGTGCCTTGGGTAGGCACCCGACCGTTGTTTTAGTAACTCATTCCTTTGTGCCGTCCGTGGTGGCACTGGCTGGTGTAGTTCCCTGACCTCGTGGAGTGTCTGAGGTGCAGGGTGGTTCTGCTTGTGGGCCCTCGACCCTGTGGAGGTCTGAGGTGGTCGTGCCTGTGGTGAGATGTTTGTTTTCACTTGGTTGCTTAGTGTCTCTTGGGGTGACACCTGGTTGTTCCTTCCCGACCTCGTGGAGGTCCGGGATGTTGATGCTTGTGTTGTGAGACTCTGGTCTCACGTGGTTGCTCCGGTGATCCATGAGCTCCTTTGTCTCAGCGGCTGTGTGCCAAGGTCTTGCTTCCACATTGTGTTTGACTCCGCTGGTTCTGCGGCAGTCGTGTTTGGCCTGACCCGGGTTGTGGTCGAGGCGTTTCTCTGTTCCACTGCTTTGTAGTACTCTATGGTAGGCGTTTCTCGCTTTACTGCTTTGTAGAGTAGTTTTTCTTCCACTTGTTGGAGTTCCTGTTGCTCTGGATGGTAAAGGACTAGTTATCCCTACTGAGCCTTGTTTGCGAGGCTCACCCCCCCTACTCTCTTCCGGTAGGGACTCGCTGTCGCAGAAGTTCGTTGCCAGATGGTCGTGGTGGCGGCTTGTTCGCCGTGCGTTGCCAGAAGTGTGAGTTGTGAGCGTGAGTGCTCTTTGTACCGTGAGTTGAGAGTGGCCTTTTAGCAAGTCCTCGGGGTATGCCCCTTAAGGACTGCACCTTTCTTTTTGTACCTATACTTTTATTTGGGACTTGTTGTACATAATTTCTTTATTAATGTACGAACTTTCTTGTTATAGTTATTTGAATTCATTGCTTATCTCACTAGACTAAATTCTAACCCTTCCGGGTCTTCGGATCCGTGGGTGGTGGCGCTGTAGACACGAGATTTGACCCATCCCCGCGTGGCTCTTTGGCCCAATAAAGCCCGTTTGACCGTTTGTTGACTTGCCTCGGATGCCATGTAGATGGCAGCATCGACTGCCGCCAACTACATGTTGACGGCGATCCCCCTGGACGTTGACCCATCCTGACGTCCACATCTCTGGACGTCTGCATGTTGTTGGCGGCAGGATCGGTTGACGTCAACTTGGTTTACTTGGTCTGCGCAACAACCCTGAGAATCTAGCCCACTTGCGCCATTCTCTCCCCCATGCAGCGCATGGGGCCATTCCCAACGGGCATATGGGCCACCTTGGCACCCTCTTGACCCAGTAAAAATCCTACTTGGCCTCTCCCCATTGGTTGGAGCCTTTATGCATGGATTGCCAAGTGTGTGAAGTGTGTTTCTTCACACTAAGCATCCAGAGCTCCCAAGCTCCGACCCCACTGCCTATTTAATTCCCTCTATGGCCTTCTAAGAGGGGGGGGAGAGGCTGGACGTCCACATGCTGCCCTTTTGAGAGAGGAGAGAGAAATTTACACCCTACCTTCCATCACTCATCCTCTTGCTTCTCTCAACACTTGGGACGTCTAGGAGGGTTCTTTTGGAGCTGGAGGAGCACTGCAAGGAGTCTACAATGCCTGTAAATGAGGATAAACTCCCCCCTCTTCCTCTCTTTCCTTTCTACTTTCTTTAGTATTTGCATGTTGCACACACCTTCCCACACACTCTAGGCACGTAGGCCACTTCCCTACACACCTAGAAAGGGGTTTCCCAACCAAAAACGGAGGGAAGAAGGGTGGTCATAGCACTTGGCCACCCCTCTTCTCAAGTCCACATCCGGCACGGGACTCTCCTTTTGGGCCATTTCTTTCCATTTCTGAGCATTTACCACTCTTTCTTTAGACTAATAGAGTGTCTTTTTGTGGCAGGAACGATTCGCAAAAGACCGCGGAGCTCTTCTTCTTTGGCCGGTCGAAGGAGGAGAAGTAGAAGCCCCATCTCCATCTGCTGCGCGAGGTTGCTGCACCGACGTGATCACATCACTCCTTGGGCACAGGTAAGGCCCTGGCGATCACAAACTCCCTTCCTCTTTGCTGGTTTTCTTTGTTTCCTCTCTAGTCAACCGGAAAATCAACGAAGTCAACCAGCGATCCATCATCGCCAACGAGAGATCAGTGACGTTCGCAAGCCGCCGGAGAACTCTACAGTCGACCGGGGGTACGGCACGGGAAGCGGATAGTCCACAGTTCTCTTTTTTGGCGATCACGGTGGGACAAGCTTCTGCCACTGTGGTCTGTCTGCGCCCAGGTAGACGGCAAGCGATCTTGCCGTTTACTTAGGTAAGCGTCCCGATTTCCTGTCGTTTTTTACTCTTAGCGTCCATATAGGTTGTCGTTTAGTTTCTGTCAGCGTCCATCGATCATGCCGTCAATCTGTTCTGATAAACTTAGCGTCAACATTCATGCCGTCTAGTTTCACAGAACTTTGTTTTTGACTGTTTTGATCTAGTTTTGCTTTATGTTTGCCTCCTGTTTGTCACTAACAGTTCTCAGTCACGGGGGGTTCCTTCCTCTCATCTGTTCTAGCCTCCCCTCACATTCTAGGATAACCCTTCTTCGGTTTACAACCTTTTACTCGGGGATTCCCTCTCGGATAAATCAGGTTGGTTCCGAAGAAAACTCTGTAAGTTCCTAAATTCTGTGGATTCCCTCACGGTACGGGGCAGGAGGACCTTTACCCTCCTAGTCTAGTTTGCCTATTCTCCCGGGTTTGGGTCAGATTTGAGAGAACCAGCCTTTGCAAGTCTAATTAACACATAACTTTGATACTTAAAATCCTGGGGACGTTGTTTGATAGAAACCCAAATTTCTTCTAAAAACAGTGTAATTACTTCAACTTTAACCATTCTAAAATCAGTAGGTTGTGTGCTAATGGATGCTTGGTTAAATTCTTTGAATATGACTAACAATCTGGCTTTTGAATATGAGGACGATGTCCATGAATTTGTCAGGATGGTTGATACCAATAACCAGCCCGAAGAGTCAGTTCACTCCTCTTCCTCATCTCAAGCTGATAATGAGGGGAGTGTGAGTCTAAGGGTCAATCCAACTTATGCTCAAGACACTCAAGAAGACCCTGAGTTCTCTAAGCTTCTCTCCCGTTACTCTCCCGAGGACATCATCACTATGCTTTCTAAGCATACCGTCTGGGCTGCCACCTCTCCTTCCACTCCATCCCCTTCTCCGTTCCATGCCTCCTCGTCTAGGCCCACTCCTAAGCCCGTTATCCCTTCATGGGTTCCCATATCCCCTGTCCCCTTTTCCACTCCAATTCCCTCCACTCCTTTACCTACCCCTGTCCCAACTCCTTCCTTCTCCTACCCACCTCATGCTCAGCCTGCGCCCCCCACTCAATCTGAATCTGTCTCTCGTTCGGAGATGGAGGGGCTTATTAGGAAGCTTTTGGCTGAATCTCTGTCCCTTTCAAAGCCTCATTCCCTCCAGAACTATTGCAAGCTTCCCAATGCCTACTTTCCTCTGGGTTTCAAGGCCCCGAAGTACCGCAAGTATGACGGGACCTCTGATCCCCAATTCCATCTTGCCTGATTTACAATGGATTCCCATCGATGGCTGTATGATCGGGTTCTTTTAGTTCACCTCTTCCAACAATCGTTAGACGGGGAAGCTTTGAGGTGGTTCACCTCCTTACCCGCATCGGACCTCATTAATTTTGACATCGTCTCCGAGCGATTCATCTCGCACTTCTCGTATATGGCCACCCAAGTCCCTACACTTCCTGACTTGGTGGCGGAAAAGATGAAGCCGGATGAAGACTTTGTCACATTTGCCAACCGATGGAGATCCATGGCATCGAGGGCAGACATACCTATCCCAGAGTCCCAGGCCATAACTATGTTGGTTACCAACACCACCCCTGTGCTTCGCTCTATCTTGATGTTGAGTGAGTTCCCCTCATTCGCACATCTCTACAACCAAGCCAAGGTGGTCCAGAATCAGATTAAGGATTCTTCTCTGCCACACTTCTTTGAAGGGAAATCCAAAGGACGTAAGGCTCCCGCGGCACCTACCACCGAGGGGGTGACCGTCAATGAATCGGTAAATGCTTGCAGTCAGCCATTGAGGCCTCCGAACAAGCCCTCTAATCCTCCGCACAGTCCTTCCAATCCTCACCAGTTCCTGTTGCATCCCTTCAAGCCTTACTCTGCAGTTCCCCCTCCTTCTGGCTACACCCGGCCTGGCCCTAAGAGGTCTCACTACCCTCCTCTACCTGAGACCCTTGAGGACGTATTCTTCGCCCTCATGTCTTGTGATGCCATTCAACTCCCCCCACAAAGGGAGAACTTCAATCCGAGGGTGGACACCTCCAAATACTGTCCTTACCATAGGGCCCATGGTCATCAACTCTACAATTGCTTCACCTTCCGTGACTGGGTGTATGACATGAACGACCATGGAAGGATTAAATGGGAGGACGTCAAGGTAGCCATAGCAAAGTCTAGGTATACCAAGAAAGAGGGGGTATCGTCCAAAACCCTCTCCCCAACTATCAAAGCAACAATCCCTCCTCCTCTAAGTCCCAGGAAAACGTCCACACCATGACGCATTCAGAACCCCGGGTTGTGAGGAGAGAACAAAAGTGGGGGGTAGAAGGCTTTGAAGAATGGTACCCGTGTCCTTTCGTAGAGTCTGAGGAACCCTCCGCCACTGTAGATGCCATTTTAGAGGAACAACCTTTAGTCCTCATCCGACCTACCCGTCAAGAGGCCTACCATCCTACCTTCCCTATCCATGAGCCGTTTACCCCTGAAACCAGACCTCTCTAGTTAATTCTCCCTAAGTCTCAAGAAGATGTTCATGTCACACTTAGGAACTGGATCGTTCCTCCACCCCCGCGGCCTTTGCAAGATGAGGAGGATAGTGGACCTCCAACACCTGCTGGCACCGAATATGATATTTTGCAACACCTAGACAAGACGCCTGCGAGGGTGTCTATTTTAGAATTGATTCAGAGATCGCCATCTCACCAATTCACCCTCCTCCAATTCCTCCAGAAAATCATGGTCAATGATGACCTCCCTCCCAGTGAGGTCACCAATGCCATTCTTTCCCTCACCCAAGGACCTTCAATCTCTTTTTCGGACAAAGATCTTGCAGCTCCCGAGTGTCGTTCGCTTCCTCTCTGTCTTACCATCAATATCAACGGGGTTTCGGTAGACTCCACTCTCACCGACACCGGGGCATCTATCAATGTATGTCCGATGAAGACCCTCAAGAAATTGGGTTTGGGGGAAGATAATCTGGAGAAAATCTGCTCCACAATTGCTGCCTATGACAACTCCAAGAGGGTTGCCAAGGGTAAGATTGCTCTTCAGCTTGAGATCGGACCCGTCACTATGTCTTCCGAGTTTCTAGTCCTTGACATCGATCCGGCCTATAAGGCCATTCTCGGTCATCCCTGGTTATAAAAAACCTTAGGGGTCCCTTCCACCGCCCATCAGTGTTTCAAGTTTCCTTTCAACGAGCGGATTATCAAAATTAAGGGCATTCCTACCTTGGAAACTCTCAACTCCATCACTTCGGAGCAGATGCCACATCTTTTCATTCCGGACAAGGGGAAAAAGGTTGTCATGTCAATCTTTGACTTCCCCTTGCCCTGTGATCTCGGCCAACCTCCCCAGTCAGCTGAAGAATCCCATGACCCATGTCCCCAAGGGAAAGGTTGGGAGGTAATGGCTAGGATCGGCTATATACATGGCCGAGGGTTGGGTAAGAACCAGCAGGGTCCTGTCCACAACATCCAAATCAAGAGGACGTTAGATAGGGCTGGTCTAGGATTCCATCTAGACCCCATTCATCCGGATCCTTTTATTCCCTATCAGCCTCTTACTTGGACCCTGAAGGAGCATTTCGTTCAGGGACCCCCTCAACCGGGAACTCGGGAACCCGTGATAGAGGAGTTATCTGACTCTGAGAGTGAAGAGGAGGAGGAAGAAACTACCGAGGTCGACGAAGTCTGCGGTGACTTCGGCCTCCTCTCTCTCTTTGGATCGGATCTTCCCTCTTCATCTCCTCCTTCTTCTTCATTATCCCCTTCACAATCTCTCCCTACTGAGGTGTGCTCAACACCGGATTCTTTTTCTCCAAACATTTCCTCCCCTCCTCTCCTTCCTCCATCCCTCGCATGGCCAGTCGAGGCTGTCTTAAGTCAGCAACTCATGGTTCTAGGCCTTGACTCCAAAAAAAAAATGCCAATTTTGAAAATTGGAAATGCAAGGTCTCCATCGAGCACCCTTCCGCTTTGGAGTCTCTTCCGCTCGGCCAGGGGCCGACGCTCTCCAGCTTAGACTCCTTTCCTCGCCCCTCTAGAGGCACTTCCCCTGTACATAGTTTTGTACATAGCAGTCTTGTACATAGTGGTCTAGATTTTAGCTTAGAGTCGGGTCTAGAGTCTAGTCTAGGGTCCGGTCTAGGATTAGAAGAGTCTAGATCCTCTCAGCCATGTATGTGCAAGGACAAGGGTAGGCAAGTTCCTGCCCGTTATGTCATGGCTTTGGCTTAGAGGTGTGCCAAGTTAAGTCAAGTCCCAGAGTTTCTTGAGGAGCCTACCCTTGTTGAATCTGATTTTGAAGAAGGCGACTCTGTAGATGACGGTTTAGGAGTTTATCTGCTAGATTTTGATGAGAAGGGTGAGCTGGGAGATCTTGGGTCGGAAGAAGAGGACCCAGTGAGCTCCTATGTGGATGGCACACAGAGGTTCGACAAGCCAACCATGGCTGCGGACGAGCCCACTAAAGAGGTCAACCTTGGCACTGAAGAATCCCCGAAGGTAGTTTTGATTAGTGCCAACTTGAGTGTTGAAGAAGAAGAAGCCCTGGTAGCTATTCTCAAAGAATTCTCCGACGGTTTTGCTTGGTCCTACGAGGACATGCCGGGACTTGACACCTCTTTGGTCGAGCACCGTTTGGTTCTAAAAGTCGACGCGAAGGCCGTCAAACAAAAGCTGAGAAGGCTACATCCCAAGCTTGCACTCAAGATCAAAGAGGAGGTTGACAAGTTGCATAAAGCCAAATTCATTAGGGTTGTGCTATATCCACAATGGGTAGCTAATATCATCCCTGTAATGAAGAAGTACGGTAAGGTTAGAATCTGTATAGATTTCCGTGACCTTAATCGTGCTTGTCCAAAGGACGATTTTCCTCTCCCACACATAGATGTCCTAGTGGACAACACTGCTGGCTTTGAGATGTTGTCTTTCATGGATGGTTTCTCTGGGTATAACCAGATTTGTCTGGCGGAGGAAGACCAGGAGAAAACTTCTTTCACAACGCCCTGGGGGACCTACTGTTATGTCGTCATGCCCTTCGGATTGAAGAATGCGGGAGCAACCTATCAAAGGGCAATGATGGCGATTTTTCATGACATGATGCATGTGCACATGGAGGTCTATGTAGACGATGTCTTCGTTAAATCAAAGACTCGACATGGCCATGCTGAGGTCCTTCGGGCGGTTCTCCAACGGTCTAGAGAACACAATCTTAAAATGAACCCCAAGAAGTGTGTCTTTGGTGTCTCCTCGGGGAAATTGCTGGGGTTCATAGTAAGCAAGCGGGGAATTGAGATTGATCTCAATAAGGCCAAAGCAATAATCGACATGCCTTCTCCTAGGAATATTAGAGAAGTTAGAGGGCTAATAGGCAGACTTCAGTTTATTAGGAGATTCATCTCCCAGCATTCAATCCGTTGTAAGCCCTTCTATGAGATGCTTAAAGGAGAGGCTTAGTTTGATTGTAACGAGAAATGTCAAAAGGCCTTTGATGAGTTGAAGAGCTATTTGTTCAATCCCCCTGTTCTCGCTCCTCCGGTCTCGGGTCAGCCTTTACTGCTCTATGTGTCAACCACTAAAGATTCAACTGGAGCAGTTTTGGCCCAATACGACGATGAGAAGAAGGAGAGAGTGGTGTATTATTTATCCAAGTTGTTGAATGAAGCTGAAAAGAAGTGCACCGCCATGGAAAGAACATGTGCGGCCGTCGTCTGGGTTGTCCGGAAGTTAAGGCATTATTTCCTGGCTCATGAAGTAAAAATTCTGGCACGTATGGACCCAATTCGGTACTTGCTTGAGAAGCCTGTCCTGACTGATCGGTTGATGAGATGGCAGAGTTTCCTCAATCAATTTGATATCACCTACGTCAACTAGAAGTCGATCAAGGGGCACACTATTGCTGAGCATTTGGCCCACCACCCCTTACCTTCATGCTCTCCCGTTGATGAAAGCTTTCTCGATGAAGAGTTAGGAACCATTATCGATGGTGAACCTTCGTGGGTACTTTACTTCGACGGGGCCCTCAATTCCAAAGGGTGTGGAATAGGGCAGTCCTCCTCTAACCAGAAGGGGTAGTCATTCCGCACGCCTACCAGTTAACCTTCCGAGCCACGAACAATGTGGCTGATAATGAGGCGCTCTTAGTTGGACTGAAAATGGCATTATTGCTCGGAGTCAAGGGGTTAAGGATAATTGGTGATTCGCAGTTGATACTCTGACAATCTCTTAGCAAGTACCAGACCCGGGACCCCAAGTTGAAACCATACCAAGAGTTGGTAGGAAAAGTAGTCCAGCAGTTTAGGAAGCTCACCCTAGTTCACACTCCTAGGGCTCAGAATATCCTAGAAGATTCACTCGCTTCCTTAGCTTCTTCCATTCCCATCCCTTTAGGAAGATCTTCTGAAACCGTCTCTGTCCAAAGGTTGAGAGTCCCTTCCCATGTAGATCCTTGGTTTTCTCAACTCACGTCTCCTTCTCCATCCCTTCGGGTCCATGCGCTCTCGAAAGAACCAGAAATTGACCTCGAAGATGGCCATCCTTGGTATTTTGACATCGAGAACTTTCTCAAAGATGGATCCTTCCCCGATTATGCCACCTCTATCGATAGACTGGCCATTCGCCGCGTCTCGGAGCGTTACAAGATCATAGGTGGCATTCTGTACAAAAAGTCTCTCAGTGGGGTCAATCTTCGTTGTCTTGATGAAATCGAATCTCAAGATGTTGTTGAAGCCGCTCACTCTAGCGAATGTGGTGGCCATGTTAATGGTAGAGCAATTGCCCAAAAGTTGCTAAGACACTATTATTGGCCTACCATGGAAGAAGACTGTCGTCATTTTGTCCGTCACTGTGCTAAATGCCAATTGCACGATGACAAAATTCATGCTCCTTCCTCTTCTCTTCACCCTCTCATCGCCCCATGGCCTTTCGCCATGTGGGCATTCGACGTGGTCGGTCCTCTCGCGGACAGAATCGGAGAAATCCGTAAGAAGTCCTTCATTCTGACCTCCACGGAATACTTCACGAAGTGGGCTGAAGCAGAAGCATTCATAGAGGTCAAAGCTTCAACAGTGGTCAAATTCATCAAGCGCAACATCCTTGCAAGGTTCGGCGTGCCTCGGGACATCATCACCGACAATGGACCTCAATTCACTTCACAGGAGCTTCGCGACATGTGTGGTAAATATGGAATCAACTTGCATCATTCATCCCCATATTATCCACAAGGTAATGGACAAGCGGAAGCTACTAATAAAACTCTCATCAAAATTATAAAGAAAACATGCAAATCTCACAACAATGCTGACTGGCCAGATCGCTTGGTTGAAGCTCTTTGGGCTTATCGCACCTCGGTCCAAACTCCTACGGGGCAAACTCACTATGCTTTGACATACGGATCGGATGCAATACTCCCATATGAGATCTTCGTCCCTTCACTTAGAGTTCAACTGGATTCCGAGCTTGACCCCGATCAACGTCGGGAGGCCTTGTTGGCACAACTTGAACTCTTAGATGAAAGGCGAATGATAGCGGCTGACCATGCTCAAGTCTACCGTCAAAGAATTGCACGTTTTTACGCTAAAAGAGGTCTTGAGAGAAAATTCAAAGTGGGTGAGATGGTCCTAAAGTGTAAAATCATAAAGGCACCAGGTCCCAGGAGCAAATTGCAAGAAAATTGGGAAGGTCCGTTCATTGTCAAGGAAGTATATTCAGGGAACGCTTATAGGTTGGTAGATACCGAAGGAGTGGAGTTGTCATATCCGTGGAATGCAGTCTACCTCAAAAAATTCTATCCTTAGTCAGTCAGTCCGTCAAGTCGGTTATTCATCACTTGTTAACGGTGTGGGTTTAAGTCTCTACTTTTCCACTTGGTCATTAGTGAGGTAGGGTTTATTCACACACCACACGATGTTAAGATATTGCCCTCTAGTTGGAAAATCACAAGTACACTCGGATAGTCTAATCCGGTCAATATGTTTCCCCTGTTCTTCTCCCACTCGGCCATGTCTGGAAGCAGAGCAAACTTCGAGTAGGGGACCATCCACTCCCATCTAAAGTACAAGGTCACCATAAACAGGGGCAATCGAGAAAAAGCAAGGGACAAAATGCTAAATCAAGCCTAAAGGGGAAAAGAAAAGCCAAAAAGGTCAAAAAAGGGTAGCAAAAAGTACATACCCAGAAAAATGCTGACCAAATCAAGGAGGTAGCAAAAAGTACGTACCTCCACCCCAGAAATCAAATAAGAAAAATTCCCCTGCAAATAATTGTTGATCAAGTCTTTAGTATGAGGTGTTGGTTTGGAAACAAAAAGTAGTCTAAACCAAATCCTTGCATGACTTCCTACTTATTTCTTCCAAATCCTTGCAAATTTGATTGTATAAGACCTTCCGTGGTGGAAAATATCAAGAAGGCTAAGGGCAATTTCCAACATCAAGGAATTCATGCACGATCCCCCTTATTCATGACCTCCGTGGTTAAGTAGATTACACAGACCCTATGCTTTGACATGTGATGAATATGTATTTTTAGAGTCCAAAAATCAAAAAAAAAAGTGCAAAAATAACAAAAAAGAGTGTCTCTTGATGTATATATTTTTCGCCATGTACATATTTTTACTCTTATTTTCAAAAAGCCAAAAAAAATCAGAAAATTCAAAATCCAAAAAAACAAATCAGTAGTAATATGTATATACACTAACATTCTCCTTATTTTTCTTATCCAAATCAAAAATAACCAAAAATCAAGAAAATACAAAAACAACAAAAAATGCATGTGCATATTTCCCTTCGGTTATTTTTCTAATGTTTTATTTTTTATTAGACATTAGCCCCTTGACCAGATCCCCAGAAAGGTACATCACTTAGGCAAGGGGCTAAAGACAGATCTACACTAACTTTTCTCTTTAAGTGTTATGGATGCAGGAACCAAAGTACACAAAGCAAACCATTCAAGTGCACAAATGACAAAAGTCCACAAAACTTCACTATAAGGATCAAATTCTGTACATATCATGACAGGGGCATACCCCTGGTGGTACAAATCACTCCTCTCTCCTCTCTCCCTCGCTAGGCCTCTGCCTATGCGAGCTGCTCACCTCCTCCTCCTCCCTCTCCCGACGCCGGTCAGGGAGAGGAGGTCTCGATGCTGTCTATGCCTCTGGCCGCTGCAGCCCTCCTCGTGCCACGGACGGGTCCCCTAGCGACACGATGTCATCTAGAGAGGCAAAGGCAGACGTTGTCCTCCCCGGTGCCTCCTGCTGGGCCGCCCGCTGCTGCTCCCGGCGCTTCCTCAGCACCCGATCCTTCAAAATCTCGTAGTTCTTTGCAATGTCGGCTCAGGCTCGGTCTGCCTCCCTCTCTCGGTCCCTCGCCTCCCTCTCCTTCACCTCGAGTAGGCGACCCTCCACCCTCGTCAGCTCCAGTCGCAGACTCTCCATCTGCGTCTGGAGGGTCGCCACTCCTCCTCCCTGCCTCTGCACATAAATAAGCAAATCAAATCAAATTAAATCATGTGCAAAAGGTAGTATTTCAGTATCTTACCTCTGCCTCCAACTTCCGGGTCCTCGTCTCGAGCTCCTGGACCTCCTGTAGACGGACCGCCAGGTCCCCTCCAGCCGGCCATGCGGACGAGCTCGCCCCTGTGTCTCAGCTCGCCCACACTCTCGATAGCTCCCCTTTCTGTATTCACATATCTTGGTCAGTCATCAAGTCAAATCAATTTCAAATCAAACCCAAGATAGGTTGAGATGTTACTTACCAGTGTCCGGACCTCAGCTCGGAGCCTCTCGAGCTCAACCTCCTACTCCGCCAGCCGTCCCTCCAGGAGGCGGATAGCCTGTGACTCCGGCAGCTGTCATTCACACTTCAAGGTTAGAGGAAAATCAATTCAAATGACAAAGGCTTAGAGTTAAAATTCACTTACCACTCATCGGTCTAGCCGGAGTCGCCCGGCGTAGCGTGCCCGGTAGTCCTCCATGTATGCCGAGCTGTCTTGGAGGTCTGCCTGTCGGAGCACCTGGTCCCCTCCGGATCGCCAGTAGGCGAACGTGCTTCCGTGCTCCTCACTCCAGTCTCGGTCCTCGGCGAAGAACCGACGACGGGAGTGCCCCTCTCTGCCCAGGGACGGTACCTCCATGGCCGGCTGGTGCCAGCCTAGAGTCCGCACCACGAGCTCAAGATAGAGGACCTCACAGGTCCCCAGGCAGAGAAGCAGTAGGTGGCGGTCGAACAGAGGCCCACCCGCCGCCACCGCCGGGTGTGAAGCATCGGCCTCCCCCGCATACGGGGTCCACGCCACCTGAAAGAGAAGAAAGCACTGGTCAGTAACATCAAAAGCAGCAATTAAAAGAATGCGAGAGCTAGTTGAGTCTTGTACCTGATCGTGGGGGTAGTGGTCCAGTGTGGCACGCACGTCCTCCGCGCTCCTGTCCGCCACCCGTGGGTCAGGAGCTACCTCCACTGCGCCATGAGAGGCACCATGGTCTGGCGCCCCTCTGCCTGTACCCCGCGTCCCATGGGGAAGCGGGTGTACCCCCAGATCTGCAAAAAGAGGAAAAGAATGTCAGTCAGGCAGTTTAATCAATTTAAAATTCAATGATGAGCATTTAAAGAAAGTTGCGTACCTGAAGAAAGGGGGTGAAACCCCCGGTGCTCTGAGAGCGCCGCGAACTGCTAGGAAGAAGGGAAAACATATGTCCTAGCATCGAGGCACCCCATGCATACCGTCGTGCCTGTGCCAAGTCCCTCAAAAGCAGCACGAACTTGCAGTTCATCTGGGATGACTGCGTCGCGAACAAGAGGCGCCCGAAGAGGTATGCTACAAAAATCCTCACTGACCACTCCTCACTCCAGTCACCAAGGTCGAGTGCTCCCCGCACTCCCGTATAGAACTCCTCTAGTGTCTCCAGAGGCCCTCTCCTCTGACCTCTCAAGCCCACCGCCTCAGACAGCGATCCGAGCAAGATGCTCCGGATCGGTCTCCTCCTCCCGGCCACAAACTCTGGCCCCAACAACTCCACAATGTCATCATGATAATCACTTCTCTCCTGCCCTACTACCGGCTCTCCCTGAACCGGTAGTCCTTTCAGATACGCCACGTCCTCCAACGTGGGTATCATGTGACCCCAAGGCATGATGAATGCCTTGCAATCCTCCTCCCATCGCTCCCTCAGGGCCTCTAAGTACGGCACGTCCACGTGGAATGGACGTACCGACAGGAGGTTCCCGAACCCCATCCTGGCGATCCGAGTCTGCTGGGCCTCTGGCAGCGCCCCTGTACCAAGCCCAGCACAGGTCCCATGTGACCCTGCTCCTCATTCGTCCCTTACCCTGCAGAAAACATAGAAAAATAAGCGTCAGCATCGACTGCCGTTAACCACAAATTGGCGGCATATGTGTTTCCATTTACTCAGAATCAGCGTCCAGGGGTGGCCGTCAAGTTTCTCTGTCGGCGTCCAACACCTTGCCGTCAAGTTCACTGAGACGGCCAGAGGTTGGATGTTTCTAGGAACTCAACATCCACCGATGTGGACGTCAAGTTCCTGTCGAACCCGACAGAGTCTCCTCTGTTTCCCCCTCTTTCCACGCATTACAAACACACATTCCATAGTGTTTAAGGGTTCATGGGACCTACCTTGGGCCGTCAGGGTGCCTCCTCCTCCGTCTTGTCTCCTCCTCCGTCGTCTCCGGCGGTGTCCTCCCCCTCCGGTGCATCGCCGCCCGCCGCCGGTCCGGCCTCTTCCTCCTCCGCTGTGTCCATTGCCGCCACAATCGCCTCCTCCTCCTCCTCCGGTTGGCATCGGGTACGGAGGACGGTGCGCTTACCCCGTGTCCTCATTGGAAGAGGTCCCGAAATCTTGGGTTAATTAAGGTAGAAGAATAGGGGATTAGAGAGAGTGGAAGTATGTGAATCGTGAGTGTGGGAGAAGAGCTCCCTCCAGCGTTTGGAAAGAAGCAAATGGTGCCGGAGAAGCGTCGGTTTGAGTAAAAGCTGTTTTTCAAATTTGACGTCAAGGGCTGGTCGTCCTCGCTTTTTCTGACGTCACGCTTTTGGCCGTTGACGTACTGTAAATGTCCAGGGTATTGACGCCAACGTCTCATCAGTGTCAGACCTCGAAGTATGGTCAACGGCCAGGTCTGGATGCCAAGTTTGAATTAAACGGCTCTCGATGTGGACGTCGATCCCTCTCTCTGCTGGTTGGTGACCAGACTTTGGACGTCTATCAGTGATTGATGGCCATCGTTGTGGACGCCAACACTTCCGCACTCAGTCCTCACAGCACACTCCATTGAACATATTTGAATCCCATTCACTCCATTTCAATGCACACATTTCACAACTCAAGCAATTCAAGCCATGCAACACAATGCGGATCACTTTTATTCATCTAACTTTGTGTTACACTTATTGGAAATCGGAAAATACATCATTTCGCCCTGTGGGCCATATAAAAATCACAAGAAATGGGATGAATAGTGTCATTGAATTCTTCATATTTCCAGATATCTTCTCGTTTCTCCTGTACCGCCAATCCCACCTTCCTGCTCACTGTGTACTTTGCCCAAGTCTTCTTGGCTTTCTTTATCAGCTTCTCATTCCACCCGATAACTATCATATCGGTGCAGTTGGATGAAGTAGGAATTCCCCGTGGAATCCCAAGCTGACAATGGCACCGATATGGCTGGTATACCACCATCTGATCAGCCCCAATCAACCACAAATCTCTGTCCTCTCTGGTTCGAGCTTTGAATTCAATAGTCCTCATGAAGAGTGGCCTCACTATGAAATTGTCCATTACCAGATAGGCCAAATAATCTCTCCAAGCATCTCTGCTCTTCAAATGTGATGTCACACACTTGATCTCATCCTCTGGCTCGTACCATGCCCTGCTACAGTGCACTGAACTCCGAAGGAAGATTCTGGAGGGGTAGGTTGCTTGTCAGCAAAATCAAACTTTAAATAAGCCTCCATCCATACCTGAACCAGGAACAAGCTCCCGCATGTGCGTCCGCCTAGGCTCATTGTGGTGAGCGAACTGTACAGGTGTGCCAGCACTACAGGGGCAAGTGACTACCCGCGCCACAGCAGAGTCAGGATTCCCACATGCTCGTAAAGGATGAAGTCGCCACTCGTAGGGAACAGGAAAACACCAGCCAGGCAGAGTGTCAATCCTCGAGTCGCCCTCTCTCTGCCAATCTCCTTCGCATGTTGGATCAGCCACCAGTCCAGTCGGTCTAGGAAGATCCCGTGTTTGTTCGTCATCCTCAGTACCTCCTTCTTGTCTCGTACGATGTCCGCGAGAATCTCTTCCCACGGGAGGAGAGGAGTTGCTGCATCATACTCCAAACATCGTCTCCACCCCAAGAACAGCTCCACCTCCTCCAGCAGCACACTCGCCTCGAACGCCTGGAACACAAAAGTGTGCGTGTGTGGATGCCACCGCTCCACCAACGCTCCCAGGGCATCAAACCCCCACCACATCTCCTTCATGTTCTTCGCCAGCGCCACCATGAAGCTCAGATTCCACACTCCGATGTAGCTTCGCATGTCTAGCGTGATGGCGTTCATCAGGTTCATGAGCCAGGAGAAGGCCCGTACCTGGCCTTGGCTCGGGAATGAGGGCACCTCCTGCATGAAGGGTGCTGTAAGAAAGGAGTTTGGGGCATTTTTAGCCTAGGGTGAAGCAGAAGTGAGCATCACTTACCTCCCCATTGGCCAGTCTGGTGCTCAGATGTCCCGGAACCTTGCTCAGGATCCCCGGGTTCATGCTTGTGGACTGTCCGGTCGATGAAGAGGCCATTTCGCTGCTTCAGGTCCTCTCCAAAGTCTCTGGTTCGCAGCAGGAACAAAGAGGCATGGAGGTAGAAGATGGGAGAGTCCCTATGGACTCCTACCACCTATATTTTCAGCCTGATCCGCTGGCCTATAGACGTCCAGATCGGTTGACGTCAGTGTCGGGTTAGCGGCAATATTTGTTGCCGTTAACTGGGGCTCTGGCGGCCATTGATGTGGATGTTTACGCCTCAGAAAATTTTAAAGTTCTATTATTCATATGGCCATTATATTTTATCTCGTGCTTCAAGTTGTTTTGCAGATATCTAAGCACAAGTTGCGCTTCATAGTTCGGAACGCTCATGCGACCTTGAGCGTTACAGGTATGTCTAACGTAGGACCCCACCAGAGGCGAATAATTTTACGATCGTGAACCCTGAGTTCCCCTTTATCAAAAACCGTGATGGGTTTGCGATCTCTCAGTTATTCGTATGGCCTTTAGAATTTTCCTCTGGTTCTAATTTGCATTTTAGATGGGCAACCCACACCAGCATGCATTTAGGCCTTCACTGCTAACATTCTCTCACTGACTCAAAAAAAAATGGTGATTTTCCTCGATTGCTCCATGGCTCCCCGAGCTCAGGTAGCCTACTGGGTCAGCATCTTCTTGATTATCCAAGTTGTTATCAGGTCTTTGTTGCCCATTTTTCCAAGTTGTCCCACCGTGACTTTCACAAATAGTCAAGTAGCCTTATTGAGTTCATTTGAGCCTTCGCCAGTCGCGAGCTTAATTCCGAACTTCAGGCTTTCCGAACGTTGATTCCAATTAGAATCTTTTGATAATCTTTTGAGAGATTAACCAACTGCTTGTCTCCACGACCTCCTAAATTCAGGACAGACGTCCTGATTAGGCCAACGAGCCCACGAGCTCCAGTTATGAGACTCTTCTGATTCAACCGTCATATTACAACTCCTTTGACTCAGACACACCAAAAACTAGTCAAAGTCCAACACGGCAACGCCAGGGACCCTACCGTTGGGTTGCAGTTGTAGTTACACGGGTAGATCACCCTCCCTCTTATCCACATTTGTCTCTCAAACGATTCGTCATTTGTTTCTAGCCTAAATCTTTCGTATGGCTTGCTAGATTTCCTATCCTCGGAGATGGCCCTTCCATTAAATCTCTGCGTCCTTTGTTTACCGAGACACCAACCTTTCAGTCTGCTCTGCTCCCTTGCAAGATCGGATGTCTCGGAGGGGCATTTGTAGACGCGAGATTTGGCCCATCCCCGCGTGGCTCTTTGGCCCAATAAAGCCCGTTTGACCGTTTGCTGACTTGCCTCGGATGCCATGTAGACAGCAGCATCGACTGCCGTTGACTACATGTTGACAGCAATCCCCCTGGATGTTGACCCATCCTAACGTCCACATCTCTGGACGTCTGCATGTTGTTGGCGGCAGGATCGGTTGACGTCAACCTGGTTTACTTGGTCTGCGCAACTACCCCAAGAATCTAGCCCACTTGCGCCATTCTCTCCCCCATGCAGCGCATGGGGCCGTTCCCAACGGGCATATGGGCCACCTTGGCACCCTCTTGACCCAGTAAAAATCCTACTTGGCCTCTGCCCATTGGTTGGAGCCTTTATGCATGGATTGCCAAGTGTGTGAAGTGTGTTTCTTCACACTAAGCATCCAGAGCTCCCAAGCTCCGACCCCACTGCCTATTTAACTCCCTCTCTGGCCTTCTAAGAGGGGGGGAGAGGCTGGACGTCCACAAGTTGTCCTTTTGAGAGAGGAGAGAGAAATTTATACGCTACCTTCTATCACTCATCCTCTTTCTTCTCTCAACACTTGGGACGTCTAGGAGGGTTCTTTTGGAGCTGGAGGAGCCCTGCAAGGAGTCTACAATGCCTGCAAACGAGGATCAACTCCCCCCTCTTCCTCTCTTTCCTTTCTACTTTCTTTAGTATTTGCATGTTGCACACACCTTCCCACACACTCTAGGCACGTAGGCCACTTCACTACACACCTAGAAAGGGGTTTCCCAACCCAAAACGGAGGGAAGAAGGGTGGTCATAGCACTTGGCCACCCCTCTTCTCAAGTCCACATCCGGTACGGGACTCTCCTTTTGGGCCATTTCTTTCCATTTCTGAGTATTTACCACGCTTTCTTTAGACTAATAGAGTGTCTTTTTGTGGCAGGAACGATTCGCAGAAGACCGCGGAGCTCTTCTTCTTTGGCAGGCCGAAGGAGGAGAAGTAGAAGCCCCATCTCCATCCGTTGCATGAGGTTGCTGCACCGACATGATCACATCACTCCTTGGGCACAGGTAAGGCCCTGGCGATCACAAACTCCCTTCCTCTTTGCTGGTTTTCTTTGTTTCCTCTCTAGTCAACTGGAAAGTCAACGAAGTCAACCAGCGATCCATCATCGCCAACGAGAGATCAGTGACGTTCGCGAGCTGTCGGAGAACTCTACAGTCGACCGGGGGTACGGCACGGGAAGCGGATCGTCCACAGGCGCGACCTTCGAGGGTCCCTGGTGGGGGTCCGGGAGGTCGGGTCGTTACAACTTCCCTTTTTGGTATTTTAACATTTTGATTTGGAATGAAAACACCAGTGTTTTTCCTTTCATAAGCATGGACATTATGCATTTTGGCATGATTATTCATGTATGAAAATCCAGACTAAGAGTTCTGTTGATATCTTAGAAATTTTGGATAGAAAGAATGTGAATTATATCAATGGGGATTGTGGAACCATTGATTCCATGAATTGATCCAATTGGATTGATATGGTGTCTTGGACCTCCAATTATCATCATGAAAGTGTGTTTTTATGTTTTTATAATTTTTCATATTTTTATTTGAATTTTTATGCAACATCCTTTTGTTGTTCAGAAATGGATAGGTTGACCTATGTTGAGGTAGTGTCGGCTTAGTAGCCACAGGTTTTAACTTATGGTTAACTTGGGTCGACCTCTCTGCAGCATGTGTTGACCTGATTTGTTTCTTTTGATTAGACACATTCTTTTTATTCTAGTTTTTAATTATTTTAGATGTTTTCTTTGACACTTATTTATTTTTGTTTTCAAAACTATTATTTTTGACAAATTTTATCAAAGGAGTTTTTGAAGACTTTTCTTTCTTTTCAACAGTTTTATTTTTCATTGATTTTTCTATGGTAAATCTCAGTTCATATTTTTCAGCATTCATTCTTAGTCCCAATAAAGCATCAATATTTTCTTTTCCATTTGTGAAGTTCTTTATCACTTGATCCTTTTCAGTTAGCAACTTATTGAGTTTCTAAATTTCATCAATAGCTTGTTGTTTTTCTTTTTGTTGCATTTCCATTCTTTCAGAGAGCTTTACCAAATCAATGTTAGCCTTTTGAGATGCAATTTTGAATTCATCCAATTCATTTAGAAGTTCTTCCTTTTCATCATTGAGTTCAGAAATTTCATTTTCAAGTTCAAATATTCTTCTTGTTAAAGAAGTATCATGCATGACATTTTCAATTTTCTTTTTCAGACATTTATTTTCTTTTCTTATTTCAGAGTATTTTTCAACCAAGGTAGCATATGCATCTTTCCAATCATCAACAGTGTATTTCTCAAAAGAAGAGCTTACCTTGCCATCATTGCTATTAGCCATAAAGTATAATTCCTCATTTTCAGAACTTGAGGAATTCTCTCCTTCATCTTCACATTGCTAGCATTGTTTTTGGCCTCTTCATTTTGATGTTCTTTTTGTATTTCTTGTGCATTCCCTTCTTGAGCTCAAGACACTCACCCTTCATATGTCCTGGTTTGTTGCACCGGTAACAAATAACAACTTCATCAATTTTTTCATTTCTGCCAGTATTAATGTTTGAAGAAGAAGCATTCTTTTTGCCAGAAGAGTATTTATTCTTTCCATTGAATTTTCCTCTTCTTGATTTTAAAATTTTTCTGAATTGTCTGGTCAAAAGGGCAATCTCATCCTCATCAGATTCAGACTCTTCATAATTAGAGTTTTCTTGAATTTTCTCCTTATGACTTGATGAAGCCTTAAGTGCTACTGGTTTAGCTTTAACCATGTGTTATTCAGTCCTTTTTAGATTTATTTCATATGTCATTAAAGATCTTATGAGTTCATCCAGAGATATTTTGGATAAATCATTAGAATCTTCAATCACAGTAGCTTTTGTGTGCCAAATTGATGATAAAGAGCGCAAGACTTTTCTTATCAAATCAGCATTAGTGTACTCCTTACCTAATGCCTTCAATCCATTGACAATTATCATAAACCTAGCAAACATTTCAGAAATTGATTCATCAGTTTTCATCATAAACAGTACATATTCAGAAACAAGTATGTTTGCTTTGGTTTCCCTAACTTAAAATGTTCCTTCATACATTAATTCTAGTTTATCCCACATTTCCTTAGCGGATTTGCACATGGATATTCTTGAATACTCTTTAGGGTGAATAGCACACTGAAGCATATTCATGGCACTATAGTTAAGAGTTTCTTTCCTAATTTGCTTTCTAGTCAAATTCTCTTCATTCACATGGTTTTCATAGGGACCCTTTTCAACTTTCCATATTTCATAATTTTGAGCCCTTAGAAAAACTTGCATGCAATTTTTCCAATAAGAATAATCAGATCCATCAAAATATGGTGGTCTATTAATAGAATGGCCCTCAACTACAAAACCTCGAGAATCCATGGATCAAAATAAGAAGCAGTAAATGAGCAAGCAGACAATTCAGCATATAGAACACACAGATCAAACAGAAGCAATCAAATCATATCAGAATCAGATATCAACCCGCTCTGATACCAATTGTAGGATCGAATAGAGAGACGAATAGATCTAGAAGGGGGGTTGAATAGATCTGTATCCAATTACTGCGGAAGCTTAAGCAATTTAAAATTACTTCAAATTATAGATCCATTTAGACAGACAATCTTACTGATATGATGTGTGAATGTGTGTATATGATGTGTGAAGCAATTAGACAAGTAGTGTGAATGTGAAAACCTTTGCAAGCATCTAGCGCAAAAAAAATAGATCAAACCATTGCATAGGAGATTTTTAGGTGGTTCGGACATCACACCAGTGATTCCTACAAACACCCCTCACACAGTGAGGCCACACTACTCAAAACCTGAGTACAACACACACACACTAGAACACGACGACTCCAAAACACTCGAGCTCGACGACTCAAAACACCATTGTGAGTGCGACGACTCACAAACTGAGCACGACGGCTCAAACCACACACATACGAGCACAGTTGCTCAGAACACACACACGCTTTCTAGATCAAGTTCACAAGAAATCAGATCCTCTAGCACTGATCTGATTCACTCCCTTAAATGCACACAGAAATCTGCACATAACGCATGTACAGATTTCATGAGCACTCAAGGGCAGATTGAGAAGAACACTCCAATAAAATGAGTAAAAGATATGTGAATTGGATGTCCCTTGTTGAAGATGATCTGCAGAAGCTTGAATTGAAGGTTCTTGAGAAGATCAGATGGAGCACGCCTTCAATCCACGATGCTCTATTTTCAGATATGCTACTCTACACGATTCCTCCTTCTTTCCTTGCTGCTCTTTACTTGATCTGCTCCTCTTTCAGCACTCCAATGCCTTCTCCACTGCTTGGCCTTGATCCCTACGTCCTCTTGGATGGAATCGATGGATCTAAGGGATGGCTGCTCTAGATGAGATAAAAGAGCCTTTATAGCCTCTGTGCAGTCCCATGTACGTGGGAGAGAAGTGCACAGAAATATAGAATGCACTCTAGGCTGCCACGTGTCCAAAAAGTCCTTTTCCTCATTGCCACTTGGATGAAAGGGCATTTTGGTAATAATAGAATCTCCCAAATAGATTTCATAAAGAGATCACAACCATTGGATATCATACTCTGCACATTTCTGAGTTTTCACAAAATGTGAGCCGACTCATGTTTCCATGAGAGTCGACTCTACTGACCAAATACTAGTTCAAACTTACTGCCAGAACACCAGTGTCGACCTTACAGACAACTAGTGTCTACTTGACTTCAACTAGAGTCGACCTGATCAACAACTAGTGTTGACCTCTTGTATATTTCTTCGAATAAGGTTTACTGGAAGGATACTAGTGTCGACCTTATTTTCAACTAGAGTCGACACTACTGTAACTTGCTCTTCAGAAGCTTGCTAGGCAGACTTTGTGAGTCAACCTTATTGTCAACTAGAGTCGACTCTACTTTAACCTGTTCTTTAGAAACTTGTTGGGCAGATTTTGTGAGTCGACCTTATTGTCAACTAGAGTCGACTCTACTTTAACAAAACTTTGTAAAACTGTATATATGAAGAGTGGACCATCAAAACATGTCATTATCAGTAAGATATGAAATATTAAGTATCAAAAACATGTGTTTAGTCATTATTGTAATATATATAATATGTACAATATGTCATCATCAAAATCAAAGTATGAGTGATGTCCATTGGTCGTGATTAAAAATCATCATTAAGAAATTCAAATACACACTCAACACAACATTAATGGCGTCCACTGTGTTGGTCGCATTTTAGAATGTGGCCACCCGAGTTGTTAGGTTCTGTGGCTAGTCTGTCTGTTTTCTATTGCACATTACTTGTCCAGTATTGTTTAAGTAATGTTAAGCATGTACATGGTGTGTTGGCTCATATCATGGTTGGAAATATCGAGTTTGCTTGGATATGTGTGCATAGTAGGTTGGGTTATTAAACACCTTCCGTGGTTACCTCTCGAGTCAGATACCCCAGGTTCATTGTGAGCCAGGCACGTGGTGCTCGGGGTTTGTCCCGGTACGGTGTGTACTGAAACACGCGACATTGTTGACTGTGCACTCTCGTTGTTCAAAGTTCATTGCACAGATCAATATGCGCACTTCCTCTAAACTGTCTCACAAAATTAAAACAACAAAGATGAACTAGCATGGTGGTGAGAACAGGTCATATCCACAGAGAGGCTGAATATAGCTTGAATTAAACTACTTTAACTTGAAATCTGTAAGAAGCAGAAGTCAATCGGACTCTAAATACAGCAGCACATGAGAAATCTCCACAGCACAAAAGAAATTAACTAATGCACTAAAAATGGAAGAAATAAACCCCACTGGATCGGATTCCTCTCAACACAAAAGAAAAGAAATAAGAAGCATCACTGGATCGATTCATCTAAGCACGGGCAAAATAAACAAATCAACACAAAACAATGGAAATATAATTGCTCCAGGAACAACCCTCTGCAGTACAAAGATGAAACACAAAATTCCAACCAAATCACAACAGCCGAACTGAGAAGGAAATGGACCAACAATTGCAGAAGAAATGGAAATTGATACCAACAGCCTCAGTCTCTCACAACTCTCACCCGGTGCTCCTCCTGCTCAACCAACAGTAGAAAGAACACTCTCACAGCCCTAAACAAAACTGGCGTCGTTCCTCACATAACAGAACAGAAGAAATAGAAGAACAGAAATCTAAAAGAAAATTTCAATTGCTCTCCGGACGAACACAGTAGAAGTGAAATAGAGAAACACAACAAGACAATCTCCAAGATGATCCGAACTCCGATTCCCTCATAGAAACACAAAATAGATTAAAAAAAATGACAAGGGTATTCCTCTCCCGTACTCCAACACTCAACAGAACAAAGAAAAGGAAAGCAATTCCCCTTTAGTTGAGCAGAATCCTTCTCCCCAAATGTCGAACAACAGAAGAAAGAAAAACTAAAAATCCAAAAACAAATCGAAATGGCCAACCATCTCAACCAGAAGAGATGTTGAACCCTCAAAAAGCCTGAGCTCCGGATCTGAACCCCTCACAACAACAAAAGAAAATTTCAAAGAACTAGATTAACACCACTAGATTGAAAGGAAGAAAGCACAGATGAAATGGAAATTAAATGCAATAACAAACACTAGATCGAAGTCTCCCTCTCACAGATGCTAAAGAATAGAAAGAGTACAGAACAAAATAAATGGCAGAAAATTAACTCCTGAAAATTTCCACTGACGAACCCTCCCCAATCCGAACCAAAAACAGATGCTGAAGAAAAATTACAGAAAGAAATGGCAAACTAAAATCCCTAAAATCTCTACTGCCCCCCCCCCCCCCACGAGAAGCCCAAGAACTCTAACCCCTGCTCTGCTGAAAAGAAGAAAAATACAGGAAAGAAAACTAAAAAAAATTCCTACCAAATTCTAACCAGAGAGCCCCCAGAGAAGAGGACCTCGGGTCCTTTTATAGATGCCTCCCAAATCGCCTCTCCTCACAGCGGCCTCACTTCCCGCCCAAATTTGCTTCGCACGGGCACTGCACATGAGCTCTAGCACCTCCAGCCGCTCGAGCCCGCCATCGCACAGATCTGGCCACGCGAGCCGGCCACCTCAGCTACCATCCGCCTCCCGCCTCCATCGCACACATGGGCGCTGGCCGCCCATGGTTCCAGCAGCCTCACGCATCACACCAGGCGCGCCCAGATCCGGTCAGGCCACTCCGCACAGCTCCCCTACTGGCCACGCCACAGCTGCTGCATCTGCTCCTCAGGCCGCCCAATTGCCTCAGCCAGCACACAGGACCGCCCAGCAGATCTAAGCGCCTCAACTGCTGCTCTG
The DNA here is from genome assembly GCA_014218235.1 of Colocasia esculenta. NCBI lineage: Eukaryota > Viridiplantae > Streptophyta > Magnoliopsida > Alismatales > Araceae > Colocasia > Colocasia esculenta. The sequence goes on from CM024759.1 coordinate 17,670,901, forward strand.
CACGGCGCCAAATCGCACAGCCCAAATCGCCATGACCCAGCTCCTCGCACACATAGCAGAGCTCATCTCTGCTTCACACACATCGCACTGCCTCCAGCTCTGCACAGGACCTCCAGCTGGCCGCCTCCAGCCCTTCATCATGTTTCCAGCGACTTCTGATGGAAAGACACAAAGGTTAAAGCAGGGTTTTAAGTGGCCAATTTTGGTTGGATAAGAGAAGGTAATGGCAAGTATTATAAGATGTTTATAAAGGTAAAGGTTATTTATGTACAATGTTTTTTGTAAGAAGAGAGTCAAATTATTCAAAAGGTAGTGATGAAATTCTAACTTTATGTTCTACCCGAAAAACTTTAACTAAAATGTTCAAAAATTTATTCATGGATGAAATGAAAATTAAAGTCAATGTGCACATTATTTATAGACAAAGAACATCTAAAATTCACTATATGCATGAAGTTTAACACAAAAAATTATGTAGTTATCATGTACCGTCAAAGTTTGTGTCGTCTTCTTGGACACCCTCACTCCTGAGTTTGAGTTCTATGTCCGACTGTGGGAAAGACGGCAATGGGCAGTAACTTGTGGGTTTGTCGTTGTGTTCGGTCGCTTGTAGCGTGCTCGTGGTTGGGGGACGGACACCAATAGACATACTGGTCCCCAGCTAGTCCCATTTTCCAGTGCCTCACTTTAGGGAGCTCGGGCCAGAGTCCCTAAGGGTGCTAGGCATGGGCCTACAGCAGTGTGGCCTACAGGAGTGGTGTTGGTTGGTCTCCACAATTCTTGACCTTGTTGTGGTGGAGCGGCAGGTGGACCTTTCTTCCGTGATTACGAGACTGAGAGGTAGTCTTGTGTGGTTTGTCTGGGTCAATGGCTGGTGTCGCGAACTAGTTCTCGTGGCTCCTGTGCGGCGTGCCCTTCTCTAGCTTGTACATGTGTACGTGAATTGTCATTTATTTATTTACAATTGTAGTACCATGTGTAGGCAGTGTACCTTTTATTTGTATATAAAGTCTTGTTTATATTGTTGCACGATTATCGTTCTCTTGGCTTTTGGGGGAGTTTTCCCTACTGAGCCATTGACTTGTGAGGCTCACCCCTTCTTCTTCCAGATGAAGGAGAGTAGGAAGGTTCTTGTCCCTCTTCTAGTTCGGGACTGCACCGGAGCAGGGTCGGGCTTACACCACCAGCATAGTAATTTTCTTCTTATTGTGCCTTGGGGGTTTTGTCCCAGGTAGTTGTACTATGTACTTTGACTTTAGTTCAGAATTGGATATGTACATTTCATGTGAATATGTGTAAGATATGAAATCTCATTAATATTCAGCGTGTTCTTTTATATTTCCATGAACATGTGTGTGTTGATATCCCTTGTGAGGCTTTGGCTGGTTCGCGAGAGATGGAGTCGGGTCAAGCTCGTTATTGGGTTAACAGGTTTGAACGACGAGGACCGTCACACAAAGTGTCCACTGGTTCACTGTTTGTGAATGCGATGGAGGTGCATGTCGCATTCTTAACATGACAGTTTTCAACGTTGCGTTCACATTGCCGCTTCTCTGGGGTTGTTTGGCTGCATGCCCACCGTGTGGCGCACGCAGGGCAGCCGGCTGGCGTCAGCGATGAGAAGGCAATGGCCTATACCGTCGCGTTCTTATCACGACAGCCAGGACTATCGCATTCTTAACTATTTAGGGTTAAGAAGATTTGGTTGGCCAATCAAAGCTGAAGAAGCTCTGCTTGGCCAGGAGGAGTTTCTGTTGTGAGATTTGCGTAATTTTGGTGCTTGGAGCTTTGTTCGGCGTTCTCTCGATGCTGGGACATTGCACGGAGCGTGGGAGACGCTGATCTGTGGTTGATTTCCGTGTTCCTCGCATAGTTAGGGAGATTCTGCTCCATTTGTCATTATGAATGGCGTGTTTATCATGTTTGATCCATGAAACGTATAGTAGTTGATACATGGCATGCTAGTGTAACTGTTAAACTAGTTGTCCATGTTCTGTATAGCTATTTATGTGTTTTTGTGGGGTTTTCGGAGGTAGAACCCCAGAGTTGGGACTCTGTTTGTGAAGGCGATGGCCTAGGGTGTCATGTTCTGAACGCGATAGCCAGACCCGTCATATTCTTGTTTCAGAACGTGCCGCATTGAGGCATCACGTTCAGAAGGCGACAGAGTGCCCCGTCGCCTTTTGGCTTCCAAGGGCTGAAAGTCTATGCATGGTTACATGGTTATCGTATGGCACTATTTTATGAACTTAAAGTCGGTAAGCGGTGCAATGGCACCTGACGAGATTGAGAATGTCAAGTTTGCATGGTTTGTGTGTACGTGACGAGTTGGGTAGTACGACGCCTTCCGTGGTTACCTCTCGGGTCAGGTACCCCAAGTTCTTTGTGAACCAGGCATGTTGTGCTCGGGGTTTGTCCTGGTACTTGTGTACCATCGAGGTTTGTGTCGTCTTTTTGGACACCCTCACTCCTTTGTTTGAGTTGTACATCTGGCTGAGGGAAAGACGACAATAGGACAGCGACTTGTGTTAGTTGTCTTCAGTGGCTTGTAGCGCGCTCTTGGTTGGGGGACAAACACTGATAGACGTACTGGTCCCCAACTAGTCCTGTCTCCAATGCCTCACTTTAGGGAGCTCGGGCCGGAGTCCCTAAAGGTGCCAGGCATGGGCCTGCAGTTGTATGGTATGCAGGTGTGGTTTTTGTGTGATCTCCACAGTTTGTTGCTCTGTTAAGGTGGAGCGGCAGCTGGACCTTTCGTCTGTGGCTGCGAGGCTGAGAGGTAGACCTGTGTGGTTTGCCCGAGTCAGTAGCTGGTGTCGCGAACCAGTCTTCGTGACTCATGTTTGGCGTTACCCTTCTTTAGTCGTACCTTTGAGCGTGGTTTGCCATTTATTTATTAATGTTTAGCCATGTTAATAGTGCAGAGTTGTTTATTTAATTATAGTTGTGGCATCATGCTTAGCTAGTTTGTTTAATTGCTTAAATAGATATTTTTACTCATGTTTTCTAGTACTTGTGTTGTTTTGTCCTTTGAGGGAGTTTCCCTACTGAGCCAATGACTTGTGAGGCTCACCCCTACTCCTTTTAGGTGAAGGAGAGCAGGAGGGTTCCCGTCCTTCTTTTAGTTCGGAGCTGCACTGCAGCGGAGTTAGGTCTACTCCTCAAGTAGTGTAATTCTCTTTCCATTATACCTCGGGGTATGCCTTAGGCTGTTGTACATTGTTCATGACTTTTGTTTAGATACTGGCTATGTAATAATCATGTAAATATATGTGAGATGTGCAATCTTATATGTGTTTAATGTATTTTTTATATTTCCACAGGCATGTGTGTTGATATCCCTTGCGAGGTATTGGCCTGTTCGCGAGAGGCAGAGTCAGGTAAAACTCGTTATTAGGTTAATAGGTTTGAACGACGAGGACCGTCATAATTATTGCATGTCATGAAGAGCTAGTTATCTCTGTTCATTAAAAGATTAATAAACATATGAAAAATTTGTGATATATTGAGTTATTTGGGGATTCCTGCGTCTAAACAACGTGAATTCTCACATAAAAAGGTTGCATATAACCCTTGTGATAGGATGATTATCCAACTTGAGTAATCAGAAACTCTGGGATGTGAAAAGCATGAGTTCTTGTATGAAAGAGACGTTGTATATTTGAATGTTCTTTATAAGTGTCAAGAAATAAAAACACAATTTGCAGTAAAAATTAAAGTCTCTTGCCTATGAAAATTCTCTAGATTGTTTAATCTCAATATTATTTGAAACTTTCTTTAGAGCTTCCTATATGCAAATGATGAGTAAGCATTAAGGGGAATGCAATTGTATTTTGAAGAAGTGTTTTAATTCTATTAAATGTGCCTCATGATCTTTTAGTTATTTTAATGGTCAAACTAAAACTTATAATTTTCAAATCATTTATTTCACAAAAAGAGGGTAAATAATAAGAAAGAAGGGTAACATCCTTAATTCTTTCGTAGAGTTACACACTCATCCATTAATTATTTTTGGAATTATAACTGATTTCTTGACCTCAAGTAGGTCAGCACACATTCTCTTCTACGTCAACACAACTTGACCTCTTATCTGTGGAACCAGCTAAGCTCAGATGGTCCGCACGACCATTTTACCTTCTAGGGCAGGTCAACGTGCATTCTTCACAACCTCCAAATGGATCTCGACATACCTTCGCACTTGCCCTTTCGTACTTCCAAACCTTCTTTCTCTCCCACCTCCGACTGTTCCTCTCTTCCGGTGAAGGCTCCTTCCTCCTCTACAAGGTTTTCATCCAATCTCCATCGCCATGGCACCCAAACTTCAAGCACGAAGGGGTGGAAAAGTGAGGGATGTGTTATGCAATTATTTTTACAAAAGATGCTTAATTGTTTTGATTATGACAAAATTATTTCAGTTATACTGAACCCTTTTTTCAAGTAATAAACAAATTCATTTGATTATAACATAATGACTCTTTACTTAGTATTGTATTTGATGTGTTAAGGAAAAGCCATGCATATATCTATACAACCATTTATAGTCAAAGATGTCAACATATGATTATTTTCTAATGACACTTATCTATCTCCAGTAAAATTGTCTAAGTTCACAACTAGTATAAATATCATATTGACTCCAACTCCTAGAAAGTCGAAATGAGATATCAATTGATGAATAAAGCTCATCAATCGAAGTCTAACTCCGACTCCTGGAAAGTCAAAGTGAGATATTGATTGATGAAAAAATGTCATCAGTCGAAGTCCAACTCCGACTCCTGGAAAGTCAAAGTGAGATATCGATTGATGACCAATGGTCATCAGTCGAAGTCCAACTCCGACTTCTGGACAGTCGAAGTGATATATCGATTAATGAATAAAGGTCATGAGTTGAAGTCTCTCTCTGCGACTTCCGTGCAGTCGAAGTCAAATATCGATTGATGAAGATTTCAATATCGATTGATAAAGTTCTACATAGCGATTGATGAAGTTTTCAGTATCGATTAATGTAGTATTATTTCAATTGGCTTTGTAATCTTTCATGTATTATTTCTAAACATCGATTGATGAAGTTCTACATAGCGATTGATGAAGTATTATTTTGATTGGCTTTGTAATCCTTTATGTAATATTTCTGAACATCAATTGGTGAACAAATCATAATAAATTTTAAAGATATGTCCATCCATTAATAACTAATAATTTTCTAAATATAAATTTACTTGGCTCATAGTTTTTCACTTCGACTCTCGAAAAGGTTTCACTAATCAAAATGCATTCTTTATTATACTTATGAAGTCTGGACTCCAATCTATTCATTGCATAGCCTGTACTTTCTTGTTATGTACATTTTGATTTAATATATTAAGAACATATCTGAAGCACTGTAGTTTAGAATGTTTCCAGGTTCTGTTCTGCAAGATATCCGCAAGTGTCCTTCAAACTGACAAATTTTTAGTTTTTAAGAAAAAACTTTTTGCAGGTGTACTACGCTCCAAGTAGGTGTCCATACCTCCTTGAATGCTCACCTACCCCAGCACACTTTAAGTACAGACTTTTTCTCTGAAGTAGTTAGATATCCTTTCAAACGACTTGTCTCTTGCTTTCACATAATATTTTATTTCTTACAAGTCTAACCATGAGGAACAGAAAAGTCCTTGCCTGGGTATAATGTTTGCAGACATTTATTGCGGATGTCTACAGAACCATGCGACTATCCATATAGTTAGGAAGTCGTTGAGTATCCCAGGATCTGAAGATGGATCTCTCAAGCTATCTCCTAAATCACAACATTCAAATTTTTTAAACGGCCATATTCCAATGGAAACAAAGTCTCTGAAATCTATATAGGCAGCTGAAGTTGTTTTCTTTAAAAGAAGTATGAAGCATAATGAAAAATAAGAAAGAGGAGAAGCACACACACAACAAATCTAAAGGAGAGCAATCTGTGCAAGTAGTCGACTCCAAGCCTTCCTACTCTCTTGCCTTCAAGAAGCTTGTCTGTGGGTGGTTTAGAAAGTCTGAGCTTTTTTTTTTTAGTCCACCCTCAATCAGAAAGAGTTCAGAACTTTCAAGTGTATTTGTATGTCTCTTTCTGCTCTTCTATGTTTTCTCATTCTCTGAGCTAACACTCTATCTACACCTTATTTAGAGTAGAAACCAGCAGGAGGTTTGTTCCCTATAGTTTCCCTTTTGTAGAAGAGAAGGCCTACTACGGTAGGAGGTTGTTTGTCTCTTTAGTAAATAGAAGACTTGCTAGGGAGCAAGTAGATGTAATATCTCTCATTGGAGAGAAGGCCAAAGGTTCTTGGTAGTTAGTGAATAATCCCAAGTTGCGCTTGGGGATTGGATGTAGGACCCCTATTTGAGAGAAGGTCCGAACCATGATAAATTCCTTGTACACTATTTGTGATTGTTTCCGCCTAGTTACACTTATTTCACACACACACCACATAAGGTACTAACACTTCTGTCAAGTGTTCTTTCATATTCAAATAATTTTTAAATTGCAGAAAGTCCTATTCACCCCTTGTAGGATATCTAAATCTTCATCTAGATCCAACAGGATGTAGAACTAGGGATCGTCATCAGAGAGACCACTGAGCGTAGAAGCAAGGCTAAGCATGACATTGAGAAAAGAGTAACACCGCAAAAAAGGAAAGCAATGGCGCCTACCTTTTCAAGCCACAAATTCACTTATCCCAGAATGGCAAAAGAAATTGCACTATCAAAAGGCAAGAAAAAGACTAAGTTCATTTCCCTTAGCAGCTTAGAAGAAGACGATGCGACTAGCGTTCATGATAGAAGCACAGAGGACCATGGTCAAAATCTAAAAACCTTGTTGAGAAGGGTTCAGTGTCAGTGACTCCAGATAAACTAGGCAAAATTTTCTCAGGCCACGAGGAAGAAGCTTCAGAAGAAGAAGAAGGCAGTGAGTCTGGAAATGACGAAAGCACAGAAAAATCTACTGAAAATACATCTAGAAATTAAAACCTTCAGAAGGATGTGTCTGGTAGTCAAGAATAAGGTAATGCTGGATTTGAAGAAAATGAGGAATCTAGATTAGAAAATATGGATCAAGAAGCAGAAAATAATGATGAGGAAGAAGGGTCAGCTAAAGAGGATAACAGTGAGGGCACAACAACCAGAACAAATGTAGAGAAGAGATAAATTCTGAAGCCCAGGGCTGTCAATATCGATGATGAAGGTATGAAGACTATCTTTCCAGAGATTTTTGAGCTATTTGAGTTCCAACGATGGACAAGTTTTATAAGTGATCACAGAGTTTTTTTATCCAAACCTATTCCATCAATTTTATACAAATCGGATAAGCAACGAGCATACTTTGGAAATAAAGTTCAAGGAAAGGCAATCAAGTTGAATTACAGACTACTAAGTGAGGCTTTGCAAATTCCAATAGAAGGCCGGGTCTTTGGACAATACAACTACGATTTTCATGAGGCTTACACAGTGATGACTAGCTTGGATAATAACAAAGCCAACACAAATCAAACAAAGGTCTCAACCTTGAATGCCAACACATTTCCTCCAATGAAATAGAATAATACACCACATTCTTACCACCATTTTGACACCTCAAGGAGGAGGAAAAAGCAAAATCACAAGAATTCAAAGGTTCATCATGTTCTACATGGTAAAGAAAGTAAAGGTGTATCTAGCAGCAGTGCTCCTTGAAATTGTTCAAGAAATTACAAGGGCAGAACTCAAGAGATGCCTTCCCTATGTTGCCCATTAGACTGCTATCTTTGAGAAAGTAGGAGTATCTTTGGATAATGATGAATGTTAGAAAATTTCAAAGTACAATATATATTGTCTACACAATATGTTGAAGTTCATGAAGTTTAAATTGGAAGGTGATAAGTTAGTCAGAAGACCACGTCCTCCAAATCATCCACAAGATGACGAACAACATGTGGATTAGCCACATGTCTAAGAACAAGAAGTAGAAGGTGCACAAGTGGATCAACCATCTGCTAGTCATACTAAGATGAAGAAATGCAAGAGGGCCCATATCTGTCTCCACCACATTTTGACTATATATCTTCTAGTCCTATACATTAAGGAGACAACAATGAAAGAGAAGTTGCTCAAGGAGTCGAGGTAGAAACTCAAGAAGTTGCTCAAGAAATTCCGTAGGCACAAAATGTTAAAGCATCCTCTTCCACTGAGTTTGTGACTCCTCAAATACTACAACTTTTTCAAGACCAATTTGACAAATTGCATGACTTTATTCCCAGTTATAGTAAGTATACTAAATAGAGAATGGAGTTAATTTATCGTTAATCCCATCTTATCTCCATATCAAAAATGACCTATGAGGTAAAAGGTTCTGTGGAGGCTATTTCTAGCCTCTTGGGCCTGCGGGCCCGTAAAGGTACAGTATGGCCCATCTTGACCCATCGAGGCGCCAGGGCTCCAGCCTTCAAGCCACGTGTCCTCGGATTCAGCTTAAAGCTTCCGAACACTTGCTTGCACTAAGGTGTTCAAGGGTCCCCAAGGGTGGTCTCAGGATACCCTAGTCTATTCGGTCTAGGCACGGCCTACCGAACAGACCCTGCTCAAAGCATGCCACGGCCCCACCAATGCAAGCCGTGCCTCCGGGCACCGGACACCGGCCAGCTAGTCTAGTTATCGAGCAGGCCCCCTGCTCAGTACCATCCGACCAGAAGGGCCAGGGCAGCCCCTCTTTTCTCAGCTATAGTTACGACAGCAGCGCGCCATACGCCCCACGATCAAGGGGAGCATTAACCGTAAGGCCCCTCAACGGGCGCCTTAACGGATAACTCCCCACTAAGGGCGCCAACCGACGCGCCCTTTTCGACATCATCAAAGGGCGGCATGTCCAACCTCTTCAGAACCTTCGCCTATAAAAGGCACAGGTGATTCCCATGCAAAGGTATGCAACCTTGCACACATACACTCGTCTACGCACGAAGCACACACCAGTGAACTCTCTTCCCCAAGCCTCTTTATAGTCCTATCTGACTTAGGCATCAGGGGGTTCTCCCCGGTTCTTCAACTGGGCCCCCCTGATCCTATTCTGGTTCTTGCAGGCTACCTTCTGCATCGGCGACCGTCTTCCTACTTCTCTCTTAGTGGAGGCCCGTTTGGCTCCAGCCCAAACAGAAAAACACCACCACATCTTGGTGTCGTCTGTGGGAACGAACGAGAGGTCATATGCCCTACCCGAGTGTCTCATCTTCATGAGACCCGCACACCCTTATCTTCACCGAGGGGGCTGTGTAGAGGTATTCTTTAGTCCCACATTGAAAGATAGTGAGAACAAGTGTGTGCTTATCTGCAAGAGTCTCACCTCTTCTCTCAAGAGGGCCTTTTTAAATGACAAAACCCCAAGCATGGGGACAATACCTCTTGAGAGGCACACTTAAATCACGTCTCTTCATTGGCGCCGTCTGTAGGAACAAATGAGAGGCCATGCGCCCTACTTGAGCGTCTCATCTTCATGAGACCCGCACACCCTTATCCTCACCGGGGGGGATGTGTAGAGATATTCTTTAGTCCCACATTGAAAGATAGTGAGAACAAGTGTGTACTTATCAGCAAGAGTCTCACCTCTTCTTCCAAGAGGACTCTTTTAAAGAACAAAACCCCAAACATGAGAACAATACCTCTTGGGAGGCACACTTAAATCACATCTCTTCATTGGCGCCGTCTGTGGGAACAAACAAGAGGCCATACGCCCTACCCGAGCGTCTCATCTTCATGAGACCCACACACCCTTATCCTCACCGGGGGGGCTGTGTAGAGATATTCTTTAGTCTCACATTGAAAGATAGTGAGAACAAGTGTGTGCTTATCAGCAAGAGCATCATCTCTTCTCTCAAGAGGAGCTTTTTAAATGACAAAACTCCAAACATGGGGACAATACCTCTTAGGAGGCACATTTATATCACGTCTCTTCATTGGCGCCGTCTGTGGGAACGAACGAGAGGCCATACGCCCTACCCGAGCGTCTCATCTTCATGAGACCCGCACACCCTTATCCTCACTGGGGAGCTGTGTAGAGGTATTCTTTAGTCCCACATTGAAAAATAGTGAGAACAAATGTGTGCTTATCAGCAAGAGTCTTACCTCTTCTTCCAAGATGGCCATTTTAAAGGACAAAACCTCAAACATGGGGACAATACCTCTTGAGAGCACACTTAAATCACGTCTCTTCATTGACACCGTCTGTGGAAATGAACGAGAGGTCATGCGCCCTACCCGAGCGTCTCATCTTCATGAGACCCGTACACCCTTATCCTCACCGAGGGGGCTGTGTAGAAGTATTCTTTAGTTCCACATTAAAAGAACAAGAGTCTCACTTCTTCTCTCAAAAAAGTCATTTTAAAAAATAAAATCCCAAACATAAGAACAATACCTCTTAAGAGATACACTTAAATCACGTCTCTTCAGATTCCATTACAATACTTTTGATTCTATCAGCACAATCGATAGTGTGGACAGTTCCTGCTTTAGAAGTTTAAGCCATAGAGAGCAAGGAATTCTTGCTAAGGTTAACATCACTCGCACCCAAGAGGGTTCCGTGGAGATATCAATCATGTGAACGGAGGCTGTTCATCATAGATCTTTCTTAATGACTTTAGGTCCACGGCTTATGTAGCCACGAGTAATTCTTTACTGCGATTTCTTTTGAGGCAGTGTTCCATTTATTGTGAAACATTGCCTTCGCCTGCAAATACATTTACAGCAATGCATTTATCATCATTACCTATCAAAAAACTCTTCTTGTACACAATAGGAAAATCATGATTACGGCATCTAAAACTGGGTGGAAACTCTTAACAAAAGTATGGCGAACTCGGTGGAAACTCTTAACAAACTATTGCGAGGATTAGGGCACACTTTGGATTTTAAGTGTATACGAGGGGCTTGGATATCATTCACCCTGGATCACGATTTGAGGTCCAGTAAAGTACGGCATAAACATTCTTCACTATAATTTACAGTACTAGCAGGTGTGTTAACAAATGCCGTGTCCAGTACGGGGTATATCTTAATTATCTTACCCGCTATTCACCTCACTTCAGATTTATTTTATGTCCGGCACCCGATCCTTTATACACCGACTTAAAAATTCTACACTGCCCTTTTGAGTTGTTAGCATTGGCATCCCTGTCCACACAGTCAAACACTTGTTATTGCAGGGAATGAACGAGGGGGATCTCGCCAGGCAGGTGCTCCGCAACATGAGAGGTGAATCAACTCGCGCAGCACCCTTTCCTTCCCCCGCGAGGACGAAGACACTCCAAACGGACCATCCGTGCGTTGTCTTCACAAAAAAAAAACTATTAATTACTGGTGATCTATATTACAAACCTCTTGCATCCTCAGACGGATGCCTGCAGGCAATTCGCTTTCTGAAAACAAAAAAGACGGACCAAAAAAGGACAACCAATCAATTAAACCGACCATGATGCACACATTGCACAAAGCATTCCACCCAATTTTCATATCGAAAAAAATCTAAGAATACGATAATATGAATAATACATAGTATGTTTTCTTGACTGTTCTGCGTTGTCCTGTAAAGAGAATGCTATAAATAACACATTTACTATCTACGTAACCACCTACAAACGAAAATGGCAAGGCTTAATTCACATCACCCATATCCTATTCTCCTACCTTGCGTGACCGCTCTCCAGCAACCAGCAATGAGAAACTTCTTTATTTGCAGGGAAGAAGTTCAGCACCCACGTAAATTGAAATCTAACTGGGGGTACTTATCAAACTGTGAGTGTTGGTGTATGATATTTAGCTGAACACTGAGTAAAAATGAAAACTTGGGTGCAGGAACATCTGCCAAAACTTTGGTCAATGGGAAGGATGAAGACGATCAAAACAGCTAGTTTGCCATGAAGAATGCTCATGATTGCACGGAGAGCCTCTGAAGATGCTCGAAGAACACTTGAAGACTAACATCATCTGTGAAAATTACATCTGAACCTGGAGCTACATCATGGGGAGAATTATGCGTAGCTGATGGATTCAATTTTGCCAGCAGAAACCTTGCCTGGATGTATTCATAACACAAAAAGAGGGGAGATGTCAAGAAAAAGGTGGGCATGAAAACATACATTTAGAACATAAATCATCTCTTTACACGAAGATGGCTACCATACACACTCATTCACGACCTTAATGTGATGTAAATATCAGGATGGCATACCCTTCAAATCACTGATAAGACATATATATATATAATGTATATATGTATGACATCCTTTTGGCACGCGCGCACACACAATGCTTGACATTTTTTTTTAAAAAAAGGGAAAAACAAGGGATGCAAAATGATGCCTTATTGGGCTGCATAGTAGCCCTAATCGGCCTAGTGGTATGACATCTTATATTTATTCTTATCCTCACATACTATTATTCTCTAAAGGTCATGTTTGGTATTTGGATAAACTGGAGATAGAGTGGGGTTATTCTCAAAATTTTGAAGATAACCCCAAAAATTTGAGGATAACTCCACTCTATTCTCGGTCCATCCAAATATCAAACATGGTCTTAAGATACAAAATGGTAATAATACATTATATTCATCGATAACACATGATGATATGTATGTTATTTGCAGATGATATTGTCTTAACTGATGAGAGTATTGATGGTTTAAATGGTAAGTTAGAAAGTTGGAGGCATGTCTTGGAGTCTAAATGTTTTAAAATTAGTAGGAACAAGTCATAGTTTATGCATTATAATTATAGTAATGAGAGAGTGTTGTAAGAAGATATGGTTCTAATTGATGGACAAACATTCCTAAGAGAGTAATTTCGGTACTCAGGGCTAATCATTCAAGAGAATGGGAGATTTATGACGATGTTGCATATAGGATTAAGGCAAGATGACTAAAATGGATTAGTGAATCACGAATCCTCTGTGATCATCGTGTAATGGTGAAACATAAAAGAAAGTTCTATAGAACAGCTATGAGGCCTACTTTGTTATATGGCACCAAAGTGTTAGGCAGTACAAAAGGAAAATATTAACAAAATGTGTGTAACAGAGATGAGGATGCTAAGATGGATGTGTGGTAAGACTAAGATAAGATCAGGAATGAATGCTTTCGTCAGGACTTGGGGATAGCCCTAATTGATAGTAAAATGAGAGAAAATAGACTCAGGTAATTTGGACACGTGCACCATCACACTAACTTGGCGCCAGTTAAAAGATGTGATCAAATCTTAGTGGATCCTAATAAAAGAGCCCGGGTTAGGCCTAAAATGAGATGACGTGATGTTATTAGGAAGGACATTGGCTTCTTGGGTTTAAATATGAATATAGCATTTGATAGAAATCTTTGGTGGAATAGGGTTCATGTAGCTGATCCCAAATAATGGGACAAGACTCTGATGATGGTGGTGATGATGATTCCTAATAGTGTACGTTGCTTCAGGGGGGAAATTTTTTAAAACCTTGCCTTCAAAAGATAATCCAAGCATGGATTCTTTCAGCATGGCTCATCCAGAATATTTCTTTTTGGATCAGCTAGCCAGAATATTTTTAGTTATCAAGTATATGATGTGTGAGAGCTTTATACACAAGGGATATCCATTAGGATAGATGGCACTGTAAGCACCAAGTTGCCTTCTCCAAAAGGCTTCAGATTCTAATTTCTAATATAAACTTTGAGAACTCTAATTTCTTCAAAGGAATGGCAGAAATCTAAGAGCTTCTCTAACAATAATAACCTATTTATAAATAAAAAATCACATGCATTGACTGCTGACTTCTTGGAAAAGGTAAAATGGATGCTCTATATAGTGCCACACAAGTTAGCATAACTGATTGGCATTTTATTTTGTACGGCATATATTATCTCCTCGAAAGTTAAATCGCTCCTATTAAAAATCAACATTTGAATAAAGCAAAGTTTCCTGTACCAACTTGCATCATATCGGCTGGTCCCAAGCCATGACAGTCTGAATCGGCCTGAGTCCCAGACTCCCATTTGGGTCAGACAACTGGGACTGAATTGCACATTACTCACAACATATTGCACAATTCTGCTGTATAGAGGGTCAAATGGCCCAATAATTCAAGACCCTAAAAGCATCCCATTCTGTCTCCCTATGAATAATTTGCAGCAAAGACATTCCAGCAGCACTCACACCAATCCCCTCACTTCTGATTCACCCAAAATTTGATTCTTTGCATGAACTTTAGAAGAAATCAATGAGCCAAGGCTTGCAGGCTCTAGTCGAGGACTTTACCCTCCATTCTCCCTCATTCAGATGTGAGAACCAAACATTAAAGATCTTGCATTTTGTGGCTTCTTTCTGTCTTTCTAATGCATGTAAGGGCATAAATTGCTTGAAACTTACTGCAATTTATTAGAAATTTGCAGTTTTTTTAAATTAGCATTTTTGACAAAATTGGAAAAATGATAGTATAAATACACATACATGACTATGAGATTGGCCATGGATTTTCATTTGTACATCATTTACTTACATTAATGTCACAGGAAACTTGTTTCCTTGTCTTAGGTGCACAATTGCATACTGATTTGTTTCTTTTATTTAGTAGTTTTTTTCTTTGTTAAATTTTGGATGCCTTTTGGAGGACCGATGACACTGGATGGCAACATGGCACCACGTTGGATGGTTAAATATTGAAGCTGCATGAGTATGGAAGATGGAGTCTCTCATCCCAATAAACGTATTGCCAGAGGGAAAGGGATTGGACATAGTGAAGCATATGGATGTAAGAGTGTGCCTAGCGAGGTCAAAATTTTTATGCCAGTGCACCTAAAGACATTTAGACAAAAGGTTTTGAGAATGAAGTTAGTGAATTGAGTTGATTTGAAGGAATCTCACAGTGAACATGAGTGGTGATCAGACAACAGTAATCATCTATAGCATGTACAGTTGAGCTGTAATGAAGGGGTTCCTACCTAGCAAGAAATGGAAGAGTAGTGTGGAAGCTCTAGCTGAGAGAGCAGATGAGCACTTGAAAGTTTCAATTTGGATCCTCAGAATGTATATGTGGCTCAAAATAAGAGGCTAGTGGAAGCTCTATTGTAGATGGTTCTTTAAGGCCAACTTTGTACGTGTATGGAACAACAATAGCATTTTCACTATGATCCTCCTATGAACCAAAGGGTGAAGAAAGCATCTGTTACCATGGGGAGGATACCTTCATTGCTTGCTGGATAAATGAACTCCAGCAGAAGGGATCGGGAGCCAGTTAAGTCCCCGTTGGGTTCTTTGTGCTCAAGCCTTCCACTATAATAGCCCTCAAAGGCCAGCCATTCCACAAAAATTTGGTCCTCTTCTCCAAGAAGCATGGAGCAAGAATTGACAATGCATACAAGAAGAATAGTATGAAGTATCTGGGGAGGGGTGAGACCAAGTTTTCACACCATGCATGCATCTCCATTAATACAGTCAAATAGTATGTGTTACACGACAAGGATACAAGCATGACACTGGGGAAGCATGCACAACCCCCTACTGCAAAGGAGTTGATAGGGAAATATTTTAATGTGGAGGTAGAGGAAGACACACACTTGCTACTAAAAAACAGCAAAATGAAGTGACATTGATTTGTGGTGCATGGTAGGGCACCATAGGAAATATCGGATCAGCCCAGGGATTGGGATCCCCCTGGGCCAATCACGATCCAATCCCAGATCGGATCAGCAAATCCACCAAAAGTTTGACTAAAATATTTTTTTTGAAAAAAAATTCTGAACATTTTGAAAACAAATCCATAAACAATAAGAAAATTCAGGAAAATAAGAGGCATTGAAAAAAAAAAGAATAAGAGGAAAAAAAACTTTTCCTTCCCCCCCCCATTTCCCTTTTCTATAAATGAAAGAAGAGAAAATTAAAAAACCCCTCCCTTTCCCAATACACACCCCCTCTCCCTTCCCCAATGTGCCCCCTCTCTCTTTTCCCCCATGTGAAACCCCCCTCCCCCCCCCCCCACCTTCTTTCCTCTTCCCCATGCATTTAAAGGAAAAAGAGGGGGAGTTTGTGAAAAAAGAAGAGCAATAAAAAATCCCCATCTTTCCCAATGCATCCCCCTCTCCCCCTTCTCTTTACCCCATGTGAAACCCCCCTTCTCCCTCCCCTTTCCTCTTCCTCATATATTTAAAGGAAAAAAGGGAGACTTTTTGAGAGAAGAACAAAAAAATCCCCCTTTCCTGTGCATCCCCCTCTCTTCCCCCTTTTCTTTATCCCATGTGAAACCACCCCCTCTCCCACCCCCACTTTCTACATTTAATGCATGGGAAAGAGGAAAAGGGAGGGGGGAGAAAAAGGTTTAACATGGGGTGAAAATAAAGGGGGACACACTGGGGAAAGGAAGGCGATTCTTTTTCTTTCAAAAACTTCTATAAAAATTCCAAGCTTGACTGGTCTAGTTCAGCTCGGATCGGCCTGGGATTGGTTGAGATTTGGCCGGAATTTTCACGATCCCAAGGCAACCTCCTAGAATCAGATCACCCAAGCCGATAATCCACATAAGGCACTATTACGAGTGGCATCACTAACTTTCTTGTTTATTGTGATAGGAGTCTTCTACCACAAATCTATTGATGCATCCAATCAGACGCACAACTATCACTGTGATGGAGGAGAATGGGGAAGAGCATATATTGTGCAAGTGGTGAATCTTGGCTCCCATCTATTTTGGAATGTCATCCCTCATGTGGAGTCGATGCTGAAGCATAGTTGTCAAGGCGTCAAGGCGACCAAGGCGTAGTTGGGGTCTTGGATCGCCTAAGCGCTTAGGCGCCCGCCTAAGCGGTGCCTAGGCATTTAGGACGGAACCAAATATGAGTTGTTTTCAAGTGTCCCTCTTACATGATATTTATGTATCTATTAATATATATAATGATGAAAATTCAATAAAAAAAATCATAATATGACACACATAAAGACAATGACATATCATAATATGACAGATATATTATTAAAATAATACATAAATTTGAGAAATATATATAATAGCTATGTATCACAAAAAAAATACTTGCAAAAAAATAAAATGTCACAACAAAAAAGTCAAAATTATATGAAAGCAACAAAAATTAAACTACAAGTAAACAAACTCACATTATATATCATAAAGTCATAAAAAATTTAAATTGATATCTTCAAATAAATAAGCACACTAAATAAGAACAAGAAGTGCAAATATTATTCTATCATCAGAAGACTAATTTCCAACTTTTAAAACAAACCAGTAAATACACATACATGTAAATATGTTAAATAAAAATAAGAAGTGCAATATCTTAACACACTAAAAACAAGTAAAAACTAAATGAGTTCATTCCATAATCCCACAATATGTCTAAAAATTGAAAAGAAACTAGAAAATGACAAGTCTCATGTGTTTGGGTGATGATAGTTTAAGTTTGACCAAATCCTGAGAGATCTCAAACAGACTAGGTGCTGTGAGTAGGAGAGCGGCTCCCTTGGAGAAGTCACATGCATGTTTGACTTTTTTTACCGGACTTTGAATTTTTAGTGTTCCACATGATTTATTTGAATTATCAAATTTTTAGATAGGTCAAATTATGAGAGATTAGAAAGTTAGCATTTCGCTAAAATCACCGAAATCGTGATTTTCTTCTTCGATGGGAGAGTTGACTTTTTTTGTAAGAGATATGATTTTTTTGATATTTTTATTGGATTCAAATGGGGGGTACTTCCTTATTTACATGTAATATCTTAAGTAACATTTACTTAAATGATATTCAAGTAAATAAGATGTTTCCTGAAATCAGCCTGGACTCAGCCCTGAAAACCGACCTGAATCTGCTGTCTAAACAGGTCTAGGCGCGCCCAAGCGCCCCTAGCATGCGCCTTGGCCGCCTTAGCGGCGCCTTGGGGCGCCTTTTCTACTCTTAAAAAGGCGGGGTGTTTTAAAGTGGCTAAGGAAGCGCCTTAGCGCTTAAGCGGCGCCTAGGCGTCCGCCTTGACAACTATGTGCTGAAGAAGGTTGGGCAGGAGAACACTGCTAAAATTATTGTTGGGACTAGACAAAGGTAACATGTTATATCTATGATCACCATCAAGCTATGAGAAGGGACTTAATCAACAAAATAGTTATCAAAGCAGCGAGGCAATCTAGGGTGGACAAGGCGCCAGCATCACCTAGGCGATAGCTTGGTACATCTTTAAAAATCTAGGATATATACATGGTAAGAAATCTGGCATGTCTCGGCCCCTTCCCGAGAAACGAGAAGGCCAAGATGAGTAGTCAGGATCCTCTTCAGGCAGGGTTGTCAAGATCCCCTTATTTACCTAAATATCATTTAAGTAAATGAAATTATGTGTAGTTTCATTTACTTAAGATATTACATGTAAATAAAGAAGTACCCCCTATTTGAATCCACTAAAAATATCAAAAAAATCATATCTCTTACCAAGAAAAAGTCAAGTCTCTCATCTAAGAAGAAAATCGTGATTTTGATGATTCCATTCCATCAAAATAACGTCTTTCTAATCCCTCATGATTTGACCTATCTAAAAATTTCATAATTCAAATAAACCTAATAAAACACTAAAAATCGAAAGTCCGGTGAAAAAAATCAAACGTGTATATGACTTCTCCAAGGAGTCACTCTCCTACTGACAGCCAAGGTTCAAAATCTCGGGGATCGGGATCGGATCGGTCGGCCCAAAACCGATCCGACCCGGCGATCCCGAGCCCGGCTCGGCCGATCCGGGCCGAGCCCGACCGGGTCTGGCCAAGCAAAAGGGGGGTGGATCGCCCCCCTTAAAAAAATTGAAAAAAAATTAGAAAAAATATGAAAAAATAGGAAATATATGAACATTGTATTTATGAACTGAAATACATAAAAAAAATGTATTTATTGGAATCGTACATTATATTGTGTGGACATAAGGTTTACATAATCTGTCCAAGACATATAATGTTGGTAATATGCCTCATATTGAGTCAAATATTGACTATAGGCATCCGTGTTCGCATATATGATAGTGATTGGTGTGTAGCCCGGTATTTCAGGCACTTGATATGAGCCATATGACTCATATGAGTCATGTGAATGTGAATCGGACTCAGTGGATTGTGCATATGCTCCACCTCCGGTGTAATATGATGCATCCGGGTATTGAGGATATCCCAAGTAGCCTCCCTGCCCTTGGTAATATCCTTCAGTGGAAGCATAAGATGATGTATCTGACGCTTGCTCCATGGTCTCAAACTCCATCCGTAGCTTTTCTTGACGCTCCCACTCCTCTTGCATCTTCTTCTTCTTCATTAACCAATTCCGTCTATGCGGAATGAAGTTGGGATTGTATCCCGAATCTTCGGATGCTCCTTGCCCTTGCCCTTGCAATTGAGATGCCACTTTCTTCCCCTTTCGTGCATATTTTTGACTTGAGGTTTGTGCTTCCCTCCCTTCCCTACTCCCATGATGTTGATCTTGAGTAGCATGGGTGAAGTCTTCCTCTCCGGTGAATACAATAGGGTCGGGTGGCGGTGCCGGTGGCGGTACACTGCTGACAACTAGGACATCTCCTCCATGATCGGATCCCTCACTAGGAGTACTTGTCTTCGATGTCGAGTCATTAGAAGTTTGGTATTGAACATTATCGCTTGGCTCCGGTGTTTCATCATCTATATCTTCCTCGATCGTGTCCAAGTCTGCAATGCTAATGCCATGTTTCGTGCTCCTTCCTCTTGCACCCACTGTCTTCTTTTGGCGTTTAGGGGCTGGGGGAGTTTCGAACTCCGGAAGCAAAGGCACATCATCAAGCTCACCTAAATGAGACATAAACATGTTAAAATGAGAAATAAATAATTTATAAATGATGCATGTACATTGTAAATGTCATTTACCTTCAGCCCATGCACGATCATGCGGGTCGAACTCTGGTTGAACCGAAGTGCTTGCATTTACCCATGCATGTAGTGGATGTTCCTCCTCAAAAACTTCTTCTATATCTATTGTCTCCGATGGAGTTGCTTCAGCTTGTTGTTGCCCCGAGGATCTATATCTCTCTCTATCTTGAACTTGCTTGATTAATTGGAGGTTTTTAAGCTTCAATCTCATGTTGTAGTGGCAAAATACCAACTTCTCAAGACGTGCAGACTTCAACCGGTTTCTTTGTTTTGTGTGGATCAAGCCAAATGTGCTCCAGTTTCTCTCACACCCTGTGGCAGACGTTGTTTGGCTTAAAACCCGAATAGCTACATAGGCCAAGTCTTCATATCCATAAGTTCTTCCATGATCCAACCACCAATCCGCTGTAAATGAAGCATGTATAATGTGTTAGAAAATAGAACCAACTCATTGTACATGCAAATAAATATGATGAGTAACTTCTAACCTGGACTCAAAATCTGAGCAGCTCGTTGTGCCGTGCTAGTACCAAAGTGGTAGAGTTGAAGTCTATAATCATGCATTTGTTTGCATGCTATGATTGCCCTATCCTCATTGTCTAGCATCCGTTTGATTACATTTTTGGCCCCAATCAACACTTCGGAGGAATTGTCATAGTTCTCCCTCCTCCCATCAGTCCTATACATGTATTGGGGGTTGAAGAAATGCCCTACATGTAGAAGATAAATGTTAAAACATGAGTTGCAAATAATATGTAATCACAATTCACAATAGTTAAAGTGTTATGCTTACCTGCAGCATGAAGATCATGATGCAATGTGTGCTCCCATCGCCGATCTACGATTTCCCACCACTTGGCATACGTTGTTTTGTTGTTCATTTGGATAAGCTCCTTTGCTCGATCCATAGCCTCGTACAAGTAACCCATCTCGGATCTCCTCTCCCCATCTACCGCCCTTAACACTCGAACAAGCGGTTCTACTACATTCAACACATTTTGGACCCCCTTCCAAAATGGCTTTGATTGGATAATGTCGGTCACCTTCTTTCCATTCTCCCTCACCCGTGTAGGAGCATGTCGGGACATATAGTTTTCCCACTCTTCCGATGCTACCATCCTAATAAGGTTGCTACGTTGCCCATTTATGCTATCCAATGCAATATATTGGGATGCAAACCTTGTAGGTGCTGGCCGAAGCAACTCCCGTCCATGTGTATACGTCCTCATGATGTCCAATATGTTGTTCGACTTGCTTCCGATGCCCGACGAAATTGTTCTATAATATGAGATAGAAATAGAATGAGGGTCGGAGGGTGCTTAAAGCCTTAAACTAAAATAAATGTTTCAAAAGTAAGTTAACTAATTACTAACCTTCTTCATCTTGATCAAGATCAAAGAATTGTCTCCCTCTTGGTAAATCTACGGACCTTCGAGGAGGGGCAGATAAATCTTCCCGGATTTGTTGCCGTCTTCTACTAGTGTTTGCTTTGGATGTCTCTTTCTCCTTCATATATTGGCAAAATTGCATTCGAACTTCAGCAGGAACTCTCGAGCATGGTGCCACCTCACCTTTAATTCCCGCTAGATGTTGTTTCAAACGAAATATGCCGCCCGATAAGACCCGGTCACAATATTTACATTGGACCTTCCTTCGAGCCATGTCCACAACGATACCATGAGCCCAAGCGGGATCGGTGCTAGGAGGGTTGCTTGAAGAATGGGGAGCCGGAGCAGCACCACCTTCGGCGGCCATCACTTACAACACAAAAAAAGAAGTTAAATAATAATAAAACAGAAAATAAATAATTTTTTTTTGCGGATGAGAGAGAGGGAGATGAATCGCAGCCAAGAGTTCGGGCCAAGAGTGTGTGTGAGAGAGCCCGAATAGTCGAACAAGAATCCCAAGAGTGTGAAAGATGAGATCGCCTCCCAAATAGTGCAAAATAGTGCCCGAGAGAGAGAGAGAATGCCCAAAATATTGAGAGGAGGGGAGGAGAACTCAAAACTTGAGTTTAGAACATATTGGGGGCCTTTGGGGGGTTTATATAGACCCCCAAGGCCTCCAAAGGCTCCAAAGAGCCGTTTCTGGCCGTTGGGGAACAGTCCCCAACGGCTAGAAAACGGCTAGTTCTGAACTAGCCGTTGGGCCGCGGATCGCCCCGGTCCGGGCCGATCCGCGGCGGACCGGCCCGGGCTCGGCGATCCCGCCGAGCCCAGCCGAGCCCGACCGATCCGAGCGCAGGGGACCGGACAGGTTACCCCGGCTCGGATCGGAGGGGCCAAAACCGAGCCAACTCGGGCGATCCGATCCCGAGTTGGCCGAGTTTTGATTCCCTGCTGACAGCAACTAAGTCTTAGTCATGATCTACTGTGATATTCAGATAAATAAGATATTTTGACATGGGTTCCCATGTCATGAATTAAATGTTTTTATGCTTAAAGTAAAATCCTACAGAGAGAAAAATGAAAATGCACATCCCGAATCTCAATTCCCACACTCTTGTTGTATGATATATGTGAACCTATATCATCCATGGTTGAGACTTGAGAATGTATGCAATTATCTATGTCCCTTAAGGAATTATCTATGTGAACCTATGTGATCCACACTGTTATGTTATCCTGATCTCCCGAGATCTTACCAAAATCTCTCTGAGATCTCTTCTCTTTGACCCTCCCGAGACGAAGCTGAGATCAGATATGACAAACCTAGTGTGTGTGTATATATATATATATATATAGACAAACTATATAAAATGTAGATTCTAAGTATGAAAATTGAAAACAATAAATAAAATATATCAATGGCATAAAACTAAATATAAAATTGAACAAAATGGGATTAAAATATACTAGACTATACAAGAACAACAAGGACAGTAAACTATTGATTGTGTGTAACTGTGAGGGAGAGGGCTCTCTACATGTGTGACTGTGTCTTAAAGAGAGAGAGAGAGAGAGAGAGCTGACTGACCCACTGCCTTTCAGGAGGGATCAGAATGAGAAAGATGAGGGAGAGAGCACTGGAGGGTGGGGTTCATCCCTTAGAAAGCCAACTAACCCCCCCCCCCCAATCTGGGGATCGGGTGAGAGATGTTAGAGAGAGAGAGTGAGTGCCAAACAATGATTCAAAGGAAGATGATGGCTCAGACTGCATCAGCCTGCAATATACAGATGAGGCCTATCTGATGGTGGTGAGAAATCGAAGAGGGTCAAGGTGAGAGGGGAAATTGGAGAAAGAGGTTTTCTTGAGGATGGTTAGTGTGATTGGATTGGATATTTGCAGGTTTGGGGGCTGAAGCAGGCAAAGTGGGCCAAGGCAGCTAGGCCGGGTGCCTAGTGCACCTAGGTGCCTGCGGGCCACCTTTCTAGCTTAATGGAAGGCCTGCACCTTAGCATTCCATTGTGTGCCTAGGTGGCACCTAGCAATGACTTGTTGAGGCCAACAATCAATTGCTTGCTCACACACTTCACAACATTGCAAAGCTTGTTGCACAAAATGTAGAAACACTCATCTGGATCAACTAATTCAGTTTGCAAGTTCTAGGTAGCAATCCGAGTTTGAGATTGAAGCACACCAAATGGCTAACTTCCAAATGGGTCAGCTGGAATCATGCAAACCGACCAGGACTAAGCCTAAATGGAAAGAATCACCAATCTGGACTCAATTTTGTCCATAATGGCCAATTAATTTCAATCTAAAAAAATAAAATGTTGAATTGGGCATATTGGGTGGAAGCAGACTGAATCAACTGGTTCAAATAAGCCGATCCATGGATGAGAAGTGGTGTAATTCCCTCTTCGAATCTATTTTGCACAGCCGAACCCCCTCTGCCCCACCCTTCTACCACTCATGCTACTCGTGATACCGCCACTAATCTTCATAGTTGGATTCGATAATGACTACTGCAACATGATAAAACATGATTAGAAGAATTATATAGACATGCTCGGGTGCTTTTCATAAAAAGCCCCATTTTTCACTCAAATTAAGGTCTAAGAATTGGGGTTTTCTGTAATCAGTGTACCTAAGATGCAATTGGGTTTGATAATGACCTTATTGCATCAATTGAAGTATAATTCCACAAGTATGCCCATTAATCAGGGTGACAATTGGCACTTTTGTGTGATAGTGCAATTAAGATGTAATTGAGTGTGTTAATAACTTGATTGCATCAAATGAAGCATGAATGCACATATGTGCTCTAATTTGAACAAAATTCACAAGAGCCCAAATTATGGCTCATGTGCATGGAGGAAAAAACCTGGGGTATATAGTGTGGCAACATGGAGAGTTGATGGATACTGCCAAAAAGAGAATAAAATCCAAACCATGTTGGAAGAAAATGGTTGGAGGTGTATACCTTGTAGGCACTTTTGGACATGTGAAGGTATGTGAAGCTTGTCCAAGGGAAATTAAACAGAATGTCAGGCCTTACAAGAGTAGTAAATAAGTGGAGTATAGAGCTCAATAGGAGTTGGAGCTTCGGCATGAATATCTGGTCATACAGGAAGAAGAGATTGGTACTATCACAAAGGTCAATGAATCATATATTCCAAATGACAATGATGATCATGATGAAGATAATAAGTATAGGGCAGCCATGCACGAGTGTCTTCACACTGAAGTATGACATCAGGAACACCGAAGAGGTATAGAAGCTTCAGCCTTCAGGAGCAAGAGGACCATGCCTCGTTTTACATCATGAAACTTTTTTTCCAAGTTCCAAAACTAGCCTAGTTCATAGGGTAGCTTCTCTGTTGGGATGTAGAGACTCCTCCATAGAGGCGCATGATCCAAGAGAAGCCTTGTGGACTAGTATCTCTATAGAAGATGGTCATGAAAGTAGCCCACAACAGACAATCATTGAAGTTGAGTGAGAGCCACTACTTCTGCAACAAAGGATGCCTTCAAAAGCATTATGACATGGTTTTTTGCATGCAGATGTTCATGCACATGTAGCATCCAATCAATATTTTCTAACTATGTTGGATGTAATTGCAGAAGTAGGCCTTGGTCTGAAGACTGACACCACATTAGATTTGTGATGATATGCTTGAGGAAGTTGTTAAGTTGAAAGCATGGGTGGGCAAACCATTGTTTCTAGGCGACGGCCGCCAAGGCAAGTGGTCGCCTAGGTGAGCATCCCTAAAAGACTAAACAGCTGCATGATTCAGCAGTTCCTTTTGTGTTTTTTATTGCTGGATGCATTAACTATACAAATAGTTTAGTCATTCTCTCTCTCCTCTCTGTCTCTCTCTCTCTCTCTTAACATATTATTTGTCTAGCAATAAATCAGGTTAAATAAAATAATACATTGTGAACTTCAACTTTCAACAATTTACCAGCAAGGGTATCAAAAATCGGCCGGATCGGACTCGGATCGGCCGATCCGGATCGGTTTTTTTTGGGCCCCGATCCGATTTGGGGTAACCCTGCTACAGGCCGGTTCATACCTTATTTACCTGAACATCATTTAAGTAAATGTTAGTATTTCATTTAGTTAAGATATTACATGTAAACAAGGAAATACCCCCCATTTGAATCCAATAAAAATATAAAAAAAAATCATACTTATCAATAAAAAGTCAATTCTCCCCTCTAAGAAAATCGCGATATTGGTGATTCCATCAAAATGCCAACTTTCTAATTCCTCATAATTTGGCCTAACTAAAAATTTCATAGTTCAAATAAACCACATGAAATATTAAAAATCCAAAGTCCGGTGAAAAAAGTCAAACGTGCATGTGACTTCTCCAAGGGAGCCACATTTTTTTCACTGAACTTTCGATTTTTAGTATTCTATTGGGTTTATTTGAATTATAAAATTTTTAGATATATCAAATTATGAGGGATTAGAAAGATGTTATTTTGATGGAATCATCAAAATCGCGATTTTCTTCTTGGATAGGAGAGTTGACTTTTTATTGGTAAAGATATGAATTTTTTTTATACTTTTATTGGATTCAAATGGGGTATCTTAAGTAAATGAAACTACTAACATTTACTTAAATGATGTTCAAGTAAATAAGATATTGTACATTAGTATACACTTGTATGATTGATATACATATTGATTATATTTATACATTAATATGATTGTATCATACACTTTATTTTGATGTATTTCAATTAATAAATGCAATTCTTATGTTTTTTCTATTTTTTCTAATTGTTTTTCAATTTTGTAGGGGGTCGATCCAGGCTCCAGCCACCCCTAGCTCAGCCAAGATCGGCTTGGATCGGCTGACCCAATCGGTTTTTGGCTGGCTGATCCGGCCCCGATCCCCTTGTTCTTGAACCTTAGTACTATTATGTTCAACTGAGTGAAGCCGCATGGTTAAGCTGTAGAGGGAAAAATTTTCTAAGGCCACATCAATATCCTGGTGAATACACCATTATCCCCATTCTGCAACTCTTTTTCAACCAAACAGGGTATAATGCATGCCCTCTACCCTGGTTTAAAAAGGGCAAAAGGGTCCAGAAAAAGGTGACATCCCCATTCGTATTCATGTGTTCACAAACGGAGAATTGATTCCAAAATGAGGATATAATCGCCTCTACCAAATGTGACAGGATAAAGAATAAGGATAACATATACTAGGATGAGTTATACCTATTCCCCTCCTTACCTATACCAAACAATTAGAAAGTAAGCTTCCCATGCAGAACATTCAACATTGTCCAGACTTAAACATACTTATAAATGTAGGGCAAACTCCAAAGAATGACAAAAATCCACCACCACTGCCAGGGACTGTGCTGCAGAAGAAGATCAATTTTGTAACACAAGCAAGAGCAATAATGGCCAATTAGGAATGATGACACTACACAAGTTCCCAACAATGATGATGATGGGACGAGTTCTGAAGCAATTGTATTTGCTTGGTGGTCACCATCACCCTTCTAACTGTGATGGGACCTTTAAGTGGTCTTGCCGGGTTTGTATCCTTTCTGGACACTTCTGCCATTTTCCAGCATCCCCAAGGTCTTTTCAGTTATTTGTTGACTTCTCGGGATACACTTGTCATTTCTTAGCTCCCTGGGACTTTTCGGTCATTTGTTGACCTCCTAGGGATTTTCATCCATTTCTTGGTATGTCGGGAGATTTTTGTCATTTCTTGAAAATCTCAAGACTTGGAGTGGCTAGCAATAAGACAAACTCCGGAGAGCACACATCGCCTCAGGGAAGTGGCATGCGTCCCACTCCACCGAACCGTGCAAACGGCATAAACTGAGCTTGTCAGTCATTTCTTGACATTTTCAGGGTATTTCTGTCATTTCTTAAGTTCTTAACCTCCCTGGTTGTTTCTGCCTTTTCCTAGCATGCTTGGATTTCTCTGTCATTTGTTGACGTTTCTGAGAATTCTTGATACGCTCAGCCTTAAGCCGAACTCAGGAAAGCGCACATAACTTGAGGGAAGCGTCGTGGGTCCCCCTCCACTGAGTCATGCAAAAGGGATGAGCCTTAAGATTATTTCCGCCATTTTCTCCAACACGGGGGCATATCAACAATTTTCCTTGACATCAGGATATTTCTGCGATTTTCTCTTACGCATAGATATTTCTGTAATTTCTTC
Source organism: Colocasia esculenta (assembly GCA_014218235.1). Taxonomy (NCBI): domain Eukaryota; kingdom Viridiplantae; phylum Streptophyta; class Magnoliopsida; order Alismatales; family Araceae; genus Colocasia; species Colocasia esculenta. The sequence goes on from CM024759.1 coordinate 17,698,359, forward strand.
AGCTTTTAAGGAATTGATTTGCAATTTCCCTCCAAACAAGGGTATTTCTACAAGTCTCCTTGACAGGGTGGCATATCAGTAATTTCTTGACCGTTCATGGACGTACATGCAATTTCTGGTTCCTTTCAGGACATTTCTGCAATTTTCCTTCAAACAGGGGCATATTAAAATTTTCCCTTGTATAGGGGATAGGGACTTCTTGCTAATTTTTTTCCTTTGGATAAGACGTGTGTAATTAACACGCACATACACAAACTTCATGTCCTCAGGGGCTTTTGTGTACTTTCACATACAGCCCTCCAGAGATCTTCATGCCTTGAACACCACAAGACCACAGCCCCCAAAGGAGGGGTCTTCTTCTCCCCCAAAGGGGGTCTTCAAGGCGGACCAGTTGGAGCCTCCAAGAAGTGCCCTCCACCTCCCCTTAAGCCTTGGCCCTTGCCCTCCTTATATAGGAGTTGGGAGGGAGGAGGAGAAAGGCCATTGGCCCATAGCCGCCATGGATGATATAGTTGGGTCGGGGGTGCTGGGTCGGACCCAGCCGACCCCGACCCGAGTCGGGTCGGATCGGAGGATCCGCCCGACTCCATTGGAGTCTGGCCGATCCAGGATCGGCCAGCTTAAAAAATGATTAAAAAAATGAGGAAAAATCACAGAAAATCAGGAAAATCACAGAAAATTCAGAAAAAAATCTTTAAAAACATATAATAATAGAACATTTTGGATATATCTATAGTCTAGTTGCACATATGTTCATATTACAATACAGAGCAACGATAATTATGATACCTTATTTACCTGAACATCATTTAAGTAAATGTTATATTTGTAGTTTCATTTACTTAAGATATTACATGTAAATAAGGAAGTACCCCTCATTTGAATCCAATAAAAATATCAAAAAAATCATATCTCTTACCAATAAAAAGTCAACTCTCCTATCGAAGAAGAAAATCGTGATTTCGGTGATTTTAGCGAAATGCTAACTTTCTAATCTCTCATAATTTGGCCTATCTAAAAATTTGATAATTCAAATAAACCATATGGAATACTAAAAATCTAAAGTCCGATAAAAAAAGTCAACCGTGCATATGACTTCTCCAAGGGAGCCACTCTTCTACTGACAGTACTTAGTCTGCTTGAGACCTCTCAGGATTTAGTCAAACCTAAACTATCATCACTCAAAGTCATGAGAATTGTCACTTTCAAGTTTCTTTTCAATTAAAAAGTGAAAAATTTCATGAGTTTAGGTGATGATAGCTTAGGTTTGACCAAATCCTGAGAGGTCTCAAGCAGACTAAGTGCTGTCAGTAGGAGAGTGGCTCCCTTGGAGAAGTCATATGTGCGTTTGACTTTTTTTACCGGACTTTGGATTTTTAGTGTTCCATATAGTTTATTTGAATTATCAAATTTTTAGATAGGCCAAATTATGAGAGATTAACAAGTTAGCATTTCGCTAAAATCACCGAAATCGCGATTTTCTTCTTCGATGGGAGAGTTGATTTTTTATTGGTAAGAGAGATGATTTTTTTGATATTTTTATTGGATTCAAATAGGGGGTACTTCCTTATTTACATGTAATATCTTAAGTAAATGAAACTACAAATATAACATTACGACTCCAACCGATTCCGGTCGATCCACCCGGATTCCACCTTATACCGTGGGTGGGTCGTTGTCCCCCCCCCCCCAAATCGGGTCGCCAATGGCTGATTCCACTCCGAGTTGGTCGACTCTGCTCCGAGTCGGCCGATTTGGCCATCCATGATAGCCGCAGGCAGCCAAAACCCACCACGGATGGGTCCCCTCAGTGGGGTTTGGCCGCCCCAACGTCCATTGGCCAATTTTGTGAGAGGGAAAAGGTGGCCAAAGGGGGTGTCACAGCAGCTAAAACCCACTCCAGCCGATTCCGATCGATCCACCCGGATTCCACCTTATACCGTGGGTAGGTCGTTGTCCCCCCCCCCCCCAAATCGGGTCGCCAATGGCCGATTCAACTCCGAGTCGGCCGATTTTGCTATCCATGATAGCCGCAGGCAGCCAAAACCCACTGCGGATGGGTCCCCTCAGTGGGGTTTGGCCGCCCCAACATACATTGGCCAGTTTTGTGAGAGAGGGAAAAGGTGGCCAAAGGGGGTGTCACGGCAGCTAAAACCCACTGAGGGGGTGTGCACGGTGGCCAAACACCACCGAGGGGCCTCCCATGGGGAAACCCACCATAGGTGGGGTCCCCTCGGTGGGGTTTACCCGCCGAGGGGACTCCCTTCAGTTGGCGTTGTAGTGTCAACAATTTTGTAGCAAGAGATAGTAATGTTGTGTGGTATCCATTAGGATTGTACAAGATGTGTGGAATATCAAACAACAAAAGGTTAAATATATGCTCAGTCTAATTTGGACTTTGGACATTTAATCGCCATAAACTAAAATTACATAACTGAAGTGCCATTTCATTTTCTTCCACTGTGGAAAATTAATATCATATTTAATCTCTGATGCCAGGAAATCAACCATGCTCTATGATACGACCAATCTAATTAACATGGTACACAGTTAACCATGAAGTCCACATATAGAGTTTATGAATGCTAACTTGGGAATAGGATAAGTGAAAGGAGAATTTATCGCTTTGGGAAGTCAGTTTTAATTTTACTTTTATTCTGCTTTCTTATTTCATTTGTAATGCTTTCTAAATGCATTGTTGATGGTTTGGGCAAACATCAATCACATTCTCATCCTGCATTGGATCCCACCACTTCCCCTTTCACAACATATGAAAACGTCCAGCCACGTCTTCTCATCTTCAAAACTCTTTTCACCATCTCTCTCTCCCCATATCCCTCCTCTCTTCCACAAGCTTTCTTGCTAGTAAAGTTGTTATTCTTTCCCTTCTCTTCCATATCTTATATGGTAGTGCTACAATATGTAGGTCCATCTAACCCCTTTTAAGGGGATATCTGTGCAGCCCGTACATTCTTTTCTTCAGATTCCATTCTGTCTTTCCCTTTCTCTGACTCTTCCTTTCCCCTTTTGCTAGGTGTGCACAAAGATTTTCTGAAACCTTAGTAAAACTGTGAAAACAAATCAGATGTACAAACCAACTACAAAGCTAAAGATCTTTATTACCTGAGAACCATGTTGATCGCAAACAACTAATCTGCAAACAGGAAATCTATCTGTGATAATCATTTTTGCATCATCCTGGGGGGCTTGTAAGAGCTGAGCAAAAGCCTGCAGATGACAAAAGGTACAAAAAGATCATGACGAGATGCAACTGTCAGCATTTCTTTGGATGTCAGGTATAGGCATGGAAAAAAGTATCGGATAGACAGGAATCAGACTGGGCTCATCCGGCTTGGATCAGGTATCGGATCGGTTGAATCGGCCAGATCGGCCATGGCCGATCCAATCCGGAATCGGTCGATCCCGCAAACCATGGGTATAGGTTAATAGACTTCCAGAGAAATATTTCACAAGTACAGTAATTTAATAGTCGAGCAGTATCAGAGGGGCAAAAACAATATGAAATTTCAGGAAAACATTATACGCTCATCAGGGAACACAGTTGCCAAAACATCATAGAAGAAGCTGGAACATAGATCATGGATTGCAGAATTGGCCGATTCCAATCCGGATCAGCCCAATCAACCATAGTCAATCCGATTCTGCTCCAAATGGGCCGATCCGGATTTCCTCATGCCATATCCAGTAAACCTGTGTAATTAAACAAAATCCCAGCCGATCTCCTCCAATCCATTTCACTGATCGCAGCCGATTCCAGATCGGGATCCTGGGGTGTTCCAATCCCGGACCCCAATCCGATCCAGAATTCCTTGACATAGATGCAAAAGTCAAAGTATGGCTGAAACAGGTTTAAAAAGGTGTAAAATATTCAGGACAAACAGAGCAAACATAAGCATAAGATATTGACGGCAGCCAAGAATCCATTAATCTCTTTCTCCTGGACAACCAAGATGCTGCTACACATTCCCCAAACAGATAGTTTAGTGGGAAAGACTGTTGACCATGAGCTGGCAAGGCCAAGATTCCAAAAGTCAATCACTTTGACCAGAGTGACGCATGTAATGCAGGCAGTTTTACCAGACCTGCTGTCACCATAGCCAGCAATGTGAGCCCCCACCCTATCAACACAAATACAAGGGGATAATACGTTCCCTACTTGACAGATTCATCAAAGGGAAGGAGTCCTGCTTATGAGTTTTTCCAATGCTTCAATGCTAGGATTAGTTACTAGTTCCAATTTGATACAAATGTATATTTTCTGGACTACACACCCAATCTCATGCTGGATACAATATGATCCAATTCTCATCCCTTGGGATGGAAGAGTTGGACAGGCACTTCGTAGAAAACTGAGGTCACAATATCAAATGTCACCATGGGCATACATGCAGGGTGGGTACTAACAGTAACAGTTCACGTGGATTACAACCTCAGAAACTACACCGGGCTAGGGGACCAATGCATGGAATCACAAATGAACATGTTCACAGGTGATGAAACATTGAAACATATGACCAATTGATGAGGCAATCCAATAGGAGGGGAACAAGTATGAATATGACAACAGCATAATTTCATTGCACAGAATTACCTCCTAGTTTATATATATGAGTCATGACACTACCAGAATCTCCCTTATCCAAACGCAATCCCCAAGTCTCTGAGTAACCAGACAAACATGTAATACTTGATGCACACAAAAAATGCTAATATATATTATAAACAGTGAAATAAGAAGTTTATGGATAATAATGAGGAACCAACATCCTAGAACATCTCATAACACAAAGCATGATTTGATATGATCCAGATGCCTGTCCTATTATATGTACAGTTACAAATTTCTGTAACCTCAGAATCTTCATGCGGTATGTTCTGAAACCTATATGTTATATTACAGAAATGGGGGCAACTAACAATTGAGGAAAGGGAAGAGAATGATTGTTACATATCATGTCAGGTAATACTATTACAAATAACGATTGTAAAGGGAGAAAAGAAGAGCTTTTTCAATAATTCACCATCTCTTTTCCACAACTACTCACATAAACACAACTACATAATCACCTGATGCTCTGGTTGATTCTGGTAACCCATGTTGCGCCATTGAGCAATAGTCATCCCATGAAAGATGACTACACTAAAATATGCATCAAGCAACAGTATGCGGTCAGCTGATATAGATGCTACATCTAGCAATGCAGGAGAAGGAAGCGAATTAAAAGAATATGATATTAATGAAGGCTGGATCATGACAACAGAATTGGTAATATTCTCCCGATTCAATAATATGCGAAAATATGCAGTCTCATCAGGACTGTTGTTAAAAACCTGCATGAAGCAAGATAGTCCAAACTGAATAAGTAATAGAAGATGCATAAACAAATAGTTGAAGTTCACATATAATGTCCTCATTTCACCTGCACAAACTGTGACCTCCGCAAATTGAACATAAATTGTGGAAAAATGGAGAAACTTGGATTTAATGTAAACGAGGCTGGATCATCTTTTCGGTAGTCCCCGAATCTCACACAAAGTCTAATAAGTGAACGGTCCAACCATCTTGTTGCATCAAATTCTTCCTAAAAATGAGGAAAAGAAAGGCATAGGTTGAGCAGGAACAACGAAAGTTCCCAAACAACTAAAACATTAATTGATGGTTATTATAAATAAAAGGTATGAACTGTGAATTCTACCAATTCTTGAATGCATAGATAAGTATGGAATTGACAGTATCAATCAATTACCTCTGCCTCCATTTTCCAAGAAGCATATCTAGCCATTACAACAGCTGCAGTCTCCTGGTCAAACCCTTCCACAAGTTCCTGGATTTTTGTGTTCAGATCAGTAAAACACTTTCCAATACTGTAAAGTTAATAATGGTAGATGCCCCATCTATTAATCCACATACATTCTATGAGTAGTATTCACAATCCTATATTCCTATGCATTAACTTCTATCCACAAATTAAGGAATTGAGTCAAAGACATACTAGTCGTACATGCATATGCACATAAACTTCTTCTGCACCCTTCGAAAATTGTGTTCTCCTTACCAGCTTGAGCCTTTTGTGGATGAAAGGTACATGGTCTAATGGTGTAAGCAAATGGTAATAAAAACAGCGTACTAGAAACAAACAAAGAGCAACTCCCCACGTTCTTTGGCTAGCACATCTTTTTTCAATCTAATTATCATTCTTGTTTACCATTATTTTCTCACTCTTCCGTGAAGGAGTGAGTTTAAAAAGATAAATAACAATATCCAACACCATGAAGAAGAGAAATGTGAAAACAGGCCAACAGTTTCCATAGTCAGACCTTTGACCCAATCTACCTCTTTCTGTATAATTACGTGTAAATGGGACAACACTACTTGAATCTTGACTTCCCTCCATCTCCCCCCCTCTATCTACACAAACATAGAGCCATACATTTGACTTCCTTCAATCTTCCTCCTCCTACCTTTTTATCTATGGCACAACACATTAAAAATGGGGATAGTGGTCAGGAGATGAGAAAAAAAATTAACATCGATAGCAACATGCAATTATGCAACAACATGTGCACTAATTAAATAATGTGCTTCATGCGCCTTTTTCTAGTAAGTTTACCCCAGGGATGCAAGTGAACAGATGCACTCAGCAAGTAGCTCAAATTCAGGCCATTTATTAAATTAAAAGGCCAAGTTTGGACATCTTTTTAAGCTGGACTCATAAATGAGCCAAGTTAGATCTGCTCATCTAATTTACATTCATGAACAAGTATTACTCAAAAACTAAATATAATTTGAAAGTTTAATATTTAATAAGCCTACTATCTATCAACTGAATATAGGACATTTGCAATGGATAAAAGACAATGGTTGGAAAAGTTGGAACACTAGAAAAGAGAAGTGTGGAGATGAAATCCCATGTCAGTTTTCTCAGAAACCTACAATAGTTACATGCTTCCACCTCATCTGTTAACCTTTTGCTGGGCTCCTTTTTGAGATTGGTTATGCATTGAATGTTCTGCAGGTCCTGCCTAAGCACTAAATGCTTGTTGATGGTGTATAAAAGTAAAAATGGTTTGGGTTTTTCCTCAGCTCATTTGGAAAACGAGTTTAGCTTGGCATGACAAGTTGCTCAAATTCATTGTGTATTTAAATGGGCTGAGTATGAGGTCTACGAATGCCTGTCTTGGTTACTGTTGACACGGGATTTATATCACTTTTGGGTGTATCATTTGATTTTGGATGCTCTTTTCATTTTATGTGGTTCATGTATTCATTTCACATGCTTTGAATTGTGTATTGTGATTTGCGGGGCGTGCCAGTCTGTCTAACAGACAGAAGAAAGAGTCCGCGCAATGCGGAAGAGAAATATTGGGTGTCCATGAAATGGACAGAGGTGTCCGTGTGACGGACGACTGGGTTGTCCATGAAATGGACGGGGATGCCCGTGTGACGGGCGACTAGGGTGCGCCGTTTTTTATCTGAACTCCTTGAGTCCCGTATCTATACTCATCAGGTGATTGAGGTAGCATGTGCTGGACCTCTGTCTCCATCGACCGGAGTCGATGTTACATTTACATCGAGTTAAGACTCTTGGTGTTATTTAACACCAGTTTTAACCCGAATACCATTCATAGCAAAGGGGATGAGAAAATACACACTTTTTTAGAAAATCCTGGTCATGATGTATCATTTTTCTTTTGGTTATTTTTTGAAATACTTTTGCTTTGAGTGTTTCATTTTGAAAAGACTACCTTTGTGGAGTCCGAAATATGACTTTTAAGAAGGGAACGGGTATATTTCCGTGAACCCATTTGGGGTCTCCCTCCTCTCCTTTTTTTGAGAAAGATGTTGTTTGAAGGTTTTATTTTGGAAAACCTGAGGATTATTATTGCAGACAGGCATATACCCGTGCATTTGATTCTGAACTTGGGGGAAGTTGTGATTCAAAGTAGCACTTCTGTATTAGAAGAGTCGCTACATTAATTCTTTTATAACATCCTTCTTTTAAATGAAGTCTGAATTGAGGCAGAATTTCCTTTCTCCTCGTTCATCGTTTCATTTATTCATCATTCATTTTTCTTTGCTTGTATGAGTATGATTTTTGGAGAACGTATGCACATATCTCCATGGATGTTCTTGTCAATTTGAAGTTCCTTTCTGGAAACTGTCCATACGAACACAGTTCTTGTGAGTATGCATTCATGCTGCTCTTGGGAGCATCTGAGCACAGTTCGGGTCCTATCACAGTTCGGGTCCTGTCACAGTTCGGGTCCTGTCCTCTTTTTCTTTGGATGTGTGTATATTATCACAATTTTCATAAATTTATTTTGGTAGAGTTTCCGCTTATGCGGAATGCCCTCACGGAGATATATTCATATGAACATGTACTTATATCCATGTGTCCCCGGAGAACCTTTATCAGGAGGGATTTTGCCCTTAAAAACGGTATGTGTGTATAATCATAAATTTGCAGTTTACGCATATTTTCTCACCGGTATTCCCTTTTGAGTGGAATGTCCGGTAAAAGGTACCATCTGCATATGCAGAATCCCTTTTGAGAGGTATACGCATATAATTGCGGATTTATGATTATATAGACATGTCCGTAGTCGGAGACTCCATTTGGGCAGAGTTTCCTCTTGGGAACACATGTATATAAATACAAAGTTTGTGATTATATTGATATGTTTTTAGAGGGAAAACTCTGGCATGGGCAGAGCTATCTTCCAAGAAACATATGTGTATAGGCACAAATTTGAGTTTTATAAATATGTTCTTAGACGGAATCTCCACTTGGGCAGAGTTTCCTCTAGGAAACATGCATATAAAAATACAAATTTGTGAATATACAAACATGTTCTCGGGCAGAATCTCCACTTGGGTAGAATCTCCTCTAAGAAACATATAAATATACACACAGATTTGAACTTTATAGATATGTTTTTAGGCGGAATCTCCGCTTGGGCAGAGTTTCCCCTAGGAACATATATATAAAAATACGAATCTGTGAATATATGAATACGTTCTCGAGCAGAATCTCCACTTGGGCAGAGTCTCCTCTAAGAAACATATGCATATAGCACAAACACACCATCCCGGAGAGTTTAAAACTCGATGGGAGGTGGCATGAATAACAGAGGTATCTAAAATACCATATGTCCGGAATGGACGGTATTTAGAACCTATAGCCTGTGAGGGCCGGTGCCGCTATTGCGGACTTTAGCCGATGAAGTTTGCCGATGCCGCATACGGATAACCTCTCAACACTCGGGGGAAGAAGATTTGGTACCTTCACTCACACAAGAAATGAGATTGAGAGAGGAGATCGGGAAACTTTGGGAATTTGGAATTTTTCTATTCTTTGGGGATTTCAGAAAATAGGGGGGCAGTAATTTCTCCAGGGAGCCGGCATCTCCCCGGGGCCGACCTCTTCAAATGGGGGGATGGGGGGCCTTTTATAGGGGAAGGCCCCCCCCTTACATGCGTGGGAGTGGGGGTTTAAACCGATGAGAGTTCCATCGGTTAGAGGGAAAATTCCCTCTAACCGATGAGACTCTCATCGGTTAAAGAAAAAAACTCCTCTAACCGATGAGACTCCCATCGGTTAGAGGGTTAAAAGCCCTCTAACCGATGGGGGTACCATCGGTTAGGGCTTTTCCTTTTTTTTATTTTCTGTTTTCTATATTTTTATTTTATTTTTTTGTTTTTTCTGTTTTCTGTATTTTTCTGTCTTTCTGTGTTTTTTTTTCTTTATTTTTCTGTTTTCTGTTTTTTTATGTTTTATGTTTTTTTTTTTAAAGGGGATTCCCCTTAACCGATGGAGGTTTCATCGGTTAGAGGGGAATTTCCCCTTAACCGATGGAACTCCCATCGGTTAGAGGGGAAGACTCCCCTAACCGATGGCACTTCCATCGGTTGAAGGGGAATTTCCCCTCAACCGATGGAACTCCCATCGGTTGAAGGGAAAAATCCCCTTAACCGATGGTAGTCCCATCGGTTAGGGGATTTAAAGGGGGATTTCCCCTCAACCGATGGTGCTTCCATCGGTTTGGGGAAATAATCCCCTTAACCGATGGTAGCCCCATCGGTTAAGGGGTTAAAAATTTTTTGTGTCCACAAATGCCCCCCACGGGAAGTGCGCCGACGCCGAAGGCGGAGGGGGACGTCCCGTGCGTTCTTCGAGCCGTGCTTCTGATCTTCATGACTTGACAATAAACTTGAATCGGAAAGTTGTAGCCACAGTTGACACACTTCAGCACTTGCACTGTGAAGTCGACAACCTCGGACAACGATCGACTTTGTCATGCTTCTTGTTCTGAGCGATCAGCTCCGCTTCCTTGGATTTACTTAAAACTGACTTTAGGCTTTCTTTGCCTGGGTCTTTGCCTTCTGGATTTTATCTCAGAGATTTTTCCTTTCTGGCTTGAGGATTCAATTGGTGAGACTCGTCTTTCTGACTTTGCTCAACAACTTGATTTGAGAGAGATTTTTTTGACTTGTGATTCTGACTTGATTCGCAGTTGGATCCGATATCACTTTCCTGAGCTTTGCCTTTTGGCATTTGCTTGTATTGGATTTGACATCTTTTTCTTGAATCTTGTCTTCTTGGCTTTGTCCGAGATTTGACATGGTATTCGGTACTGAGGCTAACCTTCTTGGTTTTGCGGCTATCTTTCTTCTTCCTTTTTTTTGTATCTGTTTTGAATTCTCAACCATCCTTGCTCCGGAAGTTGTTGGAGACAGGAATGGTGAAACTCATTTGAATATTTCCTCTTCTTCCAGACCCAAGAGAGCTGGAAAAAGGAGTGTGGCGGATTCCGCCTTATCTGGCGGTGACTTTCTTTTCTTTTCTTTTCTTCTCTCATCATTGTCATTCATGACTTTTCTTCTTGATTTATCACTTATCCCTTTTTTTTTGACTTATCTACCTCAGATGACGAGACAGATGAGGAAAAGTGCTGGTCCGATTGCTTCGGGCGGCCATGCCTCTTTGCCTGGAGGTTCTCCTTTCCTTTGTGGAGTGGAGCGTGAGAATTCCTCACAGGCAGTTGTCGATTTTATGCCTGAGATTGATGATAATGAACCATCATTTGACTGTCTGTTTTCTTGAGATAGCCGTGACGGATGACGGTGCCTCTGGATTTGCTGAGCTGAGAGTCTCGACGGAACAGTATTCTTTTGCTCATGTTGGGGCTTATATCCCGATGCCTGCCAAGGAATATTCTGCCATGGAATCAACTCCTGCAGGTGACTTCCTTTACTGAGCTCATATACAGTCTTTAAAGATGATGTTTTCTTTTCTGATATTGACTTTCCTTCCTTGTATTCAGGTGACCAGGTCTTCTGTGATCAACTCTTCTTTGGGGGATGATGGATTCATATTCTGTATTTGTGGCTAATCCTCTCTTTCCACTTTTGGGGAGATGCAGGAAGCCCCCTTTTTTTTGGAGTTTCAAGCTTATTCTGCCTTTCAAGTAGGCGATGCTGCGAGTGACGATGGTGTTGAGCATGATTGTCGGGAAGGAAAACATTGCCCGGCTGGAACGCGAGCTTCTTTGAATCAGGAGGCTAGAGATGAGGCCATAGATTCTGAAGAAGAAACTGCCTATGTAAGAAACGGAAGGAACTTCCGCCAGTCGACAGCCTCCAAAGTTAAGGAAGTTGAACAGACGAAGAGGAAAAAGCCTTCCTGCCTCTGCTTTTCAGTATGACATTTACATGCTGAGCTCATTATCTTGCCCCCCCCTTTTTTTTGACTTTCATGTAGCTATCACCACTCTTTGTATATTTGTACAAAAAGTGACTTGTGACTTTGTAAATACAAGGTGAAGGATAATGGAGGTCCTCCTTTTCATTTTCTCCCTGACTTTTTTTTTCTTTCCTTTCCCTTTTTTTTTTCTTCTTTCTTTTTTTTTTTGTTTTCACATTACCAATCGCAGTGCCCTCTCGGGTTTTCACTAAGACTGGCCCCCTTTAGCTTTTTCCAACGTGCCCTTTCGGGTTTTCACGTTGAGGGGTTACCCATTTTTGCCTGAAGCGCCTTTTCAGGTTTTCACCTCAGCCGGATTTTTGATCTTTTTACCCTCAAGCATACAGTGAGCCGTATACTTAAGTCCATCGGGGTATCTCTATTTTTTAACCCCTTCTTTTTTTTGACTCGACTGTTGAGGACTCGACTGACTTGGATAATTGAATGGCTAAGGGTTTGGTTGTAGAATGAGTGGTGTATTCGGATGTGGTTTGAGATTTGAATTTGGCCAATGATTGGAAATTCGGATTTGGAATTTGGATCTGGATGTGGATTTGGGTTTGAACATGAGTATGTTGGCTTACCTTTGTGGTATTTTGAATTTGGGTTTGGATATGGATATGAGATTTGGGTATGATTTAGCCCTGGACTTGGTTTGAATGGGCTCTGAATGGTGTTTATTGTTTTGGCTTTGGGATTTGAATTTTGCCCCTCCTTGATGGCTTAGTGCCGGGATGAGGGGTTTGCACTTGGATTTGAATGGCTGGAGAGAAAGAAGCCTTTCTGCCTTTGTTTCAAAGCATAAACACTTGCATATTGGGCTTGTTGCCTTGATCTCCTTTCTATCTTGCATGTAGTATCTGTCACCCTTTGTAAGTTTGTGATGTGGTGACTTATAGCTTTGTGGATGTATGAATGAAGGACTGAGGAATCCTCCTTTTCATTCATTTTTTTATTTTTCTCTTTTTCACATTACCAGCCTTAGCGCCCTTTCGGGTTTTCACCAAGACTGGCCCCCTTTAGCTTTTTCCAACGCGCCCTTTCGGGTTTTCATGTTGAGGGGTTGCCCATTTTTGCCTGAAGCGCCCTTTTGGGTTTTCACCTCAGCCGGATTCTTTTGATCTTTTACCCTTAAGAGTACAAGGGATTGTACTCTCAAGTCCATCGGGGTATCTCTATTTTCAACCCCTTTCTCCCTTTTTTTTTTTTGACTATTGAAGATTTGGCTGGTTTAGATGGTCAAATGGGTAAGGGTCTGGTTTTGAAACGGATGGTGATCTGAGATGTGGAGTGGATGATGGTCTGATTGTGGAAGGGGTGGTGGTCTGGGATGTGGAATGGATGATGGTCTGATTGTGGAAGGGGTGGTAGTCTGGGATGTGGAATGGATGATGGCTGATCGTGGAATGGGTGGTGGTGGATTTAGGTTTGAGCGTGAATACATTGGCTTACCTTTGTGGTATTTTGAATTTGAATTTGGATATGGGTATGAGATTTGAGTTTATTTGGTTTCAAGTTTTTAGTTTTGGGTATTGGTATGGACTTTGGCATGAAGTTTGGGTTTGGGTTTGGGGTTTTAGGTTTGAATTTCGCCCATCCCTGATGGCTTAGGGCAGAGATAAGGGATTTGCATTTGGATTTGTATTAGAGTTAAGATTGGGTTTGTTTTTAGATTTGGATATGGACATGTGAGTTTATCTTTGTGATATTCTGGATGGAATATGAGATTTTGATTTTGCTTTTGGATGTAGGATTTAGGTTGATTTGGTTCTGGACTTAGTTTTGGTTTTTGATTTTGATTTTGGTTTTGGTTTTGATTTTGACTTTGGTTTTGGTTTTGATTTTGGTTTTGGTTTTGGTTTTGGTTTTAGTTTTGGTTTTGGTTTTGTTTTGTTTTGTTTTGTTTTGTTTTTTTTTTTGCTTTTGGTTATGGAATTTCGGACTTCTATTTGGTTCAGCCTATCTTGATGGTTTGTGGCTATATTTGGAATTGTATTTGAATATGAGTTGCCTTGATGGCCTTGGGATATGAACTTGGAACTTGAACTTGATGTCACCTACCATGATGGTTTGCTGGTGAGACTTTGGTTTTAGGGTAGCCTACCTTTATGGTTTGCTGGCTATGAGTTTGGAACTTGGATTTGGCATAGCCTACCTTGATGGTTTGTTGGCTATGGATTTGGTATTTTGGATTTGACATAGCCTACCTTTTTGGTTTGCTGGCTATGGTTTTGGTGTTTTGGATTTGACATAGCCTACCTTTTTGGTTTGCTGGCTATGGTTTTGGATATGGATTTGGCATAGCCTACCTTTTTGGTTTGTTGGCTATGGTTTTGGTATTTTGGATTTGACATAGCCTACCTTTTTGGTTTGTTGGCTATGGTTTTGGATATTTTGGATTTGACATAGCCTACCTTTTTGGTTTGCTGGCTATGGTTTTGGTATTTTGGATTTGATATAGCCTACCTTTGTGGTTTGTTGGCTATGGTTTTGGTATTTTGGATTTGACATAGCCTACCTTTTTGGTTTGCTGGCTATGGTTTTGGTATTTGGATTTGGCATAGCCTACCTTTTTGGTTTGCTGGCTATGGTTTTGAGATTTTGGATTTGACATAGCCTACCTTTGTGGTTTGCTGGCTATGGTTTTGGTATTTGGATTTGGCATAGCCTACCTTTTTGGTTTGCTGGCTATGGTTTTGGTATGGTTTTGACATAGCCTACCTTTTTGGTTTGCTGGCTATGGTTTTGGTATTTGGATTTGACATAGCCTACCTTTTTGGTTTGCTGGCTATGGTTTTGGTATTTGGATTTGGCATAGCCTACCTTTTTGGTTTGCTGGCTATGGTTTTGGTATTTGGATTTGATATAGCCTACCTTTTTGGTTTGCTGGCTATGGTTTTGGTATTTGGATTTGGCATAGCCTACCTTTTTGGTTTGCTGGCTATGGTTTTGAGATTTTGGATTTGACATAGCCTACCTTTGTGGTTTGCTGGCTATGGTTTTGGTATTTGGATTTGGCATAGCCTACCTTTTTGGTTTGCTGGCTATGGTTTTGGTATGGTTTTGACATAGCCTACCTTTTTGGTTTGCTGGCTATGGTTTTGGTATTTGGATTTGACATAGCCTACCTTTTTGGTTTGCTGGCTATGGTTTTGGTATTTTGGATTTGACATAGCCTACCTTTTTGGTTTGCTGGCTATGGTTTTGGTATGGTTTTGACATAGCCTACCTTTTTGGTTTGCTGGCTATGGTTTTGGTATTTGGATTTGACATAGCCTACCTTTTTGGTTTGCTGGCTATGGTTTTGGTATTTGGATTTGATATAGCCTACCTTTTTGGTTTGCTGGCTATGGTTTTGGTATTTGGATTTGGCATAGCCTACCTTTTTGGTTTGCTGGCTATGGTTTTGGATATGGATTTGGCATAGCCTACCTTTTTGGTTTGTTGGCTATGGTCAAGATTTGATTTGGGTTTGTACATGGAATGCCCTTGGCTTCACGCTTGGTAAGGACTGACAAGTTTGGGGTATATGACGGACAGGTGGAAGTTTTGATTCCTTTGCCCCCATCTATGGCAAACTTCATTTCATCATTTTTTTTATTTTCTTTGGGCTTCATGCCTTTTGGGTGATTGGTTTGGTTTTTTTTTTTTCTTTGTCTTGGTGGCTGGCCAGAGAATTCATGTTCTGGCGCGTGGTACAATTTCAGGTGTTTCCCGTTGAGTGGGGGAAAGGGCACATTACCTTTATAGTCCACCAACATGTATGCACCCCTTTCATATGCCGAGGTGACGATGTATAGGCCAAGCCAAGTAGGCTGCAATTTGCCGCACGATTTTTTTTTTTTTGCCATTGCTTCTCTGCATTTGACTATGACGAGGTTTCCTTGCTTGAATGCTCTTGGTTTTGCCAATTTTGTCAAAAGTGCAGACCATTCTGACTTGATATACTTGGAGGGATTTATATGCTTCGAGTCGCCTTCCTTCTAGGTTGGAGAGCTCCTCAAGTCTTCTTTCGATCTGACTTTGATCTTGGCTTTGAGATTCATTTTGGATTGCCACTCAACAGAATGCCATTTCAATTTCTATAGGGATCATGGCCTCAGCTCCATATATCAAGGAGAAAGGCGAACATCCGGTAGGGGTTTTATACACAGTTCGATAAGCCCATAAGGCTTCATGAACCTTTTCTCCCCATTCCCGTTTCCTGTTGCCGATTATCTTGGCAAGCAATTTACAGAGGGTTTTATTGAAGGCTTCTGTCAACCCATTTGCCTGTGGATTATATACTGAGAATGTTCTCCAATCAATATGAAATTTCGCCGCCAAGGCATATATTGTTTTATTTCTGAATTGCGACCTATTGTCAGATATGATCCTGTGAGGAGTCCCAAATCTGCATATTATGTTTTGCTTGACAAATTTGGCGACTGATTCTCCGGTTACCTCCCTTAATGGGATAGCTTCAGCCCACCGAGAGAAGTAATTTGTAGCAGCCAGTATGAACTTATGGCCTTGAGATGAGGGTGGGAATGGTCCCACAATATCTATACCCCATTCGGCAAACGGCCAAGTTGGTGCTGTGGGATGTAGCATATTTGGGGATTTTCTTGGCACGGGGCCGAAGGCTTGGCATTGATGACATGTACGGGCATATTGGATGCAATCCGCGTACATGGTAGGCCAGTAGAAGCCTTTCAACTTGATATTGATTTTCATCTTCTCCCCTGCCTGGTGTGCACCACACAGCCTGGAGTGAACTTCTTTCATGATGATTTTGGTTTCTTTGAGAGATAAATATCGGAGGAGGACTGGTCCTTTTCTTTCATGGATCAATCTATATAGTTGTTCTCCTATCAATTGATATGATGCAGCTCTTCGTAAAAGTTGAACTTTCTGAGCTCGATTAGGAGGTAGCCAACCTTTCTTGATTTTGATAATTGGCTGACGCCAATCTTCAAATCCATTTGCTGTAATTGCAATATTAGACTCGTCGTCGAGGACACTCGGCATGAGTCTTCTATGACGGACAATTATGTCCAATTCTCCTTCGGGAGGCAATTTTATGGCAGAGGCCAATTTAGCAAGAGCATCTGCTTGAGAATTTTCACTTCTTGGCACATGAGATATGTCGAAGAAGTCGAATTGTTCTTTGAGTTTCATGACCGTGATATAGTATGGAAGCAGTTGTTCTTTTCGAACTTCATACTGGCCCAACACTTGTCGGATGACCAGCTGTGAGTCACCATAAACTTGTATACTTTTGACCCCCATTTCGAGAGCCAGCCGGAGCCCGATAATTAGAGCTTCATATTCAGCTTCATTATTTGTGAGTGGCTTCATGAGAGCACAAGAATTATATAATATTCCTCCTTGGGGAGTGACCAAGACAATACCTGCCCCGGTAGAGAGGTCGGCAGAACCATCTGTATAGTGGAGAGTCCGAGAAGCTCCATCGAAATATAATTCCCAAGAGGGTAATTCAATTGTGATAACTTCTTGGAAGTTTGGATTTTCTTGGACTTGATTATCTCTTTCATTTGAAGGGGAAAGAGTTTCTTCTTCCGGAAGGTCTATAGATAAGGGAGAATTTTCCGGCACTGGGTGTGCAGCCAAGAATTCAGCTAAACCTTGCCCTTTGATTGCCCTTTGTGGGATGTATGTGATATCAAACTCCATGAGGAGCAAAGCCCATTTTGCGAGCCTTCCTGACAATATGGGTTGCCGTAGCAGATATTTGATTGGATCATGCTTAGAGATGAGCTTAATTTCATGAGCCAGAAAATAATGTCTCAATTTCTTTGCAGCAAATACCAGTGCTAGGCATACTTTTTCTATTGGAGCATATCGGAGTTCTGGACCAATTAGCTTTCCTGCTAAGATAATATAAGCTTGCTCTTTATCTTCTTCATTTGTTTGTGCCAATAGAGCTCCCAGAGAAGCATCCATAGCTGAAATATAGAGTATAAGATGCTTTCCAGCGATAGGTGCCCCCAGCACTGGTGGAGCGAGAAGGTATTCCTTGACCTGCTTGAAGGCAGTTTGGCATTCTTGATCCCAGATGAAGGGAGCATTCTTCTTCATTAGTTTGCCGAACGGCATGCATCTTCCTGAAAGATTTGAGATAAAATGTCTAATATAGGCTAGCTTCCCTTGAAATGACCTTAAATCGGTCAGATTTTGAGGAGGTGGCGATTGCTAGATCGCCTTGATTCTGTCAGGGTCTATTTCTATTCCCCGATATTTGACGATGAAACCCAGGAACTTGCCACTTGAAACCCCAAATGCACACTTCATAGGGTTCATCTTCAATTTGAATTGACGAAGCCTTTCAAAAACACGGCGAAGATCATATAGATGGTCCTCCCGTTTTCTGGTTTTGACGACGAGATCATCGACATAGCATTCGACTATATCATGAATCATTTCGTCAAATATTTTTGTCATGGCTCTTTGATATGTGGCTCCTGCATTCTTCAAGCCAAAGGGCATTCTTTTGTAGTTGAAGATACCTTTGGGTGATCTGAATGCAGTGTAATCTTTATCTTTGATTGCCATCCGGACTTGATTGTAGCCGGAAGACCCGTCCATGAAAGACAAGGCTTCATAGCCAGTGGTCATATCCACCATTGTTTCAGTAATTGGGACTGGGAAATCATCCTTGGGACATGCTTTTTTCAAGTCCCTATAGTCGATACATATCCGGATTTGACCATTCTTTTTCTTCACTGGAACAATATTGGCGAGCCATATTGGATATATGCATGGCTCGATGAAGTCTACTTCAGAAAGCTTGTCGACTTCAGTATTTACTTTCAGTTCTAGTTCATGGCGCATACGCCTTTGAGCTTGTTTGACAGGCTTGGCCGTGTGCAGTATGGATAATTCATGTTCAGCAACTGATGGCTCCAGTCCTGGCATTTCTTTGTAATTCCAAGCAAAGCAGTCTTGGAATTCCAGCAGAAGAATTTGATAGGATTGCCTCTCTTGTTCATCAAGAAGGGCGCTGATAAAGATTGGCCGGGGATCTTGTTGACTCCCGAGATTGAGTTCAATTAATTCATCAATAGTGGCTTGTCCACCATCCTCGATTTCTTGGGGAGCTGGTTGTAGATCTATGAAATCTCCTTCATCATTGGAGTTGGTGATGTAGACTTCATAGGAATTTGTATCTTCAGAATTTATGGATGAAGATTGCTTGCAGAATTCTTCTGATGGCTCTTCATTTGATAATTCATTTGGTAGAACTGAAGTAATCTCTTGAGAGTTGGAATTGGAACATTCTTGATTATTATGGGTGCTGCAGACCTCTGATGATGATCCAACAACATTGACTGTATAGGAGGATTTGGTATCATAACCTAATCCTCTGGTATCCCTTCCGGAGAATGGAGGTTGGCCCCGGACTTGAGAGGGTTCCCATAATTGCGTGAAGAAATTTCTCCGGGAGATATCTTGTACATGAGGAATTTTCTGCTTTTTTGCACATCTCCTTAATCTTTGCTGGCATATCGGCCATTTCTTGTATTGATTCTAGCTGGTTGTTGGAGCTGTCTTCCCAACCAAAATCATCTTTTGTATAAGTTGGGAGTGTCAATTCCCCGTTGTAGAAGAGAATTGGCTTAGCCATTCTTCTTTCTTTTCTTTGATAAGTGACGACGAAAGTTTTTAATCGTCGAACACTTTGTTCTTGCTTCGGAGAATAAATTTGCATGCAATTGGGTGGTAAAGGAATACCGCCATCAATGACTTGACTTACATGATCAGCTTCATAACTGATATTCCGCCGTTCTGGGCGGATTTCTTTGCTTTGAGAATTCTTTGCAGAAGATTTAGCAAGGCTTTTATTTATCACAAAAGCTCGCCAGTCTCACTGTCTTCATTTGAGCATTTAATTTGGTTACCCTTCCCTTTAGACGGGCAAGGGGTTGAGGATTGGTCCCCCAAGATATAAAATAGCAGCAGTCAAGTTGCATTCATCTTCCCGATACGGGCTTAACTGGCAAAGACTGTATTCTGCTTCCCTTCTTTTGCATACTTGATGCGTTGATGGGGTGTCGATGGGATGACCCAAAATTTTTTATAGCCAAGGTTTTCCAAGTAATATTCTGTATGTTGTATCAGCATCAATAATATAGAAGGCTACCTTGGTGGTGAAGCTTCTAAGAATTAAGTTGACAGTGACTCTTCCAATGGCTTCTCCTGAATTTTGGTTTTAGAATCAGTGGCTTGTACATCTTTTACCTGTTGCACATGAGGCATGAGATGTAGAGATTCAAGGGCTTTATAAGGCATTATATTGATAGATGCCCCCAGATCGGCCAGGATCTGACACAATTTGTTGCCATTAGGTTGTCCCTTCATATATATGTAAAGGACGATTGTGGCATAGTAGCATTCCTTTATCTGTGAAGGCGACACTACTGCCAGTGCTTCATATATTTGAGCTTGGAAATCAGCCATATGAGCTTCATATATTTCTGTTTCTTGGAGTATTTGACGAGAGTTTCCCTCAAGTCCTCACTCCAAGCAATTGCCTTCTAGACAGTAAGGTTAACGGGGAGTGATTTGAGTTGCTGAAAGATTTTGTCATAAGCCTTGATGCGTATCTGGTCCGATGAGGGAGATCCCTTTATCGAGGACTCAGATGGCTTCTTTGGCTTGACAGATTTCTTTTGAGAGAGAGGAATCAACATCCTTCCATTTGAAAAGAGAGGAGCGTTGTCCGGCTCATTTGATGAGGCATGGGGACTTTGGCTCTTTCTTTTGTATGAGGAGGCATATTGGACAGCTCTTTTCTTCATCTGAAGGGTTGAAGACATAAGAATCCGCCCGTATTTCGGCTTCAGGCAGAGGCTTTGACTCCTTGCCTTAAATGAGAATGACTCTGCTTGATTTTGTGATATCAGGCTTCCTGAAAATAGTAGATGCAACTTTTTGCTCTTTACCATGCCCTTTCTTGCGACGGCGATTTGAATTATTTGTTGGCCGACGCTGATATGTCAGCATTGTTGGCTTACCTTCAGCCTGTTTGGTATTATCACTTGGAGAGATTTATAGCTTCTTTGGTTGAGGTTTGGACACCATATTGTAAATTGGTGAGTTAAATATGTGATTTGATTCTTCAATTTTGATTGATTAATGATTTTTTTTTTTTTAAGTTGATACTTGAGGTACCTCAGCAGCAGCATCACGCTACATTTGTTCTTTTTCATTCTTCTTTTATTATTATTATTATTATCTTTGTTTTTTTTTTGGTTTGTTTGTTTTTTTTTGTTTTGTTTTGTTCTGTTTTTATATATATATGTGTATATTTTTATTTCATACCTGAAGAGCTTTAAGTAAGCTTATGACTTTCTGCTCTGAAGATGATTTGGAGATGCTTCTCTTGTTGGAGCCACCTCTTAGTTGTAGAGTTGTTGACTCTTTTGGAACTGGCTGATTTTGAGGGCCGACAGTGACCCATTCTCAAAGATTGCATTAATTGCTTCTTGAATAATTGAAGATGGGAGTTGGTGATAATGATCTACGAACTCCTCTGCTTGCTGGGAGATTGGCTTTGTCGCAACTTCTTTCGATATTCTCATTCTGTATTGAAAAAGATCAATTTTAAATTGCTCCATTTCAGCTTTGACTTTGTATCGTCCATAGCCCAGGGGATGATGATAATATTCACATATCTTTGGATATAGAGCTTGGGATTCTGGACTTGAACCATAGGCTCGTTGTGGCACCTTATTTGCTGGCACCAAAGAATTCCCATATTGATCAATTTTTCCTTCCCAGATATGAGTTTCGACCAAATCATAGAGATCCAAACAATAGTCATACATCTCTTTTCACTCTGAAAGATATATGATGCTGGTTCAAGTATGGAAACCAGACTTTGTCTTCTGAGATTGTCAAGTATAAACTTGGTGCTCTTTGTTGCAAATGAGAGCTTATTATAGAAGATGCAGATTTGTATACGATTGACTGGATAAATATGGATTTGAATGCTCCCCCACTGATAACCGAGGAAGACCAAAGGATGATGATGCCCTAATGACTTTCACCACATAGGATCCAGGATTGGCCGGTCCATTTGGTGGTTGTTGAGTATGAGGCTGGTTGACCCGATGAATACTCAGGTCAATTAGCTTTTGAACATCATTTTTGAATCTTATGCAATCTTTGATACTATGACCCATCACTTGATGATATGGGCAGTAATTGGCTAATATTTCTGCCGGAGCTCGGTAATCCATCAATCCGGATTGAAGGCATAACCGGAAAAGTGAAAAAGTTTAATGTCGAGGGAAAGAATATAACCTTGCCTGCTCGACAGGAGTTGAAGGATCTTCGGATAGCCACCCAATTGAGTCTGCATATGGCGGCATAGGAGGCGGCTCTGAATATATTTGAGTATGCATAAGAGTATATTTGCCTTTGGCCTTTCCTCATCATTCTATGTGGATCATGCCTTGATCTTGGTAGAGAATGAGCTTCTGAATTATCTTGAGGAGGATCACATGAATGATCGTTCTCGGGATGATTTGAATTTGTCGGAAGTCTCGTCATATAAATGACATTGACAGATTGCTCTGGTCGATCCCAAGCATGAAGTTGAGGGGGGTCAGCCAGAGCATTTTGCATAGATATGAGACCATTTGAATGATCTTCTGGGCCTCATTTTTGAAGATGTAGCAATCTTCAATTACATGCCCCACCATACGGTGATACGGGCAAATTAAGCTGATTGGTTTGGCTGACACCTGCCTGCCTCTTTGGTTTTAGCAGTGATATTAACTGATTATCGAGGCAGAGATCAAAGAGACTCTTTAATATGCTTCTTGTTTTTTGAAAGAATAAGGAGTCTTCATGCGCCCCATCAATGATGGCAGTGGAGCTTTAGCTTCTGATTTCTTCTTTGGGGCAGGAGAGATTGTTGCCCCCTTTGCTTCATCATCAGGTGAGGAGTCAATGATGTTGACTTCTTTTGCTAACTTATTGCGCTCTTTGGGGAGCTTGCCTTTATGAGATGTATGTGTCATTTGCTCGGCTAGAAACATCTCAATGTCTGCCACTATGGAATTCAATTGATCGAAGCTCTTGATATTTGCTCCCAAGAGTCTCTCATTGATTGTTGATATGAGGCCTTTTTGACAGATAGGGATTGTATCTTCTTGAACATGAGGGTTATTGCATTTCATGCTAAACTCTCTCCATCCCTTGATGAAGTGGATTGCCGACTCCCCTTTTCTTCTGTTTGAGGGAAGATAATTTGGCAAGAGGGATACCTTCCATTCAGCCGTTTGGAAATGGCCCATGAATTTCTTTTGCATATCTGCCCGATCGGCAACTGAGTCAGGCTTGAGTTTTGAATACCTTTGAAATGCAACTTCAATCAAGGAAGTTGCAAAATATCTGAGGATATAAGATTTGCCGATGGCGAGCTTGCCCAAGGCAATAACATAATGTGCCATATATTCCAGTGGTGACCCATGTCCATTAAACTTTGATAGTTTTGGGACTTTAGGGCATGTTTCTGGGAGCTTCTTGAATTGATGATATATTGGATATAGAACAGATTATAGATCTGTCATCTGCATGCCTTCACTCTGCTGAGCGAACATATTTTGAATAATTTTCTATATCTCATGCCTTTGAATGGGAATACCTTGAATTGTTTCTGTTTGAGGATGCATAACATTGGACGGATCAATGATATCCTGACCTGTAGTTTGAGGAAGAAGACCAGTTGTAGAAACTGCCGAATGATTTGTCGGGGCAGCCCCATCTGGATGTTGATTTTGTTGATTTTGAGCAGAGACTGGCTCCACAGAATGCTGGAGGCTTGAAGTTGCCAATCACCTTATTTCATTTAGAAGCACAACCATTTGAGGTTGATATTGCCGCATCGTCTGGCATTTACCCTCGCCTGACATTACTTGGAAATTTTCCTTTGTAGGTAAATCAATGACGGCGTTGATATTTGAAGTAGGGAGCCGATCTTCTTTGATCTGAACATTTGTCTCTTTGACGAAGGGGATTTGAATTCCTTCATATCGAAAGCCAACACGAGGGGGAGTTTGACTAGATGTTCCGACTTGTCAGTCGGGCTGGCGGTTTCTTGTGGCAAATTGCTTGATGGCCTCAGTAGGAATATTTGGATTGGCTTCTGCGATTTGTTCTGCCATTTCGCTAGAGTCATTCCCAGAGGCATATTATGAGGAGATTATAAGCTTGGGTTTTTCCTCAGCTGCCCAAGTAACACGTCGTCTTATTGACGGACGGGTACTGGCATTAGGAATTGCCCCCAGCCTATCAAGTACTGAGATTCGCTGTATACGATCAAGGATCGATACGCGAGATTTGAATTACTGATTTGGATTTTCTTTGACTACTCGAATATTCTCCGAGCCTTGAAGAGTATACCTTGATTTCTTGTATATTCCTTTTCTCTTTTTTTTTTCATGATAGTGTTTGGATTCAGCATGTTGGAAGGGAGAATTTTTGATGTTGCCTCTCTTGCTGAACATTGTTGGTGTATTTGCTTGGATCTCTTTTGAGCTTCTGAGCTTCCTTTATGGGATCCCAGATTTGTTTGAACTCAGCAGAGTGCCGAGTCTTTTGCTTGACATCGGCTTCCTTCTTGGAATCTCTTGATTCCCCTTGAAACCACCGCAAAACTGAGAAGCGGTTTGAGGTTGGGATTGTAGGAATATACCTATCCCGTGGGGTGATAGGTTGGCTTCCGTCGAGCTGTACCTGCAGACCTCTGATCATGATGGATTTGCCAGATCTTGAGGTGGCAGCTGATAGCCTTTTACTTTTATGATTTAATTTTGTCCTTGTTGTAGAGACGAAAACTTTGATTTTGGAGGAAATTGTCTGGACTGAAAAAGTCCAGATTTGGGTTGACTTAGTCTTGCTAAATGGCTACCCCCTTTTTTTTTTTGGTCAAAGATATGGTATGAAAATTTGGTGGAGCCTACCATTGAGGTTTGGTGGCTACAATTTTGGAATTTCAATTTAGATTTTGGTTTCGGATTCAGCCTACCCTGATGGTTTGTGGCTATATTTGATGTTTGGTTTTGATGTATTCTGGGATTGCATATGGTTTGGAATTTGAAATTGAGATTGGACATGACCTGCCTTGATGGCTTGCTGGTCATGAACTTGAGTTTGGATATGGTTTTGAATTTGCATTGGACATGACCTGCCTTGATGGCTTGTTGGTCATGAGTTTGAGTTTGGATATGGTTTTGAATTTGGATTGGACATGACCTGCCTTGATGGCTTGCTGGTCATGAGCTTGAGTTTGGATATGGTTTTGAATTTGGATTGGACATGACCTGCCTTGATGGCTTGTTGGTCATGAGCTTGAGTTTGGATATGGTTTTGAATTTGGATTGGACATGACCTGCCTTGATGGCTTGCTGGTCATGAGCTTGAGTTTGGATATGGTTTTGAATTTGGATTGGACATGACCTGCCTTGATGGCTTGTTGGTCATGAGCTTGAGTTTGGATATGGTTTTGAATTTGGATTGGACATGACCTGCCTTGATGGCTTGCTGGTCATGAGCTTGAGTTTGGATATGGTTTTGAATTTGGATTGGACATGACCTGCCTTGATGGCTTGTTGGTCATGAGCTTGAGTTTGGATATGGTTTTGAATTTGGATTGGACATGACCTGCCTTGATGGCTTGCTGGTCATGAGCTTGAGTTTGGATATGGTTTTGAATTTGGATTGGACATGACCTGCCTTGATGGCTTGCTGGTCATGAGCTTGAGTTTGGATATGGTTTTGAATTTGGATTGGACATGACCTGCCTTGATGGCTTGTTGGTCATGAGCTTGAGTTTGGATATGGTTTTGAATTTGGATTGGACATGACCTGCCTTGATGGCTTGCTGGTCATGAGCTTGAGTTTGGATATGGCTTTGAATTTGGATTGGACATGACCTGCCCAGGCTCATAGCCAATAGATGTTGTTGGCCAGAGTTAGGCTGATCCCCTTTATTAGTATTACCTTTGGAGAGCATTCGGATGCCCCCTGTTGATAATAGCAGGACGAGCTTTGACGTGCCCATGACACTTGTGGGTCTTCTTTGTTAACTTGTTGGAGAGAGGCTTTTGAGCAGCATCTTCTTCATAGGCCGGAAGGGATCCGACAATTGTTGGAAAAATCCCCAAATATGATCGGAGTCGCCTGGTAACCGAACCTGGCATGATTGTTGATGGCGAGTGGTCCATAAGTGACGGCCATCTTCAACAGCTTATGATTTGCCTTTTTGTTTGTACCTTCAAGGGAAAATATCAGTATTAGGACTTTCATGAAAAATATACGTATGTCTCATCCTTTGCTATGAATGGTGAGAAGAAGTCCCACCGGGCGTGCCAGTTGTTGACACGGGATTTATATCACTTTTGGGTGTATCATTTGATTTTGGATGCTCTTTTCATTTTATGTGGTTCATGTATTCATTTCACATGCTTTGAATTGTGTATTGTGATTTGCGGGGCGTGCCAGTCTGTCTAACAGACAGAAGAAAGAGTCCGCGCAATGCGGAAGAGAAATATTGGGTGTCCATGAAATGGACAGAGGTGTCCGTGTGACGGACGACTGGGTTGTCCATGAAATGGACGGGGATGCCCGTGTGACGGGCGACTAGGGTGCGCCGTTTTTTATCTGAACTCCTTGAGTCCCGTATCTATACTCATCAGGTGATTGAGGTAGCATGTGCTGGACCTCTGTCTCCATCGACCGGAGTCGATGTTACATTTACATCGAGTTAAGACTCTTGGTGTTATTTAACACCAGTTTTAACCCGAATACCATTCATAGCAAAGGGGATGAGAAAATACACACTTTTTTAGAAAATCCTGGTCATGATGTATCATTTTTCTTTTGGTTATTTTTTGAAATACTTTTGCTTTGAGTGTTTCATTTTGAAAAGACTACCTTTGTGGAGTCCGAAATATGACTTTTAAGAAGGGAACGGGTATATTTCCGTGAACCCATTTGGGGTCTCCCTCCTCTCCTTTTTTTGAGAAAGATGTTGTTTGAAGGTTTTATTTTGGAAAACCTGAGGATTATTATTGCAGACAGGCATATACCCGTGCATTTGATTCTGAACTTGGGGGAAGTTGTGATTCAAAGTAGCACTTCTGTATTAGAAGAGTCGCTACATTAATTCTTTTATAACATCCTTCTTTTAAATGAAGTCTGAATTGAGGCAGAATTTCCTTTCTCCTCGTTCATCGTTTCATTTATTCATCATTCATTTTTCTTTGCTTGTATGAGTATGATTTTTGGAGAACGTATGCACATATCTCCATGGATGTTCTTGTCAATTTGAAGTTCCTTTCTGGAAACTGTCCATACGAACACAGTTCTTGTGAGTATGCATTCATGCTGCTCTTGGGAGCATCTGAGCACAGTTCGGGTCCTATCACAGTTCGGGTCCTGTCACAGTTCGGGTCCTGTCCTCTTTTTCTTTGGATGTGTGTATATTATCACAATTTTCATAAATTTATTTTGGTAGAGTTTCCGCTTATGCGGAATGCCCTCACGGAGATATATTCATATGAACATGTACTTATATCCATGTGTCCCCGGAGAACCTTTATCAGGAGGGATTTTGCCCTTAAAAACGGTATGTGTGTATAATCATAAATTTGCAGTTTACGCATATTTTCTCACCGGTATTCCCTTTTGAGTGGAATGTCCGGTAAAAGGTACCATCTGCATATGCAGAATCCCTTTTGAGAGGTATACGCATATAATTGCGGATTTATGATTATATAGACATGTCCGTAGTCGGAGACTCCATTTGGGCAGAGTTTCCTCTTGGGAACACATGTATATAAATACAAAGTTTGTGATTATATTGATATGTTTTTAGAGGGAAAACTCTGGCATGGGCAGAGCTATCTTCCAAGAAACATATGTGTATAGGCACAAATTTGAGTTTTATAAATATGTTCTTAGACGGAATCTCCACTTGGGCAGAGTTTCCTCTAGGAAACATGCATATAAAAATACAAATTTGTGAATATACAAACATGTTCTCGGGCAGAATCTCCACTTGGGTAGAATCTCCTCTAAGAAACATATAAATATACACACAGATTTGAACTTTATAGATATGTTTTTAGGCGGAATCTCCGCTTGGGCAGAGTTTCCCCTAGGAAACATATATATAAAAATACGAATCTGTGAATATATGAATACGTTCTCGAGCAGAATCTCCACTTGGGCAGAGTCTCCTCTAAGAAACATATGCATATAGCACAAACACACCATCCCGGAGAGTTTAAAACTCGATGGGAGGTGGCATGAATAACAGAGGTATCTAAAATACCATATGTCCGGAATGGACGGTATTTAGAACCTATAGCCTGTGAGGGCCGGTGCCGCTATTGCGGACTTTAGCCGATGAAGTTTGCCGATGCCGCATACGGATAACCTCTCAACACTCGGGGGAAGAAGATTTGGTACCTTCACTCACACAAGAAATGAGATTGAGAGAGGAGATCGGAAACTTTGGGAATTTGGAATTTTTCTATTCTTTGGGGATTTCAGAAAATAGGGGGGCAGTAATTTCTCCAGGGAGCCGGCATCTCCCCGGGGCCGACCTCTTCAAATGGGGGGATGGGGGGCCTTTTATAGGGGAAGGCCCCCCCCTTACATGCGTGGGAGTGGGGGTTTAAACCGATGAGAGTTCCATCGGTTAGAGGGAAAATTCCCTCTAACCGATGAGACTCTCATCGGTTAAAGAAAAAAACTCCTCTAACCGATGAGACTCCCATCGGTTAGAGGGTTAAAAGCCCTCTAACCGATGGGGGTACCATCGGTTAGGGCTTTTCCTTTTTTTTATTTTCTGTTTTCTATATTTTTATTTTATTTTTTTGTTTTTTCTGTTTTCTGTATTTTTCTGTCTTTCTGTGTTTTTTTTTCTTTATTTTTCTGTTTTCTGTTTTTTTATGTTTTATGTTTTTTTTTTTTAAAGGGGATTCCCCTTAACCGATGGAGGTTTCATCGGTTAGAGGGGAATTTCCCCTTAACCGATGGAACTCCCATCGGTTAGAGGGGAAGACTCCCCTAACCGATGGCACTTCCATCGGTTGAAGGGGAATTTCCCCTCAACCGATGGAACTCCCATCGGTTGAAGGGAAAAATCCCCTTAACCGATGGTAGTCCCATCGGTTAGGGGATTTAAAGGGGATTTCCCCTCAACCGATGGTGCTTCCATCGGTTTGGGGAAATAATCCCCTTAACCGATGGTAGCCCCATCGGTTAAGGGGTTAAAAATTTTTTGTGTCCACAGTTACCTGTTGGAACGAACCCGCAGGGGAAATTTATATATGGACTTATGGTTTTTTTGATATGTATGGGCGTGCCAGACTGTTTTGGGAAAACAAACAAAAATAAACATTTTATGGGATGCACAGGGTTAAATGCCCTAAGCACTCAAATATTTATGGAAGTATTATGTATATATTCCGCATGCGTCAGTTTTATCAGGCGATTAGGGTGATCGTGTACTGGACCCTTCCTCACCAACCGGAGTCGGTGTTTCATTTACATCGAGTTAAAACTTGAACACCTTTGTACCATACATTTGTTAAAAAACCTTTGCCGACTATGGGGTAAGAAACAGTATTTGGACATCCATATTTTGCATCCGCAAATATCTTTATCGCATCTGTATTTATATTTCATGGCACACTTGTACAACCATTAAGTGTCGCCAAAAAAAACATACAAAAAAATATACCTTCTACATGTGTGTTTATTTTACAAACATGGAAAGACTCATTTACAAAAGGACATGGATGTATTAAATACCTGCACGGATTCTTTTGGACACTGACAGGCCTTCAACCAACAGAAGCAATCTTCAGGTTCCCTTTTTTTCTTTCTTCAGGTGCTCTGAAGAATCCTCTTTCCCTCCCCCTTTTTTCTCCTCTTCTTCCCTTATTTTTGAACATGTTTATCTCAGGTGTTCGAAGTAAACAAACCCGAGGTTTTTTGGTCGTATCTTGACCTCCAGAGACTTTTCGGTCGTATCTCGACATGTCCAAGGGTTTCTGCCGTTATTTGACAATCCCAAGACTTGGAGTGGCCTGCCATAAGCCAGGCCTCTCAGTCATTTCTTGACTTTGTCAAGCAGTTCAGGGAATTTCCGTCATTGATTGACTTCCCTAGATGCTCCTGCCATTTATCGGCTTGCTTGAACTTCTCCGCCATTTGTTGACAATTTTCGAGAACTCCCAATGTGCTCAGTCTTAAGTCACATCCAAAAGAGTGCACGCCGCTTCATAGAAGTGGCGTGGGTCCCACTCCACCGGGTTGGACAAAAGACATGAACCTTCGAACTATTTCTGCCATTTTCTCCGTCATAGGGACGTATCTAAAATTTTCTGGACAGCGGGGTATTCCTGCAATTTTTCCATAGACAGGACATATGTGTAATTTATTACACATGCACAAACTTTATATCTTCAGGGGCCTTTGTGTCATTTTACACGGTATCATGCCCACGTGGGGATCTTCATATTTTGAAGAACAAACATCCCCGGAGGGCTTCATCTCCCCCGAAAGAGAGAGTCTTCAATCGTTCCTCATCCCTGCCAACTTCTCTCCGTACCAAGTTACCAACCTCCAAAAAACCCCACCCTTGGCCTCCAATTTATAGAGGTTTTAGGGGCCAAGGGAAGGCCCCACGAGCAGCTTTGGCCGCCTGTGGGGTTTTGGCGCGAAAACCCCCCTGTGGGGGGTGATGCTGAAGAAAAAACACCCCGTGGGAGGGGGGGGTTCTGCTGGCAGAAAAACCTCTGTAGGGGGTCTGTGTTGCTACAGTACCCCCCGCCGTGGGGGTGGTTTGTGCTACAGGAACCCCCGTGGAGGGTTTTTGGTGGGTTTTGTAGCTCCTTTTTGGGGAAATTTGGGGGGGGGGGGGGGGGGGGGTTCTTTTGTTAATTTTTTGTGTCAACATTACCCAACCGAGTTTGAGCTGAGTTCAAGCACAAATTTGGGTGCTCACACAAATTTGAACTTAGTTCAGCTCATTTGCCCCCAGCTAATTAAGCACATATACCTGTACAGATGCATCAAATCTCTCATTTACTGCAACTAACCTCTGTGTTAGCAGCACTGTCGACCCATTTCCTTGTGACAGTTGTAACCCTAAGCTGGATCTGACCATCAGGGTTTTGGTAGCTGTAAGGACATGCATTTAT
Organism: Colocasia esculenta; assembly: GCA_014218235.1. Classification (NCBI taxonomy): domain Eukaryota; kingdom Viridiplantae; phylum Streptophyta; class Magnoliopsida; order Alismatales; family Araceae; genus Colocasia; species Colocasia esculenta. Next base: position 17,729,353 of record CM024759.1, read on the forward strand.
TAAGAAAACAAGAACTGCAGGTAAAGAAGAATGTAATATACATATACAAAATCAACAATATGAAATAGCAGGAGTGTACGTTGTTAAGAACTGCAGGTACAACTGTGGATTCGCATATCCAGGTTGACTTGATTTTTCACTGGGTGAAATGTCAAAAAAGACAGTCAAACACGTGCTCTTGTCAAGGCCACAGAGTTTCCATGATGTGGTATTTCCCTGTCCAATGACTGCATCGGCACAAGAGGAGCCATTCTGCAGATAGCAAATAACAAATTAAAAGTTATGATAAAGCTTGAATAGACAACATCTTGTGGGTATAGATAAACAACCTTCTCCAAAGATGTGCAAGGGCCGATGATCCCCTGAATCTTGATGTCCTTAGAGCAAATAATGTCAAGTGCACCACTGAAACATAAAAGTAAAAGAGTTTTTCCATGCATCAAACATATAATTCTTTTCTTAATTAGTGATAATCTGCTAAAGCATAAGAACCTTTGGTGAAAATACATGCTCATGCAAAACATCTAATTTGTCTGACCATTATCCTCAAACTTATACTACATGGAATGTACAACAGCTTATTCTCTGCTCAGAATTGTCCTCTTGTTGTACTGCACACCGTAGGGCACATCAGAGTAAGCAACACAAATTAAGATGTCATTCAATCTTGTCAATTTTTTATTGGATTGGGCCTTCCAACTCAAAGCATTAAGGTGATGAGGGGAGAGGGCTCCACTATTATAAGCACATTAAATTTTTGTCCATTTCCAATGTGGGATTATTCTTACATGCCCCCTCATGAGCAGGCCAATTTTAGGCTCTGTCGCATGGACCATAGACACATGGTGTGCAGCCCAGATCATACCATGGGATCTAATACCAAGTTAAAGTTATAATGGATTGGACCTTCCAACTAAAAACCTTATAAAATTAAACTACAATTTGGTCATAGTAGTCATCATATTCATTCATCGTCAGAAAACAGTATTATTATAGTTCTGAAAAAGATACTATAGTTTGATCATGACGTTAACAAGTGAAACAAAAATGGTTCTGCAACTAAGAAATGGCTAAAAAGGAACTAAGGGGTGCACTTGCTCCCATATGGGAAGGTGGAATGCTTAAATACCACATGAACCATTAAGACCTAAAACAAGGGAATTGTATAAAGCTTACTTAAAAGAAAGCCCGAGAGACTGTTCTCCATCATCAAAAATTCGCTTAAAAGAATCTTTGAAAACTGGATGCCCAAAACTTTCAGCAAGGACAACAAGGCCACCTGTCCTTTCAACAACCACCTTCAACTCTGCAACTCCTACCTGGATATCATTGTACACACACACACACACACACACACATGTATATATATATATATATATATATATATATATATACACATATATATATATATTTTTTTTTTTCAGATTACAATAAGTAACGAATGGGACATTTGCTTAATGAACATAACTCTAGCAGGTAAAAATGAGAAAGGCATTTTAAAATAATACTTCATGAAGGAAGAACTAAACTTACATTTCTTCTAATCCTTGTTATGAAAGTCTCTAAAAAGTTTGCCATTATTTCCATTATAAATGTCTTCAAATTTTCTGCTTCTGTCCCTGATTTTTCAAGGTAAAACCAATGACTATGATTTACTTATTAAAAAGCATCTTTTTTCAGAATACTGAGACTGCCAGTTATCAAGCCTGAATCACCAGCAACCCGAGTTACAAGCATTTGAAACCTCTGCAGTGCCCCCCCCCCCCAAGCCTGTGATATTAGAACCCATGTGAACAACAGGTTGCTACCTGCCTTGCCTTATGTCCATGGTGGTAGTTGATACCATGACCTTAAAATATAAAAGCTACTGTCCATTTCAACCTTAACTAAAAAGAACCAGAAAATCCTAAACAATCACGGATTCATGACAAAAAAACTAAAAACCATCTACAGTTTTGCAAAAAAAGGCGAAATTACAAACAGCAGGAGGCTGAGATTCTTTAAACCAAGGTTTGGCGCATCCCCGATTCGGACCGGATCGGGTTTTTCCTGATCCGATGTTTTTCCTGATCCGATCCGATTTGGGCGGATCGAACCGATTCGGTTCGATCCGCTTGGATTCGGCCAGAACCCTTATTGAAGGGATCCGGGCGCATCGGGCGAGCCGCGCATCGGATCCTCCCTGATCCGATGCGATTCGGGGGGATCGGCCCGGCTCGATCCGGCACGCCAAACCATGCTTTAAACCATCATATATCCAGATTTTCTTAAATCAACATTAATGAAAATGTGGTTTCACCCACTTTTGAAATGAAAATCTTACATGTACAATTGTCTATGAGTCAAGATGACAGTGTTCACTTTTAAATCCCTTTGTTGCAAAAAAAAAGGATGAGATTATATATGCCTACTTTATCGTGTTACATATTGTGCAAAGACGCACATCTGCCCTAGGTTTGATTGACCACCAAGGAAAGTCACAGGAAAACAGCCGATGGAGGTAGGCCTTCACGTCCACTGGCCTTCTCTCCAAAAAGAGAAAAAAACAAATAAACAGAACAAGAAAAAAAAAATGTAGACATCTAACTATTGGAGGTGGGCTTGGCCTCCCCTAGCCCTCTGTCTAAGAAAGCAATAAATAGGCATGTTGTCCACTTCACCAAGGGACTTTTGATCAATTTCAAAAGTGTTGAAAGCCTTTGGCCTATGGAAATATTTCACTTAATTTCAATAAATGGGCACGTTGTTCACATGACCCATGGACTTTATTTAATTTTGGAGATATCCAAGCCTTTGGCATTTGAACATGTTATGCTTAAGTCCTAGGAAAGGGGAATTATCGTCCACTTAACCCATGCGCTTTGATTAGTTTTGATTTTTGAATATGTCCAAGGCCTTTGGCATTTGAACATTTTATGCAAGTCCTATAAAGGGGTCATTGTTGCCCACATGACCCATAGACTTTAATTAATTTTAAACAAGTACATGGTCACTTTTATGTGAAACTGTCATCACATGGGTCTATTTAAAGGGTTCTTATTAAAGTAATTTTTTTAATATTTTATTCTTAAAATAATCACAGAAAAAATAATTCCTAAACTAGTCACCAAACTTGCCACATAGGCAAACTGGTGACTAGGAGATAAGGAGATAGGGAGCTCTCTGGTACAGCCCTTCACCACAAAGCCAGTGTTGCCAACACCAAGTGGACATTGCCAATACCAATCAAACCCTTTTGGTATTCCCAAAAACTTGGCTCGAAACCCCCATGCTAATGCCCACCGCCACGACTGTGCACACACCCAGCTGCCCATCCACCACCCGCACAGTGCTGCGACGAGGACCACCTTACACCCACCCCCACCACAGGCTCCTACCCACTGTAAACACCTATTTTCATTCTCCGAGTTGAGATCAATTTCTTGTTCATATTAATGATACCCCAAGTTGGTCATCATTCCTAACCCTTTCCTTCGCTTCTTATTAGCCTATTCTTGCTTAGGTTCACGCCCAATCTCAGATCAAGGCAAAATCCACGTGAAAAATCAAGTTCACGCAAAAATAGCATGAATGCGTCATGGGGACTGGACGTGTTTGTCCATCAAGTTCATGAACGCATTGTTTCGGGCTCATGCATTCTGACCACGCAATCTTTGATACGACGGAGTCTCAGGTTTCCCATGCAAACGACATATTCCGACTTGTACCGGGATTATCCTTGATAAAAGCACTTATTTAAGGGTCGTTTGAGGTTTAGAGTTGGAATTTGTCAACTTATTTAAGGGTCGTTTGAGGTTTAGGGTTGGAATTCATCATACTTATCCCCTAAAAATTCTCATGCTTATCCAAACCCAATATAGACTATCAAAACTGAACTTTTGGATTCTCTCTCATATCTGAGAATGGATGATTCTCCTATGAATAGCTTCTCTAGGGCTCTGATTACAAGGAGATTGGTGGGGAATTCTTTAAGAGACCTATGCCGCTACTACTAACCTTCTCCATCATCAAGAAGAACCCCATTTGGGGCAGTCTATCTGTCTCTTTCGTTAATTGTTCTTCGTATTCTCTCTCTTCTCATGCACACATATAGATAGCTTTCTTCTTTGTTCTTCTTCTGAAAACACTTTCTAGCATTCAACACACACCTAACTTTACCCACAAAAAGGTTTAAACACAACCTCTGGTGAGCCGCCACCAATTAGTATGATTATTCTTTTTATAGATGGATCTTGCACATAAGCTTATTCCAAGAGGTTTTATTCTCTTGCAATCTTCTTTGGCAGGTAGAGAGAAAGCAAGTAACACCAAGGCATTTGTTCTCTGACCGGTCGGAGAACAAAGAAGAAAGAAACCACTGTTTCGTGTTCAATGACAGAACGCAACATAGGGTTGGAATGCATTCTTAAACGCATCGCTAAGGGAGGACGCATTCACAGGTTTTCTTCCCTAACCCTTGTTTTCTTCTATTTTCCAAGGTAATTAGCACCGTTTTTATCCACATCATATTGGCAATTACTTTGGCGGCAATCATGAATATTTTAACAAATTTTCACACCTCCTTTTAAGGGTAAATTCCTTACCTTGGCGATCACAATGGGATTCCTGCTGCCCATTGTGATGTTTGCTTGCTTTCTTGTTGTTGTGTGTGTGTTCCACGCTATTTACGTATTGGGTTTAGTGTTTTTTCGGTTTGTGGTTCTTCATTTTTTTAGCATTTTTTTAGGCTTCATCAATTAATTCATCATGTTTAAGCCTATTTTAGTTAGTTTAGTCTTCTTGGTGGCGCTATTATTTGTAATGCATTGATTTCTATGTGTGCATAGGTGTTTTTCTCTTACTGTCTCTCAAGCCGTATGATGAGCCAGCTTCCTCAGTAGCATTTTGAATGCACCTGTCCAGGCTGATGTATTCATATCCTGAGGAACAACATCCTATTTACTATTTTGTTAGACTTTAGGCTAGCTTTCCATGCACTCCAGTAGTCCAGTGCACTTAGGATCATGCATACTTCATCTTTTTAGCTGTTTTGTCTCACCGCGGTGAGTGTATTCCTCTCGATCATGTATTCCTCACGGCCAACAAGAGTGCTCATTCAAGGACCTCTGTAAGTCTCCGCTGATCATGGATTCCCATACGGCCACTGAAGTAGTTGTACCTGGTGCCCCAATAGTCAGGTCATGCATGTGTAAGGCTTGTGCATAACCCTAGCTCACCCGAAGTCTTGGCCTTATCCCCTAGAAGTCCTACTGCTCGAGGGATCTGTGCTCAATTAATTTATCTACTAAAAGGCCAACTCAAACTCTTAAAACATAAACATAATTGCAAATTATTTGACTTAGGTGAGACTCCCCCTTCTTATCCCCTTCGTTTTTGTTAATTGATGAATTTGTGTGGGTCCCCTCTTCCCCTCTAATAGAGTCCTATCTCAAGCATGTACATGATTTTGCACGATCTTCTATATATACCTCCTACGAGGACAATTCATCCTGTAGATTCTCTATAAATCCAGCTCCGCCCGGCCCAAGGTCAACACCTACCAACCTGAAGAGGGCAACTTCTGTAGCCCTACCTCTACCTCTTTTGTTCAGGCCACCCAACTAGCGTGCCTCTCTCAAAATGAGCCCTCACCAAGCCCAATAGTTGATTTTCAGCGGCCAAAAGTCGAAGTGCGTCCTCCCCTAATGCTGTCAACCCAAGAGCTGGCTCTGACTTGTCTCACATTGTTCTAGCCTAGCCCAGATCCATTTCAACTTGGAACTCCCGGATCAGGCTACTCTTCTATTCAGCCTAGGTCATCATATCTGGTCCACTATTCTCAACCCCGTCTGAATTATTTTCAGCATTAATCTTATACTCAAGCTAGCTCTCATCCCTTCACCGCTCAAAACCCTCTGTTTGAGTCAACTTTTAATAAGAAAGAGCTTAGCAACCTACGGAGGGAGGTCAATCCAAAACCCTTCAATGATTCGCTTCCCAACTTTCAAAATCTTCGTGTCTCGCCTGCTTCTAAGCTTTTCGCCGATCACAAGCATATTGGAACCAAAAATCCTTATATTTATCTGAAGGAGTTCATCTATGAGTATGTGTCATACAAACACAATCATTGTCTAATGGCCTATCACTGCAAACGATCATTGTATGGAGCAACTCTAGAATCTATTCACTACCTTCTCATGAAGTTGAGAAATTTGATATTGTTCGAGAAAGATTTATCCAACAATACCAAGATAGGGTTGGACCCGAGTTTTCTATCACTGATCTAATGGTTGAAAAATGAAGCCCGACGAAAAGTTCATGATGTATGCCAACTGGTGATGACAAAATGGCCACACATGTCCAAGGGCATAGCCTGGAGGGCAAGAAAGTCAAAGTGATCATCGTCACATTCTAAGTATGAATGACATCAACACCATACAACAATTATACGGTTGATCCCGCTTCATCCAAACCCAACTCCATAACTCCCCTATCCCTTTCTTGTTAGAGGCCCAACAACTCACATTCCAAAATCAACCTCAAGATCCCATCATTGAGGCAGTACAAGTTGATGAGCAAGTGGATGTCATCCACAACCCACCTAGATATCCCACTTACCACTACATATCTCTGCCACATCCACGAGATCAACTCTCAACACCTCCACAAAACTAAGCACTTCATTGCCGCTAAACTCCACCATTCAACACCTATCCATCTAGGCACCCACTTGGCCTGAAGCAGACTTATTATCATCTGTTGTCGAACTTACTACCTGATGTCTTTGTAAATTTGATGTCAGTTAATGCATTGCAACTCCCTTCGGAGAAGTCGAACAAGGACATGGCCATCAACCGGTCTAAATATTGTCTATACCATTCCCATCTTAAACATATGGTCGCAGATTACTTCGAGTTTTAGGACATAATTTATGATTTGGAACAAGAACAGCAAATAGACTGGGCAATTATGCACAAGATCATCCTAGACATACAAGAAAAGAAGGAAGTACAAAGTCAGAGATAGCAACCACATGCACAGCCATCACGACAGGCAAAACAGTAGCCAAAGCAGCCATCACAATGGTTATCTCAACAATAACTGCCATCATAACAGCAACAATCCAAGCTGCAGTCAATGAAATGGATATTACTGTTGTACTCTGTAGATTTTGATGATCACAAAAACACTAATTCTCATTTATGTTGATAAGATCACAAAGCACCAATTCTCATTCATATTGATGACCCAAGTGTTTGATTTATTTATATTTATATTGACAGTTTAATTTGTGTGATAAGTGTGCAGTAATACAGAGTGTGTCGACTTGTTAATAGAGTGTGTCGACCTGTGTCAACCTGTTGACAAGAGTGTGTCGACCCACAAGGCAAAATTGGTCGACCGATTTTGTAATTTCAGTTAACCGGTTTTCCAAGTAACTAGGGTTCTGGGACAGTCCAAAAATCGGACGACCGATCCGAAAAAAACGGTCGACCGATTCCGGCGACGAGATTTCCTAATTTGAACGGATTCATTCCTTGAGTGGGAGTCTTGCCCTAGTTTGCACAAAGACGTCGCTCAAAGGTCTTCCAAGGGTCTTCCACTATAAATACAGTTTGTTTTCGAAATATGGAAGAGAGAGAGAGCCATCTCCAAGAGATCATCTCGTGCCCTAGCTTTCAAGAGAGGTTTGTGTTGTCCAGAGAGAGCCAACAGAAGCTCTAAACCTGTAGAAACTTGAAGAACGAGTCTTCTTCATCCAGGAGCCTTCCAGACGTTCCAAGGAGTAGTTGTTCATTTGAAAGGCGTAGACTTGGCCTTTGTGTTGCAAGACATCATTTTGAAGCTTTCTACATCGGCCCGTTCTACATTATGATAGTGTTAACAGAGACATTCACAAAGGCCGAACCTTTGTGATAAGTTCTCTGTGTTTAATTGTTGTTCTCCTGTCCAAGCTTTTTCTTTTGTTCTTAATTGAACCAGAAAACACTTTGTGTGGTTGGGGTGTGGTGCGTGCGACACGCTACACATCAGGTTATCTCATCCCTGGAAACGAGTGGGGTTTGTGTTGTCCCCAAAAACAACCGTGTGTAGGGGTTTGTGACTTGTACCCAGGTTAAACAAGTTAGTGGAGAAATCTTCACGGGGTGTAAGGTAGTGGACGTAGGCGCACAAGTGTGTGTTAGCCGAACCACTCTAAATCCTTCGTGCATGTGTAGTTTCTTTCCATCTCTTCTATCTCCATTCTACGTACGTTAGGATAGTTGGTTTCGTTGTTTACTTATTATATTCCGCTATGCATCTCACATGTTAGATTTGCTTAATTAAATTTAATGTCTTGTGTGAAAGATTTTTTTTTTTAATTAGGCGATAATCAATTCACCCTCCCCGCTTGGTTGTTGTGGAACGCGGAATTTCTTCGATTTTTTTGGTTTCGCCTCGGAGGCTTTAATTTTCGGGCGTGCCAGACTGTTTACAGGAAATAGACAAAGATTTCTTTCGTAAGGTGCATTGGGTGTAAACCCCGAAGCCCTCGAATATTTCATTTCAATTTTTCCACGTGCGTCCGTATTTTCAGGTGATTGGAGTGGTCGTGTACTGGGCCGTTCCCCACCGACCGGAGTCGATGTTTCATTTACATCGAGTAAAAAACTCGAACACCTTCGATGCGATATGTTTGTTAAAAGACCTTATGCCGAAATTTAGAAGAAATAGATGACAAGTAAATTTCCACAAGTTGCTCAAGTGCATTCATGACATTAACATCGACGCCTTTAATAGGATTTTTGTACCTCCATTAGGCGTTTACAATATATGCCATTTACATTTGCGCTCGCGACGGGGTGTTTGTGCCACCGTCGGGCATATACAACATGTCATTTCATTTACGCTCAAAACGAGGTGTATGTGCCTCCGTTGGGTGTTTACAAAGCATGTCATTTCATTCATGTCGACGACGGGGTGTTTGTGCCTCCGTCGGACCATTACACGTTATCATGTTTGCATTTCCGTCGACAATGGGGCGCTTATGCCTCCGTCGAACAATACGCCCCAACGTGTGCCATTTCGTGACACCAGAGGACTCATGCAACAACAATACTAGATGTTGGGTCTTATATGATGACTTGCAGAGTGATCAGCAGGAGCTTTCCTCCCAGCAGCACGAACAGGGCAGAGAGGCCCGAAGCATGCCCACGGAAAGCGGAGAGAATCCTCCACACTCGGGGAACTCAAGCGCGAGAGCGAGAGTCTTGGGTGGGTTTTTCTTCCCACGAACGCCTCTCTTTGTGTGGAGGGCTGCCCCTCTATTTATAGGGGCGCTGGCCGATGGTTTGGCGGGGGTGTGCGGCTCGGCGGGGGTTGTTGACACGGGAAAAATATCATCGATCATTCATTTGATTTTGAATGCTCATTTCGTTTTATCTGGTTCATGTATTCATTTCATTTGGATATTCATTTATTTCACGTGCTTTGATTCGTGTATCATGATTTGCGGGGCGTGCCAGTCTGTCTAACAGACAGAGGAGAATCCGCGCAATGCGGAGGAGAAATATTGGGTGTCCATGAAATGGACGGAGGTATCCGTGTGACGGATGACTGGGTTGTCCATGAAATGGACGGGGATGCCCGTGTGACGGGCGACTAGGGTGCGCCGTTTTTTTTATCTGAACTTCTTGAGTCCCGTATCGATACTCATCAGATGATTAGGGTAACATGTGCTGGACCTCTGTCTCCATCGATCAGAATCGACGTTACATTTACATCGAGTTAAGAATCTTGGCATTATTTAATACCAGTTTTAAACCGAATACCATTCATAGCAAGGATGAGACAATATACACTTTTTTCAGAAAATCCTGGTCATGATGTATCATCTTTCTTTTAGTTATTTTTGAAATGCTTTTGCCTTGAGTGTTTCATTTTGAAAAGACTGCCCTTTGTGGAGTCCGAGATACGTCTTTTAAGAAGGGAACGGATATATTTCCATGAACCCATTTGGGGTCTCCCTCCTCTTCTTTTAGGTTGTTTGAAGGTTTTATTTTGGAAAACCGGAGGATTATTATTGCAGACGGGTGTATACCCGTGCATTTGATTCTGAACTTGGGGGAAGTCATGATTAGAAGTAGCATTCCTGTATTGGAAGAGTTGCTACTTCAACCTTTTTTTTTTATGACGTGATATTCTTTTACAACATCCTTCTTTCAAATGAAGTCCGAGTTGTTTAAATGAAGTCTGGATTGAGGCAGAATTTCCTTTCTCCTCGTTCATCGTTTCATTCATTCATCATTCACTTTTCTTTACTTGTATGAGTATGATTTTTTGAAGAATGTATACACATATCTCCATGGATGTTCTTGTCAATTTGAAGTTCCTTTCTGGAAACTGTCCATATGAACACAGTTCTTGTGAGTATGCATTCGTGCTGCCCTTTGGAGTATCTGAGCACAGTTCGGGTCTTGTCCCCTGTTTCTTTGGATGTGTGTATATCAACACAATTTTCATAAATTTATCTTGGCAGAGTTTCTGCCTATGCAGAATGCCTTCACGGAGATATATCCATATGAACATGTACTTATATCCATGTGTCCTTAGAGAATCTTTGCCCGGAGGGATTTTGCCCTTAAGAAAGTATGTGTGTATGAACACAAATTTGCAGTTTACGTATATTTTCTCACCGGTATCTCTGTTTGAGTGGAGTATCCGGCAAAAGGTACCATCTGCATATACAGGATTCCTTTTGAGAGACATACGCATTAAATTGCGAATTTATGACTATATAGACATGTCCGTGGGCGGAGACTCCATTTGGGCGGAGTTTCCTCTAGGAAATATACATATAAAAATATAAATTTGTGAATATACAAACATGTTCTTGGGCAGAATCTCCCCTTGGGCAGAATCTCCTCTAAGAAACATATAAATATAAACACAGATTTTGAAATTTATAGATATGTTCTTAGGTTGAATCTCCACTTGGGCAGAGTTTCCTCTAAGAAACATATATATAAAAATACGAATCTGTGAATATATGAATACGTTCTCGAGCAGAATCTCCACTTGGGCAGAGTCTCCTCTAAGAAACATATGCATATAGCACAAACACACCATCCCGGAGAGTTTAAAACTCGATGGGAGGTGGCACGAATTACAAAGGTATCTAAAATACCATATGTCCAGAATGGACGGTATTTAGAACCTATAGCCCATGGGGGCCTATGCCGCTATTGCGGACTTTTAGCCGATGAAGTTTGCCGATGCCGCATACGGACAACCTCTCAACACTCGGGGAAGAAGATTTGGTACCTACACTCACACAAGAAATGAGATTGAGAGAGACGGGGACTTTGGAAATCAAAATTTTCTATTGTTTGGGATTTCACGGGAAGGGGGTGTTGAACCCGAAAATATCGGGATTTAAACAAGTCCCGGGTGGCAAACTCGTCCGGAAATCTACAAAAGTTTGGGAATAAACCCCGGCCTCCCCACTCGAACACCGGAGGATAAACAGATTCGAGTCCGTATGTCAACCCGGAGTATGGCGTTCGAAAGTCCCGTCAACAGCGGAAATACGCACCCCGGATAGCCGAAAATTGATGTCCGGACTCACGCTAAAGGTCGCGTATGACTCGGATGGGTCCGAAAAGGTTAAATGCACGTGCCCTCCGAAAATGAGGTCAAACGCACGTGAGATGGGCAAGAACGCACGTCGAATGCACGTCAAATGCATGCGGGCATGTGTGCGCACGTGTGCCGCACGTGCCATGATAAACCAGCAAAACTCCCAGAAATCCTCTCGAAAATGACCAAGGACGGAGAGGGGCACCGGTCTGTGCCTCCGCCAGGTAGGGAGGGGCGCCAGTCTGCCCCCCCGCCAGGCAGAGAGGGGCGCCAGTCAGGCCCCTGACTGGCGGCCCCCTCAGCCAGCAGGAGGGGCGCCAGTCAGGCCCCTGACTGGCGGCCCCTCAGCCAGCCAAGAGGGGCGCCAGTCAGGCCCCTGACTGGCGGCCGCCTCAGCCAGCAGGAGGGCTGACCGGTCAGCCCCCCTGACCGGCGAACCCCCCTCCGCTTGCAGGAGGGGCGCCGGTCAGGGCCCTGACCGGCGGCCCCCTTTCTGCCAGCCAGAGAGGGCCGCCGGTTAGGCCCCCTAACCGGCGCCCCCCCTCCGCCAGTCAGGCCCCTCGCGGGGCACCCCGCCGGTTGGCCCCCCTCAAAATCTATAAATAGGGGGCAACCTCCCCATTCACAAGCATGCCATTCGGCCCCAAAAAAAAAAGGCGGATTCTGCCCAAAAACCAGGCCAGCCAAGAAAGAGGCCGAGCACCGCAGCGAGCGTCTCGCAGAGAGTCGCCGAGAGCCCTACGTGCGCGAGCTTATATAGGCCGCACGTACGGGGGAGAAAGTCTTTGGCGTCTGTCGGTGTTCTATCCTCCACGATCGGGCCCTCCTGCGCTCGTCCGTGAGAAGACACCACAGGTTGTCATACGACCCCGGCGTTTTCATTTAAGTCCTCCGGTGTCATGAAACGACACACGTCGAGGCCATGTTTAAATCCTCCGGTGTCATGAAACGACGCACGTCGAGGCCATGTTTAAGTCCTCCGGTGTCATAAAACGACACTCGTTGAGGCACATGTTTAAAGTCCTCCGTCGTCATCAAACGACGCACGTCGAGGCCCATGTCTAAAGTCCTCCGTCGTCATCAAACGACGTACGTAGAGGCAATGTTGCTCAGGCGGAGGCACAAACACCCTGCCAGGGGCATACCCCCATTTGAAGAAATATACCATTGACGATTCGGATTGGGCCATAGAACGGTTCCGAGCTCCGAACACACGCCTCTCGGCCCAGAGTCTGCCCGTGCTCAAAGGTGGTCCGTGCGTGAGCTTGTATAGGCCGCACGAGTCGGGGGAGGTCTTCAACACCCGTTGGTGCTTCCTCTCCGTGGTCGAGCCCTCCTGCGTTCGCCCACACGGAGACACCACAGGTTGTTATAAGACCCCCAAGGCATGTACTTAAGTCCTCCAGCGTCATGAAACGACGCACGTCGAGGCATGTACTTAAGTCCTCCGGCGTCATGAAACGACGCACGTCGAGGCATGTACTTAAGTCCTCCGGCGTCATAAAACGACGCACGTCGAGGCATGTACTTAAGTCCTCCGGCGTCATAAAACGACGCACGTCGAGGCATGTACTTAAGCCCTCCGGTGTCGTAAAATGACGCACGTCGAGGCACATATGTTTAAGTCCTCCGGTGTCGTAAAAAGACACACGTTGAGGCATGTTAACCTATGGAGGCACAAACACCCCACTGGTAACACATATGTACCCACCATCGTGTAAACGTCCGACGGAGGCACATACACCCTGTCGTCAACGTCCGTGTACTTGGCTTGTTATATACACGCCCAGTGGAGGTACAAAACCCCACTAAAGGCGTACATGTAAATGTGAGCGTCATGTCATAAATATAAATGACATGAGCATGCTTGAATAAAATTGTGGAAATTCATTTGTCATCTGCCTTTTCTTCTTTAAATTTCGGCATACGGTCTTTTAACAAACATTACGCATTCGAAGGTATTCGAGTGTTATACTCGATGTAAATGAAACATCGACTTCGGTCGGTGGGGAACGGTCCAGTACACGACCACTCCAATCGCCCTGAACGCGAGCGCGCGCGGAAAATAAATTCGAGGGTATCAGGGTTCGCACCCAATACTCCTCATAAAATAATCTTTGTCTGTTTCTCGCAAACAGTCTGGCACGCCCACGCAAAAGATCCATCTCGAAGACAGGAGAGGTGGATCGAAAAAAAAAGAGAGAAATTTCCGCGTTCCAACAATCTGGCACGCCCGGTGGGACTGTTCCTGCCTTCCATGCATATGTAAAAAGACCGTATGCCGATATAGAAATAAAAGATGACTAATTTCCACATCACAGGTACAAGGAGCGAAAGCCGGCATCAAACGCCCGTCTCCACCTGCAACTCAAGCTTGCTCGATGGCCGCCGTCACCTACGGTCCGCAAGTCATCGCATGCCACGCCAAATGTGGCTACCTCGCCGTCCCGCTCGTGTTCGGCGACTTTCCTGCAGTGGTGGGATCCCCCTACTTCCTAGGGGTGGTCCCCGCCGTCCAAGCTACCCCGAAGGCGGCGCCTGAAGCTACTGCAACCAGGGGCACCAAACCCCGTCCAAGTCAAGGCCGAGTCTTCTCGGTGAATACCATTTCCTGTGCGGCCATCTCCAGAAAACGGGGACAGCGCCAGGGACGCAGGGGCAGCAAGCCCCGCGCGGTCGTCTCCAACTCCGGGAAAACGGTGCTAGTTGGCGACATCCGCGTTAGGCTCGATGGAGGCGAGCCGATACTGCCCCGGGACAGAAGCGTCCCCACGGTGGCAACCTCCAACAAATACGCTCCCCTCCAGGGGATGCGTCAAGAAGATCGGGACTCCTCAAAAGGAGCCCAACAGGGGCGGGCATCAAGCTCGGCGCCCCAACCGCCTCGCAAAATGAGGCAAATGTGGGTGACCAAGCAGGAAGCCCGCCACATCAAACAAGCCAGAGCGGACCAACCCGCCGAAGGCTCCACGAAGGCGACGGTACTTGGGCGAGAAAAAGCTCAAGAAACCGAACCTCCTCGTCCCCGCGGACATAAACGCAGGGGCATTTATAGGAAGCCCAACTTCGTCCCCGCCCAAGCGGAAACTGCTGAAGGGGGAGACGCCAGTCAAGCCGGAGCTTCCACATCTCGAGTCTCGGTCTTTGAAAGACTGAGCGCCTCAGTCTTCACCAGGCTGGGAGCGGTAATCCGTCCAAGCACTCAGAAGCCCAAGAAGCGGAGAGTGCAGCGGACGCCTGAAGAAGGTGGAGGCATGAAGATCTTCACCTGCTACGCTTCTGGAAGGGAGGCACCTGGGCCATCCGGCATCCCTGCGGGAGCGCTCAGGATAAATGAGTCCGGACAGGACGACGAAGCTGTCCTCCGGTACACCCGGAGTGCTGCCAGGAGACTTCTCCAAGGGCAACAAGGCACTCAGGCTGAGCCCTCGAACCTGGGACAACTTCTCGAGCCTCCACTCGATCGCGATCAAAGGCCCCTTCCGAATCAGGTCCAACTGGACCCCGAAGGAGGGGAGGAAGACGAAGTCGCCAGCCTCCGCCTCGGAGATCAGCAACTGCCGGCTGACGGAGAGCAAACTGAAGTGTTCCTCATGCCGCCAACCAGAGCTGCCTTCCAAGCGATGACGGATGACGCCAAGTATGATTTCATACAGCGTTGGCAGGCTGAAATGGCCGCACTCCTGGCCGAGCGAGGACAGCAGGCGGGGGCAAATGCGCCACGCCGCCTAGTGCCGACGGCAAACCAAAATGCTCGGACAAGACATCAACAAGGCGACCTGCCCGATGTCAACACACGCATAGCCGCGGCCAACGACTATACTGTCGATCCGGTCCAACAGCCACGCAGGGGTATAAATTCCCAAGCCTCCGCGGCTGAAGATATCGTCGCCCAGCGACGAATGATTGAAAAGATCGTGGACGACCGCTTCGCTCAGCGAGGCGAGGGAACTGCCACTGTGGATCTCTACAGTGTGCCGTATCCCGTCCACCATCAATTCAAGAAGCTGCCACCGGACTTCCCCAAGGCGCCGAAGTTGCAGAAGTTCGATGGACAGGGCTCACCAAATGAGCATCTGGCCTACTATATAACGGCCATGGGAGAGTTGGCATTCGACGAATCCTACCTCCTCCGCTACTTCGCAACGTCCCTGACAGGCACCGCCTTCCAGTGGTACTCCAGGCTGAGGCCCAACTCCATTGTCGATTGGGCCGACCTCCAAAAGAAATTCATCGACCGGTTCCAAACGGCCGAGAGAAAGGTATCGCTTGCAGAGCTGTGCTCCCTCAGGCAAAGAAAAGGAGAAACGGCACTCGACTTCATCAAGCGGTGGCGTGACTTCAGTATGAGGTGCGACAATCCCCCAACGCAAGAAGATGCCATAACCATCTGTCGACGGGGCCTGGCGGCGCAAATAAGCGAAAAGCTGCTGGGAACAAACATCAAGGGTTTCGACCAGCTCAACGCGGTCGTGGCGGAGATCGAAATGTTCTTCGCCGACAACCCGATGCAAGCTCCCCCAAAAATTAAGCCGGGCAAGGAGCGCGCTGTGGGCAGAGAAGCCAATGCTGTGGACTTCGCCCCGCAAAGCAAGGGGAAGAAGGTCATGACCTCCGGCGCCCCAAGCAAGAAGGTGGAAGAAAAGCCGCCCCCAACTTCGCTGCCACAGCGTATGAGCACGCCGTATTCCTTCAAAAGGGACCATACGAAGATGCTCTTCAAGCTGTGCATGAAGAATGACTTGCTCAAGCTTCCGGCCTTGAGGAGACCAAGTGAAGCGGATAGGGTGGATGAACCAAATTACTGTCTCTACCACCGCATGCTGGGGCACTCCGTTGAGGACTGCTATGTCTTCAAAAATGAAGTACAGAAGCTGATCCAGAGTCGCCTCATCACCATGCACGAACATCTGGTCGATCCCCCACAGCCCCATGCTTGGGACCAATCGAGGCAGTCGGCCAATGTCATCCATGTCAATGCGCCGCCTCCCGAGCCAGAAGACCCCGAGGCAAATCCTTGGGACGCTCATTCCACCAACGGATGGGAGGGGGATCACCCCTCAGCCTCGGAGCACAGGACATGGTCCGAGACAGTGCAAAACCTGGAAAGACAGGTCCAGTCGCTGCGGCACGGTCAGCGCCAGACGTTGATGTACTTGAGGACCATGCAAGAAAACCTGACAACCCTCCAGCAAGGACTCCAAGGGCCCGCGGGCACACCTGCGCCCCGGACGCGCCCTCCCTGCGGGGGGTGGATCTCGGAGGAGTCTTCGAATCCGTCTGATGACGAAATCGCCGGGAGATTGTACTCCTTCCCGCGACATCGGACGCTGGCACTCTACCGCACCTGCTTGCGAGCAGGACTATTGGGCTGCCAGCCGCCAACAAGCGTCCCGCCAAACTACTGCATATACCATCAAGATGCGGGGCACGCTTTAGAGGACTGCCACGTCTTCAAAGACAAGGTTGAAGCATGGGTCAACCAAGGGATTATCGACTTGGGCAACTCCCGGGTCAACCCGCCGCAGCCTCACATCCGCGAGTGGACGGACCATTCAGCTGACGTTGTCACGCATACAGTCAACGTCATCGACCCGCCGGAAATTTATACACCGGTGGCCTTCACCTTTCCGGACCCGGATATGATAGAAGGCGGCTCATCCGGCGAAGCCCCTACCTGGTGGTGCCCGGGAGGGAGAGTTCCCCATCACAGCCGCTTGGCGACCGGAAACGTTGGGGAAATCTTCGAAAAGCTCCTACAACGAGGTGTCGTGATGGCTCATACACCGCCGCCGACGTACACTGAAAGGGAGTTGAACCACCCCATGTACTGTCGGTACCACGCCTTGCTGCTGCACCCTACAGACAGGTGCCCCGATGTCCGGGTTGGGTCGAGTCCCTTATCCAAAAGGGGAAAATCGACCCGGAAGGCAATTCCATGGTCCTGATGAGAGCCAGGGAAGCAGCCCAGCGGGAATTTGAAGAAAGCGACTATATGCGCTTCAAGAACCTCCGAGCCCCCGAAGCTGATGAACAAGGGTGGCTCGTGCCGCCGATGTCGTCCATAGCTGACGCTGAAGGCGCGAGCTTGGGGCAGCGATTCAGGAACATATCCCTGAAAGAGTAGCCCATCTTAAGATGCAATCGAGAGGACCCGGATATGACAGAAGGCGGCTCATCTGACGAGGCCCCTGCCCTATGGTATCCCGGGTGGCGAGTCTCCCCGAATCTCTTTGCGACCGCAAAGACTGGGGAGATCTTCGACAGACTCTTGCAGCAAGGCTGTGTAAAGGCGCATAGGCCGCCACCAACATATACGGAGAGGGAGTTAAACCACCCCATGTATTGCAAATACCATGCCATGCTGCTGCATCCCACGGATATGTGTCCGATTGTCCGAGACTGGGTCAAGTCCCTCATCCAAGAAGGGAAGATCGACTCAGAAGGTAATCCGACAGTCCGAGCCGAGGTCAGGGAAGAAGCCCAGCAACAACTTCCTCGGCGAAAGAAGGGGTCTCGACGACATCAAGTCTCCCCTCCCCATGAGCAAGCTCCGGAAAATAGGAGCAAGGGGCAGTGCTTCGAGAACTCGCCTCCGCGAATACTCAAGCGCCAAGAAAAAGGCTGCAGGGGCAAGAAGCCGGTGACAGAGCCAGCCGCCCCGGAACCGAGCCCCTATTGGGCCGAGTTCCAACAACTGCCGCCCGAGGTAGTCGAGCAGGCAATTGACTCCACTTTCCAGCATCAACAAGATGAAGCTGGTTGGACGACGGTGGCGTCCAGAATGCGCACTCTGTCAATATTCCCTAAGAGGGGAAGGTCGCACGGTCGTCTTGGCCGGGAGACTACCCCTCAAGCGACAGAGCAAGCCAAGCCGCTGACGCCGCTCGAAATGGCGCGTGCGGTGCAGCAAGAAAAGAACCGGCGCAAGAACATGAAGAGGCGCCTAAAGAAGCAAGCTGAGCAAGAGGAGGCCGCGGCAGCCCCAGCAAAGCTCACTCCACTCCAGAAGCTGCAAAAGCTCATTGATGATCTGGAGGAGTATATCCCCTCTAAACCTACTTGGGGAGTCCCTCTGGACATATACATCCCGTGGGAAGAAATGGAGCGCAAAACAAGGCTTAAAAGCTGGCTCCATCAAATGCTGCAAAGGGCTCAAGAAGGCGAGAAGCTGCCTCTGCCCGAAGAACTGGCCATCTTCTATAAGGAAGATGAAATCACCATCGAGAAGCTGGAAGAAATGCTGAAAGACTTCTCGTGCAACATGGTGTCGATACCGCCGCCAGCAAGCTTGCAATCACCGGCCGTTACGCCCCTTGTGGCAACATATCGGCGCCGCAACCGAGGCAAAGGAAAGGGCCGTGGACGAGGAAAGAAATCCTCTCCGTCCCCCAGCGAGAAAACCAACTCGCCCGACCTGGGCAAGACTATTGTCTTCCGAGGAGAAGAGCCTCGGCCTGCCCCGGAAATAGAGGTGCGGGCGAACTCCTTCATCTTCGACCCATCTGACGAGGAAGAAGAAGAGCAGCGGGACATCGCTAGTGGGCTCTCCGATCGGAGGGCCGCCCAGCCAGTCCCCTTCGTCCTGTCCGACGACGAAGGCATGGGGGATGGGCGATCCCCAGCAAGTTTCTCAATCGGAAAACTCCTGTCTCGGCCGTCCGGCCCACTCCGTCCGGAAGCGGCAAAGAAGAAACCGCCGCCCCGGAGGAGGATGGCCTAGGCTCGTTGTTCGAAGAAAAGCCGGACGAACAGCCAGTGGCAAGACGGGTCAACCAATTCGGGCAACCGATAAAGGCCCTGGAGGATACCGTCCCACCATTGGATCAAACCCGTGCCCGGGCTGACCGCAAAATCATACAGCATATGAAGCGGTTCCCGACCAACATCACCATATGGGATGCCATTGCCTGGAGCAAAGAGTTGAGAACGGCGCTCGTCAAAATCTTGCAAGAGCCCGAGGTCTACGAAGCTGACGTGACCGAACTCCAGGCGCAAGCCCTAGAAGCACTGGTGGCGGAGGTGACCTTCTCCGACAAGGACATGCTGTTGCCAACGCTATACCACAACCGCCCGCTGTACATGCAAGGGAAAGTCAATGGGCACGAGCTCAACCGGATCCTGGTTGACCCCGGGGCGTCAATCAACATCATGCCCCTGAAGACTTTCAAGTCTCTATATCTCACGCCCTACTTGCAAAGGGTAAATGACATCAGAATCGCTGGATTCAACCAGAATTCTGAGAACGCCTTGGGGAAGGTGGAAGTGCAGCTGGCCATGGACGGCCTCACTACTAAGGTCGTGTTTTACATTATCAATGCAAACACGTCCTACAAAGCCCTCCTGGGAAGACCCTGGCTCCATGAAAATCGGGTCGTCCCCTCGACTCTCCACCAATGTATAAAATACATCAAAGAGGAGAGCAGCATACGGTCTTTGCCGACCGAGCCCCGTTCCGCCCAAATGAATGCAACCTGGCGGACGCTCAGCTGTACTTCGGTGAGCCTCTCGGCAAGCCAACACCGCGTCAAAAGGCAAGGAAAAACAAAATGCCGACGCAAACCAAGCAAGCCAAGATCGGGACGAGGAAGAGCTCTTCACGGTCAACAAAGACCTCCTTGAAGCTCACCGGCTCAGCCGCCTCGCCGAATCCACCACGCCCGGGCCAAGTTGTCCAGAAAGGCGTGAAATCAACTATGAAGCAAACGCCATCGGCGAGATCATCAACCGAAGCATCTCCTTGCCGCCGGCGTACATGCAGCTGCCCTTCCATAGGGAGGAGCAATGGGTGGAGCGACTAAAGACGTTCGTTGTCACCCATTACAGAACCGACAGCCTCGAAGAAGGCGAGACGCCGAAGCCGATCCTCTTCTACAAAGGAGACCCGCTTCCTTGTGGGCCCCTCGAAGACGACTTCGGCTGGAGCCGAGCGACTCAAGTCGCCCCAGAGCCCGTTCAAGAAATGGACGACATGCCCGAGCACATCAAGAAATTGTGCCAAAGGCAAAAGATTGCACAAATGCAAGACCCCTCGCGACGGGAGTACTTCCATCGGCTGTGGTACCCGAAGCAACTCCGAGGGCAACCGCCCTATTGTGCAAAAGACACTCGGGGGTTGGGCTATGGTCAGGAGGCGGAATGCGAGGCCTACCATACGGTCAACACCGTGGGGCTCGCGCCCTCACCTAATCATTGCCCTTCCGGTGGGCAGTCTCCTACCCCCGCTACAAAGCCGCAGCAAGGGGAGGCCGCCCTCGTCCCACCAAACGGGACGTTGTGCCGAGAGGCACCTCAAAGCGAAGGAAGTCATTTCTGGCCGATCACAGAAGAAGGCTTCAGATATTATGACGTCCACGTTGCTGACTCCGATGAAGAAAAGGACTTCATCGACCTACAGCCGGCACCCCGCGAACTCGAAGACGGCGGACAAGCTACGGTCGACGAACTGGTCGAACTCGACCTCGGGGAACCAAAAGAACCCCGACCAATCTTCGTCAGCGCCCTTTTGAACGAGGAAGAAAGACAGTCATACCGGCAACTCTTGCTGGAATTCAAAGACTGTTTCGCGTGGACATATAAAGAAATGCCAGGCCTGGACCCCTCCGTGGCTGAGCATGAGTTGTCCATACTCCCCGCAGCGAAGCCGGTCAAGCAGGCCCAACGGCGTATGCGCCACGAGCTGGAGCTGAAAGTAAATGCCGAGGTGGACAGACTTCTTCAAGTCGACTTCACCGAGCCATGCATCTATCCAACGTGGCTAGCCAACATAGTGCCGGTCAAGAAAAAGAACGGCGAAGTCCGAATCTGTATCGACTACAGGGACTTGAATAAAGCCTGCCCGAAGGATGACTTTCCGGTCCCGATCACCGAAACTATGATCGACATGACCACAGGGCATGAAGCGCTCTCCTTCATGGACGGGTCGTCAGGCTACAATCAAATCCGTATGGCACCTAAAGATAAGGGTCATACCGCCTTCAGGTCCCCTAAAGGGATCTACAACTATAAAAGAATGCCCTTCGGCCTGAAGAACGCCGGAGCCACCTACCAACGAGCCATGACCAAGATCTTCGGAGAAATGCTCCATGACTCGGTCGAGTGCTACGTTGATGATCTGGTCGTCAAGACCAAAAGGCGGGAAGATCACCTAGGCGACTTACGCCAGGTCTTCGAAAGGCTTCGCCAACATCAACTGAAGATGAACCCGATGAAGTGCGCCTTCGGCGTATCGAGCGGCAAATTCCTCGGCTTCGTTGTCAAATACCGCGGGATAGAAATTGATCCCGTCAAAATCAAGGCTATCAGAGAGCTGCCGCCGCCGAAAACCTTAACGGAGCTGAAATCTCTCCAAGGAAGGCTGGCCTACAGAAGGCGGTTCATCTCCAACCTTGCGGGCAGGTGCGCCCCCTTCAGCAAACTGATGAAGAAAGGAGCCCCATTCATATGGGACCATTCATATGGGACCAAGAGTGCCAAGATACTTTTGAAGAAATCAAAGAGTATCTCCTTACTCCCCCTGTCTTGGGAGCCCCAGTGAAAAATAAGCCGCTCATCCTCCATATCGCGGCCATGGAAACGTCGCTGGGAGCGCTCCTGGCGCAAACAAATGAGGAAGGCAAGGAGCAACCGCTCTACTACCTCAGCAGGATGCTCGTGGGTCCGGAGCACCGATATCCCCCAGTGGAGAAGGTGTGCCTGGCATTGATATTTGCCGTCAAGAAATTACGGCACTATCTGCTAGCCCATCAGGTCAGCCTCATCTCGAGGATAGACCCGCTAAAAGCGCTCCTCACCCAACCTGTACTGTCAGGAAGGATGGGAAAATGGGCTCTTCTCCTCATGGAGTTCGATATCACCTTCGTCCCGACAAAAGCAATCAAAGGGCAAGGTATGGCGGATTTCCTAGCGGCACATCCGCTCCCAGCCGGCTCTCCCCTCGAGTTCAAGCTTCCGGAAGAGGAGACGCTCTCATCCCCTCACGGGGAGGGGACCCAACAAAAAGAAGTCCCCATTCAAGAAAATGGGAACACTCTCGCCATAGAGTTACCACACTGGGAACTTTACTTTGATGGCGCTTCCCGGGTGCTCAAGCAAACTGACGGCACCACAACTTATACCTCCGGAGCGGGCATTGTCCTGGTGACTCCACAAGGGGGAATACTGCACAACTCATGTGCCCTCATGAAGCCATTGACCAACAATCAAGCAGAATATGAAGCGCTGATCGTGGGACTTCAACTGGCTGCCGAAATGGGCATTAAGTGCATAAAAGTCTACGGAGACTCACAGTTGGTCATCCGTCAAGTGCTGGGAGATTACGAAGTTCGAAAAAAGGAACTGATTTCCTATCATGCCAAAGTAATGAAGCTCCGCGAGAGATTCTGCTTGTTCGAAATCGGACATGTCCCTAGAGGGCAAAACTCTCAGGCGGATGCGCTAGCCAAACTGGCGTCCGCCCTAAAGCTTCCTCCCGAAGGGGAGTTGGGGATAACTGTCCGACATAGGAGGCTGATGCCCAGCGTTCTCGAGGACGACTCCGACCCAGAAAATGCAGAGGTCAACGCCCTCGAAGAAGAAGCCAGCCAAGAAGAAGACTGGCGCCAGCCGATCATTCAAATAAACGACGGTTGGCTGCCTTCAGATCGGGCCGAACGAGTCCGACTGCTGCGGCGGGCCGCGTCGTATCAAATGATCGGGGACCAACTATATCGGCTTGTCCATGAAAAAGACAAGTCTGTCCTCCTCCGATGTCTCTCCCCTAAAGAAGCCAAAGTCATCATGCACGAAGTCCACTCTGGACTGTGCGGAGCTCATCAAGCGGGAGACAAGATGAAAATCAACATCAAGCTAAAAGGCTTCTTCTGGCCGACTATGTACGCAGATTGCGTCCAGTACGCTCGTGCATGTCATCAGTGCCAGATCTTCAGTTCGGTGCCAAGAAAGCCGCCGAGCGAACTACATCCTACCGCCCCCACATGGCCCTTCGCCGAATGGGGAATGGATGTCGTGGGACCATTCCCACCGTCCTCTGGCGGCCACAAGTTTATCCTGGCAGCCACCGACTATTTCTCCCAATGGGCAGAAGCAACCCCTCTCCGGGAGGTGACCGGGGTAGCCGTTGCAAAATTTGTCAAGCAACACCTGATTTACAGGTTCGGCACCCCTCATCGGATCGTATCAGATAACGGTACGCCCTTCAGAAACAAAACGATATATGCGTTGGCGGCCAAATTCCAAATAGACTGGAGGACGTCAACGGTATACAACCCTCAAGCCAATGGTCTGGCCGAAGCATTCAACAAGACCCTTTGCAAATTGCTCGCCAAGATAGTCGGCAACCGCAAACGTGATTGGGGGGAGAAGGTGCATGAAGCCCTCTGGGCATACCGAACGGTCTACAAGACCCCTACGGGGTGCTCTCCTTTCTCTTTGGTGTACGGAGCTGAAGCCATGCTCCCCATCGAGATTGAAATGTCATCCTACAGGGTAGCCGTCTATACCGGTCTCCAACCCGAGGAGCGACAAGAAATTGAAAGAAGGTTGGAGGAATTGTCCGACCTAGAGGGCCAAAGGTTGGGAGCATACAAACATCTCCAATCCTATCAAGCCCGCATGACTCGAGCCTACGACAAGCTAGTCAGGCCTCGTGTCTTCAAGAAAGGTGACCTCGTCATGGTCAAGCAAAGAGAAGTCATGGCAGGCAAATCAAGTGGCAAACTCCAGCCAAACTGGCGCGGACCGTACGTGGTCACCGGAGTGTATGAAGGCGGAGGATACACGCTGGCAACACACGCCGGCGATCGCCCCTTTCCACCACTAAATGGCAAGCATCTCAAGATGTACTTTGCCCCTGAGCATGAATTCTTAGGGCAACAGTCCTCTGAACTCCCTTAGCCAATAAACCCCCAGAAGGTCGGCTAAAAAACTCCTCCTTGGTTAGCAAACCGTCCAGGTCAACCAAGTCAACCCTCTAGCCAATAAACCCCCAGAAGGTCGGCTAAAAACTCCTCCTTGGTTAGCAAACCGTCCTGGTCGACCAAGCCAAACCCTCTAGCCAACAAACCCCCAGAAGGTCGGCTAAAACTCCTTCTTGGTCAGCAAACCACCCTGGTCGACCAAGTCAAACCCTTTAGCCAATAAACCCCCAGAAGGTCGGCTAAAGAACTCCTTCTTGGTCAGCAAACCACCCTGGTCGACCAAGTCAAACTCCTTTAGCCAACAAACCCCCAGAAGGTCGGCTAAAAACTCCTCCTTGGTTAGCAAACCGTCCAGGTCAACCAAGTCAACCCTTTAGCCAATAAACCCCCAAAAGGTCGGCTAAGCAATGCCCCCTCAGCCAGTAAACCTCCCTGGTAGGCTGCGCCGTCTTAGGCCCACTAATCATAATGGTGGGCTAAAGCCAAATGGTGAATCCCCTAGTCGAGGTTCCGCAACCTTGTTTTGGACACCAACTTCAAAAAAAAAAAAGAAAAAAAAAAAAAGAAGAAAAGAAAAAGGGACTAAAAATAGAGATGTCCCGGCAGACTCGGCCACTCCCCAAAAGGGGTGTCCGAGGGTAAAAATGCCTAAAATCCAGCTGGGGTGAAAACCCGAAAGGGCGCCTCAGGCAAAAATGGATAACCCCTCAACGTGAAAACCCGAGAGGGCGCGTTGGAAAAAGCTAGAGGGGGCTGGCTCCTGTGAAAACCCGAAAGGGCGCAGGAGTCAGTAATGTGAAAAAAAAAATCATCATCAAAATCAAATCATTACTTATCAAGGCACGTGTCGCGCGGCCGGTAAACAAAGTGCTGGGCTGTGCCCCTATTCTGACTGGTAGGTAAACCGAAATGGTGGATCAAGTCATTTCCCCTTAGCCAATAAACCCCAAGAAGGTAGGCTTCTCTTTGACCAACAAACCTCCGTGGTCGGTCGAAATCTAAAACCTTAGCCAGCAAACCCCGAGAAGGTAGGCTAACTCTAAACCTTAGCCAGCAAACCCCGAGAAGGTAGGCTAACTCTAAACCTTAGCCAGCAAACCCCAAGAAGGTAGGCTAACCCTAAACCTTAGCCAGCAAACCCCAAGAAGGTAGGCTATCCCTCTTTGACCAATAAACCTCCGTGGTCGGTCAAATCTAGAAGCCCCTGTTGACATAAAAAAATAAAATTTAGTGTCAATCCCCCCATTAATTTATTCCCAAAAATCCCCCTCCCCTAAACCAATGAAGGCACCATCGGTTAGGGGGTTTTTTCCCCTAACCGATGGGGCTACCATCGGTTAAGGGGGTTTTTCCCCCTTAACCGATGGTGCTTCCATCGGTTAGAGGGGAACTCCCCTCTAACCGATGGAAGTTCCATCGGTTAAGGGGAATCCCCTAACCGATGGGGCTTCCATCGGTTAGGGGAGTCTCCCCCTCTAACCGATGGAACCCCCATCGGTTAGGGGGGGGATTCCCCTTTAACCGATGGATGTTCCATCGGTTAAGGGGTCCCCCCCTTTCAAAAAAAAAAACATAAAACAAAAAAAAACAGAAAACAGAAAAATAAAGAAAACCGAAAAAACACAGAAAAAACAGGAAAACAGAAAAAACAAAAGAAAATAGAAAAAACAGAAAATAAAAAAAAAGGGCCTAACCGATGGAACCCCCATCGGTTAGAGGGCCTTTAACCCTCTAACCGATGGGAGTCTCATCGGTTAGAGAGATTTTTTTCTTTAACCGATGAGAGTCTCATCGGTTAGCTTTAACCGATGAGAGTCTCATCGGTTAGAGGGAATTTTCCCTCTAACCGATGGAACTCCCATCGGTTTAAACCCCCCACCCATGTAAGGGGTGCCTTCCCCTATAAAAGGCACCCCATCCCCCCATTTCAAAGGGCTGGCTCCCGGGAGATGCCACAGCCCCTTTGAGAAATTGTTGTCCCCCTTCCCGTGAAATCCCAAACAATAGAAAATTCTGATTTCCAAAGTCCCCCTCTCTCTCAACCTCATTTCTTGTGTGAGTGAAGGTACCAAATCTTCTTCCCCTGAGTGTTGAGAGGTTGTCCGTATGCGGCATCGGCAAACTTCATCGGCTAAAAGTCCGCAATAGCGGCACTGGCCCTCACGGGCTATAGGTTCTAAATACCGTCCGTTCCGGACATATGGTATTTTAGATACCTTTGTTATTTATGCCACCTCCCATCGAGTTTTAAACTCTCCGGGATGGTGTGTTTGTGCTATATGCATATGTTTCTTAGAGGAGACTCTGCCCAAGTGGAGATTCTACTCGAGAACATATTCATATATTCACAGATTCGTCTTTTTATATATGTGTTTCTTAGAGGAAACTCTGCCCAAGCAGAGATTTAACCTAAGAACATATCTATAAATTTCAAATCTGTGTTTATATTTATATGTTTCTTAAAGGAGATTCTGCCCAAGGGAAGATTCTGCCCAAGAACATGTTTGTATATTCACAAATTGGTATTTTTATATGCATGTTTCCTAGAGGGAACTCTGCCCAAGTGGAGATTCCGCCTAAGAACATACCTATAAAACTCAAATTTGTGCCTATACACATATGTTTCTTGGAAGGAAGCCCTGCCTATGTCAGAGTTTTCCCTCTAAAAACATATCAATATAATCACAAACTTTGTATTTATATACATGTGTTCCCAAGAGGAAACTCTGCCCAAATGGAGTCTCCGACTACGGACATGTTTATATAATCATAAATCCGCAATTATATGCGTATGCCTCTCAAAAAGGATTCTGCATATGCAGATGGTCCTTTTTGCCGGACACTCCACTCAAAAGGGAATACCGGTGAGAAAATATGCGTAAACTGCAAATTTATGATCATACACACATACTTTCTTGAGGGCAAAATCCCTCCGGACAAAGATTCTCTGGGGACACATGGATATAAGTACATGTTCATATGAATATATCTCCGTGAGGACATTGCGCATAAGCGGAAACTCTGCTAAAATAAAATTATAAAAATTGTGATGATATACACACATCCAAAGAAAAAGGGGACAGGACCCGAACTATGACAGGACCCGAACTGTGACAGGACCCGAACTGTGACAGGACCCGAACTGTGATAGGACCCGAACTGTGCTCAGTTACTCCAAAGAGCAGCATAAATGCATACTCACAAGAACTGCGTTCATGTGGACAGTTTTCAGAAAGGAGCTTCAAATTGACAAGAACGTCCATGGAAATACGTACATACGTTCTTTGAAAATCATACTCATACAAGCAAAGAAAAATGAATGATGAATAAATGAAACAATGAACGAGGAGAAAGGAAATTCTGCCTCAATTCAGACTTCATTTAAAAGAAGGATGTTGTAAAAGAATATCATGTCATAAAAAAATTAATGTAGCAACTCTTCTAATACAGAAATGCTACTTTGAATCACGACCTCCCCCAAGTTCAGAATCAAATACACGGGTATATACCCGTCTGCAATAATAATCCTCAGGTTTTCCAAAATAAAACCTTCAAACAACATCTTTCTAAAAAAAAGGAGAGGAGGGAGACCCCAAATGGGTTCACGGAAATACATCTGTTCCCTTCTTAAAAGTCATATCTCGGACTCCACAAAGGGCAGTCTTTTCAAAAATGAAACACTCAAAGCAAAAGTATTTCAAAATAACCAAAAGAAAAAATGATACATCATGACCAGGATTTTCTAAAAAAGTGTGTATTTTCTCATCCCCTTTGCTATGAATGGTATTCGAGTTAAAACTGGTGTTAAAATAACACCAAGAGTCTTAACTCGATGTAAATGTAACATCGACTCCGGTCGATGGAGACAGAGGTCCAGCACATGCTACCTCAATCACCTGATGAGTATAGATACGGGACTCAAGGAGTTCAGATTAAAATACGGCGCACCCGTCCGTTCCTCGGACATCATACCCGTCCGTCCCTCGGACATCATACCCGTCCGTCCCACGGACATCATACCCGTCCGTTCCACGGGCATCATACCCGTCCGTTCACGGACACCATACCCGTCCGTTCCATGGACACCCAAAAATACCTTCTCCGCATTGCGCGGACTCTTTCTTCTGTCTGTTAGACAGACTGGCACGCCCCGCAAATCACAATACACAAATCAAAGCATGTGAAATAAATGAATACCCAAATGAAATGAATACATGAACCAGATAAAATCAAATGAGCCATCCAAAATCAAATGATATGTTAAAGTGATATCTTTCCCGTGTCAACAACTGGCACGCCCGGTGGGACTTCTTCTCACCATTCATAGCAAAGGATGAGACATACGTATATTTTTCATGAAAGTCCTAATACTGATATTTTCCCTTGAAGGTACAAACAAAAAGGCAAATCATAAGCTGTTGAAGATGGCCGTCACTTATGGACCACTCGCCATCAACAATCATGCCAGGTTCGGTTACCAGGCGACTCCGATCATATTTGGGGATTTTTCCAACAATTGTCGGATCCCTTCCGGCCTATGAAGAAGATGCTGCTCAAAAGCCTCTCTCCAACAAGTTAACAAAGAAGACCCACAAGTGTCATGGGCACGTCAAAGCTCGTCCTGCTATTATCAACAGGGGGCATCCGAATGCTCTCCAAAGGTAATACTAATAAAGGGGATCAGCCTAACTCTGGCCAACAACATCTATTGGCTATGAGCCTGGGCAGGTCATGTCTAATCCAAATTCAAAGCCATATCCAAACTCAAGCTCATGACCAGCAAGCCATCAAGGCAGGTCATGTCCAATCCAAATTCAAAGCTATATCCAAACTCAAACTCATGACCAGCAAGCCATCAAGGCAGGTCATGCCCAATCCAAATTCAAAACCATATCCAAACTCAAGCTCATGACCAACAAGCCATCAAGGCAGGTCATGTCCAATCCAAATTCAAAACCATATCCAAACTCAAACTCATGACCAGCAAGCCATCAAGGCAGGTCATGTCCAATCCAAATTCAAAACCATATCCAAACTCAAACTCATGACCAACAAGCCATCAAGGCAGGTCATGTCCAATCCAAATTCAAAACCATATCCAAACTCAAGTTCATGACCAGCAAGCCATCAAGGTCGGTCATGTCCAATCTCAAATTCAAATTCCAAACCATATGCAATCCCGGAATACATCAAAACCAAACATCAAATATGGCCACAAACCATCAAGGTAGGCTGAATCCGAAACCAAAATCCAAATTGAAATTCCAAAATCGTAGCCACCAAACCTCAATGGTAGGCTCAACCAAATTTTCATACCATATCTTTGACCCCAAAAAAAAAGGGGTAGCCATTTAGCAAGACTAAGTCAACCCAAATCTGGACTTTTTCAGTCCAGACAATTTCCTCCAAAATCAAAGTTTCCATCTCTACAACAAGGACAAAATAAAATCATAAAAAGTAAAAGGGCATCAGCTGCCACCTCAAGATTCGACAAATCCATCATGATCAAAGGTCTGCAGGTATGGCTTGACGGAAGCCAACCTATCACCCTGCGGGATAGGTATGTTCCTACAATCCCAACCTCAAACCGCTTCTCAGTTTTGCGGTGGTTTCAAGGGGAATCAAGAGATTCCAAGAAGGAAGCCGATGTCAAGCAAAAGACTCGGCACTCTGCTGAGTTCAAACAAATCTGGGATCCCATAAAGGAAGCTCAGAAGCTCAAAAGAGATCCAAGCAAATACACCAACAATGTTCAGCAAGAGAGGCAACATCAAAAATGCTCCCTTCCAACATGCTGAATCCAAACACTATCATGGACAAAAAAGAGAAAAGGAATATACAAGAAATCAAGGTATACTCTTCAAGGCTCGGAGAATACCCGAATAGTCAAAGAAAATCCAACTCAGCAATTCAAATCTCGCATATCGGCCTTCAACCGTATACGACGAGTTTCAATATTTGATGGGCTGGGGGTAATTCCTAATGCCAGTACCCGTCCGTCAATAAGACGACGTGTTACTTGGGCAGCTGAGGAAAAAACCCAAGCTTATAATCTTCTCATGCTATGCCGCCGGGAAGGACTCTGGCAAACCAGCTGAACAAATCGCTGAAGCCATTTCAAATAATCCTGCTGAAGCCATCAAGTAATTTTCCAGAAGAAACCGCCAGCCCGGCGGACAAGCTGAAGCACCTGGTCAAGTTCTCCCTCGTATCGATATTTAGCATGAGGGAATTCAAGTCCCCTTCTTCGAAGAAACAAATATTCAAGTCGAAGAAGGTGGGCCTTCAACTTCAAACATCAATCCCGTCATCGACTTGCCGACAAAGGAAAATTTCCAGGCTATGTCAGATGACGACAAATATCAAGTGATGCAGCAATGCCAATCTCAAATGGCTGTGCTTCTAAATGAAATGAGGCAACTGGTAACTATAAGCCTCCCCATTCTGTGGAGCCAGTCTCTGCTCAAAATCAACAAAATCAACATCCAGATGGGGCTGCCCCGACAAATTATCCAGCAGCTTCTACGACTGGTCTTCTTCCTCAAACTACGGTTCAAGACATCATTGATCCGTCCAATATTATGACCCCTCAAGGTGTTGCCATACAAAGGCATGAGATACTGAAGGATTATTCGAGATATGTTCGCTCAGTAGAGCAAAGGTATTCAGGTGGCAGATCCATATTCTGTTCCATATCCAGTACATCATCAATTCAAGAAGCTGCCAGAAACATGCCCTAAAGTCCCAAAACTATCAAAGTTTAATGGACATGGGTCACCACTGGAATATATGGCACATTATGTTATTGCCTTGGGCAAGCTCGCCATCGGCAAATCTTATATCCTCAGATATTTTGCAACTTCCTTGATTAAAGTTGCATTTCAAAGATATTCAGAACTCAAGCCTGACTCAGTTGCTGATTGGGCGGATCTGCAAAAGAAATTTCTAGACCATCTCTAAACGGCTAAAGGGAAGGTATCTCTCTCGCCAAATTATGTTCCCTCAAACAACAGAAAGGGGAGTCGGCAATCTACTTCATCAAGGGGTGGAGAGAGTTTAGCATGAAATGCAATAACCCTCCTGTTCAAGAAGATACAATCCCTATCTGCCAAAAAGGCCTCATATCAACAGTCAAGGAGAAACTCTTGGGAGCAAATATCAAGAGCTTCGATTAATTGAATTCCATAGTGGCAGACACTGAGATGTTTCTAGCCGAGCAAATGACACAGACATCTCATAAAGGCAAGCTCCCCAAAGAGCGCAATAAATTAGCAAAAAAAAAAAGGTCAACATCATTGACTCCTCACCTAATGATGAAGCAAAGGGGGCAACAATCTCTCCTGCCCCAAAGAAGAAATCAGAAGCTAAAGCTCCACTGCCATCATTGATGGGGCGCATGGAGACTCCTTATTCTTTCAAAAAACAAGAATCATAGAGGCTCTTTGATCTCTGCCTCGACAATCAGTTAATATCACTGCCAGAACCAAAGTGGCAGGCAGGTGTCAGCCAAACCAATCAGCTTAATTTGCCCGTATCACCGTATGGTGGGGCATGTAATTGAAGATTGCTACATCTTCAAAAGTGAGGCCCAGAAGATCATTCAAATGGCCTCATTTCTATGCAAAATGCTTTGGCTGACCCTCCTCAACTTCATGCTTGGGATCGACCAGAGCAATCTGTCAATGTCATTTATATGACGAGACTTCCAACAAATTCAAATCATTCCGAGAACGGTCATTCATGTGATCCTCCTCAAGATAATTTAGGAGCTCATTCTCTACCAAGATCAAGGCATGATCCACATAGAATAATGAGGAAAGTCCAAAGGCAAATATACTCTTATGCATACTCAAATATATTCAGAATCGCCTCCTATGTCGCCATATGCAGACTCAATTGGGTGGCTATCCGAAGATCCTTCAACTCCTGTCGAGCCGGCAAGGTTATATTCTTTCCCTCGACATCTCACTTACTCACTTTTCCGGCTATGCCTTCAATCCGGATTAATGGATTACCGAGCTCCGACAGAAATATTAGCCAATTACTGCCCATATCATCAAGTGATGGGTCATAGTATCAAAGATTGCATAAGATTCAAAAATGATGTTCAAAAGCTAATTGACCTGAGTATTCATCGGGTCAACCAGCCTCATACTCAACAACCACCAAATGGACCAGCCAATCCTGGATCCTATGTGGTGAAAGTCATTAGGGCATCATCATCCTTTGGTCTTCCTCGGTTATCAGTGGGGGAGCATTCAAATCCATATTTATCCAGTCAATCGTATACAAATCTGCATCTTCTATAATAAGCTCTCATTTGCAACAAAGAGCACCAAGTTTATACTTGACAATCTCAGAAGACAAAGTCTGGTTTCCATACTTAAACCAGCATCATATATCTTTCAAGAGTGAAAGGAGATGCATGACTATTGTTTGGATCTCCATGATTTGGTCGAAACTCATATCTGGGAAGAAAAAAATTGATCAATATGGGAATTCTTTGGCGCCAGCAAATAAAGTGTCACAACGAGCCTATGGTTCAAGTCCAGAATCCCAAGCTCTATATCCAAAGATATGTGAATATTATCATCATCCCCTGGGCTATGGACGATACAAAGTCAAAGCTGAAATGAAGCAATTTAAAATTGATCTTTTTCAATACAGAATGAGAATATCGAAAGAAGTTGCAACAAAGCCAATCTCCCAACAAGCAGAGGAGTTCGTAGATCATTATCACCAACTCCCATCTTCAATTATTCAAGAAGCAATTAATGCAATCTTTGAGAATGGGTCACTGTCGGCCCTCAAAATCAGCCAGTTCCAAAAGAGTCAACAACTCTACAACTAAGAGGTGGCTCCAACAAGAGAAGCATCTCCAAATCATCTTCAGAGCAGAAAGTCATAAGCTTACTTAAAGCTCTTCAGGTATGAAATAAAAATATACACATGTATATATATAAACAGAACAAAAACAAAACAAAAAAAAAAACAACAAACAAATCAAAAAAAAAAAACAAAAACAAAGAATAATAATAATAATAATAAAAGAAGAATGAAAAAGAACAAATGTAGCGTGATGCTGCTGCTGAGGTACCTCAAGTATCAACTTAAAAAAAAAAATCATTAATCAATCAAAATTGAAGAATCAAATCACATATTTAACTCACCAATTTACAATATGGTGTCCAAACCTCAACCAAAGAAGCTATAAATCTCTCCAAGTGATAATACCAAACAGGCTGAAGGTAAGCCAACAATGCTGACATATCAGCGTCGGCCAACAAATAATTCAAATCGCCGTCGCAAGAAAGGGCATGGTAAAGAGCAAAAAGTTGCATCTACTATTTTCAGGAAGCCTGATATCACAAAATCAAGCAGAGTCATTCTCATTTAAGGCAAGGAGTCAAAGCCTCTGCCTGAAGCCGAAATACGGGCGGATTCTTATGTCTTCAACCCTTCAGATGAAGAAAAAGAGCTGTCCAATATGCCTCCTCATACAAAAGAAAGAGCCAAAGTCCCCATGCCTCATCAAATGAGCCGGACAACGCTCCTCTCTTTTCAAATGGAAGGATGTTGATTCCTCTCTCTCAAAAGAAATCTGTCAAGCCAAAGAAGCCATCTGAGTCCTCGATAAAGGGATCTCCCTCATCGGACCAGATACGCATCAAGGCTTATGACAAAATCTTTCAGCAACTCAAATCACTCCCCGTTAACCTTACTGTCTAAAAGGCAATTGCTTGGAGTGAGGACTTGAGGGAAACTCTCGTCAAAATACTCAAAGAAACAGAAATATATGAAGCTCATATGGCTGATTTCCAAGCTCAAATATATGAAGCACTGGCAGCAGGTGTCGCCTTCACAGATAAAGGAATGCTACTATGCCACAATCGCCCTTTACATATATATGAAGGGACAACCCAATGGCAACAAATTGTGTTGTATCCTGGCCGATCTGGGGGCATCTATCAATATAATGCCTTATAAAGCCCTTGAATCTCTACATCTCATGCCTCATGTGCAACAGGTAAAAGATGTACAAGCCACTGGTTATAAAACCAAAATTCAGGAGAAGCCATTGGAAGAGTCACTGTCAACTTAATTCTTAGAAGCTTCACCACCAAGGTAGCCTTCTATGTTATTGATGCTGATACAACATACAGAATATTACTTGGAAGACCTTGGCTATAAAAATTTTGGGTCATCCCATCGACACCCCATCAACGCATCAAGTATGCAAAAGAAGGGAAGCGGTATACAGTCTTTGCTAGTTAAGCCCCGTATCGGGAAGATGAATGCAACTTGACTGCTGCTATTTTATATCTTGGAGGGCCAATCCCTCAACCCCTTGCCCGGTCTAAAGGGAAGGGTAAGCAAATTAAATGCTCAAATAAAGACAGTGAGACTGGCGAGCTTTTTGTGATAAATAAAAGCCTTGCTAAATCTTCTGCAAAGAATTCTCAAAGCAAAGAAATCCGCCCAGAACGGCGGAATATCAGTTATGAAGCTGATCATGTAAGTCAAGTCATTGATGGCGGTATTCCTTTACCACCCAATTGCATGCAAATTTATTCTCCGAAGCAAGAACAAAGTGTTCGACGATTAAAAAACTTTCGTCGTCACTTATCAAAGAAAAGAAAGAAGAATGGCTAAGCCAATTCTCTTCTACAACGGGGAATTGACACTCCCAACTTATACAAAAGATGATTTTGGTTGGGAAGACAGCTCCAACAACCAGCTAGAATCAATACAAGAAATGGCCGATATGCCAGCAAAGATTAAGGAGATGTGCAAAAAGCAGAAAATTCCTCATGTACAAGATATCTCCCGGAGAAATTTCTTCACGCAATTATGGGAACCCTCTCAAGTCCGGGGCCAACCTCCATTCTCCGGAAGGGATACCAGAGGATTAGGTTATGATACCAAATCCTCCTATACAGTCAATGTTGTTGGATCATCATCAGAGGTCTGCAGCACCCATAATAATCAAGAATGTTCCAATTCCAACTCTCAAGAGATTACTTCAGTTCTACCAAATGAATTATCAAATGAAGAGCCATCAGAAGAATTCTGCAAGCAATCTTCATCCATAAATTCTGAAGATACAAATTCCTATGAAGTCTACATCACCAACTCCAATGATGAAGGAGATTTCATAGATCTACAACCAGCTCCCCAAGAAATCGAGGATGGTGGACAAGCCACTATTGATGAATTAATTGAACTCAATCTCGGGAGTCAACAAGATCCCCGGCCAATCTTTATCAGTGCCATTCTTGATGAACAAGAAAGGCAATCCTATCAAACTCTTCTACTAGAATTCCAAGATTGTTTCGCTTGGAATTATAAAGAAATGCCGGGACTAGAGCCATCAGTTGCTGAGCATGAATTATCTATACTGCATACGGCCAAGCCTGTCAAACAAGCTCAAAGGCGTATGCGGCATGAACTAGAATTGAGAGTGAATATTGAAGTCGACAAGCTTTCTGAAGTAGACTTCATCGAGCCATGCATATATCCAATATGGCTCGCCAATATTGTTCCAGTGAAGAAAAAGAATGGTCAAATCCGGATATGTATCGACTATAGGGACTTGAATAAAGCATGTCCCAAGGATGATTTCCCAGTCCCAATTACTGAAACAATGGTGGATATGACCACCGGCTATGCAGCCTTGTCTTTTATGGACGGGTCTTCCGGCTACAATCAAGTCCGGATGGCAATCAAAGATAAAGATTACACTGCATTCAGATCACCCAAAGGCATCTTCAACTACAAAAGAATGCCCTTTGGCTTGAAGAATGCAGGAGCCACATATCAAAGAGCCATGACCAAAATATTTGACGAAATGATTCATAATATAGTCGAATGCTATGTCGATGATCTCGTCGTCAAAACCAAAAAACGGGAGGACCATCTATATGATCTTCGCCGTGTTTTTGAAAGGCTTCGTCAATTCAAATTGAAGATGAACCCTATGAAATGTGCATTCGGGGTTTCAAGTGGCAAGTTCCTGGGTTTCATCGTCAAATATCGGGGAATAGAAATAGACCCTGACAAAATCAAGGCAATCCAGCAATTGTCGCCTCCTCAAAATTTGACTGAGCTAAGGTCATTTCAAGGAAGACTAGCCTATATCAGGCGATTTATATCCAATCTCTCAGGAAAATGCATGCCGTTCGGCAAACTAATGAAGAAGAATGCACCCTTCGTCTGGGATCAAGAATGCCAAATTGCTTTTGAACAGATCAAAAAGTATCTCCTTACTCCACCAGTTCTGGGGGCACCAATTGTTGGGAGATCTCTTATACTTTATATCTCAGCTATGGATGCTTCTCTGGGAGCTTTATTGGCACAAACAAATGAGGATGAAAAAGAACAAGCTTTATACTATCTTAGCAGAAAGCTAATTGGTCCAGAGCTCCGATATGCTCCAATGGAGAAAGTATGCCTAGCACTGGTATTTGCCGTCAAGAAATTGAGACATTATCTGCTGGCCCATGAAGTTAAACTCATTTCCAAATATGATCCAATCAAATATCTGCTACGGCAACCCATATTGTCAGGAAGGCTCGCAAATCGGCTTTGCTCCTCATGGAGTTTGATATCACATACATCCCACAAAGGGCAATCAAAGGGCAAGGTTTAGCTGAATTCTTGGCTGCACACCCAGTGCCGGAAAATTCTCCCTTATCTATAGACCTTCCGGAAGAAGAAACTCTTTCCCCTTCAAATGAAAGAGATAATCAAGTCCAAGAAAATCCAAACTTCCAAGAAGTCATCACAATTGAATTACCCCCTTGGGAATTATATTTCGATGGAGCTTCTCGGACTCTCCACTATACAGATGGTTCTGCCGACCTCTCTACCGGGGCAGGTATTGTCTTGGTCACTCCCCAAGGAGGAATATTATATAATTCTTGTGCTCTCGTGAAGCCACTCACAAATAATGGAGCTGAATATGAAGCTCTAATTATCGGGCTCCGGCTGGCTCTCGAAATGGGGGTCAAAAGTATACAAGTTTATGGTGACTCACAGCTGGTCATCCGACAAGTGTTGGGCCAGTATGAAGTTCGAAAAGAACAACTGCTTCCATACTATATCACGGTCATGAAACTCAAAGAACAATTCGACTTCTTCGACATATCTCATGTGCCAAGAAGTGAAAATTCTCAAGCAGATGCTCTTGCTAAATTGGCCTCTGCCATAAAATTGCCTCCCGAAGGAGAATTGGACATAATTGTCCGTCATAGAAGACTCATGCCGAGTGTCCTCGACGACGAGTCTAATATTGCAATTGAAGAAGTATATACTGCAGAAGAAGATACAGCAAATGGATTTGAAGATTGGCGCGAGCCGCTTATCAAAATCAAGAAAGGTTGGCTACCTCCTGATCGAGTACAAAGAATTCAGCTCTTACGTAGGGCTACATCATATCAAATAATAGCAGAACAACTATATAAGCTGGTCCATGAAAAGAAAGGACCAGTCCTCCTCAGATGCTTATCCCTCAAAGAAACCAAAATCATCATGAAAGAAGTTCACTCCAGGCTGTGTGGTGCACACCAGGCAGGGGAGAAGATGAAAATCAATATCAAGTTGAAAGGCTTCTACTGGCCTACCATGTACGCGGATTGCATCCAATATGCCCGTACATGTCATCAATGCCAAGCCTTCGGCCCCGTGCCAAGAAAATCCCCAAATATGCTACATCCCACAGCACCAACTTGGCCGTTTGCCGAATGGGGTATAGATATTGTGGGACCATTCCCACCCTCATCTCAAGGCCATAAGTTCATACTGGCTGCTACAAATTACTTCTCTCGGTGGGCTGAAGCTATCCCATTAAGGGAGGTAACCGGAGAATCAGTCGCCAAATTTGTCAAGCAAAACATAATATGCAGATTTGGGACTCCTCACAGAATCATATCTGACAATAGGTCGCAATTCAGAAATAAAACAATATATGCCTTGGCGGCGAAATTTCATATTGATTGGAGAACATTCTCAGTATATAATCCATAGGCAAATGGGTTGGCAGAAGCCTTCAACAAAACCCTCTGCAAGCTGCTTGCCAAAATAGTCGGCAATAGAAAGCGGGAATGAGGAGAGAAAATCCATGAAGCTTTATGGGCTTACTAAACGGTACATAATACCCCTACCGGATGTTGGCCCTTCTCTTTGGTATATGGAGCTAAAGCAATGATACCCATCGAAATTGAAATGGCATCCTGTTGAGTGGCAATCCAAAATGAATCTCAAAGCCAAAATCAAAGTCAGATAGAAAGAAGACTTGAGGAGCTCTCCAACCTGGAAGGAAGGCGACTCGAAGCATATAAGTCTCTCCAAATATATCAAGCCAGAATGGTTCGTGCATTCGACAAATTAGCAAGACCCAGAGCTTTTAAGCAAGGGGATCTTGCCATAGTCAAGTGCAGAGAAGCAATAGCCGGAAAATCATGCGGCAAATTGCAGCCTATTTGGCTCGGTCCATATATCATCACTATGGCATATGAAGGAGGCGCATATCGGCTCGTGGACCATAAAGGTATTGTGCCCTTTCCTCCGCTCAACGGGAAACACCTGAAATTGTACCACGCGCCAGAACATGAATTCCCTGGCCAGCCTCCAAAACAAAAGAAACAGTCACCTCAAAAGGCATGAAGCCAAAACAGAGTGAAAAAATTATGAAACAAAGTTTGCAACAGATAGGGGCAAAGGAATCAAAACTTCCACCTGTCCGTTATATACCCCAAACTTTTCACTCCCTACCGAGCATGAAAGCCAAGGGTATTCCATGTACAAACCCAAATCAAATCTTGACCATAGCCAGCAAACCAAAAAGGTAGGCTATGTCAAATCCAAAATACTAAAACCATAGCCAACAAACCAAAAAGGTAGGCTATGTCAAATCCAAAATACCAAAACCATAGCCAACAAACCAAAAAGGTAGGCTATGCCAAATCCAAAATACCAAAACCGTAGCCAGCAAACCAAAAAAGGTAGGCTATGTCAAATCCAAAATACCAAAACCATAGCCAACAAACCAAAAAGGTAGGCTATGCCAAATCCAAAATACCAAAACCATAGCCAACAAACCAAAAAGGTAGGCTATGTCAAATCCAAAACCATAGCCAACAAACCAAAAAGGTAGGCTATGTCAAATCCAAAACCATAGCCAGCAAACCAAAAAGGTAGGCTATGTCAAATCCAAAATACCAAAACCATAGCCAACAAACCAAAAAGGTAGGCTATGTCAAATCCAAAATACCAAAACCATAGCCAGCAAACCAAAAAGGTAGGCTATGTCAAATCCAAAATACCAAAACCATAGCCAACAAACCAAAAAGGTAGGCTATGTCAAATCCAAAATACCAAAACCATAGCCAGCAAACCAAAAAGGTAGGCTATGTCAAATCCAAAATACCAAAACCATAGCCAGCAAACCAAAAAGGTAGGCTATGTCAAATCCAAAATACCAAAACCATAGCCAACAAACCAAAAAGGTAGGCTATGCCAAATCCAAAACCATAGCCAACAAACCAAAAAGGTAGGCTATGCCAAATCCAAAATACCAAAACCATAGCCAGCAAACCAAAAAGGTAGGCTATGTCAAATCCAAAATACCAAAACCATAGCCAACAAACCAAAAAGGTAGGCTATGCCAAATCCAAAATACCAAAACCACAGCCAACAAACCAAAAAAGGTAGGCTATGTCAAACCCAAAACCAAAACCAAAATAACCTAAACCCCAAATCCAAACCTTAAGTGCATGCCAAAGTCCAAAAAAAGAAATAAAAGAGAAAGGGGTTAAAAATAGAGATACCCCAATGGACTTAAGTATACGATTCCTTGTGTACTTAAGGGTAAAAAGATCAAAAATCCAGCTGAGGTGAAAACCCGAAAGGGCGCTCCAGGCAAAAATGGATAACCCCTCAACGTGAAAACCCGAAAGGGCGCGTTGGAAAAAGCTAAAGGGGGCCAGTCTTGGTGAAAACCCAAAAGGGCGCTAAGGCTGGTAATGTGACGAAAAAAAAAAGAAAAAAGAAAATTTCTCAGCCCTTCATTCATACACTCACAAAATTACAAGTCACCACATTACAAACTTGCAAAAGGTGACAGATACCACATAGAAAAGAGATCAAGGCAACAAGCCCAATATACAAATGTGGTGATATGAAACAAAGGCAGGAAGGCTTCTTCCTCTCCGGCTATTCAAATCTAATTGCAAACCCCTTTTACGCCGGCACTAAGCCATCAAGAAGGGGCGAAGTTCAAATTCCAAAGCCAAACAATAAACACCATTCCAGAGCCCATTCAAAACCAAGTCCAGGGCCAAATCATACCCGAATCTCATATCCATATTCAAATCCAAATCCAAAATACCACAAAGGTGACTCAAGTCACCCAACTTACTCATACCCAAACCCAAATCCGCATCCAAATCCAAATTCCAAATTCAAATCCCAAATCCGAATTTCCAGTCATTGGCCAAATTCAAATCTCAAACCACATCCGAATACATCACTCATTCCACAACCAAACCCTTAGCCATTCAACTATCCAAGTCAGTCAAGTCCTCAACAGTCAAGTCAAAAAAAAGAGAAGAGAAAAAGAAAAAAAAAAAGGGGGTTAAAAAATAGAGATACCCCGATGGACTTAAGTATACGGCTCATTGTATGCTTGAGGGTAAAAAGATCAAAAAATCCGGCTGAGGTGAAAACCTGAAAAGGCGCTTCAGGCAAAAATGGGTAACTCCTCAACGTGAAAACCCGAAAGGGCACGTTGGAAAAAGCTAAAGGGGGCCAATCTTAGTGAAAACCCGAGAGGGCACTGGGATTGATAATGTAAAAAAAAAAAAAAAAAAAAGAGATGAAAAAGAAAAGAAAAAAAAAGGAACAAGAAAGGAGGAAAATGAAAAGGAGGACCGCCATTGTCCTTCACCTTGTATTTTACAAAGTCACAAGTCACTTTTGGTACAAATATACAAAGAGTGATGATCGCTACATGAAAGTCAAAAAAAAAAGGGGGGGGGGGCAAGATAATGAGCTCAGCATGTAAATGTCATACTGAAAAGCAGAGGCAGGAAGGATTTTTCCTCTTCGGCTGTTCAACTTCCTTAACTTTGGAGGCTGTCGACTGGCGGAAGTTCCTTCCGTTTCTTACATAGGCAGTTTCTTCCTCAGAATCTATGGCCTCATCTCTAGCCTCCTGATTCAAAGAAGCTCGCGTACCAACCGGGCAATGTTCTCCTTCCCGACAACCATGCTCAACACCATCGTCACTCGCAGCATCGCCTACTTGAAAGGCAGAATAAGCTTGAAACTCCAAAAAAGGGCTCCCTGCATCTCCCCAAAAGTGGAAAGAGAGGATTAGCCACAAATACAGAATA
Source organism: Colocasia esculenta (assembly GCA_014218235.1). Lineage (NCBI taxonomy): Eukaryota > Viridiplantae > Streptophyta > Magnoliopsida > Alismatales > Araceae > Colocasia > Colocasia esculenta. Next base: position 17,771,261 of record CM024759.1, read on the forward strand.
TGAATCCATCGTCTCCCAGGAGAAAAGTTAGACAGAAAAAATCTGGCCACCTGAACACAAGAAAGGAAAGTCAACATCAAAAAGAAAACATCATCTTTAAAGACTGTATATGAGCTCAGTAAAGGAAGTCACCTGCAGGAGTTGATTCCATGGCAGAATATTCCTTGGCAGGCATTGGGATATAAGCCCCGACAGGAGCAGAAGAATACTGTTCCGTCGAGACCCTCAGCTCAGCAAATGCAGAGGCACCGTCATCCGTCACAGCTATCTCAAGAAAACAGACAGTCAGATGATGGTTTATTATCATCAATCTCCGGCATAAAGTTGATAACTGCCCGTGAGGAATTCTCATGCTCCACTTCACAAAGGAGAGGAGAACCTCTAGGCAAAGAGGCATTGCCGCCCGAAGCAATCGGACCAGCACTTTTCCTCATCTGTCTCGTCATCTGAGGTAGATAAGTCAAAAAGGGAAGAAAGGATAAGTGACAAATCAAGAAGAAGAATCATGAATGACATTGATGAGAGAAGAAAAGAAAAGAAAAGAAAGCCACCGCCAGATAAGGCGGAATCCGCCACCCCCCTTTTTTCCAGCTCTCTTGGGTCTGGAAGAAGAGGGAATATTCAAATGAGTTTCACCATTCCTGTCTCCAACAACTTCCGGAGCAAGGATGGTTGAGAACTCAAAACAGATACAAAAAAATGATGAATAAAGCAGATAGCCGCAAAACCAAGAAGGTCAACCTCAGTAGCCGAATATCATGTCAAATCTCGGACAAAGCCAAGAAGACAAGATTCAAGAAAAAGATGTCAAATCCAATACAAGCAAATGCCAAAAAGGCAAAGCTCAGGAAAGTGATATCGGATCCAACTACGAATCAAGTCAGAATCACAAGTCAAAAAAAATCTCTCTCAAATCAAGTTGTTGAGCAAAGTCAGAAAGACGAGTCTCACCAATTGAGTCCTCAATCAAATTTATAGTCAACAAAGCCAGAACGGCAGATCTAAAAAAAATCCCTGTGATGAAATCCAGAAGGCAAAGACTCAGGTAAAGAAAGCCAAAGTCAGTTCTGAGTAAATCCAAGGAAGCGGAGCTGATCGCTCAGCACAAGAAGCATGACAAAGTCGATCATTGCCCGAGGTTGTCGACTTCACAGTGCAAGTGCTGAAGCGTGTCAACTGGGGCTACAACCTTCCGATTCAAGTTCATTGTCAAGTCATGAAGATCAGAAGCAGAGCTCAAAGATTGCACGGGACGTCCTCCTCCGCCTTCGGCGTCGGCACACTTCCCGTGGGGGGCATTTGTTGACATAAAAAAATAAAATTTAGTGTCAATCCCCCCATTAATTTATTCCCAAAAATCCCCCTCCCCTAAACCAATGAAGGCACCATCGGTTAGGGGGTTTTTTCCCCTAACCGATGGGGCTACCATCGGTTAAGGGGGTTTTTCCCCCTTAACCGATGGTGCTTCCATCGGTTAGAGGGGAACTCCCCTCTAACCGATGGAAGTTCCATCGGTTAAGGGGAATCCCCTAACCGATGGGGCTTCCATCGGTTAGGGGAGTCTCCCCCTCTAACCGATGGAACCCCCATCGGTTAGGGGGGGATTCCCCTTTAACCGATGGATGTTCCATCGGTTAAGGGGTCCCCCCCTTTCAAAAAAAAAAACATAAAACAAAAAAAAAACAGAAAACAGAAAAATAAAGAAAACCGAAAAAACACAGAAAAAACAGGAAAACAGAAAAACAAAAGAAAATAGAAAAAACAGAAAATAAAAAAAAAGGGCCTAACCGATGGAACCCCCATCGGTTAGAGGGCCTTTAACCCTCTAACCGATGGGAGTCTCATCGGTTAGAGAGATTTTTTTCTTTAACCGATGAGAGTCTCATCGGTTAGCTTTAACCGATGAGAGTCTCATCGGTTAGAGGGAATTTTCCCTCTAACCGATGGAACTCCCATCGGTTTAAACCCCCCACCCATGTAAGGGGTGCCTTCCCCTATAAAAGGCACCCCATCCCCCCATTTCAAAGGGCTGGCTCCCGGGAGATGCCACAGCCCCTTTGAGAAATTGTTGTCCCCCTTCCCGTGAAATCCCAAACAATAGAAAATTCTGATTTCCAAAGTCCCCCTCTCTCTCAACCTCATTTCTTGTGTGAGTGAAGGTACCAAATCTTCTTCCCCTGAGTGTTGAGAGGTTGTCCGTATGCGGCATCGGCAAACTTCATCGGCTAAAAGTCCGCAATAGCGGCACTGGCCCTCACGGGCTATAGGTTCTAAATACCGTCCGTTCCGGACATATGGTATTTTAGATACCTTTGTTATTTATGCCACCTCCCATCGAGTTTTAAACTCTCCGGGATGGTGTGTTTGTGCTATATGCATATGTTTCTTAGAGGAGACTCTGCCCAAGTGGAGATTCTACTCGAGAACATATTCATATATTCACAGATTCGTCTTTTTATATATGTGTTTCTTAGAGGAAACTCTGCCCAAGCAGAGATTTAACCTAAGAACATATCTATAAATTTCAAATCTGTGTTTATATTTATATGTTTCTTAAAGGAGATTCTGCCCAAGGGAAGATTCTGCCCAAGAACATGTTTGTATATTCACAAATTGGTATTTTTATATGCATGTTTCCTAGAGGGAACTCTGCCCAAGTGGAGATTCCGCCTAAGAACATACCTATAAAACTCAAATTTGTGCCTATACACATATGTTTCTTGGAAGGAAGCCCTGCCTATGTCAGAGTTTTCCCTCTAAAAACATATCAATATAATCACAAACTTTGTATTTATATACATGTGTTCCCAAGAGGAAACTCTGCCCAAATGGAGTCTCCGACTACGGACATGTTTATATAATCATAAATCCGCAATTATATGCGTATGCCTCTCAAAAAGGATTCTGCATATGCAGATGGTCCTTTTTGCCGGACACTCCACTCAAAAGGGAATACCGGTGAGAAAATATGCGTAAACTGCAAATTTATGATCATACACACATACTTTCTTGAGGGCAAAATCCCTCCGGACAAAGATTCTCTGGGGACACATGGATATAAGTACATGTTCATATGAATATATCTCCGTGAGGACATTGCGCATAAGCGGAAACTCTGCTAAAATAAAATTATAAAAATTGTGATGATATACACACATCCAAAGAAAAAGGGGACAGGACCCGAACTATGACAGGACCCGAACTGTGACAGGACCCGAACTGTGACAGGACCCGAACTGTGATAGGACCCGAACTGTGCTCAGTTACTCCAAAGAGCAGCATAAATGCATACTCACAAGAACTGCGTTCATGTGGACAGTTTTCAGAAAGGAGCTTCAAATTGACAAGAACGTCCATGGAAATACGTACATACGTTCTTTGAAAATCATACTCATACAAGCAAAGAAAAATGAATGATGAATAAATGAAACAATGAACGAGGAGAAAGGAAATTCTGCCTCAATTCAGACTTCATTTAAAAGAAGGATGTTGTAAAAGAATATCATGTCATAAAAAATTAATGTAGCAACTCTTCTAATACAGAAATGCTACTTTGAATCACGACCTCCCCCAAGTTCAGAATCAAATACACGGGTATATACCCGTCTGCAATAATAATCCTCAGGTTTTCCAAAATAAAACCTTCAAACAACATCTTTCTAAAAAAAAGGAGAGGAGGGAGACCCCAAATGGGTTCACGGAAATACATCTGTTCCCTTCTTAAAAGTCATATCTCGGACTCCACAAAGGGCAGTCTTTTCAAAAATGAAACACTCAAAGCAAAAGTATTTCAAAATAACCAAAAGAAAAAATGATACATCATGACCAGGATTTTCTAAAAAAGTGTGTATTTTCTCATCCCCTTTGCTATGAATGGTATTCGAGTTAAAACTGGTGTTAAAATAACACCAAGAGTCTTAACTCGATGTAAATGTAACATCGACTCCGGTCGATGGAGACAGAGGTCCAGCACATGCTACCTCAATCACCTGATGAGTATAGATACGGGACTCAAGGAGTTCAGATTAAAATACGGCGCACCCGTCCGTTCCTCGGACATCATACCCGTCCGTCCCTCGGACATCATACCCGTCCGTCCCACGGACATCATACCCGTCCGTTCCACGGGCATCATACCCGTCCGTTCACGGACACCATACCCGTCCGTTCCATGGACACCCAAAAATACCTTCTCCGCATTGCGCGGACTCTTTCTTCTGTCTGTTAGACAGACTGGCACGCCCCGCAAATCACAATACACAAATCAAAGCATGTGAAATAAATGAATACCCAAATGAAATGAATACATGAACCAGATAAAATCAAATGAGCCATCCAAAATCAAATGATATGTTAAAGTGATATCTTTCCCGTGTCAACAGCCCCTTAGCCAATAAACCCCAAGAAGGTAGGCTCCTCTTTGACCAACAAACCTCCGTGGTCGGTCGAAATCTAAAACCTTAGCCAGCAAACCCCGAGAAGGTAGGCTAACCCTAAAACTTTTAGCCAACAAACCCCGAGAAGGTAGGCTAACTCTAAACCTTAGCCAGCAAACCCCAAGAAGGTAGGCTATCCCTCTTTGACCAATAAACCTCCGTGGTCGGTCAAACCTAAAAACCCTTAGCCAGCAAACCCAAAGAAGGTAGGCTATCTCCTGACCAATAAACCTCCGTGGTCGGTCAAACCCTAAACCCTTAGCCAGCTAACCCCAAGCGGTAGGCTAACCAAACCTTTAGCCAGCAAACCGCAATGGTAGGCTAAATCCAGATGGCAGATCCCGTGATTAATTGCCCCAAGGTCCGGCTCCGGGCCCTAGAGAAAAAAAAAACGAAAAGAAAAAGGGACTAAAAATAGAGATGTCCCGGCGGACTTGATCATCCTCCAAAAAGGGATGTTCGAGGGCAAAAAGGCCTCAAACCCAGCTGAGGTGAAAACCCGAAAGGGCGTCTCAGGCAAAAATGGGTAACCCCTCGGTGTGAAAACCCGAAAGGGCGCGCCGGAAAAAGCTAGAGGGGGCCATCCCCGGTGAAAACCTGAAAGGGCGCTTGGGATGGTAATATGAAAAAAAAAAGGAGATGAAAAAAAAATCATCATCATCATCATATCGAAGTTGGGTCGCTAGACAAAGCCCCGAGAAGGCCAGCCCCAGCACCTAAAATGTTGCATCAGATCTGGAGGAATGCCAGAAATGCAACGTCCAAAAGACATCGCTCGAACTTACCGGTCCGAGAAACCGAGTAGAGCGCGGGACAAGTCGAGCCAAGAAATACGGCGCCCAAAGGAAGAAGTCGCTGGACAAAGCCCCGAGAAGGCCAGCCCCAGCACCCGAAATGTTGCATCAGATCTGGAGGAATGCCAGAAATGCAACGTCCAAAGAAAGACATCGCTCGAATTTACCGGTCCAAGAAACCGAGTAGAGAGCGGGAAAAGGCAAGCCTCGGAAGAAGGATGCTGAAATCAGATTCTTGAGCCAAGTCAAAAAAGGGCAAGACTCGGATGAAGACAGCCAAGGTCAGCTCCAAGCAAAGTCAAGGAGCAGCTCTTCGATGAAACTCACCCCTAGAGTTGACCTGGTGGAGCGGGTCCATGTTACTTCCCTGAAGTGATGTGCGCTCTCCTGGGTCCTCTCATGGGAACTCTTGAGTTGAAAATAAATCTGGAAAATATGCGAGCGAGGAGAGCTGATGGCTCAGCGCGAGAAGCTAGCAAGTTTGATCGCCAGCTCAAACGGCAACAACAAATTGTTGTCCTAGTTATTGGCGACGTTGTGCGGGTGCCAAAGCGCATCGCTGTGGTTTTCAACCCAAATCCCCGCCAAGTCATTAAGACCAGGGGTAGAGTTTGATAATCGCCACGGGATACCCGCCTTCGTCTTCGCCTCTGACAGATATCCCGTGGGGGGCATTTGTTGAACCCGAAAATATCGGGATTTAAACAAGTCCCGGGTGGCAAACTCGTCCGGAAATCTACAAAAGTTTGGGAATAAACCCCGGCCTCCCCACTCGAACACCGGAGGATAAACAGATTCGAGTCCGTATGTCAACCCGGAGTATGGCGTTCGAAAGTCCCGTCAACAGCGGAAATACGCACCCCGGATAGCCGAAAATTGATGTCCGGACTCACGCTAAAGGTCGCGTATGACTCGGATGGGTCCGAAAAGGTTAAATGCACGTGCCCTCCGAAAATGAGGTCAAACGCACGTGAGATGGGCAAGAACGCACGTCGAATGCACGTCAAATGCATGCGGGCATGTGTGCGCACGTGTGCCGCACGTGCCATGATAAACCAGCAAAACTCCCAGAAATCCTCTCGGAAATGACCAAGGACGGAGAGGGGCACCGGTCTGTGCCTCCGCCAGGTAGGGAGGGGCGCCAGTCTGCCCCCCCGCCAGGCAGAGAGGGGCGCCAGTCAGGCCCCTGACTGGCGGCCCCCTCAGCCAGCAGGAGGGGCGCCAGTCAGGCCCCTGACTGGCGGCCCCTCAGCCAGCCAAGAGGGGCGCCAGTCAGGCCCCTGACTGGCGGCCCCCTCAGCCAGCAGGAGGGCCGCCGGTCAGCCCCCCCCTGACCGGCGGACCCCCCTCAGCCAGCCAGGAGGGCCGCCGGTCAGCCCCCCTGACCGGCGGACCCCCACAGCCAGCCAGGAGGGCCGCCGGTCAGCCCCCCTGACCGGCGGACCCCCCTCCGCTTGCAGGAGGGGCGCCGGTCAGGGCCCTGACCGGCGACCCCCTTTCTGCCAGCCAGAGAGGGCCGCCGGTTAGGCCCCCTAACCGGCGCCCCCCCTCCGCCAGTCAGGCCCCTCGCGGGGCACCCCGCCGGTTGGCCCCCCTCAAAATCTATAAATAGGGGGCAACCTCCCCATTCACAAGCATGCCATTCGGCCCCAAAAAAAAAAGGCGGATTCTGCCCAAAAACCAGGCCAGCCAAGAAAGAGGCCGAGCACCGCAGCGAGCGTCTCGCAGAGAGTCGCCGAGAGCCCTACGTGCGCGAGCTTATATAGGCCGCACGTACGGGGGAGAAAGTCTTTGGCGTCTGTCGGTGTTCTATCCTCCACGATCGGGCCCTCCTGCGCTCGTCCGTGAGAAGACACCACAGGTTGTCATACGACCCCGGCGTTTTCATTTAAGTCCTCCGGTGTCATGAAACGACACACGTCGAGGCCATGTTTAAATCCTCCGGTGTCATGAAACGACGCACGTCGAGGCCATGTTTAAGTCCTCCGGTGTCATAAAACGACACTCGTTGAGGCACATGTTTAAAGTCCTCCGTCGTCATCAAACGACGCACGTCGAGGCCCATGTCTAAAGTCCTCCGTCGTCATCAAACGACGTACGTAGAGGCAATGTTGCTCAGGCGGAGGCACAAACACCCTGCCAGGGGCATACCCCCATTTGAAGAAATATACCATTGACGATTCGGATTGGGCCATAGAACGGTTCCGAGCTCCGAACACACGCCTCTCGGCCCAGAGTCTGCCCGTGCTCAAAGGTGGTCCGTGCGTGAGCTTGTATAGGCCGCACGAGTCGGGGGAGGTCTTCGACACCCGTTGGTGCTTCCTCTCCGTGGTCGAGCCCTCCTGCGTTCGCCCACACGGAGACACCACAGGTTGTTATAAGACCCCCAAGGCATGTACTTAAGTCCTCCGGCGTCATGAAACGACGCACGTCGAGGCATGTACTTAAGTCCTCCGGCGTCATGAAACGACGCACGTCGAGGCATGTACTTAAGTCCTCCGGCGTCATAAAACGACGCACGTCGAGGCATGTACTTAAGTCCTCCGGTGTCGTAAAATGACGCACGTCGAGGCACATATGTTTAAGTCCTCCGGTGTCGTAAAAAGACACACGTTGAGGCATGTTAACCTATGGAGGCACAAACACCCCACTGGTAACACATATGTACCCACCATCGTGTAAACGTCCGACGGAGGCACATACACCCTGTCGTCAACGTCCGTGTACTTGGCTTGTTATATACACGCCCAGTGGAGGTACAAAACCCCACTAAAGGCGTACATGTAAATGTGAGCGTCATGTCATAATATAAATGACATGAGCATGCTTGAATAAAATTGTGGAAATTCATTTGTCATCTGCCTTTTCTTCTTTAAATTTCGGCATACGGTCTTTTAACAAACATTACGCATTCGAAGGTATTCGAGTGTTATACTCGATGTAAATGAAACATCGACTTCGGTCGGTGGGGAACGGTCCAGTACACGACCACTCCAATCGCCCTGAACGCGAGCGCGCGCGGAAAATAAATTCGAGGGTATCAGGGTTCGCACCCAATACTCCTCATAAAATAATCTTTGTCTGTTTCTCGCAAACAGTCTGGCACGCCCACGCAAAAGATCCATCTCGAAGACAGGAGAGGTGGATCGAAAAAAAAAGAGAGAAATTTCCGCGTTCCAACAGGGGGACAGCAATTTCTCAAAGGGGCTGTAGCATCTCCCCGGGGGCCGACCTCTTGAAATGGGGGGGATGGGGTGCCTTTTATAGGGGAAGGCACCCCTTACATTGCATGGGATGGGGGGTTTCTAACCGATGGGGGTTCCATCGGTTAGAGGGAAAATTCCCTCTAACCGATGGGGGTTCCATCGGTAAGAGGATTTTAAAATCCCTCTAACCGATGGGGGTACCATCGGTTAGGGGATGTGCCTATTTCCTGTTTTTTTTTTGTTTTCTGTTTTTTTTTAAGGGGACCCCTAACCGATGGAACATCCATCGGTTAAAGGGGGAATCCCCCCCTAACCGATGGGGGTTCCATCGGTTAGAGGGGGAGACTCCCCTAACCGATGGAAGCCCCATCGGTTAGGGGATTCCCCTTAACCGATGGAACTTCCATCGGTTAGAGGGGAGTTCCCCTCTAACCGATGGAAGCACCATCGGTTGGAGGGGTCTCCCCCTCCAACCGATGGAAGCACCATCGGTTAAGGGGGAAAAAACCCCTTTAACCGATGGTAGCCCCATCGGTTAGGGGAAAAAAACCCCTAACCGATGGTGCCTTCATTGGTTTAGGGAGGGGGATTTCTGGGAATAAATTAATGGGGGGATTGATACCAAATTTTATTTTTTATGTCAACAAATGCCCCCCACGGGAAGTGCGCCGAAGCCAAAGGCGGAGGAGGACGTCCCGTGCATTCTTCGAGTTGTGCTTCTGATCTTCAGACCAGCTCTGCTTCCTTGGATTTATTCAGAACTGACTTTGGCTTTCTTTGCCTGCGTCTTTGCCTTCTGGATTTTATCTCAGAGAGATTTTTTTTTTTTTACTTCTGATTCTGACTTGATTCGCAGTTGGATTTGATAGCACTTTCCTGAGCTTTGCCTTTTTGGCATTTGCTTGAATTGGATTTGACATCTTTTTTCTTGAATCTTGTCTTCTCGGCTTTGTCTGAGATTTGACATAGTATTCGGCTACTGAAGTTGACCTTCTTGGTTTCGCGGCTATCTTTCTCCTTTTTTTTTCTTTCTCTTCTACTTCATTCATCATTTTTTTTTTTAAATATCTGTTTTGAATTCTCAACCATCCTTGTTCCGGAAGTTGTTGGAGACAGGAATAGTGAAGCTCATTTGAATATTCCCTTTTCTTCCAGACCCAAGAGAGCTGGAAAAAGGAGGGTGACGGACTCCGCCTCATCTGGCGGTGACTTTTTTTTCTTTTCTTTTCTTCTCTTATCATTGTCATTCATGACTCTTCTTCTTGATTTATCACTTATCATTTCTTCTCTTTTTTGACTTATCTACCTCAGATGACGAGACAGATGAGGAAAAGTGCCGGTCCGATTGCTTCGGGCGGCCATGCCTCCTTGCCTGGAGGTCCTCCTCTCCTTTGTGGAGTGGAGCGTGAGAATTCCTCACGGGCAGCTGCCGATTTTATGCCGGAAGTTGATGATCATGAACCATCATTCGACTGTCTGTTTCTTGAGATAGCCGTGACGGATGACGGTGCCTTTGCATTTGCTGAGCTGAGAGTCTCGACGGAACAGTATTCTTTTGCTCCTGTCGGGGTTTATATCCCGATGTCTGCCAAGGAATATTCTGCCATGGAATCAACTCCTGTAGGTGACTTCCTTTACTGAGCTCATATACAGTCTTTAAAGATGATGTTTTCTTTTCTGATATTGACTTTCTTTCCTTGTATTCAGGTGACCAGGTCTTCTGTGATCAACTCTTCTCTGAGGGATGATGGATTCATATTCTGTATCTGTGGCCAATCCTCTCTTTCCACTTTTGGGGAGATGCAGGGAGCCCATTTTTTTGAGTTTCAAGCTTACTCTGCCTTTCAAGTAGGCGATGCTGCAAGTGACGATGGTGTTGAGCATGGTTGTCGGGAAGGAGAATATTGTCCGGCTGGAATGCGAGCTTGATGAAGAGAGGTCTTCTTTGAATCAGGAGGCTGAAGAAGAAACTGCCTATGGAAGGAACTTCCGCCAGTTGACAGCCTCCAAAGTTAAGGAAGTTGAACAGCCGAAAAGGAAAAAGCCTTCCTGCCTTTGCTTTTCAGTATGACATTTATATGCCGAGCTCATTGTCTTGCCCCCCTTTTTTTTTGACTTTCATGTAGCAATCACCACTCTTTGTATGTTTATACAAAAAGTGACTTGTGACTTTGTAAATACAAGGTGAAGGACAATGAAGGTCCTCCTTTTCATTTTCCTCCTTCCCTTTTTTTTCTTTTTCTTTTTCTTTCTCCCTTTTTTTCTTCTTTTCTGCTTTTTTTTTTTTACATTACCAATCCCAGTGCCCTCTCGGGTTTTCACTAAGACTGGCCCCCTTTAGCTTTTTCCAACGTGCCCTTTCGGGTTTTCACGTTGAGGAGTTACCCATTTTTGCCTGAAGCACCCTTTCAGGTTTTCACCTCAGCCGGATTTTTTGATCTTTTTACCCTTAAGCATACAGCGAGCCGTATACTTAAGTCCATCGGGGTATCTCTATTTTTTAACCCCTTTTCTTTCTTTCTCTTTTTTTTTGACTTGACTATTGCGGATTCAACTGACTTGGATAGTTGAATAGCTAAGGGTTTGGTTGTGGAATGAGTGGTGTATTCGGATGTGATTTGAGATTTGAATTTGGCCAATGATTGGAAATTCGGATTTGGAATTTGGATCTGGATGTGGATTTGGGTTTGAACAAGAGCATGTTGGTTTAATTTTGTGGTATGTTGAATCCGAGTTTGGATATGGATATGTGATTTTGGGTATGATTTAGCTTTGGACTTGGGTTTGAATAGGTTCTGAAATGGTGTTTATTGTTTGGCTTTGAGATTTGAATAGGCCTCATCTCCCTGGCCCGCCTATAAAAAGGGTGGGCCTCCCATTCTTTTGGCCATTTTCCACGGGAGAAGGTTTTGGGGATTTGTTTGTTGGTTGACGACCGTGCAGCGCACGTGCACACGCGCGCCCACGCACACTCGACGTGCATTCCACATGCGTTTTTGTCCGTTTCGCGTGCGTTTACCCCCGTTTTTGGAGAGCAAGGGCATTTGACCCTGCTGGACACGTGGGCTTTGTGCACGAGCTCGGACGCTTCTCCGGATGTCGACTTTTGCTTGCTGAGGGGTGTATGTTCCGCCCCCACGAACCTTCGAACGTCGTATTTCGAATGCATAGCCCGGATCACTTCGGACTAGAATGCGGACTCGGATCCGTTTATCTCAGGTGTCCGAGTGGGGGTGGACCGGGGTTTATTCCTGGGCCCTTGTAGCCTTCCGGGCAGATTTGTTGCCCGGGGCTTGTTTAAACCCCGATATTTTTTCGGGTTCAACAAATGCCCCCCACGGGATATCCGTCGGAGACGAAGGCGACAGCGGGTATCCCATGGCCGTTTCCAAATGTGTTTCTTCTTCTGCACTTATATTTATCTGCCTCGTTACAATGTCTTCGTTTCTGACGATTGAACTTTTTGTTTGGCAAGATCGACGATATCTCGTTCCACTAGACATCGTGGGGAGAGCAGCGGTGCGTCGGATGCGCCGAAGGACATCGTCCAGCGCACGGATGTCCCAATGCCTTCTTTCGTTTCCCGTCCAGTAGGGGTGGCGGAATCGCTCGGTCCCGACCAGGGCTTGGGGGCGCCCGTTTGGGGACTGTCGGAGGAGCCTTCGCCCTCTAAGGGCATGGTGGTCATGGACTTGGTGACTCGCGTCGACCGGGCCTACTGTTATTCGCGAGGCGGTGGCTACCCCAAACACTTTCCTCTGGATGAGCACTTGTTCCCATTTATTCAGAGTTTTGTGCCTGCCAGATGGGATGGTCTCGTTGAGCTCCTGGTGTCTGAGCAGGTGCAGTTGGAGCGGGCCATTTTGGCCGGTCGCGATAGTATGATGGGGGTGTGCGGCTTCCACTACCCCAGCTTTCCTCTTGGCTACACTGCCCAGGCACATTTTCCGGATGCGGGTCAGCTAGGGCTATTTAGCTCGGAGCCAATCTGCCCTGTCGAGGAGGTGTGGCTTGCGGAAGGCATTTGGGAAGTCCACGGGCAACCCAAGACCGGGCCTTCCTTTACCGGACACGTCTTGCTACCTTCAGGCTCTCAGTTTGCGCCGGAGGGTTATGATCGAGCTTGTTTCCTCGACCAAATCTTGAGCGGGGAAGCCGCCAGCTGGTATGGTCAATGGTCCGTCGTCTCTTCGCACTGTTTTCGTTTTGGTGCAATGGAGTGGCTGATGGGGATTCTGCACCACTACCGTGGGCTATTGGACCAAGCTGGGATTCTTCACGCCGTAGCCGCCGCTTTACATGACTACCCCTGCCATTCTGGGCTTCTGCAGGCCCTGGCGGAGAGATTCAACCGGAGGTTTAACACCTTCGGTATGGTAGAGGGGGAGGCCTGTCTCGACCTATGGGCCCTTTTCAGAATCTCTGGCCTCCCCATCTCCGGCCAATTCTATGAGGAGGTGTGTCTGGACGACCTCCACCGCGACCAGTCTTCCGGGGCTGGTTCTTACATTCTGCCGCACAGCTTTCGTTTTCTGATGAAGGTCTAGCGGGACCTAGCCAGATGAGGCAAAGAAGAGTGTCTCAGTGCTTCAAAAGGGACAGTGAGGGTGGGCTGCGACGCTTGGATCCGCTTCTTTTACAACGGACCCTTCTGCTTCCACAATGGGTTCGCTTCGGACATCCTCGACCCGGCCGAATATCTGTAGTTGTCCGTGGATTTCAAGGACAACACGAAGCATCTTAATGCACCTCGGGACAATGGCTGGAACCCGAGGCAACTCCCCGACCAGACGTACTTGGCAGCATATCTGGTTTACTGGCTGGGCACATTTGTTGTTCCGTTCGGGGAGGAGGGTCTGATTAGGCCGGAGCTCATCTACCCGGTGTGCCTTCTTGCAGACGGGGTGCGGCTGGCCTTGGCCCCGGCGTCTTTGGCCAACATCTTTCATGGCCTGGGAGATCTGACTACTCATTCATCTCTGCGTGACAGGAATGTGACCCTGGCCACACATTATCTGAGTGCTTGGGCTGGTCTTCTGTTGCCCGAGCTATGCCAGACCGTGAGTATTGAGGACCCGTCGGCACCGCTTTTGTTTATGTTCTGAAACCGTCCGAATCGGGACCCTCAGCAGCAATTGATGGGGGCTCGACGGCGGCTTTCTTTCTTACCGGCGACTGGACAGCAGGGGCTCGACTTTGCCTGTTGTTCCCGTGGATTCCGTCCTTGGGTGGAGGAGAGTAGAGGTGGGCGGATTTATCGCCTTCCTCACAGCGCTGCTTCTAATGTGTCCTTTCGCAAGGACTGGCTTTGCTGCATCTGCCCCAACGTTCTCCTTTTCCGCAAGGGGAGCTCCTTGTTTATGGAGCCATATTTCCCGTGCCGCTTTGCCAGAAATTTCGGGTACGACCAGGCCACACCCCCGAATGCGGACTTTGCGCTATCCGCCAGGTCATATAAGGGCTTGGATCGACATCTGGTGGCTTCGAGCTGGTAGTGCTACTTCACCAGACACGATCCCTCACCAGGGCACTTCATTCTCGAGGAGCAGCAGGAAGGGCGCATGGATATATTTTATGCCCGGTGGTGGTCTTGACATAACCAGGCATTTCGGGAGCGCGCCGACTGAATCAAGGAGGCCGAAAGCGCGCGCTTGTCCCGGACGAATGTCCCCGTTCTACGAATTACATCGGACTTCATTCGTCGGGAGTTCCCTGCATTTATCGGGCAGGTCCAGGCTTTGAGTCGCCGCAAAGCGAGGGCGCAGGACTCAGGACCGACCGAGCGGAAGGCTTATGTGGGGACCCTGAAGCCCCTGGTGCGCTCGGAGAGCAGTTTAGTGGCTTCCGGGGACGGCGGCGGACCGATGACCGTTTACTCGTGGTGGGTCCACTTCCTTTTGGACTGCGGGTACCCCCCAAACACGGCCCTTTCTAGTCCCATTCTTCCCGATTTATCGCGGGATTGGGAGCGGCACATCCGCCACTCGATAGCCCGCGTTGGCACGATCGAATTCATCAGTTGGGTTGAGAGCGGCACCACCTTGCAGCATTTCTTGGATGTCGTTGCCGAGGCTGGGAAAGCTATGAAAGTCTCCCCCGATCAAGTGGTGCTTCCACCGGATTTTTCTCGCGCGCCGGTCGGTATACGACCTTGCCTTCATATTTGTTTTGCATTTTCTTTCGGCTTCCGTTGCGCTGATCAAGTCCTCCCATTTTGCTTTAAACAGAGAGCTCTATCCCCTTGGCAGAGAGGCAGAGGCAAAATGCCTCATAGAGCCGAAAACGGCACGCCAGTAGAGAAGCCGCTCCCTCGCAGCCGGTCGCTCGGGGGAGAACTCCCGACCCCTCCTCTTTAGCTGGGGCAGGTGGGCCTTAGCTTTTTCGCTGGTCCCCTTTTTCTTCAGATGTTTTAATTCCCTTCGCTCTTTCCTTTTTTTTTTTTAATGAGGGAATCCCCCTTTTTTTGCAGCTACACTGACTTCGGGGAATGGCGATTTGGTCGGGGATACTCCGCATGATGACGTGGTCCCTCCGGCCGATGACGACTATAACCCCACGTTTGACGGGACGCCATCTCCAGATATAACGGACTTCCCTTGGGCGACCTATAACCCCACGTTTGACGGGACACCATCTCTAGATATAACGGACTTCCCTTGGGCGTCTCTCCCTAAGCAGGGTAGAGCGAATGACCGCCTCTTTTCATGCCACCATCCAGCCTTATCGTCGTGTGTGACCTAACAATTTTACCCCTTTTTTTTTCTTTTCTTCAGGGTATGTTCCGGCAGGCGTTACTGCCGACGAGGGTGTTGAACACCCGGTTGCAGCCGCGCCTGTTGCAGGCGGGACGCCTTCACTACAGGCGATTCATGATCTGTTAGTGTCTAGGCCGGAGACGGAGCTGCCCAACTTTTCTGACTTTGCCTCGAGCATGCTAGAGGGAGGGGCCTGGCCCCAAGCCCTCCACAGTGCAAGTAAGTGCCTTCTGCTCTTTCTGCTCCGTCTTCATGCTACTATTGCTTTCTTCTTTTGCGCAGCGAGTGACTTTGCCTTTTTACTCTTAGTGGCGGTCACCTCTACGGCTGCGCTTCCTACCGCTTCTCCGCCAGAAGAAGGTGAGGTCACCCGAGGAGCAGCTGGAGAGGGCATCGGTATGGATTTCCGCCGTCGAGAGCGAGTCTCCCTCTTTTTTCTCTTTTTTTTACACTCGCCCTGACACTCGTCGGAGCGAGGGGGTATCATGCTCAGCGCTCGTGTTCCTTTCTTTTGCAGACGTTGCCGAGCTTGTGGCGGAGATGATGGAGGCGATTCCTCCTGTGGCTGTTCTTCCTTCTACCGCGGTTGTGGCTGGTGCAGAGGATGCCTCTCGCAGGGACGCGGTCGCTCCGCCCCTTCCGAGGGCCAGCGAGCCTTTGCCGAGTATTTTAAACGGCCGAGAAGCTCCACTTGCGCTTCCCGTGCTTTTGGGGCCCTTTTATATCACAACTTTGTTTAACTCGCTTGGCTTGTTTTGGGCAGACGAGTCGTCCAATGCCTTGGCCAGAGAGGGTCTACACCTTCCAGAGGCTTCGCACTTGGGGGCCGCCATCGAGGGAGCTGGAGGTGAGGGGCATGTCGCGGAGGGTGGCGCGGATGTTCCCGAGCCGTCGGGCGTACAGGGTTAGCGATCTTGCTTTTGAACCCTTAGGCCTTTTTCTCCACTTCATGTTATAATCATATCACTTTTGCCTTATGCTGACCATTGCTTGCTTTTGGCAGCTATCGGCAGTGGTATGCTCCAGCCACCTCCTGGCGCAGTGCCGTCCGCGGGGTTCGACGCTTTTCCGGACCACGGCGTCCTTTGGCCGAGCGAACCACAGAGTATCCAGATACCGGACGATGGTGGTATACTAGAGTCTTTGATGGGGCGCGCACGGTCCGCCATAGAGGCGAGTAGCCCTCCTTCCATTGAGATGGTACAGGGCTTTCTTTACAAGAACACCCTCGCCTATCATTTAATGGGCTATCCGAGAGATCCTTGGATGGCCGCGGTCGACTCTCTTTAGAGCGAGGTGAAGCGGTGGTGCCAGGAGGCGGCCTTGGCGGCTAAGCGCCTTAGAATCCAGAAGCTTACGGCGGAGATGGCCTTGGCGCAGCAGGAGTTCGAAGATCTTCGGTTGCGGCATGGGGACGTGACTGGGCGCGTCGAGACTTTAAGGGCCGGTCATGCCCGTTGTCACGAGGACATTGCTGCCTTGCAACAGACAATCGAGGATGCCTCGAAGCGTCTTGCCGAGCGTCAGGCAGCTTCTACCGCTTTGGCTGGGGTAGTGGCGGAGGCTGAGGCAGAGGCGGCCGCTCTAGAGCGGGGGTGTTCAGACTCCCAGGCCAGGCTTTCTGCTCTCCAGGCTAGCTTGGTGGATCTGTAGAGTAGACCTTCTGCTCCTTATTGAGAGGGGCGGCTCTGTGATTCTTCTTGTGTTGTTGTTTCTTTTTTTCCTTCTTTTTTTTATTCGCTGATGTCTATGTTTCGCCAGCTACCCCGAGGGCTTGTCTCGGGATCTTTTGTACTTAAGGAATGACAAACTTCAGATTGTTGACCGTAATTTCTTTTGGCACCATTGCAACCTTTATCCACACTCCTTTGCCTTTTTGGGGATCCCATTTGGCATCCTCCTTTTGAACTCTGCGCATTTCTGGTATTCCTCCAGATCTGATGCAATACTCCAGTGCGAAGATTGGTCATTTCTTTGGCTCTCTCCAGCAACCTGACTTTGATATTTAGTCGACAAGGTTTGCCTTTTCCGGCTTTGCTCCTCGACCTGCTTTCGTATCTCTTCTTTCTAAGATTCGCCTTATTGGCCTTTCCCAGGCTTCTTCTTAGCATCTTCTTCTCGAATTTTGCATTTCTCGCATTCTTCAAGTATCTGATGCAAGAGTTTGGTGTCGAGGCTGGCCTGTTTGGTTTGGCTCAACAACCGCTTCATGTTTCAAGTCGTTCGACGGGTGTGACCCGTTAGCTCGAACGACACTTCCTTCCCCTCAGAGGGGGCGGTTTCATTGCATTCTTTCATTTTCATTTTCCTCTTACATTACCATCCCAAGCGCCCTTTCGGGTTTTCACCGGGGATGGCCCCCTCTAGCTTTTTCCAACGCGTCCTTTCGGGTTTTCACGTTGAGGGGTTATCCATTTTTGCCTGAGGCGCCCTTTCGAGTTTTCACCTCAACTGGATTTTAGGCATTTTTACCCTCGGGCACTCCTTTCGGGGAGTGACCAAGTCCGCCGGGACATCTCTATTTTTAGTCCCTCTCTTTTTTTTTGTGGAGCTTAGAGTCCGAAGCGAGGTTACGGAACCTTGGCTAGGGGATTCGCCGTTTGGCTTTAGCCCACCATTACGAATAGTGGGCCAAAGACAGCACAGCCTACCATGGAGGTTTACTAGCTGAGGTGGCATGGCTTAGCCGACCTTTTTAGGGTTTACTGGCTAAGAGATTTGACCTGGTCGACCGAGATGGTTTGTTGACCAAGAAGGGGTTTTAGCCGACCTTTTTGGGGTTTATTGGCGAAGGAACTTGACTTGGTCGACCATGGTGGTTTGCTGACCAAGAAGGAGTTTTAGCCGACCTTTTTTGGGGTTTATTGGCTAATAGCCTGTTTGTTTACACTTTTAAAAAAAAAACTCTTTCTAACTAAAAAATTATATTATGTCAATTTTAACTAAAATTTTAAAATTATGAAAAATACTATTATCTGTTGGCAGAATTGACATTTTTTAAAATTTATATAGACCTGTTTGGTTTCATTAATCACTGTGGGTTTTTTATTAAGATCCTATGGTGTGCCTCACTGTTGTGTGTGCCCTAGTTCTCATGTGATGGTGTGGGAGGGGGGGGGGGGCTGTGCAGGGGCGCAGTGGAGGCAGGGTGGGGTAGGGAGGGGGCGGCGGAGTGGAGGAGGGGGAGGCGGGGGGCCCAGTGAAGGCGGGGTGGGGAGGGGGCAGCGCAGTGGAGGAGGGGAGGCGGGGGGGCGCAGTGGAGGATGGGGGGCGGGGAGGGGGGCTGTGCAGGGGAGCAGGTGGCGGCGTTGGGGGGGGGGGGGGGGGGGGGGGGGGGGCAGTGAGGCACGGTGGGGGGCGCAGTGCAGGGGGTGGGGTGGGGAGGGGGCTGTGCAGGGGAGTAGGTGACGACGTGGAGGGGGGGGCGCAGTGGAGGCCGGCGGGGGGGCGCAGTGCAGGCGGGGTGGGGAGGGGGGGCGCCGTGGAGGCGGCGCAGTGGAGGAGGGAGCGGGGGTGGGGGCAGGAGGAGGGGGAGGCGGAGGGGGGGTTGTGCAGGGGTGTAGGTGGCGGCGTGGAGGCGGTGGGGTGGGGAGCGCCATGGAGGGGGCGCAGCGGAGGAGAGGTGGCGGCGCAGTGAGGAGGGGGGCGGCGGGCGTGGGAGGAGAAGGGGGCTGCGCAGGTGGGGGGGGGGGTGGGGGGGGCCGTTCAGCAGGAGGGGAAGCTTCTGCACAGTAGGGAGGAGGGGGTCGAAGCTTCGCCCAGCCCGTGAGATTCTCTCTTTTAGAAAAAAAAATAGGTGGACACTTGTTTTTTTTTTTGGGAAGAGATATAGGTATTGTGGGATTCTCTCCCCAAAAATAAAAAATGGTCTACTAAACGTAACATCACTTACTTCTCTTCCCTTTTTTAAAAAATGAGAGAAAAAAGACGTAAAAAATTGTAACCAAACACCCTATAAGGAATTTGACTTGGTCGACCGAGATAGTTTGCTGACCAAGAAAGAGTTTTACCCGACCTTTTTGGGGTTTGTTGGCCAAGGAATTTGACTTGGTCGACCGAGATGGTTTGCAGACCAAGAAAGAGTTTAGCCGACCTTTTGGGGTTTGTTGGCTAAGGAATGACTTGGTTTTGACCATGGTGGTTTGCTGACCAAGAAGGAGTTTTAGCCGACCTTTTTGGGTTATTGGCTAAGGAATTTGACTTGGTCGACCGAGATAGTTTGCTGACCAAGAAGGGGTTTTTTAGCCGACCTTTTGGGGTTGTTGGCTAAGAAATTGACTTGGTCGCCATGTGGTTTGCTGACCAAGAAGGAGTTTTAGCCGACCTTTTGGGGTTATTGGCTAAGGAATTGACTTGGTCGACTAAGATGGTTTGCTGACCAAGAGGGGTTTTTTTAGCCGACCTTTTTGGGGTTTTGTGGCTAAGGAATTTGACTTGGTCGACCAAAGTGGTTTGCTGACCAAGGAAAACATAGTTCATAATGAGAGAATTCTCTTTTTTTCTTTTACAACCCTGGCACCCTTTCGGGTTTTCACCAAGTCTGGCCCCCTTTGGCTTTTTTCCAACGTCCTCTTTCGGGTTTTCACGTTGAGGGGTTATCCATTTTTACTCGGGGTGCCTTTCTTGGGCTTTCACCCCAACCGGATTTTTAGGATTTTTGCCCTAGGACACTCCTTTTGGGGAGCGGCCAAGTCTGCCGGGACATCTCTATTTTTTGTCCCTTTTTTCTTTTCTTTCTCTTTCTTTCCTCCTTTTTTTTTTTTGACATGGGCGTATGAGCCCACTTTTAGCCTGATTCGAACATGGGGGAATCAGAGAGCGGTTGCCTCCAGAATTCATGCTCAGGGGCAAAATACATTTTCAAATGCTTTCCATTTAACGGCGGGAAAAGGCGATCGCCAGCATGTGTCGCCAGCGTGTATCCCCCGCCTTCATAGACTCCGATGACCACATAGGGTCCGCGCTAGTTTGGCTGGAGTTTACCACTTGATTTGCCTGCCATGACTTCCCTTTGCTTAACCATGACGAGGTCGCCTTTCTTAAAGACACGAGGCCTGACTAATTTAAAGTAGGCTCGAGTCACGCGGGCTTGGTAGGATTGGAGGTGTTTATACGCTTCCAACCTTTTGCCTTCCAGGTCGGACAGTTATGCCTAATTCTCCTTCGGGAGGGAGCTTTAGAGCAGACGCCAATTTGGCTAGTGCGTCGGCTTGAGAATTTTGGCCTCTTGGGACATGTTCGATTTCGAACAAGTAGAATCTCTCACAGAGCTTCATCACTTTGGCATGATAGGGGATCAGTTCCTTTTTCCGAACGTCGTAATCCCCCAGCACTTGACGAATGACCATATGCGAGTCCCCGTAGACTTTTATACATTTGATGCCCATTTTGGCAGCCAGTTGAAGTCCCACGATCAGCGCTTCATATTCAACTTGATTGTTGGTCAATGGCTTCATGAGGGCGCATGAATTATGAAGGATCCCCCTTATGGAGTCACTAGGACAATGCCTGCTCCGGAGGTATAAGTTGTGGTCTGCCGTCAGTTTCCTTGAGCACCGGGAGCGCCATCAAAGTAGAGCCCAATGTGTGGTACTCTACGGCGAGAGTATTTCCACTTTCTTGAATGGGGACTTCTTCTTGTCGGGTCCCTTCCCTGAGGGGGCGAGAGTATTCCTCCTCGGGAAGCTCGAACTCGAGGGGAGAGCCAGCCAGAAGCAGATGTGCCGCAGTAAGTCCGTCATACCTTGCCCTTTGATTGCTTTTCTGGGACGAAAGTGATATCAAACTCCATGAGGAGAAGGGGCCATTTTCCATCCTTCCCGACAACACGGGTTGGTGAGGAGTGCTTTTAGCAAGTCTATCCTCGAGAGAGGCTGACTTGATGGGCCAGCAGATAGTGCCGTAATTTTTAACGCGCGAATACCAGTGCCAGGACACACTTCTCAACCGGGGAGAGTATCGATGCTCCGGGCCACTAGCATCCTGTGAGGTAGTATAGTGGCTGCTCTTTGCCCTATCAATTATTTGTGCTAAGAGCGCCCCTAGCGACGTTTCCATGGCCGCGATGTAGAGGGAGAGGGCTTTTCTTCACCCGGGCTGCCAAGACGGGAGGAGTAAGGAGATACTCTTTGATTTCTTCGAAAGTATCTTGCACTCTTGGTCCCATACGAATGGGGCTCTTTCTTCATCATTTGTTGGAAGGGGGCGCACCTGCCCGTGAGATTGGAGATGAACCGCCTTATGTAGGCAGCCTTCCTTGGAGTGATTTCAGCTCCGTGAGGATCTTTGGCGGCGGCAGCTCTCTGATGGCTTTGATTTTTACGGGATCAATTTCTATCCCGCGGTATTTGACAATGAAGCCGAGGAACTTGCCGCTCGAAACACCAAAGGCGCACTTCATTGGGTGGTTCATCTTCAGTTGGTGCTGGCGAAGTCTCTCGAAGACCTGACGTAAATCGCCCAGATGGTCTTCTCGCCTTTTGGTCTTGACGACCAAATCGTCGACATAGCACTCGACCAAGTTGTGGAGCATTTCGCCAAAAATCCTCGTCATAGCCCGCTGATAGGTGGCCCCAGCATTCTTCAAGCCGAAGGGCATTCTTTTATAATTGTAGATCCCTTTGGGGGACCTAAAGGCAGTGTGGCCCTTATCTTTGGGAGCCATACGGATTTGATTGTAGCCTGACGATCCATCCATGAAGGATAGAGCTTCGTGCCCGGTGGTCATATCGATCATCGTTTTTGTGATCGGGACCGGGAAGTCATCCTTTGGGTAGGCTTTATTCAAGTCCCAGTAATCGATACAGATCCGAACTTGGCCGTTCTTCTTCTTCACCGGCACTATGTTAGCCAGCCAAGTTGGGTAGATGCACGACTCGGTGAAGTCGACTTGGAGAAGTTTGTCAACCTCGGCATTTACCTTCAGCTCCAGCTCGTGGCGCATACGCCTTTGGGCCTGTTTGATCGGCTTCGCTGTGGGGAGTATGGACAGCTCGTGCTCAGCCACAGAGGGGTCTAGGCCTGGCATTTCTTTGTATGTCCACGCGAAACAGTCTTTGAATTCCAGCAAGAGTTGCCGATATGACTGTCTTTCTTCCTCATTGAGGAGGGCGCTGACGAAGATTGGCCGAGGTTCTTTTGACTCCTCGAGGTCGAGTTCCACCAGCTCGTCTACAGTAGCTTGCCCGCCGTCTTCAAGTTCGCAGGGCGCCGGTTGCAGGTCGATGAAATCTTTCTCTCCATCGGAGTCGACAACATGGACGTCGTAATATTTAAAGCCTTCCTCAGTGATCGGCCAGAAATTATACTCCTCGTTTTGAGGAGGTAGGAGGTAGGAGGTTGTCCACTGGAAGGGCAGCGATCAGATAGGGGGACTAGCCCAACGGTATTTACCGCGTAATGGCTTCTCCCTCCTGCGGCTTCGTCGAGGAGGTAGGAGGTTGTCCACTGGAAGGGCAGCGATCAGATAAGGGGACTAGCCCAACGGTATTTACCGCGTAATAGGCCTCGAAGTCCGTTCCCTGATCATAGCCCAGCCCCCGAGTGTCTTTTGCACAGTAAGGGGGTTGCCCTCGGAGTTGCTTCGGGTACCACAGCTGGTGGAAGTATTCCCGCCGGGAGGGATCTTGCACTTGCACGATCTTTTGCTTTTGGCACAATTTCTTGATGTGCTCGAGCATGTCGTCCATTTCTTGGACGGGCTCAAGGGCGACTTGAGTCGTTCGACTCCAACCGAAGTTGTCTTCGAGGGGCCCATACGGGAGTGGGTCCCCTTTGTAGAAGATGATCGGCTTCGGTGTCTCACCTCTCTTGAGACTATCATTTCTGTAATGGGTGACAATGAACATTTTTAGTCGTTCCACCCATTGCTCCTCCTTATGGAAGGGCAGCTGCACGTATGTCGGCGGCAAGGAGATGCTCCGGTTGATGACCTCGCCGATGGCATTTGCTTCATAGTTGATTTCATGCCTTTCTGGGCAACTGGGCCCTGATTCGGTGGATTCGACGAGGCGGCCGAGTCGGTGAGCTTCAAGGAGGTCTTTATTGACCGTGAAGAGCTCCTCCTCGCCCTGATCTTGCTTTGCTTGACCTGCATTGGCATTTTGCTTTTCCTTGCCTTTTGATGCGGCCGTTGACTTGCCAGGAGGCTCGCCGAAGTATAGCTGGGCATCCGCCAGATTACATTTATTCGGGCGGAAAGGAGTCCGGTCGGCGAAGACTGTATGTTGCTCTCCTTCCTTGACATATTTTACGCATTGGTGGAGAGTCTAGGGGATAACCCGATTTTCATGCAGCCAGGGTCTTCCCAGAAGAGCCTTGTAGGACGTGTTCGCATTTATGATGTAGAACACGACCTTGATGGTAAGGCCATCCATGGCCAACTGCACCTCCACCTTTCCCAAGGCGTTTTCGGAGTTCTGATTGAACCCGACGATTCTGACATCATTTACTCTTTACAAGTAGGGCGTGAGGTACAAAGACTTGAAAGTCTTTAGAGGCATGATATTGATCGATGCCCCAGGGTCAACCAAGATTCGGTTGAGCTCGTGCCCGTTGACCTTTCCTTGCATGTACAACGGGCGATTGTGATACAGCGTAGGTAACAGCATATCCTCATCGGAGAATGTCACCTCCGCCGCCAGCGCTTCCAGGGCTTGAGCTTGGAGTTCGGTCACATCAGCTTCGTAGACCTCAGGCTCTTGCAATATTTTGATGAGAGCCGCTCTTAACTCTTTGCTTCAGGCGATAGTGTCCCATATGGTGACGTTAGTCGGGAACTGCTTCATGTGTTGTATGATTTTACGGTCGGCCCGGGCACGGAGTTGCTCCAATGGTGGGACCATATCCGCCAAAGCTTTTATCGGTTGCCCAAATTGGTTAGTCCGCCTTGCCCCTGGTTGTTCGTTTGACTCTTCTCCAAACAAAGGGGTCAGGAGACCCTCCTTCGGGGCGAGACCTTCGTCTTGGCTGCCCTTAGATGGAGTGGGTCGATCGGCCGGCCCGACGGCCTTTCGGAAAGGGAGTTTGCTTGTGATCTCCTCCTGCTCTTCTTCTTTCTCGTCAGACGGGTCGAAGACGAAGGAGTTGACTCGTACCTCCACTTCAGGGACAGGCTGGGGCTCTTCTCCCCTGAAGATGATAGCTTTGCCGAGGTCGGGCAAGCTGGGCTTTTCACCGAGAGATGGGGTGAACTTCTTTCCTCGTCCACGGCCTTTCCCTCTGCCTCAGTTGCGGCGTCGATATGTTGCCACAGGGGGCGTATCAGCCGGCGACTGCAAGCTTGCAGGCGGTGGTATTGACACCATGTTGCACGAGAAGTCCTTCAGCATTTCTTCCAACTTCTCGACAGTGATTTCATCCTCCTTATAGAAGATGGCCAGTTCTTCGGGCAGAGGCAACTTCTCGCCTTCTTGAGCCCTTTACAGCATTTGGTGGAGCCAGCTTTCAAGCCTTGTTTTGCGGTCCATTTCTTCCTACGGGATGTATCTGTCCAGAGGGACTCCCCAGGTGGGCTCGAAGGGGATATATTCCTCCAATTCATCAATGAGCTTTTGCAGCTTCTGGAGCGGAGTGAGCTCCGCCGGGGCCGCCATGGACGCTGCTTGCTCGGCTTGCTTCTTCAGGCGTCTTTTCATGTTCTTTTGCTTGTTCTTCTCTTGTTTCAGCGCCCGCGCCATTTCAAGCGGCGTCAGCTCCTTTGCTTGTTCGGCTGCCTGAGAGGTATTCTCTCGGCTGGGGCAGCTGTGCGACCCTCCCCTTTTAGGGGACGCCAGAGGGAGGCGCATCCTGGAGGCCACCGTGGTCCAGCCGGCTTCATCTTGCTGATACTGGAAAGTAGAGTCAATCGCCTGCTCGACTATTTCAGGCAGCAATTCTTGGAATTCAGCCCAATAGGGGCTCGATTGTTGGGCGGTTGGTCCCATCACTAGCTTCTTGCCCCTGCGGTCTTCATCTTGCCGCTTGAGTATTTGCGGAGGAGAATTTTCGAAGCACCGCCCCCTACTCCTATTTTCCGAAGTTTGTTCACAGGGAGGGGAGACTTGATGTTGTCGAGACCGCTTCTTTCGCCGGGGAAGTTGCTCCTGGGCTTCTTCCCTGGCCTCGGATTGGATTATTGGATTGCCTTCTGAGTCGATCTTTCCCTTCTGGATGAGGGATTTGACCCAGTCTCGGACAATCGGACACATGTCCGTAGGGTACAGCAACATGGCATGGTATTTACAATACATGGGGTGGTTTATTTCCCTCTCCGCGTATGTTGGTGGCGGCTTATGTGCCTTTACACAGCCTTGCTGCAAGAGTTTTTCGAAGATCTCCCCGGTCTTCGCAGTCGCAAAGGGATTTGGAGAGATTCGCCATCCAAGATACCACAAGGCAGGGGCCTCGACAGATGAGTCAGCTCCCGTCATTTCCGAATCCTCTTGATTGTATGTTGAGGTGGGCTGCTCCTTCAGGGATATGTTCTCGAAGTGCTGCCCCAGGCTCGGGCCTTCAATGTTGGCTATGGACCGCGTCGGCGGTATGAGCCATCCTTGTTCGTCAGCTTCGGGGGCTTTGAGGTTCTTGAGGCGCATGTAGTCGCTTTCCTCAAATTCCCGCTGGGCTGCTTCCCTGGCTCTCATTAGGACCATGGCATTGCCTTCCGGGTCGATCCTCCCCTTCTGAATCAGGGACCCGATCCAGTCCCGGACATCAGGGCACTCGTCAGTAGGGTGCAGCAGCCTGGCGTGATACCGACAGTACATGGGGTGATTTAACTCCCTTTCGGTGTATGTCGGCGGTGGTGTGTGGGCCATCACGACACCTTGCTGCAAGAGCTTTTCGAAGATCCCCCCAATAATTCCAGTCGTCGAGCGACTCTGATGGGAAATTCGCCATCCTAGATACCACCAGGTGGGGGCTTCGCCAGAGGAGCCGGCTTCTGTCATATCCGGGTCCGGAAAGGTGAAAGCCACCGGTGTGTAGATCTCCAACGGGTCGATGATGTTGACTGTATGCGTGACAACGTCGGCTGAATGGTCTGTCCATTCGCGAATGTGAGGCTGCGGCAAGTCGACACGGGCGTTGCCCAGGTCGATGATACCTTGGTTGACCCATGCTTCAACCTTGTCTTTAAAGACATAGCAGTCCTCTAAAGCATGTCCCGCGTCTTGATGATATATGCAATAATTGGGCGGGACGCTCGTTGGCGGTTGGCAGCCCAATAGCCCTGCTCACAGGCAAGTATGGTAGAGAGCCAGCGTCCGATGGCGCGGGAAAGAATATAGTCTTCCGGCGATTTCATCATCGGACGGGTTTGAAGACTCCTCCGAGATCCACCCCCCGCAAGGAGGGCGAGTTCGGGGCGCATATGTGTTTGCAAGCACCTGGAGTCCTTGCTGGAGGGCAGCCAGGCTTTCTTGCATGCTCCTCAGGTACGTCAGCATTTGGCGCTGACCGTGCCACAGCAATTGAACCTGTCTTTCCAGGTTTTACACTGTCTCCGACCATGTTCTGTGCTCCGAGGCGGAGGGATGATCATTTTCCCATCCATTGGTGGACTAAGCATCCCAAGGATTTGCCTCAGGGTCTTCTGGCTCAGGAGCCGACGTATTGACATAGATAACATTGACCGATTGATTTGACTGATCCCAAGCATGGGGCTGTAGGGGGTCAACCAAATGATCATGCATCGTAATGAGGCGACTCTGTATCAGCTTCTGTACTTCATTTTTGAAGACGTAGCAGTCCTCGATGGGGTGCCCCAGCATACGGTGGTAGAGACAGTAGTTCGGCTCATCCGCTTTATCTGCTTCACTTGGTCTTCTCAATCCCGGAAGCGTGATCAAGTCATTCTTCATGCATAGCTTGAAGTGCATCTTCGTATGGTCCTTTTTGAAGGAATACGGCATGCTTATACGCTGTGGCAGTGAAGTTGGAGGCGGTCTTTCTTCCGCCTTCTTGCTTGGAGCGCCAGAGGCCGCGATCCTCTTTCCCTTACTTTGCGGGGCGAAGTCCACAGCATTGGCTTCTTTGCCAGCGGCGCGCTCCTTGCTCGGCTTACTTTTCGAGGGAGCTTGCACCGGGTTGTCAGCGAAGAACATTTCGATCTCCGCCACGATTGAATTGAGCTGGTAGAAGCCTTTGATGTTTGTTCCCAGCAGCTTTTCACTTATTTGAGCCGCCAGGCCCCGCCGACAGATGGTTATGGCATCCTCTTGCGTCGGGGGGTTGTCGCACCTCATGCTGAAGTCATGCCACCGCTTGATGAAGTCGAGTGCCGTTTCTCCTTTCCTTTGCTTGAGGGAGCACAGCTCTGCAAGTGACACCTTTCTTTCGGTCAATGAATTTCTTTTGAAGATCGGCCCAGTCGACAATAGAATTGGGCCTTAACCTTGAGTACCACTGGAAGGCGGTACCCATCAGGGATGTTGCGAAGTAACGGAGGAGATAGGATTCGTCAAATGCCAACTCTCCCATAGCCGTTATATAGTAGGCCAGGTGCTCATTTGGTGAGCCCTGTCCATCGAACTTCTGCAACTTTGGCGCCTTGGGGCAATCCGACGGCAGCTTCTTGAATTGATGGTGGACAGGATAAGGCACACTGTATAGATCTACAGTTGCAGTCCCCTCACCTCGCTGAGCGAAGCGGTCATCCACGATCTTTTCGATCATTCGCCGCTGGGCCACGATATCTTCGGCCACGGACGCTTGGGAATTTATGCCCCTGCGTTGCTGTTGGGTCGGGTCAACGACATAGTCGTTGGCCACAGCCGTGTGCAGGTTGACATCGAGCAGGTCGCCTTGTTGATGTCTCCTCCGAGCATTTTGGTTTGCCGTCGGCACTTGGCGGCGTGGCGCATTTGCCCCTGCTAGCTGCCCTCGCTCTGTCAGGAGGTTGGCCATTTCAGCCTGCCAGCGCTGTATCAATGCGTACTTATCGTCGTCTGTCATTGACTGGAAGGCGGCTCTGGTCAGCGACATGAGGAAGACTTCGGCTTGCTCTCCGTCAACCGGAAGTTGTTGATCTCCGAGATGGAGACTTGCGACTTCGTCTTCTTCCCCTCCTTTGAGGTCTCGCTGGACTTGTCCCGAGAGGGGTCTTTGTTCGTGCTCGAGCGGAAGCTCAAGAGCTTGCCCCTGGTTTGAGGGTCCGGCTTGATTGCCTTGTTGAACTTGAGGAAGCCTCCTGGCAGGATTTCGGGCATACCAGACGACAGCTTCGCCCTCCTGGCCGGGTTCATCTACCCTGGCCATACCAGGAGGGATGCTAGATGGCCCAACCGCTTCCCTTCCGGACGCGTAACAGGTGAAGATCTTCATCCTTCCACCTCCTTCAGACGTCCGCTGCACCCTTCGCTTCTTAGGCCTTTGGGTATTTGGACGGAGTGCCGCCCCCAGCCGGTTGAAGACTAAGGTGCTCAGCCTTTCAAAGACTGAGACTCTTGGTGCGGGAGCTTCAGTGACACTCGCGCCTCCTCCTTCAGCAGGCTCTGCTTGGGCGGAGACAAAGTTGGGCTTCCGGTAGACACCCCTCCTTTTCTGTCAGCCAGGACGAGGAGGTTCGGGGTCCTGAGCTTTTTCTCGCTCAGGCATTGCCTTCTTGGGGTCTTCGGCGGGTTGGCCCGCTCTTCCTTGTTTGATTTGGCGGGTTTCCTGCTTAGTCACCCACATTAGCCTCATTTTGCAAAGCTGTTGAGGTGCTGAACTTAATGCCTGCCCCTATCGGGCTCCTTTTGGGGAGTCCTAATTTTCTTGTCGCATCCCTTGGAGGGGAGCGAACTTGTTGGAGGTTGCCACCGTGGGGACGCTTTTGTCCCGTGGCAGGATTGGCTCGCCTCCATCGAGCCAGACGCGGATGTCCCTGACAAGTACGGTTTTGCAGGAGTTGGAGACGACCGCGTGGGGCTTGCTGCCCCTGCGTCCCTGGCGCTGTCCCTTTTTTCTAAGGACTGCGACGCAAGAGATGGTGTTAACCGAGAAAACTCGGCCTTGACTTGAGTGGGGCTTGATGCCCCTGGTTGCAGTAGCTTTCGTCGCCGCCTTCGGAGTAGCTTGGATGGCGGGGACCACCCCTAGGAAATAGGGGGATCCCACCACTGCGGGGAAGTCGCCGAACGTGATCGGCGTGGTCAAGTAGCCACATTTGGCGTGGCTTGCGACGACCAGGGGACCGTAAGTGACAGCGGCCATCAGCTTGACTTGAGCTCGTAGGTGAGGACGGACTTTTCTCGCCGACTTTCGCTCCTTGTACCTGCAGTGTGGAAATCAGTCATCTTGTATCCTATATCGGCATAAGGTCCTTTTACATATGCATGGAAGGCAGGAACAGTCCCACCGAGCGTGCCAGATTGTGGAACGCGGAATTTCTTCGATTTTTTTGGTTTCGCCTCGGAGGCTTTAATTTTCGGGCGTGCCAGACTGTTTACAACAGACAAAGATTTCTTTCGTGAGGTGTATTGGGTGTAAACCCCGAAGCCCTCGAATATTTCATTTCATTTATTTCGCGTGCGTCCATATTTTCAGGTGATTGGAGTGGTCGTGTACTGGACCGTTCCCCACCGATCGGAGTCGGTGTTTCATCTACATCGAGTAAAAAACTCGAACACCTTCGATGCGATACGTTTGTTAAAAGACCTTATGCCGAAACTTAGAAGAAATAGATGACAAGTAAATTTCCACAAGTTGCTCAAGTGCATTCATGACATTCACATCGACGCCTTTAATGGGATTTTTGTACCTCCATTAGGCGTTTACAATATATGCCATTTACATTTGCGCTCGCGACGGGGTGTTTGTGCCACCGTCGGGTGTATACAACATGTCATTTCATTTACACTCACAACGAGGTGTATGTGCCTCCGTTGGGCATTTACAAAGCATGTCATTTCATTCATGTCGACGACGGGGTGTTTGTACCTCCGTCGGACCTTTACACGTTATCATGTTTGCATTTCCGTCGACAACGGGGCGCTTATGCCTCCGTCGAACAATACGCCCCAACGTGTGCCATTTCGTAACACCGGAGGACTCATGCAACAACAATACTGGATGTTGGGTCTTATATGATGACCTGCAGAGTGATCAACAGGAGCTTTCCTCCCAGCAGCACGACAGGGCAGAGAGGCCCGAAGCACGCCCACGGAAAGCAGCGAGAATCCTCGACACTCGGGGAACTCAAGCGCGAGAGTGAGAGTCTTGGGTGGGTTTTTCTTCCCACGAACGCCTCTCTTTGTGTGGAGGGCTGCCCCTCTATTTATAGGGGCGCTGGCCGATGGTTTAGCGGGGGTGTGCGGTTCGGCAGGGGTCGAAGCGCACAGGCGCCGAACCAGCAAGGCCGCCGGACCACTTGCGCGGGGCCGCCAGACCAGCAGGGCCGCCAGAACAGTAGGGGCGCCAAACCAGGACCAAAGGGGCACCGGACCGGGGGCCAAAGGGGCGCCGGACCAGGTGGGCCCCACACCTGCGCTGGTCCGGCGCGGGTGGCACCCGCGCCCGGTCCGACGGGGGTGCCCCCAGGCCGGTTCGGCGGGGGTTGGCCCCCGCGCCGGTTCGGCGGGGGTTGGCCCCCGCCCTGGTCTGACGGGGGTGCCCCCCCCCACCCCCGGTCGGTTCGGCGGGGGTTGGCCCCCGCACTGGTCCAGCGGGGGTTGGCCCCCAGCGCTGGTTTGGCGGGGGTGGCTGGTTCGGAGGAGGTGACCCCCGGGCCGGTTCAGCGGGGGCTGGCCCCCGCGCTGGTCCGGCGGGGGTCCCCCGCGCTGGTCCGGCAGGGGTCCCCCGCGCTGGTCCGGCGCGGGTGGCCCTCCCCTGGCCCGCCTATAAAAAGGGTGGGCCTCCCATTCTTTTGGCCATTTTCCACGGGAGAAGGTTTTGGGGATTTGTTTGTTGGTTGACGACCGTGCAGCGCACGTGCACACGCGCGCTCACGCACGCTCGACGTGCATTCCACGTGCGTTTTTGTCCATTTCACGTGCGTTTGCCCCCGTTTTCAGAGAGCAAGGGCATTTGACCCTGCTGGACACGTGGGCTTTGTGCACGAGCTCGGACGCTTCTCCGGACATCGACTTTTGCTCGCTGACGGGTGTATGTTCTGCCCCGACGAACCTTCAAACGTCGTATTTCGAATGCATAGCCCGGATCACTTCGGGCTAGAATGCGGACTCGGATCCGTTTATCTCAGGTGTCCGAGTGGTGGTGGGCCGGGGTTTATTCCCGGACCCTTATAGCCTTCCGAGCGGATTTGTTGCCCGGGGCTTGTTTAAACCCCCGATATTTTTTCGGGTTCAACAGTTGTTCATCGCACATACGGTTTCCTTCAATTACATGGGAAACCAGCACAACAATAAGAACAACAACCAAAGTGGTAGTCACCGCAGCTACTGCAGTCGCAGGCGGAACAACTGTTCAAAGTCCAAACGATAGTCACAACCACGATCACAAGCTGATCAGCCACCAAAATAGTAACTAAAGCAGCAAGCAGAACAATCGCCAAAGCCACAGCCAATGCAACAAGAACCATGGAATTCTGGATCGGACCTCGCCGATCCCAATCCCGATCCAGCTGGAATCAGCCAGAATCAACCGATTCAACCAATTTTGCATTCCATGACAAGAACAGCCTAAACCGCCATGGAATGTAGAATTGGCCTTGAATCGGCCAATTCAGAATCGAATCGACAGTTTGTGATCCGATTCTAGGGGTACGTCCCCAAGAATACAAGGATTCCAGCTGAATCGACTGGAATTGATATGAATCGACATGGAAAGGATCGACCATGGATCGGCCATCCTTTCGATCTTAAGCAATCGAAATTTAAATTTTAAGAGGGCCTACCGGATCGAGCCCTTATTGGGGAAAATCGGTCGATCCATAACTGATTTTGCTCGATAAGGGCTCAATCCGACCCCGATACAAGCCAGATCCCCCTTAAAACACAGCCGATTCAAAGATCAGTTGTGTTTTGCCTACCCCCCCCCCCTCTTCCTTTAGCACTTCCAAGGAAGCCGCAAGGGGGAAGGAGATCTCCCCCACGTCTGCCACCGCCGTCGCTCGCCTCCTCTTCTTCTTCTTCTTCTTATTTAAAGGCTCCTTTAGAGTTTAGAGAGTTCTTTCCTTTAAGAGAGCTTAGAGATGAGCTAAAATAAGGCCAAGGGAGATCCTCTTAAGTAGATCTCAATAGATCATATTCTAGCAAAGGAGAAGTTCTTCTTAACAAGGTTTAAATTTAAATTCTCGAAATTAAAAAATTAAAAAATAGAAAAATTATGCATATATGTTTGATTTTATTCTATCTTAGTATTTTTAGACTATAAAAAGGATATTGGAGCTTTAGAAACCTAGGGTTTGCAAATTAGACAAAAACCCCAAGTTTCACCCTAATTAGGGTTTGAAATTTGGGGTTTTTGTTCTATTAGCACAATTGGATATCAATTAAGTGTTTCAATCACTTAACTGACCTAATTGTGTCTTTGTATGATAATATGGGTGGTTAGTTTCAGAAAATTAGACAAATTCCCCAAATTTCACCCTAATTAGATTTTAGATTTTGGGGATTTTGTAATATTGGCAGAATTGGACATCAATTTAAGTATTTCAATCACTTAATTGACATAATTGTGCCTTCCTATGATAATATGGGTAGTTAATTTCGGGAAATTAGACAAATCCCCCAAATTTCACCCTAATTAGAGTTTAAAATTTGGGGCTTTTGTTATATTGGCACAGGACATCAATTAAGTGTTCCAATCACTTAATTGACCTAATTGTGCCTTCTTATGATAATGTGGATGGTTAATTTTGGGTAATTAGATAAATTCCCCAAATTTCATCTTAATGTAATCGTGGTTATAATTTTATACTTACACATGAATGTCTTTTTATTATTGTAGGATTGACAATTATGGCCGAGGTAGGCTCAACTAGGAGAGGAAGACTAGCCACAATTAGACATTGGTTAGAGGCATGGTGTTTTTATTAATGCTGCCTCTAAGAGAGTGCAG
This sequence comes from Colocasia esculenta, assembly GCA_014218235.1. Classification (NCBI taxonomy): domain Eukaryota; kingdom Viridiplantae; phylum Streptophyta; class Magnoliopsida; order Alismatales; family Araceae; genus Colocasia; species Colocasia esculenta. The sequence continues at coordinate 17,804,431 of CM024759.1, forward strand.
TGTAACTACTGTGGAAAGCAAATGAATGGAGACGTGTATCGTCTAAAACAACATATTGCAAGTATTGGTGGGAATGTATCAAAATGCAAACAATACCCACGAAAACTAGTGACTGAGATGAAAGAGTACATGGCTGGAAGACAACAGCAAAAAGACATTCATATTCAGCAATAACAAGAATTGCATGAAAAGTTTTCTGGAAGGCAAGCAACTGGGAAGGGAAAGAGTAAGGGCCTAATGAAAGCAAGGCCAATTACTCTTCATGAGTCAGAAGATGATGATGAGGATGAGGATCTCTCACCTAATGAGAGAGAATATAGGGAAGCACTATGTTAGAGTCTACGTACTACCAGAGAGGAAGATGAGGAGGTCCAAGAGTACAAGAGAGGGATCATCATCAGGAGCTAGTGCAGCAAGGCCAGCTAGCTCAGTTAAGAGAACAGGCTCAATGAGGGGATATGATTTCATTGATCCAGTACGGAGACCGATGGATACATTCTTGCATAGAAAACCATAAGCAAAACAACCTACTATAAACTAAGCAATGAAAGGGGTGAAAGCCACAGCTGCTTTAGAAAACCATGCAGTAAAAAATATTGTAAAATGATTTTGCATGTCGGGGTCCCAACCCATACAGCATCTAGTCCATACTTCCAGACAATGATAGATTATATTAGAGTGGCAAGCCCAAGTTTATAAGCTTCAACACTAGGGATATTTATGGCAAACATCTTGAAGAGGAATTAGTTGAGACAAAAGAGTGGGCAACATCCTTCAAAGTTGTATGAATGGCAAGAGGTTGTACTCTTAGATGTGATAATGGACAGGAACAACAAGAAGGTTCATGATTAACTTCCTTGTATACTGTAGTGAGAATACAACATTCATGAAGTCTGTGGATGCAAGTGGACAAATCAAGAATGCATACTCCTATTCAGACTTATGGATGACATGGTTGAAGAAATTGGCGAGAAAAATGTTGTCCAAGTTATGACTGACAATGAAACTAGTTATAAGGCAGTTGGAAAAAAGTTGATGGAAAAACGAAAACATCTCTATTAAGTTCCTTGTGCAGCACACTCTTTAGACTTGATGATGGAGGACATTGGAAAATATAAATATGTTGTTGAGTTGGTGTCCAAGGCACAAATGATTACTAGTTTTATTTATGGACACAACAAAATTATGCATATGATGAGAGAATACATAGATGGACATGACATCATTCGTCCTAGCCCAACCAGATTTGCCTCCAACTTTATTGCATTAGAGAGTTTGCATAAGTTTAGACATGAGTTGGGCACTCTCATCCACAGTTCTAAATACTTGGCACATGTGGCTACACTAAGAGATGAATTCAGAAATATTGCACATGAGATTTCTTGCTAGATTAGCGACCACTTTTTGGGATAAAATCTCATATTATTTAAAGCTAATAGAGCCTCTTGTATAAGTATTGAGGATGTTTAATAGAGAGGACAAGAATGACATGGGTTACCTGTATGAGGCTATGGATAAAGCCAAAGAAAGGTTAAGAGAGAAGCATCCCATGACATTTCAAAAATGGAGAATTATTGATAAGAGATAGGAGTCCATCCTCCACCATGATTTATATGCAGTAGATAAATACATTAACTTTCGACTTACACCTTATTGTATATATTTAGCATTATTGATTTTCTTACTTATTGCTCATGTTTTATATATGTAGCAGGGTTCGCCGCATCACCGATTCGGGGCAAATCGATTTTTCCTAATCCGCTCCGATTCGGGAGAAACAAGCTTATTTGCATGGGAATCGATAGGAATCAGTCTGATTCGCATGGGAATCGAGCGAATCGGGATTCCCATGATTCGATCCGATTCGCTCTGCCACGGCAAACCCTAATATGCAGGGTATTTTTTTAACCCCCGACATTAATATAGTGATTCTATTGATAACAATGGTGAGGTGCTTCAAGGGACAATCAATGTCATCACAAGATTGTACAAGAGCACTGAAGAAAGGATAGATGCTATGATGGAGGTACAATTTAAAGACTTCAATTGCCATGACTACTATTAATCCCTTTTGAAAGGAATAAATGTTTGATTATATCAATTGTTCTATATGTTAGATGGACAAGTAACTCCGTCATTGCCGGTCCCAAGCTCGGGTGAGAAAGGAGGAGGGTTTGCATTAGGTTGACAACCAGCAGTAAAATAATGTCAAAACCTTACATGAATTCTGATCTAAATATTTGTACTAATGCTAGGATGTTCTCCGGAAGCGACGCGTTACATCGGAACCCGGATGGAATGATAAGTGAGAAGGGTTGGCTAGGGCGTTCCCCAGAAGGGATGTGCCGTAATGGCGCCCGATTGCGGTGTCAAGTAGGCAAGGGTTCCCGTGTGGAGTTGGGCAAACACGGGTAAAGAAGTTAGTCCAAAAACATAGGATCCGTCTAGTTACTTGGAATATAGGAACCTTAACAGGCAAGAGTTTAGAGTTTGTTAAGTTAATGAAGGATAGGAGGGTTAGCATAGCATGTATACAAGAAACTAGGTGGAAATGATCTAAAGCTAAAGATATTGATAGTTATAAAATTTAGTACATAGGAACTAGTAACTCTAGAAATGGTGTGGCTATAATAATAGATAAAGACTTAAAAGAGAAAGTTGTAGAAGTTAATAGACTGGGGGATAGACATATTTTGATAAAACTTATTGTAGGTGAGGTTACTATGAATGTAGTTAGTGCATATGCACCACAAGTGGGTTTAGAAGAGGGAATTAAAAAGCAATTTTGGGAGGCTTTCGATAGATTGATCCAAAATATCCCAAGTGAAGAGAAAATTTTTATCAGTGGGGATCTTAATGGCCATGTGGGTAAAACTAATAGAGGATATGAGAGGATTCATGGAGGTTTTGACTTTGGCGAGAGAAATAGCATGGGCACTAGTATTCTTGATTTTGTTATGGCCTATGATCTAGTAATTGCTAATATCTTCTTTAAGAAGAAAAACGAACACCTAATAACATATAAGAGTGGTACACATAAGAGTCAAATTGATTATTTTCTTATTAGAAAGACTGATAGAGTTTTGTGTAAAGATTGCAAAGTTATCCCTGGAGAGAGTTTAGCCCCACAACATAGGCTACTAGTAATAGATGTCTTTATCCCAAAATTTAAAAGAAAAACCATCATAAATAATTGCTCTAAAATTAAGTGGTGGAATTTGAAAAGTAAAAATTTAAAAACATTTAAAATTTATCTAATAAAAGAAAATATTTAGAATTTAGACCAAGAAGTTAATGTAATGTGGAATAATGTTGTAAATTGTATAAAGAATGCAGCAAAACAACTCTTAGGGGAATCTAAAGGCAAAAGGAATGTAGAAAGAGAGACTTGGTGGTGGAGTGAGGAAATTCAAAATACTATTAAAGCTAAAAGAGATTGTTTTAAGGCTTGATAAAGTAACAAAAATAGTCAAACTTTAAAAGCTTATAAAACAGCTAAAAAGAGGGCTAAAAGAATAGTTAGTGAAGCTAAATCAAAGGCATTTGAAGAATTATATAATAAACTAGGAACCCGAGAGGGTGAAAAAGATATATTTAAACTTGCTAAATTAAGAGAAAAGAAAAGTAGCAATCTAGATCATGTTCGTTGCATTAAAGATGAAGATCAAAAGGTTTTAATTAAGGATCTAGAGGTTAAAGAGAGATGGTGTAGCTATTTTCAGAAATTAATTAATGAAGATTACTTTAAGGATGTCTCTTTAGAAGAGAATCATGAGTCAACAAAATGTGATAAATATCAATATTTTAGGCGTACTAAGATGTCAGAAGTAGGTGATGCTTTAGGAAAAATCAAAATTGGGCAAGGCCTTAAGACCGGATGGCTTACCTATTGAAGTGTGGAAAGCCTTAGAAGACATTGGTATTAAGTGTTAACTAAATTTTTCAATAAAATTTTGAAGGAACAGAGAATGCCAGAAGAATGGAAAAAAAGTGTCGTGGTTCCTTTCAATAAAAACAAAGGGGATATTCAAAACTGTAATAATTACCGTGGAATTAAACTTATGAGTCACACTATGAAACTTTGGGAAAGAGTAATCGAGAAACAAATACGATGTATGACTACTGTATCAGAAAATCGGTTTGGTTTTATGCCAAGTAGATCTACTACAGAAGCTATTTTCTTATTACGGCAATTAATGGAGAAGTATAAAGAGATGAGAAGAGATTTATATATGGTTTTTCTTGATTTGGAGAAGGCATATGATCGAGTACTGAGAGATTTGATTTGGTGGACATTAAAAAAAAAGGGAGTTTCTCAAGGATATGTTGACTTGATCCAGGATATGTACGAGGGTGCTACTACTAGTGTGAGAACTATTGCTGGAGAGACTCGTGAATTTTCGGTCACAGTAGGCAAGGTTCTGCTCTAAGCCTGTATCTCTTTGCTCTGGTTATAAACGAGGTAACTAAGCAATGGCATGATGATATCCCTTGGTGTATGCTATTTGCGGATGATATTGTCTTAATTGATGAGAGTATTGATGGTTTAAATGCTAAGCTAGAAAGTTGGAGGCATGTCTTGAAATCTAAAGATTTTAAAATCAGTAGGAGTAAGTCAGAGTTTATGCATTGTAATTATAATAATAAGAGGGTGTTACAGGAAGATATGATTCAAATTGATGGACAAGATATTCCTAAGAGTAGTAGCTTTCGATATTTAGGGTCTATTATCCAAGAGAATGGGGAGATTTATGACGATGTGGCACACAGGATTAAGGCAGGTTGGCAAAAATGGAGAAGTGTATCAGGAGTCCTCTGCGATCGTCGTATACCAGTGAAACTTAAAGGAAAATTTTATAGAATGACAGTGAGACCTGCTTTATTATATGGTACCGAGTGTTGGGCAGTGTGAAAGGAGTACATTAACAAAATGTGTGTGGCGGAGATGAGAATGTTGAAATGGATGTGTGGTAAGACTAAGAAGGATAAAATTAGAAATGAGCGCTTCCGTGAGGATTTGGGAATAATTGATAGAAAAATGAGAGAAAATAGACTTAGGTGGTTTGGACACGTGCACCATCACCCTAACTCAGCACCGGTTGAAAGATATGACAAAATCTTAGTGGATACCAGTAAAAGAGCTAGGGGAAGGCCTAAAATGAGATGGTGCGATGTTATTAGGAAAGACTTGAACTTTTTGAGTTTAAACACGACTATAGCACTTGATAGGAATTTGTGGCGGAAAAGAATTCATGTAGCCGACCCCAAATAATGGGATAAGGCTCTAATGATGATGATGATGTTAGATGGACAAGTTTAAACTCAAGTTAGACATTTATAGAGATTATGATCTTAGAGAAAAAATAAAGGTGAAAACCTTATTTCACATTGTTGGATTATCTTTTGGATTATCTTTAGTTAATTACAATCCAACAACATTATATGCTAATTCATTGTATTTTCTTTTTTTGCAGCTAAGTGGTAGATTATGTTAGACTATAAGATCGGTCAAAGAAATCCACTTGCAAGGATTGCCATTAGAGTGCTCAACCGTACCACTTTATCTAGCTAGTGTGAGAGGAATTAGAGCACTTTCTCACTTATTCACACAAAAGCGAGAAACGGGGTTGAGTGCAGCTAGGCTAGACTAGAGAAGCTGGTCTATTGCCACTACAATATGTGATTGAAGGTCAAATGCATTAGATAGAGGCAAAAGAAAGCAAAGATGAGGCTAATGAGTTTTGCAGGTAGACATTGGGAGCAACATTTAGTAAAAAGAGAAGCAGCATCACCTCCCGTTAATGTTGATGAGTTTCTCGATGAGGAACACCCACTAAATGCACGGGTGGAAACACGACAAGAAAGAGATGTTACAGAGTTTGACCCTCGCAAATCACAATAACTCATGGGTAGAAGGAGAATTGGATGGAGTAGAGACTCGAGATCTAGAGCTCAGAGTTAGAGAGCACCCAGCTCCCTTGTCTCATCCAGTCACTACTCGAGAGAGACCAAAGCACTCAGCTACTTTGCCAGATACATCTAGAGTGCCTATCCGCCAGCCTACATTATGAAGAGCTGCCACACAAAAAGAGGGAAGTTCAGGGACCCAAGAGAAAGAAAAATTAACATATATCAGGCAAAAGAAGGAGAGTGTTGACTCAGCGATCCACTCACTCCAATGATGATGATGAGACACTAGCACCTGAGTCTCAGTTGCCGCAGCCCACACATGTACGACGGCCAGTTCGTAGTCATGACTCCACACAGGATCCTAGTGATGATGATGATGATGATGGGGCTGCTACTGGGGCAACATGAGTAGGAGTTGGTCAGGGAGATGCAGGATACACTGCACCAGGATTTTCTCTAAATATAGGGCTTACTACAAGTTGTGCTAGAAACAAAACATCAAGGAGGCAGAGGAGAAGGACAAGAGGGATATGAAGGACAACAATGTCAGACAGCCTATGAATGGCCACCTTGTGAGCTAGACTATAGTTCAGGGTCTACTCATATACCTGCATTTTAACCTCCCATTTTACCATACACGTCTTTAGCAACTCACCTCGTGGAGTACAAAGGAGGATGGGGACCTTGGCCTTCACAAAAACAAGAGCATAGTGAAGTAACAAGCACATATAAACCACTTGGCATCCGATGTTTTGCTCCATCACAATCTGGAGAAAGTTCAAGTCAACAATATACACCAACAAGAATTCAAAGGAGAATGCATGATTTAGTAAATTCCCTCTTTGGTTATAGCTATGAGACTATGCAGACGGATCAAGTTCATAGATATCACCCACATAATGACGAGTCATCTTGATCTGGATGGCAAAATTATAAGTCCTCCATAAAATGTAAGCTACATTTGATATTTTATGCTTTTCTTGTGTTATAGTACACTAATTTTATGTTTCATGTACTATGAATGATTGCATGTATGATTGCTTTTTAATGCAAATGTTAGTTCTTTCAAGTTTCAACTGATCAAAAAAATTTCTCTTTTTTCTGATTTTTTTGCCCTGAATTTTCCTCAATTTCTCCCAAAAAAAAAACCTTTTTTCTAGTCTAGCCTTCACCTGAATCGATCGGATCTCCCGATCCGATCCTGATCCAGATAGGATTGGCCCTCACCGATCTGGGGGGCGATCCAATTCTGTATTCCATGTAAACCGCAGACACAATTGTCTCAATCTACACAAGATTTGGGGATTGCCCATGTTTCCTCGCTAAATCATGCACTTGCTCCAAAAACCCTTCAACCTCTACAACAACCAATCCAACCTCCTTCGCCTACAACAGTCGCCTCCATAAACTCCTGCTCAGGCTAGTGCCATCACTCATAGCTCTGACACCATTCAATGCCATGACAGCAAGCCCTCGACTAGACGCGTTGTATCAATGTGTCATCAGTTGTCACCACCCTCACCCTCGCCTTCTAAACCTCAAATTGCCAAACCACAAGCCATCGCTTTCCACTATTGAACCGCCAGCTAACACTATTGTCCTAACACCTTCTCTACCCATTCCATGGATGGCAAAAACGGGCGGGTCGGGTCGGGGTCGGGCGGGTCGGGGTCGAGTCGGCGCCCGGCGACCCGAGTTGGCGCGGGAAGTGGCCGGGATCCGCGGATTCCCAGTAGTCGGGACGGATCCGCTGGGGTCGGGCGACTCCGCGACCCGACTACCCCGACCCGCCCGACCCCGCGGATCCCCCTTTAAGGAGGGATCCCGTCCCGGGACTGCGCAGTCTGTCTGCGCAGTCCCGAGCACCTCCCTTCCCAGCCCCCTTCCCAGCCCCCTGCCCCCCCTCCCCCCGCCGGAGCGCCTCCCTCGCCGCCGCCGCCGCCGGAGCTCCGGGAGGCTCGCCGTTGGCCGCCGCCGCCGGCGCCACTGCAAGCAGCCGCCGGCGCCCTTCCTCTCTCTCTGTTCTCTTCTCTCTCTTCTGTGAGGTGAGATTTTTTATTTTTTTAAATCTGAAAAAATAGGAAATGGTAAATAGGCTATAGATCTGTAGATCTATAGCATATTTAACATGTTTATGACTTCATTCTCTTAAATCTCCAAATTTAGCCTTAATTAGGGTATAAAAATTAGGGATTTGTGTCATGAATGAAATTAATGTGCAATTGAGTGATTAATAGAACTATTTTAGTTGATTAGAGTTTGTTGGTAGACTTAATTGCATTACATTAACTGTTTTCCCTGAAAATCCCAAATGACCCTAATTAGGGTTTAAAATTTAGGGATTTTAGGTCCTTAATGTAATTATTATGTAATTGAGTGTCCAATATAGTTATTTTACTTGATTAGAGTTTTGTATGAACATTGCATGATCTGTTTTTTTTAATTCTCAACTTAAACCTTAATTAGGGGTTTAAAAAATAAGAATTGTAGGTCATTAATATAATAAATGTGTAATTGAGTGTTCAATGTGGTCATTTGAGTTGATTAGAGTTTTGTATGTACAATATTTATAGTCTATGATATTTTTTTCCATAAATTCCCAAATTAAACCCTAAATAGGGTTTAAAAATTAGGGATTATGTGTAATTAACGTGCAATTTAATTGCATTCTTACACAGGAATATGGCACATCATGAACATGAAGAGCAAGAGGTGGAGCAGGCCATTGATCCTGGTTGGGCTCATGGTACTCTCCTTGATGCATCTAAGAGAAAAGTGAAATGTAATTGGTGTAGAAAGGAGATGTTTGGAGGCATTTATCGCCTTAAACAACATCTTGCTGGGATTGCTGGGAATGTTTCAAAATGTCCGAATTGTCCAATGGAAGTGAGAAATGAAATAATAGCATATCTGAAGGGGAAGAAAGCAGAAAAAATATTGACAACTCAGCAGCAACAAGAACTTCAAGATGAGCTTTCTGGGAGACAGATTCGTAGAGATTATGATCTACCAATTCCTGTGGATGATGATGATGATGATGATGATCCTGATCCTGAGTTTACTGCAGCGGCACGTGCTAGTCGCCGTTCTTATGCGGAGGAAGATGAGAGACGAAGGGGTTTAGGCACATCAGGTGCACATGTGTCTAGAGATGACTCTAGACATCTCTTCCTAGGAGTACACAGGGTCCTATGGATGCATATTTGTATAGATCAAGGTCTGTAAAACAACCAGGAATCAAGCAGGCATTGAAAGGAGTGAAATCCACTGCAAAGGCAGCGAAGGGTGCAATCAAAGGCATTGTCAAATGGTTTTTACATGCAGGTGTCCCAGCACATACGGCAGAGAGCCCATATTTTCAGAGTATGTTGGATGCAATTGCGGAAGCTGGGCCTGGTATTAAGGCTCCTACAAGAAAGTATATTTATGATGCTGGGCTTGATGATGAATATGAGGAGTTGAAAACATGGGTGAGTAGCTTCAAAAATATTTGGAAAGAACGTGGTTGCACCATTATGTGTGATGGTTGGACAGGGACCACAAGAAAATCCATGATAAATTTTCTTGTGTATTGCTGCGAAGGGTCTATTTTCTTTAAATCTGTTGATGCATCTAACAAAATCAAGAATGCAGAATATTTGTTTAAACTTATGGATGCAGTTGTGGAGGAAGTGGGTGAAGAGCACGTTGTACAGGTTGTGACTGATAATGAACCGAGCTACAAGGCTGCGGGTAGGTTGTTAATGGAAAAGAGACACCATCTCTATTGGGTTCCATGTGCAGCACATTGCATTGATTTAATGATGGAGGACATAGGCAAAGATTCTCATATTCATGGTATCATTGATGATGCTCAGATGATAACTTCCTTTATTTATAGTCACAACAGGATTTTGAATATGATGAGGAAGTACACAGATGGGAGAGATCTCCTTCGTGCTGGTCCCACCAGATTTGCATCCAATTTTATTTCTTTGGAGAGCCTAATGAAATATAGGCATCAATTGGCCCAATTGATTAATTCTACAGAATTTTTGCAGCATGTAGACACTCTACGGCCTGATAGTAAAGATGTTGCACTCATGGTCCAAGACTTGATTAGCAATGCACGGTTTTGGGAGAAGGTTTCCTACTACCTCAAAGTAATAGAGCCTTTGGTACTTATCCTTAGAATGGTTGATGGTGACGACAAAAATGATATGGGATATTTGTACGAGCAATGGACAAGGCAAAGGAAAAGTTGAGGGAAAGGAATCCTAAAGCATACAGAAAATGGTGGGCCATCATAGACAAGCGATGGGAGATGACTCTCCACCATGATCTTCATGCAGCAGGTAATTTATTTATTGTAATTACTTGCTGAATTATTTTATGATACCATACTTAAACATCTTTTATCATATGCAGGGTATTTTTTCAACCCTAAGATTCAATATAAAGATGATGTGCACAATGACGGAGAAGTGATGAGAGGCACCATGAATGTCATCACTCGCATTGCAAGGAGCATGAATGAGAGATTAGACGCAGTGGCAGAGGTAGGATAGTATATTTTACTTTGCATATGTATGTATTTTATCATTTGACATGACATATGTCATGTGACTCATGTCTTCCATTTTCTAGGTGGAGAGATAAGATGAAAGTTGGCATATACGGAGCATATGACATGAAATATGCAGCTGGAAGACTCAGTCCAGGTGGTTTTACATGTTTGGGTGTTTGCCTAAAATCATAAATATATTCTTTCACCATCCTTATAATGATTAATGTTCGGTTATTTTATTGTAACAGCTGAATGGTGGATCCAAGTCGATTATCACCAAGCTGGGACAAATCCCTTAGCGTATGTTGCAGTGAGAGTATTAAGTCAAACCACTTCTTCTAGCCCATGTGAAAGGAATTGGAGTACATTCAGCCTTATTCACACAAAAATCCGCAATAGGCTGGGTGTGGATAGGCTAGAGAAGTTGGTTTACTGTCATTATAATATGCATTTAAGGGTGAAGCAAAAAGAAGAAAGGCAAAAGATAGAAAGACAGAGATTCATGCAGCTAGCTGGTAGACCATTTGAGGAGGTGGTTCCTGAGATAGATGTTGATGAGTTGCTAAATGAGGAACACCCATTACATGCTTGGGTGGAGACGAGAGCTGAGGGAGAGCTAACTGACTTTCATCCTGATGATCGGCTAGTTCAAGCATGTGAAGGAGATGTTTTATTAGAAGAGCATGTACCTGAGAGAGCTGAGAGGCCAGAATTGAGAAGATCTTCCACCGTACATGATACTAGTATTTCTTCATCTCAGCCAGAATTGAGAAGATCTACCTCCCAGTTAGAGCCCAAAAGAAAGAAAGACAAAGGCAAGAAGAAAGCAAAGCCAAACAAAGAAAGAAGAACAGAAGAACCAAGAAGAAAATCACAAGAAGGTGAAGAGGACTCTCCTGAGGCAGAGACACATATTGGGCAGCCATTTTCTGAGACTCCACCCCTGCCATCTCAGTTGGCTAGATTATATGAGGCAGAGAAATTACATTATGAACGTCGCAAAAAGATGAGTACAAAAGAAAAAGAAAAAACAGTGGGGAGTGATGACTCCACCCAATCACCTGATGATGATGATGGTGCTGCTGCAGGTATTGGAGCCACGGGAGGTTATGGGCTTGGGGGTATTATGTCAGGATATGAAGATTATTCACAACCACCCCAACAACAACAAGGAAGCTAAGGGGAAGCACAACAGCAGCACGGGGGATATGAAGGCCAACAAAGACAAACAGGGCATGATTGGGGATACGGGGCTTCATATCCACCCTTTTTTAGTCCCCCAAAATTGCCATATTCAGACATCAGCTCTAGTAGTGGGCCTAGTTATTTGGGCAATATTGAAACTACTGGATATGGTAGTTTCTTCCCTCCGGGACACTCAGGAGAAAGTTCAAGTCAACAAGCAACAACACCGCGAGGCATCCAAAGAGGATTCCAAGACATTGCAAATTCTTTGTTTGGCTTTGGATATACACAGTATGGAGGACATGAGTATGTGCCACCTATTCAATCTCATGAGGTAGAGGATGAGGGTTCAGAAATGTCAAATTGAGAAGGTATTTTTATTTATTTCATGTTATCAACTTGTACATATTTTAATTTTTGCAATGTATGAACATTAATGATTATGTCTTTAGTCATTGTTATTGTTCTTCATGGTACATGAACATGATAAGATTTAAATTTCAATGTGTTTGATTTCAATGAATGTTGTATGTGTCTAGGTAATTTTCTGTAAATTTTAGGGATTTTTCCTTATTTTTTCTGATTTTTTTCTGATTTTTTTCATTTTTTAAATAATTTTTTACTCTGGCCGACCCAGGGTCGGCCAGACTCCATTGGAGTCGGCCGGCTCCACCGACCCGACCCGAGTCGGGGTCGGCTGGGTCCGACTCACCCAGCCGACCCGACCCTGCCATCCATGACCCATTCCATCGCCTTCTAACCCGCCTCCTACAACTGACCTTGAGCAAGCTCCAATTGCATCTAAGCTCAAGCAAGCTCCATCCACTTCCAAACCAGAGTAAGAGCTCTCAACACTCGAGCAAGCTCCATCTGCTTCTGAGCCAGAGCAAGAGCTCATTACACTCTAAGCAAATCCTCGCTATCATCCACTCACCACCCACTAAAACCTCTACATTCATTGAACCTCCTATACTCGTCAAACCTTCACCTCCCACAATCATCACTATAATTCACATAACACCCAATGAACTAGGTGCACGCTGCCAAAGATGCACCTTAGATCTTCTTCCTACAAGCAAAGTGAGCCGAGTAAGGAAGACTTGACACCGATCATGCATCTCAATCTCTATGGCTATATCAATTGTATGCCTGTCCAAATTCTTGTCTTGAGGATATTTGGAAAGACTGAATCTCCACCATTGTAGATGGTTGTCAAGAAGAGTCCCCAAGAGCTAGTACCAGTCACAACAATAGCGAAGCCGATAGTCGTTACATTGCTTATTGGAAAAGCTATTATTAAAGCACTTATCATCCCTCGCTTGGACATATTTCAAATGGTTGGTCAAGAGAAGAGGTTCTCAACAAGGATGGTGTTGTCACATATCGCGGCAAAGCTGTGATGAATTTCATGACCAAGGGCAAGTCATGGCGATCTTTGGTGGAAGCTCCCAACGCCATCACCGCTCCCTTTCAGTTAGAGTTTTTGCTTGAGGGGCAAATAGCTACATTGGCAAGTGCATTCAAGATGGATCGTTGCACTTTACCTCAGCTTGTCAAAAGACAAGTTGTTGCACCAAGTACCTTCCAAACTATCCTGAAAGGTCTCTTTATCTCACTTCAGTCCAACAAGGGGAAAGTTGTTGCACCATCAACATCACTCAAGGTTATTCTAGTAGTTCTTTACGATTTTCCTCAGCCTATCAATTATTCGGTCGTGTTATCGTCGCTTATTAACCTCCCAAGAGTTCATCCTTTTCATTTGTCAGGGGAATTAGACTTCATGCCTGATCAAGCTTCTTGCGCCACGCACTAAACTCTCATGAACCGACATTGTTCATTCATTGAGGAAGCCATTCGTTATACCTAGTTGTCCGAATAAACCACTCGATGTCAAGATTCTCATGCCACAGGTGGAGCTTTAGAGTTCCCTGCCAACATGCCAACGGAGTTGATACTCATACCTGATCATCCAAGGGAACTGGTAGACGTCAAGGAAGCCATTCCTTATACCTAGTTGTCCAAAGAAACTACCCAATGTCAAGATTCTCATACAATAAGTGTAACTCCGAAGTGTTTGCCTTACCTACTTGCCAAGGGAGTTGTTGCTTATACTCAATCATCCAAGAGAACTGGTTGACATCAAGCATCCAACTGATAGCCTAAGGGCAAGTCCACACATGATAGTTGCGCAAGAGCCAATTGAGCTAGTTGATGAAGAAGCTCAATGATACCAAAGAAGAGCGTGGACATTTATTACTTGGGCCCGCTACCTAAGGAGGCATGCAAAGCCAAGATGTCAAGACCTCACTACGAGGGTAGAACGGCCACATCGTAAAAGGACGTTAGCCAAGAAAAGAATGAGGCTCAAGCCAAGATCAAAGGCTATGCCCTCTCCAAACCCTAGATTATCCTTATTACTCATTGGTCAACTTCATTTTATAAGTTATCCACCGACTAAGAAGGGGCCTTCAATCTTCTGATCTTGAGCAGTTGCATCCACCTACTCTTCTGAGGTCTTCGGACCCTCAGGTATCTCTTCTTCCAGGGTCTCAAGACCCCTATCTATGTTTCCCTCTGAAGCCTTCAAATTCTCCCAATGCCAAGTCTCTCTCTCCTAATCTGTCAAGGTCTCTAGACCCCTATCTATCTTTTTCTCCAAAGCCTCTAGATTCTTATAATTCCAAGTCATCATCAAACTCCTCAATTCCTCTAAAGCCTTTAGATTTCCCACACTTCTCATACAATTCCCAATCCTTGTAAATCATCATCAACTCCTCTTCCGAGGTCCCCGAAACCCTACCTACCATTTCCTCAGGAGCCTTTAGACCCCTCCAATTCTAAGACATCTTCCAAACCCCACTCTACTCCACTTGAACCGCCTAATCATGGGTCGAATTCTCCTCGAATTCTCCTTCAAATTCCACCTAAGTTGCTTGATCATGCGTGAGATTCATTTACTCTTTTGAAACCCCTGAACCCATCTCCTCTTCCTCCTCTGAAACCTCCGGACCCTCCTCTTTCAAACTACCAATTCATCTCTTCAAGATCACCTGACCTTGAGCTCAACTAAATTCCTCCTAAACTACTTGATCGAGGACTTTGCGCTTTCTCTTATCATTTTCGAGGCTTTAATTCTCACTCACCATACCTTCTTCTTTCCCTTGTAAACTCCTCGTTGTTTGAGGGAGTTTTATCTCCCACCTCCTTATTGAGTTGTGTCTGCCGCTCCATCATATTTAGTCGACACCCTACCACCACCTTTTCACTCTCTTGCCAATTTGAGTGAGCAAAAGTCATAAAATCACAAGGTTCAAGACTGCTACAGGCTGTTCTTTCAATAAAGGGATTGTAAAGTGCCCCAATCATTGTAAGTATTTGTTTTCATTTCGCCATTTCATATTGCGTACCTTGCACAAATCATTAAAGAGTAGTCGCAAATTTCGATGTGAGTGGAAGTCTCATTTTTTGTTAAAATCGAGTCTGTAGCAAGTTTACTTTTGCAACGCTCAAGTCTGGGATACCTCTACACTAGGAGTCCAAAGCTCCTTCTCAGATCATTAAAGGTCATCTTAAGCAAGGACCTCACACACGTATAAGGCAACCTTGGTTGGTGACTGTGAACGCGGAAAAGAAGTTTCAAAATGACATCTCCCCGCCTCCTCTCAAAAAAGAAGAGAGAGAGAGAGACGTTATTTAGAGACATGATTTTCATTTGATTGCGGGCATTCTAATATGTTTAACAAACAAATTTAAAATTCGCTTGATGCAGGAATTTGCTTGTCCATTCATTAGACGATTGCGCCTATATTTTTGTGTAATTGTTCTGTACGTTAATTTTATCAGGTAATTAGGATTTCGTGTACTGGACCTATTCCCACCGACCAAAATTGATGTTAATTTGCATCAAGATGACCTCGAACACCTTTGATTCTCTATCAATGAACGTCTTTCATCTCTATTTGTTGTGGGCCTTGTGACAACGATGACCTTGATGGTCGCCCTTTATGGGTACACACTCTTGCAAAGAAAATTGAAGTCTTTATTACTTGTACACATGTAATTTGAATTACAATTGGTCTTTCAAGACCTGTACGAGTGGTCTCGATTATATAATCGAGTCTTCATAATTACAATTGGTCACAATTGGACCCTTTTGAATTTGATTTTGTCACGATCAGATTGTTGATTTGGATCTTCATCACGATCGAACCGTTGGATTTGAATTTCACCACAATGGGACAATAGGATTTAGATTTTATCACGATGAGGCCGTTGGATTTGGACTTCATGACGATTGGACCGTTGGATTTGAATTTCATCACGATCATATCGTTGGATTTGGACTTTATGACGATCGGACAATTGGATTTGAACTTCATCATAATCGAACCATTGGATCACCAAGATGATCACTGTCGGCCCATTGTATTTGCTTAGTGGCCACCCTTCTGACTGTAATGGGACATTTAAGTGGTCTTGCCGGCTTTCTATAATTTTGTATCTTTTCTGGACAATTCTTGATTTTCCAGCATCCCCGAGGTCTTTTCAGACATTTGTTGACTTCTCAGGATACACTTGTCATTTCTTGGCTCTCTAGGCTTTTCAATCATTTCTTGACCTCCAAAGGCTTTTTAGCCATTTCTTGGCATGTCTGGAGATTTCTATCATTTCTTGACAATCCCAACACTTAGAGTGGCCAGCCATAAGTCGAACTCGAAAGAGCGCATGTCACCTCAGGAAAGTGGCGTGGGTCCCACTCCACCGAGCCATGTAAACGGCATGAACCGGGGTTGTCAGTTATTTCTTGACATTTTCAGGGTATTTCCATCATTTCTTGACCTCCTAGGTGCTTCTGCCATTTCTTGGCCTACATGGACTTCTCCACTATTTGTCGGCATTTCTAAGAATTACTGATATGCTCAACCTTAAGCCGAACTTAGGAGAGCGCATGTCGCTTCAGGGAAGCGACGTGGGTCCCGCTACATCAAGCCATGCAAAAAGGCATGACCCTTGAGGCTATTTCTACCATTTTCTCCGATACGGGAAAATATCTACAATTTTCCTTGACATCAAGGTATTTCTACATCTTTTCCTAATGCAGGGATATTTCTATAATTTTTCTCCAAACAAGGGCCTTTCTATAATTTTTTCTTTAACAGGGACTTCTTGGCAATTTTTCACTTGAACAAGACATGTAATTTAGCACACACATGCACAAACTTTATGTCTTCAGGGACCTTTGTGTGATTTCACATACACAAACTCCATACCCTCGAGGGGTCCTCCACGCCTACAAGGATCTTCATGTCTTGAACAACTAACAATCCTCTGGGGGAGGCTTTTTCTCGTCCCAAAGGGGGTCTTCGGACAGCATGGAGCTTTAAAAGTGTAGCCCTCCCAAATCCCCTTTGGCCCTTGGCCCTGGCCCTCCTTTTATAGGAGTTGGAAGGGGAGGAGAAGAGGGCCATCGACCCTAAGCCGCAAGCAGCTAAACCCCACCGAGGGTGGGTCCCCTCGATGGGGTTTGGCCGCCCCAACGTCCATCAGCCATATTTGGGCCAAGGACCATCGGCCAATTTCAAAGCAAAGCCCATCGGTGGTTTCTTTTCCATTTTTTTTAAATGCATGAGAGGGAGAAGTGGGCCGAGGGGGGTGTCGTAGTGGCCAAAACCCACCGAGGGTGGGTCCCCTCGATGGGCTTTCGCCACCACAAGGTGGGAAGGGTGGGGTAGCCTCAGTGGGGTTTGCCCGCCTAGTAGGGGTGTAAACGAGCAGATACGTTCGACGAGTAGTTCGAAACTCGACTCAATAAAAACTCAGTTCGGCTCATTTATTTAATTAACGAGCCGAACATGAACAAAAAAAAAAACTCGGTTCATGAATGAGACAAATCTGAACACATATGAGCTTGGCTCGATTATACTCGTGAACAACTCGTTTAAGAGCTCAATTAAAAACACATTAAGAGCTTGTTTAAGTACTCGCTAACACTTTGTTTAAATATTTGTTTAAATATAATAAGTATGAGAATATATTGATATAAACATATTTATTTATTTTTATACAGTTATTATTACAATATAAAATACTTATGAGGGCTTAAATGTCATAGACTAAATCCACAATGTATATACACAAATTATGCAAACGAGGGTATATACACAAATCATGTAAATAGGGGCATGAACACAAAATTTAGTGTTGCAATGTCCCCCAACATATCAAGCATCTTCTTCCTCCCGAGACCGGCCTGCTCAGTAGGTGAGCTCCCCTGTGGGGCCGAGGGGCACGTTGTCGGCCACTGGCATCTCCGGCGACCACCGTGGATCATCCGCCAGTGGCGGACAGTGCTCCCGGCGGCCGCAGTACCATCACCGACGATCCAGAAAGGGGGCTCTGGGCGATGTGCGAAGGGGATTTGCAGCACCGCCCTTGCCTTGTCGCGCACCAGCCCCCTCCCTTGCGGTGTCTATCTATTAATCCCATCTTACTTGTGACAAATTATGAATATATTTCAAACATTATATTAAAATAGTTAAATTAAATAACCAATCAAGACTACTGAGATATGAGCTTAAAATAAGATAGATTTAGGTCATATGAACGATCAGTTTTTTGTTTGTAGATTGGATTGCACTTACTTATATATACGAACTAGTAAATTCAATTAAGTTCGTTAAGATACTCGTTAAGGGCTCGAGCTCGAGAGTATTTAAACAAACCAAGTTTGAACAGACATTTTCAATACTCGATATAGCTTGAGCTCGGCTCGAACTTGTCTAAAAATTAACGAATAAAGTTTGAGTTGCATAGTACTCGGCTCGTTTACACCCCTACCACCTAGGTGGGAAAACCCCACCGAGCCCCCCCCCCCTCCTTTTGCAGGGAAACCCTACTGAGGGTCCCCTCGGTGGGCATGGTTTGCCGGATCGAATCAAATCGGTCCGATTCGTCAGAATCGGATCGAATCAGGAGAAACCCGATTCACCCGATTCCCATACAAATCGGTCTGATTCTGACGAATCGAGGCAGATCAGGAAAAACCTGATTCGCCCTGATTCCCTGATGCGTCGAACCTTGTCGGTGGGGTTTGCGTAATAGTGGGAAACGCCACCGAGGGGGGTCTTCTTGGTGGGCTTTTTTACCCACCCTCGGTTGGCTCTTTATGGGGCAATTTTGGGGGTGGGTTTTCTATGTTATTTTTTTCGTGTCAACAGTGACCTTGTTAAACATCATTACTACTTAGACCATCCTTGGGGCATGTAAAAGTCTTTTCTCTCCCAACTCAGTCAAAGAGTAGGGGCAAAAGGTTTTGTCCAGGCGAGGCAACTGACCTAAATGCTCGTAGCTCCTTAGCAAGAGGAAGTCTCAAAATCCAGGCAGTCAAATAAGTCCTGAAAATAACAAAACTAGAAAAAACAAGTCAACAATCAAAATCAATCAATCAAAAATAAAAAATAATAATAATTCAAGAGCCATGGCAAGAGTAGTTTCCCAGTGGAGCATTAGTGGTTTCCCAGTGGAGCATTATGAACGCGATTATATGCGAGCCTCAAGGAAGAAATAGGCCAATAAAAAAAATCAGACTAAAAAACTTTAAAGGGTTATGACATGGAAGAGAGTTAAACCTGACATTCTTTAACCTACAATGGACTTTTGCCCAAACTTTCTTCCTTTTCTCTCTCCAAAATTGGGTCACTTCTAGGGGTGTTCATAATATGGTCCAACTCGAAAAACCGAACCGAACTGGTACGTTCAGGTTAACAGGTCCCGCGGTTCAGTTCGATTTTCTGTTGGAAAACCGAATTGAACCGAATCTATATTAAATATATTTAATCATATGTTATTTCGATGAGAAAGCGCGGCCCAGTTGGTGAGGGCGCTTCATTCCCTGTGAGCAGTCCCAAGTTCGAAACTCGAGACTGCCATAAAGACCTTTAAGTTTTTTTTCGGTTTGCTTGTAGGTTCAGTTCGATTTTCAGAAGAAGAAAAAAATGGTCCAAACTGGACCGAACCGAACCGTGAACACCCGACTCACTTTCCGAGCATGACCTTCGTGGGGACACTATTAACTAGGGCCAACTGGCTATCCACCTCTTAATAAACACATAACTTTAGGATGATCTTTAACAAAAACGACTCCTAGCCAATAGTCTGAACTAGCTCTAGTGCTGCAACGGCAAAGTTTAGGGAGTGAGTATCTTTTGTCTCACGCGGCTTGTTTAGGAATGGCTACATCGACTTTAAGCGCCAAATTCAAAATCTAAAAAAATCTAAAATTCCCAAAAAATCAAAATTTAAAAAAAAAACTCCAAAAATCAAATATTCTAAATTTTTTAAAAAGAAAATCTCAAAAACTAAAAACTTTCAAATTTTCAAAATTCCTGAAAAATTAAAAACTTCACAAAAATCCAAAATTATCAAAAAATTTCAAAAAAAAAAAGAAAGACATTCCCAAACCTAAAATTTAAGAAAATTTTTCAAAATTCCCCAAAAAAATCATAAAACCTCCAAAATCCAAAATCTCATTTTACTTTCAAGCACATGTTTTTTTTTCAATCAAATATTCTAAAACTTTGAAAAATAAAATCCCAAAAACCTAAAAATTTTCAAATTTCAAAATTCCTGAAAAAAAAATAGAAACTTCACAAAATTCCAAAAAGATCAAAATTTCCCAAAAAAAAAAGAAATTCCCAAACCTAAAAATCAAGAAAACTCTCCAAAATTCCAAAAAAAAATCATAAAACCTCCAAAATCCAAAATCTCATTTTACTTTCAAGCACGTGTTTTTTTTTGCCTCTTTAATAACACTTACGCCCCTTAACCCATTATCAAGATGGTCATAGTCTGCAGACTCTGCACTGCTATGGCAAGGGGCTAAGTCAGAGAACGGATATAATTATTTTGTTAAGTGTGTCGGGAACATGGTCTCAAGCATTGCTCATTCATCGTCATTATCATCATTTTCTGATTGTTTTTGTCTAAGTCTTGCCCTCACCTTCAATCTGATTTGTCTTACTCACCTCAATCCTAACCATGAGTCAAAACTCTAAAGCTCTTGGTCCCACCTATTCTCCTATGTTTTATAACCACTTATCCTTATTACATGATCCTATGAGAGGACTCTCTATATGTTTGTGACTTCGGCAATTCTTTACTTCATTTCGATCCCTAGTTTCAACTGATGTGTATGCTTGTTATTTCGATTCCATAAAATTTGAAAAATAGAAAATCCAAGAATGGCACGCCTCGTCACTTAAGTATCTTTTATCCTTACCCCATTTGCATCTTACTATATATTATCTACCTTATTATTTCTCGTTCACTAAAAATAGTGATAATTTAAGTGCACATGATAGGCCATTAGGTTGAATGGCCCGAGTACGATGGATTATGTACCGCACATTGGGGGTGCACATTGTTGGCCAATATGGTTCCTTTTTGGAACAAACTCTCTCTATCCCAATCAATCAATTCAGCCTTCTCCTTTAATCGGCTAAACAATCATCGTGACTCGTCGAGCAGGTAAACTCTTCTAATGAGTGAAACTTGTAGTCAATTGGAACTAGGATATCTCTTCTTCAAGATATTTATCATCTTTACTGTCTCTCTCTTCGTTCTCTGTTATTCCAGACAAGAGTCATCCATGCAAGCTTTTCCTTATGGTTAGTTTGGAGTTCTCTTAATAATTTCTATCGCTTGTCGGTTGTGATAAGTGACTCTTTACCTAGATACCCACTTTTGGAGTCCACTTCCGCTTCATTGTCGCTTCATCCCATCACATTCACTCCACTCCATCTCCACTTCGCTCCCCTACAAAGCAAGTATCAACGAGGGGCAATCCATAAACACTCATTTTCGATCTATCAGTTGAGATCAATTTCTTATTTATATTAATAGAGCCCCAAGTTGGCCATTGTTTCTAAGCCTTTCCTTAGCTTCTTATGAGCCTATTCTTGCTTAAGTTCATGACAAATCATGGATAAAAGTCGAAATCCACATGAAAACAAGTAGACACAAAAATAGCATGAACGCATCATGGGGTCCAAATGCATGTTCATCAAGTTCATAAATGCATTGTATTGAGCTAACATGTTCTGACCATGTCTCTTTAATACGACGTGATCTAAGGTTTTCCATGCAAATGACATATTCCTACTTGTACTAGGATTATCCTAGATCAAGGTTCGCCGCATCGGGGAATTGGTGCGAATCGGATTTTTCCTGATCCGCCACGATTCGCCTGAATCGGGTCGATTCTCATGGGAATCGGATGAGAATCGGTCCGATTCAATGAGAATCGGGCGAATCGGATTTCTCCTAATTCAATCCGATTCGGCCGAATCGGACCGATTCGATCCGCCACGCCAAACCATGTCCTCGATAACAGTGCTTATTTAAGGGTCATTGAAGGTTGTTTAGAGTCGGAATTCCTCATACTTATCCCTAAAAATTCTTAAGCTTATCCAAACCAGATTTAGACTAGCAAACCTGAACTTAAATCAGATTCTCTGTCCTATCCGAGGTTGGATTGTTCTCCTATAAATAGCTTCTATAGGGCTTCGATTTCAAGGCGACTGGTGGGGAATTCTTCAAGTGACCTAAGACACTACTACTAACCTTATCCATCATCCAAAAAGTACCCCGCTTGGGGTGGTCTATTCTCCATCGTCCAAAAAGTACGCCGTTTGGGATGTGTTGGAACGCGGAAATTTCTTTCTTTCGATCCATCCCTCTTATCTCCGAGATGGATCTTTGCGTGGGCGTGCCAGACTGTTTGCGAGAAACAGACAAAGATTATTTTATGAGGAGTATTGGGTGCGAACCCTGATACCCTCGAATTTATTTTCCGCGTGCGCTCGCGTTCAGGGCGATTGGAGTGGTCGTGTACTGGACCGTTCCCCACCGACCGAAGTCGATGTTTCATTTACATCGAGTATAACACTCGAATACCTTCGAATGCGTAATGTTTGTTAAAAGACCGTATGCCGAAATTTAAAGAAGAAAAGGCAGATGACAAATGAATTTCCACA
Source organism: Colocasia esculenta (assembly GCA_014218235.1). NCBI lineage: Eukaryota > Viridiplantae > Streptophyta > Magnoliopsida > Alismatales > Araceae > Colocasia > Colocasia esculenta. The sequence goes on from CM024759.1 coordinate 17,827,105, forward strand.
ATTTTATTCAAGCATGCTCATGTCATTTATATTTATGACATGACGTTTACATTTACATGTACGCCTTTAGTGGGGTTTTGTACCTCCACTGGGCGTGTATATAACAAGCCAAGTACATGGACGTCGACGACAGGGTGTATGTGCCTCCGTCGGACGTTTACACGATAGTGGGTACATATGTGTTACCAGTGGGGTGTTTGTGCCTCCATAGGTTAACATGCCTCGACGCGTGTCGTTTTGTGACACCGGAGGACTTAAACATATGTGCCTCGACGTGTGTCGTTTTATGACACCGGAGGACTTAAATATATGCCTCGACGTGCGTCGTTTTATGACGCCGGAGGACTTAAGTACATGCCTCGACGTGCGTCGTTTTATGACGCCGGAGGACTTAAGTACATGTGCCTTGGGGGTCTTATAACAACCTGTGGTGTCTCCGTGTGGGCGAACGCAGGAGGGCTCGACCACGAAGAGGAAGCACCAACGGGTGTCGAAGACCTCCCCCGACTCGTGCGGCCTATACAAGCTCACGCACGGACCACCTTTGAGCACGGGCAGACTCTGGGCCGAGAGGCGTGTGTTGGGAGTCTCTTAGGCCGAAAATGGCGTGCTTTCAAATGGGGGAGTGCCCCTGCGTGAGCAACATTGCCTCTACGTACGTCGTTTGCCGACGGCGGAGGACTTTAAACATGTGCCTCAACGAGTGTCGTTTTATGACACCGGAGGACTTAAACATGGCCTCGACGTGTGTCGTTTTATGACACCGGAGGACTTAAATGAAAACGCCGGGGTCATATGACAACCTGTGGTGTCTTCTCACGGACGAGCGCAGGAGGGCCCAATCGCGGAGGACGGAACACCAACGGGTGTCGGCACGTGCGGCCTATTTAAGCTCACGCACGTAAGGCTCTCCCGCCGGTCTCTCTCTTGGCGCCTTTTTTTTGGGCCAAATCACGTGCTTGTGAATGGCCTTTTTTGGGGCCGAATGGCATGCGGGCATCCCTGCCGTTTTTTTGGCTTTCTGGGACATCTCTGCTGTTTTCTGGATTTTCAGGACATCTCTGTCGATTTCTAACTGTCCCGGACGTTCCGGCCAATTTCTGGCTTTCTCGGGCGTCCCGGTCATTTGTTGACTTTCTCGGGAACTCCCCTCGAATCCGGCTTCAAGTCACACCCAGGAGAGCGCACGCCGCTTCAGGGAAGTGACGTGGGTCCCGCTCCACCGGGTTGGACAAGAGGCGCGAACCGTCAGGTTGTCTTTGCCATTTCCCGCGCCGTAAGGACATATTTGCAACTTTCCGGGCAGCGAGGGGTACTTTTGCAATTTTATCCTTCATGGGGATACTTCTGCATTTTTCTCAGAAGCAGGGGTGTCCCTGCAACATTTCTGGCTGACATGAGTATATGTGTACTTTTGATATCCACATACACAAATTTTATATCCCCGGGGGTTTTGTGCATTTTCACAGAAGCTTGGACCCTTGTACGGGACATATGTGCAATTTCACATGCATGCACAATCTTCTCCCCCCAAGAGGACCTTTGTGTAATTTTACACAAACAGGGTCCCGCACTGGGGTCTTCATATGGAGAACAAACGGGTCCTCTCCCTCCCAAAGGAGGGGGACATCCCCTGAGGGTCTGCGCGAGAGAATTCTCGAGCGCCAGACGGCCTCAGGTTTCGCTGGGACGCAAAAGCATCTCGCCAGCGTGGGGGAGGAAGAACCTCTCAGGCGGGGGTCTCCGCGCGAGAGCCTCGAAGCCCCGGGGGAGCGCTGGAAGTTCCTTACGCCCGTTTTCCAGGCGGACGAATGAAGGCCTGCCCTTCTATTTATAGGCGTCCGGGGTACATGGCCCGGCGGGGGTGTGCAACCCGGCGGGGGTGCGCGGGCACGGGCGTCGAGGCACGCTAGGACCGGCGGGAGTGCGCGGGCACAGACGCCGAGGCAGGGAAGGCCCGCCGAACCGGCGGGGGTCCCCGCCTGGCGGGACCCCGAACCGGCGGGGGTCTCCCGCCTGGCAGGACCCCGAGCCGGCGGGGGTCCCCGCCTGGCGGGCCCCTCGCCGAACCGGCGGGGGTCTCCCGCCTGGCGGACCCCCGGACCGGCGGGGGTCCGCGCTTGGCGGCCCCCCGGGACCGGCGGGGGTGTGCACCACCCCGTACCGGCGGGGGTGTGCACCCCCCGAACCGGCGGGGGTGTGTAACACCCCGTACCGGCGGGGGTGTGCACCCCCTGAACCGGCGGGGGTGTGCACCCCCCCGAACCGGCGGGGGTGCGCACCCCGGGCCGGCGGGAGGTGTGCGCCCTGCGGATCGGCGGGGGTGGCTCCGCAGGAGCTCTGGTCTGTGGGCCTACAGCACGTGCTCCACCCGTACGCGCGTATGCCAACGTGCACTCGACGTGCGTTTCCGGCCGTTCTTCGTGCGTTTGTCCTCGTTTTCGGAGGGCACGTGCATTTAACCTTTCCGGATCCATCCGAGTCGTACGCGATTCTTAGCGCGGGTCCGGACATTGAGTTTTGGCTGTCCGGGGCGTGCATTTCCGCCATTGACGGGCTTTTTAAGCGTAGTCCTCCGGTTCGTTCTGGGTGGACATCCGAACTCAAACCCATCTATCTCAGGTGTTCGAGTGAGGGAGACCGGAGTTTCTTCCCAGCCTTTCGTGGATTTCCGGACGAGTTTGTCACCCGAGACTTGTTTAAATCCCGATATTTTTCGGGTTCAACAGGATGGTCTATCTCTCTCTTTTGTTAATTATTCTTTGTATTCTCTTACTTCTCATGCCCACATATGATAGCTTTCTTCTTCGTTTTTCTTCTGAAAACAATTTCCAGCATGCAACACACACCTAACTTTACCCACACAAAGGTTTAAAACCCAACCTCTAGTGAACACCCACCAATTAGCATGATTAGGTGTTGCACATAAGCTTATTCGAATAGGTTTTATTCTCTTGTAATCTTCTTTTGGCAGGTAAAGAGCAAGCAAGCAACACGAGGCCTTTGTTCTCTAGCTTGCCGAAGAGCAAAGGAGGAAAGAAACCACTTTTGTCATTAATAGACTGATGTGTTCTTAAATGCGTCGAGGACACATTCACAGGTTTTTCTTCCTGAACCCTTGTTTTCTTCTATTTTCCAAGGTAGTTAATTTTGATTTTATTCATATCATATTGATAATTATTTTGGTAGTGATCACAATCATATTTAACATATTTTCACATTTTTTAGGGTAAATTCATTACCTCCACTCACCAGCCACATCACTCTTGTTTCTACAAATGTCATGCCCACCTACCCCCACCCATGCGCATAGGCACCCACCCACCACCCAGCCACTCATCCATGAACACAAGCACTAAGGCGTGAGTGAAGTATGGAAGGCAAAATTGGCCAATCCGGATCGGGATCGGCCGATTCTGGATCGGATAGGCCATGGCCGATCCAGGCCAATTCCTCCGATTCTGGCCAATTCTGATCGAGAATCGGCCGGATCGGATTGGATCGGGATCGGCCCTGTGATTCTTGCTCAAAAAACTGACCGAACGCGTTCGAGTTATTGGCTCGTCCAACCCGGCAGCATTCATGAGTCGCTCGTTCAACTGTCCCTCGGAGACACGGTCGAGAAGTGCCATGCATGGTCGCCTCCCGTCCTTTCTTTCTCTCGGTCCCTAAAGGTTCTTTATTACCCCAGACGGGTAATAAAGAAATGGAAAAAAAGGGGGACTTCTGCAACGGGCTATGCCACCCATTACTTATGAGGGAAGTCGCATCCGTCCCATCGCAAGCACCTACAATGTCATGATCACATTGGTTTACCCTTTTTTGGTAGTTCAACGGACGGTCGCCCCTCCAACAAGAAAAGGTAGAAATATGGAAACTTCTCTGCCATTTGGATCGGAGAATTTATGGAGGAAATCGGCCCTAGCCGATTCAGGGGTCCGATCCAATCCTACCTTCCATGGGGTGAACAATGTGGTGTTGGTGGCCAACTCCACCCTTTATCCCAGAGTGCAGCAGTTGCAACAAACTTCCTCAATGGGAAGGAGCTATGCAAGAGCAGCAACCCCAACAAGGCTATGGCCAACTGTGCCACCATGCAAGCCACCATCCTCAGTGGGGAGGGTGATGAGAAGGTGAAGGACCTACTGCTGCTGGATGCCACCCCTCTCAACCTCGGCATCAAGACCACCATGTACACTGTCATCCTTAGCATGGCTGGAGGAAAGGCAACAAGAAGGTAAAGGGCCCGCTATTACTGGGGTCATGAGGATGTATTAGGCCTGGTGAACCTGATGTTGGCGTTGGGCTACCTAGAACTTTTTTTCGTACTTTAATAGTCTAATATCCTTCTTTATAATCAAATACATCCTAAGTCACTCATTGTCATGTTCGCCTGTTGGCAAAATAATGATTTACTCAATTTTCAATTTCACTGCATAAAAGTCTGACACCTTTTGCATTCCAATGTTTGGGGACCTCTCTTGTCCATTATCTTGATGACTATACGCACTACACTAGGTTACATTCCACTGAAATCTCGAGCAGAAGTTCCAAGGGTTACAGAGTTTTTTTTGCAAATAATTGAATATCAATTCAAACAAAAACTAAGAGTCTTTGATCCAACAATGTAAAAGAGTTCTTTGAAAAAAATTATAAATATTCTTCTAGAAGAGGGGGGTATTCTTTATAAATCATCTTGTGCTTACATACCCCAACGAAATGGGAAGCTGAGAGAAGAAAACAAACACCTTTTAGAGACTGCTTGGGGTCTTTTGCTTCAACATCATGCCCAAAAAAAATGGGAAAATCAATATTAACTACAATGTATGTCATCAATAAAATAACATCTTTTGATAGGTCCTCTATCTCTCCAATGTCCAAGCCACACAACCTCTTGTCCCTTCCACATATAGTTTCTGGGTGCGTTTGTTTCATTCATTGCTTACAGCCTGGCACCATTCTTGGATTACCACTCCCATACAGAAAAGGGGCAAGACTACGAGAAATTACATTCTTAAGAATGTTATGTTCAAGGAATTAGAGTCTTATTCTTTTCCCCCACTTATCCACAAGGGGAGTTCTACTCAGTTAAGTCAATCTCTTATGTATTGCACATGTTGCCTACTTGACATGGATTAAAAGTTGGTGTTTGTGAAAAAAACAAGGGAAAAGTGGTTTGATGACCTACTCTGATCGGCAAAAGGTAGTGGCAACCGGCAAATCCTCTGATGGATTTATTGCCAACAAGTTGTTCCCTTGCTAAGCCTAGTGAAACTGATCTTCCAAATGTAGTTTGGAAAGGCATTTGTAGGTGTACTAAACACCCAATCTCTCAATTTGTTACTTGTTCTCATCTTCAACCCACTTATTTCACCTTTTATTCTGCTTTGTCCACTGGTTCGTTGTTAGCCAAAGAATGCCATATTGGATCTTGGTTTGTTAAGGGGGTGGGAGAAAAGAGATATTGGAGAGATCTCAAGGGGAGTTTCGTTCTCAGTCTACAAACCAATTGGTGCATCTTGCTTCAACTTTGTTTGCTTTTTGCTAGGTGCCTGTTGACACGGGGGGGAAGATGATGAAGAGAGGGAGTATGTGCAGAGTACATCATTATGGATCATCACATTCTTTTTGGTTTATTCATTTCATTCCATTGAGGAGTATTCATTTGTTTCGCATGCTTTGATTTTTATATCGCGGGGCGTGCCAGCCTGTCTAACAGACAGAAGAAAGAATCCGCGCAATGCGGAAGGGAATTTAGGTGTCCGTGAGGCGGACGGGTATGGTGTCCGTGAAACGGACAGGTATGGTGTCCGTGGAACGGACAGGTATGGTGTCCGTGGAACGGACGGGTATGGTGTCCGCGAACGGACGGGGGTGTCCGCGAACGGACGGGGGTGTCCGCGAACGGACGGGTGCGCCGTTTTTTATCTGAACTTCTTGAGTCCCATGTCTATTCTCATCAGGCAATTAGGGTAGCATGTGCTGGACCTCCATCTCCATCGACCGGAATCGATGTTACATTTACATCGAGTTAAAAATCTCGGTATTATTTAATACCGATTTCTAACCCGAATACCATTTCATAGTAAAAAAGGACGAGAGAAATATACATGCTTTAGAAAATCCTGATTATGACATGTTTTTCCTTTCTTTTGATTACTTTGAAATGCTTTTTGCTTTGGATATTCCTTTTTTTGAAACGACTGCCTTTGTGGGAGCCCAAAGTTTGATTTCTTTTGAAAAGGGGAGCGGGTATATACCCATGGACCGATTTGAGGTCTTTTCTCCTTTTTGCAAAAGGTTGATTATGGATTTTTATTTGGGAAAACATGGGGATTATTATCATGAACGGGTGCATGCCCGTGGATTTATGATTCTGAACTTGGGGGTATTATAACCCGGAGCAACACTCCCGTATTAGAAAGGTGATTATGCGGATTTTTATTATGAGGTTCTTTTGTAATGCCGTTTCCGGGCAGAGTCCAAGTTTGAGGTAGAGTTTATTTCTCCTCATTTCATGCTTGTGCGGGTGCAATTTCCGGAGATCATATGGATGTATCTCTACGGAAGTTCTTGTCATATTTGTGTTCTCTGTCTGAAGTCCATTTCCACGGATACAGTTCTCGTGGAGGTGCATACGTGCTCCCATTTGGGGTGTCCGAGCACGGTTCTTGTCTTGTCCTCCTTTTTCTTTGGATGTGTGTATATTATCACAATCCTCTTTTTCCTCTTTTTTTTTTTTGAATAGATGAGTAGGTCTTGACAAGTTCTTATTTAAACAGAGCACCCTTGTAATGGTGTATTTATATGGACGTATGCATATGTCCGTATGTTCTCGGGAGAAGCTTTGCCCGGAGAGATTTTACCTCGGAGAAACATGTGTATATAAACACAAATCTGCGCATTGTAAATATATCCTCGAACGGTATCTCCATTTGAACGGAGTGTCCGACAGGAAGGAGCCTTCGTATGGACGAAGTCCTTTCTAAGAAACATATACACAATGATGCATATTTGTGATTATATAGATATGTTCTCGGGCAGAGTCTCTGTTTGGGAAGAGATTCCACTAAGAAACACATTTACATAAACATAAAGTTCGTGATTATACGAATATGAACTCGGAGGGAACTTTGTCCAGGCAAGATTCCAGCTAAGAGACATATACGTATATTGGCAGATTTATGATTTTATGGATATGTCCTTAAGGAAATCTCCATTTGGGCAGAGTTTCCTCTAAGAAACATATACATAAGAACATAAATTTGTGAATATACGAATATGTTCTTGGACAGAACCTCCGCTTGGGCAGAGTTTCCTCTAAGAAACATATACATATAACACGAGTTTGTGTTTACATGGATACGTCCCCTGAAAGAGATTTTTTTGCCTGGGCGGGATTCTCCCTAAGGAACATATTTGTATAGTTACAAATTCGTAATCTTTTATATATGTGTTCTTGGACGGAATCTCCACTTGGGCAGAGTTTCGTCTTAAGAAACATATATATAAGAACACAAATTTGCGAATATACGAATATGTCCTTGGGCAGAACCTCCGCTTGGGCAGAGTCTCCTCAAGAAAACATATACATATAAGCACAAAATCCACCATCCCAGAGTCTCGCTCGATGGGCGGGGAGAACATGGGTATTTAAATGCCATGTGTCCATAGAGTCTTGCTCGATATGGACGGCATTTAAACCCCGGGAATATCACCCCACAGAGTCTTGCTCGATGTGGGGGATGGGGATTAAGAAGGAGTGTTGATGACGATTACGCCGACCGCTCCTCTCTCCGCGCCAGGCCTATCGGGCTAAAGAAGGGGATTTGTACCTTCGAACACCGGACAGGGGGATTTGAGAATGGGAGAGGAAATGAGCAGAGGCTCTTTTCTATTTTCCTGGGATTTTCCCAACAGGGCTTCGCCAGAGCACCATTCAAGACCCCCCTTTCCTTTGGAATAGGGGGGGTATTTATAGGGGTTTCGGCCCCTTTACATGCGTGGGAGAGGAGAGAGAGAGCCCCTAACCGATGGTGACCTCATGATGAGGTCACCATCGGTTAGGGGGAGACCCCCCCTTAACCGATGGTGACCTCATTGTGAGGTCACCATCGGTTAGGGGGTCCTAACCGATGGAGAGAGAGAGGAGAGGGGGGGATTTTGCCTATAAATACCCCCCCTACACCCCCTCATTTACAAGGGTATATGCCCAGTGCTGGAGTTTTTTCTTCTGTCCCGGAGTTCTGCCCGACTTCTCGGAGTTCTGCCCGATCGGAGGGTGCCTTTGCAAGCCTCGGAGTTCTTCCTCGAGCTTGTTCTTTGTATTTGTTCTTCGTATTTGGTCCATAGACCTTGTGCTGCCGGAATTGCTGCTGGAATCCTGCTCCGTTTCTTCGGCGCCTCGCCCTGACTTCTCGGAGTTCTGCCCGATCGGAGAGCGCTGCCGGAGCTTGTTCTTTGTACTTGTCCTTCGTACTCGGTCTATAGACCTTGTGCTGCCGGATTTTTCCGTGCTTCGTACTTTGGACGGAGACATGTTCTCCTTGTACTTTCATTTTAACCGGGACTCCGGGCACCATTTTAAGGGCCGGAACTCCCCTGCTAAATTTTGAGGAAGTATCCCACTGAATAATTTTGTAACTTAAATAACCTTGGGGTCATTTTAAATCACAACTTTCTGGCCTCTGAGCAGGCTGCTGATAATGTATTGTAACCAGGCCTGCTGATAACCAACATTTAATCTTCGTGGCCCAACGGCCCTCTTCATCATGTCCGCGACTCGAACCGTCGTCCGCCAAAATAGGCTTTAACTAGGCTAGTCGTCGGACCATCATCTGATAGATTTTTTTTTTTGTAATTTCCGCTGAAATAAACGTGTCACACTTTTACCTTCCAACAGTGCCTCAGATGTTTCGCATATCAGTAAGTTGGAGAGACAGAGAATCTTGGGAGATTCTTTGGAGATTGCAAAACCATCACAGAGCATGTGAAAATGCTAGGTGGTAACATGCAATTGATAAGGAAATGCGAGCACTGCACACAAAAAATCAAACCTGGGAACTAATTAATCCTCCACCGGGGAAAGAGTCAGTAAGTGTACCACTAAATGTAAAGTCAGAGTGTTTTTGGACAGGCACAAGGCTAAGTTGACTCCCAAAAGGTCCACTCATATATATGGCATCAACAACTATCAGACTCCGGGTCTAGTTGACAAACTGAAATGACTTAAAAGTAATCCTTTCTATCCCCATCCAAATGCCTAGACATTAATTCACCTACATGTTAAGAAGGCATTCTTCAATGATGGCTTACAAAAGGAAGTGTATATGCAGCAGCATTCCTGTCGGACGCAGAAAATTTTCACTCTTTCTTTTTTTCTTTTTGTTTTGTTTTTGCAGGCGTGCCAGTCTATACAACAGACAAATTTGAAGTTCGCTTAATACGGGTATATACATGTCCATTTATTAGACAACATTTATTCCACGCGGTTTATTTTGTCAAGAGATTAGGCTTTCGTGTGTTGGACCATTCCCCGCTAACCACAGTCAACGTTTATTTACATCCCAAGTTGAACTCGAACACATTTGATTCTCTGTCAAAGAACGCCTTTTGTCTTTGTCTATTGTGACAATATTGACCTTAATTGTCGCCTTTTGTGGGTACACAATCTTGCAAATTAATTTGAAAACTTTAATATTTGTACACATGTAATTTAAATTACAATTGGTCTTCCAAAACCTGTACAAGAGGTCCCGATTATATAATAGGGTCTTCAACACTTCATTCGGTCACGATCTGATTCTTCTGAATTTGCTTCAACCACGATCAAACCATTGACTTAGATTTCATCACAATGAGACTGTTGGATCGCCAAGATGATCAATGTCAGTCCATTGTGTTTGCTTCATGGTCACTATCACCATTTGATTGTGACGGGACCTTTGAGGGGTCTTTCCAGGCTTCTGCAAGTTTGTGCCCTTTCTAGGTGTTTCTGTCATTTTCTGATTCCCTAAGTATTTCCAGTCATTTGTTAACTTCTTGGAGTACACTTGTCAAGTCTTGACTTCCTGGAACTTTTAGGTCATTTCTTGACATTCCAGGACTTTCCAGAAACTTCTTGACATTTCTAGGGATTCCTGTCATTTCTTGGCAATCCCAAAACTTGGAATGACCAGCACAAGCCAAGCCCAGGAGAGGGCACGCCGCTTCAGAGAAGTGATGTGTGTACCACTCCACTGAGCCGTGCAAACAGCATGAGTCGGGCAGTTTCCTCCCTTTGAAGGGACTTTTCTGCAACTTCTTGCCCTCAAGGAGCTTTCTGCAGTTTCCTTGCCCTTCAAGGACTTTTCGGCAATTTTCCACCCTTTGAAGAGTTTTGCTGCAATTCACTGCCCCCCTTGAGACATCTGCAACCCTTCCATATCCGGGTGTTCCTACAAATATCAGTCATCATGATCAAAGAACTAAAAATTTGGCCAATGTTGTTTTTTAAAGAAGTAACCCAAAGGAGATTTGTACATCATCGTATCCATGACTATTCAAGAGCTTCTCGTCATTTTCTGACATTTCTAGGCACTGCTGCTATTTCTTGGCCATTTCTGACCTTCTGCTATCGGCTGAGGTCCTCGGGTCCTTATCGTCATTTCTTGACTTTCTCGAGCAGTTCCGGATATTTCCGTTATTAACTGACTTTCCCCAATGCTTCTGTCATTTCCTAGCCTTCTCGGACATTTCTGCCATTTCTTGGCTCTTCCGAGCGGTCCCAGATACTTCTGTCATTGACTTCCTGGGTGACAGTGCTACTGTCATTTCTTGACGTTCCTGAGTGCTTCAGTCATTTATCGACTTTCTCATGTATCTTCGCCATTTATTGACATAGTCTGACATTTCCGTCATTTATTGACTTCTCCGAGCGGTTCTGGGTATTTCTGTCATTGGTTGACTTTCCCGAACGCTTCTGCCATTTCTGGGTATTCCTGAGTGCTTCGGCCATTTATTGACTTCCTCAGGTGTCCTCGCCATTGATTGACATACTCGAACATTTCCGCCATTAGTTGACTTTTCCTAGCATCTTTAACAAGTGGGATTAGCCCAGGCCCAACCCAAGAGAGCGCACGTCGCTTCAGAGAAGTGACGTGGGTACCACTCCACCGAGTCATGCCAACGGCATTCCCACTTTGAGCTCTATCGCCTTTAGAGCTGGCCAGGGGCTTAGTGCCATTTTCTAGACCAACCAAGGGCTTCTACGCAATTTCCAAACTTCGTGAGGGTTTACATGTAGTTTTCCCCTAAACTGGAGTATTTCTGCCATTTTTCCAACAGTAGGGGCATTTCTGTAATTTTCCCCACAACGGCGTATTTTTGCAATTTCTGCACCTTTTAGGGGTCTTTCAGTAATTTTCTGGGCAGAAAAGAGACCTCCTTGCAATTCTGCACCCTTCGGAGACTTTCCTGCAATTTCAAACTCATTTCTATAATTTTCCCCACACTGCAGTATTTCTGCAATTTTCTCCATCACGGAGGTATTTCTGCGATTTTCTACACTTCTCGGGGCCTTTATGTGATTTCCCACAAGCTGGGGGCTTCTGTGCATTTTTTCGGGCAGCAGGGGCATTTCTGCCATTTCCCGCCTAACCGAGGTATTTCTGCAATTTTCAGACAGTAGAAGATCTTTTCTGCATTTTTTCTTGAAGAGGGGTTCTTCTGCAATTTTTGCACCTTCCAGAGGTATTTCTGTAATTTTTTGGGCAGCAGAGGAATTTCCTTGCAATTTTACACCCTTCGGGGACCTTTCTGCGATTTCCAACCCTTCAAGGGTATTTCTACAATTTTCCCTGTCCTGGAGGTATTTCTGCCACTTTCTCTCTTCACAGGAGTGTTCCTGCAATGTCCCCCCAAACAGGGGTATATTTGCAACTTTCCCTTACAGCAGGGACTTTTCTGAACTTTTCCCTTCTTGGAGACTCCTTAGAGGTGGGGGAGGCATCGGAGCCAAGAGCTCACAAGGGGGACCAAGAGGGATAGAGAGTCCAAAGACCCCTTGGAGATGGGGGGCCAAAGACCAAGAGGGGGAAGAGGAGAGCCAGCCCAAGGCCCCTTTGGAGGGGCCAAAGAGGGGGATCCAAAGCCTCTCTCCAACTAGCACCCCCCTCTCCCTTTTATAGAGGTGAGGGGGGTGAAGAGGAGGAACCGGAGGTGGGTGCCTCCGGTTGCGGTTGGGGTGCCACCAGAACCCCCACCTCCGGTTTGGAGAGGGAAGAGGGGGAACCGGAGGCACCCCCTCCGGTTGGTGGGGTGTGAAAAGGAACCAGAGGAGGGTCACTCCGGTTGGGGTGAGAGAGGTGAGGAAGAGGAGGGCCGGAGGCACCCCCCCCCCCCTCCGGTTGGTGGGGTGTGAAGAGGGGGGGGCCGAAGGCACCCCACCGGACCGGAGGTGGGTCATGGGTGCCTCCGGTTGGGGGAGCAACCGAAGGCACCACACCTCCTATTGGTGGGGGTACTGGAGGTACCTCCTCCCCCTTCCAGTTTGGAAGGGGTGGAGGGGCCTCCGGTTGGAGCTCTAACCGAAAGTACCCAGGTGCCTCCGGTTGGGCCCCAACCGAAGGTGCCCACCAACCGGAGGTGCCCCCTTTGGGGGGATTTTTGGGGTTTTTTGAGGAAATTTTGTGGTTTTGGGGAATTTTCGTATTTTGGGATTTTTGGGAGGATTTTTTATATTTTCGGAATTTTTGGGAATTTCTGGGAATTTTTCAGAAATGGGTATTTTCAGGGATTTTTTTGGGAATTTTGGGTTTTGAATATTTTGGAGTTTTGGGTTTTGGGAAATTGGGGATTTTTCTGGAGATGAGTTTTTGGGAAATTTATGAGTTTGGGATTTTGGTATTTTTGGGTACAGAAATTTCTGGTGCCAACAATTCCCTAGAGTATGATGCACATAGGAAAGTATACCAACTTTTAAAGAACACTGTATAGCCTAAAACGGTCCCCTTAGATCAAGTTTGAGCATCTCCATTTTGCCACGATTCAGTTTAGTTATGTCGAAAATAATGCTGATCACACTTTGTTTCTCAAGTGGATAGGTGAACAAGTTGTTCTGATTTTGTATGTCAATGATATGGTCATCACAGGGGATCATGAAGAAGAGATAAAATCATTCAAGTATAATCTGGTTAAAGAGCTTGGGATTGCTGAGATATTTCCTTGGCTTTGAGGTTGCCTCTTTTGGTGATGATATCTATGCATGTTAGTGGAAATATGTCTTGGATTTGCTTGAAGAAACAGGAAAATTGGGGTCTCAACTGCCGATGATCTTCTTTCTGTCTTTAACAAGGGCCATTATAAGCAGTTAGTAGGCTGGCTCTTGTACTTGATGCTCACTAGGCATGGCATCCCTCTATATAAGTGTTGTCAGCCAGTTTATGTGTGCTCCCTGACAGCCCCATCTTCAAACTGTGGACAACATCCTAAGATACATCAAATGTCCTGGCTAAGGTCTTATCCTCACCAAGTCCACTTCACTCACCCATGAAAGTGCTTGCTAGTGCTAATTGAAATGGCTGTAAGGATTAAGGAAGATTATTGCTCTATTTCTAGTTACTGTATGTTCCTCAGAAAGAACTTGGTCACATGGCGAACTAAGAAGCAAAAGTTTTATCTTAGATCTAGTGTGCTTTTGGTGAACTTATGTGGATAAAGACTTTACCGCAAGACATTGGTCTATAAATCTCCTGATGAAGTTGTATTATGATAACAAGACTGCCATCAAAATTGGAAACAACCAGAAGCAGCATGTCATACTAATGCATTGAAATTTATCATCATTTCTTTTGTCCGCAGCTAGATACTAAGGAACCATGCCTTCCCTATGTAAAGTATATTGATCAAGTTGTTGATGTGTCCACCAAGGGTCCTTTCTAGAGACCTAATTATTTCTACTTTTGGTAAGTTGTCCATGTGATATATCTATGCTTAGCTTGAGGGGGAGTACAAAAGCAAATAGACCTTGTCCAAGGGCTATGTAGGCTGGATTCAGGTCTTTTTAGGAGACCAGGCCAGTGATGGGACTAAGCTTCATTACCAAGCCCATTAAGTTGGGTCCAATTGACTTAGGCTGTGTTAGGGTAAAAATTTTAAATATTTTTTAATCTATTTATTGAGGTTTCATTGAATGTGTTACATCCCATAGCCCTCACAGGGGAACTCCAAGGGTTTGGGGTGAACCCTTGGGGGGTGCATGTCTTGGATCACACCAATGACCATAGATCCATGTCCTTTACTTCTCCCCACCAACCTTAATTGGAGTTAATTTGCATCGGCTATACAACCGAATACCCTGATTAACCACCACAACAATGTTCAGAAGATATTCATGATTACTTTGAAATTAAAAAAAATAAAGAAAACCAACTTGGTTTTAGATTTGCCATCCCCATTTATGCCAGATGGTGACTATTTATCGTTTTATCATTTATATATGTATATATTATTTATTCTTTTAATTTGTAGGAGTTCCTGATTTCATTTCCAATTATTTTTTTTCATATGCATATACATATATATTTTGTCACTTATTATTTATTTCTCATTTTATTATTATTTTATTTCATCATAATTTTATCTTATTTTATTTTTATTTATTATATATCTCTGTCCTAGGATTACAGAGATAATTCTCAGCGACATGGGAGGTAGCAACAACTGAGTTTATAGTTTTTATCCTCCTTCAATTTTAAAAAATTATGTGGACCAATATATATAATTTTAGGGAACATAAGATATGTCTGTAAATCAACATAGTCAAAGTGCAGGGTCTGGCCACATAATTGTATTTAAAAAAAACCATGTTGGAGTATTTCCACAAAGTTATGGCAGGTACACCATTTCAAGAAACTGTTTACAAGGGTGTATATGTGACAAATTAGAAGTGCTTGCCTTTGTCATCAGAATTTCTGACTTTCCTTGCTAGTCTTGACTTCTAGATTGGCTCTTGCTCTTAGCCCTACTTGCTGTTTCTTGTTCTTCTTTTCTTCTTCTTCTTCTTCAAGCTGCTGTTATTAGCCTTCTTGTTGTGCAGTTTCTTGTGCACTTGAACATAACTTCCTGCACTAGATGAACTTGTGTTGTGTGATGTTTTCTTGTTGGTTGTCAATTCAATGTTAGTCAAATGAGGAGGGGACCCTCCCTGTTACAGGCTCCCACTAGGTGGGTGAGCCATTGGAGGTGGAAGAACAAAGGGGTGAGGGTAGAGACAGTGTGAGGGGGTGAGGGTAGAGATGGTGCAGGCAGTCGGGTAGAGGTGGTGTGAGGGGTGAGAGTAGAGATAGTGTGCCGGTGAGCATAGAGGTTGTGTAAGGGGCTTAGGGTAGAGATGGTATGGCGGTGACCATAGAGGTGGTGTGAAGGAGTGTGAGTAGAGATGGTGTCTCGGTGAGGGTAGAGGTGGTGTGAGGGGGTAAGGGTTATGCACCATCCTCCACACGCCCTCCTATCCCTCACCAACTGCATGAGCAGGTGAGGGTGGAAGGGGAACCAGACCTCACTGCTTCATTTCATGCCAGTTAGGGTGGGGGGTTAGTCCCTCTCTCTTTCTTTCCTCCTTTTCCTTCTCCCTGAATTTTTTTTAATTAAGTTTTGCGCCCAACAGCTGGCCTATCTTTTGTTTCAATGCCACTGAATCATATAGACTTTTATATATGAGTTTTCACACTAAAAAATTAATGAGAATAGATTGTGGTCGGGACCCTCGGGGAAATTTTTAGTGGATTCTGCATATTCATATATTTGTATATAATGGTTTGCTGGTGCGCCGATTCGGGGCGAATCGGATTCGCCCTGATGCGATCCGATTCGCCCTGAATCGTGGCGAATCGGGTCGATTCGCATATGATTATTATATATATTATATTTATGTATGTGTGTCAGGCAGGGTTGTCAGGGCTCAGGATCCTCTTCAGACAGGGTTGTCAGGATCCCCTTATTTACCTGAATATCATTTAAGTAAATGAAAACATTTACTTAAGATATTACATGTAAATAAGGAAGTACCCCACATTTGAATCCAATAAAAATATCAAAAAAATCATATCTCTTACCAATAAAAAGTCAACTCTCCCACCAAAGAAGAAAATCGCGATTTCGATGATTTTAGCGAAATATTAACTTATTAATCTCTCATAATTTGGTCTATCTAAAAATTTGATAATTCAAATAAACCATATGGAACACTAAAAATCCAAAGTCCGGTAAAAAAAGTCAAATGTGCATGTGACTTCTCCAAGGGAGCCGCTCTCCTACTGACAGTACTTAGTCTGTTTGAGACCTCTTAAGATTTGGTCAAACCTAAATTATCATCACTCAAACTCATGAGAATTGTCACTTTCTAGTTTCTTTTCAATTAGAAAGTGAAAAATCTCATGAGTTTAGGTGATGATAGCTTAAGTTTGACCAAATCTTAAGATGCCCCGATCAGACTAAGTGCTGTCAGTAGGAGAGCGGCTCCCTTGGAGAAGTCACATGCACGTTTGACTTTTTTTACCGGACTTTGAATTTTTAGTGTTCCATATGGTTTATTTGAATTATCAAATTTTTAGATAGACCAAATTATGAGAGAATAAAAAGTTAGCATTTCGCTAAAATCATCGAAATCGCGATTTTCTTCTTCGGTGGGAGAGTTGACTTTTTATTGGTAAGAGATATGATTTTTTTGATATTTTTATTGGATTCAAATGGGGGGTACTTCCTTATTTACATGTAATATCTTAAGTAAATGAAACAACAAATTATAACATTCACTTAAATGATATTCAGGTAAATAAGGAGATCCTGACAACCCTGCCTGAAGAGGATCCTGAGCCCTGACTCCTGACAAGTGACAACCCTGCCTGAAGAGGTATCAGACGAATCGGGGCGAATTAGGGATCGGATCGTGGCGGATCTGCGAATCGGATCGCATCGGATCCACTCGATTCGCGGCCAGGCGGCTGTTGAACCCCAAAAAGGCATGATAAACATTTACCAAAAGAAGTACTCGGGAGGCCTGAAGATGTGTGGAGTTCCCACTAAAAAGAATTTTTGAATAGAAGATATGTGGAATGTCCAATAGAAGGACTTCCTGAATTTTTAAGGTGTGTGGAATATCCACTAGAAGGAATTTCTGAACTGAAGGAATTTCTGAACTATGAGGGATGCCCAGCTGAAAAGAGCCCATGGATCTATTTATACTGATCCAAGTGGTTAAAACACCTAGAAAGATGTCTTGGAAGCAAAGTGATGCATGCCTTAAAACCAAGGCAATTCACACCTTAAAGACAGAAAATTCAGAAAGCAAAGCATTTGGTTCCTTGAAGACAAGGTAAAAGAAAGAGAAAAGACTTGAAGACAAAGCAACTTATGCCTTGAAGGCAAGGTAAAAGTGGGACTGAAGTCCCCCTCCAAGCCAAGGGAGAAGCCTTATAAATACCATTGGCATTAAGCCCTCCAGAAAAAAAAACCAAAGTTCATAATAGAATGACACTCCACACAAATTGGTGTACGGAAGAAATCCGGCAGTACGAGGTCCATGAAGACCAAGCATGAAGTACAAGTACAAGCACAAGAACAAGCCGGCGACAGAAGCTCCGAGGATGCAAGTGCAGCTCTTCACCGGGCAAAACTCCGAGCAAAGGGGAGCGGGATTTCAACAAACCAGTCCCCCCTAAATGAGCCCCTTATAGCCTATTTATAGGCCATCCTCCCCCCCATTTTAAAACAACCCTTAGGTGTAAGGGGAATGGGGGGAAGAGAGGGCGGTTGGAGGGGAGGCCCCCCCCCGCACTTCAACTTCTGAAACATGAAACCGATTGGGGGGGGTGCTCCCCCCCAACCGGTTTTATGTAAAATCAGGTTGGAGGGGAGGCCCCCTCCAACCTTTTTAATATAAAACCGGTTGGGGGGACTCCCCCTCCAACCAGTCTTATATAAAAACAGGTTGGAGGGGACCCCCTCCAACCGGTTTTATAAAAAAAAAAAACAGAAAAACAGGTTGGAGGGGACCCCCCCCCATCCAACCTGTTTAAAGTAAAACCGGTTGGGGGGTGCTCCCCTCCAACCGGTTTTACATGAAAACAGGTTGAGGGGAACCCCCCCCCCCCCCAACCTGTTTTATGTAAATCAGGTTGGGGGGTGACCGCACCCCCAACCTGTTTTATATAAAACAGGTTGGAGGGGGAACCCCCCCCCCAACCGGTTTAATATTAAACAGGTTGGGGGGGTGTTCACACCCCCAACCTGTTTAATGTTAAACAGGTTGGGGGTGTCCCCCCAACCGAAATGGGGGTTCTCCCCCCCTCCTTCTCCTGTTTATGCAGGGGGGGGAGGAGAGGCCAGCCCCCTATAAAAGGGGAGGCACCCCCCCTTCATCAAAAAAATGGAGGAAAAACCCCCATAAACCCCCATATGCTGGCCGGCCAAACCCCGTAAACCCCCCACATGCTGTGAAAAACCAGTCCCCCAAATCCTTGTAAACCAGTCCCCCAAAAATCCCTGCTAGTTGGCAATCCCCCAAGCCTTGTAAACCAGTCCCAAAACCCTTGTAAATCAGTCCCTCCAAGCCTTGTAAGCCCCGGGTTCTGAAATTTTCAGAAATATTGCAAATCTTCTTGTTCTCCCGATCTCCTTCCATCCGTTCTTCCAATTCTTTGGTTTGGCGTGAAGGTATTGGCTTATTCCTTGTTCAATATGGAGTGAGGAGTGCCCGATAACGTGGAAAAGAGCGGGAGATCGCCATCGTATACGGCTCCGACATCTCCCTCGCGCCACATCCCCACATCGAGCAAGTCTCTGTGGGGATCCAGGGGTTTAAATACCGTCCATATTGAGCAAGTCTCTATGGACATATGGTATTTAAACACCCTCTGTTCTCTCTCTCTTGGTATATTTATACCCCACATCGAGCAAGTCTCTGTGGGGGATTCAGGGGTTTAAATACTGTCCATATCGAGCAAGTCTCTATGGACATATGGTATTTAAACACCCTTTGTTCTCTCTCTCTTGGTATATTTATACCCCACATCGAGCAAGTCTCTGTGGGGGATTCAGGGGTTTAAATACTGTCCATATCGAGCAAGTCTCTATGGACATATGGTATTTAAACACCCTTTGTTCTCTCTCTCTTGGTATATTTATACCCCACATCGAGCAAGTCTCTGTGGGGATCCAGGGGTTTAAATACCGTCCATATCGAGCAAGTCTCTATGGACATATGGTATTTAAACACCCTTTGTTCTCTCTCGCTTGGTATATTTATACCCCACATCGAGCAAGTCTCTGTGGGGGAATCCAGGGGTTTAAATACTGTCCATATCGAGCAAGTCTCTATGGACATATGGTGTTTAAACACCCTTTGTTCTCTCTCTCTTGGTATATTTATACCCCACATCGAGCAAGTCTCTGTGGGGGATCCAGGGTGTTTATATGCATACATTTCAACTAAAATTTTGTCTCTGAAAATGAGCACATACTCAGAAGATAATTTCGCTAACACGGGCATGTTCCTGCCCATGGCAAGCTACATGACAAGTTCCACAAAAGAAACTCATACTCTTTTCAAAAAGACAACCCTATTTTCCAAGCTTGGACTCATTCTGTTCAAAATAAACAAAGCAAAAAAAAAATGTTGTCTTGAAGTTTCTTACAGATGCATATATTCTCGCCCACGCTATGAAATGGTATTCGGGTTGAAATAGGTGTTAATACGACACCTAAGACTTTTAACTCGATGTAAATGTAACATCGATTCCGATCGATGGAGACAGGGGTCCAGCACACGCCACCCCAATCGCCTGATGATTAAAAGGCACGGAATCAAAGAAGTTCAGATCAAAACACGGCGCACCCATCCGTTTCACGGATATATAAAAAATTCTTTCTCTGCATTGTGCAGACCCTTACTTCTGCCTGGTAGGCAGGTTGGCACGCCCAGCAACACAAAGTCAAAAAAAAACATGATAAATGAAACGAACCTCCCCATACATAACGGGGGGGGGGGGAATGAAATGAAGAAAGAAAATTTTCCCGTGTCCACAGCGGCGGATCCATGCGGATCACAACTCGGCCCGCCCCTGATCCGCTCCGATTCGGGGGAATCGGGCCGATTCGCCCCGCCATGACAAACCATGTATATACATGCATTTTCTAAACAATAGTAGCACTAGCATCAACCACCCACATAGGAAATTATCTTCAAAGAACAGGGACATGTTGCTAGAAATCAAATGATCAATGATGGATTCACAAAATTCTTTTAACAGGCCTAATTTATGCATCACAAAGTAAGTCTATTCCAAAACTTTAGTGGAACTATCAACATGTCATAGAATCACGACTCTTTGAAAAAGGTTTTCTATACATATTGCAAACATAGAAGCTTAAAAGGAAGGGAATCCCGAACCTGATCGAGTGCACATGCAAAAATGTCAAGTACGTGGCCCTGGTTAACAAGTTGTTTGGCAAGGCCTTCATAAAATTTTACAGCTTTGTGAAAATATGGAGCAGAGTCTTTATCAAGATCCTTGTGCGAACGGACAGGCTCCGACAAATCATTTGATACAATCTGCATGTAGTGAATACAACTTAGAATAAGCAATTTGAATACCTTTCCAACCAGGCAAGTGGTTTCAAAAAGGAAATCCAAACCAGTGAAAACAAAAGCTGCATATTCCAGTCCACAACAAAAGAAACCTAGTTTTTCAGGCAGAGAGGCACATAGAAGAACAACTCAATAGTTGTGATGTATAAAGGTGCTATTTGCATAAATTATCCTTCGGCCAAAACCTGGTTATCCTAACATACTCAAACCAATCATGCCTAAATGAATTATCACTTTGCAATTACTGGTGTACTATAGAAGTAAAGGAAGACAGATGAACAAAAAGAAATTTGTTGCTACTTGATACTAGTAATCTGTCACATGTTAGGTATGGTTTAAGACAATAACTGACTAGAAGTGGTCTATTAAAATGCAATTTTAAAGAAAAAGTATAAATGATTCTACATGTACATGCAAATACGGCATGAGAAGATGATGCATATTTTATCCACCAATAAGCGTTCGCGCCTGCACTGTTCATTGGAGGCTCCCTGAATTATTACACTGGGAGATGTTACTGGGAAGGGAAGTAAACTAGAGTTATGTTCACCATCAACGCTAGACTTCATAGTCCATATTGTTGGATTTCAGATATAGATAGGCCGATCATTGAAGAAGAAGAGTGAAGAGGAAGTAACCGCAGCCAAGAGAAGGCCATCGGCCTCCCCTCAACCCTGTAATTTTATTAATAGGGTAGTTCAAAACTAAAAATTACAAATAAGACAAAAACACCCCTCATAACAAGGATAAATAACTTGACTAGCCTAACAACTAATTAACTAAAAGAAAACATAGACTAAAATGTCCCTCTATTCCATGGATGGTGGGATCCAATCGGGGTACTGGATTGGACCCCGCCGATCCTGATCCGAGTCAGATCGGATCGGGGGATCCGGCCGAATCTCAGGGAATCTGGCCGATCTGGATCAGACAGATTAAAAAATTAAAAAAAAAATTGAAAAAATCAAGAAAATCATGAAAATTAAGGAAAAATCAGAAGGAAAAAATCACACAAATTTGAAAAACACTTACAAAATTCATTGAATATAAACATAATGAAATTCAATTCTTATCATATACATCTATCATAAAGAACAATAAATATTATTAGGCACTAATGATTATGTTCATTCATTGAAAAAAAAAAAAGATATATCTAGAAGTTCGTAACATGAAATAAATAAAAATATCTTGTCAATTTCACGTTTCGGAACCCTCATCCTCTGGCTCATGAAACTGAGCAGGTGGCTCATAGCCTAATTGCACATATTGGGCATATCCATAGCCAAACAAGGAATTGGCGAGATCATGAAATCTTCTTTGCATGCCTCGAGGTGTCGTAGGTCATGCAAAGGTGGGAAAAGATGCTTACAAAAATTCGAGAACTATTTCCCATGAAAATAAGAACAAATGTCCTAAGTATCATTCTTTGGGTCTAGGTTGATCTTTGATGTGATCTATTGGAGCTTACTTTACGATGTAGAATTTTTGCAACAAAATAGTTTCTTCCAATGCAATCATTTATTGACAACTAGAAAGTTGGAAATTAAAAAAAATCAATAATAGGAAAAGAATTATATGAAAAGGACAAAACAGCAAAAAAGAAAAATAATAGTACCTCTATAACAAATAAAGTACAAGAGAACACAAACAAATTAACACTAATCAGGATTCTTGCAGCACTACATATTAGGTGCTAATGATATCAGACCAAATATTGTCAGTAGGAGAGCGAGTCCTTTGGAGAAGTCACATGTACGTTTGACTTATTTCACCGAACTTTGGATTTTAATATTCCATGTGGTTTATTTGAATTATGAAATTTTTAGTTAGGTCAAATTATGAGGGATTAGAAAGTCGGTATTTGATGAGATCACCAAAATCGCAATTTTCTTCTTAAATGGGGTTGACTTTTTATTAGTAAGAGAGATGATTTGATTTTTTTATTGGATTCAAATGGGGGGTACTTTCTATTTACATGTAATATCTTAAGTAAATGCAACTACAAATATTTACTTAAATGATGTTCTGGTAAATAAGTATATATTTGGTTCTATATTCGGTCTGATTCAGGCCAACTCCATTACTTAACAAAAAAAACCCACCTGAATCGGGCTAGAGCGGGCAAGGATGGCAGAGTCGGATCGGGTGGCTGGGTCGGCCCCAGCCGATCCCGACCCCGAGTCGGGCTGAGTCGGGCCAAGTCGGGCTGAGTCGGGCAGTGGACTTTGCAAACCTAGTCCCGTGGGTGGGTGGGTGCTCCCCCCACCCCCCAAGTCGGGTCGGCATGGGCCGATTCCGCTCCGAGTAAGCCGACTCGGAGCGGAGTCGGCCGATTTTGCCATCCATGAGAACGGGTGGAATAGGGGTGGATCTTGCAGAATCAAACTAAATCGGGTCGATTTGGTTCGATTCCACTCGACCCACCCCGATTCCACTTAAAATTATATGGTTCTGTATTCGATCTGATTTAGGCCGACTCGCATGAATCGGGCAAGAGCAGGTGGAATCGGGGTGGATCGTGTGGAATCGAACTTGATCAGGTCAATCCGGTCTGATTCCACTCGGCCCATCCCGATTCCACTTAAAATCATGGGGGCGTCGGCATTCCCCTCCCCCCCAAATCGAATCGACACCCGCCGATTCCGGCTCGAATCGGCCGATTTCGATCCCATTAGGCCGATTTTGCCATCCATGCTCTATTCACCATAGCTAACACTCCCCCTGAAGCTGAGTATTGATATCAAACATACACAGTTTGCTTAGACAACATTGAAATTGAGCAGCAGATTATCTATTTGTAAAAAAGTCAGCAAATTGATCTTGTGACTTCACACATGGAAGACAAATGTCTCCACACTCCACAGTCAAGGTTTCCCCTGATGAAATGACAATCAATTTCAATATGCTTTGTGCGATCCTTGGATAGGGTGATTTGGAATGATTATGGCAGCCTTGTTGTCATGGTAGAGTTTCATTGCTAGACAAATACGAATACCGAGGTCCATAATCCATTAAGAATAGTTTCAGCCATACCATCTTTGTAATATATTTGACCATGGCTCGATATTCAACTTGAACATTGGACCTTGCACAGACTGTTTCTTACTCCTCCATGAAATGAGATTACCTAACAAAAACAAGTAGTACCATGTAGTTGATCTTCTGTCATCTTTGGAACCTGCCAATTAGCAACCAAGTAACTTTCAATCAACAAATTGTTTATACTTGGAGAATGAAAATCCCTACCCAGAATAGGATTTGACATAGTTGTTAAGGTAGTCGCCTAGGCGTCTACTCACCACAAAGACGTTGTTCACTTATAAATAGGCCGCCTTTCAGGAAACCAAAAATGTGCTCCAAGGCGCCGTCGTAGGAGGTTAAGGCATGTGCATAGGCCCCACTTAGCACCTTGGAGCACCTAGACTCATTAAGGGGTCTAAGACCCACCCTATCCAAATTGGATCCTGTTTTAAAACACCTACACCCCTTTGCCTAGATCGACTCACCCCATCACCCATTCACGATTCCCCCTCTTCAACGGCTTCATCTAGGGTTCTCCCCATATGCTCCTACTACAAGCATTGTCACCGCCGCAACCGCTGCCACCTTTGGCCCCTGCTAGACTTCTTCTTTGAGATACTTCGCACTCTCTCTCTCTCTCTCTCTCTCTCTCTCTCTCTCTCTCTCTCTCTCTCTCTCTCTCTCTCTCCCTCTTTCTCGGACTGGAACTCCTCCCCTCTCTCAAACTTCCCCTCCCCCCACCCTTGACCCCAGTCGACCGATGATGAAGTCCTCTTCCCACTCCCCTTCCCGCCCCCCCCCCCCAAAACTTGTCATGACATTGTGCAATATGGACTGGGCATAGCGCCACAACAATCTCAGAGCCTAATGGTTTTGTTCACACAGTCATTAGATTGTGTTTGGCTGACTAGGCTGTCCCCCTCCTCCCCCCCAAACTTGTGCGGCATACAGTCATTAGACTATGTTCATACTTCACACAATCTGAACACAGTTTAATACACAGTCATTATACTGTGACATGGAGTCTATGTCTCACATAGTCATTAGACTCTGACATGGAGTCTGTCACATTATAATGACTGTGTTTAGCCAGTGAGTACAGTCATTAGAATTGTTCACTGTCCATGGGCAAACAATTATTAGTTACTCTGGATTTGACATGTTATGAATATCCTTTTTGCTAGGTTTTCCACACCTAAGACAGATTTGAAGAACAAGGCCAAATCTAATGATCCGGCTTGGTAGCACACATATTGGCCCAATAAGCATGATAAGAACAAAGTAAAATGTTAATTGTGTGGCTTGTTGACAAATAGAGAAATCAAAAACCAAAAGAAGCATTTGAACAGAGGAGTGATGGATAGAAATGCCCTGAAAGCACAAAGGAGATTGCTGAGAAGGTGTTGCATTGGTTGAACAAAAATAAGAAAGGAAGGTGCCATCTTCTACAAGTACAAGTGCTTCTGATAATTTTGTCCAATCATCTGATTAAGAGAAGCCAACTCCAACAAAGGGCAAGGGTTCTATTTCTAAATCACAGTCACAAAAGAAGCACACTAAAGAGTCAACAGGTGTTTTTACAGTGATGAGTACGAAAGATTTTGTTGATGCAAGAAGAAGTGGAAAAGAAGTGCAAAGTTCAATGCAATCAAAATTCATAAAGGAGGAAAAGATGATTCTTGATAAGGCTATAGCAACATGGTTTTACGAACACAGAATACCATTTAATGCTGCGAAATCGAGAAGTTTTGAGGTAATGATTGAATTGTCAGGTCGGCTTTGTCCAAGATATAAACCATCTTATCATACGCTGAGAATACCCCTCCTTAAAAAAATGATGGAAAAGATAAAATTATTGCATACTAAATATTTGCAACATTGGAAGTTGTATGGGTGTACTATCATGCGTGATGGATGGACCGACAAAAGACAGAAAGTTGGTCAATTTCTTGGTGAATTTTCCAAAAGGAACTTATTTTGTGGAATCAATAGATGTCTCCCACCAAAGAGAGGATGCAGGGATGTTGTATGAATTATTAGACAAAATGGTTGAAAAAATTGGGGAGAAATATGTTATGCAAGTAGTTACTGACAATGCATCCTACAACATTGCAACTAGAATGTTGTTGATGAAGAAGAGAGAGATTATTTTGGACACCTTGTGCTGCTAATTGCCTTGATCTTATGTTAGAGGACATTGGGAAATTGAAGGATTACGATTGCACTATTTCAAAGGCAAAGAAATTGACATCTTACATATACACTAATACATGTTTGATTGACTACATGAGAAAGGAGACAAAGGGAAGAACTTGTAAGGTTTGGAGCGACACGTTTGCCACAGCCTTTCTTACATTAGAAAGGTTGAATGATGAGAATGTAAAGAAAGGCTTACGTAGGTTGTTCAGTTCAACATCTTGGTAAAATAGTGCATGAGCTAACACGAACATGGGGTAAATGTCTGTTCTATTATTTTTCAAGTGAAATTTTGGCATGCAATTGAGGAGATCTTAAGAGCTTTCCAGCCAATCCTTCAAGTGTTAAGGATAGTTGACGCAAATGAAAAGTCAACAATGGAATACATTTATGCAGGAATGGAACATGCAAAGTAGAAGATCATTGATCTTTAGTGGTAAAGAAGCAAAAGAAAATAGAATAGGTCGATCAT
The DNA here is from genome assembly GCA_014218235.1 of Colocasia esculenta. Taxonomy (NCBI): domain Eukaryota; kingdom Viridiplantae; phylum Streptophyta; class Magnoliopsida; order Alismatales; family Araceae; genus Colocasia; species Colocasia esculenta. The sequence continues at coordinate 17,853,423 of CM024759.1, forward strand.
TAAGGAAACGAAGAAGAAGAGTGACGAGAAAGTAACAGCAGCCATGAGAAGGCTATTGGCCTCTCCTCAACCCTGCGATTTTATTAAGGGTTTTCTACTTTTTAGTCCCTACAAATAAGCATATTTTCCTTCTAGTCCTTCAAATACAACTATTGTTTTTATCCCCTAAAATCTTCGTTGTTGTATTAATTAGTCCCTAAAATCTTCGTCGTTAGGAAAGAAGCTGATGGCGGCTAGGTTTCTCTGATGTAGAAGCTAGCAACGGCCAGACTCCTCCGACGCGGCTTCCTCCTCAGACGCAGCTTCCATAGCCCAAGGCGGCGGTTCTACAGGTAGATGTCGAAGATGCCAGAGCCACCAGTCCCGATGAATAAGGGGACAGATTGAGAGGGGGGGAGAGATGGGAGCCGTTGGAGATTTCCAATATTCTATAGTAGAAACTAAGTTAGGGTATTTTAGGAATTTCAAATCCACCATTACCTCCAAATAGAATATTCTCCAGAATGTTCGCTTATTTTAACATCTATTTGCCAAATGGACTTTTGCACAAGAGTTAGAAGATTTTAGGGACTAAAGAAACAAATAGTTGCATTTAAGGGACTAAAAGGGAAATATGTTTTTGTAGGGACTAAAAAGTAAAAAACCCTATTTTTTTTGCCATATCTCTTGAAGGATTTGCGGTGGTTCAATACAGGGGGAGCCAGCAACAACTCCATCAAGTGAGAGTGAAGGTTTTTTCCCCCTTATTCTCAATGGTGATCTAAGGTATTTGCCATGACAACTTCATCTTCTGAGACATCTAATTTGTCCAACCTACCTCTCTTCCATCAGTTGGACACTCCAGACTGCAGATTACATCTAACAAACTCACAGAGAATAATTATCAGTCTTGGGCTGTTGCAGTGGAATTATATATTGCTGGCTCTGAGAAACTTGATCATCTTGCTGGAGATGAGAAGATACCTGATATACAAGATCCTAATTATGTTGTGTGGAGGCAGGATGATAGCATGTTCATGTCATGGATTCTTAATTCTGTCAACCCCAACATTCGTCCAACTATTTTACAAGTCTGCCGCACACATGTGGAAAACTTTGGCTAGTCTTTATGGGCAAAAGAAAAATAAGGTCCATTTATATCAACTAAGTCATCATATCCATGGATTAAAACAGGGGTCAGAATCCATCATTAGTTACTTTCGTGCCCTGATTTCATTATGTAATGAATTGGATGCTTCACGAACTGTCAAATGGACAACACTTGCAGACCAACAAACATATATGAACCTTCTAGAAGATGAAAAGATAGTGAAGTTCTTGGGAGGCCTAAAATCTTGATTATGATACTTTAAAGGGACAAATTCTTAATATGGATCCTACTCCAACCAATGTTTGCCATAGATCTCGGAAAGATCTTGGGAAATCAGGATAACATAAAAGTGTGAATCTCATAGGTTCACATAGATAATTTCTTAAGAAACGTAGATAATTGCATACATTCTCAAGTCTCAACCATGGATGACATAGGCTCACATATATCATACAACAAGAGTGTGGGAATTGGGATTCAGGATGTGTGTTTTCAATTTTCTCTCTAGGTTTGACTTTAAGCATAAAAAATTTCAATTCATGACATGGGAACCCATGGTAAAATATCTTATTTATCTTAATATCCCAGTGGACTAAATACTGTCAGTTGAAGAGTGAGTTCCTAGGAGGTCACATGCACATTTGACTTATTTCACCGGACTTTGAATTTTTAGTATTCCATGTGGTTTATTTGAATTATGAAATTTTTAGTTAGGTCAAATTATGAGGGGTTAGAAAGTAGGCATTTTGATGGAATCACCAAATCGCGATTTTCTTCTTAGATGGGAGAGTTGACATTTTTTTTGTAAGAGTTGATTTTTTTGATATTTTTATTAGATTCAAATGGGGGTACTTTCTTATTTACATGTAATATCTTAAGTGAAACTACAAATTATAACATTTACTTAAATGATGTTCAAGTAAATAAGGGGATCCAGCTAACCCTGGCTTAAGAGGATCCTACCAACCCTGACTACTCATCTCGGCCTTCTCGTTTCTCGGGGAGGCGCCGAGATCTCGCGAGATTGCTTTCCATGGCTCCATCTTTAGAAGATACATATTTCAAGGCACTTAGTGAAGAACAGCGACATCAAGTCATGGGTAACAAAGAGTCCCCAATGAAGTCTCCTAATGTTGCTGAATTCTCAGCTTTGGTTTCTGCTACAAGTATGTCTAAACTGGTGACCCCAGCAGACCTCGAGGAGATCAAACATGTCAACATTGTGGCAGAACAAAGTAACAAACCATGACTCTGATTTCTTTTGGATAAAGTACCCCGAAAAGAAACCGGACAAGTTTAAAACTAAGAAGGAGAAACAATTTAAAAGTAGAGCAGCAGTTGTTCAATCTGTTCCCTCTATAGAAGTAGATTTTGTTTCCGGGCCTACCACTGCACTTCCCTCTTCTAACATTACTACTCTCCAACGTCTTCTTTCTCAACTTCAGAGTGTCTCCCAACCTACCTTCTTCTTCTGCATCAGGTACAATTCGTACAGCCCTCAAGGCTTCTATTCCAGTACCCAAAACCCCATGGGTAGTTGATTCAAGGGCCACCAATCACATGACTGGTATTTCATCCTTGTTCTCTTCATTCCTTATTATTTGGTCATGATAAAATCACTATTGCTGATGGTACTCGTGCCACAGTAGCTGGCAAAGATTCCATCAAACTTTCTAATTCTATTACTTCATCTTCTACTCTTCATGTTCCTTCTCTTCCAATCAACTTACTTTCAATCAACAGTCTTACCAAACAATTAGGATGTTCAGTAACCTTTTTTCTAATCATTGTGTTTTTCAGGACCTCGTAGCCAAGCAAACGATTGGGATCGGCCGTGAAGCAGATGGTCTATTGTCTTCCAGCCACGAAAGAAAAGTATGTTTCAGTCCATTGACTCTCCTCCTGTGGACAAGAGACTGGCGGAGATCCACTTGTGGCACTCTAGATTAGGACATTTGTCTTTTAGATCGTTACAAATCCTTTTTCCTTCCTTATTTCTATCTATTTTCTATTCAGTCCTTACAGTGTCAAGTCTGCAAGTTGGCAAAACATTGTAGAACTCAATTTCTTATCTCGATGAATAAAAGTGCTACTTCCTTTGAAATTGTGCATTCTGATGTGTGGGGACCTTCCCCCATTCCTTCTTTGGGTGGATATAAATACTTTATCACCGTTATTGATGATTAGTCTCATTGTTCTTAGTTGTACTTGTTGAAATCCAGGGATGAAGCACCACGAGCTGTTCAAACCTTTTGCAATATGGTCAAAACCCAATTCAGCAAGACAATCAAAATTTTCTGCTCTGATAATACTCATGATATTTTACTCATGGTCTAAATGTATTTCTTGAAAATATGGGTACTATTCATGAGTCTTCTTGTGCTTATTCACCTCAACAAAATGGCATCGCTAAACGAAACAATTGTATTCTCCTCGAAACAGCAAGAGCATTTTTGTTCCAGCGTCACCTTCCAAAGTATTTTTGGGCAGATGCTAGCATGGCAGCAAATGACATCATAAATCGAACGCCATCCTCTACCCTTGCAAATTGGTGTCCTATTTCTTCCTATATCCTAATCGACCCTTTTTCCCTCATTTACCACGGATTTTTGGGTGTGTTTCATTCATTCTCTTGGTCCTAGAGCTACTAACTTGATCCACAAGATGTTCGAGGTGTTTTTATTGGTTATTCCATTACTCAAAAGGAATATCGTTGCTATGATCCTTCTAAAACGTCATCTCATTGTATGTAAAGATGTCACCCTCTTTGAGTCAGAGTCCTACTTCTCACCTCGGTCTCTGCCTCAAGGGGAGTAGTGGATGAACCACAGGTTGCTCCTACCCCACAGGTTCAAGGATGGCAAAATCGTGCGGGTCGGGTCGGAGTCGGGCGGGTCGGGGTCGGGTCGGCGGCCTGCGACCCGAGTTGGCGGGGGAACCGGCCAGGATCCGCGGAGTCCCGGTAGTCGGGCCGGATCCGCCGGGGTCGCGCGACTCCGCGACCCGACTACCCCGACTCCGCCGACTCCACCCGACTCCAAGTGGTCTGTATGTGGTGTAACCGATTCTCTCAGGTTACCTTCAGGATCCTCTTCGGTTAGGGGTTCAGGATCTCCTTATTTACCTGAATATCATTTAAGTAAATGTTATAATTTGTTGTTTCATTTACTTAAGATATTACATGTAAATAAAGAAGTACCCCCCATTTGAATCCAATAAAAATATCAAAAAAAGCATATCTCTTACCAATAAAAAGTCAACTCTCCCATCGAAGAAGAAAATCGCGATTTCGATGATTTTAGCGAAATGCTAACTTTCTAATCTCTCATAATTTGGCCTATCTAAAAATTTGATAATTCAAATAAACCATATGGAACACTAAAAATTCAAAGTCCGGTAAAAAAAGTCAAACGTGCATATGACTTCTCCAAGGGAGCCACTCTCCTACTGACAGCACTTAGTCTGCTTGAGACCTCTCAGGATTTGGTCAAACCTAAATTATCACCACTCAAAGTCATGAGAATTGTCACTTTCTAAGACTTTTTCAATTAGAAAGTGAAAATTTTCATGACTTTAGGTGATATTACCTTAGGTTTGACCAAATCTTGAGAGCTCTCAAGCAGACTGTGTTGTCAGTAGGAGAGTGGCTCCCTTGGAGAAGTCATATGCACGTTTGACTTTTTTTACCGGACTTTGAATTTTTAGTGTTCCATATGGTTTATTTGAATTATCAAATTTTTAGATAGACCAAATTATGAGAGATTAGAAAGTTAGCATTTCGCTAAAATCATCGAAATCGCGATTTTCTTCTTCGATGGGAGAGTTGACTTTTTATTGGTAAGAGATATGATTTTTTTGATATTTTTATTGGATTCAAATGGGGGGTACTTCCTTATTTACATGTAATATCTTAAGTAAATGTTATACAAATTATAACATTTACTTAAATGATATTCAGGTAAATAAGGCATCATAGTTACCGTTGCTCTGTATTGTAATATGAACATATGTGTAACTAGACTATAGATATACCCAAAATGTTATATTACTATATATTTTTAAATAATTTTCTGTGATTTTCCTGATTTTTTGTGATTTTTCTGGATTTTTCCTGATTTTTTTTCATTTTTTAAAAAAAACTTTATTCTGGCCGACCCAGGGTCGGCCAGACTCCATTGGAGTCGGCCGACTCCACCGACCCGACCCGAGTCGGGGTCGGCTGGGTCCGACTCACCCAGCCGACCTGACTCTGCCATCCATGCACAGGTTGCTCCCACTTTGTTACCTGCCCCGTTGTCTTCACCTTCCAGTTCTGCCACACCAGATCAGTCTCAAAATGTCAGAGGCAAATGAATAACCACCAATCACGCACCATCGGAAGAAATTTAAAAATAGACCAGCTGTTGATCTGCCACTTCCAGGAGATGCTGAGTTACTTGGTTCTCAATTTGAGACAACCCATCTCTCTTCAAATCTTGATCTTCCTATTGTTGTCTGAAAAGGAATCAGAAAATGTGTGTAATAATTTCTAAATATGTAAACTACTCTTATATCTCGCCTCACTATTATACATTTATTTCTGCACTTTCTACCAACCGTATTCCTACTTCTTTCTCTGAGGCTATCAAAGAGACAATATGGCAACAAGCAATGCATGAAGAGTTGATTGCACTTGATAGAAATGGAACATGGGAACTTACCTCAAGGTAGGACTCTAGCTGGTTGCAAATGAGTCTACACTATTAAGTATAATGCAGAAAGTGTTGTTCACAGACACAAGGCGAGGTTCATAGCTAAAGGATTTACCCAAACCTATAGAATTGACTATCAAGAAACTTTTACTCCTGTAGCAAAATTGAAATCTATCAGAGTGATCCTTTCACTTGTTGTTCATTATGGTTGGAATCTCTATCAGATGGATGTAAAAAATGCCTTCTTAAAATGGTGACTTACAAGAAGAAGTATATATGCTGCCATCTCCAGGCATTGATGCCAAAGGAAAAGTTTGTAGGCTCCGAAACGCCGTATATGGGCTAAAGTAGTCTCCTAGGGCCTAGTTTGATAGCCTTCGCATTGCAATGGTCAAATTTGGGTTCAAACAATCCAATGCTGATCAACCCTATTTGTAAATTGTAATGGCCATATCACTATCCTTTTGGTGTATGTAGATGAGATGATTATTACAGATGATAATACAAGTGAAATTCAGCTGTTGAAAGAAAATTTGGCATCTGAATTTGATATCAAAGGTCTTGGTGACTTGCGGTATTTTCTGGGAATCGAAATAGTGAGATCCTAGAAAGGCATCTATATTCGCCAAAGGAAGTTTGCACTGGATTTACTTACAGAAACAGGGAAGTTGGGTTGCAAACCAGCAGCAACTATGATTAAGTTAAATCATAGTTTGTCAAGTCTTGATGATGAACTCGTATCTATAGAAGACACAAGTCTATATCAGAAACTAGTTGGTAAATTTTTGTACCTCTCCTTAACACAACCTGACTTGTCCTATGCTATTGGTGTTGTTAGTTAGTTCATGCATGCTCCTCGAACAACACATATGAAGGCTGTTGACCATACTTTGAGGTACTTGAAATCATGTCCTAGAAAAAGGGATTTTATTCAGAAAATCAAATCATTTAAAAGTTGAAGGATATTGTTTACACGTGGTAAATTCATAAATAAATATACATGCATTTCGGCATACTATTTTAATCCACACTTTAAATTTATCAGACGATTTAGGATTTCGTGTACTGGACCCTTCCCCACCGACTGAAATCAGTATTAATTTATATTGAAGCAAATTTGAATACCTTATATCTCACGCCAAAATTCTTTTCGCCTCTACAATGGTGTCGTGATATTGAGAAATTTATAAAATAACCCCTTTTATACCCTAAAATGGGTCATATTTGGGTTTTTTTACAAAAATAGGTATTTATTTGTAATTTTTACAAATAGAAGGGTATATATCTAATTTTCCTGATAACAAACTTGGTTTGCATCCTGATTTACTCTTTTGCATAATTTCATCATTCATTTTATGATTTTCAGTAGGTATTATTGCAATTAAAATAATTGCTGGGTAGGAATGCAATTTATGACATTTTCCCACTATTTGACCTCTGGAAATATAGGCAATATCCGTTTGCATAAATATTTCCTTGACATGATTTCATTGAAACAGGAATGTCTTTACAATATTTAAGGCAAACAGGGACTTTTTTGGTAAAATGCCTGTCAACAGTGACCAACTTTCCTCAAGTCTTTGAAATACTCTCTTTTTTCCCTTTTAAACCATTAAACTCGGAACAGGGCTTTAGCTTCACCTGCAACCGCACGGACTTCTTCACCTTCTTTTTCCTTCATGGTGATGCAACAGCAATGCGACGGCAGGCAGTACAGCAGAGGAGCAGCACAGCTGCAGCGGACCAGCGCAGCTGCAGTGGACCAGCACAGCAGTGGCACAGCAGTAGGGCAGCAGCAGAACCACAGAAGCAATGCAGCAACAGAGGCGCAGTAGCAGGCAAGCAGGGTCTTCTTCTCCCAGGTTCTTCTTCCCAACCTTCTTCTATCTAGCCTCGCGTACTTCCTTGTAATTTGAGCTGGCCTGCCTTTTATAGATGCATGAGGGAGAGACCTCCTCCGGTACCATGCGACCGAAGGGACCTCCTCCGGTGCTATGCGACCAGAGGAGAACTCCTCCGATGCTGCGCAACGGGATGGAGTTCTCTCCAGTCTTGCGCGTCTGGAGGGACCTCCAGTGCTATGTGACCAGAGGAGAACTCCTCGGGTGCTGCCTGACCAGAGAGAGTTCTCTCCGGTCTTGCACGTCCAGAGGGACCTCTTCCAGTTCTCTGTGTTCTCCTCCAGTGCTGCACGACTGGAGGGAGTTCCCTCCAGTCCGAGCGCCCAGAGGGACCTCCTCCGGTGCCATGCAACCAGAGGGGAAATCCTCTGGTCCCCTATTGTGTGTGGGTGAGAGGGCCCTTTCAAACACCCATTTTTACATTGCTGGGAATTCTGCAACACGTGAAGAGTTCGCTTTGGCCACCCTGCCTTTAAGATTCCAGGGTGAACATACAACACCCCACAAAGCATAGCCATAGTTTCGCACCATCTTGAGTTGGAATTCTGTCCCAACCTCTGGTTCTTCTCTCCTGCAGCAAGGAGACAAAAGGGATCACAACCCTTGCAAAGGCATATAACTTTAGGCATGAATATGAAAGGTAGGAACAATCCCATCGGGCCACTTTGTTTACACGCAAAAAATTTATAAATAAATATGCGTGCATTTTGACATATTATTTTATTCCGTGCTTTATAAACTTATCAAACGATTTAGGATTTTGTGTACTAGACCTTTCTCCATCAATCAACCGAGATTGATATTAATGTACATCAGAGCAAGTCCGACTGTCCGAAAACCTTTGATATCTCACGACAAAACTCTTTGCCTCTACAATGCAAGGATGGAAAATTCAATTTCGGTGTCGATTTCGGTCGGGTCCGAAACTAAAACTGTTTCAACCAAAACCGTCCGAAACATGCAAAACCAAAACCAATTAAAAATACCAAAAAATGAAAGAAAAAAAAATCAGAAAAGAAATCAGAAAATTACCAAAACATCATGAAAATCAGTGGACATGCATTTGAATGTAAAAAAATTGGATTAATGAGAAATTGCAGTTTACTTGAACATCATCTCGAGGTATGGTTATTTACCTGAACATCATTTAAGTATGTTAGTATTTGTAGTTTCATTTACTTAAGATATTACATGTAAATGAGAAAGTATCACCCATTTGAATCTAATAAAAATATCAAAAAATATATATCTCTTACCAATAAAAAGTCAACTCTCCCATCTAAGAAGAAAATCATGATTTTGATGATTTCATCAAAATGTCGACTTTCTAATCTCTCATAATTTGACCTAGCTAAAATTTCATATTCAAATAAAGTACATAGAATACTAAAAATTCAAAGGTCGGTGAAATAAGTCAAACATACATATAACTTCTCCAAGGGAAGAGATGATTTTTTGACTTTTTATTAGTAAGAGATTTTTTTTTATATTTTTATTAGATTCAAATGGAGAATACTTCCTTATTTACAAACAATATCTTGAGTAAATGAAACTACAAATACTAAAATTTACTTAAAGTATTCGATAACATATTATTTATATAAAAGGCATCAGAACATGAATTGGTCAATTTCGGCCAGTTTTGACCATTTCGGGCCAAAATCGAGAAAAACGGTGTCGGGTTTTGGCCGAAACCACTAAAATATTGTTTTTTTTTAAGTTATCGGACTGGAACAATGTTCCGATCTGATTTCGGATCAGTCAAGGCTGAAGACCGAAACTTTTCAGCAGAAACGTTTCAGTTTCGGCCAAAACCTACAACCATGATACAATGTTGTTGTGATATCAATAAAATTATAAAATAACCACTTTTATGCCCTAAAATGGGACATATTTGTGATTTTTCACAAACTACAGGTTTATTTGTAATTTTAACCCATAGAAGGGTTTATTTATAACTTTCCTGATAACAAACTTGGTTTGCATCCTGATTTACCCTCTTTTCTGTGAATATTTCCTCACATCAAGGTATAAATGACATGATTTCACTGAAATAGGAACATTTTTATAACATTTAAGGCGAGCATGGACTTTTTTTTAAAATGCACTGTGAACAGTGACCGTGGTGTTTGGTTGCTCTTTTTCTCCTCCCTTTTCTCTCAAATTTAAAAATTGAAACATGTAACCCACTTTCTCATGTTTGGTGGTTAATTTCCTAATTTTTGAGGTAGCATCATATCCCATAGAAAAAACTTTCTCAAAAAAATTAAAAAAACTCTGCCATTTTTTTAATTTGAGAGAGTGGCGGGACCTCTCCCTCCCTCTCTCTCTTGTCAACCTCTCCTTTCTCCTCCTTTCTCTCTCTTCAGCACACTCTCCAAGAAACCTCTTGCCATCTTCCTCTCTCCCCCTTTCGTTCTCACTCTCTCTCACTGTTGTTCTCTCCCACACACCTGCACTCCTCTCTCTTGCTCACAAACAATTTTGTAACAATGTTTACATAATAATAAATTTTTGCTATAAAATAAAGAGTGCAGCTAATTAATGATAGCTAATTGATAGGTAAGGAGTTATCTTAGAAGAAATCTCTTTTGAACTGTTATCGTTTCACTTTAATAATTTAAAAAAAAAGTAATCAAAAATATCTGTCAAACAAATCTACACAAATTTTAAAAATTATGACACTTTTGTCAAACAGATAATATCAATTTTGCTCAATTTCAAAGTTTAAGTCAAAAATTGACACAACATAATTTGTTTGGTAGAAATAATTTTTTTGCAAAAAAAAAGTGTTCCATGCCCTATAAAAGGCTTTCTTTCTTTTCCCCTTTTAAACAAGATAGGGCTTTAGCTTCACCTGAAACAGCACGGGCTTCTTCTCCTCCTTTTTCCTTCACAGTGGTGCAGCAGCAACGTGGCGGCGGGCAGCACAGCAGCGAAGCAGCAAGGCGGCAACCATGGTATACAATCTCGCGAGATTCTCGGTCTCGGCCCCTCCCCGAGAAACGAGATGGCCGAGATATGTCTTCAGGGTTCAGGCAGGGTTGTCAGTTAGGATCCTCTTCAGGCAGGGTTGTCAGGACTTCTTATTTACCTGAATATCATTTAAGTAAATGTTATAATTTATTGTTTCATTTACTTAAGATATTATATGTAAATAAGGAAGTACCCCCCATTTGAATCCAATAAAAATATCAAAAAAATCATATCTCTTACAAATAAAAAGTCAACTCTCCCATCCAAGAAGAAAATCGTGATTTTGATGGTTCCAATCAAAATAGTGACTTTCTAATCTTTCATAATTTGTTATAATTTGGCATATCTAAAAATTTCATAATTCAAATAAACCTAATAGAATACTAAAAATCTAAAGTCCGGTAAAAAAAGTCAAACGTGTATATGACTTCTCCAAGGGAGCCACTCTCCTACTGACAGCACTTAGTCTGCTTGAGACCTCTCAGGATTTGGTCAAACCTAAGCTATCATCACCTAAACTCATGAGATTTTTCACTTTCTAATTGAAAATAAACTAGAATCCTAAGGAGAGAAAAATCAAAATGCACATCTCGAAGTCCAATTCTCACACTCTTGTTGTATGATATATGTGACATAGGTTGAGGCTCGAGAATGTATGTAATTATCTATGTTCCTTAAGGAATTATCCATGTGAACCTATGTGATCCACACTTTTATGTTATCCTGATCTCCCGAGATCTCTCCGAGATCTCTTCTCTTTGACCCTCCTGAGACGAAGTCGAGATCCGATATGGCAAACCTTGGCGGCAACAGGAGCAGTGCAGCAGCAGCAGACCAGCACAGCAGCGCAGCAGGAGGGCAGCAACAGAACCACAGCAGCAACGCAGTAACAGGGGCGCAGCAGCAGGCGTACGGGGTCTTCTTCTCCCAGGTGCTTCTTCCCGACCTTCTTCCGTCTAGCCTCGCGTTGTTCCTTTTCATTTGAGCCGGCTTGCCTTTTATAGGCCCATAAGGGAGAGACCTCCTCCGATGCCATGCCACCGAAGGGACCTCCTCCAGAGCTATGCGACATTGCGACCAGAGGATAACTCCTCCAGTGCTGTGTGACTGGAGGGAGTTCTCTCTGGTCTTGCGCATCTGGAGAGACCTCCTCCGATGCTATGTGACCAGAGGAGAACTCCAGTGCTGTGCAACCAGAGGGAGTTGCCTCCAGTCCTACGCGCCCAGAGGAAACTCCTCCGGTGCCATGCAACTGGAGGGGAACTCCTTCAGTCCCCTACTGTGTGTGAGTGAGAGGGAACAATGGAGGGGGTTGTGTCTATGGCCTCTGTCTGGCTATAACAAGTCTCCGGCCCATCACAAACACCCATTTTTACCATAGTTGTCAAGAAGTCAAGGCGACCAAGGCATAGTTGGGGTCTCGGATCGCCTAAGCGCTTAGGCGTTTAGGACGGAACCAAGTATGAGTTGTTTTCAAGTGTCTCTCTTACATGATATTTATGTATCTATAAATATATATATAATGATGAAAATTCAATAAAAAAATATCACAATATGACAGATATAAAGACAATGACATATCATAATATGACAGATATATTATTAAAATAATACATTAATTTAAGAAATATATATAATAGCTATGTATCATAAAAACAATACTTGCAAAAAAATAAAATGTCACAACAAAAAGGACAAAATTATATGAAAGCAACAAAAATTAAACTACAAGTAAACAAACTCACATTATATATCATAAAGTCATAAAAAATCTAAATTGACATCTTCAAATAAATAAACACACTAAATAAGAACAAGAAGTGCAAATAGCATTCTATCATCAGAAAAATGATTTCCAACTTTTAAAACAAACCAGTAAATCCACATACATGTAAATATGTTAAATAAAAATAAGAAGTGCAATATCTTAACACACTTAAAACAAGTAAAAACTAAATGAGTCCATTACATAATCCCACAATATGTCTAAAAATTGAAAAGAAACTAGAAAATGATAAGTCTCATGTGTTTGGGTGATGATAGTTTAAGTTTGACCAAATCCTGAGAGATCTCAAACAGACTAAGTGCTGTCAGTAGGAGAGTGAATCCCTTGGAGCAAGGTTTGATGGATCGACGATTCGGACCGAATCGGGTTCTCCCTGATTCGGTTCGATTCGCATGGAAACGGACCGGTCCGATTCGCATAGGATTATTATATATATTATATTTATGTATGTATGTATGTATATATATATATATATATATATATATATGTGTGTCTGTGTGTGTAGGGCGTCCCCCGAAAGCGACGCGTTTCATCGGAACCCGGATGGAATAATAAGTGAGCTAGGGCCAGCTAGGGCGTTCCCCATAAGCGACGCGCCGCGATGGCGCCCGATTGCGGTGTCAAATATGCAAGGGTTCCCGTGTGGGGTTGGACGAACACGGATAAAGAAGTTAGTCCAAAAACATAAGATTCGTCTAGCTACTTGGAATATAGGAACTTTAACGGGTAAGGGTTTAGAGTTGGTCAAATTAATGAGGGATTGAAGGGTTAGCATAGCTTGTCTACAAGAAACTAGGTGGAAAGAATCTAAAGCTAAAGATATTGATGGTTATAAAATTTGGTATACAGGAACTAGTAACTCTAGAAATGGTGTGGCCATAATAATAGATAAAGACTTAAAAGAGAAAGTTGTAGAAGTTAATAGACTGGGAGATAGACTTATCTTAATAAAACTTATCGTAGGTGATGTTACTTTGAATGTGGTTAGTGCATATGCACCACAAGTGGGTTTAGAAGAGAGCATTAAAAAGCATTTTTGGGAGGCTATTGATAGATTGATCCAAAATATTCCTAGTGAAGAGAAAATTTTTATTGGTGGGGATCTAAATGGTCATGTGGGTGTAAGTAATAGAGGATATGAGAGGATTCATGAAGGATTTGGTTTTGGCGAGAGAAATGACATGGGTACTAGTATTCTTGAGTTTGCTATGGCTTATGATCTAGTAATTGCTAACACATTCTTCAAGAAGAAAGACGAACACCTAATAACATACAAGAGTGGAACACATAGGAGCCAAATTGACTATTTTCTTATTAGAAAGACTGATAGAGTTTTGTGTAAAGATTGCAAAGTTATTCGTGGAGAGAGTTTAGCCCCACAACATAGGTTACTAGTAATAGATGTTCGTATCCCAAAATGTAAAAGAAAAACCATCATAAATAATTGTGCTAAGATTAAGTGGTGGAATTTGAAAAGTAAAAATTTGGAAACATTTAAAAATCATCTAGTAAAAGAAAATATCTGGAATTTAGATCAAGAAGTTAATGTAATGTGGAATAATGTCACAAATTGTATAAAGAATGCAGCAAATCAACTCTTAGGTAAATCTAAAGGTAAAAGGAATATAGAAAGAGAAACTTGGTGGTGGAGTGAGGAAATTCAAAATACCATTAGAGCTAAAAGAGATTGTTTTAAAACTTGGCAAACAAATAAAAATAATCAAACTTTAGAAGCTTATAAAATAGCTAAAAAAAGGCTAAAAGAATAGTTAGTGAAGCTAAGTCCAAGGCGTTTGAAGAATTATATAATAAATTAGGAACTCGAGAGGGAGAAAAAGACATATTTAAACTTGCTAAATTAAGAGAAAGGAAGAGTGGAGATCTAGATCATGTTCGTTGCATTAAGGATGAAGATCAAAAGGTTTTAGTTAAGGATCTAGAGGTTAAAGAGAGATGGTATGACTATTTTCATAAATTACTTAATGAAAATTGTTTTAAGAATGTTTCTTTAGAAGAGAATCAAGAGTCAACAAAATTTGATAATTATCAGTATTTCAGGCGTATTAAGATGTCAGAAGTAGGTGATGCTTTAAGAAAAATGAAATTAGGCAAGGCCTTAGGACCGGATGGCATACCTATTGAAGTGTGGAAAGGCTTAGGAGATATTGGTATTAAATGGTTAACTAAACTTTTCAATAAAATTTTGAAGGAACAGAGAATGCCAGAAGAATGGAGGAAAAGTGTTGTAGTTCCTTTCTATAAAAACAAAGGGGATATTCAAAGCTGTAATAATTATCGTGGAATTAAACTTATGAGTCACACTATGAAGCTTTGGGAAAGAGTAATCGAGAGTCGAGTGCGATGCATGCCTAGTATATCAGAAAATCAATTTGGTTTTATGCCTAGTAGATCTACTACAAAAGCTATTTTCTTATTGCGACAATTAATGGAGAAGTATAGAGAGATGAGAAAAGATTTATATATGGTTTTCCTTGATTTGGAGAAGGCGTATGATCGAGTACCGAGAGACTTGATTTGGTGGGCTTTAACAAAGAAGGGAGTCTCTCAAGGATATGTTGACTTGATTCAGGATATGTACGAGGGTGCTACTACTAGTGTGAGAACTATTGCTGGAGAGACTCGTGAATTTCCGGTCACTATAGGCTTGCATCAAGGTTCTGCCCTAAGTCTATATCTATTTGCTGCGGTTATAGATGAGGTGACAAAACATTTGCATGATAATATCCCTTGGTGTATGCTATTTGCAGATGATATTGTCTTAATGAGAGTTTTGATGGTTTAAATGTTAAGCTAGAAAGTTGGAGACAGGCTTTGGAGTCTAAAGATTTTAAAATTAGTAGGAGTAAGTCTGAGTTTATGCACTGTAATTATAGTAATCAAAGGGTGCCTCAAGGAGATATGGTTCAAATTGATGGACAAGATATTTCTAAGAGTAGTAGCTTTCGATACTTGGGATATATCATCTAAGAGAATGGAGAGATTTATGACGATGTTGCACACAGGATTAAGGCAGGCTGGCTAAAATGGAGAAGTGCATCAGGAGTCCTCTACGATCGTCGTATACCAGTGAAACTTAAAGGAAAGTTTTATAGAACGACAGTGAGGCCTGCTTTATTATATGGTACCGAGTGTTGGGCAGTGCAAAAGGAACACGTTAACAAATTATGTGTAGCAGAGATGAGGATGCTGAGATGGATGTGTGGTAAGACTAAGAAAGATAAGATTAGGAATGAGCGTTTCCGTGAGGATTTGGGGATAGCTCCAATTGATAGAAAAATGAGAGAAAATAAACTTAGGTGGTTTGGACACGTGTATCGTCGCCCTAACTCGGCGCCGGTTAAAAGATGTGACCAAATTTTAGTGGATGCTAGTAAACGAGCTAGGGGTAGGCCTAAAATGAGATGGTGCGATGTTATTAAGAAGGATTTGGACTTCTTGAATTTAAACACGACTATAACACTTGATAGAAATGTTTGGCGAAAAAGGATTCATGTAGCCAACCCCAAATAATGGGATAAGGCTCTGATGATGATGATGATGATATATATATGTGTGTGTGTATTACCCATAGGGGAACACGGTTTCTTCTTCATAGTTATTTACCTGAATATTATTTACTTAAGATATTACATGTAAATAAGAAAGTACCCCCTATTTGAATCCAATAAAAATATCAAAAAAATCATATCTCTTACAAAAAAAGTCAACTCTCCCATCGAAGAAGAAAATCGTGATTTCGGTGATTTTAGCGAAATGCTAACTTTCTAATCTCTCATAATTTGACCTATCTAAAAATTTGATAATTCAAATAAATCATATGGAACACTAAAACTTCAAAGTCCGGTAAAAAAAGTCAAACGTGCATGTGACTTCTCCAAGGGAGCCGTTCTCCTACTGAAAAAAGTCAACTTCGGATTTCAGTAGGAGAGTGTCTCCCTTGGAGAAGTCACATGCACATTTGACTTTTTTCACCGGACTTTGGATTTTTAGTATTCCATATAGTTTATTTGAATTATCAAATTTTTAGATAGGTCAAATTATGAGAGATTAGAAAGTTAGCATTTCGCTAAAATCACCAAAATCGTAATTTTCTTCTTTGATGGGAGAGTTAACTTTTTTTTGTAAGAGATGATTTTTTTTTGATATTTTTATTGGATTCAAATGGGGGGTACTTCCTTATTTACATGTAATATCTTAAGTAAATTATAACATTTACTTAAATGATATTCAAGTAAATAAGATGTTTCCTGAAATCGAGCTGGACTTAGCCCTGAAAATCGATCTGAATCCGCTGTCTAAGCGGGATATTGCGGACCCCTAACGGGTCTAAGCGCGCCCAAGCGCCCCTGGCGTGCGCCTTGGCCGCCTTAGCGGCGCCTTGGGGCGCCTTTTCTACTCTTCAAAAGGCGGGGTGTTTTTAAGCGGCTAAGGAAGCACCTTAGCGCTTAAGCGGCACCTAGGCGCCACCTAGGCGTCCGCCTTGACAACTATGATTTTTACATTGCTAGAATTCTGCAGCACGTGGAGAGTTCACTTTGGCCACCCTGCCTTTCAGATTCTAGGGTGAACATATAATGTCCCACATGACATGGCCATAGTTTGGCACCGTTTTATGCCATCATTAAAAGGATTTTCTGGATTTATGGGAATGTGAATTTCTTGAGATTTTGTTGGGATTTGCTGGATTTATGGGATTTTAGGGCATTTGGGATTTTCATGATTTATGGGAATTTGGGATTTTCTGGAAATTATGAGAATTTGGGATTTTCTTAAATTTCTGGTAATTTGGGATTTACCCATGTCATGCATGGCCACAGTTTTATACTGCTGGACGCCGTTATTGACAATTTCCCATACATAATTCTCTTATGCCAAAATTGTCCAAAAGAATCTAATGAACATTTTTTGTTTTAACACAAACATAAATACTGATTGGGCTGATTCTAGAGATGATAGAAGGTCAACTACAGGGCATGGATTGCAGAATCACCCGATCTGGATTCGAATCAACCGATCCAGATCGGAATCGGCCATAACCGATCTGGTTCTGCTCCAAACGGGCAGATCCAGATCTCCCCCATGACTAAGAAATGAAAAGGCAGTAATTACATGTGATTATACAAAATCCTGGCTAATCCTCCCCAAATCTATTTCCACGATCCTGGTCGATCCAGGCCGATCCAATCCGATTCTGGATCAAGATCGGAGGTTCAGATCCCGGACTCCGATCCGATCCGGAATTCCATGCTACAGGGTATTACGCATTTCTTGGAGGTAATTTAGTCACCTGGAAAAGTAAAAAAACAAGCAGTTTGAGCTAGATCTAGTTCTGAGGCAAAATATCGGGGCATGGCACATGGTGTTAACGAAATGGTGAGGCTAAGACTTCTCAAGACCTAAAAGTTGAGATTGATTTACCTTTTAAGACTATATTGTGATAATAAAGCACCCATCAGCATTGCAAACAATACAATGCAACATGACCGAACAAAACACACTGAAATTGATAGACACTTTGTAAGAGAAAAACTAGATTTTGGTAAATTGTGTTTACCTTATGTGAAATCTGAAGATCAGGTGGCTGCTGTTTTTGCTAAACCTCTAACAGAAGCTCGCTTTATTTCTACTTTAATAAAGTTGAACATGTGTGACATAGATGCTCAACTTGAAGGGAAGTGTTAAAAAAATGATAGATTTATAACTCTGTATAGTTTGGGGACTGTCTATTATTTTTATTCTTTCATTCTTGAGTCTGTTACTCCAACTTATTGAGGATATTGTTGTACTTTTATGGCCCTTTGTGGCCTTCACTTATAGTTATAAGAGAAGACAGGGTCACACTGTCCTGTCAGTTGTCAGTTACAGTCATTCTTCTTCTCTCCCTCATGCTTTCTATCATGTACAAATGCTTTGCTCCTCATTTTAACTGTGGATTGATCGTTCCAAAGATATTTTTTAAAGGAACCAGAAAATGCTGGTTACAACTCATTAACATAGTAAAAGGGAGTATAATAAAGCTGATCTAATGCAGAATGCATCAGATTCTAAAGTAGAAAGCAACAGAAAAAGTAATAACAAAGAAAAAAAACAGAAAAGATAAGCAGCATCGTACTGGGATAGTAGTTGCTAGTTAAAAACATATATGATTTCCAAGAAAGAAGAGAAGATAAAACACAGTTCTGTAACTTATCTCCTTCCCAGGCATAGGATCATTTCATCGCCCATTTAACCGCCCTTCTCAAGGTGTCAAAGATTGAATTGAAATCACCTCCAAATTTTCTAAAATTTATGTGCTTCCAGATTGCTCATATGACAGCTGCAAATATTATGGTTCCCACTTCCTTCTCAGCCTCCCTTGGTCTGACAACATCCCACCGCATCATAAAATCTCTAGCGTCTCTAGCCATTGTGTCCTTAATGTGGGAAAAAAAAACTTGAGAATAATCTGCCAGATCACATAATAACATGCATGAACAAAAAAAGAGTAGATTATTTCCTCAAATAACCCATAAAACACAGTTTGTGTCTTTGATCTTTAGAATCATCTTGATCCTATCTGCAACAGAAGTCTTTAGCATGCAATTTTCCAGAGAAATTGGATTTTAGTTGGAAGTCTCTTCTTCGACCATGCAAATTGCTATCATATCCTCAAGCCCCCATCACGCAACAGTCTTACATAGGATTTCATTGTAAATTGTCTGTTCTTCCCCATATCCAAGACCTCCTATCCTCTGAATTTGGATGCCCTCTGTACTTGATTCAAAATGCTCTGCAGATGGCAATATTCATGCATCTCTTGATCTGAAAAGTTTCTCCTGCATTTTATTAGCCGGCTGCCAGTGCCACCTCCTCCTGGATACCATGAACTTAACTGTGGCCCCCTTATGAACATACCGGTTATAGATATTTTCAAACAGGGATGAGAAAGGTTACCTACACCAGCTGTCCTCCCAAAAGAGAAATTTATCTCATTCCCTGACTTGGTAAGAGATCCCACTATTCAATATATCACCTTCCTTCATGATAGATTTCCATACCAAAGACAAATTGTAGCTTCTATTATATATGAGGTCCCAAAGCCCTTTCCCCTTGAAATATTTTATCCCCACAATTCGATTCCATAGAACATTCTCCTCACATCCAAGCCTCCAAAGCCATTTTGAAAGCATGGCGCCCTGTTTACAATTTCCATAGCAATAAGTCCAGCTCCTTAAAACTTGGGAACTGTCTGATGTTTCCTTCAATATGAAATCTTCAACATACTACCTTCTCTGGAAGTTCATCACTACTCCATTCTGTAAAAGAATATGTGACGTTTGCTTTGAAATCAGTATCTCCAGCAATCAGCATAATCATCCCTTTTTGTTTCAGAAACTCAAAGAAAGGGTAATTCAGGATTGGAGGAAGTAGATATATTACAGCTCTTTTACAGTATTCCTCTCTCTCCATCACAGAATGATGCTGAGGTTGGATGTCCATTGCCCTTCGAGGAAAGGCTCCAGAACTCAAAAGTGCTTCCACCATATTCTGCCCTCAAAAGAGATTAATGATAATTGTTGAGTCATGCTTGACTTGCTGTTACTGGAGATAATGCAAGAAACGGTCACCCTCTGGGAGATTGGATGCTCCACTGAGCTCTTTTGACTTCGCTTCTACAGCCATTTATGTCATCAGACCAGGTGGTTACAGGCAACATAACATGATTCATTGGCTGCCATTTATCTTTATGGGTGTATAATCCTTTTGTTTCCCTTTTTCTAGATATTGCATATAGCTACCAATGCCTGTCGAAAGAAATGTGTTTCCAAAGGATCAACTTCGGTTCAAGACTTCAAGTAACCGACTCTAGCTAATTGAAAAGATATTTTGAACAATTCAGAGACTGTTCTTCCATTAGAGTTAGAAATCTTTTCTATCCAGTATTAGTTTAGAACCACATGCATCTAAAGCATTTTGTACTACAATCAGTTTGCATGCAACCTATAATAATAGCATGATGAACTAGGTAATCTCCAGGACCTATCTTCAAGATGAGTGAATTAATATTTTAATTAATAGCATTGGTAGTGCATTGCACCACCAATGTTAGTCATTCAAAAAACGTGAATTAAAATAAGTCAGATTAAAAAGAGTTTCAAGGATTTAAATTCATATAACTGGGGAGTTAAAATTGAATCATCTTCTCATCTAGACATCCTTCTTTAAACAAACTACTCAACCCATAAATCTAACTTATGGACAAAACTCTCACTTAAATCACTAAGCCAATTAAATTATCTTCTCATTTAGACATTCTTCTTTAAACAAACCACTAAACACATGAACTGAATTTATGGACAAAAGTCTCACCTAACTCACTAAGCCAAGAATTTAACCCCTAAACAAAACCCAATGAACTACATTTAGCAGTTGAAAGACGATTAGTAGATTGAATTTGAATTACACAAATCACTAACCTACTTGTATAGAGAGAAGTATAGAGAGATGAGAAAAAATTTATACATGGTTTTTCTTGATTTGGAGAATACATATGATCGAGTACCGAGAGATTTGATTTGGTGGACATTAACAAAGAAGGAGTTTCTCAAAGATATGTTGACTTAGATTCAGGATATGTGTGAAGGTGCTACTACTAGTGTGAGAACTATTGCTACAGAGACTTGTGATCGGGTCACTATAGGTTTGCATCAAGGTTCTGCTTTTAAGTCCATATCTCTTTCCTCTGGTTATAAATGAAGTAACAAAGGAATTGCATGATGATATCCCTTGGTGTATGTTATTTGCAGATGATGATGTCTTAATTGATGAGAGCATTGATGGCTTAAATGTTAAGTTAGAAAGTTGAAGACATGTCTTAGGGTCTAAAGGTTTTTAAATCAGTAGGAAGAAGTTAGAGTTTATGTATTGTATAGTAATGAGAGGGTGTTACAAGAAGATACGGTTCAAATTGATAGACAAGATGTTCCTAAGAGCAATAGTTTTTGATACTTAGGGTCTATCATCCAAGCGAATGAGGAGATTTATGACGTTGCGGCATACAGGATTAAGACAGAGTGGTTTAAATGGAGATGTACATCAGAAGTCCTTTGCGATCGTCGTATACTAGTGAAACTTAAAGAGAAGTTTTATAGAACAACTGTGAGGTCTGCTTTATTATATGCTACCAAGTGTTAGACAATGCGAAAAGAACAAATTAACAAAATGTGTGTCTCAAAGATGAGGATGCTGAGAGGGATGTGTGGTAAGACTTAAAAAAATAAGATTAGGAATGAGTGCTTCCGTGAGGACTTGGGGATAGCTCCAATTGATAGAAAAATAAGAAAAAATAAATTCAGGTGGTTTGGACACGTGTACCATTGCCCTAACTCGGTACCGGTTAGAAGATGTGACCAAATCTTAGGGGAAGGCCTAAAATGAGATGGTGTGATGTTATTAGGAAGGACTTGGACTCCTTGAGTTTAAACACGAATATAGCACTTACTAGAAATCTTTGGCGGAAAAGGATTCATGTAGCCAACCCCAAATAATGGGATAAGACACTGATGATGATGATGATGATGATGATGTGAAATCACTAACCTACTTAATAGAAAGGGGTAAGCACAACATCCTAGGTAGATGTAGTACTTCTCATCTGTTCACTTCAAGTTTTCTCAAGTCTAGCTGCTGTTAGTACCCCTTGCTACTCTGGAAAGGTGGCAATATTTCCAAGAATGGCTTAGAACCAAAGTACTACCAGATTTTCTGAGGAAAATACTGCCATTATCATAGTTCTGCCAAGGAAATTTGCAAAAAGATTGCTAGTAAGTTCAAGGAATAAGATTGGATAAATATTTCAAAGAACAATAGCAAACTACAGCTAAGTGAGCCTTCGAAATAACAATCTCCAATATCCTTATGAACTCTAATCTCCTAGTCCACATAATCTACCATTTGTTCAGAGGTGAATCAATGGCATCACCATGGCAACAGCAAATATGCATCTGACCAGCATTTTAGAAAAATGAAACAACAAGAAAGCTAGGATGAAGATTGAAGACCTACCATTCCAGGGCCAACTGTGCAAGGGCCACCAACAAGGGCAATGATGCGGACACCAGTACCAGGTAGGCAGGCACCGAGGAGGCTTGCGGCAACACTCAAAGCGACACCTGTGCAACGGAGGGCCCTGTTTCCCGCCTCCACTGGCCATTGGTCTCTCTGCAACTCGTCTAACAGCTGAAGGGGAGGAGGAAGGAGTAGTTTTTAGGAGAGAACGTCAACCAATTTAAGCTACAGCCCAAAATGAAAGAGAAAGAAAAAGAAAATCGAGATAAAAGACTGTTTGTCAGTCAAAAGGAAGGAAATCCCCAAGAACCCACCGCATTGAGGGTATATTCACAATCAGACTCTGGGAGCAGGAATCTGTTAACAGATGTTGCAGTGGCAGAGTTCACACCGTTCACGGGCATTCCCTTGTAACCGGGAGCCCCTCCAACGACCGCGGCGGCTCTCTGACCGGGGGCGAGCCCGAGCTGGTCGAGAATCTGCTCCTTGGAGATATCTTTGGTGCCCCGGAATATATACATCTTAGACAGATCCGGGAATCCGAGTTCGTGGACGTATACCTGCGTGCCGTAGGATATAAGGCCCACGAGAGCGTTATCCGGCAGCAGCCCTATTGCCCTGCGCATGGCGGACTTGACAAATTCCAGCTCCTCTTCAATAAGGCAGATGTCGAGGACGAAGAGGAACACGGAAGAGGCTGCAGCGGCGGGGTCGTGGGCGGCAGCCGGGAGGGCATACTCAATGGTGGTGTACTGGGGGAAGAGTTCGCCGGGGACGTTGGTCTCGGAGATGCCGGAGTAGTGGTGAGGAAAGTGGTTGCGGGAGAAGCAGAAGGGGCAGATCCAGATTTTGGCGGCGAAGTCGACGCGGCAGAAGGGGTTGAGGACGGCGCAGCAGGGAGGCTTACAGCGGAGGGGCGTGTAGGGAAGCACAGGAAGGTCCGGGTGGGCGCGGATCGGGGAGATGGAGGCGGCGATGGGGATCACGCACTTGCTGGCCTCCACCTTGGCCCGCGGCCAGTTGTTCCAGGTCATGCGAACGCCATCGATCCCCTCGGGATCCGCCGCCGGAGCCCCGGGACCGACGCCCGCCATGTCCACCACCGGGTTGGGATGGGAGGGACTGGCGGCGGCGGTGTCCTTGTGTGGTGGTGGCGGCGGTGAGACTGCTGCTGCGGCTGCGGCTGCGGCAGTGAACCGCCCAGGGCGCTTGAGTGAATGTGGGCGGCTTCTCCACGCGACTCCCCCGCCCCCGACACACAAGCCCACATCTCGCGCCTCCCCACCCCCAACCCAACACGCGCGCCCTCGGTATGGTTCCGGGGGTCCTATTTTTTTTTTTTTTTTTTTTTTTGATAACGAGAAAATTCCATCCCGTCTAGTTTTGTGAGCTCAGGGATTGATGTTCACGAACTTCAAGGTCAAGATTTGGCAGCTCTTACTTTCCGTATACTTATATTGCCCTTACCTCACTTGATCGAAAAAATTCCAGATTTACGCACCTCGAGGATTACATGTAAATCAGGTAAACCCCCTCCAGGAATCGAACTCGGGACCTCTTACTTTTAAGCAAGAGTTCTAACCGATCGACCCAACCGGGGTCCTCTCCGGGAAGCCTATGTTTTCCGAGGACCGAGGCCTCTTACTTTTAAGCAAGAGTTCTAACCGATCTACCCAACCGGGTCCTCTCCGGGGGGCCTATGTTTTTTGAGGACCGAGGTCTCTACCTCAGATATATTCAAATCGAACCGACGTGAAAAATATATATATATTTAATACACTCTTGTTGTGTATTAATAGGGTGTTTGGGAACAACTTTTTTAAAAAAGTTATTTCTATCTAAAAAATTATAATGTGTTCTCTTTCTATCTAAATTTTAAAATTAAGAAAAACTGTTCTATGATGTTTGGCCGGAAATATTAAATTTTAAAATTGTTTGCGGAGGGGGAGGAGGAGGACGCATGGGTGGCGAGGGAGGGGAGGGTGCCGGAGCGCCGAGGCGAGGGAGGGGGAGGAGGGGGGCGTTGGGGCCCGAAGGGGAGGAGGGCGCCGACAGCCGGGGCGAGGGAGAGGGAGGAGGAGGGCGCTGGGGCCCGGAAGGGGGGGAGGGAGTCGGGGGCAAGGGCGAGGGCACTGGTGGCCGGGGCGAGGGAGGGGGAGGAGGAGGGCGCTGGGGCCCGAAGGGAGGCGAGCGCATGGGACGATGCCAGCGGGGATGGCGGGGACGACGCCAGCGGGGACGGCGCCAGCGAGAGGCGAGCGCAGGGGGGGGGGTGGGGGGGGAGGAGGGGGAGGGTGCCGACGGGGTCGCCAATTGGGGGGTCGTCGGCGGGGGAGTTGGGGGGGGTTGTGAGAGAGAGAGTGTTTTTAAAATAAAAATAAGTTATGACTTGTTTTTTTTTTAAGAGATTCACATAGAATTAAAAATTTTCACTAAAAAAAACTACTTAGCAAACACCTCTTTGAGTCTATCTTCTCTCTTTTTTAAATTTTAGAAAAGCATAACCAAATATTTCTTGGGTGCACCGACTTTTGTGCTAATCGATTTTTGAGAGTAGGAAAGAGATAGACAGAAAACAAAATCTCTCTCCTCCAACCCAAAAGCGAGCCAGAGGCAACTTTTTACTGGATTTTGGAAAGGCCGACGTTGCTTTACTTTTTTTCATTTAAATGCCCACGATGAAGAGTTGTTTTACTTATTTTTTTGCATGGTTAAATGTGTTTAAAAAAATTTTACTTGTACTGTGGACAAAACCTTTCCACATCAATGCAGGGTATAAAACTCCTCCTGCAAAATCAAAAGCCTATTGGGCCTGTCAGACGAAAATTGATTTTGCCAAAATCTTTTTCCTCACACGCGTGGCCAAACGATGCCCAAGATCCACATAGACAAATACATCTCATAGATGAGTGACAGGTGACATGTAAAAGAAGAGAGAATAGTATTTAATGAAAGGAGAGAGAAATATTTAATGAGAATTATCTTTTCCTCCCAAAAATTTATAAAAATTATTTTATTCTTATATTTTCTCCCAAAACCTCTCTCTCTAGTCTCCCTGTCCTACGCACCACCGAGAAGAGAAAACCCAAATTTTAATATAAATGGATTCTTAAAATATATATATATATAAATTATTTAGGAGTCTCTAACTGTAATAGAGAGGTCATTATTGTAACAGGATTTAACGTATACTGTACAGGGGATAACACTTACTGTAATGAGTTATAGCTCTAACAGGGACTAAAAAATAAGTCAAACATCTGACAGGGACTCCAAATTAATTTGTCATAGCGAGGATTTCTCAGCAGGTCGGGTGAATCTTCGAGCTCAGCCGACCTCCCAGAGTGCATAAAGCCGATGTCCCTTTATGTCTTGGGTAGGACGAAGGAGTGGTCTAGGCTGACGACCTAGATCGACTAGACTGACCCCATTACACACCTCGGGCCGACTTCTTTAGCTCGGCCAGTGACGGTTTACTCGGCTCATAGCTAGAGCCCAACGTGTCCACGAGATTCCCGGAGCGTGGCTCGCATAACTGCCGATGCAACAGCTGTTAAAGGCAATATCTGAGGATCGTGCGCCCGGTAATTGCGGCCATTAAGACCACAATCTCGATATTGACATGCCGGTTACAACCACGTTCTAGCGACAATCACGAAGATCCCCTGCGAGATTTGCGAGGTCATCCAACTATTACGTGGGTATCCTAATCTTATAAAAGAGGCAGACACTCCACAGACACAAGTATGTTGTTCTACTCCATAGGCTAGGCCATTCTTATCGGCTAGCGACTAACCAGAGCATCGGAGTGTCTCCCCGCCGAGGCCTCTCGGCGGGCTTTGCAGGTCAACTCGGGAGCTCGGAACACGCGTCTCGCGTTGGCTCAGCACACCTCAGAGTGCTTCCTACGGCTTGGTCATCTTGGCTCTAGCTTCAGCCAAGATCCCCTCGGCGGTCACCTCGGCCAGGGCTAACCCATGTTGCATATACCGCAACATTAGCGTTGTCTGTGGGAATACACTACTAAAGGTTAGTACAACTTTCCCCACATACCCCTTGAAATGATCTTGAAAACTGGTGAAGGCGAGCATAGGGGACCCCCCCCCCTTATGCGTCGCTCGTGATCGACGAAGGGGTCATCTTGGAGGATACGAGGTCTTGTAGACGGGTATCTCCAGAGGACTGAAAAGGTCAACAACAAGTCACTCAGAGTATCGTCGTGTGGTCAAAGATGAATCCCTTAGTAGATTTCGAGCCTCCCACTAGGGGCCCAAGTGACCGATCACCCTACGGCTTGGTGTCAGCCATCGTGTTTTACGCATGCTAGTAGTCTCGTATATAGAGTTCATGAGCTCACTCTGCACTAAGGGCCCGTACCATATGATCGAAGACCTCGGTCACGGTGTCAACCAGATGTTTAAGATGTGCAGGTCAACAAACATGGAATGCTGAGCACCTCCGTTGTTTTTATCTTGATGTGTTAGTAAAAGTTGAATTTCTATTGCATTTGCACGATTTAACTATGATTGAAGTATTGGAAATTAGCAAGTCGCTTTGTAGCATCGTCATTTTGTTGACACCGTTGGTGGTCAGCTGCGAGGTCGCTTCTGTTGCCCAGATAGCAGGCCCAAAGGGGGGGGTGAATGGATTGCTAAAAATTCTTCTTCTAAAAATTCCTGTAAATAAACACACTTGACAAATGACACTAAGATCGATAGTTAGAGTTAGTGTTAATCAAGACAAAGAGAACAATCACATAGACAACGGAAAATTTTATCCTGGTTCGGATCTCCTATCCCAAGGAGTCCTGCATCCTGTCCCCAAGCATCCACTTGGGATTCCACTAAACAAGGGTACAGTCCCCCTTAAGGACACTTACACATTCAGCAACAACTTGTCTTCTCTTCTCTACGAGAAGAGGGATCACTCCACCTGATGCAACAGGTCTTCTCTTCACACCCGAAGAGGAAAACTCACAGGAAATGAGTTGAAAGAGAAAGGCCCTAAGACCAAGCTTATAGACAATGCTTGATCTGAGACGAAGTTTGCGAGACACAAGATTAGCACAGATGGACTCTCTCTCAGATCAACGCAAGCTCTCAAAGGCAAATGTAATATTCTCACAGAGAGCTAAGAGTTACAGAAAATTCGAATGGACGAGCTGGCTCTTGCTTTTCTTCAGGTGACTAAGATCTTCAAGCTTCTCAAGGGTTCAAAAAGAGTTGTTTCTGCTTGGAGTCACTAGTCTTCTTTTATCTTCTTGAAATTATTTTACTGTTGAAGTATCCGTTGAAATATCTATTGTCTCACATCTTCATGCACGTTGGAGTGTCTGGTAGAAAGGAGAGAGCAAGTGAGCCTACAGCCATTAATGCTTGGATAGACATACATACTCAAAGAAAGATTGTCTGAATCTTCTATCCTCTTGTCAGGTTGACAGTTCCAACTTTAAGACGTGTGTTTCCTGAGGAAACCTTGCACACAATAAATGCTGACACCTAGACAACTTATCTTTGTCTAAACTGTTAGTCAATATTAGTAGTTGTGTTGTATGAAGATACACTAGAAGAGAAGTGTCATTCTGTCATTGACTTTGTGTGAATAGGCAAGATGGGTAAAAGATATATCGTGCAGAGTTGTGTACTGTCACAATAAATATTAGACAATGTGGGATACAACATGCTTTCGCGGGAAAACTTTGAAATCCACAAAGATTTGAAATACATTTGAATATCATGTGGAATGGAACTAAAGAATGGTTAAAAATGATTTGAACAAGAATGTTTGACAGCTACATTAAATGTAATCATTAAAAGAGAGATGATGTATTTAGACAAGCTGTAGCCAGAGAGAGAGTCGATGTGAGCATAATCTATGTATCAATGAAATCGATGTTCTGTACATAGTCGTTGTTTAACTGAAGTCGTTGTGCTGATGAAATCGTTGTTTGAAATGAAGTCGATATAACATGAAGTCGTTATTCTACCGAAATCGATGTTTAAGTAAAGCAAAGTCGATGAAACAACCAAATCGTTCTTTAAGTGAGACGAAATCATTGTAGCAATGAAATCGATGTTTATGAAGTCGTTGTTTAAGTGAAACAAAATCGTTGTAGCAATGAAATCGATGTTTATGTAGTCGTTGTAACAACCAAGTCGTTGTTTAAGTGAAATGAAATCGTTGTAGCGATCAAATCATTGTTTCTATGAAGTCGTTGTAGCGACAAAGTCGATGTTTAAGTGAAACAGAATTGATGTTTCTATGAAGTCGTTATAAGACCAAAATCGTTGTTAGGATGAAATTGATGTTCTTCTAAAGAAATCATTGTTATATTAAAAAAGTCGATGTGTACTTAGACAAAACATATGCATTGAACTTCAAACAACAATGTGTGTAGACAACTTACAGATTTTGCTTGAATTATTTCTTGTGGATAAACTTTAGAAAATGTTGCTAGAAAATACTTTTCAAGGTTTTTTTAATCACCAAAATATATATATAATTAATAATAAATTATATGATTATATGGAGATGGACTGATCATCAACTTTGGCTGTGACGACCTTGGACATTTATGCCCAATAAGGCTCCATATCCAGATCCACCTCCCGCGAACGGACCAAAGTCTCGCAAGGGATATCTCACATACGTGTCCAGGAAGAATATAAAAGATAAACCACAACAGTATAAGACACAAGAAAGTACATGTGCTCATATATGTTCACAAATTTGTACAACTGTCCCATTACATTAATACATGTCCAAATAAAAATTACAACTACTTGGGACATACCCCGAGGGAGCACAAGCTCACACAACTCGACTACAACACAACTGCTGGTGGTACAAGTCTGCCACAACGTCTTCATATGCTACACAAACAGTAAGCCCTAAAAAGAACTGTAAGGGAGTGAGCCTCAACAAGTCACAGGCTCAGTAGGGGATCACCCGAAAATCACAACACAGAAGAGCCTCAACTCCAGAGGGTCTCACTGGCAACACCAAAAGCCAAACCATGGCATGCCCACAATATTTATAAGAAATAACAACTTAAAAAACTTATAATTCATAAACAAATACATATTCCTCGGAAAGGAAGAGGAACCATAGGACTAGCACAGCACTACTAGTCCGCTCAACAACTGAAATGCCTAGGCCTCAAGTCTCACAGGCACACTACCTCGTGAGTAAACGAACTGCTAACCAAGAGTTGGTCTATTATACCCAAAACCACGATATAACGAATGTCACACTTAAATAACAGGACTGACTACCACGATGCCAATCCATCGCATATTATAACCTTAATCAAAAGTTTACCCAAGAAAGGGTAAAACACAATAAGTGGAAGGTCACACCACACGACTTCCACGGAGCACAGCTCCACTACAAAACCTGAAAAGACTGGTACCCAACGTACCATGAGAAACAGGTACCCACATAGGGTACAGGTACCTACTACCACGAGGTACCATCACAAAGACCACAACCAAACTAGTGCCACCACAAGGCACTCCACCGCGGGCAAAACTTTAACACAACTGTGCCAACAACAGGGCACACCTAAACGGGTAAAACCACAACTAGTGAGCCACTGCTCACAAGCCACGACCACTGATAAAGCACGAGTCGAAAAGGAACGCCATCACCACACAGGAACGAACTATTGGCTGATCAAACCAGTATCTAATCCGGATAACACAACACAAGAACTACCTCTCAGTCTTATAGCCACGGACCCTCAGTCGAGCTACGGCTCCACAAACTCGCAAGTCAAGCAACTAACTGTGGAGACTAACAAACACCACCACCACCTGCAGCCTTACAGACTACAGGCCCATGCCTGGCACCTTTAGGGACTCAGACCCGAGCTCCATAAAGTGAGGCACTAGTAACAGGACTAGCTGGGGCCCAGTACGTCTACTGGTGTCTGTACCCTCAACCACGAGCGCGCTACAAGCGACCAAATGTAAAACCAGCTCAACACAAGTCGCTGCCCTCTGTTGTCTTTCCCTCAGCCGGACACACAACTCAAACTCAGGAGTGAGGGTGTCCAGGAAGACGACACAGACCTCAACAGTACCATACTGTACCGGGACAAACCCCGAGCACAACACACGTGCCTGGCTCATGCAGAATCTGGGGTACCCGACTACAGAGGTATTCCGGAACAGGCGCCGGATCACCAAACTCGGCAAGCTCAAACCATGATACTTACATATACAAATTTTATTACAAATCACGGCACAAATGCAAGGAATAGCTTGACCTGGTCACTCCGTGACCCACAAGCTAACCTACACGGACGTATCCACGAATCACATTAAACATTAAAAACTCGGCTTGTCATTGGTCATACCATGGCCTCCATGCCACAATAAACTCAATACACATAATCATTTGATAACCATACTCATACTTTACTAATTAACCACTTTATTTAACCTATAATAGACATTAGAAAGCCAGGGCTAGGTTCACGTGGAAATCTCACTGCCCGGCTACCACAAACCAACCTTTATAACATTATTCAAATCATGCACATTATACATTAATCACGTAAACCACACATTCATGATACAAACAGCATGCCACAAGCGAGCTAAAAGAACGTTATAGGTGCCAATGCACCACTCACGCTAACCATGCACGTAAAGCCCTGATGATCGGATAATCGTACCATTTAAACCATGCATAAAGGACCTCTCGGCTGAGGTCGCGATGTGGGATTGTGTCGCCTTCAGAACGCGATGCCCCAATGTGTCGTGTTAACAAAGCCTAACGCGACGGGTTATACTGGTTGCGACAGAAGAGTCTGTCGCTTTCAGATTGCGACACCCCAAAGTGTCGCGTTAGAAAACCCTAACGCGACAGGTCGGCCTGTCACGACCTTGTCGCGACAGGGGGTTCCATCACCTTCACAGGCAGGAACCCTAATCCGGGATCCTCTCCCTGGATTACCCCCACATACCATGCAAAACACTATTAATTTCTATTTTTCATGCTTTAATGATTGCCTTAACATGATATCTATGGTTTATAAACTGAAAAACACACCATTCACACCACACGCACGATCCAAGCATCAAAACGAGGGGGATCTCCCTACCTCCGCGAAGAACGCGAAAACCGTCCACGGTACGGCGTCTCCCCCGCTCCACGCGACGTTCTCGAGGCAAGAGCGCGCCACAAACACCTCCAGAATCTCGGATAGCCCGAAAAACTGCCACATCGACCTCCCCTGGCCGAGCAGAGCTCGTGTCACGCCCCGACGCGGAATATCGGAACGCGAGGTAGTTGCAAGAAAAGGATATAGAGCGAATACTAGACATCAAACCATTTCAAAATGAATAATGATAAAGACAATTCATTTCATTAATACTTTTCAATGCCTAGTTACAACCACTAATATCAGAGCCAATCTATAGGGCCTGATTACATTGAAAGAAGGCAAAAGACTAAACTTCAAACCTAACTACTACAACGCTAAACATAGCAATAGGAAACTAGGGTACTCATGACATCACTCTAGGTCGTTCCCGTCCTCTTGAGTGTATGGTTCATCCTCAGTCTCACCTGAGAACACAATGACAAAATAACGCAGGGTGAGCGAACATCGCCCAGTAGGACTTAAATCTCAGGCTCAAGGAGGCTTTAAGTAATTAATGCATTAAAGGCAAAGTAACTAATGATAGAATGGAAGAGAGTGTCAAGTAAAAATATAGCAGGACAGTACGTGAACGAAATAGCAAGACTTTCCAAATATAGACTTACCAAGAATAGCATAAGTGTCGAGAATAGCACAATAATAGCAAGATAGCACAATGTCAAGTATAGCAAGATGGCCATAGTACAGATAGCACAACGAGTATAGCATAGCACTTTGTTGTCAATGGACAACGAGAGAACATAACACTTTTGATTGTCATTTAGATAGTCGAGATAAATAGCACTTGAGTGTAATGTCAAACACTCTGATCATTTAACTCCCATGGGCACTAGCACTTTCGGGCACACATCCCAGGACCAGATCGGGCCCTTTATATATTGCCAGGCATTAGTTATATTATTTATCTTGAGACAATTAGTCAATGGCCAATATAGAGTACCAAGAAGTAGATGAGAGCACTAGATGAATAGACGAGATAGTAGAGTGAACGTGAATAGATGAGCAAGTAGAGTATAGATGAGAATTAGTAGACCTTTCACATGAAACGTCGAGTAACGAGCGATAGTAACTGTTGCACAACACGCGCACATAGTGTTGGCAGTCAGGCGGAACTCACGACCTTACCACTAGCCATGTTAAGCACAGGTCCAGAGGTCCGGCGTGATTCAAGACGAGAGTGAATTTCTAATAGCCGTTTGGACCACATTGATCCCTAATGGGTGTAACAGGTGTTAGGGTACAACCGGCTCGTCGACCATGTGGGAATCCATGGACAGAGGAGACTTACGGAGGCCTTGAACAAAGACTTACTAGTCCGGCATATGGAGTATCCGACGGAGAGTTCGTCCAAGTCAAGAGAGAGTGTTTATAGAAACAAGTGCTCGACGTTCTAGAGGAGTTCTAGAACTGTGGAGCATCGATATCGGTCTTCCCAAAACATCGCGAGAAACGATAGACAAGTATAGGGTAATTTAAGTACATAAATTACCAGATGTATTATGAAATAGTTTCATGCCAAATTATGCCATAATTGGATGGTTCAAAGTGTGTGTAAGTGTCATGAAATTTTAGATAGAAAAGGTCATGTGCGTGTATTTTAATCATACATAAATATTTAATTTATAACAAGAGTTATTTTCGGGATTTATGACTGTTAAACAAGAGTACAAACACTGTAGGTAATCAGGCATTTGCTGAGACATGGGGTTTTATGCAAAAAGAACCCAGATCGCGACGTACCCTGATGAGGGTCGCGACGGGGTCAACTGAGATCGCGACGGGAGCTTGTACGGGTCGCGACAGGCTTAGTCAGGTCGGGCAGCAGATCGCGATGATAGGTCCTGTCGCGATCAGATCGTGATAGAGGGCGCTGTCGCGATAGACCTTGTGAACGCGGCCTATCAGGCTGTCGCGTTCACAGGGTCTGCGCCCGAGTCCGACAGGGAAAGTACTTTACATTGGATTACGGGTCAGAACTTACCCTATTTGACACAGGGTGGTTCAGAAAATCACAACTAATTGTATAGTCAACAAAAAATCATGAAACCAATTGCAAAACGACCTAGACATGCATGGGTACTTACAATAAATAGGAATTGGAAAACAATCAGGGTTTGGACATGTTTTAAACACAGGTATTCATGATGAACATGGAACAGTACATAGTTGAGATCAACGATTAAATTCGCAAGATATGATGAGTCAAATTTAGGGCTTTTAGGGGCAAAAGATGCCTAACATGCATCAGTTCCTACAGTAAAAATCTCATGGCATGGGGTTGAGTATACAAGGAGATCGAGAATTAAGAAGAGGGTTCGGGGTCATGTTAGTTGCAGAACATGAAAAATCAAGAACGAAAGATATGCTTGATGGAAAATTATGAAACCAAAGGGCTTTTGTTCCTGATAGATAAGACATCATATAGAAAAAGTTTCATGGTTTATGCTTGTGAGAATGCCTACCTTTGATCATTTTCCTCTTCTAGGGTTAAGACTTGAAGAACTCGGGGAAGAACTTGAGAGATCCTTCCTCTCCACGAATTCTCCTCCTCTTGGCCTCTCCTCCTAGTCCAGGAACCTCTTGGCACGAGCTAGGGCCGGCCATGAGGGTTTAAGAGAAGTATTTAAGCTTCTCCCTATTCCCTTTCCTAGTTTAAGCCTAACTCCTATTAAATTTCGAATTTCCTATTTTCCTCTCCCCTTTTTAAGCAAGAGATCTCCTATTTGGGTTGGGAGAGAGGGAATTTCGCGGCCAATCAAATGGGGTAGGTTTAGGAATCCAATCCTAATTCAAACTAGCTATTTAATGCATTAAATATCTCTTTTCTATTTTAGTAATATTTTAGTTGCGAATTTAGGCTATTTCTCTATTATTCCCCTTCTAAAAATCTATATTTTAGCCCACTTATTTCTAATGGGTCAATATAGCAAAGCCCATTACTCCTTTTCTTTTAATGGGTTTTATTTAATTCTCTCTTATTTGATTTCCTAGTTGATTTAATACATCTTCCTTTTATTTGATTTTCTAATTAAATAATATAAATATTTAATTATTTTTTTCCATAAATTTGGGGTTGCTACATCCTCCCCTCTTAAAAAGAATTTGGTCCCCAAATTCATGTGATCACTCAGGAGAGAATGTCTTACCGAAAAGAGCGGGGTAGTTCTGTCTGATGATTCCTTCCGATTCCGAGGTTGCCTCTTCCACTCCACGATTATTCCAAAGGACTTTAACCACATGGATGGGACGGTTCCTGAGTTGTTGTATCTTCCGTTCCAATATCTTGACTGGTTTCTCTTCGTACGTCACATCTTTGTTGAATATCAACTTCTCGTGGCGAATGATGTGCGTGGGGTCGTACACATATTTCCTAAGCATGGAAACATGGAACACATTGTGTACACATGACAAATCCGGTGGCAACGCCAGTCGGTATGCAACCTCACCAACCCTTTCGAGTACTTCAAAAGGACCAATGAATCTAGGGCTGAGCTTTCCCTTTACACCAAATCTTTGGATGCCATGAATAGGTGACACTTTTAGGAACACATGATCTCCCACTTGAAATTCCAGATCACGCCTTCTTTTGTCGACGTTGCTCTTCTATCTGGATTGGGCAATCTTGAGTCGGTCTCTGATTACCTGAATGTCCTTAGTTGTCCGTTGCACCATGTCTGGGCCTAGCCATTGTTGTTCTCCAACCTCATTCCATCATGCAGGGGATCTGCAATTCCTTCCGTAGAGTGCTTCGAACGGTGCCATCTTGATACTCGCCTGGTAACTGTTGTTATAGGTGAACTCAATAAGAGGTAGGTGCTCATTCCAATAACCTTGAAAATCTATAGTGCAAGCTCTCAACATGTCTTCCACTATTTGGTTGGTTCTTTCAGTTTGCCCATCGATTTGTGGATGGAATGTGGTACTAAAGTTGAGTTTAGTACCCAGTGCACCTTGCAGTCCTTTCCAAAAATGAGATGTGAATCTCGGATCTCGATCCGAAACAATAGATGATGGAATGCCATGTAGTCTTACAATCTCCTTGATGTATAAGACAGCTAGTACCTCTACTGACCATTTACTCTTTATAGGCAGAAAGTGGGCGGATTTGGTTAGTCGGTCCACAATGACCCATATGGCGTCGAGTCCACCACGAGTCTTGGGTAAACCCATGATGAAGTCCATGTCGATGCTTTCCCATTTCCACTCCGGAATATCTAGCGGTCTGAGTACACCAGCAAGGCGCAGGTGTTCTGCTTTTACTTGTTGGCAAGTAAGGCAATGAGCGGCATGTTCAGCTACCTCTCTTTTCATGTTCGGCCACCAAAACATCTTTTCATATCTTGATACATTTTGGTACCTCCTGGATGAATAGTATACCTTGTCTTATGAGCTTCATCCATTAGTCTTCTCTTTATTTCTTCATTGTCGGGAACACATGTCCTTCCTTGAAAGACAAGCCTTCCGTCTTCAGTCATTGCAAAGTCCGGTCTTTTAGTTAGAGTTTCTTTGATGCGAACTAAGAATGGATCATCGTCTTGTTGAGCTTTGATCTCCTCTAGCAGATCAGATTGAATCTTGATATTGGCAACCAAGACCCGATCATCTCTATGTTCGATATTTAAGTCTAACCTTGCGAATTGTTCTAGTAGTTGCATCTCGCCAAGGACTAGACTTGAGACAAATGCCATTGGCTTCCTACTAAGAGCATCAGCCACAACATTTCCCTTGTCTAGGTGGTATTGGATGTGGAAGTCGAAATCTTTCAAGTATTCCAGCCATCTCCTTTGTCTCATGTTGAGTTCCTTCTGAGAGAATAAATACTTCAGACTCTTATGGTCTGAGTAGACAGTGAATTGCTCGCCAATATAGATAGTGTCTCTAAATCTTCAAGGCGAAGACCACGACAACCAGCTCGAGATCATGTATAGGGTAGTTGACTTCATGTGTCTTCAGTTGTCTTGAAGAATAGGCGATGACCTTCTTCTTTTGCATGAGTACACATCCTAGCCTGATTCCTGAGGCATCGGTGTAGACAGAGAAACCTTCTCCCTCTATTGGCAGAGCGAGAACAGGTGCTGAGGTAAGACAGTCCTTGAGGGTTTGGAAACTTTCCTCACACTCTTTACTCCAGGAGTATGGATTCTCCTTTTGTGTCAGACGCGTGAGAGGAACATCGATCCTTGAGAAGTCCTTGATGAATCGCCTGTAGTAGCCAGCCAGTCCTAGGAAGCTACTTATCTCGGTGACATTAGTTGGTCTCTCCCAGTTGAGTACATCTTCGACTTTGGAGGGATCAACAGAGATGCCGTCCTTTGAGATGACATGGCCCAAGAAGGATACTTCTTCGATCCAGAATTCACACTTGCTAAGCTTTGCGTACAGCTTGTTGTCTCGCAAAACTTGTAGTGTTGTCTTCAGGTGTTCTTCATGCTCTTCCTTGGTCTTGGAGTATATGAGGATGTCGTCGATAAAGACGACCACGAACTTGTCGAGGTATGGCCGATATATGATGTTCATGAGTTGCATAAAGGCTGCAGGATCATTGGTTAGACCAAAAGGCATAACGACGAATTCATAATGTCCATACCTGCTCCTGAAAGCCGTTTTGAAAATATCATCATCCTTGATCCTCATTTGGTGATAGCCATATCGAAGATCGATTTTGGAGAAATATTGCGCTCCAGAAATTTGGTCGAATAGTTCATCAACCCTAGGCAATGGGTATTTGTTCTTGGTGGTAAGCTGGTTGAGTTGTCGATAGTCGATGCACAGCCTCATCGATCCATCTTTCTTCTTTACGAATAGCACAGGTGCTCCCCATGGGGAAGTACTTGGTCTGATGAACCCCTTTTCTAGTAGCTCCATCAGTTGCGCCTTCAATTCCTTGAGCTCGGCAGGTGACATCCGGTATGGTTTACGCGATACCGGTGCGGCTCCAGGAATCAACTCAATGGCGAAGTTGACATCTCGTTCAGGGGGAATCCCTGGCAGGTCTTCGGGGATTACATCTAGGTAGTCCTATAATATATGTATGTCTTCTATCTTGGAACCCTTCTTTTCCACTACTACGGCTGCTAGGAAAGCAATACAGCCTTTCCTCGTCATGTTGTGGGCTTTTATGGCGGAGACTAGAGACATCCGTCTCTTATGTCTAATCCCGGAGAATGCCAATTTAGGAAAGTCACTAAAGGTAACCCTCCCTTTCTTACAGTCGACACTTGCCCTATATGCGGACAAC
Organism: Colocasia esculenta; assembly: GCA_014218235.1. Taxonomy (NCBI): domain Eukaryota; kingdom Viridiplantae; phylum Streptophyta; class Magnoliopsida; order Alismatales; family Araceae; genus Colocasia; species Colocasia esculenta. The sequence goes on from CM024759.1 coordinate 17,891,342, forward strand.
CAGTCGGCTCCCAAAATTACATCATAGCCTTCCATGGACATACACACCAGGTCGGCTTTTAGGTTATGGCCTCCGATCAATACATTGGCAGAGGGAAAGTATTTGTTCAATTTCTCCTTCTCCCCTAGTGGCGTTGTGACAGAGAACTCACAACCCATGGATATAGGTTTAGCATTCACAGTATCAGCAAAGTTTTGAGATATAAATGAATGAGTGGCTCCCGTATTAAATAAAACGAATGCTGATAATGAGAAGACTTGAAGGGTACCTTCTACCACGCCACCCTCCATAGCAGGTTCCCCATCATGTAGGGCTTGCAGTCGGCCCTATTTCTTAGGCGCATTAGGGCGCCTTTCATTCTCTTTCAGTAGTGGGCACTTAGGGATACGGTGCTCGCGACTTCCGCAACGCAGACATGCGCCGGCTTTCCTCCAGCATTCCTCAGCCATGTGACCAGGCTTGTCATAGTGTTTGCAGTGGCTCTTTGTTGGAGTGTTGGGTACGAAAGCCTTGGGTTTCCTTTCTTGGCTAGATCCCTCCGTAATGTTGAAGGGACGCTTCTTGCTGTTGATAGGCTTAGAAGATGACTGACCCGAGGTCACTTCCCTCTTAACGAACTTCCCTTTTATACGGTTGGTGAAGTCAGTAGCATCTTCTAGCAGTTGAGCCCTCTTCACCATCTCGACGTAGGTCGGGATGTTGAACGGTGCGAGTTGAGTGATGTAGTGGGGCTTAAGTCCGTTTAGAAAGCGCTTAGCCTTCATCCTTTTAGTGTTTACTAGATGTATAGCATAGCGTGCCAGTCTAGAGAATTGGGCTTCATATTCGGCCACAGTCAAGCTCCGCTGTTTAAGAGTAGCGAATTCTGCAGCCTTCCTTTCTTGAACACGCTCGGAGAAGTATTTGGAGTTGAATGCTTCTTTAAACTCGTTCCAGGTGAATGACCCATTCTCTCTAGTAGCTTCCACTGACTCCCACCAGGTGTAGGCATCCTTCTCCAGTTGGAACGTGGCAAGTAGCAGCTTGTCTTCTGCTGCACATTGCATGACACGAAAAATTCTTTCCGTTTCTTGGAGCCAGTGCTCAGCTTCATCCGGATCCGTGGATCCGCTGAACCTAGGTGGGTTTAGACTTCTGAAGTTGCGATGCAGGTCGCCTACACCACGATTGCCACCTCCTTGAGTGGCTTGCACAATGACGCGTGTTAGTTCTTGGATGGTTTGTTGCATGCCCCTCATTTGAGCACGTTCGGTCGTCATCTTGATTGCTTAGTTCCTACAAATTAACTTCTTGTCATGATATCGATGTGGAATTTAATTTGTGCGTGTGTGAGTTTATTTTTGCTAGTTACCCTTGGCTCTAACCTCAACTCACATAGGTGGATAATTGACTCTAGTCGAGGCAGGTTAACCTAGATCATCCTATACTTAAGAATAACCTAGGCTCTGATACCACAAAATTGTCACGCCTTGACGCAGAATATCGGAACACGAGGCAGTTGCAAGAAAAGGGTATAGAGCGAATACTAGACATCAAACCATTTCAAAATGAATAATGATAAAGAAAATTCATTTCATTAATACTTTTCAATGCCTAGTTACAACCACTAATATCAGAGCCAATCTATAAGGCCCGATTACATTGCAAGAAGGCAAAAGACTAAACTTCAAACCTAACTACTACAATGCTAAACATAGCAATAGGACACTAGGGTACTCATGACATCACTCCAGGTTGTTCCCGTCCTCTTGAGTGTATGGTTCATCCTCGGTCTCACCTGAGAACAGAATGACAAATAACGCAGGGTGAGCGAACATCGCCCAGTAGGACTTAAATCCCAGGCTCAAGTAGGCTTTAAGTAATTAATGCATTAAAGGTAGAGTAACTAATGACAGAACGGAAGAGAGTGTCAAGTAAAAATATAGCAGGACAGTACGTGAATGAAATAGCAAGACTTTCCAAATATAGACTTACCAAGAATAGCACAAGTGTTGGGAATAGCACAATAATAGCAAGATAGTACAATGTCAAGTATAGCAAGATGGCCATAGTACAGATAGCACAACGAGTATAGCATAGCACTTTGTTGTCAATGGACAACGATAGAACATAGCACTTTTAATTGTCATTTAGATAGTCGAGATAGATAGCACTTGAGTGTAATGCCAAACACTCTGATCATTTAACTCCCATGGGCACTAGCACTTTCGGGCGCACATCCCAGGACCAGATCGGGCCCTTTATATATTGCCAGACATTAGTTATATTGTTTATCTTGAGACAATCAGTCAATGGCCAATATAGAGTACCAAGAAGTAGATGAGAGCACTAGATGAATAGACGAGATAGTAGAGTGAACATGAATAGATGAGTGAGTAGAGTATAGATGAGAGTTAGTGGACCTTGCACATGAAACGTCGAGTAACGAGCGATAGTAACCGTTGCACAACACGCGTACATGGTGTTGGCAGTCAGGCGGAACTCACGACCTTACCACTGGCCATGTTAAGCACAGGTCCAGAGGTGCGACATGATTCAAGACGAGAGTGAATTTCTAATAGCCATTTGGACCACATTGATCCCTAATGGGTGTAACAGGTGTTAGGGTACAACCGGCTCGTCGACCATGTGGGAATCCATAGACAGAGGAGACTTACGGAGGCCTTGAACAAAGACTTACTAGTCTGGCAGATGGAGTATCTGACGGAGAGTTCGTCCAAGTCAAGAGAGAGTGTCTATAGAAACAAGTGCTCGACGTTCTAGAGGAGTTCTAGAACAGTGGAGCGTCGATATCGGTCTTCCCAAAACATCGCGAGAAACGATAGACAAGTATAGGGTAATTTAAGTACATAAATTACCAGATGTATTATGAAATAGTTTCATGCCAAATTATGCCATAATTGGATGGTTCAAAGTGTGTGTAAGTGTCATGAAATTTTAGATAGAAAAGGTCATGTGCGTGTATTTTAATCATACATAAATATTTAATTTATAACAAGAGTTATTTTCGGGATGTATGACTGTTAAACAAGAGTACAAACACTGTAGGTAATCAGGCATTTGCTGAGACAAGGGGTTTTATGCAAAAAGAACCCAGATTGCGACGTACCCTGATGAGGGTCGCGACGGGGTCAACTGAGATCACGACAGGTGCTTGTACGGGTCGCGACAGGCTTAGTCAGGTCGGGCAGCAGATCGCGACGATAGGTCCTGTCGTGATCAGATCGCGATAGAGGGCGCTGTCGCGATAGACCTTGTGAACGCGGCCTATCGGGCTGTCGCGTTCACAGGGTCTGCGCCCAATACATTGGATTACGGGCCAGAACTTACCCTATTTGACACAGGGTGGTTCAGAAAATCACAACTAATTGTATAGTCAACGAAAAATCGTGAAACCAGTTGCAAAACGACCTAGACATGCATGGGTACTTACAATAAATAGGAATTGGAAAACAATCAGGGTTTGGACATGTTTTAAACATGGGTATTCATGATGAACATGGAACAATACATAGTTGAGATCAACGATTAAATTCGCAAGATAGGATGATTCAAATTTAGGGCTTTTAGGGGCAAAAGATGCCTAACACGCATCAGTTCCTACAGTAAAAATCTCGTGGCATGGGGTTGAGTATACAAGGACATCGAGAATTAAGAAGAGGGTTCGAGGTCATGTCAGTTGCAGAATATGAAAAATCAAGAACGAAAGATATGCTTGATGGAAAATTATGAAACCAATGGGCTTTTGTTCCTGATAGATGAGACATCCTATAGAAAAAGTTTCATGGTTTATGCTTGTGAGAATGTCTACCTTTGATCGTTTTCCTCTTCTAGGGTTAAGACTTGAAGAACTCGGGGAAGAACTTGAGAGATCCTTCCTCTCCACGAATTCTCCTCTTCTTGGCCTCTCCTCCTGGTCCAGGAACCTCTTGGCACGAGCTAGGGCTGGCCATGAGGGTTTAACAGAAGTATTTAAGCTTCTCCCTATTCCCTTTCCTAGTTTAAGCCTAACTCCTATTAAATTCTGAATTTCCTATTTTCCTCTCCCCTTTTTAAGCAAGAGATCTCCTATTTGGGTTGGGAGAGAGGGAATTTCGTGGCCAATCAATTGGGGTAGATTTAGGAGTCCAATCCTAATTCAAACTAGCTATTTAATACATTAAATATCTCTTTTCTATTTTAGTAGTATTTTAGTTGCGAATTTTGGGTATTTCTCTATTATTCCCTTTCTAAAAATATCTATTTTAGCCCACTTATTTCTAATGGGTCAATATAGCAAAGCCCATTAGTCCTTTTCTTTTAATGGGTTTTATTTAATTCTCTCTAATTTGATTTCCTAGTTGATTTAATACATCTTCCTTTTATTTGATTTTCTAATTAAATAATATAAATATTTAATTATTTTTTCCCATAAATTTTGGGTTGCTACAGCTCGCCCCAGCTCTATCCGGCCGAAGCAAACTGAAAAACTCCCAGCAGTTGGGCTCACGACGTACCTCCCCGTCGTGACCTTGTCGTGACAGACTAGGGCGTCGCCTTCCCACTGCCAACGTCAGCATGCCCTGCCCCGTGCGCAACACGTAGCACGCATGCAGACGCCAACTCCAAGAGTGGCAACATGAACGCGACCAACAAGGCTGTCGCGTTCAAAACGCGACGCAGGCCTCTGTCGCGTTCACAAGCACAAGACCTGCCAGGGCTTTGGGCCCAAATGCCGGCCCACCAAGCCTCACAATCACGCACAAACATTTGAAACACAAGCTAATGGGCCACACACTGGCCACCAGACCCGCTAAACAAGGATCTATGAGGATCCGAAAAACGCGCGACATTACATCGGCACTCGCGAAGCTCAAAGACGAAGTCGCTTCGGCACTCGTGTAATACGAGGACGTCGTAGTTCGCTGGATAAGGTCGCATTGGCACTCGTCGGGAACAGAGAGACGACGTCTGACGTGATACGAAGGTGAGGTCGCTTCGGCACTCACGTAATATGAGGACGTCATAGTTCACTGGACGAGGTCGCTTCGACACTCGTCAGGAATAAAGAGACGACGTCTGACGTGATACAAAGGTGAGGTCGCTTCAACACTGGCGCGACATGGGAACATCGTAGTTCGCTGGACGAGGTCGCTTCGGCACTCGTCAGGAATCAATAAATGTCACAAAGGTGAGGTCGCCTTGTAACTCGTGAATCTGATCGACGACGAGTCGCTTTATAGCATCGTCTCGGGGTTGATGATGAGTCACTTAATAGCATCGTCACCTATTTTATATCGTGTATGCACGAGTGGTCTTGCACTAAATGGCATGAACAATCTGAACCGTCAGCGGTAACAATGCGAGGTCTGGCATTCTCAGCCGCTCTGACCACCCGATCGGACACGCTCAACTTGTCAAGCACACATGAGGTCGCTATGATTAGCCACATTAGAATACAATGGAACCAACATGGCAGCATCAGGCACGGTCATTAAATCCCATCGAAGGGCAAGTTCTCAACAAAGATCGATGACTTGAATATGAGAATCATTGCAATTGGAAAAAAACATTTGCAATTGGCAAAGGAAATGAGTTGCATTTATATAAAAGAATGTACAAAAGGCCTTGGCGAAGGGCCAAGGAATGAAGAGGGGTACATCTATTTGCTCTTGCACCTAGACCTCGACGACATCGTCCATGCCGACCTGAGTCTCGGTGTCGGGCACGATCGGACTACCGTAGATGATAGCTTCAGCAGTTGCTTCTAAGCCCTCCTCGATGGCGGCATCCAATGCATCATCGACGGCCTCTTCAATGTTCTCGTCCTCGACACCCACATTCTCCTCGGTGTCATCCACCAATACCGACAGGTCATATTCAGGATGGAGTTCTCGGAGGTGCTCGAGGCACTAGTCGTATTCTGCCTGGAAGAGTTTATCAATCTCTTCGTTGAGTTCTTCAGATGTGCGGTACTCTGCAATGGCCTTCCCACGCTCTTCTTTAAGCAACTTTGCGTTCTCGGCCATCGCTGCCGCATTTGCCTCCCTCTCGGCCTGCAGGGTCTTGCTGAGATCCTCAGTTGCCAGCTTCAGTAGAACGACATCCTGCTCGGCATTCTTCGCCCTTTCCTACTCCTCAGCCCTCTTCTCGGTGACCTTGGCCCTCTTCTCGTCCTCGGTCACTCATCTCACGGTGTTGGTCCTGGTCATCTCAACCTTCGCAATAATGACCCGACCAACGCCAGTTGGTCTTGGATGGTAACGTAGAGGTCTTCGACGACCTCATTGGCTTTCTTGCCCAAGGCGCGAGCTTTGGCCTTAGCCGGGATCGTAAGCTGGCCCCATTCGGTCGCAGACGGCTCCTCCACTAGGTTCATTGATCGCAGCGTCTGGGAGGAGCCTGTGATTAACGCTTCTTGGAGGTCGCCTATCCGAGGTGCGACCTATTTTCGTGGTTCCGGAGACCTTGTCGGATGGGTTCTAACACGCGGTGTTTTTTAGTGGCCCCTGGAGTAGAGTCATCATCTGCTCGCTCCTTCCTCGGTCGTTTTGGTGGCTTTGAGGTGCTCCTCTTACCCCTATGGGAAGAGAACCTCTTAAGGGCCATCTCGGCAAGGGAAGTTCCCTTCTGCTTGGAGCTGTCCGTAGCCACTGACGCCTTGCCCTTGTCGGCCATCGCTGTAGGAGGAGAAAGCTATTAGTTCTCAAAAGTAATCAACAGTAGCCAAAGGGAAGCGTCGACGAGGAAGTCATACCTCGGTCGTCCTTGGTAATCAACTCGATCGAATAGCTTCTCGGATGGCTTGAATAGGTCAGGAGGCTCCACTGCCTATAGAGACTCCAACTCTGAGAGCTCAGATGCAACAAGAGTAGGAGGGCGGAAAGCCTTATTTCGGATGTTAATTGCCGACCACATGGTCGGGAAGGGCCATCCGGTTGGGCAATGAATGAAAACAAAGTTCCTCTTCCAGTTGTGCACATAGGAAGGCATTCGACCAAGGATTTTTCGACCTGACTGAGCTAAAAAGTACAGCCAGTCTCCGAAGGCTTTTACAGAGAAACAATAGATGAAAAGGTGTGTGGTCAGAAGGATCTCCACCATGGCACAGATTGCCAAGAAGCCAACAACCAACCTCCAGGAGTTGGGGGTCAGCTACAACAGAACGACCCATATCGGCTAGACCGACCCTATTACACACCTCGGGCCGACTTCTTCAGCTAAGCCGATGAAAGTTTATTCAGCTCAGACAAAGCTGACCTGGAGCCCAACGTGTTCGTGAGATTCTCAGAGCGTGGCTCGCATAACTGCCAATGCAGCATCTGTTAAAGGCAACATCCGAGGATCGTACGCCCGGTAATTGTGGCCATTAAGACCACGATCTCGATGATCTGACATGCCGGTTACAACCACGATCTGACGACAATCACAGAGATCCCCTGTGAGATTCGCGGGGTCATCCAACTATTACATAGGTATCCTAACCCTATAAAAGAGGCAGACACTCCAAAGACACATGTATGATGTTCTACTCCATAGGCTAGGTCATTCCTCTCGGCTAGCAACTGACAAAAGCATCAAAGTGTCTCCCCGCCGAGGCCTCTCAGCGGGCTTTGCAGGTCAAGTCGGGAGCTCAGAACACACGTCTCGCGTTGGCTCGGCACGCCTTGGAGGGCTTCCTACGGCTTGGTTTGTTGGGTTGAGTGTGTTTTGGAACTTCCTAAAGTTGTATTTTAATGATATCCAATGAACATCACTCATACCTTGATTTTGATGATGACATAATGTGATCTTAATGATGACATACTGTGATATTGATGATGACATATTGTGATTTTAATGATGAGATATTATGACTTTAATGATGACATGTTGTGATTTTAATAATGACATATTGTGATTTTGATGATGACATGCTGTGATTTTGATGATGATATGTTGAACATGTTATACATTTTATACATATCACAATAATGCTTAAACAACATGTTTTTGATGTTTAATATCTCATATTTTAATGATAATATCTTGTACTAATGGTTTATGTGTTAAATTTTCAGGTTCACACATTTGTGTCTTGGTAGTGTCGACACTAGATCAAGTGAAGTCGACACTAGACCCAGTTTCCAGCAGATCAGTTTGCCTGACTGGGACAACAGGTCGACACTAGATCAAGTCAGGTCGACACTAGTCCCAGATAGTGTCGACACAGTCCCAGGCAGTGTCGACACAGTCCCATGCAGTGTTGACACTAGTCCCAGGCAGTGTCGACACTAAACCCAGTTTCCAGCAGAACAGTTTTGCAGAAATGGGATAGCAGGTCGACACTAGATCAGGGCAGGTCGACATACTCCGGCTGAAAGTCAAAATCGTGAATTTCTCTGTACACGTGGCTACTTGGGATTTAGGGGATTTGACCTAGGTTTTCGTGCCCATGCACCCCAAGGCACTTTATGGACTTAAGGGGCTATAAATACCCATGCTCCTTGTACCCCAAAGGCAAGAGAGCTCACACATTTCCTGAAGAACCTTTTTGGAGGCTGAAAAGGGGTTTCCAGATCTTGCTCCATCTCCAGAAGTTGCAGACCATCCTTTCAAGAGGAAGGACATGGGAATCAAGGAGAATCTCTGGAGAGAAGCTTGCTGTGCTGAGATAAGGAGCAGATCCAACTGAAGAGGAGCAGTAGAAGAAGAACTTCTGGCATTTCAGATGCCATCAAAGCAGAGCATCGTGGATTGAAGAAGATCTTCAACGAATTCCTTCAAGCGTCTTCAATCCAGGCTTCTGCAAGTCTTCTTCATCAATGAACATCCAAGTCACATCTATTTCGTTCATTTTCTTGGAGTGTTCATCCAGGTTTTCATTGTGTGATCTGTGTATGTGTTCTACACAGATCACTTAATTCTGTTTGTTCTATTTTTATCTTTGTATTGAGATAGATCGAGCTAGAGGATCTATTCTCTAACTGAGCTTGTTCTAGCAGAACTTGGATCCTTCGTGGTCCAAAGATTTGGAGCTGTAGTGCTCAGGTTTGGAGCCTTAGTGCTCTGGAGCCGTTGTGCTCAAGTGCTTGTGAGTCGTCGTACTCATAAGTGGTTTGTGGAGTAGGTCATCGTACCTATCTCCTGGGTTTTCTTTGAGCCGTCGTACTCAAAGGGTTTGGAGTCATCGTGCTCCGGTTGTTTCTTGAGTCGTCGTGCTCAAGGGTGTTTGGAGTCGTCATGCTTCGGTTGTTTCTTGAGTCGTCGTGCTCAAGGGTGTTTGGAGTCGTCGTGCTCCAGTGTGAGTTGTACTCAAGGTTTTGAGTAGTGTGGCCTCACTGTGTGAGGGGTGGACGTAGGAGTCACTGGAGGTGATTTCCGAACCACCTAAAAATCCTCTGTGCAATGGTTTGAATTGTGGTTTGATTTTGTATTTCGCTAGATGCATGCATAGGGATTTCGTTCATACTACTAATCGATTTGCTCACACACACTAATCACTCTTCAGATCAGTAAATTGTTTGGGTGATTTGATCTCTGATTCAAAGTAATTTTGAATTGCTTAAGCTTCCGCGTTAATTGGTGTTAGATCTATTCAACCCCCCCTTCTAGATCTGATCCATCCACCCATCCGATCCCAACATGGTTGTCTTGGCTTACGCCTCGGCCCGAGCTGACCCATGTTGCACATCCCGCGACATATATATCAAATTCTATATTTATACATATATACATATATATAGTATACATCTATATATTTAATAATAAAATAAAATAAATTCTAAAAGTGATTCTATATGTATTATATATATATATATCAAATCTGTATTTATACATATATATATATATCATATGTATAAATTATATCCTTGATAAATGCATTATATATATATATCAAAATCTATAATTCTATATTTATACATATATATATATATATATATATATCATACCCACCACCAAGAAATAACCAAAATTTTAAAAAAATATATAAATAATAATAATAAAATAAAAAATCTAAAAGTGATTGTATGTGTATTCAATATATATATATATATCCAACTCTATATTCATATATATATATATATGTATAAATTATATCACTAATATATCTAAATATTTTTAATTACGTACCTTCTTTACACAATTTAAATAAACTGTTAAATGTGAGGATATCTTAAGATATTAATATGAAGTCTTTTTAAAAATAAATATAAATATAACTAATTTATTTTCAATATATCATTTTATATCAATGTAGAAAATATAACGTGATACAACAAATGATAATAAAAGGTGAGGTGACAGGGTGGAGATGGGTGATAATAGATGATAATAGTTAAGTGGTAATAGAGATGATATGCTAATAACTTTGTATGTTATAAGAAGTCTTACATGTTGTGGAGTATCCGGTCACATATAATATATATTAATGAATCTGCAGCATATATTAGGGGTGGCAATGGGCCGAGCCTGAGTTGGCCTAGGTCCAGCCCGGTCTCTAATCGATCGGCCTGGGTCTGGCTCGGGACAATTATGTAAAGCCTGGCCCAGACCCGATTTTACCTTTTTTAAAGATATTTTTATTATTTTTATATTTATTTGTATAATAAAATTGATGTTCATTGAATCAAAACAAGATAAAATAAACATTAGACTAATCTAGATAAACTTATTTATAGTTGTTACAAATATGAAATAAATATTAAGTCATTAAACATAGCTCCACAACATAATTTTCAATCCAAAATTTTAGAATATTAGAATTACCGCCGCGTCACTTGTTTTTTTTTTTTTTAAATATCGGGCCGCCCGGGTCGTGTTGAGCCAAGTTCGGGCCTGGCCCAATCTTACTCCGGGCCGGGTCGGGTCGGGCTTGTTAAGTATGTGGAATTAGTTATAGCGGGAATCTACAAGGGGGGGGGGGGTTGAATAGATTACCACAAATTATTAGCAAACAGACCTAACTTTTAAGATTAAGACAGATTGTGGAAAGCTCATGAGGATGTAGACCAAGTTTTAGTCTAAACGTGTGTGTAGAATGGGTGCAAAAGATTAGCAGTATGAACTATATGAGATCAAGTTATTGTGCTTATTAAACATCTAGCAGTAGATCAAGGCAAACCACTGAACACGATGATTTAAGGTCATTCGGATTACACAACTTGTGTATCCTACGTCCACCATCCACGCACACATACACCAAACTGCTTATCAAGCAAGTTCAACACTACAACCACACATACACGGAATCTGAGATGAACAAGATATCAGATCAACCCACACACATGCAGATTGAGCACAAGGATTGCTCAAACCAACATCACACACGCGAAGTGAAAAGATAAAGTGCAGGAAGAGTTCAGAGTGGAGAAAACAGATTGAATATATGAACTCTTCGAATCCTCCGTCCTGATGATCTTCAGACTTCAAGTCGTAGATGATCCGATGTTACTGCTTAAAGCCTTGAGGACGAATCTGCTTCAAACTTGTTTTCTTAGAAAGATCTTCTTGTTGTTGTGGCTTGAAGCTTGAAGTAAAGCTCTGGAAACCTTCTTCTGGTTCTCCTAGGCTTGGGATTTGATGTGGAGGCTGCTTGCTGCGAAAAGAGGCCAAAAGATCTATATATCGGAGTGTCCTGGTCTCACACAACTCTTGGGATTCGTGAGAGAAGAGGACGCCCTAATAAAGATCACATGTTTCTCACATGTTGTGACTTAACCAGCGTCTGTCGACAGATGCCCATCAGTTGTCGACAGATACTGCAGCACATATGTCTTCCAGAACCAGATTTTTGAACCATAGGCTGGGCTGTCGACAGATGCAACCTGGCTGTCGACGGTTGTTACTTATCTTCATTTTCCAAAAGCCTTCAGATGAAACTCTTCAGTGGCTGCCGACATGTGAGTCCTGGTCTGTCGACAACTGCTATTTTCTTTGGTTTTCCAGAACCTGGTTGTTGGAAGGACTTCAGTGGTTGTCGACAGGTGCAGTGGTGTTGTCGACAGGTGCAGTGGTGTTGTCAACAGCTGCTGCTTGAATTCTTCTATCTAGAACCTTTTTTGCTTAAGGTTTCTTAAGGGACTGGAGCTTGAGGGGCATGCTGAGTTTCGGGCTCAGGAGGGAACTACTGTTCATCTTCATCTCCACCAGAGATCTACATGTGTTCTTGAGGAGGTTCCTCTTCACTGTCCTCGTCTTCATCAGAACCTTGCTCTTCTTCTGCTTCTTGACCTTTGAGAGTTCTGGTGACTCTACCATCAATCATTTTGTAGCCCATCCTATGAGCAGTGGTAATGTCATAGGCACTCCTAGTCTTGAGGGTGACAAACTCACCCGCATTGAGTGGAATTCCAACAAAGGAGTTGATGGTAGTGATGGGACAAGCATAGGGCATGGAGCGTTTGGGATTAGTGAAGCATTGTTTGATAAGGTCAACTATGAGATTGGGCAAATTTATTTGTACCTTGACGAAAGTAGTAGAACAGGTTTTTGTGGACTTCAGTGACGAGTTCGCGACTACCATCCTTGGGAGCAATGAGAGTAGTGAAAATGTGATGGATCATCCTATGGAGTGGTGGAAAGGTGATGGCATTAAGCTTTGCAATGTCTTTGGTTGTGTCATAGGGTTGTTGGGTAATGAGGGTATAATACTCAGAGGCATTGAGATGGGTAAGAAGGATATCAGCCCCCGTGTTGGGTATCTGCAGAGCACGACTGAATAGATTGGGGGTGATTTGAAAAGGAATACCCTTGACAATGGTGTAGAGATCCTGATCATCTTTCATCCCCAGGTTGTTGAAGAACTCAGAGACTACCATGGGGGAATACTGCTTCCGGGACTTCAAAAAGAGAATCCAACCCTATGTGGCAAAGAGAGGTTCCATGTCTTCGAACATATCCTCCAGGGAAGGAAAGTCCACATATCAGGGCTGCATAATCTTCTTGAAGACATTGCGAACCTTACAGAGCTTTAGGTTTGGGGGGATGTTGAGCTCGGGGTTGCGGTCGGCCCGGTGCTTGCTTCGCTGTTTTGTCGGAGCCCTAGAACTGTCGTCGACTTTCTGCAATGATATTCTTTGATGGGAAGCAGCCATCTTCTGCCTTTGAGACATGGTGAAGGGAAAGCAGAAGGAACAGATGAGGCCGGAGTAGGAATAGAGGAGCAGGGTGGCAGCAGAGGGAGAGGATGGAGAGGGTGAGGGTGAGAGAAGGAAGGGTTTGGTTTAAGAAGGAAGGGAGGCAATGGTTTGAGGAGGGTGAGGGGGTGAAGAGTCATGTGCCAACCTTTAGGGTTATTTAAAAACCCATTTGAAATGGAAAGGACCCACCAAAACCGGACAGAATGTGAACCGGTTCATGTTCTGGGCAAGACAGGATTCCGGCTGTCGACAGGCGCCAGTCATCTGTCGATAGTTACTATGAGAAGTTGCACAGAATGAGATTTTGACAGAAATGAGTTCAGAATGAGTGTTCATAACAAATTTTAAGAGTGAGAGCTGTGAAATACACTCATTACAAAGTGTCATACACAATAGTAATAACACATTTCATTTGACACAATGGTTTGGAGATAATATTTTGGGAATCTTGATTAATGTAGCATATAGAAGACACCTTACAAAAGTAGATGTTTATAAGATAACCCATTGAATAAAATCTTTGAAGAGTTACTTATGTCTTTGTGGTGTGATGTTCAGTTGATGCTTGAAATGAATATTCAAGTTAGCATTTGACAAGAAACATGAGGTTTGATCTTGATTAAAGTCATGGAGGCTTCACTCTATTTCAGTTTGTCATTGATGTTCATATTTTTTTGGGGTAGGTGGTTATTTAATTTATATACACCTTTTGACGTAAAGGTAGACATTTGTGATGCCTATACCCCCAGTTACTTAGTACAATTTAACATCATACCATTGTACAGAGTTGACAGTTTGACTTTTGATGCGAAGACAAACATTTGTGATGCCAATGTCCCCGGTTACTCTGTATGTGAACTATCATTGCTCTACCTTTGCCTTATTTTTTTTTTTAAAATTTTGAAGAAATTGGTAGCTTTTCTCCTCTTTTTTTTGCACATCAAGTTCAATGTATGTTTGAGGTCAAAGGCTAATATAGAAGATTAAGGTCAAGAATCTTCTTACTAATCAAACTATTTCAGAAATAAGAGCATCCACAAAGATGTTATTCAATAGAGTCATTTTAAAGAAATTAGATTTGTTCAGTATGTGCTAGATGATACAAACCTAGACACATTCATAAATCATTATTTCAAAATCATTTGTGATTAATTCAATGCCTTTTCTACTATGTGAATATGAAAGGTTGTAATTAAGCATAAGCATAAGTTCCTAATTCATCCCTTTTAATAAAATAATGAACATTCTCATTCAAAGTTGAACTCAACTGAGAAGAACTCAAAGGAGTGCAACATCTGTCGATAGGAGAAGGGTGGTTATCGACAAGCACTGAGAAACAACAAATAGAGGGTTCTAGGAATAGGAATCTGTCGACAGCAAGGTCAGATCTGTCGACAGCTGCTGAATTGACAGAATTGAAGCTTTTGAAGAATGATCATCTATTGACAAGCTTAGTGGGAGTTGTTGACAAGATTGATATGAAAGAATGTCCCTCAAGCATTTCACTCAAAAATTCTTTTTGACTTACTCCCCCATAATGTATGCATGGTATCTGAAATGGGCATTCAAGCAATTTAGAGATGTTCATGTCAAGCAGTTTGCATAAAGAGAGTACATACATGATCAAGCAAGCACCAACATGCTATTCATTTGAAGAGAGAAACTTGCAAAGACAGAAAGAGGCCAATTGAAATTGTTTTTGAGATTTTATTTTTCTTGATGACCTTTATGTAAAAGAAGACTATTGATACTTGGCGGAGAATTTTTCTCACGTATAATGATAGTTTTCGAACATGTCTGACTTGTCCTTCCACATTTCACCATTTGATATACCACATAGTCACTACACAAAAGGTCAATTATTCCTGAATTTAGCATGAGATTCATTGAAGTTCGCATAAGCCTAGTTCCCTTCTCAGTGATGTAAACCTATCTTCTGCCAATGGTTTTGTGAATATATCAGCCACTTGTTTTTCAGTTGGAATGAAGTTAAGTTCCAGGTTCTTGTTGGTAACCTCATCTCTTAGAAAATGGTGTCTTATTTCAATGTGTTTTGTTCAGAGTGTTGAATTGGATTTTTTGAAAGATTGATGGCACTAGTGTTGTCACATAAGATAGGTGTGCATGTAATGTCAATATTGTAATCAATGAATTGACTCTTGATCCACAACATTTGAGCTGCACAGCTCCCTGCAGCAACATATTCTACTTTTGCAGTGGAGAGTGCAACCGAGTGTTGCTTCTTGGATGGCCACGACACTATGCAACCTCCTAGAAAATGACAATACCCACTAGTGCTTTTTCTATCAATTTGGAAACCAACATAGTCAACATCAGAATATGAGATCAAATCAACATTGCAACAATCTGGGTACCATAAACTCAAATCAAATGAACCCGAGAGATATCTGAAGATCCTCTTAACTGCAATCAAATGGCTTTCTCTTGGACTAGACTGATATCTAGCACAGAGACAAACACTAAATTGAATATCTGATCTACTTGCAGTAAGATAAAGGAGAGAGCCTATAACGGCCCTAGATATCTATACCCAATAAGGGTCCATATCTAGATCCGTCTCCCGCGAACGGACCGAAGTCTTGCAAGGGATATCTCACACACGTGTCCAGGAAGAATATAAAAGACAAACCACAACAGTAAGAGACACAAGAAAGTACATGTGCTCATATCTGCATATAACAATTTACAACTGTCCCATTACATTATTACATGTCCAAATTAAGAAGAGTACAACTACCTGGGGCATACCCCGAGGGAGCACAAGCTCACACAACTCTACTAACACTACTGCTGGTGGTACAAGTCTGTCACGACACCTCCGCAAGCCACACCAACGGTAAGCCCTGAAAAGAACTGTAAGGGAGTGAGCCTCAACAAGTCACTGGCTCAGTAGGGGACCACCCAAAACCACACACAACACGGAAGGACCTCAACCCCAATGGGTCCCACTGGCAACACTGGTAGCCAAACCATAACATGCTCATAGCAAAACATAATTATATCAATTAACACAAATCCCGGAAAGAAGAAGAGTCAGAAGAACTAGCACCACACCACTAGTCTGCTCATTAACTGGAAAGCCTAGGCCACAAGCCTCACAGGCACACTACCTCAATAGTTGATCGCCTAAGCTGTAAGCCACGTAGGCAAAGCATTGCCTAAACTGCTAGCTTCACTGGCAAGCCTCCAACACATGGGTAACATGACTGCTAACTTATACCTTTAAACCACGATGTATTGAATGTCACACTTAAGTAACAGGACTGGCTACCACGATGCCAATCCATCGCACACTAAACCATATTTGGAAACTTACCCAAGGAAGGGTAAAACACAACAAGTGGAAGGTCTCACCGCAAGATCTCCACTTCACCACGAGGTACCACCACTGAAACACAAACACCACTGTGCCACCACTAGGGCACACCACAACCAGTCAAACCACAACTAGTGAGTCTCTACTCATCAACCACCACGAAAACTGTGCCAACACCATGGCACACCTCTACGGGTAAAACCACAACCAATACACGTTACAATCAATAGAAAAGCACGAGCCGAAAAGCACGACGTCACAACACGGGATAGACTACTGGTTCATGATGCCAGTATCCAACCCGGACAACACAGTACAAGAACCACCTCTCAGTCTCACAGCCACGGACGTAAGGTCCAACTGCAGCTCCACAACACAAGTAAAGCCAAAGAACTATGGAGACCAACCAAACCACCACAACCTAAAGGTCACACACCCTGCAGGCCCATGCCTGGCACCTTTAGAGACTCTGGCCCGAGCTCTCTAAAGTGAGGCACTGGTAACAGGACTAGCCAGGGCCCAGTACGTCTACTGGTGTCCGTAACCCCCCCAGCTACGAGCGCGGTACAAGCGACCAAATAACAAACTCTCACAAGTCGCTATCCCCTGCTGTCTTTCCCTCAGCCGGACGACAACTCTCCCCAAGAGTGAGGGTGTCCAGGAAGACGACAAGACCTCGACGGTACCACTGTACCGGGACAAGTCCCAAGCACACACAAGTGCCTGGCTCACACAAAACCTGGGGCACCCAACTGAATAGGTATTCCAGAACAGGCGTCGGACCACCACACTCGGCAATGCACAAACCACGACATATATATTTACTTACATATTCTTTATTACAAACCATGGTAGCCGTACATAATCTGGCCTATCATCGGTCACCATGTGATCTCCAAACCATCTCACACTAGTACACATGTATATCACAACAATACAACACAACCTTGCCTGTCATTGGTCACTCTGTGACCTCTACGGAAATACACACTACTTAATACGTATAACATTATAATGCTCTTTAAAAGATCACAATAGACTAGGGCTAGGTTCATATGTGGACCTTCACTGCCCGATCACCTCATACTAGCTATACCAGCTATAATACAATAATCATAATATCAACCACTAGCCATGCGTACTCATGCACGACACTCAAACCATATAAACGTCACGTAAAAGCATGCTTACTTCATGAGCACCACTCTTATCACGCAATCCACACACAAACGACACGCTAATCACGCTCACTGAGCGCTACAAGTGCCAATGCATTATTAGCATTGTCATGCACGATAATTAAACGATAATTGGATAACCCAAAACACTAAGGCATGCAAAGCAGAACCCTCGGCTGCGATCGCGATAGAGGACAAGGCCGCCTTCTGATCGCGACGCCACGACATGTCGCAATTGCAAACCCTGTCGCGACCGGTCGGCCTGTCGCGACCTGGTCGCGATAGCCGGGTCCGTCGCCATCTCAGGCGCAAACCCTAATCCGGGAACCATCTCCAGATTTTCCATGCAAACCACCCTAAACCCCATTTCAACCCGGTTTTCATACTCATTTCACCTCCTAGACATGGTATCTATTGTTCTTTAAGCAGTAAACTAACTAACATGCGATCCACGCAATCAAACATGGTGGAATCTCCCTACCTCCATGAAGAACGCGCAATCCACGCATGGCACGGCGTCTCTCCCGCTCCATACGACGTCCTCACGTCGAGAGTGCGACAAGAAGCCCGCTGAACGCCAAATCGCCCAACGAAACCGCAACAACTCCTCTCCTGGGTCGAGCAGAGCTTGTGAAAGCTCTGTTCGGCCAACCTTCTTAAAAACCGCACAGCGGTTGGGATTGCGACGTACCTCCCTGTCGCGACAAGATCGTGACGAACTAGGGCGTCGCCTTCCCATTCCCGATGTCAGCAGGCTCCTCCCTATGCGCGACACGCGGCGCGCATGCAGACGTCGATCCCAGCAGCGGTAACCAGAACACAACCCTCATTGCCGTCGCGTTCAAAACGCGACCTGTGCCTCCATCGCATTCGCATCCAGTGAACCAACGGACACTACGGGCCTAACCTGCTGGCCCACCAAGCCCCACACAATGCACGGAAACCTCGACTAAGGCTCAATGACCCCACATTGGCCATGAGCACCACGCCAAAGGCAATAAACGAAGATCAGAACAACCACTAAACAACGATCCATGAAGATCCGAAAAACGCGTTACGTTACATTACTATCACCTAAAAAGGAATGTCGTCCTCGACATTCAAAACGAGTGACAATAAACCACACTATCACCTAAAAAGAAATAAAGCCATACTCAGAGCCTCCTCTGCATTTCCCTTTCAAACCATCTACTTATTTCCATACTTGGTCTGCCTTCCCTTTCTTTTAAATTTATTCCATAACTACTTTATTTTCCGAATCCATTTCGCCATTCCTTACCTTTTAACTGTAGGCGATTCTATCCTGCCATCAGCGCTTTATCTCCTTGGACTGAACCTACTTCCACATTTTCTGGGCAATTCTGCCTGGCCAATGGCGCTTTATCTGCTTGGGCTCGATCTATTTTCACATTTTCCTGGTTATGTTTGCAACATTTCTTTCTGAGCCAGTTTTCTTGCTTAAATCCTTTCACTTTATATTCTTAAATTTTCAAATTTTCCGATATTATTCCACTATTTACTTATCACCTATAACTTTTACTTTGCTCAATTGCACACAAACTTTAAACTTTTTTTTATGTACTTAAACTTCAGATAACCTCTTCCATGCTTCCGCTGCGCTACTCTGATCATACTAAACCTTTCACCAAATATTTCATGAATTCTGGATTTTCCTTAATCCATCAATAACTTATCTTGTTTTAAATTATACTTTCCAACTAACTTTACATTTCTCTTATCATATATCAATATCACTTAATTGACTCAACTCATATTCTATCTTCTACTATATCTATTCTATGCTAAATTCTGAATCTTGACATATTTCTATTGATATACTTTCCCCTTTATATATTTTCCTTGATTTAAACCATATTCCTTAACTGATTTAACAAACTTAATTCATATCTTTTCACATCTTCCATTCTCATTGCTACACATATCCAAAAATTTACCTTTATCTTTATTCAGGCCTTGCTCAATTATATGGTATCAAATTTCAAAATTTCTTTACCACTAAACTAATCATACTACTCCTCACCTTTTTATTCTCTTTTGCTATACTTTAATCTGCTTGCTATTCCTTAACTGATTTATTACAAATTTACTTCAACTTATGGGAACATTTCTGTAACAAAATTCATTTATTCATCTGAATTATTTTACTACATACTATTACAAAATTTTTATTACACATTTTCTGGATCATTTAATTATCACTATTCTATAATCTATCACATTCTTTTTCTTCACCTGATCATTAATACTAAACCTTATCTTTACTATCAATAGCATAACACCATTTCTACAAAATATTTCTCTTAACTAGTCTACTAACTGACTAATCTCAAGATGCCATTTATGCTACAATCCTTCTTACTCTCCATCATAACTATAAACTAAAATTATTTCTTTTAAACACAATGATTTATTCTACTTAATTCCTTTATTCCACATTACTAATTTACCGCCAAATATAAACATCTCCACTACTACTGCTCATTCAAAAACATTCATTCATAATCCACTTTCTATTCCTCATTGCTTCTCAATGGACTTAACCTTGTCTATTCCAACTTGCATAGCTTCAACTTACTTTAATTATTTAGTTTTAACTTCAATCTACCTCTTACTAAGCAAACATCTCTCTCTTTTATGAAATTCCCAGAAAAAAACCAAACTTCCCACTACTCTTTTATTCTCTCTTTAATCAACTGATCACCTCTATATACACTTACATAGGTTTCTATATTAATTTTTCTATTATCCTCATTATTTATATCAACACTGCCTTTAAATTCCTTACTACAATTATTTCTAATCACAAATTACACTTAAGGACCATCTTAATCACTGCTCCTCTACTTACCAACATCTCATCTTAAACTAAACTACCTTACTTAATCATTTCAAATATAACATGCCATTAATCATATTATTATCCAAGCAATTTCTTAATACTTTGTTAAAATAAATCTTAAATAGAATAACTGTCTTTACTACAATTCTTAACCACAATTCATCCATTTAACAGCTTTAATCACAAAGCCCTATTCTTCATTACGATGCAATTCCCTCTGTTATTCCATCACATCACTACCTTATATCTTTCTCTACCATCTTTGATCCTCATTAAAACACTTTTTTACTGAATTTCATAACTAAATTTGTGACGACCCTTATTATACCGGTACGGTTATACCAACCCACGTCGGTATAGCAAGAGTCCTCACAGTGGGACATTTACCCAAACGATACATGCAGCTGAGAGACACGCGAATATACAACAGAGTAGCGGAAGTAAAAGACCATTGTCTCCATTCATTCATCGTCCACATTAAACATACATGCAATTCGCAATTAACATAAAAGAACTAAAGGTCCACAGAATTTAAATTTGCTGAAATAGAACCACAAATTGTCCACACCTATACATCCTTTTCCATAATACTCTAATACAATGTTCAAATTACATACTTATGGAATACACAAATCTCAAGAAACTCCAAAGCTAGTCTCCGCGCTCGGAGTTCGTCTCCACCGTCTCCTCCAACGGTGTCGTGTCACCAACTATACCTGTACGCCGAAGCAAGGAGTGAGTCCAAGGACTCAGCAAGCAACACTATTCATAACATACACGTACAAGTCCTAGTGGTTTCTACATGCACATTTACAATTTGCAACACATGGCATGCTAGTCAATTCAAGTTTCAACCTATCATGAAAGTTTTACAATTTTATACATGGATCATGTTTTCAGATTTCTAAGAATAAAATTCACCTATCACATGTTCTCTATTCAATTTACTCATGAAACTTTAATCTTTAAAGAGCTAAGACACGAGAGCTACCAACATGAACATTTTACATACATGAAAGGGGAACACAACTAGCATGGATTTCACATGTCCTTAAGTACTTACAAAACCCTTTTCACATGCTTTAGGTTGCTGATTTCACATGGTTTAACGGCTGTAAACCTATACATGAAAGCTACAATATTGCATAAAACATATCATGTGATCAAACAATCATGCTATCTTGTACCCGTTTTCACCAATTATCCCTAACATGGATTCTAGACATCTTTGCACATAATAACATGATGATAATAACATAAATTCACTGATTTCACATGATTTCAGATTTGTCTCACATGGTTTTCAATAACATATTTTCACATTTTCTTTACACAAGTTTCCTCTTTCACATGGTTCACTTTACACATACACATTCACATTGTCACTTACACATTTACACATGGACACATACACATTACACATTTCACATTACACATTTTAGGTGCCGTGACACATAGTCCAAACCACCAAAGAAGGACATATACACATCACATTACACATAGACGCCATCTAGGCATTCCAATGGCGACTCTTGGACTGCGCAGACCGGGAGAACAAGTCTCCACCCTAACCAGTGGTACTTGTCCACCTCCAGGATTTCCCCCTAATGCCCTTAGGGTCACTTACACATTGAACTTTCTCAGGGGGACTTTTCCCCGATACAGCTCCACTGCCCTCTACGGAAGCAGTGTCACATTGGCACAGTTACACATTTACACATTTACTGTTTTACACATGGTTTTACACTTCACACTTTTCATCACATTCACTTCCTCACTCACATGAATATCTCTGTTTTTTTTTTTTTTTTTCTAACATGGTACTACAGAATTTCAGGAGTTTAACACACAGAAATTTTCACTAATCAAGTTGGGTTTAGACGATAACTAACCACATTACGATAATATGCATAAATTATCACATTTCATATGAAACTACATAACTTCTTGTATGTTGGTCCAAATGACCTGAAATTTTAACCACATGCTGTTTTCGGGTTCAAGTCATACACTCAAATTTTCAGATTTTCTGAGCTAAATAAATTTACAGAAAATCAGTACTTATTTCACATGCCATTCACAATTTAAGTTACATGGAACTTAACACATCATGCAATTTGCCATTTACTGTTTGAACAGAGATTTCCATTATGTGCATGATTTGAGAATACAGAACTATCCTAAATCATACAATCACAAATCGATCACCACAAACCATTCTTGCATGTCTTTCTATTTACCGAACCGAATTTATTTGCAAGCTATACAAGCATGAACAATTTACCAAAAATTGGGCATACATCTACTGATCTACAAATCTTCATGAACAGACAAACCAAGGCATTCAGGCTAATCCTACTCATGAAACATAAATTTGGCAAAATCATTAACAAGTCATGCTTACAATTCATAGAATACAATATTTCCTACATTCACCATCACACACCACATTTGTCCACACACCACAATTGACTATATACATAGAGTATAGGATTACCATATATCCTCATCACGGAAAGCATACCGAATTTAATGTAAAGGAAGGGCAGAACAGTTCACTGTTCTGTCCAGAGGAACTTGGCGGCAGTCTCTGGCCGCTGACTCAGGGTCAGCGGCATGGTCGATGGACGCCAAGCATGATATCGGCGTCCAGGGACCTTGCCGTCGATGCAGGTCTGTGCAGAAACACAGACCCGACCTCTCAAGATTTGGTGAATGGGAGGGTCTAGGACTCGAGGGAAAATGTACAAAAATTGCAAAACCAACCTAGACTCATACGGGGACATCATGGATAGGTCACTTGCCTTTTAAAAATTCCTCCAAAGGATCTAGGGCTCGGTGAAGCTCTCCTTGGGCTGTCCCAAGAAGTGCAGAAACTCCCTCCAAATGATCTCTCCTCCGGGTTCTTGAGCGAGATCCACAGCAAGCCGAGGTCGGGGAAGCCTTCCTCGTCAGTCCAGCAACCTTCTTGAAGCAGTGGGATGCCGGATCAAGCTCCAGGGGGTCGGATTTTTGGGTGCTAAGTGGGTTTTTCTCACAGTTTTTCTCCTAGGGTTTTTCTTCCTCTTTTTCTCCTCTTGCAAGGGTGGAAAGAGGCTGGGGAAAGGGAGCTCCGGTTTTAGACCTAAGGAGAGACCCCTCTCCCACTCCCTGGGTGATATGACAGCCCTCAGAGCCATTGTGGAGAACCCCCAATGGCTGGGCTTTCTTGTTTCAGAAGCTTGCAGCTCTGCTGCGCATGCAGGCCAGAGAGATTGGCGTCCATATCGCTGGACGCCAGGATGAGTGTTGGCGTCTATGTCTGGACGCTGACACCAGCTAAACGGCCTGGGGTTGACGCCAAGATGGTCTTCGGCCAGAACTCTGAAATATGCAGAAAACCATGCATACCGTGCATATATACATGCAATATGTATACAGTATTATATCCATACTATCACATTTCAATACATGCATTATTTATATTTAATATAAACACATGTACACGTACTCGTACTAATTAATACGTACGTAAATATGTACATACATACACAAGCACAAATATACACACATAAATACAAATAATGCGACGGAAATTCGAGGGCCTTACACCCTCTCCCCCTTAAAGAAACTTCGTCCTCGAAGTTAGAACGACACTATTCAAACAAAAGGGGATATTTCTTCTTCATCGCATCCTCAAGCTCCCACGTGGTCTCCTCACGTGAGAAGTTCCGCCATAGAACTTTTACCGACGCGATACTCTTGTTCCGGAGATGCTGAACCTTCCGGTCAAGAATGGCTACTGGTTGCTCGACATACGAAAGATCTGGCTGGATCTCCACTGGCTCATGACTAATCACATGAGACGGATCTCGGACATACTTCCTGAGCATAGATACGTGGAATACTGGGTGAACGCTAGCCAAAGCTTGGGGTAATGCTAGCTCATACGCCACGCTGCCCAAACGTCTGAGAATCTCATATGGGCCAATGCATCTAGGGCTTAGCTTGCTATGCCTGCCAAATCTGACAACTCCACGAGTAGGCGATATCTTCAAGAAGACATGATCGCCAACCTCGAACTCCAAATCCTTTCTTCTGTTGTCGGCATAACTCTTCTGCCTATCCTGTGCCGCAACAAGCCTTTTCCTGATAAGCTGAACCTTATCCGAAGTTTCCTGAACTAACTCCGGTCCGATCAACTGCCTATCACCAGTCTCCTCCCAACATAAAGGAGATCTGCAGGGCCTACCATACAACGCCTCGAATGGAGCCATACCAATACTAGCATGAAAGCTGTTGTTGTATGCGAACTCCACAAGAGGTAAATGACGCTCCCAATCGTCCTTCCAATCCAGAACACACGCTCTCAACATATCCTCGAGCGTCTGGATAGTCCTCTCGGACTGTCCATCGGTCTGGGATGAAACGCCGAACTGAGCTTAAGCTCCGAACCTAACGCATCCTGAAGACCCTTCCACAATCTCGAAGTAAATCTCGGATCTCGATCCGAAATGATCGACTTCGGCACACCATGCAATCTAATGATACCGCTAACATACAATCTAGCTAAACTCTCTACTGACTGCTTCTTCTTCATAGGCAAGAAATGAGCAGTCTTCGAGAATCTATCTACCACTACCCAAATCGAGTCGTTGCCCCTTCTAGATCGAGGCAAACCCGATACGAAATCCATAGTGACAGCTTCCCACTTCCACACTGGGATATCCATCCTCTGCATAAGGCCGGATGGTCGCTGCCGCTCGGCTTTCACCTGCTGACATACTAGACATCTAGACACATAATCCGCAACATCCTTCTTCATACCGGACCACCAAAATGATCTCTTCAGGTCTTGATACATCTTAGTGTTACCCGGATGAATAAGGAATCGCGATCTATGAGCCTCCGCTAACACATGCTCACGGACATCTACTACATCGGGGACACAAACACGGTGCTGAAATCTAATCACACCATCCTCATCACGAGCAATGCCCGCCTTACCCACTAATTCTAACAATCTAGGATTGGCTTTCTGCTGCTCAATTACCTCATCCAAGACTGAGGATCTAAGGGATAGCTGAGCTACAAAAGCCTGACACAACGATGGCTCTAACTCGGTCATAGAGCACGCTGCATCCTCCAACATCTTCCAATCCTGCTGGAGCGAAGACCTCTTTCTACTAAGAGCATCTGCTACGACATTCGCCTTTCCAGGGTGATACTGAAGGTCGAAGTCATAGTCCTTCAAGAACTCAATCCATCTTCTCTGCCTCAGGTTTAATTCCTTTTGGGAGAAAAGATACTTCAAGCTCTTGTGGTCGGTAAACACCTCAAATCTGACACCATAAAGATAGTGCCTCCAGATCTTTAGTGCATGAACCACTGCTGCGAGCTCCAAATCATGAGTCGGATAGTTCCTCTCATGCTCCTTCAACTGACGAGAAGCATAAGCCACTACCCTTTCTTGCTGCATGAGCACACAGCCTAACCCGATCTGAGACGCATCCGTATAGATGGCAAAGCCCTCTAGACCACTAGGCAATACCAATACCGGAGCAGAAGTAAGCTTAGCCTTCAATAGCTGAAAGCTACGCTCACATGCCTCAGACCATACGAACTTCTCACCCTTTCTGGTCAGCTTTGTCAAAGGGGCGGCGATGGATGAGAAACCCTCAATGAATCGCCGATAGTAACCAGCTAACCCAAGGAAACTACGAATCTCCGAAGGGGTCCTGGGAATCTCCCAATCCATAACTGCCTGGACCTTTGCTGGATCAACTGCAACACCAGCGCCGGAGATAACATGCCCGAGAAAGTGAACCTCGCGCAACCAGAACTCGCACTTGCTGAACTTCGCATACAGCTTGTGCTCACGGAGAACCTCTAAGACTAACCTCAAATGCTGACGATGTGTGGCCTCATCCGGAGAATAGACCAACACGTCATCAATAAACACTACGACAAAGCTATCTAAATACGGACTAAACACCCGGTTCATGAGATCCATGAACGCTGCAGGGGCGTTGGTCAATCCGAAAGGAAGGACCAAAAACTCATAATGTCCATAACGGGTTCTAAATGCCGTCTTGGACACATCCTCACTCCGAATTCTCAACTGATGATAACCAGATCGCAAGTCAATCTTGGAAAAGACTGATGCTTCTCGCAACTGGTCAAACAGATCATCAATCCGAGGTAAGGGATACCTGTTCTTCACAGTCACTTGGTTCAATTTCCTATAATCAATACACAACCTAAGTGACCCGTCTTTCTTCTTGACGAATAATACAGGTGCGCCCCAAGGGGAAACACTAGGGCGAATGAATCCCTTATCGAGCAATTCTTGCAATTGCTTCCTCAACTCGGCCAATTCTGCAGGGGCCATCCGATATGGGGCCTTCGAGATAGGAGAGGTGCCTGGAAGCAACTCTATAGTGAACTCTATCTCCCTATCCGGTGGCAATCCAGACAAGTCATCGGGAAAGACATCTGGAAACTCCTGCACCACATCGATCTCTGCAAGAGTCAGTGACGAACTAGCATCGGGTACTAGCATAACGCTGGCAAGAAATGCGTCACAACCCTTGTTCACCATGCGCATCGCCTTCATGGCAGAGATAACTAACTTTCCCGCTAAGTTCTTTGGCAAGGGATGAGAGAACTCGTCCTCACCAGGAATGCGGAAAACAATCTTCTTCCTACGACAATCCACTAACGCATAGTGCTCCTCTAGCCAATCCAGACCAAGAATGCAATCATAGTCCTTCATCTTTAGTAAGAAGAAACACCCATCTAGGAATCTATCCTCAATGCACACAGGTAACGACGGAATGCACTTCCTAGTCGATACCGTACCCGCAGGGGTGTGCACAGACAAAGGAACCTCTAACTCCTCAGACTCTATGCCTGACTCTAGGGCTAACTGCCTAGCGAACCGCTCGGAAATGAACGAGTGAGTAGCACCCGTATCAAACAAAACCCGAGCGTGCACACCGAAAAGCAAAACCGTACCTTCGGTGACATGCTCCGCCTGCTCGGCGTCCTCACGAGCTAAAGCAAACACTCGAGCTGGGGCTCGAGGCCTTCCTGGTCTTCCTGTAGCTGGCGCGGCTGCCGCTACTGCTGGTGCTGGCGCTCCACGCTGAGCTCCCTGCTGAAGTCTTGGGCACTCTTTGATCTTGTGGTCGCTGCTTCCACACTTTAAGCATCTACCCGCTACTAACCAGCACTCGGACCCACCATGTGTCTTCCCACAATGGGGACACTCTTTCTTCGCACCGGGGGAACGTACAGAAGGTACCTGAGAGTTGTTGACTGTCATTGGTTTCTGCGGTGTCTGGTACACCGCTTTCTTCTTATCCTGCCGCTGGAATGTTGCTGCCGGCCTCTTTTGCGAAGCCTTCTTCTCCTCCAGATATTGCTCCATTTCTCCCTCCTGTCTGCAGGCAGCGCTGAGGGCCTCGTCTAGCGTGCGGTGGTCAAACGCCACGAGTCTCGTCCGCAGTGATGGCTTGAGTCCCATCACGAACTTCTTCGTCTTCCTGCGCTCATCCTCTACGATATGCGGTGCATATTTAGAAAGTTCAGAAAACCTTGCCTCGTATTCCAGGACGGTCATTGATCCTTGCGTCAGGGAAAGGAATTCTTGCTCCATCTTGTCCTGGATATGCTCTGGGACGAACTTGGCTCGAAAGAGCCTCACGAACGCGTCCCACGCCACGTCTACCGCTCCATCCTCAAAGCGTGTACGTAGTAGGGAGGACCACCATACATCAGCTCTCTTGCAATACACTTCATAAGCACCAACTAACAAATTCTAACTTGACACTAACATACAAGCATAAACTAAAGCATACCTGTAGCATGTAGGTGGCTAATGTCACCTTATCCTCATCAGGACACCTGATAGCTCGGAAGATTTTCTCTGTCTCCCTCATCCAACTTTCTGCCATTAGCGGATCACTCTCCCCCTTAAAAGAGGGTGGGGTCATCCTCTTGAATTGCTCCATGATGGAAGGTCCACCATGGTCCTGAGCTGGGGCCTGAGCCTGCTACATTAAACAATAACAATATACAATAAACACAATATCATGCAATTTAAATAGCAAGCTACTTAGTTGTTTCATTATTCTACCTGGGCCTCCAACTGGGCCTGGAGTGCTGCCTGGGTATGAGCCTGCGTCTGCATGGCTTGCACCAGACCTTGCATGAATACTCCGTAGTCCACTGGCGGTGGTGGGGGAAGCACAGGACCCTGTGGGGCCGGGGCCTGCTGCTCCGCCCGCTCCTCACGCCTCTGCTCGTCGTCGCGAGCTGGCACACCTCCACGTCGTCCACGGGAAGCCATGGCTGTAATAAAATTTCAGCCACTATTAGAGCTAGGTTACTAAGTTTTCTAACCATTTTCTTATCTATCTTTCACTTCTTATTAGTGTTTTCTACACATGTGGACATACTTAGCATGCAATGGAGATGATGACTTAGGTATATTCATGTGTAATCTCAACCGGTCGCTCTGATACCAATCTCTGTGACGGCCCTTATTATACCGGTACGGTTATACCAACCCACGTCGGTATAGCAAGAGTCCTCACAGTGGGACATTTACCCAAACGATACATACAGCTGAGATACACGCGAATATACAACAGAGTAGCGGAAGTAAAAGACCATTGTCTCCATTCATTCATCATCCACATTAAACATACATGCAATTCGCAATTAACATAAAAGAACTAAAGGTCCACAGAATTTAAATTTGCTGAAATAGAACCACAAATTGTCCACACCTATACATCCCTTTCATAATACTCTAATACAATGATCAAATTACATACTTATGGAATACACAAATCTCAAGAAACTCCAAAGCTAGTCTCCGCGCTCGGAGTTCGTCTCCACCGTCTCCTCCAACGATGTCGTGTCACCAACTATACCTGTACGCCGAAGCAAGGAGTGAGTCCAAGGACTCAGCAAGCAACACTATTCATAACATACACGTACAAGTCCTAGTGGTTTCTACATGCACATTTACA
The DNA here is from genome assembly GCA_014218235.1 of Colocasia esculenta. Classification (NCBI taxonomy): domain Eukaryota; kingdom Viridiplantae; phylum Streptophyta; class Magnoliopsida; order Alismatales; family Araceae; genus Colocasia; species Colocasia esculenta. The sequence goes on from CM024759.1 coordinate 17,920,837, forward strand.
ATTTGCAACACATGGCATGCTAGTCAATTCAAGTTTCAACCTATCATGAAAGTTTTACAATTTTATACATGGATCATGTTTTCAGATTTCTAAGAATAAAATTCACCTATCACATGCTCTCTATTCAATTTACTCATGAAACTTTAATCTTTAAAGAGCTAAGACATGAGAGCTACCAACATGAACATTTTACATACATGAAAGGGGAACACAACTAGCATGGATTTCACATGTCCTTAAGTACTTACAAAACCCTTTTCACATGCTTTAGGTTGCTGATTTCACATGGTTTAACGGCTGTAAACCTATACATGAAAGCTACAATATTGCATAAAACATATCATGTGATCAAACAATCATGCTATCTTGTACCCGTTTTCACCAATTATCCCTAACATGGATTCTAGACATCTTTGCACATAATAACATGATGATAATAACATAAATTCACTGATTTCACATGATTTCAGATTTGTCTCACATGGTTTTCAATAACATATTTTCACATTTTCTTTACACAAGTTTCCTCTTTCACATGGTTCACTTTACACATACACATTCACATTGTCACTTACACATTTACACATGGACACATACACATTACACATTTCACATTACACATTTTAGGTGCCGTGACACATAGTCCAAACCACCAAAGAAGGACATATACACATCACATTACACATAGACGCCATCTAGGCATTCCAATGGCGACTCTTGGACTGCGCAGACCGGGAGAACAAGTCTCCACCCTAACCAGTGGTACTTGTCCACCTCCAGGATTTCCCCCTAATGCCCTTAGGGTCACTTACACATTGAACTTTCTCAGGGGGACTTTTCCCTGATACAGCTCCACTGCCCTCTACGGAAGCAGTGTCATATTGGCACAGTTACACATTTACACATTTACTGTTTTACACATGGTTTTACACTTCACACTTTTCATCACATTCACTTCCTCACTCACATGAATATCTCTGTTTTTTTTTTCTAACATGGTACTACAGAATTTCAGGAGTTTAACACACATGAATTTTCACTAATCAAGTTGGGTTTAGACGATAACTAACCACATTACGATAATATGCATAAATTATCACATTTCATATGAAACTACATAACTTCTTGTATGTTGGTCCAAATGACCTGAAATTTTAACCACATGTTGTTTTCGAGTTCAAGGTCATACACTCAAATTTTCAGATTTTTCTGAGCTAAGTATAAATTTACAGAAAATCAGTACTTATTTCACATGCCATTCACAATTTAAGTTACATGGAACTTAACACATCATGCAATTTGCCATTTACTCTTTGAACAGGGATTTCCATTATGTGCATGATTTGAGAATACAGAACTATCCTAAATCATACAATCACAAATCGATCACCACAAACCATTCTTGCATGTCTTTCTATTTACCGAACCGAATTTATTTGCAAGCTATACAAGCATGAACAATTTACCAAAATTGGGCATACATCTACTGATCTACAAATCTTCATGAACAGACAGAACCAAGGCATTCAGGCTAATCCTACTCATGAAACATAAATTTGGCAAAATCATTAACAAGTCATGCTTACAATTCATGGAATACAATATTTCCTACATTCACCATCACACACCACATTTGTCCACACACCACAATTGACTATATACATAGAGTATAGGATTACCATATATCCTCATCACGGAAAGCATACCGAATTTAATGTAAAGGAAGGGCAGAACAGTTCACTGTTCTGTCCAGAGGAACTTGGCGGCAGTCTCTGGCCGCTGACTCAGGGTCAGCGGCATGGTCGATGGATGCCAAGCATGATATCGGCGTCCAGGGACCTTGCCGTCGATGCAGGTCTGTGCAGAAACACATACCCGACCTCTCAAGATTTGGTGAATGGGAGGGTCTAGGACTCGAGGGAAAATGTACAAAAATTGCAAAACCAACCTAGACTCATACGGGGACATCATGGATAGGTCACTTGCCTTTTAAAAATTCCTCCAAAGGATCTAGGGCTCGGTGAAGCTCTCCTTGGGCTGTCCCAAGAAGTGCAGAAACTCCCTCCAAATGATCTCTCCTCCGGGTTCTTGAGCGAGATCCACAGCAAGTCGAGGTCGGGGAAGCCTTCCTCGTCAGTCCAGCAACCTTCTTGAAGCAGTGGGATGCCGGATCAAGCTCCAGGGGGTCGGATTTTTGGGTGCTAAGTGGGTTTTTCTCACAGTTTTTCTCCTAGGGTTTTTCTTACTCTTTTTCTCCTCTTGCAAGGGTGGAAAGAGGCTGGGGAAAGGGATCTCCGGTTTTAGACCTAAGGAGAGACCCATCTCCCACTCCCTAGGTGATATGACAGCCCTCAGAGCCGTTGGGGAGAACCCCCAATGGCTGGGCTTTCTTGTTTCAGAAGCTTGCAGCTCTGCTGCGCATGCAGGCCAGAGAGATTGGCGTCCATATTGCTGGACGCCAGGATGAGTGTTGGCGTCCATGTCTGGACGCTGACACCAGCTAAACAGCCTGGGGTTGACGCCAAGATGGCCTTCGGCCAGAACTCTGAAATATGCAGAAAACCATGCATCCCGTGCATATATACATGCAATATGTATACAGTATTATATCCATACTATCACATTTCAATACATGCATTATTTATATTTAATATAAACACATGTACACGTACTCGTACTAATTAATACGTACGTAAATATGTACATACATACACAAGCACAAATATACACACATAAATACAAATAATGCGACGGAAATTTGAGGGCCTTACAAAATTCACCAATTCTTTCAATTTCAATAAGAAAGAATCTTTGATCAACTATATTTTACCCATAACTGACACCCCAATAACCACTGGCACTATACCACCAACCATACCATTTCTCTACCATTACCCACAACTACTAATCTGATCAGCTATACTCACAATTCACTTATCAAGACTCATGTGAAAACCGTACTAAAAAGCATAAGAAACCACATACTTACTACCAGCAGTGGACATTAAATGATGTATTGGGACATTATAATCTTAATGTCTTTTCATATTCTTACTGGACCATTTCTCTGATACCAACTGTAACGGCCCTGGATATCTATACCCAATAAGGGTCTATATCCAGATCCGTCTCCCGCGAACGGACCGAAGTCTCGCAAGGGATATCTCACACACGTGTCCAAGAAGAATATAAAAGACAAACCACAACAGTAAGAGACACAAGAAAGTACATGTGCTCATATCTGCATATAACAATTTACAACTGTCCCATTACATTATTACATGTCCAAATTAAGAAGAGTACAACTATCTGGGGCATACCCCGAGGGATCACAAGCTCACACAACTCTACTAACACTACTGCTGGTGGTACAAGTCTGTCACGACACCTCCACAAGCCACACCAACGGTAAGCCCTGAAAAGAACTGTAAGGGAGTGAGCCTCAACAAGTCACTGGCTCAGTAGGGGACCACCCAAAACCACACACAACACGGAAGGACCTCAACCCCAATGGGTCCCACTGGCAACACTGGTAGCCAAACCATATCACGCTCACAACAAAACATAATTATATCAATTAACACAAATCTCGGAAAGAAGAAGAGTCAGCAAAACTAGCACCACACCACTAGTCTGCTCATTAACTGGAAAGCCTAGGCCACAAGCCTCACAGGCACACCACCTCAACAGCTGATTGCCTAAGCTGTAGGCCATGTAGGCAAAGCATTGCCTAAGCTACTAGCTTCACTAGCAAGCCTCCAACACATGGGTAACAGGACTGCTAACCAAGAGCTAATCCTTTATACCTTTAAACCACGATGTATCGAATGTCACATTTAAGTAACATGATTGGCTACCATGATGCCAATCCATTGCACACTAAACCACATTCGGAAACTTACCCAAGGAAGGGTAAAACACAACAAGTGGAAGGTCTCACTGCAATATCTCCACTTCACCACCTGAAAAGGCTAGTACTCAGCATACTATGAGAAACCAGTACCTACAAAGGGTACAAGTACCTATCACCACGAGATACCACCACTGAAACACAAACACCACTGTGCCACCACTAGGGCACACCACAACCAGTCAAACCACAACCAGTGAGTCTCCGCTCACCAACCACCACGACAACTGTGCCAACACCATGGCACACCTCGACGGGTAAAACCACAACCAATACACGTTACAATCAATAGCAAAGCACGAGCCGAAAAGCACGACGCCACAACACGGGATAGACTACTGGTTCATGACGCCAGTATCCAACCCAGACAACACAGCACAAGAACTACCTCTCAGTCTCGCAGCCACGGACGTAAGGTCCAACTGCAGCTTCACAACACAAGTAAAGCCAAAGAACTGTGGAGACCAACCAAACCATCACAACCTAAAGGTCACACACCCTGCAGGCCCATGCCTGGCATCTTTAGAGACTCTGTGTAAGGCCCTCGAATTTTGTTACATTATTGAATTGCATGTAAATAATTCATGTTGTGTATGTACGTATGTATGTATCTACATATGTATTAATTAGTATACTTATGTGTGTATGTGTATAATTTAGGTATAAAGAATATATGTATTGTATGATGGTAGTGTGTACATGTTAATACATACATATGGCATGTATATAGGTGTAAGATGTGCATGGTTTCTGCATGTTTTAGAGTTCTGGCCGAATGCTAGATTGGCGTCAATATCAGTAGACGTCGATGTTGTGTCGGCGTCAACCCTATGGACGCCAACACTAAGTCCAGCGTCCAGCGATGTGGACGCCAATTTCTCTGACCTGCATGCGTTGCAGACCCGAAATCCCGGGAGCAAGCTACCCCAACCATTGGGGAGCTGTCCCCAACGGTCTGAAAGGGGTATCACATCACCTCCTGCGTGGGTGAGAGGTCTTTGGCTATATACAAAGCCATTTTTACAACCCTAAGCCTTCTCTTTGCCCTTTGCAAGAGAGGAAGAAGAGAAAGGAGTGAAACCCTATTTTCAGACTGTGAGAAACCCTCACCTTTGCAACCCAAAATCTGAAGTTCTGAAGCTTGATCCGGCCACCTACTGCATCAAGGAGCTTGCTGGATCATCGAGGAAGGCATCCCCGACCTCGGATTGCGCTGGAGCTCGCTCAAGAACCCGGAGGAAGGCCATCTTGGAGGTTGGTTGGGAACTTCTTGGGACAGCCCCAGGAGAGCTTCACCAAGCCTTTTAATCCCTTTGGAGTATACCTAAAAGGCAAGTACCCTACCCATAGTGTTCATGTATGTGTCTAGGATGGTTTTACCATTTTTATGTATTTTCCCTCGTGTCCTAGACCCCCAAATTCACCCCATCTTTGGAGCTCGGGTCTGTGTTTTGCACAGACCTGACCTTAACGGCAATATCCCTTGCCGCTAAGATCATGCTTAGCGTCCAGCGATTATGCCGTTAACATTAATTAGCGGCCACAGCTTGCCGCTAAGTTCATCTGAGCAGAACAGCAAGCTGTTCTGCCCTTCTATATGATTAATTTCGATATGTTTCACGATGAGGATATAATGTAATCTCTTATATACTATGTATATTTGCTAGTGTGATGGATGGAAATGTGAATGTACACTTATTTGGTGGATGGTAGAGCTTATTTACATATTTGAAAGCATGTGGAAGAATGTTCATGTGTATGTTCTCACCATTATCCTGATAATCCATAGTAAAATCATATTGCTCTAATTTTGTTAGACCATGTATGTACAACCCTGCCTGTGCTCTGAATTTCTGAAATTTTCCATGCTTGTATGATTTATTAAATTTTCTATTTTGGGAAATAGAAATCATGCATAGGTCACGATAAATCTTCTGTAAATTGTGTATTGCCCAATAAATTCGGGAATAAATCATGTGGCTCTATGCATGCTAGGGTTCAGACAGTGAGTTGTTAAATTTGTGATTGGTGTTCAACTCCATGCTAACTTGAATTGTGGATAGCATGTGAATTCGATGTTAGATTTTCTGTAATTACGTTTTAGGTTAGAAAAATCTTAAAATTTGCATGTGGGATCCTAAACCCGAAATCAACTAGTGGTTAAAATTGCAGGTCATTTGGACAAGTATATGATGCAATATGAATTTTCTATGTAAAAATGTGAAACTAATGCACGCCGTTGTAAAAATGATTTGATTTTGTATATAGCAACCTGATTAGTGAAATTTCCTGAGCACTAAATTTCTGTAATTGTAGTGTCATGTCAAGAAAACAGAGCCCCATGTGTGTGAATGAGTGAATGAGTGAGATGTGAGTGCCATGTGCTAAACTAAGTGCTTAAATCGGAAAACGTGTAATGTGTAAATTGTGCCAAGTGTGACATTGCTTCCACAGAGGGCAGTGGAACCGTATCAGGGAAAAGTCCCCCTGAGAAGGTTCAATGTGTTGTGACCCTAAGGGCATTAGGGGGAAATCCTGGAGGTGGACAAGTACCACTGGTTAGGGTGGAGACTTGTTCTCCCGGTTTGCGCAGTCCAAGAGTCGCCATTGTATTGCCTAGATGGCGTCTATGTGATGTGATGTGTTGTGTCCTTCTTTGGTGGTTTGGACTATGTGTCACGGCACTAAATGTGAATGTGTAAATGTGTATGTGTTCATGTGAAAAATGTGAATGTGAACAATGTGTAAAAGTGCATGTGTAAAGTGTGAAATATGCGAATTTGAAATTGTGTAAAAATGTGGAACCAAAATGTGAGGATGTGAGTTTGTAATCCATGTTATGACAATCTGAAATCATGCTTAAACAGTAGCTTTACTATGTTATGATCATGTTTATGTATGCGAAATGCCTAGAATCCATGCTAGGGATAATTGTTAAGCATATATAAATAACTTCCATACTTGGTTGTTCACATGTTGTGATTTAATCGTTGTTGTAGCTCTCATGTGTTAGATTATGGTTGCTAAAGCATGTAAAACCAGCAAGCTTAAAGCATGTAAAATGGATACGTATATGCGTAAGAATGTGTAGATTCCATGTTAGGTATGTTTCCTTTCATGCATGCTCGGGAATTCATGTTAATGGCTTTCATGTCTTAGTTGGTTGAAGGTAGATTTTTATGTGAGAAATGAATAGAAAGCATGTGATAGGTGATTCTATTTCTGGAAATCTGAAAGCATAGCCCATGTGTTTAAATTGTAGATTCACCATGATAGGTTGTAAAATTAAATGTCAAGCATGCTACATGTTGTGTCTTGTGAATGCGTATGTAGAACCTACTATGATATGTGCATGTGCGGTATGTGTAGAATTACTTGCGGAATCTTTTAGACTCACTACTTGCTTCGGTGTACAGGTGTAGTTGGTGACGAGACACTTGTGGAGAAGACGTTGGAGACCGACTCCGAGCGCGGAGATTAGAGTGTTGGAGTACTTATGACATTTTGTGATTTTCATAGTATGTAAATTGAACATTGTACTAGCATTATCATGGAAGAATGTATAAGTGTGGACATATATGTATTTGATTTTCAGCAATTTAAATTATGTGGATTTTTAGTTCTCTAAATGTTATCGAATCATGTATGTTAAATGTGGATGATGAATGAAATGTAGACAGTGGTTCTTTTACTTCCGCTACTCTGTTCTTATATTCACGTGTATCTCAGCTGAATGTCATTGTTGGGTAAATGTCCCACTGTGATGACGCTCGCTATACCGACGTGGGTTGGTATAACCGTACCAGTATAATGAGGGTCGTCGCAGAGATTGGTATCAGAGCGACCGGTTGAGATTGCACATGAATATACCTAAGTCATCATCCCCATTACATGCTAAGTATGTCCACATGTGTAGAATTGATTAATAACGAATGGAAAGTAGATAAGAAAATGGTTAGAAAACTTAGTAACCTAGCTCTAATGGTGGCTGAAATTTATTACAGCCATGGCTTTGAGAGGTAGGCGTGGCGGAGCACTGGCCCGTGAGGACGAGCCGCGACGTGACGAGCGGGCGGAGCAGCAGGCCCCGGCACCGCAAGGTCCTGTACTTCCCCCACCGCCACCTGTGGATTATGGAGTATTCATGCAAGGTCTGGTGCAAGCCATGCAGACGCAGGCTCATACCCAGGCAGCACTCCAGGCTCAGTTGGAGGATCAGGTTAGACTAATAAAAGGATTAATAGTCTGTTTTACTTAATTATGTAATATTGTGTTGATTGTGTATTGTTTGCTGTGATGTAGCAGGCTCAAGTACCAGCTCAGGACCATGGTGGACCTTCTACCATGGAGAGATTCAAGAGGATGCTGCCACCCTCTTTTAAGGGGGAGAGCGATCCTTTGTTGGCTGAAAGCTGGATGAGGGAGATAGAAAAGATCTTCCGAGCCATCAGGTGTGCAGATGAGGATAAGGTTACATTGGCCACCTACATGCTATAGGTATGCTTTAGTTTATATGCTTGTATGTTTGTTAAGCTAGATTTGTTTAGATGGTGCTTATGAGCGGTGTACTACAGGAAAGAGCTGATGTATGGTGGGCTTCATTGCTGCGTACCCGGTTTGAGGACGGAGCTATCGATGTTGCTTGGGACGAGTTCGTGAGGCTCTTTCGGGCCAAGTTTGTCCCCGAGCATGTGCAAGATCGGATGGAGCAAGAATTCCTATCTTTGGCTCAAGGCTCCATGACTGTGCTGGAATATGAGGCAAGATTTTCTGAACTCTCTAAATATGCACCTCACATCGTGGCAGACGAGTGCAGGAAGACAAAGAAGTTTGTGATGGGACTCAAGGCATCATTGCGGATGAGACTCGTGGCATTTGACCACCGCACGTTGGACGAGGCCCTCAGTGCTGCTTGTAGGCAAGAGGGAGAGATGGAGAAATACCTGGAAGAAAAGAAAGCTTCGAAGAAGAGGCCAGCAGCGACATTCCAACGGCAAGACAAGAAGAAAGTGGTGTACCAGACACCGCAGCGATCCGTGGCAGTCGGCAGTTCTCAGGTACCCTCTGTACGTTCCCCTGGTGTGAAGAAAGAGTGTCCCCACTGTGGGAAGACACATGGTGGTACCGAATGTTGGATGATTACGGGCAAGGGCTTGAAGTGCGGAAGCAGCGACCACAAGATCAAGGATTGCCCAAGACTTCAGCAGGGAGTCCAGCGCGGAGCGCCAGCCCCAGCGGCAGTAGCGGCAGCAGCGCCAGCTACAGGAATACCAGGAAGGCCTCGAACCCCAGCTCGAGTGTTTGCTTTAGCTCGCGAGGACGTTGAGCAGGCGAAGCATGTCACCGAAGGTACGGTTTTGCTTTTAGGTGTGCACGCTCGGGTTTTGTTTGATACGGGTGCTACCCACTCGTTCATTTTCGAGTGGTTCGCTAGGCAGTTAGCCCTAGAGTCAGGCATAGAGTCTGAGGATTTAGAGGTCCCCTTGTCTGTGCACACCCCTGCGGGTACGGTATCGACTAGGAAGTGCATTCCGTCGTTACCTGTGTGCATTGAGGATAGAATCCTAGATGGGTGTTTCTTCTTTCTAAAGATGAAGGACTATGATGCTATTCTTGGTCTGGATTGGCTAGAGGAGCACTATGCATTAGTGGATTGTCGCCGGAAGAGGATTGTTTTCCGCATTCCTGGTGAGGACGAGTTCTCTCATCCCTTGCCAAGGAACTTGGCGGGAAAGTTGGTCATCTCTGCCATGAAGGCGATGCGCATGGTGAACAAGGGTTGTGACGCTTTTCTTGCCAGCGTGGTACTAGTGCCAGAGGCTGATGAGTCACCTACTCTTGCAGAGATTGAGGTAGTGCAGGATTTTCCAGACGTCTTTCCTGATGATTTGTCTGTTTTGCCACCGGATAGAGAGATATAGTTTACCATAGAGTTGCTTCCGGGCACCTCTCCTATCTCGAAGGCTCCATATCGAATGGCACCTGCGGAGTTAGCCGAGTTGAGGAGGCAGTTGCAAGAGTTGCTAGATAAGAGATTTATTCGCCCTAGTGTTTCCCCTTGGGGCGCACCTGTATTATTCGTCAAGAAGAAAGACGGGTCACTTAGGTTATGCATTGACTACAGAAAGCTGAACCAAGTGACTGTGAAGAACAGGTATCCCTTACCTCGTATTGATGATTTGTTTGACCAGTTGCGAGATGCATCAGTCTTTTCTAAGATTGATTTGCGATCTGGTTACCATCAGTTGAGGATTCGGAGTGAGGATGTGTCCAAGACGGCATTTAGAACCCGTTATGGACACTATGAGTTTTTGGTCCTTCCTTTCGGATTGACCAATGCCCCTGCAGCGTTCATGGATCTCATGAACATGGTGTTTAGGCCTTATTTAGATAGCTTTGTCGTGGTGTTTATTGATGATGTGCTGGTTTACTCTCCGGACGAGGCCACACACCGTCAGCATTTGAGGATAGTGTTAGAGGTTCTTCGTGAGCACAAGCTGTACGCTAAGTTCAGCAAGTGCGATTTTTGGTTGCCCGAGGTTCATTTCCTCGGGCATGTTATCTCCGGTGCTGGTGTAGCAGTGGATCCAACAAAGGTCCAGGCAGTTATGGATTGGGAGGTTCCCAAGACCCCTTCGGAGATTCGTAGTTTTATTGGTTTAGCTGATTACTATCGGCGATTTATTGAGGGATTTTCATCCATCGCCGCACCTTTGACTCAGCTTACCAGAAAGGGAGTGAAGTTTGTTTGGTCCGAGAAGTGTGAGAGTAGTTTTCAATTATTGAAGACTAAGCTCACGACAGCCCCGGTGTTAGTCTTACCGAGCGGTGTAGAGGGTTTTGCTATCTACATGGATGCGTCTCGGATTGGTTTAGGCTGTGTGCTCATGCAGCAGGAAAGGGTAGTGGCTTATGCTTCTCGTCAGTTGAAGGAGCATGAGAAGAACTATCCGACTCATGACTTGGAGCTCGCAGCAGTGGTTCATGCACTAAAGATCTGGAGGCACTATCTTTATGGTGTCAGATTTGAGGTGTTTACCGACCACAAGAGCTTAAAGTATCTTTTCTCCCAAAAAGAATTAAACCTGAGGCAGAGGAGATGGATTGAGTTCTTGAAGGACTATGACTTTGACCTTCAGTATCACCCTGGAAAGACAAATGTTGTAGCAGATGCTCTTTGTAGAAAGAGGTCTTCGCTCCAGCAGGATTGGAAGATGTTGGAGGATGCGGCGTGCTTTATGACCAAGTTAGAGCCATCGCTATGCCAAGCTTTTGTAGCTCAGTTATCTCTTAGGTCCTCGGTTTTGGATGAAGTGATCGAGCAACAGGGAGCCAACCCTAGACTCTTAGAGTTAGTGGGCAAGGCAGGCATTGCTCGTGATGAGGACGGTGTGATTAGATTTCAGCACCGTGTTTGTGTCCCTGATTTAGTAGATGTCCATGAGCATGTGTTAGCGGAGGCTCATAGATCGCGATTCTCTATTCATCTGGGTAACACAAAGATGTACCAGGATTTGAAGAGATCCTTTTGGTGGTCTGGCATGAAGAGGGATGTAGCGGATTATGTATCCCGGTGCTTAGTATGCCGGCAAGTGAAGGCCGAGCGACAGCGACCATCCGGCCTTATACAGAGGATGGATATCCCAGTATGGAAGTGGGAAGCGGTCACTATGGACTTTGTTTCGGGTTTGCGTCGATCTAGAAGGGGCAATGACTCGATTTGGGTAGTTGTAGATAGATTCTCGAAGACTGCTCATTTCTTGCATATGAAGAAGAAGCAGTCAGTAGAGAGTTTAGCTAGATTGTATGTTAGTGGTATCATTAGATTTCATGGTGTGCCGAAGTCGATCATTTCGGATCGAGATCTGAGATTTACTTCGAGGTTGTGGAAAGGTCTTCAGGATGCTTTGGGCTCGGAGCTGAAGCTCAGTTCGGCGTTTCATCCCCAGACTGATGGACAGTCCGAGAGGACTATCCAGATGCTCGAGGATATGTTGAGAGCGTGTGTTTTGGATTGGAAGGATGATTGGGAGCGTCATCTACCTCTAGTGGAGTTTGTATACAACAACAGCTTTCATGCAAGTATTGGTATGGCTCCATTCGAGGCGTTGTATGGTAGGCCCTGCAGATCTCCTTTATGTTGGGAGGAGGCTATTGATAGGCAGTTGATCGGTCCGAAGTTAGTTCAGGAGACTTCGGATAAGGTCTAGCTTATCAGGAAGAGGCTTGTTGCGGCACAGGATAGGCAGAAGAGCTATGCCGACAACAGAAGGAAGGATCTTGAGTTCAAGGTTGGCGATCATGTCTTCTTGAAGATATCGCCTACTCGAGGTGTCGTCAGATTTGGAAGGCATAGTAAGTTGAGCCCTAGGTTCATTGGCCCATATGAGATTCTCAGACGTTTGGGCAGCGTGGCATATGAGCTAGTCTTACCCCCAGCTTTGGCTAGTGTTCATCCTGTGTTCCACGTCTCGATGCTCAGGAAGTATGTCCGAGATCCGTCCCATGTGATTAGTCATGAGCCAGTGGAGATTCAGCCAGATCTGTCGTATGTCGAGCAACCAGTAGCTATTCTTGACCGGAAGGTTCAGCATCTCCAGAACAAGAGTATTGCGTCGGTGAAAGTTCTCTGGCGGAACTTCTCACGAGAGGAGGCTACTTGGGAGCTTGAGGATGCGATGAAGAAGAAGTATCCGCTTTTGTTTGAGTAGCGTCATTCTAACTTCGAGGACAAAGTTTCTTTTAAGGGGGAGAGGGTGTAAGGCCCTCGAATTTTGTTACATTATTGAATTGCATGTAAATAATTCATGTTGTGTATGTACGTATGTATGTATCTACGTATGTATTAATTAGTATACTTATGTGTGTATGTGTATAATTTAGGTATAAATAATGTATGTATTGTATGATGGTAGTGTGTACATGTTAATACATACATATGGCATGCATATAGGTGTAAGATGTGCATGGTTTCTGCATGTTTTAGAGTTCTGGCTGAAGGCCAGATTGGCGTCAATATCAGTAGACGTCAATGTTGTGTCGGCGTCAACCCTATGGACACCAACACTAAGTCCAGCGTCCAGCGATGTGAACGCCAATTTCTCTGACCTACATGCGTTGCAGACCCAAAATCCCGGGAGCAAGCTACCCCAACCATTGGGGAGCTGTCCCCAACGGTCTTAAAGGGGTATCACATCACCTCCTGCGTGGGTGAGAGGTCTTTGGCTATATACAAAGCCATTTTTACAACCCTAAGTCTTCTCTTTGCCCTTTGCAAGAGAGGAAGAAGAGAAAGGAGTGAAACCCTATTTTCGGACTGTGAGAAACCCTCACCTTTGCAACCTAAAATCTGAAGTTCTGAAGCTTGATCCGGCCACCTGCTGCATCAAGGAGCTTGCTGGATCATCGAGGAAGGCATCCCCGACCTCAGATTGCGCTGGAGCTCGCTCAAGAACCCGGAGGAAGGCCATCTTGGAGGCTGGTTGGGAACTTCTTGGGACAGACCAAGGAGAGCTTCACCAAGCCTTTTGATCCCTTTGGAGTATACCTAAAAGGCAAGTACCCTACCCATAGTGTTCATGTATGTGTCTAGGATGGTTTTACCATTTTTATGTATTTTCCCTCGTGTCCTAGACCCCCAAATTCACCCCATCTTTGGAGCTCGGGTCTGTGTTTTGCACAGACCTGACCTTAACGGTAATATCCCTTGCCGCTAAGATCATGCTTAGCATCCAGCGATTATGCCGTTAACATTAATTAGCGGCTACAGCTTGCCGCTAAGTTCATCTGAGCAGAACAGCAAGCTGTTCTGCCCTTCTGTATGATTAATTTCGATATGTTTCACGATGAGGATATAATGTAATCTCTTATATACTATGTATACTAGCTAATGTGATGGATGGAAATGTGAATGTACACTTATTTGGTGGATGGAAGAGCTTATTTACATATTTGAAAGCATGTGGAAGAATGTTCATGTGTATGTTCTCACCATTATCCTGATAATCCGTGGTAAAATCATATTGCCCTAATTTTGTTAGACCATGTATGTACAACCCTGCCTGTGCTCTGAATTTCTGAAATTTTCCATGCTTGTATGATTTATTAAATTTTCTGTTTTGGGAAATAGAAATCATGCGTAGGTCACGATAAATCTTCCGTAAATTGTGTATTGCCCAATAAATTCGGGAATAAATCATGTGGCTCTATGCATGCTAGGGTTCAGACAGTGAGTTGTTAAATTTGTGATTGGTGTTCAACTCCATGCTAACTTGAATTGTGGATAGCATGTGAATTCGATGTTAGATTTTCTGTAATTACGTTTTAGGTTAGAAAAATCTGAAAATTTGCATGTGGGATCCTAAACCCTAAATCAACTAGTGGTTAAACTTTCAGGTCATTTGGACAAGTATATGATGCAATATGATTTTTCTATGTAAAAATGTGAAACTAATGCATGCTGTTGTAAAAATGATTTGAATTTGTATATAGCAACCTGATTAGTGAAATTTCCTGAGCACTAAATTTCTGTAATTGTAGTGTCATGTCAAGAAAACAGAGCCCCATGTGTGTGAATGAGTGAATGAGTGAGATGTGAGTGTCATGTGCTAAACTAAGTGCTTAAATCGGAAAACGTGTAATGTGTAAATTGTGCCAAGTGTGACATTGCTTCCACAGAGGGCAGTGGAACCGTATCACGGAAAAGTCCCCCTGAGAAGGTTCAATGTGTTGTGACCCTAAGGGCATTAGGGGGAAATCCTGGAGGTGGACAAGTACCACTGGTTAGGGTGGAGACATGTTCTCCCGGTCTGCGCAGTCCAAGAGTCGCCATTGTATTGCCTAGATGGCGTCTATGTGATGTGATGTGTTGTGTCCTTCTTTGGTGGTTTGGACTATGTGTCACGGCACTAAATGTGAATGTGTAAATGTGTATGTGTTCATGTGAAAAATGTGAATGTGAACAATGTGTAAAAAGTGCATATGTAAAGTGTGAAATATGCGAATTTGAAATTGTGTAAAAATGTGGAACCAAAATGTGAGGATGTGAGTTTGTAATCCATGTTATGACAATCTGAAATCATGCTTAAACAATAGCTTTACTCTGTTATGATCATGTTTATGTATGCGAAATGCCTAGAATCCATGCTAGGGATAATTGTTAAGCATATATAAACAACTTCCATACTTGGTTGTTCACATGTTGTGATTTAATCATTGTTGTAGCTCTCATGTGTTAGATTATGGTTGCTAAAGCATGTAAAACCAGCAAGCTTAAAGCATGTAAAATGGATACGTATATGCGTAGGAATGTGTAGATTCCATGTTAGGTATGTTTCCTTTCATGCATGCTCGGGAATTCATGTTAATGGCTTTCATGTCTTAGTTGGTTGAAGGTAGATTTTTATGTGAGAAATGAATAGAAAACATGTGATAGGTGATTCTATTTCTGGAAATCTGAAAGCATAGCCCATGTGTTTAAATTGTAGATTCACCATGATAGGTTGTAAAATTAAATGTCAAGCATGCTACATGTTGTGTCTTGTGAATGCGTATGTAGAACCTACTATGATATGTGCATGTGCGGTATGTGTAGAATTACTTGCGGAGTCTTTTAGACTCACTACTTGCTTCGGCGTACAGGTGTAGTTGGTGACGAGACACTTGTAGAGGAGACGTTGGAGACCGACTCCAAGCGCGGAGATTAGAGTGTTGGAGTACTTGTGACATTTTGTGGTTTTCATAGTATGTAAATTGAACATTGTACTAGCATTATCATGGAAGAATGTATAAGTGTGGACATCTATGTATTTGATTTTCAGCAATTTAAATTATGTGGACTTTTAGTTCTCTAAATGTTATCGAATCATGTATGTTAAATGTGGATGATGAATGAAATGAAGACAGTGGTTCTTTCACTTCCGCTACTCTGTTCTTATATTCAAGTGTATCTCAGCTGAATGTCATTGTTGGGTAAATGTCCCACTGTGATGACGCTCGCTATACCGACGTGGGTTGGTATAACCGTACCGGTATAATGAGGGTCGTTGCACTCTGGCCCGAGCTCTCTAAAGTGAGGCACTGGTAACAGGACTAGCCAGGGCCCAGTACGTCTACTGGTGTCTGTAACCCCCCAGCTACGAGCGTGGTACAAGCGACCAAATAACAAACTCTCACAAGTCGCTATCCCCTGCCGTCTTTCCCTCAGCTGGATGACAACTCTCCCCAAGAGTGAGGGTGTCCAGGAAGACGACAAGACCTCGACGGTACCACTGTACCGGGACAAGTCCCAAGCACACACAAGTGCCTGGCTCACACAAAACCTGGGGCACCCAACTGAATAGGTATTCCGGAACAGGCGTCGGACCACCACACTCGGCAATGCACAAACCATGATATATATATTTACTTACATATTCTTTATTACAAACCATGGTAGCCGTACATAATCTGGCCTATCATCGGTCACCATGTGATCTCCAAACCATCTCACACTAGTACACACGTATATCACAACAATACAACACAACCTTGCCTGTCATTGGTCACTCTGTGACCTCTACAGAAATACACACTACTTAACACATATATCATTATAATACTCTTTAAAAGATCACAATAGACTAGGGCTAGGTTCATATGTGGACCTTCACTGCCCAGTCACCTCATACTAGCTATACCAGCTATAATACAATAATCATAATATCAACCACTAGCCATGCGTACTCATGCACGACACCCAAACCATATAAACGTCACGTAAAAGCATGCTTACTTCATGAGCACCACTCTTATTACGTAATCCACACACAAATGTCATGCTAATCACGCTCACTGAGCGCTACAAGTGCCAATGCATCATTAGCATTGTCATGCATGATAATTAAACGATAATTGGATAACCCAAAACACCAAGGCATGCAAAGCAGAACCCTCGGCTGTGATCGCGACAAAGGACAAGGCTGCCTTCTGATCGCGACGCCACAACATGTCGTAATTAGAAACCCTGTCGTGACCGGTCGGCCTGTCGTGACCTGGTCGCGATAGCCGGGTCCGTCGCCATCTTAGGCGCAAACCCTAATCTGGGAACCATCTCCGAATTTTCCATGCAAACCACCCTAAACCCCGTTTCAACCTGGTTTTCATACTCATTTCACCTCCTAGACATGGTATCTATTGTACTTTAAGCAGTAAACTAACTAACATGCAATCCACGCAATCAAACATGGTGGAATCTCCCTACCTCCGTGAAGAACGCACAATCCACGCATGGCACGACGTCTCTTCCGTTTCATACGATGTCCTTGTGTCGAGAGCGCGACAAGAACCCCGCCGAACGCCAAATCACCCAACGAAACCGCAACAACTCCTCTCCTGGGTCGAGCAGAGCTTGTGAAAGCTCTGTTCGGCCAACCTTCTTAAGAACTGCACAGCGGTTGGGATCGCGACGTACCTCCCTGTCGCGACAAGATCGCGACGAACTAGGGCGTCACCTTCTCATTCCCGATGTCAGTAGGCTCCTCCCTGTGCGCGACACGCGGCGCGCATGCAGACGTCGACCCCAACAGTGGTAACCAGAACACGACCCACATTGGCGTCGCGTTCAGAACGCGACCTGTGCCTCCGTCGCGTTCACATCCAGTGAACCAACAGACACTACGGGCCTAACTTGTCGGCCCACTAAGCCCCACACAACGCACGGAAACCTCGACTAAGGCTCAATGACTATGACAGCCCTCATTATACCGGTACGGTGATACCAACCCACGTCAGTATAGCAAGCGTCATCACAGTGGGACATTTACCCAACGATACATTCAGCTGAGATACACGTGAATATAAGAACAGAGTAGCGGAAGTAAAAAGAACTACTGTCTTCATTCATTCATCATCCACATTTAACATACATGAAATTGCAATAACATTAAAGAACTTAGAAGTTCACATGATTTAAATTTCTGAAAATTAAATACATAGATGTCCACACTTATACAATTTTCTCATGATAGTTCTAGTACAATGTCACTTTTACATACTATGAAAACACAAAAGGGTACAACTGCTCCAACAGTCTAATCTCCGCGCTCGGAGTCCGTCTCCACCGTCTCCTCCAACGGTGCCACGTCTCCAACTACACTTGTACGCCGAAGCAAGTAGTGAGTCTAAAAGACTCAGCAAGTAACACTACTCATACCATACACGTACATGTCACAGTGGGCTCTACACACACAATTGCAAAAGACTCAACATGTAGCATGCTTAACCTTGAAATGAACAATCTACCATGATAGTTCTAATAGTAAACACATGATACATGCTTTCAGATTTCCTTAACGAAATGAATTTCCTAACACATGCTCTCTAATCATTCCTACTCATGAAATTCTACTTTGCATTTTAACCAAAACATGAAAGCCATTAACATGAATTCCGCGCGTACATGAGAGGGAACACAACTAGCATGGAATCTACATGTTCTTATACATATACATAACCATTTTCACATGCTTAAGCTTGCTGGTTTTCACATGCTTTAGTAACCATAACCTACACATGAGAGCTACAATGTTATTTAAGACACAACATGTGAACAACCGAACATGGAATTGTGTACACATACTCATTTATTTGTCCCTAGCATGGGTTCTAGACACTTGTACATGTAAACATGATCATAACATAAGGAAGTTACTGATTTAGCATGGTTTCAGATTTGTCACAACATGGATTTACAATATCATATCTTCACATTTTTGGTTTCACATTTTCATTACACAAATTTCCAATTCACTTAAAATGCACTTTACACATACACATTACACATTGTTCACTTACACATTAACACATGAACACATACACATTTACACATTCACAATTTAGGTGCCGTGACACAGTCCAAACCACCAAAGAAGGACACAACACATCACATCACATAGACGCCATCTAGGCAATACAATGGCGACTCTTGGACTGCGCAGACCGGGAGAACAAGTCTCCACCCTAACTAGTGGTACTTGTCCACCTCCAGGATTTCCCCCTAATGCCCTTAGGGTCACTTACACATTGAACTTTGTCAGGGAGACTTTTCCCTGATACGGTTCCACTGCTCTCTACGGAAGCAGTGTCACATTGGCACAGTTACACATTTACACATTTTTACCGATTTTACACATGGTTTGACACATGTCACTCTCACTTCATTCACTTTCTCACTCACATGCACATGCCTCTATTTTCCTAACATGACACTACAGATTTCAGACATTAACAAGCAGGTAATTCCACTAATCAAGTTGGATTAAACAAGAATCAATTCATTTTACAATGACATACATCAATTTCACATTTTTCATGGAAAATTTCATAAGGCATCGTGCTCTGGTCCAAATGACCTGAAATTTTAATCACAAACTAATTTCGGGTTTAGGACCCTTCATGCAATTTTTCAGATTTTTCTAAGTTAAAATGAATTTACAGAAAATCAAACATCCATTTTTCATGCCATTCGTAATTCAAGTCGATATGGAATTATACACAGTCACAATTTTAGCAAGCTACTGTTGAACCCTACATGTATAGAGCTACAGAATTTATTCCTCAATTTATGGGGCGATGCCTGGTTTACCAAGGATTTATCATGACTTATGCACAATTCCTATTTCCCAAACAACACCTTCAATAATTTACACAAGCATGGCAAAATCTCAAATTTCAGAATAGGGCTGATCCATACATGCATGATCCTCACAAACTTGGGCATACAGGCTAGTCCTAAATCATGCAACAGTAGATTGACAAGATTAACAACTAATCATGCTTGTAATTTCATGGAACAAAATAACTTCTATCATTCACCACCATGCACACTCATCCATCCACACACCACATTTACTAGTATACATAGTGTATAGGGCTACCATATATCCTCATCACGGAAAAACCCATCGAAATTAATCATATAAGAGGAGAGAACAAGTTTCTGTTCTGTTCTGAAGAACTCAACGTCAAGCTCTGGCTGTCAAAGGGAGTTAACGGCATGATCGCTTGTCGCCAACCATGATCTTAACGGCAAGAGATGTTGCCGTTAAGTTCAGGTCTGTGCAAAACACAGACCCGAGCTCTTAAGATAGGGTGAATTTGGGGGTCTAGGACTCGAGAGAAAATGCATAAAAATGGTATAATCAACCTAGACACATACGGGGACGTTATGGTTTGGTTACTTGCCTTTAGAAAATACACCAATGGATCTAGGGCTTGGAGAATCTCTCCTTGGGCAGTCCCAAGAAGTTGCAAAATGGCCTCCTAGATCACCTCCCTCTGGGTTCTTGGATGAAGATGGCTCCAAAGTACGGCCGGGGAAGTCTCCTCCTTCACTCCAGCTAGCTTCTTGTCGTGGAAGATGGCCGGATCCAGCTTCAGAGGGTCAGATTTTTGGGTGCAAAGTGGGGTTTTTCTCAGCTTTCCTCTAGGGTTTTCTTCTCCTCTCTTTTCTCCTCTTGCAAAGGCCAAGAGAAGAGCTAGGGTTGCACAATTGGGGCTCTTTTGAAGAGGAGAGGCTCTTCTCCCACGCATGGGGTGACAAGATGTGTTTTAGACCGTTGGGGAACATCTCCCCAATGGGTGAGTTGCCTTGCTTCCGGAATTTCTGGCTCTGCAACGCATGCAGGTCAGAGAAGTTGGCGTCCACATCGTTAGACGCTGGGATTAGTGTTGGCGTCCATGGGTGGACGCTGACACCTCATCGACGTCATGCTATTAACGCCAATATGGCCTTCGGCCAGAAGTCTAAAACATGCAGAAACCATGCACCTTTTACACCTATATACATGCTATATGTATACGTTATCATGTACACACTGCCATCAAACATTACATACATTATTTATACGTAAGCTATACACATACACACATAAGTATACCAATAATACATACGTAGATACATACATACGTACATACACGACACGAATCATTTACATGCAACACAATAATACAACAAAATTCGAGGGTCTTACACCCTCTCCCCCTTAAAACAAACTTCGTCCTCGAAGTTAGAACGACACTACTCAAACAAAAGGGGATACTTCTTCTTCATCGCATCCTCAAGCTCCCAAGTAGCCTCCTCTCGTGAGAAGTTCCGCCATAGGACCTTCACCGACGCAATACTCTTGTTCCAGAGATGCTGAACCTTCCGGTCAAGAATAGTTACTGGTTGCTCGACATACGAAAGATCTGGCTAGATCTCCACTGGCTCATGACTAATCACATGAGACGGATCTTGGACATACTTCCCGAGCATAGATACGTGAAATACAGGGTGAACGCTAGCCAAAGCTGGGGGTAATGCTAGCTCATATGCCACACTGCCCAAACGTCTGAGAATCTCATATGGGCCAATGAACCTGGGGCTCAACTTACTATGCCTGCCAAACCTGACAACACCTCGAGTAGGCGATATCTTCAAGAAGACATGATCGCCAACCTCGAACTCCAAATCCTTTCTCCTATTGTCGGCATAACTCTTCTGCCTATCCTATGCCGCAAAAAGCCTCTTCCTGATAAGCTGGATCTTATCCGAAGTTTCCTGAACTAACTCTGGTCCGATCAACTGCCTATCGCCAGTCTCCTCCCAACACAACGGAGATCTGCAGGGCCTACCATACAACGCCTCGAATGGAGCCATACTAATACTCGCATGAAAGCTATTGTTGTATGCGAACTCCACAAGAGGTAAATGACGCTCCCAATCATCCTTCCAATCCAGAACACACGATCTCAACATATCCTCGAGCGTCTGGATAGTCCTCTCGGACTGTCCATCGGTCTGGGGATGAAACGCCGAACTGAGCTTCAGCTCCGAACCTAAAGCATCCTGAAGACCGCTCCACAATCTCGAAGTAAATCTCGGATCTCGATCCGAAATGATCGACTTCGGCACACCATGCAATCTAATGACACTACTAACATACAATCTAGCTAAACTCTCTACTGACTGCTGCTTCTTCGTGGGCAAGAAATGAGCAGTCTTCGAGAATCTATCTACAACTACCCAAATCGAGTCATTGCCCCTTCTAGATCGAGGCAAACCCGAAATGAAGTCCATAGTGACAGCTTCCCACTTCCACACTGGGATATCCATCCTCTGCATAAGGCCGGATGGTCGCTGTCGCTCGGCCTTCACTTACTGACATACTAGACATCTAGACACATAATCCGCAACATCTTTCTTCATGCCGGACCACCAAAATGATCTCTTCAGGTCTTGATACATCTTAGTGTTACCCAGATGAATAGAGAATCGCGATCTATGAGCCTCCGCTAACACATGCTCACGGACATCTACCAAATCAGGGACACAAACACGGTGCTGAAATCTAATCACACCGTCCTCATCACGAGCAATGCCCGCCTTACCCACTAATTCTAACAATCTAGGGTCGGCTTCCTGTTGCTCGATCACCTCATTCAAAACCGAGGATCTAAGGAATAGCTGAGCTACAAAAGCCTGACACAGCGATGGCTCTAACTCGGTCATAGAGTACGTCGCATCCTCCAACATCTTCCAATCCTGCTGGAGCGAAGACCTCTTTCTACTAAGCGCATCCACTACGACATTCGCCTTCCCAGGGTGATACTGAAGGTCAAAGTCATAATCCTTCAAGAACTCAATCCATCTCCTCTGCCTCAGGTTTAATTCCTTTTGGGAGAAAAGATACTTCAAGCTCTTGTGGTCTGTAAACACCTCAAATCTGACACCATAAAGATAGTGCCTCCAAATCTTTAGTGCATGAACCACTGCTGCGAGCTCCAAGTCATGAGTCGGATAGTTCTTCTCATGCTCCTTTAACTGACGAGAAGCATAAGCCACTACCCTTTCTTGCTGCATGAGCACACAGCCCAAACCAATCTGAGACGCATCCGTATAAATGGCAAAGCCCTCTAGACCACTAGGCAATACCAATACCGGAGCAGAAGTAAGCTTAGCCTTCAATAGCTGGAAGCTACGCTCACATGCCTCAGACCATACGAACTTCTCACCCTTCCTGGTTAGCTTTGTCAAGGGGGCGGCGATGGATGAGAAACCCTCAATGAATCGCCGATAGTAACCAGCTAACCCAATAAAACTACGAATCTCCGAAGGGGTCTTGGGAACCTCCCAATCCATAACTGCCTGGACCTTCGCTGGATCAACTGCAACACCAGCGCCGGAGATAACATGCCCGAGGAAATGAACCTCGCGCAACCAAAAATCGCACTTGCTGAATTTAGCATACAGCTTGTGCTCACGAAGAACCTCTAACACTAACCTCAGATGCTGACGGTGCGTGGCCTCATCCGGAGAGTAGACCAACACATCGTCAATAAACACTACAACAAAGCTATCTAAGTAAGGCCTAAACACCCGGTTCATGAGATCCATGAACGCTGCAGGGGCATTGGTCAATCCGAAAGGAAGGACCAAGAACTCATAATGTCCAAACGGGTTCTAAATGCCGTCTTGGACACATCCTCACTCCGAATCCTCAACTGATGATAACCAGATCGCAAGTCAATCTTAGAAAAGACTGATGCATCTCGCAACTGGTCAAACAAGTCATCAATACGAGGTAAGGGATACCTGTTCTTCACAGTCACTTGGTTCAGCTTTCTGTAGTCAATGCACAACCTAAGTGACCCGTCTTTCTTCTTGACGAATAATACAGGTGCGCCCCAAGGGGAAACACTAGGGCGAATAAATCCCTTATCAAGCAACTCCTGCAACTGCCTCCTCAACTCGGCTAACTCCGCAGGTGCCATCCGATATGGAGCCTTCGAGATAGGAGAGGTGCCCGGAAGCAACTCTATGGTAAACTCTATCTCTCTATCCGGTGGCAATCCAGACAAATCATCAGGAAAGACATCTGGAAAATCCTGCACTACCTCAATCTCCGCAAGAGTAAGTGACTCATCAGCCTCTGGCACTAACACCACGCTGGCAAGAAAAGCGTCACAACCCTTGTTTACCATGCGCATCGCCTTCATGGCAGAGATGACCATCTTTCCCGCCCAGTTCCTTGGCAAGGGGTGAGAGAACTCATCCTCACCAGGAATGCGGAAAACAATCCTCTTCCGACGACAATCCACTAATGCATAGTGCTCCTCTAGCCAATCCAGACCAAGAATAGCATCATAGTCCTTCATCTTTAGCAAGAAGAAACACCCATCTAGGATTCTATCCTCAATGCACACAGGTAACGACGGAATGCACTTCCTAGTCGATACCGTACCCGCAGGGGTGTGCACAGACAAAGGGACCTCTAAATCCTCAGACTCTACGCCTGACTCTAGGGCTAACTGCCTAGCGAACCGCTCGGAAATGAACGAGTGAGTAGCACCCGTATCAAACAAAACCCGAGCGTGCACACCTAAAAGTAAAACCGTACCTTCGGTGACATGCTCCGCCTGCTCGGCGTCCTCATGAGCTAAAGCAAACACTCGAGCTGGGGCTCCAGGCCTTCCTGGTCTTCCTGTAGTTGGCGCGGCTGCCGCTACTGCTGGGGTTGGCGCTCCACGCTGAACTCCTTGTTGAAGTCTTGGGAAATCTTTGATCTTGTGGTCGCTGCTCCCGCACTTCAAGCATCTACCCGCTACCAACCAACACTCGGAACCACCATGTGCTTTCCCGCAAAGGGGACACTCTTTCTTCACACCAGGGGAACGTACAGAAGGTACCTGAGAGCTGCTGACTGTCACGAATCGCTGCGGTGTCTGGTACACCGTTTTCTTCTTGTCTTGCCGCTGGAATGTCGCTACTGGCCTCTTCTGCGAAGCCTTCTTTTCCTCCAGATATTGCTCCATCTCTCCCTCCTGCCTGCAGGCAGCGTTGAGGGCCTCGTCCAACGTGCGTCGGTCAAACACCACGAGTCTCGTCCGCTGTGATGGCTTGAGTCCCATCACGAATTTCTTTGTCTTCCTGCGCTCATCCTCTACGATATGCGGTGCATACTTAGAAAGTTCAGAAAACCTTGCCTCGTATTCCAGCACAGTCATGGAGCCTTGCGTCAGGGAGAGGAATTTCTGCTCTATCTTGTCCTGGATATGCTCTGGGACGAACTTGGCTCAAAAGAGCCTCACGAACGCGTCCCACGCCACGTCTACTGCTCCGTCCTCAAAGCGTGTACGTAGTAGGGAGGACCACCATACATCCGCTCTCTCCTGCAACACACCTTCATAAGCACCAACTAACAAATTCTAACTTAAGCATAACATACAAACATACAAAATTAAAAGCCTACCTGTAGCATGTAGGTGGCTAATGTCACCTTATCCTCATCAGGGCACCTGATGGCTCGGAAGATTTTCTCTGTCTCCCTTAACCAACTCTCTGCCATTAATGATCACTCTCCCCTTAAAAGAGGGTGGGGTCATCCTCTTGAATCTCTCCATGGTAGAAGGTCCACCATGGTCCTGAGCTGGTCCTTGAGCCTGCTACATCACACATCAAGCAATATACAATCGACATAATATCACATAAGCAATTTAAAATAGACTATTAATCATTTCATTAGTCTAACCTGAGCCTCCAACTGTGCCTGGAGTGCTGCCTGGGTATAAGCCTGCGTTTGCATGGCTTGCACCAGACCTTGCATGAATACTCCGTAATCCACAGGCGGCGGTGGGGGAAGTACAGAGCCTTGCGGTGCCGGGGAATGTTGCTCCACCCGCTCGTCACGTCGCGGCTCGTCCTCACGGGCCGACGCTCCGCCACGCCTACCTCTCGAAGCCATGGCTGTAATAAAATTTCAGCCACCATTAGAGCTAGGTTACTAAGTTTTCTAACCATTTTCTTATCTATCTTTCACTTCTTATTAGTGTTTTCTACACATGTGGACATACTTAGCATGCAATGGGGATGATGACTTAGATATATTCTGTGCAATCTCAACCGGTCGCTCTGATACCAATCTCTGTGACGGCCCTCATTATACCGGTACGGTTATACCAACCCACGTCGGTATAGCAAGCGTCATCACAGTGGGACATTTACCAACGATACATTCACTGAGATACACGTGAATATAAGAACAGAGTAGCGGAAGTAAAAAGAACTACTTTCTTCATTCATTCATCATCCACATTTAACATACATGAAATTGCAATAACATTAAAGAACTTAGAAGTTCACATGATTTAAATTGCTGAAAATTAAATACATAGATGTCCACACTTATACAATTTTCTCATGATAGTTCTAGTACAATGTCACTTTTACATACTATGAAAACACAAAAGGGTACAACTGCTCCAACAGTCTAATCTCCGCGCTCGGAGTCCGTCTCCACCGTCTCCTCCAACGGTGCCACGTCACCAACTACACCTGTACGCCGAAGCAAGTAGTGAGTCTAAAAGACTCAGCAAGTAACACTAATCATACCATACACGTACATGTCACAGTGGGCTCTACACACACAATTGCAAAAGACTCAACATGTAGCATGCTTAACCTTGAAATGAACAATCTATCATGATAGTTCTATCAGTAAACACATGATACATGCTTTCAGATTTCCTTAACGAAATGAATTTCCTAACACATGCTCTCTAATCATTCCTACTCATGAAATTCTACTTTGCATTTTAACCAAAACATGAAAGCCATTAACATGAATTCCGCGCGTACATGAGAGGGAACACAACTAGCATGGAATCTACATGTTCTTATACATATACATAACCATTTTCACATGCTTAAGCTTGCTGGTTTTCACATGCTTTAGTAACCATAACCTACACATGAGAGCTACAATGTTATTTAAGACACAACATGTGAACAACCGAACATGGAATTGTGTACACATAATCATTTATTTGTCCCTAGCATGGGTTCTAGACACTTGTACATGTAAACATGATCATAACATAAGGAAGCTACTGATTTAGCATGGTTTCAGATTTGTCACAACATGGATTTACAATATCATATCTTCACATTTTTGGTTTCACATTTTCTTTACAAAAATTTCCAATTCACTTAAATTGCGCTTTACACATACACATTACACATTGTTCACTTATACATTAACACATGAACACATACACATTTACACATTCACAATTTAGGTGTCGTGACACATAGTCCAAACCACCAAAGAAGGACACAACACATCACATCACATAGACGCCATCTAGGCAATACAATGGCGACTCTTGGACTGCGCAGACCGGGAGAACAAGTCTCCACCCTAACCAGTGGTACTTGTCCACCTCCAGGATTTCCCCCTAATGCCCTTAGGGTCAATTACACATTGAAGTTTCTAAGGGGGACTTTTCCCTGATACGGTTCCACTGCCCTCTACGGAAGCAGTGTCACATTGGCACAGTTACACATTTACACAATTTTACCGATTTTACACATGGTTTGACACATGTCACTCTCACTTCATTCACTTTCTCACTCACATGCACATGTCTCTGTTTTCCTAACATGACACTACAGATTTCAGACATTAACAAGTAGGTAATTCCACTAATCAAGTTGGATTAAACAAGAATCAACTCATTTTACAATGACATACATCAATTTCACATTTTTCATGGAAAATTTCATAAGGCATCGTGCTCTAGTCCAAATGACCTGAAATTTTAATCACAAACTAATTTCGGGTTTAGGACCCTTCATGCAATTTTTAGATTTTCTAAGTTAAAATGAATTTACAGAAAATCAAACATCCATTTTTTCATGCCATTCGTAATTCAAGTCGATATGGAATTATACACAAGTCACAATTTTAGCAAGCTACTGTCTGAACCCTACATGTATAGAGCTACAGAATTTATTCCTCAATTTATGGGGCGATGCCTGGTTTACCAAGGATTTATCATGACTTATGCACAATTCCTATTTCCCAAACAACACTTTCAATAATTTACACAAGCATGACAAAATCTCAAATTTCAGAATAGGGCTGATCCATACATGCATGATCCTCACGAACTTGGGCATACAGGCTAGTCCTAAATCATGCAACAGTAGATTGACAAGATTAACAACTAATCATGCTTGTAATTTCATGGAACAAAATAACTTCTATCATTCACCACCATGCACACTCATCCATCCACACACCACATTTACTAGTATACATAGTGTATAGGGCTACCATATATCCTCATCACGGAAAAACCCATCGAAATTAATCATATAAGAGGAGAGAACAGGTTTCTGTTCTGTCCTGAAGAACTCAACGTCAAGCTCTGGCCGTCAAAGGGAGTTAACGGCATGATCGCTTGTCGCCAACCATGACCTTAACGGCAAGAGATGTTGCCGTTAAGTTCAGGTCTGTGCAAAACACAGACCCGAGCTCTTAAGATAGGGTGAATTTGGGGGTCTAGGACTCGAGAGAAAATGCATAAAAATGGTATAATCAACCTAGACACATACGGGGACGTTATGGTTAGGTTACTTGCCTTTAGAAAATACACCAATGGATCTAGGGCTTGGAGAAGCTCTCCTTGGGCAGTCCCAAGAAGTTGCAAAATGGCCTCCAAGATCACCTCCCTCCAGGTTCTTGGATGAAGATGGCTCCAAAGTACGGCCGGGGAAGTCTCCTCCTTCACTCCAGCTAGCTTCTTGTCGTGGAAGATGGCCGGATCCAGCTTCAGAGGGTTAGATTTTTGGGTGCAAAGTGGGGTTTTTCTCAGCTTTCCTCTAGGGTTTTCTTCTCCTCTCTTTTCTCCTCTTGCAAAGGCCAAGAGAAGAGCTAGGGTTGCACAAATGGGGCTCTTTTGAAGAGGAGAGGCTCTTCTCCCACGCATGGGGTGACAAGATGTGTTTCAGACCGTTGGGGAACATCTCCCCAATGGGTGAGTTGCCTTGCTTCCGGAATTTCTGGCTCTGCAACGCATGCAGGTCAGAGAAGTTGGCGTCCACATCGTTAGACGCTGGGATTAGTGTTGGCGTCCATGGGTGGATGCTGACACCTCATCGACGTCATGCTATTGACGCCAATATGGCCTTCGGCCAGAAGTCTAAAACATGCAGAAACCATGCACCTTTTACACCTATATACATGCTATATGTATACGTTATCATGTACACACTACCATCAAGCATTACATACATTATTTATACGTAAGCTATACACATACACACATAAGTATACCAATAATACATACGTACATACACGACACGAATCATTTACATGCAACACAATAATACAACAAAATTCGAGGGTCTTACAATGACCCCACATTGGCCATGAGCACAACGCCAAAGCCAATAAACGGAGATCCGAACAACCACTAAACAATGATCCACGAAGATCCAAAAAACGCGTTTCGTTACAGAGCCAATCATACCTCTGTATTATTTTGCATCTATCATTTTACAATTTTCATCATTTTCTAGTTTTACACTTGTGCTCATAGGTGTAGATTGTTGCCCAGTCGACGAGCCCAGAGGGGGGGGGGGTGAATGGGTCTTTTAAAAAATTATTTGATTTGTACCTGAACTTAAAACATTCACACAAGGATGGTCTTCGATGATGGTTAGTGGAAGATAGAATAAATAGCAAATGCACACACAAGAAATCAATCACACAACACACAGAGTTTATCCTAGTTCGGACCTCCTATGCTTAGGAGTCCTACGTCCAGTTCATGAGTGATAACTCAGGATTCCACTATCCAAGGTATAGTCCCCTTATGGACACTACAACACCCAGCTCTGCTGGTCTTCCTTCACACGAAGGGAATTACAACACCCTGGATCCCCACTAGGTCTTCCTTCACACCAAAAGGGAACACAACACCCTGGATCCCCACCAAGTCTTCCTTCACACCAGAAGGGAACACAACAAAAAGAATAACCAGGAATTCAAGCCCCTAGATCAAGCTTTAGCAAGACAAGATCTGAAGCTACTAGCACTGAGAGCAAATAATATGAACAAGGCACTCTCTCAGAACTACACTGGCTCTCTTAGGATTTCTATTACAACACAGAGAGCAAAGAGCTAAAGACACACTATTATTTGAATTCTAGGCTCTCAGATTCTTTCAGAAGATCTGCAATGCTTGTGGTATTCGATAGTAAGTCTCTCTCTTTCGTATATTACTTCTGGAGCTGCTATCTTGAATTTATATCTCCAATTTGAAATGTAGTCGTTGAAGTAACTGTTGTCTCTTTGTTTGATAGACGTTAGACTGATTGAGACTTGGAAGCTTCTAGTCAACAGACTTTTATCCATTTGTGCACGCAAAGAGATAGGATCTTCTGGCGTCTATATGGTCCGACGTTGTATAACAAAATATCTTTAGGACCCTGCATATATTAAATACTAGAACAGTAGACAGCTAGGCTGTCTCTTGTTGTCAGTAAACATTAATGTGAATATTCACCAAGAATAGTAATTCCATTTTGCTATATTAAAAAGATGTTAGTAGAGTATGCACGATAATGGAAAGATCTCATCTGCATGCATGCAGAGATGCGTTCTGTCTTCATTAAATGCACAACAGTCCGACAGATATGTGAAGACTTTAACTATTCAACGCTTTCAGAAATAAGGTAAATATCAAGTCGATATAAAACATAAAGTCGTTGCCTATATGACTTATGAAATCGTTATGATCAAGTGTTTACTGAAGAAATCGTTATGAGCACTTAACAAGTCGTTATAGAAAGTAAGTCGTTGTATTCATTAAAGGAATCATTATGAATACTGAAGAAATCGTTATAGAAAATAAATCGTTGTATTCATTAAAAGGAATCGTTATGAATACTGAAGAAATCATTATAGAAAGCAAATCGTTGTATTCATAAACGGAATCGTTATGAATACTGAAGAAATCGTTATAGAGAGTAAATCGTTATGAGCGCTAAAGAAATCGTTACACGAAGCAAATCGTTATGAGCGCTAAAGAAATCGTTGTGAGCGCTAAAGAAATCGTTGCGCAAAGCAAATCGTTATGAGCGTTAAAGAAATCGTTGTGAGCGCTAAAGAAATCGTTGCGCAAAGCAAATCGTTATGAGCGCTAAAGAAATCGTTATGAGCGGTAAAGAAATCGTTGTGAGCACTAAAGAAATTGTTGCGCAAAGCAAATCGTTATGAGCGCTAAAGAAATCGTTATGAGCACTAAAGAAATCGTTGTGAGCGCTAAAGAAATCGTTGCGCAAAGCAAATCGTTACGATGGACAGATCGTTGCGACGTCTTAGAAAATCGTTGTGATGACTTAAGGAATCGTTATGATATCGATTTCTTAACAAATCGATGCGATCACTTACCAAATCGTTATGGAAGGCAAATCGATGTGATTTTCAACAGAAGTCGATGTGTACTTAGAGAAATATCATCTTGACTTTGTTAAAGCTTCAGAAGGGTAATACTTACCAATATTGGCTTGTTTGTCCTTGGTGTATTTCCTGTACTTGGACTTCATAGAATATGTGTTAGAGAACTTTTGATAGGGTTTTGTTAATCACCAAAATAAATATATAATTAATTAAAATTATATGGAGATGGACTGATCATCAATCTCCCCCTTTTTGGTGATGACAAAACTTATCAGGAAGTACGAATTAATAAAGAATCTAAATATTTGCGGAATGTATTTCAGACATGCTCGTGTATTTCTCCCCCTGTTTTTCATTAAGCAAAAAGCTAAATTGAGACAAAGAAGAAAGAGATACACAGTCAAGGATATTGTATTAAGGTTAAGAAGGTACATGGAGATAGAAGAGAGGAGAAAGAAGAGAGGCATGCTGAGAAATAATTTCCCATGCCTTAATCTCTTGGTCTTCAAAAAGTTGAGAGAAAACACCAGGTGCTATAGTGAAAGAGTCACCCATGGAAGGGATCATGCGCTGAATGTATAGCTGCCGCTGGTCCTCCAGGAATAGTGCATACTGACCCTTGTCCATAGAGAATCTGAAGAAAGTACTCTGTCCAAAACCATAGAGAATCTGGGGTCAGTTGGAGAGCAGATTGTCTATAGTGCTTTTCCCAGTCTGTGGGAGAAAGCCTTTCATACTCAGAGATTAAAGGAGTGAGAACTTCAGAGGAGATATGTCCAAGGTGATACTCTCTGAAGATGAATCTCTGAAAAGAAGGAGCCTACCTTGCTTGGCTGACAGTCTGCTCATTATTCTAGCAAACCGCTCAAAAGCATGAGAACCAGCAGAAGAATCAAATACCAAAGAGTGTAGCTTGGGGAGGAACACACTGGGAGGCATTTTTAGAGAGGTAAAATCCACTTGAAAAGAACAATTCATAGGGTGCTCTGTCCGAAGGAGAGCAAGAGCCCCATAGAACTGACCAAACTGCACCTCAGGAATCTTATGCAGATAGCAGTAATCATTGTAGAGCTGAAAGTGCCTTGCTATCCTGATTTCTTTAAGGATGAACTGACCCCAGATAGTTTGATGACGAATAACAAACTACTCAGAGAGAGTGAGTGGGTGATCTCGACTAGAAATGCTCTCGTCCCTGGCCTGGAGGTATTTGGAGTAGAGAGTCTTGTGTCCTTTGGCCCACTGGTCTTCAGACTTGCATTCAGGCTTTGGACAAGTGGCAATAGGGAAGGACAATGGTGAGGTGATCAATGAGGTTCAAAAAAGGAATGCCAGAAATGGTAGAGAGAATGCATTTCTGTAGATATTCTCGATAGATTGGTCTCCTAACAATTTCAGCAGTGAGGGAGAACCAAAGAGGAGAGAATTTGGGTGTAGAAGGTACTGAGATAGAGGTGGAGAGTTTCCTCTTCTTCTGAATAGGACTAGGAGAATTAGTCCTGTGAACATGATTGGCAACAACTAGGATTGAGATGAGTGTAGATTGTTCAAACTCATCCTCAAGTTGAGTGAGAAAAGCGCTGCCAAGTTGTGGGTTCTCAGGGATGAAGGTTATGGATGAAGGTGGAGTAGAAGAATAAAGAAGTGATTTGGGATTGAAGGTGGAAGAAGATCTTGAAGTAGAATGACTAGATGAAGAGGAGGCTCCAGCTGATGAGGAGGCTAGAGGATTCTCAATAATAGGAGGAGGAGGAATGATTTGGGAAGAAGAAGGAGAGAAGGAAGATTGAGATGGAAAAGGTGTTGGTGAGGAAATTGTGTGGGGCATGGGTTGTTTGAAGGTAGGTGGAGCTGGAGGTGCTGTGGATGAGGATGGTGGTGTAGAGGGGGGTTGGTGTTGCACGGGTTGAAGACTCAGTGGCTTCAGGCACAACAGTGGTCTCTTCTGCACCATGCAGTACTTCCATGGAGATCACTGAGCCTGTAGGTTCTTCCACATTCTGCCCAAATGGCACAACTCCTTCTGCTTGCTGCCTGCCTTGAGATGGTACTTGAGCACTGCTCTCTGTTGCTACTGCTGGCCCTGATGGCCCAGATTCTTGAGCTAAGGGCCCTGACGGCCTAGGAACATCTTCTAAACTGCTCTGAGTGGCAGAAGGTTGAGGAGGAGGAGCTTTGGGTCCAACTGCCTTCAAAATCTCAGAGAGCATTGCCTTCATGTTGCTCATCTCCTTATTGAACCATTTCATTGCATTTCTAATATAGATATATCATTGGACATTGATTCCTGGCGAACAATGATGGAGCTCACATTGGACTGTACTGAGGACAAGATCTCATCTTGTGCTTCCAACTTTTCCAAAATAGGCTTCAAATTAATCTTCTTCGTCTTCCTCAGCCTTCTGAGTGCAATTCGCTTGCTTCTCTTTTCAACTGGTTCATGATCTTCATCATGAACTGGTTTGGGTCTTTCATTTGCAGGGGCATCTGTAGTATGCGCCCCCTGTGATGCTGCTACCTCTTGCTCAAATGTTTGCTCCCCCTGAATGGGAGCATCTACCAAAACAGAATCGACTTGAGCTGAACTTTGCTCCTGCTGACCTGGAGCTTCTTCCATGACCCTTTCATGTGGATCACTTGCAACTGGCTCCCCCTGAGAAATGGAGTCCAGTACCTCCCTAAGTAGAGAGCCTACTTGGGAAGAAGGAGGAGGATCCTCTGAAGATTGCCCAACGGGCTCAATGTACTCAGGAGGAATGTCCTCGATTCTTCTGCTTGCTTCTTCCTCTTCTGCTGATGGTACTGCTGCTGGAACTGCTGGATCAACTGCTACTTCTGATACAGTTGTTGTTGGTGCTTCTTCTATTACTGCTGCTGATGTTGCTGGTTACCCTGCTACTGCTGGTGCTGGTTCTAGATCCTCTTGGGCTTCACCAACGATGGCTTCACCCTCAACTGTGCCAACCTTTGTCCAGATACCATTAACTAGTGAAAACCCACTCTTCTTCAAATTTCTGGACCTAATGGCTTGGCCCATTTTGTCAGACACATCACCAACTGTGCTGATCCCAAAGTGCTGGAAAATTCTTGTCAGGAGATGGGCATAAGGTAGTGAGATATTCAACTCGCTCTTGACTGAGAGCTGGCAAACTTCATCCTTTCAATTATCCACTCTGCTGTATTAATTTCCTGATTCTGGATAGCCCAGTACATCAGGTCTGAGTCTGCCCTGGCACAGGTTGAAAACGATGCACTTCTAGGCACAATAATCGGACAAATAATAAAGTGCGGCAACCTATTGAAAGCACTAAGCTGGTTAATATCCATCTTCCCATCCTTCAGCTTATACTCCGGACCAATAATCCCTAAACCCTTGATATTAGTGTCCTCTGAGTGGACGCTACTGTGACCGGTGGTAGAAACGTCAAACAGAGTTCCCAAAAGGTCGCTAGAGATTCTGATCTGGGTACCCTTGACCAGGGAAGTCAGGATCCCATCCGCCTCAGTCTTCAAGCACACATAAAAAGCTTTAACCAAATCTGGATAACTTACTTCAGATAGGGTTGCGATCTTTGTCCATTTCAGCCTTTGTAGAGCTTCAACCAAACTGCTCATGCCATTTTTCTCCAAGTTTTCTAAATCCACTGCCTTGTTACCACAGACCTTTGCCTTGATGGACGTGAACCTACTTTGCTGCTCTGCTGTGAGGAACGCAGCTCCGTAGCCTCCAACGGTGCCGAAAACAGCTGTAGAGGCCATGAAATCTACCAGGGAAAGGTTCTGGAGGACTGAAAGGTGATTGAGGAAGAACCCCTCAAGAAATTTCTGGCGGGAGAGGTTGAAGGCTTCGAATCTGAGGAAAGTCGATGCCGGGGTCGATAGGTTATCTCCTCAGGCAGGAGGACGAAGGGGATAAGAGGAAGATGAATCATTTCCACACAGATTGCGGAATATGAAATAAAGGATAAAAGCCCTTTTTCGAAAAAGGGTTGAGCTTTTATGGCAGAAAACGACAAAACTCCAGTTCGAAAGAATAAACAATTGCAAACTGGCGAACCGACAAGAATTTTTGCTTAAGAGAGATAGACGGGATATTTACTTAAATTTAAGGAGAATAAATAATTTGAGCTCTGAAATTTGCTATCTCAGTTTTAACAGATAATTCTTTCACAATTTACACATACCTAATTCCATTCTGAGAGATGTAAATCTTTCTTCGGGCAAGACTTTTGTGAAGATATCTACTAACTGATTATTTGTGTTTATGAATGAAATTTCTATATTACCATTAGCTACATGATCACGAATAAAATGATATCTAACCTCAATGTGTTTGGTTCTTGAGTGCTGTACTGGGTTCTTGGTTAAGTTTATGACACTGGTGTTGTCACACAACAGTGGGATAGACTTGATGTGCACTCCATAGTCCTCAAGCTGTTGCTTTATCCATAGGAGTTGTGTACAACAACTTCCAGCAGCCACGTACTCAGCTTCAACTGTTGAGAGTGCTACTGAATTTTGCTTCTTGGAGGACCATGATATCAGACACCCTGCAAGGAATTGACAACAACCGCTGGTGCTTTTTCTATCTAATTTGCATCCAGCATAGTCAGCATCAGAGTACCCTACTAAATTTATTTCACATGATTTTGGATACCAAATACCTAGATCATGAGTTCTAGACAAGTATCTAAAAATTCTTTTAACACTAATTAAATGAGATTCTCTAGGATCTTCTTGATATCTAGCACACATGCATACACTAAATAGTATATCAGGTCTGCTGGCAGTTAAGTAAAGTAGGGAACCTATCATACCTCTGTAGATCTTTTGATCTACCTTCTTACCATCTTTATTACTGTCCATTCTTGTTGATGTGCTCATTGGTGTTGACAGTGGTTTGGAATTTTCGAATCCAAATTTCTTCAGGAGCTCCTTGGTGTATTTAGCTTGACAGATGTGGGTGCCATCTCCTCCTTGCTTGATTTGTAATCCAAGGAAGTAGTTGAGTTCTCCCATCATACTCATTTCAAATTCTCCCTGCATGAGCTTTTCAAAATACTTGCAAAGAGATTCATCAGTAGAACCAAAGATTATATCATCTACATAAATTTGAAAAAGTAAAATATATTTGACTTTTGACTTAATAAAGAGGGTGCTATCTACTTGACCTCTACTGAAACCATGGTTTAATAGAAAAGAACTGAGCCTTTCATACCAAGCTCTAGGTGCTTGCTTTAAACCATACAATGCCTTATGAAGTTTGAAAACATGATTAGGAAATTCTGTATCATCAAAACCCGGAGGCTGTTCAACATACACTTCCTCCTTAATAAAACCATTTAAAAATGCGAATTTAACATCCATTTGAAATAGCTTTAAATCTAGAGCAGATGCATATGCAAGTAAAATCCTAATAGCCTCAAGTCTAGCTACAGGAGCATATGTTTCATCGAAATCAATGCCTTCCTCTTGGGAATAGCCTTGAGCTACCAATCTGGCATTGTTTCTTAAGATCACACCAGTTTCATCCAATTTATTTCTGAACACCCATTTGGTGCCAATAACTGGATGGTCTGATGGTCTGGGAACAAGTGACCATACTTGGTTTCTCTTGAATTGATTAAGTTCATCTTGCATGGCTATAATCCAAGATTCATCAGTAAGAGCTTCATTGACTGTCCTAGGCTCTATTTGAGAAACAAACGCTAAGTAGTCACAAGGGATTACATTACCTCTTGTTCTTACCCCTACAGTTGGATCACCAATGATGTTCTCAGGTGGGTGATCCTTCTTGTATCTCCATTCCTTTGGAAGATTTTCATGCTCAATGTCTGTTTGCTGCAGGTCTTCCAGAGGTGGATCATCCTTGTCCTCTATTGATGTATCCTTTAATTTCTTGGACAATTCATCTGTATCATCATTGTCACTATCTTCTTCCTTTCTTAAGGAAGGGTTAGCCTCATCAAAAATAATATGCACAGACTGTTCAATCAATAAGGTGCGTTTATTAAATACTCTATAGCCTTTGGGTTTAGAAGTATACCCCATGAAGATGCCTTCATCTGATTTGGCATCCAACTTACCAATGTCTCTTTTTCCGTTGTTGTGGATGTAGCATGGACATCCAAAAGTTCTGAAGTGACTTATCTTCGGTTTCTTTCCTTTGAACAACTCATATGCGGTTTTCTTTAATATTGGTCTGATCATTACTCTATTAATGATGTAGCTTGCTGTGTTTACTGCTTCAGCTCAGAAATACCTTGGTAAGTTATATTCTGACAACATTGTCCTAGCCATATCCAATAAGGTTCTATTCTTTCTTTCAGCAACTCCATTCTGCTGTGGTGTCCTTGGCGCTGAGAAGTTATGCTCAATCCCTTGATCATCACAGAATTGTGTAAATCTTTCATTTTGAAATTCTCCTCCATGATCTGACCAGATTCCAACAATGCAAAGCTTCTTGTCCTTCTGAACTTTCCTGCTGAAGCTTACAAAGCTCTCAAATGTATCATCTTTATGTTCCAAGAAGGAGACCCATGTAAATCTGGAATAATCATCGACAATAACAAACCCAAAGATCTTTCCTCCAAGACTAGTGGTTCTCATTGGCCCAAATAAATCCATGTGAAGGAGTTCTAAGGGTTTAGAGGTGGTTACCACAGTCTTTGACTTGAAGGAACTCTTGGTGTGCTTCCCTTTTGCACAAGGTCTGCAGATGCCATTCATTTTAGTGCTGACTTTTGGCAGACCTTCCACAAGACCTCTCTTTATAAGCTTGTTCATGCCATCCAGACTACAATGACCCAATCTTCTGTGCCATAACTCAGTTGACTGCTCTTTATTGGCTGCTAAGCAAATGTCTTGATCCTTGAG
The DNA here is from genome assembly GCA_014218235.1 of Colocasia esculenta. Taxonomy (NCBI): domain Eukaryota; kingdom Viridiplantae; phylum Streptophyta; class Magnoliopsida; order Alismatales; family Araceae; genus Colocasia; species Colocasia esculenta. Next base: position 17,958,886 of record CM024759.1, read on the forward strand.
ATCTTCAAGATAAAGCACATACATGTTCTTTTCTCTGTTGGCTTCAAATATTACAGCTCCATCCTTCAAGATACTGCACTTAGACTCTTGGAACTTAATTTGATGACCTCTGTCACAGAGCTGGCTGATGCTTATGAGGTTATGCTTCAACCCCTTGACACACAGTACATCCTCAATAATTGTTTTCCCTTTGTTGCTCACAGAACCACTGCCTATGACAGTTCCTTTTCCATTGTCTCCATAGGTAACTGTTCCTTCTTCAGCTTGGAGATGAGTGAATAGCTTCCGATTCCCTGACATGTGCCTTGAGCACCCACTGTCCAGATACCATTTGGATGCTCGAAGATTGCCCTGAAATGAAAACATTAAGTTTTAGGTACCCAAGTTCTTTTGGGTCTGATTGGTTAGTATCACTGTTTTCCCCTTTTATTATCCATTTCTTATGTTTAGTTGGACATGTAGTTATAATATGTCCTAATTTGTTACAGTGACTGCAACATGATAGTTTAGTTACTTTTTCTATATATTTAAAGTTTGCTTTGTATGCTATGTCTTGTTCAGGTACAAATTTTAGAGTTGGGTATGTTTTAGGATATATTATTGTTTCTTCATTATCAGGGGGTGTATAACCTAATCCATTTTTCTTCTTACCTGATCTTCTGGCACCTTTTAATATTAGGGAGTTTTTACCATTAGTGAATTTTTCTAATGTGCTAGATAACTGTATATTTTCTTTTGTTAGTGTCTTAATTTCAGTTTTCAGTTCATCTGAGTTTGCTTGTTTTTCTAATTTAATTATTTGTTCATTCTTAGCTTTTAGATCTTCATATAACAGTTCATTTCTTCTTTTAAGTTCAGTTATTTGGCTTTCTAATTGTTCATTTTCTGATTTTAGATCTGAGTTTGTGTTTTCTAGACAAACATTATTTTTCTTACTTACTTTTAATAGTTTGGTTACTTCTCTATATTTACTGTATAATTCGTTGAATGCTTCCTCTAAATTATCTGAATCAGAATCATTGCAGGAATCGAAGGAGGAGTCAGATGTTACCTTATCTTCAGTGTTTGCCATGAAAGCCAAGTTGGCCTCTTCTTCATCACTGGTTGAACTCGACTCACTATCTGAGTCGCTGCTGTTGCTCCATGCTGCTGCCATAGCCTTTTTCTTATATTTTCTGAATTTCTTGGAGATCTCTCTTTTTCTGAATTCAGGCTTCTTGAGCTTTGGACATTCAGCTTTGATATGTCCTAGCTTTTTGCACTTGTAGCATATGGGTTCACTCTTCTTTTGATCCTTTCCATCTGGTTTCTTGAAGTCTTTATTTCTCTTGAAGTGTCTTCTACCAGATTGGAACTTCTTCTTCTTTGCTAGAATGCGTTGCAATCTTTTTGATAGCATAGCTTCTTCATCTTCGCAATCAGTTGAGCTCTCATCTTCAGCTGATGACTCATCTGACCTGTCTTCTTCTGCTTTAAGAGCATTTGAATGCTTCTTTCTACTTGAGGACTCTCCTAATCTTTCCATATTTATTTCATGGGCCATAAGGGACCCAATGAGTTTTTCCAATGACATCCTTTTCAGATCATTAGCTTCCTCAATGGCTGTGACCTTTGGGGTCCATGAGGATGGTAAGGATCTAAGAATTTTCCTCACCATGTGTAACGGCCCCGGCGCCCGGGTCCCCGGCTCCCACCAAGGATCCGACCGTTGGCACCGCCGCCCACGGGTCCGGAGACCCGGAAGGGCTAACGGATCGGTCTAACGAGATATGTGACGGAAGGTAAGTAACGACAAATGTACTAAAGATGTACCAACTAGTGCAAGAAGTAGTCTAACACAAAGTGCAAGTCTAGTACAAGTCCCAAAGTAGTAAAAGTACAAGTGCAGAACGGAAAAGGAATAACACGTCCCTTAGGGGCATACCCCGAGGGTGAAGTACAGAACTGGGGGAAACACTGCCACTAGAGACGCCGACTACTGCGGGCCCGTCTCCTCGCTATGCCGCGGAGGGAACTGCTGTGAAGTCTCACCTGCAAAACAGGGAGTGAGCTTCACGAAGAAGTCCAGTAGGGACTACCAATCTCCCACTGGTTCCCCAAGCATAAATATATAGACTAGTGCGATATTTAAATAAAGCAGTAAAGTCTAATCTACTAAACAGAGTAAAGTGCGGAAGCATGAAAGAACTACACAGTCGTCGGTCTAAGCCACTCGGCGGGACCGGAAAACCTGTGTAAACCAAGGCACCACAAGAACCCAGCGGTAAACACAGATAGCGAACTGCCTGGACAAGCACACTAGCTACAGTACACTACTCTAGTCAGCTGGTCAGGAGCGCCACGCGTCTTACCCTCGACCAACGGTCCATGTCTGACACCTCCTGTCTGAGTGAGACGTGGAACCACAAGTAACCACAAACTGCCGTAGTCTGGCCGAACTACGGTCCCACGCCTGACACCTCTAGGTGGTACCGGAACCACGTAGAGTGAGGCAGTGAGAACGGACTAGCTGAACTGTGCCGTACGAGTCACACACTACCGGCGTCCCAGTCTCAGCTAAGAGAGCTCCACAAACGACCATGTCGCTGTCCCATCGTTTTCCCCTACTGCTACCAAAGTCAACGACTTGAGCAAACCCCGCCGCCTGGAGCAACACCCTCTGACACAAGCGTGCGGGAACCGGGGGTCCCAGGTAACGGTAACAACCTGTTTCGCGGACAAGCCCTCAAGTGCCTAGCACCGGGCGAAGAGAGAGAGTAGCAGTAGCACTGTACTAGGAAACAGCATAGGTGCCAAGAAAATCGAGTCGCAGCGGAAGCAAGATGCTGAGCAGGTTGCCAAGTCCCTTTTCTGACTGAGAAGGCGACATGCCTGGTGTCGCCTTCAGGAAGGCGACACCTAGGCCGGCGCAACCCTACTGATCTGGTTGCCACATAGGCTATGTCGCAACCAGGTCAGTGCTCCAGAACAGACCCTGGAACCGGAACGGGGAAAAGCAGGCAGAAGGCGACGGCTCCCATGTCGCCACCAAGAAGGCGACATAGGTGCTGTCGCCTTCAGGAGTTCCTGAAGGCGACGCATCGATGTGTCGCCACCTGGGTGGCGACACCAAAGGTGTCGCCTTACCAGGGTGCAACACACCGAGGCTCCCTTCTTCAGGGCCTCAACCACACTACAATCACAAACGTGGGGAGGGAAACATGTAGGCTATTAAACATGGTTCTAAAGAGCTCAAACCACCCTCTAGAAACCCCAACAAGCATGCACAATAACCTACACTCACATGCATCTCACTCAACATGGAGAACCCTCAAACCCAAGCAACCATTGCATGCAAAGCACCACACAACCACATCCATAACCAAAGCATGAAAACAACCTAGCATGCAAGTTCTAGGCTTGGAAGAGGTGAGGATCCTAGCAAGTGGAACTAGGGGGAAGGTTTGGGTTCCCTACCTCGAGATGAAGATCCAACCTCAAGGGCCCTTCTCGTAGGCTAGCAACCCTCCTCCTCCGAGCTCTGACGCTCCACAAGCCTTCTCCCACGAAATGAGCAAATCCTCTCCCTTGAAGAGCATCCATTGCATGCCAAAAGAGAGGAAGAACAGTGAGAGAGGGAACAAGCAATGGATAACACTCAAGATCAAACAAACCACATCAACCTACCTTGCAAGATGGTCAACCACCTCCTCCCAAGCCTCCACGGAGCTCCCAAGCTTCAGTTCGCCGGAGATAAGGCTTGCACAGAGCAAAGGGGCGAACTGAGGCTTGTGCTCTCGGCCTGAGCACTTAACCCTTTGAACATGAGAAGGCGACATGGGCCCCGTCGCCTTTAGTAACCCTGAAGGCGACATAGGGCATGTCGCTATCCTCTGCTCAACGGTCAAGTCGACCTGCGACATCGCCACATGTCAGCCATGCAGGCCTGACACCAGAAGGCGACATAGGACCTGTCGCCTCCTTACTGCCAGATGCTGACATCTGTCAACCCTCTTCAGACAACTACACGACGAGGGTGCATGCGGCTGGCAGCAAAGAGAGAAGGCGACATAGGGCCAGTCGCCTTCCCAACTGGAAGGCGACAAGCCACATGTCGTCTTCAGAAGGCGACATACCCTGTGTCGCCACCCTTGATGGAGGGCGACTGGTCAGGGTAACATGGGATGTTACAATCTAACCAACAAAAAAAAGAATTTCATCCTCGAAATTCAGGGCGAAACCAGGGGAACAAAAGTAAAACAACGTACCTGTCACTCGAACAAGTAAGGAAACTGCTCCCGCATCTCGTCCTCACGCTCCCAAGTGGCCTCGCCACCAGCGCGGTGCTCCCAAACCACCTTGACGAGTGGGATACTCCTTCTGCGAAGCTGCTGCACTCTGCGGTCCACCACGCTGACTGGGTACTCCGGCACGGACAAGTCGGGGGCGACCTCAAGCTGCGAGTAGTCGAGCACATGCGACGGATCTGGCATGTACTTCCTCAGCTGTGAAACGTGGAAGATGTCGTGAACACCTGCCAACTCAGACGGAAGGGCTAACCGGTAAGCGACCTCGCCCACACGCTCCAGGATGGAAAAAGGGCCAACAAACCTCGGGCTGAGCTTGCCCTTCTTCCCAAACCTGAGAACGCCTTTGGTAGGCGAGATCTGAAGGAACACTCTGTCGCCAACCTCGAACTGAAGTGGTCTCCTGTGGACGTCGGTGTAGCTCTTCTGTTTGCTCTGCGCTGTCTGCAACCTCTGCCGGATCAGCCTCACTGAGTCTGCACACTGTTGAACTAACTCCGGACCCAGCAACTGCCTCTCGCCAACCTCGTGCCAGTGCAACGGTGTCCTGCACGGCCGACCATACAGAGCCTCGTAGGGCGCCATCCTGATGCTAGAGTGAAACCTATTATTATAAGAAAACTCCACCATGGGAAGGTGCGACTCCCACGTGCCACCCCAGTCTAGGCAACACGCTCTCAACAAGTCCTCGAGGGTCTGTATAGTTCGCTCAGACTGCCCGTCTGTCTGTGGGTGGTACGCCGAACTCAGCCTCAGCTCAGTGCCAAGTGCACGTTGAAAGCTGCGCCAGAAATGAGAGGTGAACCTCGGATCTCTATCTGAGACAATAGAGACCGGGGTTCCGTGCAAAGGCACCACTCTGTCCACAAACAACCGAGCAAGTCTGTCAACTGACCAAGCTGCTCTGACTGGAAGAAAGCGAGCGGTCTTCGTCAACCTGTCAACGATGACCCAAACGCTGTCATGCCCCTGAGAGGTACGAGGTAAGCCAGAAACAAAGTCCGTGGTGATATGCTCCCACTTCCACACTGGAATGGGAAGCGACTGCAACTCACCACCAGGATGCTGGTGCTCTGCCTTCACCTGTTGGCAGGTAAGGCAGCGCGAAACAAACTCAGCGATATCTCTCTTCATCCCTGGCCACCAAAAGAGTACCCTCAAGTCATGGTACATCTTGGTAGAGCCTGGATAAATAGAGTATCGCGACCGGTGAGCCTTGGACAGTACCTCCTCCCTGGCGTCCTCTGGAACGTAGAGTCTGCCTCGGAAACGAACCTCGCTGTCCTCGTCCAGTGCTACCTCGGGCAACCGCAACATGTCTGCCAAGTCCTCATCTGCACTCTGAGCCTCAAGCACCTGCTGAAAAATCCACGGACGAACGGTCAGGACATCTGCCACTGCCCTCTCCCGGAGGCTCGACGGTACAAACACACTCTGAGCGGCATCCTCCAGGAGTCTCCAGTGTCTAACCAATAAAGAACTCAGGTGGGCTCTCCTACTCAAAGCATCTGCCACGACATTAGCCTTCCCTGGGTGATAGGAAAGACTAAAGTCATAGTCCTTCAAGTATTCGAGCCACCTGCGCTGCCTGAGGTTGAGATCCCTCTGCGTGAAGACATACTGTAAGCTGCGGTGGTCGGTGAAGACCTCGAACACCTCACCGTACAAGTAGTGCCTCCACAACCTCAAGGCAAACACGACCGCTGCAAGCTCCAGGTCGTGCGTCGGGTAGTTCTGCTCATGCTTCTTCAGCTGACGAGAAGCATAGGCAACTACTCGACCGTGCTGCATCAACACAGCACCCAAACCAGTACCCGAAGCGTCTGTGTAGACAACAAAGCCTCCAGTGCCAGAAGGAACAACAAGGATCGGAGCTGAAGTCAGCCGACTCTTCAGCTCTTGGAAACTCTGCTCGCACTCTGTCGTCCACACAAACCGGGTCTCCCGCCTGGTCAAACGGGTCAAAGGCTCTGCAACTCTGGCGAAGTCCTGCACAAACCTCCTGTAGTAGCCTGCCAGCCCCAGGAAACTGCGAACCTCAGCAACTGAAGTGGGCTGGCCCTAAGAAACAACGGCCTCAACCTTGGCGGGATCGACCGCCACACCTGCACCAGAAACAACGTGCCCAAGGAAGTGCACCTCCTTTAGCCAAAACTCACACTTGCTGAACTTGGCATAAAGTTGGTGACTCCTCAAAGTTTGCAAAACCAGTCTCAAGTGAACCTCGTGCTCCTCCGCCGTCGCTGAGTACACCAGGATGTCGTCGACGAACACCACCACGAACCGGTCCAGGTACTCGTTGAAAACACTGTTCATCATCTCCATGAACGCTGCTGGGGCATTCGTGAGCCCAAAAGGCATCACGACAAACTCGAAGTGGCCGTAGCGGGTGCGAAAGGCTGATCTCGGAACGTCTGACTCCCGAATCCGCAACTGGTAGTAACCCGACCTCAAGTCGATCTTCGAGAACACTGAAGCTGTCTGCAACTGGTCAAACAAGTCATCGATCCTGGGCAAAGGATACTTATTCTTCACGGTAACCTGATTCAGCTGACGATAATCAATACACATTCTCAGGCTACCATCCTTCTTCCTCACAAACAACACAGGCGCTCCCCACGGAGAGCGGCTAGGACGAATGAAGCCCAACGCAAGCAACTCCTCTAGTTGGCGCTTCAACTCCCGCAGCTCCGCCGGCGCCATCTGGTACGGTGCCTTGGATGCAGGCATCGTCCCTGGAAGCAACTCAATGGAGAAATCTACCTCCCGCTCAGGCGGCAACCCAGGTAGTTCCTCCGGAAACACGTCAGCAAACTCACAAACAACCGGCACGTCAGAAACAACCAACTTACTCGAATCCGAGGCACAAACGGAAGCCAGGAAAGCAACACAACCGTCACGGATAAGATGCCGAGCTCTACAGAAAGAAACAAAGGGTCGGCGGACAGACCAGGTACCTCGGAAGCAAAGCACAGGTGCTCCAGGTAACTCGAACCACACGGTCTTCCACTGACAATCTACCAAAGCAGAGTGTGCCTCTAACGAGTCCATGCCCAAAATGGCATCAAAGTCGTGGAGCTGTAAGGCAAACAGTCTGGCTGGTAGTTGGTGGCCCTGCACCTCGACGGTGACACCCTCCAAGTAACCAAGGGTACGAACGAAGTCACCCGTCGGAAGCTCAACAGCTAGGTCGCAGGTCCGCTCCGGAGCAAACTCGGTCAAAGCAGCAAAGAACTCCTCTGAAGCAAAACAGTGCATAGCACCCGAATCAATCAAAACTCTAGCAGCTCTACCAAGGATGGGAATCGTACCGATGACCAGATTAGAGGCCTCCGCCTCCTCTATGGTGATGCTCATCACCCGACCGCGTCCACGACCTCGCTGAGGCTGCTGCTGCTGTTGCGGACGCTGCTGCTGCTGCTGACCCTGGTACAGATGCTGGCGCTGAGGTGGCTGGGGTGAACGGTATTGTGCCTGGGGTGCCTGCTGGTGCTGCTCCTGCTGCTGCCTCAACAGACACTCTCGCCTAAAGTGCCCCTCCTGCCCGCAGTGGTAACAACCCGTACCCTGCTGGCTCTGCTCTGCTCCCTGCTGGACGGACTGCTCTGCTGGAAACTACAAGGTCTGACGCCTCTGCTGCTGCGAGTGACGCCTGCCTCCACGAGTGAACAACTTCTTCAACTTTGAGGTCAGGCCAGCACCGCCTGTTCCCGAAGAGGAAGAAGAAGACACACTCCCCCGACTGCCTGCGGGGCGCTGGTACGGAGAAGATCTCCCTGAACCTCCACTCTGCTGTGGCTGAAACCGACACTCCCGCTTCAGGGCCGTAGCTCTCGCCACTGCTACTGACAAGGTGTCGCAGAGGTGACCAGCCATGGCCCACCTTAAGTCAGAACGTAGCCCGCTAATGAACCGCTCGGTACGAGCCTGCTCACTAGCTTCCACGTGGGGAACGTGTCGAAGTAGCTACAGAAACCTCTGATGGTACTATCCCACGGTTAAGTCTCCCTGGACTAACTCGTGGAACAAGTCCCTCCTCTCCCGGCAGACATAGTCGGGGAGGTACTCGCCGAGGAAGGCCTCAAGAAATTGCTGCCAAGAGATCTGCTCCAACCTCCTACCCTGAAACCTGGTCAGCCTCACTGCTCGCCACCACTCATGGGCTGACCCCTTCAGCTGATATACTGCCAAACGAACCTGATCCAACTCTGCACAGTCCATGGTCTCGAAGGTGCGCTCGAGCTCATGGACCCAACTCTCTGCTCTATCCGGATCGCGGTCGCCTGCAAACGTAGGAGGTCGAAGACGAAGGAACCTCTCCAGAAGCACAGTGCGGTCCTCAGGTGCTGCTGCTGCTACTGGAGTCTGCTGCCGAACTACGGGTGGTACCTCTGGCTGAACCGGTGCTACCTGCGGGGTCGGTGGTGGCTGCTCCTTTGCTGCCGTCTCTGCAAACTGCAGACCTCCTGCTGGCATCTGCTGGTACGGCTGGTACTGCTGCTGCGGAGGGTACTACCAAGGACCCTGAAACATCGCTCTCCACCACTGCTCCATGACGGCCGACGGGGGCGCAGGTGGGTACCACTGCTGCTCCTGCTGCTGCTGCGGTCCTCCTTGCGGCAACGGGTCGTCAGGCTGCTCGAACTGTTGGGGCTGAGCACCAAACGACACCTGTTCGGCAGCAACCGAACTGTCCGACTCAGTCTCTTGACGCTCCACCAAGTTATGAGCCTGCCTGCGAGTGCGTGGAGGCATGATCTGCAAAACAGCCAGATTTGGTTATTGACACTTAAGACTCCGACGGCTAGCAGTGTTCACTTATACTTCCTAAGGGACTTTACGTCATTACTCATTTCCACCACAAGTCTTGATAGACCCCTTGCTCTGATACCACTGTAACGGCCCCGGCGCCCGGGTCCCCGGCTCCCACCAAGGATCCGACCGTCGGCACCGCTGCCCACGGGTCCGGAGACCCGGAAGGGCTAACAGATCGGTCTAACGAGATATGTGACGGAAGGTAAGTAACGACAAACGTACTAAAGATGTACCAACTAGTGCAAGAAGTAGTCTAACACAAAGTGCAAGTCTAGTACAAGTCCCAAAGTAGTAAAAGTACAAGTGCAGAACGGAAAAGGAATAACATGTCCCTTAGGGGCATACCCCGAGGGTGAAGTACAGAACTGGGGGAAACACTGCCACTAGAGACGCCGACTACTGCGGGCCCGTCTCCTCGCTATGCCGCGGAGGGAACTGCTGTGAAGTCTCACCTGCAAAACAGGGAGTGAGCTTCACGAAGAAGCCCAGTAGGGACTACCAATCTCCCACTGGTTCCACAAGCATAAATATATAGACTAGTGAGATATTTAAATAAAACAGTAAAGTCTAATCTACTAAACAGAGTAAAGTGTGAAAGCGTGAAAGAACTACACAGTCGTCGGTCTAAGCCACTAGGCGGAACCGGAAAACCCGTGTAAACCAAGGCACCACAAGAACCTAGCTGTAAACACAGACAACGAACTGCCTGGACAAGCACACTAGCTACAGTACACTACTCTAGTCAGCTGGTCAGGAGAGCCACGCGTCTTACCCTCGACCAACGGTCCATGTCTTACACCTCCCGTCGGAGTGAGACGCGGAACCACAAGTAACCACAAACTGCCGTAGTCTGGCCGAACTACGGTCCCACGCCTGACACCTCTAGGTGGTACCGGAACCACGTAGAGTGAGGCAGTGAGAACGGACTAGCTGAACTGTGCCGTACGAGTCACACACTACCGGCGTCCCAGTCTCAGCTAAGAGAGCTCCACAAACGACCACGTCGCTGTCCCATCGTTTTCCCCTACTGCTACCAAAGTCAACGACTCGAGCAAACCCCGCCGCCTGGAGCAACACCCTCTGACACAAGCGCGCGGGAACCGGGGGTCCCAGGTAACGGTAACAACCTGTCTCGCGGACAAGCCCTCAAGTGCCTAGCACCAGGCGAAGAGAGAGAGTAGCAGTAGCACTGTACTAGGAAACAGCACAAGTGCCAAGAAAACCGAGTCGCAGCGGAAGCAAGACGCTGAGCAGGTTGCCAAGTCCCTTTTCTGACTGAGAAGGCGACAGGCCTGGTGTCGCCTTCAGGAAGGCGACACCTAGGCCGGCGCAACCCTACTCATCTGGTTGCCACATAGGCTATGTCGCAACCAGGTCAGTGCTCCAGAACAGACCCTGGAACCGGAACGGGGAAAAGCAGGCAGAAGGCGACGGCTCCCATGTCGCCACCAAGAAGGCGACATAGGTGCTGTCGCCTTCAGGAGTTCCTGAAGGTGACACATCGATGTGTCGCCACCTGGGTGGCGACACCAAAGGTGTCGCCTTACCAGGGTGCAACACACCGAGGCTCTCTTCTTCAGGGCCTCAACCACACTACAATCACAACCGCGGGGAGGGAACACATGTAGGCTATTAAACATGGTTCTAAAGAGCTCAAACCACCCTCTAGAAACCCCAACAAGCATGCACAATAACCTACACTCACATGCATGTCACTTAACATGGAGAACCCTCAAACCCAAGCAACCATTGCATGCAAATCACCACACAACCACATCCATAACCAAAGCATGAAAACAACCTAGAATGCAAGTTCTAGGCTTGGAAGAGGTGAGGATCCTAGCAAGTGGAACTAGGGGGAAGGTTTGGGCTCCCTACCTCGAGATGAAGATCCAACCTCAAGGGCCCTTCTCGTAGGCTAGAAACCCTCCTCCTTCGAGCTCCGATGCTCCACAAGCCTTCTCCCACGAAACGAGCAAATCCTCTCCCTTGAAGAGCATCCATTGCATGCCAAAAGAGAGGAAGAACAGTGAGAGAGGGAACAAGCAATGGAGAACACTCAAGAGCAAACAAACCACATCAACCTACCTTGCAAGATGGTCAACCACCTCCTCCCAAGCCTCCACGGAGCTCCCAAGCTTCAGTTCGCCGGAGATAAGGCTTGCACAGAGCAAAGGGGCGAACTGAGGCTTGTGCTCTCGGCCTGAGCACTTAACCCTTTGAACATGAGAAGGCGACATGGGCCCCGTCGCCTTCAGTAACCCTGAAGGCGACATAGGGCATGTCGCTATCCCCTGCTCAACGGTCAAGTCAACCTGCGACATCGCCACGTGTCAGCCATGCAGGCCTGACACCAGAAGGCGACATAGGACCTGTCGCCTCCTTACTGCCAGATGTTGACATCTGTCAACCCTCTTCAGACAACTACACGACGAGGGTGCATGCGGCTGGCAGCAAAGAGAGAAGGCGACATAGGGCCAGTCGCCTTCCCAACTGGAAGGCGACAAGCCACATGTCGTCTTTAGAAGGCGACATACCCTGTGTCGCCACCCTTGATGGAGGGCGACTGGTCAGGGTAACATGGGATGTTACACCATGTCTCCAATCTCATAGGTTTTCCCAAGTCTAGCCAATCCATTTGTAATATCTGTGAATCAACTGAACATTTGAGTTATGAACTCACCTGATTGCATCTGAAATCTTTCATATTGTGTAACAAGAATATCAATTCTTGTCTCCTTTACCTTGTCTATGCCTTCATAGGTAATTCTGAGCTTTTCCCACATCTCCATTGTGGATTTGCAGGTTGAAACTCTATTGAATTCCTTTTTGCTTAGTGCATAGCACAGAATACTCTTAGCCTTACAAATCAAGGAAATCTTTTTCCTGTCATCATCTGTCCACTGAGCTTTCTCATTTGTGACCAAGAGATCACTTTCTTCTACTATTGACCATATTTGATAGTCGTGACCTTGGAGAAAGTACTCCATTCTGGTCTTCCAATAAGCATAATCTTCACCATCGAAGAGAGGGGGTCGGTTGACAGACTGACCTTCAATGTTACCTTGGGCTGCCATGGATCTTTACTCTTCAGATCGTTGGATCTTCTTCTTTGTCAAAGAGACTAGCTCTGATACCACTTGTTGCCCAGTCGACGAGCCCAGAGGGGGGGGGGTGAATGGGTCTTTTAAAAAATTATTTGATTTGTACCTGAACTTAAAACATTCACACGAGGACGATCTTCAATGAAGGTTAGTGGAAGATAGAATAAACAGTAAATGCACACACAAGAAATCAATCACACAACACACAGAGTTTACCCTAGTTCGGACCTCCTATCCTTAGGAGTCCTACGTCCAGTCCTTGAGCAATAACTCAGGATTCCACTATCTAAGGTATAGTCCCCTTATGGACACTACAACACCCAGCTCAGCTGGTCTTCCTTCACACGAAGGGAATTACAACACCTTGGATCCCCACCAGGTCTTCCTTCACACCAGAAGGGAACACAACACCCTGGATCCCCACCAGGTCTTCCTTCACACCAGAAGGGAACACAACAAAAAGAATAAGCAGGAATTCAAGCCCCTAGATCAAGCTTTAGCAAGACAAGATCTGAAGCTACTAGCACTGAGAGCAAATAATCTGAACAAGGCACTCTCTTAGAACTACACTGGCTCTCTTAGGATTTCTATTACAGCACAGAGAGTAAAGAGCTAAAGACACACTAGAATTTGAATTCTTGGCTCTCGGATTCTTTCAGAAGATCTGCAATGCTTGTGGTATTCGATAGTAAGTCTCTCTCTTCCGTATATTACTTTTGGAGCTGCTATCTTGAATTTATATCTCCAATTTGAAATGTAGTCGTTGAAGTAACCGTTGTCTCTTTGTTTGATAGACGTTAGACTGATTGAGACTTGGAAGCTTCTAGTCAACAGACTTTTATCCATTTGTGCACACAAAGAGATAGGATCTTCTGGCGTCTATATGGTCCGACGTTGTATAACAAAATATCTTTAGGACCCTGCATATATTAAATGCTAGAACAGTAGACAGCTAGGCTGTCTCTTGTTGTCAGTAAACGTTGATGTGAATATTCACCAAGAATAGTAATTCCATTTTGCTATATTAAAAATATGTTAGCAGAGTATGCACAATAATGGAAAGATCTCATCTGCATGCATGCAGAGATGCGTTCTGTCTTCATTAAATGCACAATAGTCAGACATATATGTGAAGACTTTGACTATTCAACGCTTTTCAGAAATAAGATAAATATCAAGTCGATATAAAACATAATGTCGTTGCCTATATGACTTATGAAATCGTTATGATCAAGTGTTTACTGAAGAAATCGTTATGAGCACTTAACAAGTCGTTATAGAAAGCAAATCGTTGTATTCATTAAAGGAATCGTTATGAATACTGAAGAAATCGTTATAGAAAACAAATCGTTGTATTCATTAAAAGGAATTGTTATGAATACTGAAGAAATCGTTATAGAAAGCAAATCGTTGTATTCATAAATGGAATCGTTATGAATACTGAAGAAATTATTATAGAGAGCAAATCGTTATGAGCGCTAAAGAAATCGTTACACGAAGCAAATCATTATGAGCGCTAAAGAAATCGTTGTGAGCGCTAAAGAAATCGTTGCGCAAAGCAAATCGTTATGAGCGCTAAAGAAATCGTTGTGAGCGCTAAAGAAATCGTTGCGTAAAGCAAATAGTTATGAGCGCTAAAGAAATCGTTATGAGCGCTAAAGAAATCGTTGTGAGCGCTAAAGAAATCATTGCGCAAAGTAAATCGTTACGAGCGCTAAAGAAATCGTTATGAGCGCTAAAGAAATCATTGTGAGCGCTAAAGAAATCGTTGCGCAAAGTAAATCGTTACGATTGGCAGATCATTGCGACGTCTTAGGAAATCGTTGTGATGACTTAAGGAATCGTTATGGTATCGATTTCTTAACAAATCGATGCGATCACTTACCAAATCGTTATGGAAGGCAAATCGATGTGATTTTCAACAGAAGTCGATGTGGACTTAGAGAAATATCATCTTGACTTTGTTAAAGCTTCAGAAGGGTAATACTTACCAATATTGGCTTGTTGGTGTATTTCCTGTACTTGGACTTCATAGAATATGTGTTAGAGAACTTTTGATAGGGTTTTGTTAATCACCAAAATAATTATGTAATTAATTAAAATTATATGGAGATGGACTGATCATCATAGATGTTGGCTTATCTTGTTCGAACTGAAACCTCTTTAGTAGCTTCTTGACGTAGTTCTCTTGATTGATGAAGAAGCCATCTTCATATTGTTTGACCTGCAAGCCATGGAAAAATTGTAACTCTCCCATTAAACTCATCTCAAACTCACTGTGCATGTGTTTTAAAAAATTTTCACACAGTGAGAGGTTGGTTGAGCTAAAGATAATGTCATCCACATACACTTGAATAACAATTATATGGTTGTGAACACATTTTGTAAAAAAGTTTGGTCCACCTTATCTCTGAAGTAGTTTTTACTAACCAGAAAATTACTCAATCGGTCATACCACGCTCTTGGTGCATGTTTCAAACCATAAAGAGCTTTGTGCAATTTGTAAACATGGTTAGATTTGTCAAGAATTTCAAATCCAGGTGGCTGTGAGACAAAGACTTCTTCTTTGATGTAACCATTTAGAAAGGCAATTTTGACATCCATTTGAAACATTTTAAATTTGTTGGAACATGCATATACTAACAATATTCTTACTGCCTCTAGTCTAGCTACTGGTGCAAAGGATTCTTCAAAATCTACCACAAATTCTTGATTGTACTATTTTGCAACCAGTCTAACATTATTACAAACAACCTTGCCCTCTTCATTTAGCTTGTTCCTAAACACCCACCTTGTTCCAATTATTAACATTTCCAGGGTTTCAGGGACTAAGCTCCATACATTATTCATCTAAAATTGACCAAGTTCTTCATGCATGGCATCTATCCAAGAGTTGTCTTTTAGAGCTTCTTCAATGTTTTTAGGTTCCACTTGAGAAATAAATGCTAAATGATCTTGTTCAACAATATTTCTAAAGTGTGATCTTGTTTGAACTCTATCATTTACATTCCCAATTACATTTTCAAGTCGATGATCTCTTGAATACTTGACATTTGTAAATGTTGGTTCACT
Source organism: Colocasia esculenta (assembly GCA_014218235.1). Taxonomy (NCBI): domain Eukaryota; kingdom Viridiplantae; phylum Streptophyta; class Magnoliopsida; order Alismatales; family Araceae; genus Colocasia; species Colocasia esculenta. Next base: position 17,974,163 of record CM024759.1, read on the forward strand.
TTATTGATCTTCTTTAGATCTGTCGACAGCCTCTGAATACCTGACATTTGTTATTGTTGACTCACTTTGTTGATCTTCTTCAGGTCTGTCGACAGGTGCTTGTCAACTGGTTCTTCCAGTATTTCACCTTCATCATCATCATACCTTTTAGAAGTTCATATGGGGTTTTCTTCATGACAGGTCTTACCATGGCTCTATTCAGTATGTAGCATGACGTGTTCACAGCTTCTGCCCAAAAACTCCTTGAGAGTTGACTTTCCACTAGAAGTGTGCGAGCCATTTCCACCAAGGTTCTGTTCTTTCTCTCCACTACTCCATTTTATTCTGGGGTTCTTGGAGAGGAAAATTTATGTTCAATGTCTTGGTTCCTGTAGAAATCAAAAAATAGATTATTATCAAACTCTCCTCCATGATTAGTACATATTGAGCATATTTTGTTTATGTTTCCATGCTCAAAATTTTTTAGAGCTTCATTTTTGTGAGCAAGAAATTTGACCAAAGTGAACCTAGAGAAATCATCTACAATGACAAAGCTAAAATGTTTGCCATTAAGACTAAGTGTTCTTGTAGGTCCAAAAAGGTCCATGTGAAGCAATTCAAAAGGTTTTGAAGTGATTATTGGTGCATTAGATTTGAAAGATTTTCTAGTTTATTTTCCATGTGCACATGCATCACAAAAGCTCAAGTCCTTGTTAAAGTGAATTTCAAGAAGTCTATTTACCAATTTCATTCTCATGATTTTGTTCAGAACATTGAAGCTTGCATGGCCTTGCCTGCGATGCCATAAAAAAAGTTGATCCTTTTTGTTTGCAACAAGGCACAAGTTTTTATTTTTTGATTCATCTAGATCAACTAGATAAATGTTATTGATTCTTTTTCCAGAGAATTTAACACTACCAGATTTTTTATCAATGATTTGACATGCTTCTGAATCAAAGATAACTTTATGGCCCTTATCACACAATTGACTGATGCTCAGTAGATTATGATTGAGACCATCAACTAGCAACACATTCTCAATGGAGTTTGAAGCATTCTTACTTACCTTACCCGTGCCAATTATTTAGCCTTTATTGTTACCTCCAAAAATCACTTGTCCACCATCTTTTTTCAATCAGTAAGCAAAATTTTTCTTTATCTCCCGTCATGTGCATCGAGCAGCCACTGTCCAAGTACCACTCATTTTGATTTTGGGTTGCTAGGCATTCCTGCAATGACAAATCAGAAAAAGAGTTTTGGTACCCAAATTACTTTAGGTCTCATTCTTTTATTCATGCCAGAAAGTAAATGCTTAGGAATCCACAATTGTTTGCATTTCATCATGCTTAGTTTATTCCAGCATTGTCATTCAGTATGACCAAGCTTTTACAACAGTTACATGATGGAGTTTGAATTTTTGAAATTCTTTTGTTGTTGTATTTAACCTGTGAATTCTTTTATCCTTTATGCAGTTTTGATGGTTAGGATCTGTCAATAGATTTCCATACTTGTCGACAGTTCAGTTTCTGACTTAAGTACTTGTCGACAAGTGCTCTTGCTTGTTGACCAGTCAGGTTCTTTTGTTTGTTCTTCAGATCTTTATTTTTAACATGAACTTGTTTATTTACACTTGGATTGCACTGAACAAAGGATGTGACCAATTTTTGTTCAAGTTTCTTTTGATTTTCTGTTTGAAGTCCAAGTCCATGTCTAGTTATGTTTGACTTAACTCCTAAAACAACATCAAGGTTTTCCTTTCCCTTGACAAATCTTCATTCTTTCCTTTTAGTTTCTTTTGAACTTCTTCCATTTTCTTCTGAATCTTTTGATTCTCATTTTGAAGTGTTTCAACAGATTCATTTAGAGTTTGTTTTTCTTTTTCATTCTTTTGAAGCTTTTCTTTCATGCAGTCCATTTCAACAAGGTAATTTTCTTTTTCATTTTTTAGTAACTCTATTTTTTTGTTCAGAATTGCAACTTGTTTATCAATGTTTGGGTTATATACCAGGTTGTTGATTTTCATTTTCAGGGTTTTATTTTCAGATCTATATTCACAGAATTTTTTGAACAACATGGTATAAGTCTCTTCCCATTCTTCACCTGTGTAACTTTCAAAGGAAAAGTTTACCTCATTGGAGTCATCACTCATTGTCATCAAGCACTGGATTTTCTCATCATCAGAGTTGTCTTGATCACATTCATCTTCGTCTTCATCACTCTATGTTGCCATCATGGCTCTAGGGTTCTTGTATGTAGATTTCTTCTTTATCAGCTTCCTTTTGAGCTCTGGGCATTCACCTCTCATGTGCCCCTCTTTCTTGCATTCATAACAAACAACTATGTCATTTTTATTGTTTGTATCAAATTTGTTTGCAAAATCTCTTTTAGGAGGGGTTTTGAAGTTACCTGGCCCCTTCTTTTTGAACTTGAGAAATCTCCTGAATTGTCTAGTCAGCATGGCCATCTCATCATTTTTTCTTTCACTAGACGTTTCAGTTTCATCATTTTCTTGTTCAATTTCTTTCTTAGAACTTGATGAGGCTTTATTGGAAGCTTTCAATGCAATTGATTTTCGTGGAATGACCTCATATTCTTTTCTTTTTAAGTTGATTTCTAGGTCATCAATGATCCTATCAATTCATCTAATTGCATTGTGGACAGGTCTTTAGAGTCCTCAATGATTGTGGCCTTAGTGTGCCAGGCAGATGGAAGAGATCGAAGTATCTTCCTCACTAAGTCACTTTCACTGTATTCTTTCTTGAGACTTTTAAGACCATTTATGATTATCATGAAATGAGCAAACATGTCTGAGAGAGTTTCATCATTGTTCATTTTGAACATTTCATATTCAGAGACAAGTATGCTAGCTTTGGTTTCCCTTACCTCAGACATACCTTCATAAATGAGTTCGAGTTTGTCCCACATCTCCTTTGCAGATGAGCAAGTGGAGACTCTCGAGTACTCCTTTGGATGCACGGCACATTGTATCATATTCATAGCACTCCAATTCAGATTTGCCCTACGGATTTGCTCTCTTATCCAGGTGTCCTCATCAGCAGGTAGTTTATAGGGTCATTTGCTCACTATTTTCCATAGTCTAAGAAATAACTGCATTCGATTTTTCCAATAAGTATAATCAGTTTCGTCAAAGAAGGGAGGCCTAAACACTAAGTGTCCTTCAGCCAAAAAACATTTGCTAGTATTCATTGTGCAGAATCTCTCATGATTGTTAGATCAAGCAATTAAAGCTATGAAATCGAAGAAACCTGGCTCTGATACCAATTGTTGAGTATGCAGAATTAGTTGTAGCGGGAATCTAGAAGGGGGGTTGAATAAATTACCACAAATTATTAGCAAACAGACCTAACTTTTAAGATTAAGATAGATTGTGGAAAGCTCATGAGGATGTAGACCAAGTTTTAGTCTAAATGTGTGTGTAGAATGGGTGCAGAAGATTCGCAGTATGAACAATATGAGATCAAGTTATCGTGCCTATTAAACATCTAGTGGTAGATCAAGGCAAACCACATGACACGATGATTTCAGGTGGTTTGGATTACACAACTCGTGTATCCTATGTCCACCGTCCACACACACACACGCCAAACTACTTATCAAGCAAGTTCAACACTACAACCACACACACACGGAATTTGAGATGAACAAGATCTCAGATCAACCCACACACATGCGGATTGAGCATAAGGATTGCTCAAACCAACATCACACACGCGAAGTGAAAAGATAAAGTGCAGGAAGAGTTCAGAGTGGAGAAAACAGATTGAATAGATGAACTCTTCGAATCCTCCGTCCTAATGATCTTCAAACTTCAAGTCGTAGATGATCCGATGTTACTGCATAAAGCCTTGAGGACGAATCTGCTTCAAACTTGTCTTCTTGGAAAGATCTTCTTGTTGTTGAGGCTTGAATCTTGAAGCAAAGCTCTGAAAACCTTCTTTTGGTTCTCCTAGGCTTGGGATTTGATGTGGAGGCTGCTTGCTGCGAAAAGGAGGCCAAAAGATCTATATATATGAGTGTCCTGGTCTCACACAACTCTTGGGATTCGTGAGAGAAGAAGACGCCCTAATAAAGATCACATGTTTTTCACATATTGTGACTTAACTAGCGCCTGTCGACAGATGCCCATCGGCTGTCGACAGATACTGCAACACATGTCTTCCAGAACTGGATTTCTGAACCATAGGCTGGGCTATCGACAGATGCAACCTGGTTGTCGACAGCTGCTGCTTATCTTCATTTTCCAGAAGCCTTCAGATGAAACTCTTTAGTGGCTGTCGACATGTGAGTCCTAATCTGTCGACAACTGCTGTTTTCTTTGGTTTTCCAGATCATGGTTGTTGGAAGGACTTTAGTGGCTGTCGACAAGTGCAGTGGTGCTGTCGACAGTTGTTGCTTGAATTCTTCTATCCATAACCTTTTTTGCTTAAGGTTTCTTAATGTTGTGCACTTCCTTTTTCATGTAATTTTCTACAAGGAAAAAGTTTCAAATTAGATATCATGTAGGCATATGTCTAAGACATTTTGTCATGATGGCATGTCATTTTATCATTGTGTCATTTTATCACATTGTGTCATCATCAAAAACATACAATTACTATGAATGTCATGCAAGCATAACTCAATAGGGCTCAAAATTTAAAAGAGATTAAAATATCCGGCTCAAATTCGTATAAAACCGGGCCGGGCCACCGGGCCTTCGGGCCGGCCCGGCCCAATTGACACCCCTAGCATATATTAATGAATATAGCACATATGCTATTCTATTACAAAATGTGTTTCAGTAATAGTGCATAGGTCAGTGAATTTACACTATATATGACTGAATCTTGAGTAGATATGAGTGGTTAGTCACTATATACAAGTGAAAATTTAACTTATGTTCAAATATTACTTTATTATAAGAAGTATTTTAGTAATAGTTCATGTGTCAGTAAATTTATAATATGTGTAAGTGAATTTTAGATATATATGAGTAAATGTTTATTATATGTAAGGGAAAAGTTTAGATGTTATTTCATTGTAAGGTGTTTCACTAAAAATATATATGTCAGTGAATCTAAACTATATATATACATATGTATAAATTATTTATACATATAAATTATACCGCTAATATATCCAACTCTATATATTTATATATCATATGTATAAATTAGATCATATGTATAAATTATATCGCTATATATATATATCATATGCATATATCATACGCAACACCAAGACATAACCAAAATTAAAAAAGAAAGATATATAATAATAATAAAATAAAAAATCCAAAAGCGATTCTATATGTATTCAATATATATATGTATATATATATATCCAACTCTATATTTATATATATATATATACATATATGTATATCATATGTATAAATTATATCTCTTATATATCTAAATATTTATAATTAAGTATCTTCTTTATACAATTTAAATAAATAGTTAAATGTAAGGATATCTCTGGATATTAATATGAAGTCTTTTTTAAAAATAAATATAAATACAACTAATTTAATTTCAATATATCACTTTATATCAATGTAGAAAATTTAATGTGATACAACAAATGATAATAAAAGGTGAGATGACAGTGGTGGAGATGCGTGATAATAGATGATAATTGATAAGTGGTAATAGAGATCATATGCTAATAACTTTGTATATTATAAGAAGTCTTACATACAGTCACATATGACATATATTAATGAATCTGTAGAATATATTAGTGAATATAGCACATATGTTATTCCATTACAAAATGTGTTTCAGTAATAGTGCATAGGTAAGTGAATTTACACTATATGTGACTGAATCTTGAGTAGATATGAGTGAATAGTCACTGTATATAAGTGAAAATTTAACTTATGTTCAAATTTATTATAAGAAGTATTTTAGTAATAGTGCATGTGTAAGTAAATTTATAATATATGTAAGTGGATTTTGGATATATATGAGTAAATCTTTATTATATGTAAGAAAAAATTCAGATGTTATTTCATTGTACGGTGTTTCACTAAAATATATATGTCATTGAATCTAAATTATATGTGAATGAATCTTGAGTATATATATGTGAATTATGTTATATGTATGTGACAAAGTAATTTATGTTTATATGTTATTCTATTATAATAAGTGTTTCAAGAACAATGTATATATCACTGAATATATAGTATATGTGAGTAAATATAGACTATCTATGACTGAATCATTATATATGTAATTGAAAAACTAACTTATATTTAGAAATTATTTCATTATAAGAAGTTTTCAATACCAGTACATATGTCAGTGAATCTATTGTATATATGAGTGAATTTTAAATATATATGCATGAGTCATACTATATGTGAGTGAAAAACTAACTTATGTTTAGATGTTATTTTATTACAAAAAATCTTATAATAACAGCCCATGTGTCAGTGTATTTACACTATATGTGAATGAATTTTGAGTATATATGACTGAATCGTATTATATGTAAGTGAAAAATTAACTTTTGTTCAGAAGTTATTTCATCATAATAAGTATCTCAATAATAATGCATATGTTAATGAATATACAGTATATATAAGTGAATCTTAAGTTTATATGAGTGAATTGTACTATATCTAAGTGCAAAACCAACTTATGTTCATAAGTTATTTCATTACAAGTGTTTCAATAACAATGCATATGTTGGTGAATATATAATATATATGAGTGAATATTGAGTGCAGATAAGTGAATCATACTCCATGGAAGTGAAAAACTAACTTATATAATTCAGAAGTTGTTCCATTACTAGGTGTTTTAATAACAGTGCATATGTTAGTGAATTTACACTATATATGAGTGAATCTTGAGTATACATGAGTGAATGATTACTATATGTAACTTATGTTCAGAAATTATTCCATTAGATAAGTGTTTCAATAACAATGCATATGTTAGTGAGTTTAAAGTACATGTAAGTGAAAATTAACTTATATTCAGAAGTTATTTAAATACACTAATTGTTTCAATAATAGTGCATATGTCAATGAAGTTATAGCATGTATATATATATGTGTGTGTGTGTGTATGTGAATCTTCAATATATATGAGTGAATCATTATTATATCTAAGTGAAGAACTAACTTGTGTTCAGATGTTAATCTATTACAAGATGTTTCAATAACAGTGCATATGTCAGTGAATCTACAAAATTACATGTGAGTGAATCTTGAGCATATATGAGTGAATTGTTACTATATGTGAGTGAATGACTAACTTATGTTCAGAAGTTATTTCATTACAAGAAATATTTCAACATATATTAGTGCATGTGTTACTGAATCTACAACATATGTGAGTGAATCTTGATCGTATATTCGTGAATTATTACTATATATGAGTGAAAAACTAACTTTGTTCAGAACTTATTTCATTAAAAAAAGTGTTTCAATAAAAGTGCATATATCAGTGAATTTATAATATATATAAGTGAATCTAGAGTATATATAAGTGAATCGTTATTTTATGTAAGTGAAAAACTAACTTAATTGAGAAGTTATTTCATTACAAGAAGTGTTCCAATAGTGGTGCATATGTCAGTAAATCTATAATATATGTGAGTGCATATAAAGTGTTTATGAGTGAATTTATACGATATGTAAGTGGAAAATTAAGTTATGTTCATAAGTTATTTTATTATAAGAAGTGTTTCAATAACAATACATATGCATGAGAATCTAATCTTGAGTGTATATGAGTGAAATTTATACTATGTATAAGTGAAAAACTAACTTATGTTCAGATGTTATTCTATTATAAGAAGTGTTCTAGTAATCATATTGTTGTCTCCATGTGCAAAATGATGTTTTGAGGTTGACAAAATGAGTTTGTGTTGAAGCATATGGCCATTTGTATTTTATGGATTTTATGTGGACTTATGTAAGATTCTCATTATCAATTTACCTTGGTTTTAATTTCATATACAAATAAGCCCTACAAGGCTTACATGGTGTCAAGAGTTCACAAACAAGAGGCCAAGGTGAGTGTTTAATCTTTTCAGATGTAAGAATTCAAATTGACTTGAGTTCTGCACTTTTGCAGGAAATCAGTTGACTGACCCAGGGGAATCGGACGACCGACCTAGCCAGTACCATTTGGCACTACAATAGCCAGGAAATCGGATGATCAAATTGCAAGAGTCGGTCGACCGATTACATCAAGACCAATCGTTTGATGATCCAGGCGAAAATTGGAAGACCGATTTGGCAAATTCGGTCAACCGATAATGAGAGGCCAATCGATTGTAGAAAAGGCCAATCAATTGAAGGAAAAAGCCCAATCGATTGCTCAATCGATTGATGACTAAGTACAAAATCGGACGACCAATTTGAGGATTTTAGTCGACCTGATAATTTCGGTTGACCGATTTAGAAGAAATGAAGGGCCAGTCGAAGCTAAGTCTAGAATTGGATGACCGATCTGGTAATATCGGTCGACCGACTCCGAAAATTCAGTTTCCTTTTTGTATTGGACTCTTTCCTATTTTAGATTTGCACGAGTTTATCTTTTGATCTACGACCAAGATGAAGTCCTTAGGTCCTGGGTATAAAGGAAGAGATCGTCCTTTGTGTGTAAACAACACATACATCTTTGGAGAAGAGGTTTTTGCAGCCAGCTAGGTTAAAGGATGTACAGGCGAGCCAGAACGACTTCCAGGCCTTCTCCTCAAGTTTTGCAGATTCAAGTTGAAGCTTTGGACGTCAAGTATGATCTGCAACCATAGTGCAATGTCCAAGGAAGCTGGTGCAACTGCTTGACTTCTACTCCAATGTTTCTCAACAATGTAAATAGGGGAAATCTGAACTTTGTGTTTCTACTTCTTTCTCTTATTCCTTGACTTGAGAAACTTCTCACAATGTTTATTTTACATATCCATGTGTGTGTGAGGGTTTTGACAGCGAGGCCTTGTCGCTATTTAGACGTGTGTGTGTCTCTCTCTGTGTGTGTGGAGGGGTTGTACTATATATCTCCAGCCAAGTTCAGTGTAGTGTGTTGCCACCTCACATCTGTGAGGAGTGGACGTAGCCACACAATCCTTGTGTGGCTGAACCACCTAAACAACTACGTATTGTGGTTTGTTTCATTTTCCTCTACCTCTTCTACTTACGTTGTTGGTTTGTGATAATGTGTTTGGTGTGATTGTCTTTGTTTGGTCTATTAAATTAGTTTAATTTTTTATGTGGTAGTCAAGCAATTCACCCCTCCCCTCTTGGTTGTACATTGCACACGTTCACTTCAATTGGCATCAGAGTAGGTTCTCTTTTCTAAAAGAGAGATCCTCATGTGCTATGGCAGACAAAGGGTACATAGTTGAAGGCCACTCAATCAACCGTCCACCATATTTTGATGGTAACAATTACACGTATTGGAAAAACTGGATGCATGTCTTTCTTAGAGCTCAGGACTATGAGATCTAAAAAGTGGTAAGCAAGGATCCATACGTTCTACCAGAAGAAGAAGAAAAGTGGACGGAAGATCATATTAAGAAATCCAAGACAAATTATAGTGCAATGAACATCATGCAATGTGCAATTCATCCTAATGAATATTCAAGTGTCTCCATGTTCAACTCTGCTAAAGGTATGTGGGACAACTTGAAACTTATATACGAAGGCACCTTGGAAGTTAAGGAAACCAAGACAAACATTTTGGCTTCCAAATATGAGCTGTTTTAGATGAAACCAGAAGAAACAATTTCTGAGATGTTTGCAAGATTTACCGCCATAACGAATGGCTTAAAGGCTCTTGGGAAAGAATACACCAACTCTGAATTAGTCAGAAAAATTCTTAGGTCACTACCTCTGGCTTGGCACACCAATGCAACTATTATTGAGGATTCTAAAAATATGGCAACTCTCTCACTTGAGGAGTTAATTGGATCCTTGATGACATACGAGCTTAACATTAAGAGATATGAGCCTGAAGTCAAAAAAGGGAAAGGAATTGTCCTTAAGACTGCATTAGTCTATCAGAAAAGCAACACTGATGAAGATAGTGATATGGATGGGGAAGAGGAGGAGTTAACAATGCTAGCCAGGAAGATGCGAAACTTCCTCCGCAAAAGGAAGTCATTCCAGAGCAACTCAAAGAAGCCAGTCAGAAGATCCTTCCCACAAAAAGGTGAAAGCAACAAAGAGAAGGAAGTTATTTGCTATGAATGTAAGAAACTGAGGCACATGTGAGGTGAGTGTCCTGAATTGCAAAAGAAATTCAAGAAAGGCAAGTTCAGGAAGATTAAGGCAATGGTGGCTACCTAGAGCGACGAGGACTTAGATACTTCATCCACTGATTCGAAAGAACATTCAAAAAATCTGTGTCTCATGGCTCATGGCAAGGAAGCTGAAGAGGTAAATGACAAAACTGAAAACTTTTCTTCAGAACAATGAGAATTAGTCTATACCTCTTTGTTTGAAAATTTTAAGAAAGTCAAATATGAAAAGAAAATGCTGAAAAATAAGATTAAATCCATTCTTCACAATGAAATACCTTGTTCAACATGCATAGCATAAAGAGTGAATCTGAAATCTTGAAAGAATATCATGATGTATTACTTGCTAAGGTTGCTCTATATGAATAGGAAATTGAATGTATGAATAGTGAGAAGGGAAATGAGAAAATTGTTCAATTTGAGAAAGAAAAATCTGAACTTAAAACTGAAATTGCCAAATTGCAAACTAAGTTGAGCACCTTTGAGAAAGAAATGATTTAACAAAAGGGTGATGTTTCTAGACTAATAAAGGGGAAACAAAATTAGATGAGCCCCTCTTAGTTCCAATGATTTTTGAGAGAAAGGGACTTGATTATAAACTTGACAAGAAAAAGGCTTTTTAGTGTAAAACTAAAACTTCATTTGTGAAAGAAACTGGCAATCTAAAATTCTTTTAAGCCTAACTATGCTAAAAATGCTCAATTCAATAAGAAAACAAATGTTCAAAGGGTCAACCATGTTGTTCACAATCACGCTAATTTCTCAAAGCCAACATCGCAAATGTCTAAATTTACTTTTTTTTATTGTGGTGGTAATGGTCATACCAATTTCATATGTCCTTTCAAAAGAAAATTTCAAAATATCAAACTGGTCTGAAGTAGAAAATATTTGATATCATCTTTGACTAACACCAGTAGACCTAAGAGGATTTGGGTACCAAAATCCAACTAGAATTTGTTTTTGTCTTTGCAGGTATGTCTCGAAGCTGAGAGCGACAAATGGTATCTAGACAACAGTTGTTCAAGACATATGAGTGGAGTGAAATCAAAATTCACAGAGCTTAAGCTGAAAGGAGGTAAGGTAACTTTTGGAGGTAAGGACAAAGATAAGCTCGTTGGAACATGTAAGATTGGAAAACACATTGAAAATATACTTCTTGTCCAAGGCTTAAACCATAATCTTTTGAGCATAAGCCAACAGTGTGATAAGGGGTACAAAATTTCTTTTGAAAAATCTCATTGTGCTATAATGGACAAGAATTCTAATGAAGTAAAATTCCTAGGTCAAAGAGTTAATAATGTTTATACTGTTGATTTGGACCTAATGGAATCTCAAAATCTCTGTTTCTTGGCTAATGATCATGAGAATGCATGGCTATGGCACCGTCGCTTGGGTCATACTAGTTTTGGAGTAATATCCAAACTATCTAGAATGAACCTTGTAAGTGGCTTATCTAAAATGAAATTTTAAAATGATAAGGTTTGCGAAGCATGTGCTAAAGAAAAATAGACAAGAATTTCTTTCAGAAAGAAAAATATTGTGAGTAGCACATACCTACTTGAACTCATTTATCTAGATTTATTTGGCCTAACCAAAGCATCTAGTTTTGTTGGGAAATCTTATGGATTTGTAATTGTTGATGATTTCTCACGCTTTACATAGATATTATTTTTCGCTAATAAAGATGCCTTAATGGAGTTTCAAGTGTGGTGTAGGAAAGTGTAGCACGACAAAAGATTTGCCATTACCCCAATACAAAGTGATCACAAAGGAGAGCTTGAAAATTTAGAATTCAAGTCCTTCTGTGATGAAAAGGGATTTTCTCATCAATTCTCATCACCAAGGACACCAGAGCAGAACGTTGTGGTTGAAAGGAAGAACATGACATTAGTAGAGATGGGACGAACTATGCTGAGTGAAAATGGTATTCTGCTGTACTTCTGGGCTGATGCGGTAAATACTGCAAGCTACATCATCAACCTCGCTATGGTAAGACCAATACTTAAGAAAACCCCATATGAGCTTTTCAAAGGTAGGAAACCTAATATCTCCCATTTAAGATCGTTTAGGTGTACTTGTTATATCTTGAATAATGGTAAGACAAGTTTAGGAAAATTTGATGAGAAAAGTGACAAAGTAATTTTCCTCGGCTATACCATAAACTCAAGAGCTTATCACGTATTCAACAATCGAACTCTTGTAGTTGAGGAAACTCCACATGTCATTTTCGTTGAATCTAATTTGAAGCTAACAATAGTGAACTTGTCTGATAATGATGCAGGGAATAAAAGCAGCAGACAAGGAAATTCTCCCTAAGAAAAAATAAAATCAAGTGAAGATGTACTTGATCCGTCAAATACCATGGAGAAAATTGAAGATCCACCACTTGAAGAACTTCAAAAAAATCCAATGGAGGACCCTGAACTTCCAAAGGAATGGAGATTCATGAAAGATCATCCTCTGAGTAATGTGATTGGTAATCTTGAAGACAATTTGAGGACAAGATCCTCACTGAGGCAAGTGGTAGATCAAGACTTAAATACTTTTATTTCTCAAGTAAAGCCTAAGAATGTGGACGAGGCACTGGCGGACGAATCTTGGATAACAGCTATGCACAATAAGCTGCACCAATTCCGCAGGAATGAGGTTTGGTCTCTAGTGTCCTGTCCTAAGGACCATTCCGTGATTGGAACCCATTGGATTTTCAAAAATAAATTGGATGAATCTAGAAATGGTAGTTAGGAACAAGATCCGATTTGTAGCTAAAGGGTATAGCCAGGAAATGGGCATTGATTTCGATGACTCATTCGCACCAGTGGCCAGGCTGGAAGCTGTCTGCATTCTTCTCTCTTATGCATGCTCATTAAATTTAAAGTTATACCAAATGGATGTAAAATCTATATTTTTTTAACGGATACATTAAAGAGGATGTGTATGTAGAGCAACCCCTAGGTTTTCAGAATGTGAATAAGCCTCATTATGTTTACAAACTTCATAAGGTAGTATGGGTTAAAATAAGCTCCACGGGCATGGTATGAATGGTTAAGTAATTTCGTATTGCATAAGAATTACAAAAGAGGTAAGGTAGACCAAACTTTGTTCACAAAAAACTCTGGTAAAGATATCATTGTGGTTCAAGTTTATGTTGATGATATCATATTTGGGTCAACTAACTGTCACGTCCCGACACTTAATATATCTATAAATGCCGAAACGTGAATGAATAAGAAATCAAGAGTAAATTTTGAACTAATTGAGCAAAAAATTGCTCGGGGCTTCACTAAATAAAAATAATTAACTATCATTCTACAAGTATTACATGATTCTCAATTTACAACTGCAAAGGTAGACGCCGCAAAGGTTGATCGCTCAGCACATAAATCCCGATGTCCTGCCTTCTAAAATTGTAAATTACCTGAGAAAAAGTAGGTATGAGCACTCTTGCCCAGTAGGATTTATCCTCCAAAATCAAAGAATATAATGGTTTACATGAATCAAGGATAATTGGGGTACAAGAAGGTAATAAGGATTGAGTACAAGTAATAGAAAAATGATACAATTAGATCATAGATGAAGTGAACCATGATTATCAAACAGTAATAAGCAGAAAGTAATATGCCAATGAACTGACATAAGGTGTCCATCAATGAAATAGCAAAGCACGAGTGTATATATAACCAATAATTCAAAAGGAAATAAAGACAGTGTATGTGTAGAGATGCCCTGTCCACTCCTCAAGCAAGCAATAAACAAACATGTTTCAACATAATTCATGGAAATGTCGACCAATCTAGCTTGTAGTGGTGTCATGCCAAACACCCTGGAGATCCATATCGCTCTGCACAGATTAAACGTATTCGGGTGCTCCTCCCAGGACTGGATTTTCCCCATTTGCACTGGCATTAAATCAAGAGAGAGTCCGAAGACCCATAAGTCCGTCATCCCATTTCCAATCTTGATCTACATACATGGTACTTGGGCACTCATTAAGAGTCAAGCATTTTTACAGGAAGTGGGGTTCTAGTAGTTAATGTTCCAAGATATTCAGAAGGTATAAGAATCAAGATAATTTAGGATGTCCAAGAATAATCCTAAAGTAATTGGAACTCAACATAATGAAGATCCCCAAATTGTCCTCATCATTTTATTCTTGTAAAAGATTCAAGTGGGGGTACACAAGTACTCAAGATCTCTCATAGAACAAAGATTCAGGATTCAATGCCAAAATCTACAGAAGGTTGTAGACATGTAGGAATCAAATATACTTGAGGTATTCAAAGACAATCCTTAATGGAATATGAATGACATTTGCATGATCTTTCTCAGAGATACAGTAGTTCGAGTCTAAGGGAATAAGTGAAATAACTAGTTGAGTTAATACCAAAGTGTCTTACCCTTGATTAGACATGAAACAAATCAATTTAAACACATTAGACAGGTGTATGTCGACAGCCAGGAAGTGGCTGTCGACAGCTACTGTCCTCCCAGAACCAATTTCTAGGGTCTGAACACTATTTATTGACAGACCAGAGTCGGCTGTGGACAGGTGAGGAACATCTGTCGACAGATGAGGAACATCTGTCGACAGCTACTGGTGGTTTTTGCATTGTCTGGGTTCTGGAAGCAGGAACCCTGTCGACAGGTAAGTGCTGGCTGTCGACAGGTGTGATCTAAACTTCCAAGAATCTGGTAAATCTACCACAGGAAATTCTACCAAGTGTTTCTATGAATCCTTACATGATTGACAACATCAAAAGGGTCTTGTTTTCAGTTCTAAATACTACTTTACATGAGGGAAACAAGTAGAACAATAGGAATATATTGTGGCATGGACACTTATGACAAGATGATATACTGGAAACATAACTCTTCCAAACCACATTCTCTTGTAACTAATAGGAAGATTTCTACAAACATGCTTGGACCTAACACGAATATTAGCTAAACATGATTACAAGGAATAGAAGAACAATTCTAAAGATGTTTCCAGAATCAGAGGCAAGTGTGGACATGGTCAAACACTTAAACATAGAGTTCTTCAATATGAGAGGAAGGCTAGAACAAAAAGAGGAGGTCTTTATGGTATGGATAGCATGGAAAGACTTCTGGAAGAAATAAAATTGCTTACACAAATTCTTTATGAGAATCTTTCTCGAATTTGGAAGGAAAGTCATATCAAATACATATATCAATAACCAAAGACATGAACTTCACTAAAGGCATGAACACAGTGAGAGAGAAAGACACTCCTATTAGCTTTACTGAACTCAAATCAAGATAATACTAAAATAGATGGTCTCAAGGGTTTTAATAGAAGAAGGAAACCAAAGGAAGGTGAGTTCTACAGAACATGAAACAAATAGTAAATATGGGTTTATACAAATGGAGAGACCATAAGCATGAAACAAGAGATGGAAGAAGAGTCGTAGGGAGGAACCTACCTGACTGGGAAAGGATGATGGTCCTTCTTCTCCTCAACGAAGGAGTCACAGCAGTAGGGAAGAAGAAGACTTGCTGTGGCAGCCACGACAAGTAGCAGCATCAGCTCCAACAGCAGCAGCAGGAGCAGTTGTAGCAATAGCAACCACAAGAGTTGCAACGACAGGAGTTGTAGCAACAATAGCTACGACAGGAGTAGCAACAAGGATACTGGGCATTAGGTGGAAAATATCCACACGATGGGTTCAAGGGTGGTTTTTATAACCTCCCAGGTTCCCATGCATGTTGGCATGTATCCTAACATGTGGAGCCGTAAGACTCCTCTGACCCACCCATGGCCACGTTAACCATGCATGATCCCCCACTTACACGTATGGTAACATGTGTAGGCATCTTATCCTAGGTGAAATAAGCCTTACGTAGCCCACCTTACGTAAGCAAGAATTATTCCAGAAAATGGTTACCGTAATTAAGTCATAATTCAGCTGGCCCAAACATTCCTATATTTTTATACTCAAATGGTGTCCATTCAAGTTGAAACTTCAACCATAAGCTAATTAAAAGGTTTTACAAATTATGATGATTTTAGTTTAATTTTTAGAATTTATTTTTCACCTAGCAAGAATTACCCGAAAAATAGTTGCGTCAACTTAAACTTGAAATCCCCGTGTCAACAATTTCAGATATTTATATTTCTGATATCAACACACTTTTCTAGAAATTATGGTGTTCTCGGATTTTAATTTTGTTACAAAATTTTGGTGTCGCCCTGTCGGAGTGCGCACCTCTGAGTACGATACCAGAATAATATTTATTAGTACAAATTAATCTTAAATTAGAGTTAATTACAACTAATGATAGTTGGGGTGTTACACTAACTCTATCTTATGTAAACAATTTGCATATCTCATGCAAGGGGAGTTTGAAATGAGCTTAATGGGTGAGCTGAATTTCTTTCTTGGTCTGCAGATCAAACAACTTAAGGAAGATCTGTTCATATGCCAATCCAAATATACTATCGAACTACTCAAGAAGTATGGGTTTGAAAACTCGAAATCGTTTCCCACCCCCATATCATCATCAATTAAAATGAAAAGCGATGAAAAAGGTAAACTCGTGGACCCTCCATTATATAGAGGCACGATCAAATCTTTATTATATCTTGCTACTTCTAGACCAGACATTCAGTTCAACATCGATCTTTGCGCCCATTTTCAGTCATGTTCTGTAGCAACCTGGATTTTTCGAAAAATAAAAATTTCATAAAAATAAAAATAAAAAGCAATTAGAAAATCAAATAAAAGAGACTTAAATAAAACCCATTAAATGAAAAGAAGTAATGGGCTTTGTTAAATAGACCCATTAGAAATTAGTGGGCCAAAATAGAGATTTTTAAAAGGGGAATAATAGGAAAATATCCTAAATTCGTAACTAAATTATTACTTAATTAGAAAAGGGGTATTTAATGTATTAAATAGCCAATTTGAGTTAGATTTGGATTCCTAAACCTACCCTAATAGGTTGACCACGAATTTGGGTCCCAACCTAACTCAAATTAGAATCGGTATGCTTAGAAAGAGGAGAGAAATAGGAAATCTCGGAATTAAATAGTAATTAGAGTCCTATTAGGAAATAGAAACCCAAGAGGCATAAATACTCTCTTTAAACCCCCATGGCTGGCCCTAGCTCGTACCCAAGACTTGTTGGACCAGGAAGAGAGGCCAAGGAGGAGGAGAACTCGTGGGGAGAAGGAGCTCTCAAGCCATCAACCCTGTTCTTCAAGTTCTAGTCCTAGAAGAGTAAATCGACCAAAAGTAGGCATTCTTACGAGCAAAACTAAATAAAATTCATCTGTAGGTTGATCTAAAGCTCAGGAACAAAAGCCCTTTGGTTTCATAATTTTTCATTGAGTCAATATTTTCTTCTTGATTTTTCATGTTCTGCAACTAGCATGAGCCCGACCCTTCATCTTAATTCTTGTTCTCCTTGTATACTCAACCCCATGCCACGAGATTTTTACTGTAGGAACTGATGCATGTTAGGCATCGTTTGCCCCTAAAAGCCCTAATTTTGATTCATCCTATCTTGCGAATTTAATCGTTGATCTCAACTATGTATTGTTTCATGTTTATCATGAATACCTGTGTTTAAAACATGTCTAAACCCTGTTTGTTTTCAAATTCCTATGTACTGTAAGTACCCATGCATGTCTAGATCAATTCACAACTAGTTTCATGATTTTTCATCGCTTGCACAAATAGATATGATTTTCTGAATCGCCTTGTGTCAAAATAGGGTAAGTCAGGTCCGCAATCCAATGCACTGTACTCTCCCTGTCGGACTCGGGCGCAGACCCTGTGAATGCGACGGCTCGATAGGCTGCGTTCACTGGGCCATCGCGACAGAGCCTTCCATCGCGATCTGATCACGACAGGGCCTGTCGTCGCGATCTGCTGCCTGAACTGACGAGCCGTCGCGACAGTGCCATCTGTCGCGATCTGATCGTGACGGGGCCTGTCGTCGCGATCTATTTGCCTGAACCAATGAGTCCGTCGTGACCTGTACAACAACCTGTCGCATTCTGATTGATCCCCGTCGCGACCCTCATTAGGGTACGTCGTGATCTGGGCTTTTTGCATGAAACCCCCTATCTCAACAAGTCTTGACTATCTACAGTGTTTGTACCCTTCCTTAACAGTCATAAACACAGTAAAAATACCTATTATAAACTGAACACTTTTGTGTGATTTTAAAAGACATACACATGACTTATTTCTATCAACAATTTCATTATACATGCACACACTTTGAACCATCCAATATGGCTTAATTTGGCATGAAAATATCTCATAATGTATCTGGTAATTTATGCAATTAAATTGTCATATTTCAAATAGACTTGTCTACGTTTTCTCGCGATGTTTTGGGAATATCGTTATCGACGCTCCACTGTTCTAGAATTCCTCTAGAACGTCAAGCACTTGTTTCTATATACACACTCTCTCTTGACTTGGACGAGCTCTCTGTCGGATACTCCTTCTTCCGGACTAGTGAATCCTTGTTCAAGGCCTCCGTAAGTCTCCTCTGTCCATGGATTCCCGCATGGTCGACGAGCCGGTTGTACCCTAACACCTATTACACCCTTTAGGGATCAACATGATCCAAACGGATATTAGAAGTTCGCTCTTATCTTGAATCACGCCGAACCTCTGGACCTATGCTTAACATGGCCAGTGGTAGGGTCGTGAGTTCCACCTGACTGCCAACACCAAGTGTGCGTGTTGTGCAACTGTTACTATCGCCTGTTTACTCGACGTGTTACGTGCAATGTCCACTAGCTCTCATCTATACTCTACTCGCTCGTCTATTCACGTTCACTCTACTATCTCATCTATTCATCTAGTACTCTCATCTATTTCTTGGTACTCTTTATTGGCCATTGACTGATTGTCTAAAGATAAACAATATAACCAATGCCTGACAATATATAAAGGGCCCGATCTGATCCTCGAATGTGCGCCCGAAAGTGCTAGTGCCCATGGGAGTTAAATGATCAGAGTGTTTGGCATTACACTCAAGTGCTATCTATCTTGACTATATAAGTGACAATCAAAAGTTCTATATTCTCTCGTTGTCTATTGACAAAAGTACTATACTATACTCGTTGTGCTATTGCTATACTTTTTGCTATTTGTGCTATGGCCATCTTGCTATTTGTGCTATACTCGACACTTGTGCTATATTTGGAAAGTTGTGCTATTTCGTTCTCATGCTATCATGCTATTTTTACTTGACTCTCTTGCTCTGTCATTAGTTACTCTGCCTTTTAATACATTAATCATTTAAAGCCTGCTTGCCTATTGAGATTTAAGTCCTACTGGGCGTTATCGCTCACCCTGCGTTATTTGTCGTTGTGTTCTCAGGTGAGACCGAGGATGACACATACACTCAAGAGGACGGGAACGACCAGGAGTGACGTTATGAGCACCCTAGCATCCTAGCATTATGTTAGAGTCTTAGTTTAGTCTTTTACTTTTTATTTCAATGTAATTGGGCCCTATAGAACGACTCTGATATTAGTGGTTGTAACTAGACATTGGAAAGTTATTAATGAGAAGAATTTTCTTTAGTATTATTCATTGTGCAATGGTTTGATGTCTAGTACTTGCTCTGTACCCGTTTACTTGCAACTGCCTCGCGTTCCGATATTCCGCGTCGGGGCGTGACATGTTCTAAAGAGTCTTACTTAATGGTTCTTAAACAAAATTTTCGCTATCTTGTGGGCACAATAGAATTAGGCATGTGGTATCCCATCGGTTGCTCATTTGCATTAGTTGCATATACCGATGCGGATTATGCTAGATGTAAAATTGATCGAAAAAGCACAAGCGGCATGTGTAATTTCTAGGAGGTTGCTTGATGACTTGGGCCTCTAAGAAACAACATTCTGTGGCACTCTCCACTGCCGAGGCAGAATATGTTACTGCTGATAGTTGTGGTGCCCAAGTGCTTTGGATTAAACAACAGTTGCTTGATTATCATAGTTCACTGAATTGTGTATCTATCATGTGTGATAATAAAAGTGCAATTAATCTCTAAAAAAATCCAATTCAACATTCTATAACCAAGCATATAGAGGTCCGTCATCACTTCTTGAGAGATCATGTTGGGAAAGGTGATCTTGAGTTAAAATTCATTGAAACTAATGCACATATTGTTGACATCTTCACTAAACCCCTGAGTGAGGATAGGTTTACCACACTTAAAAGAGAGCTGGGGTTGTGCAAAGTATAGATGTGCATTGAGTAAGGGGGAGTTGCTTGTGAGATAGTTCCATGTGTTGCATTTTTTTTTTCTGTATGTTTCAAAAAAAAAAAGAAAAACATGTTGCCTGCATGTGTATATCTCAAATTCCTTGAACTTTCTAAGACTGAAATCCTTGGTATTTAAAGCAAGACTCTAGATACGTGGTATACATAGGCATTCACTTAGTTGGAGCTATCGTGTTAATGAAATTGGAGGACCTATCAATTATTTCTATCCTTAAATTTATTGTGTCTCTAGGAAAAATAGCTTTAGAAAATCCTATAGGGATCAAACCACGACATGAATATGTTGTTGATTGACAAAATCCCTCTGATTTTTCAATCCTAGGGCTGTTCAAGCTAGTTTATTGCTGGCCAGACCGAATTCTCTTGAAATCTGGGAAATCAGTCGACCGATCCATCCAAGTCAGTCGACCGATTCCGATCGCGCACTCGATCGATTCATTCTAGTAGCAGCCAAATTAGTTGGTGCGACCCAACCCGACTTCATAAGGCTTTGGGGTATCGTGAGATGACTCTTAGACTTCCCATTCCCTTCCTTTCAACCTACAAAAGCTTCCTTTCAAGCCCTAGAACTCTTTTCCCCTTCCTCAAGAGTTCTTAGCCCTAGAGTCATTGGGAGATCCACCTCCTTGACAATTATCCTTCCCATATTCCTTGGCTTGCACATCGCAAGTCTCTTCTTCTCAGTCAGAACCTTGCTGAGGTACTCATTGTCCTAGACTCAAGACATGTCCCAACCACACAATATTCATTCCTATGAAGGTTCTGAGATGGCTCCACAGATCCGCGGTGGTCGTGTGATCCCGAGGCTTCACCGGGAAGTCGGCAAAGGTTCTGGAGCAGGTGTACAAGTTCCCGTAGCTCTAGAAGAGTTGTTGGTTGAGCATCAAAGAAAAATTCTCCCTGCCCGGTATGTAGACTTTGCTGATCTAGATGAAATCGAGCCCATGTTGTCTCTCCTATTTCAAACTCAAGACTAAGTTAGATTCCTATCAAGAGTCGGTCGACCGATTACATCAAGACCAATCAATGGGAAAACACCGTTTCCTTTCTGGTTTGGACTCTTTCTTGTTTTGGATTTGCACAATTTTATCTTTTGATCTACGGCCAAGATGAAGTCCTTAGGTCATGGGTATAAACGAAGAGGCCGTCCTTTGTGTGTAAACAACATGTACATCTTTGGAGAAGAGGTTTCTACACCCATCTAGGTCAAAGGACATACAGGCGGACCAGAACGACTTCCAATCCTTCTCCTCGAGTTTTGTAGATTCAAGTTGAAGCTTTGGACGTCAAGTATGATCTGCAACCATAGTGCAACGACCAAAGAAGCCAGTGCAACTATTTAACTTCTACTCCAACGTTTCTCAACAACGCAAATAGGGGAAATCTGAACTTTGTGTTTCTACTTCTTTCTCATGTTCCTTGAGTTGAGAAACTTCTAACAATGTTTATTTTACATATTCGTGTGTGTGTGAGGGTTTTGACAACAAGGCCTTGTTGTTGTTGAGACATGTGTGTGTGTGTCTCTGTGTGTATGGAGGGGTTGTACTCTGTATTTCTGGCCAAGTTCAGAGTAGCATGTTGCCACCTCACGTGTGTGAGGGGTGGACGTAGGCGCACAATCCTTGTGTGTCACCACATAAACAATTGCGTGCTGTGTTTTGTTTCCATTTTCTCCACCTCTTATACGTACATTGTTGGTGTTGAGTTGTGTGTTTTGATGATGACATATTGTACACAATCTAATCATGTCATATTGTATATATGTGGATGATTGTTGTGTTGTGTATTTAGATGACAACATATTGCACACATTTTGACAATGACATATTGTACACATCTTCAATTGTACATATAATGATCATGACAGCATTCACAATATTTTGATGTTAAATCTTAAGTACTTTAACATGTTAAATATTCTTGAATAATGTTTGCGACTCATAGACAGACTGCCCATATTGAAATCATGCTTAAATGAACATCATATGTTCACTTTTGGTCGTAGTCAGCCGAAGCACAAACATCGGATGTACAGTTTTGATCGCAGTCAGTTTGTAAGGCCCTTGATTTTTCATCTTTGGGTGATTTCTTATGTATGTATAAATGTATGCCATCGATGTATAAACTTTATTGTGCATAGTACTTACTTGTTTACATTGCATGAATAAGTATTATTTTAATGTGTGCATTGTAGATTTTATATATATATATATATATATATATATATATATACATGTGTGGTGTACATAAAGTTTCTGTAGTTTTAAGTTCAGTTCTGGCGGCCAGTAGACGTCAAAATGTGTGGACGCCAATCCCAAGTAAGAGGCCACATCGATGGACGCCGACTCAGAATTGGCTGCCTGTGATGTTGACATCAATGTCCCAGATCTGTTGCGATTTCAGATCCAGAAACGCCTCCAGAAATGTCGCCCTTGGTTTAGGAAACCGTCCCCCAACGGTAACCTAGCCTACCCAAGCGCGTTCCTAAGCCCCCAACTATATATAAGAGACGGATTAGGGCTCAGTTAGGTCCTTTTGACTCTTTTGTCAAAAACCCTATTTTCTGTGTGAAACCTGATTTTGGAACCCCTTGATCCGACGACTGGAGGCTTCATCCGGCATTCTACAATGACTGGAGAGGGCTCTGAACATCCGGGAACAATTTCCCCACACTGGTGTGCAGAGGAGATCAACACAGAACCCAGATCGATAGAGTTTTGAGGACTCTTTGGCTCAGGCTGAGGAGGGCTTCTCTGGCTTAAATCATTGCTTGTGGATTTTCCAAGAGGCAAGTAACTCTTCTACATCATTCCTACGTGCATCTAGTAGGTCCTAGGTAATTTTCTAGATTTTTATTCGTGTCCTGGAACCCCAATTTCACCAAGATCTTGCGAGCAGTCTGAGTTTTGCACAGACATGAACTTAATGGTAGGATCCCTTTCCATTAAGATCTTCAGTTGGCGGCACACTTTGTTGCCGTTAACATGATAAACGGCCACCTGCATGCCGTCAAGTTCGCCAGACTGCAACAGTGTGCATGTTTGACCTGTATGATCTAATTTTCGGGATTTTTTGCATGAGGATATATGGTAAATTTTATATGATATGTAAATATCTATGTTGGAGTATGTTGTGAGATTTTATGAATTTTGGTGGAATGTTTCAATTACTAGAATTTCTGAAATGTCTGGCTGACATGTTTTAATCTTGTAAAATTTTGTTTGTGTAATCTGTGTGGAATCTAAGTGCCATAAAATTTCTGTGCAGTGTTTGTGGGTTTCAGTTCATGCTGTAGAAATTTGGGAAATTTTTGATATCTATATAAATTATTATATTTTCTGAATGGTAAAACAGTAAGCATGTTTTATTAGTGTAGAAATTTAGATAAATAGTGTGGAAACAGTTAAATTCCTAGAGATTGACATATGTTTAGGACCGTTAGTATCCAGGTGTAGAATGAGCTGTGGGTCTAAACAATGAAAATCCATGCTAGTTTGACTATGTTTACTTTGTATAATACCACTGTTAGAATTTTCATAATTTGTGTGTAATTCAGAAAAATATGAAATTTGGTATGCATGATGGGTAACCTGTAAGAAGTTTGTGGTTAAATTTTTGTACTGAAATGATGACAGTAACTACATATGTTGGTTTTATGTGAACATTGATCAATTAATACATGTAAATATGGTTGTTAATAAAATCTGCTAATTTCAGCATGATTAGACTTGTTTCGAATCTGTTTAATACTGAGAACAATAGTACCATGCTAGTTAATACTGAAGTATGTAAATGTATGAGCATGAAATGAATGTGTTAAAATTGTGCATTAAGTGTGTGTTAAAAGATTAGAGAAAATGTGTAAATGTGCCAATGGGTGACACTGCTACCTTAGAGGGCTATGGAACTGTACCGTAGTAAAGTCCCTATGGGAAGGTTCATATGTGTGTGATATCCCATAGGCATTGGGATGAAATCCTGGAGGCGGACAAGTACCGCTGGTTAGGGTGGATAGTGCTTCTCCCGATTCTGCGCAGTAACTAAGATTTATCACTGTAATGTCTAGGTGATAGATATGTGTGTGTTGTGACAAGTGTGTGTCCTTCTAGAGGTGGTTTGGACTATGTGTCATGGCATATAATTAAGAATATGTGAGCATGTGTGTGAGAGTGTGAACATGTGAACTAGATAAGTGAAATTGTGTAAATGATTAGGTGAGAATATGAATCAATGGTATAACATGTAAAATGATAATTCCTTATATGAATGTGATATATCCATGTCAAAACAGCAATCTATTCATGTGTGTAGATGTGTTAACCATGTGAAAATGATCATAGAATCCATGCTAGGAATCTTTTTGTAATATGTGTAAACTCCATGTTTAAAATGGTTATTATCTTAGCATGTGAATGTAGTTAAATGAGATTTAGTTTAGTATATTGTAAAGTAGGTTTTAAGTCATTGTAAAATTGTTATAAATCACTTATCATGTGTAGCATGTGTAGAAATCATGTTTAGGTTTTTGAAACATTATCAAATCCATGCTTTATATGATAATGGTGTAGCATGAGAACGTGAAAAGTCATGTGATGTATGTATGTTTAGTGTGGTTGGAGTTACTTGTTGAGTTCTTTTGGACTCATTCTTGCTTCGGTGTACAGGTGCAGACATTTCTACTTCTTTTGAGGAGAACGTTAGGAGCGACTCGGAGCGGGAGTAGGAAACTTTTGTCTTGGATTCAGCATTGTATTTTTCTTCTTTCATAGTATGTAATAAAAGGCTCTGCGTAGTCTTATGTGGACAACATAATAATTGAAATTCTCAGTTATGAAGTATTTACTTTTCCTTTTCTATATAGACTGTGTATAAATGATGATGATGGAATAAGAGTTACTTTCCAGTTATTTCATTTCCGCTGTCATGTGCCATATATTTGTGTATGTTTCAGCCTAATTGTACAATTGTTGGGTAAATGTCCCACTGTAGCGGCGTTCATTATACCGATGTGGGTTGGTGTAACCGTACCGGTATAAGGAGGGTCGTTACACAGTCGAAGTGGAACTTCGTCATATACGAAGCTAGACTTCGGATATGACGAAGTCACTTCAACTGATCATGACTATTTTATCATGTTGTGTTGAGTATGTATTTGAAACCTTTTAATGATGATTTTAATCATGACTATTTGACATCGCTCATAATTTGATTTTGATGATGACATTTTGTACATTTTGTACATATTAAAATGATAACTAAATGACATGTTAATATTTCATATGTTGATGATAATGACTTATGTTAATGGTTCACACTTCATATTTTCAGGTTTACATAACTTTGTCCCAGTGGTGTTGACACAGTCTGCCAGTGGTGTCGACACAGTCTGCCAGTGGTGTCGACACAGTCTGCCTATATGTCAACACTCACTGTCCCTCCCAGAAGCCAGTTCTGAAGCCAGTAGCCAGTGGTGTCGACACAGTCTGCCTGTGTGTTGACACACTTTGACTGAAGCTCAAAAACGGAATCCTTTCAAGAGGAAGGACGTGATAATCAAGGCCAATCTCTAGAGAGAAGTGTGATGTGCTGAGAAAGGGAGCAGATCCAACTGAAGAGCAACAACAGAAGAAGAAATTCTGGCAATTCAGATGCCATTGGAGCAGAGCATCGCAAATTGAAGGGGATCTTCATCGAATTCTTTCAAGTCTCTTCAATTCGAGCTTCAGCAAGACCTCTTCACCAAGGAACATCCAATTTACATTTATTTTACTTATTTCTTGGAGTGTTCTTCTCACTTTCGTCTGTGAGATATGTGCATGAAGTTCTGTGTAGATTTCTATGTTCGATTGAGTCTGTGAATCATATCATTGCTAGAGGATTTGATTTCTTTTGTCTTTGATCTAGCTCTAGTTTGTGAGCCGTCGATCTCTAGTTTGTGAGTCATCGCACTCACTGTGTGGTTAAGCCGTCGTGCTCTGTTTTAGAGTAGGTGTGCTCCAGGTTGTGTGTTTTGAGCCATCGAGCTCAAGGGTGTTGGAGTCGTCGTGCTCCAGTGTGTGTTGTACTCAGGTTTGATTAGTGTGGCCTCACTGTGTGAGGGGTGGATGTAGGAATCACTGGTGTGATTTTCGAACCACCTAAAAGTCATTTGAGCAATGGTTTGATCTGCTTGTCTGCGTTAGATGCTTGCATAGGATTTCGCTTTCACACTAAGTGTTTAATTGCTTCACACATCATCTACACACACCCACACTTCACATCAGTAAATTGTTTGTCTGAATTGATCTCTGATTCGAAGTAATTTTGAATTGCTTAAGCTTCCGCATTAATTGGTGTTAGATCTATTCAGCCCCCCCTTCTAGATCTGATCTATTCACCTATTCGATCCTTCAATTGGTATCAGAGAAGGTTAGTATCTATTTCTGATCTGATTTGACTGCTTCTGTTTGATCTCTGTGTTAATTGCTTGAATTGTTTGCTTGCTCTTTCACTATCTCATTTTGATTGATGGATTCTCGAGGATTTGTAGCTGAGGGCCATTCCATTAATAAACCACCATTTTTTAATAGGTCTGATTACTCTTATTGGAAAAATTGCATGCAAGTTTTTCTTAAGGCTCAAAACTATGAAATCTGGAGGATAGTTGAAGTGGGTCCTTATGAAAATCATGGAGATGAGGAGAATTGGACTAGAGAGCAGATTAGGAAAGCTACTCTTAATTACAGTGCCATGAATATGCTTCAGTGTGCTGTCCACCCTAAAGAATATTCAAGAATATCCATGTGTAAATCTGCTAAAGAAATGTGGGATAAACTTGAATTAATGTATGAAGGAACATCTCAAGTTAGGGAAACCAAAGCAAACATACTTGTCTCTGAATATGAATTGGTTATGATGAAATCTGACGAATCAATTTCTGAAATGCTTGCTAGGTTTATGATAATTGTCAATGGGCTGAAGGCACTAGGTAAGGAATACACTGATGCTGATCTGGTAAGAAAAATCCTGCGCTCTCTATCATCTATCTAGCACACAAAGGCTGCATTGATTGAAGATTCTAAGGATTTGTCCAAAATTTCTTTGGATGAACTTATAGGATCTTTAATGACTTATGAAATAAATCTGAAAAGAAGTGAAGAACATATGCTTAAAGCTAAACCAGTAGCACTTAAGGCTTCATCAAGCAACAAAGAGAAAAGTCAAGTAAAATCAAGTTCTGAAGAGTCTGAGTCTGATGAGGATGAACTTGCCCTCATGACTAGGCAATTCAAAAAATTTTTAAAGTTAAGAAGAGGAAAATTCAATGAAAAGAAAAAATATTCTTCTGGTAAAAGGAATGCTTCTTCTTCAAATTTTAATACTGGCAGAAATAAAAAAACTAATGAAGGTATTATTTGCTACAGGTGCAACAAGGAAGGACACATGAAGGGTGAGTGTCCTGAGATTAAAAAGGACAAATACAAGAAGAACAACAAAATGAAGAAGCCAAAAACCATGATAGCAACTTGGTTGGATGAAGACCAAAGTGAAGATGAAGAAGAGAACTCCTCAAGTTCTGTAAATGAGGAGTCATGCTTTATGGCCAACAGCAGTGATGGAAAGGTAAGTTCTTCTTTTGAACAATATACTATTGAAGATTGGCAAGATGTATATGCTGAGTTGGTTGAAAAATATTCTGAAATAAGAAAAGAAAATAAACATCTGAAAAAGAAAATTGAAAATTTCATGCATGATACTTCCTTAAATAGAAGAATTTCTGAACTGGAAAATAAAATATCTGAACTTAATGAAGAAAAGGAAGACCTTCTGAATGAAATTGATGAATTTAAAATTGTATCTCAAAAGGCCAACAATGATTTTGAAAAGCTTTCTGAAAGATTGGAATTGCAACAAAAAGAAAAGCAACAAGCTATTGATTAAATTCAGAAACTTAAGAAGTTGTTGGGTGAAAAGGAACAAGTGATAAAAAATTTCACAAATGGAAAAGAAAATCTTGATCCATTGTTAGGGCTTAGAATGAATGCGAAAAAACATGGACTAGGATTCACCACAAAAAAATTATTGAACAATAAATCTGGTGAAAAGAAAGAAAAACTTTCAAAAATTCCTTTGATAAGCACTAGTCCAGAAAACAAAAATAAACAAGTGTCAAAGAAAACATATGAAATAATAAAAAACCAAAGTGAAAAGAATATTTATAATCAAAAGAAACAAAACAGGTTGACACATATTTCTGATAGGTCGACACCTGTCAACCACAAGTTGAAAATTGTGGCCGCTGACTTGACACTAGCCCAACATAGGTCGACCTGTCCAATTCTAAAAAATAATAACCAGTTGAACAAAAATTCAAATAAAAATATGAAAAATTATAAAAACACTAAAACAAACCTTCATAATGGTTATTTGAGATCCAAGACATCACATCAATCTAATTGGATCAATTCTTGGAGTCAATGGTATCATAATCCTCATTGGTACCATTCGCAATCTCTTTATCCAAAATTTCCAAGATATCAACAGAATTCTTAGTTTGGATTTCCATACATGAACAATTATGCCAAAATGCATAATTTCCATGCTTATAAAAGGAAGAACACTGGTGTTTTCATTCCAAATCAGAATGTTAAAATGCCAAAAAGGGAAATCATTTCTGAAACAAAACAAAAACAAAAAACAACTCAAATATGGATCAGAAACGACTTATTGTTTCTGCTCAAACAAACTGATGAACCCAACAATGTTTGGGCACCAAAATCTTTTCTTCTCTGATCTAATTTATGCAGGAAGGTCGTGCACCTAGCTTCAATGTGTGGTTTCTTGACAGTGGGTGTTCATGTCACATGACAGGAGATAGAACAAAATTTTTATTTCTGATTGAAAAGGAAGGAGGATCCGTCACATTTGGAAATAAAAATAAAGGAAAAATCATTGGATCTGGAAAGGTTGGTAAATCCTCCTCAAACTCAATTGAAAATGTTCTGTTAGTTGATGGTTTAGACTACAATCTTTTGAGTATAAGCCAATTGTGTGACAAAGGTCACAAGGTTGTTTTTAAATCTAATTTCTGCAAAATAATTGATTCTTCAACTGAAAAAATAAAATTCTTTGGTAAAAGATAAAACAATGTCTACATGATCAATCTTGATAAAAACTTTGCTGAAAACATTTGTTTGGTGACAAATAAAAATGAAATTGCATGGACATGGCACAAAAGACTTGGTCATGCAAGTTTCAACACAATAAATAAACTCTTAAGGCTAAATCTGGTTAAAGGACTTCCTGAATCTCTTCCCAATGTAGAGAATCAACTTTGTGGGATATGTGCTCAAGGAAAACAAATCAGAAAATCTTTTAAAATTTTCAATGATGTTCTCACTTCTAAGCCACTGGAATTACTTCATATGGACCTTTTTGGGCCAACAAGAATTCTCAGTCTTAGTGGCAAAAGATATGGATTTGTAATCATTGATGATTTCACTAGATACACGGGTAATCTTTCTATCCCACAAAAGTGATGCTTGTCAAGAATTCAGAAAATTCTGTACCACTGCCTTAATGGTTTTTTAACATCAAATCAAATCTATTTTGACTGATCATGGGGGAGAATTTGAAAACAAAGCTTTTTCTAATTTATGTGCTGAACTGAATATTTTCCACAGATTCTCTTCTCTAAGAACTCTAGAACAAAATAGAGTTGTGGAAAGGAAGAATAGAACTCTGGTGGAAATGGCTAGATCTATGCTCTTGGAAAGTAAATTGCCCAAATCCTTCTGGGCTGAAGCTGTGAACACAGTAAATCACATCTTGAATAGAGCATTGGTCAGACCAAAAATCAGAAAAACCACCTATGAACTTTTGAAAAATAAAAAGCCAACACTGTCTTATTTTAAAATCTTTGGTTGCAAGTGTTTTGTACATAACAACAATAAAGAAAATCTTGATAAATTTGATGCCAAATGTCTTGAAGCCATTTTCCTTGGTTATTCTAAGATTTCAAGAGCTTATAGAGTTTACATTCTCAAGAATAAAAATGTGGAAGAATCTCCACATGTAGCTTTTGATGAAAATTCGTATCAAACTAATGACTCTACATCTTGCAGGGTTCCTCAAAGTAATGAAGAAGATGACATCATTGTCGAATCTTCAC
Source organism: Colocasia esculenta (assembly GCA_014218235.1). NCBI lineage: Eukaryota > Viridiplantae > Streptophyta > Magnoliopsida > Alismatales > Araceae > Colocasia > Colocasia esculenta. Next base: position 18,004,826 of record CM024759.1, read on the forward strand.
CAACTGTTGAAGAGGATGAAGATCCATTTGAAAATCTAGACAATCAGTCACCTACCACAAATGGATCAGGTAACATTGTTCCAGGACTAAATGAACCTCAAGAGGTAATTCCTGAAAATAGATTTTTAAGAGATCATCCAATTGAGAATGTAGTTGGTAATGTGTATGATAGAGTTAGAACTAGATCATCTTTTCTGAATGCAATAAATGAAGACCCACTGGCACTAATTTCCCAAATTGAACCTAAGTCTATTGATGAAGCTCTAACTAGTGAAGATTGGTTCAATGCAATGCACGATGAACTTCATCAATTTGACAGAAATCAAGTGTGGGAATTAGTACCTAGACCTAGTGATCAATTTGTTATTGGCACTAGATGGGTGTTCTGAAATAAATTGAATGAAAATGAACATGTTGTTAGGAATAAAGCTAGACTAGTTGCCAAGGGGTACAATCAAGAGTTTAGAATTGATTTTGAAGAATCATATGCCCCTGTGGCTAGACTAGAAGCTGTGAGAATATTTCTTGCTTTTGCATCATCTCTGAAATTTAAAGTTTATCAAATGGATGTGAAAAGTGCTTTCTTGAATGGATACATAAAAAAAATGTTTTTGTAGAACAACATCCCGGATTTGAAAATCAAAAATATCCTGATCATGTTTTCAAACTCAATAAGGCTCTTTATGGTCTTAAGCAAGCTCCAAGAGCTTGGTATGACCATTTGAACTAATTTTTGTTGAATAAAGGTTACACAAGAGGTAATGTAGACCAGACATTGTTTACTAAAGTTGTTAATAATCAAATTATTGTTGTCCAAATCTATGTTGATGACATAATTTTTGGGTCTACAAATAAAGCTCTTTGCACTGAATTTGCTGATCTTATGAAAACTGAGTTTGAAATGAGTTTGATGGGAGACTTACAATTCTTTTTGGGATTGCAGGTACATCAAACCAGTGAAGGGATTTTCATAAGTCAAACAAAGTATGTGAAAGAACTTCTGAAAAAGTTTGACTTTCATCACCTCAAGCATTCAAGCACACCAATGACAATAAATTTAAGACTAGAGGAAGATTCATTTGGTAAGTCAGTAGATCTAAAGACCTATAGAGGTATGATTGGTTATTTATTTTACCTCACAACCTCTAGACCAGATATTCAACATAGTGTGTGCATGTGTGCTAGGTTTCAAGCTATTCCTAAAGAAAGTCACATGTTAACTGTCAAAAGGATTTTTAAATATCTTGTTGGAACATGTGAACTTGGAATTTGGTATCCTGCTGGTTGCAAGTTAGATTTAATTGCTTACTGTGATGTTGATTATGCTGCTTGTAAGTGACAACGACACAATTTTTCGCGTTAAATTTCATACATGTAGTAATTTTAGACATCAGTTGTCTATAAATAACGTGCAGTTTAACTTTAATTTTCATTCTATCCATGTTTAGGATTCTGAACATGTTAGTTGATTTTGGGGTTAGAATACATGTTAGATTTCATTCACATAAGCCACTCTTTCTTTTTCAAATTGATTAATTAGATTTATGTTAGAAATAAAAGTCATTTGTAAATAAATATTTCTTGTCGTAAAAAATGTTTTGTAAACATTTTTTTTTGTAAATAGGTACTAGATTATAAAGCACATAAAAATTTGTAAATACTTAAAATCATGCCACGTACCCCACCTCATCCCATTAAATAAATAATAATAATACTTTTAATAACTCCTCTCATCCAACCTAAATACCATTTACCCCATAAATCCTATTAATTGTTTTAATATCCCACTTAACTTTGCTTCTTTCTTCCTGTTAATTCCAGAAGAATCCGGAGGCAGATGCTGGGGTTTGCTGGTTTGCTTCTGGCGATTTGGGGGTAGCCCTGAAGAGGAGCTCTGGCGAAATGACGCATGCGGCTGGAGGTGTACAGGAGCTGGAGGAAGCCCTGTGGAGATGGCTGCTGGCCCAGGCGGTTCAGGCCAGCTGAGGTGGCGGCGTCCTGAGGTGGTCCTGGTGTGTGATGGCGATGGAGGCCAGGCCAGATGGTGCGGCCGACGCTGGATCATGATGCGGCTGGCGGTGTACGGCAGGGTGTGAGGAGGCCAGATGGGGCGGGTTGTGAGCTGGCTGGCGATGCAGAGCAGCTGCAGAAGCAGAGCTGGGCCAAGCAGATGGTGTGGCTGGCGATGGAGCAGCTGGAGGCCTGGCGGTCCATCTGCGGTGTAGAGGAGTCCGGTGCGGAGCGCAGGTGATGTGGCCATCTAGGCGAGCGGTGCGCCAGGGAAGCTGGCTGTGATGGCACTATACAGCTGCGGAGGTGGCGTGGCCGGACTAGCTGAGGCAGCGCCCAGGGTTTGCGGTTCGTGGGTGCGCTGGTGGGCTGAGCACGACGAGGTGACCTGGAGCTGTGCACGGCAGGAGCAAGGCGATGCGCAGAAGCTATGGTGCTCGACGTGTGCGGATGAAGCTGCTGAGGTGGCAATCCTAGTGCTGCTGCATTGGTAATCCGGGAGGCGCCCGGGCATTTATAAAAGGACCCGAGGTCCTCTTCTCCGGGGGCTCTCTGGTTAGAATTTGGTAGGAATTTTTTTAGTTTTCTTTCATGTATTTTTCCTTTTGAGCAGAGCAGTGAGGGAGACGAGTTGAGATGTTTGGGGGCTCTGTTTTTTCGGAATTCTAAGGATTTCTAGTTTTCTTTTTCCTGTTACAGCAGTAGAGCAGAGCATGGAGTTCAGATGTTTTTAGGATCTTTATTTTTAGTTCTTGTTCTTCCAGTATTGTTGGTTGGCTAGTTCAGAATTTCAAGGAGAAGGCTTCGGCAGTAGAGAGTTTTGAGTTATTTTTATTTGCCAATTTCCTTCTTGTACTTCTTCTTTCAGCAGAGCTTCACGAGTTGGATGTGTTAGGTTTTTTGATTTCTATTTCTGTTCTTTCGGAGATCAGAGAAGGGAGTTGGGTTGGAATTTTGTTTAGAATTTCTAGCTTTTGTTCTTCCTGTTCTTCCAGAAATTGGAGAGCTTCTACAGGGAGCCTTTAGAATTTCTTTGTGCCATTTTATTTCTATAATCTTTTCCTTTCAGTAGAGTTTGGGAATGTAGTGTTTTCTTGTTCTGGTTCGATTGGAAGGGAGTGGAAGGGAGATTGGTTAGGAGCTTCGCCAGTTCAAGTTCTTGAGATTGTTTTCCTGCCATTTTACTTCTGAATTTTTCTTTTCTGCAGAGCATGTGGAAGGGGGACGAGTTCATCCAGTTCAGAATTTTAGGGAGATTTTGTTTGTTCTTTATAATCATCTGTTCTTAGTTTAATTGTTGGATGAGGAGAACGATCTAGCGATAGGTTCTTAGTCCAAATTTTTCTGTGTCGAGCTCTTCCATTTCTTCTGTGGTGATTTCTGCATTTCTTCTATTGATTGTCCGAGAATTCTACTGTGAGAGTTTGAGGGCTGTGAGAGATCCATTTATTGCATTTAGTTTCCATTTTCTTTGTGTTGAAGAGCTCAATCCGTTGGCATTTATTTCAGTTCACTTGAATTTTCTTTCTTCTGTGTGAATAGCTAAGATCAGTAGTTCCTAAATTTGTTTTGTGCAAATCGTTGAGAGATCGATCCATGGGGCAATCTATTTCTATTTCTACTGTGTCTAGTTAGATTAATTCAGTGGAATTTTCTTCTTACTTCTCTTCTTTGTTAATTCCATTTCTTCTTTCTTCTGTGAATAGTTGGTTTGGGAGACTGTGATCTGATGCACTTGTTTAGTTCTTCGGGTTGCAGAGGGTGATCCCGCGTTTGAGCAGTGATAGATAGTTTAGCATTTGAGGGATAGATAGTTTAGCATTTGAGGGATTTGATCGGTGTTGTTTACATATTCACTTTTAATGCATTGTCGAATGGTGTCAAGTCAAAGTAGTTTAATTCAAGCTCTATTCAGCCTCTCCGTGGATATGACCTGTTCTCACCACCATGCTAGTTCATCTTTGTTGTTTTAATTTTGTGAGACAGTTTAGAGGAAGTGCGCATATTGATCTGTGCAATGAACTTTGAACAACGAGAGTGCACAGTCAACAATGCCGCGCGTTCAGTAAGCTTGATAGAAAAAGTACTAGTGGCTTGTGTTTATATCTAGGTGGATGCCTAAGTTCATGGGCTTCTAAAAAGCAACATTCAGTAGCTCTATCCACTATAGAGGCTGAATATGTTGCGGCTGGTTGTTGTGGCACTCAAGTTCTTTGGGTGAAACATTAGCTCCTAGACTATAATCACAAATTGTGTTGTATTTCTATTTTGTGTGATAATACTAGTGCTATTAATTTGTCTAAAAATCTAATTCAGCATTCACGAATAAAGCATATTGAAATAAGGCACCATTTTCTAAGGGATGAGGTCGCTAAGAAATCTTTTGAACTTCACTTCATTGAAACTGAAAAACAAATTACAGATATTTTCACTAAGCCTCTTCCAGAAAACAAATTCTCATCTTTAAGAAGAGAGCTCAGTTTGTGCAAATTTCCATATTCTTGATATCTTCCATATCTTTTAGAAAATAAAAGTTTTTCCTATTCCTGCAAATAATTTCCTCACTCTCACATTGTATTGGCATTCTTGGTATATCAAATGGTGATTTGAAGAAAGACAAGTCAGGCTTGTCTGGACACTTTCACTATACGTGAGTATATGTCTCCGCCAAGTATCAAGAGCCTTGTATGCAATTGTTGAGGGGGAGTCCTTGTCTTTCAATAAAACATTCTTGTTCATTCTATTTTCACTTCATTCCATTCCTATTTCTTCAATAATCTTCATGTTGACCTTATGAGGGGGAGATACATAAAAGGGGGAGTCATTGTCACATTCCTTGACCTTACTTTTCTATTTTGAGCCCTAAAATTATCAGAATTTTTGAGTCCTTGTGCTGTTTTCTTATGAGAGACTTAAGACATTAAAAAAAAACTCATTGTGCAGTTAGTTTAATTTCAAAGATTCATTATCATTTCAAGGTTAAGCAATCTTAATATTGAATGTATTTAAAATAACTTGTAAAACACTTGTAGGCACATGAGTAGCTTTATTATTTAACATGTGCATGTTTAAGCTTTATTTTTACTACATGTTAAGAATACTTTTTCTAAATTCCTAGTCATGACTTTTCTGGTCAAAGCAAACATATTCCTGCAAAACATCAAAAGAAAATGATCAACAATCTGGAAAGATACAAATAGAGCAATGTAAATTCTTGAACCACTAAGTAACCAGGCCATTTCACCTAAAAAGTGATTTGTTTCATGTCAAAAAGTGGAAATCAAAATTTTCAACTCTGTATAAGATAATGAAAATTAAACCACTGAGTAATCAGGAGGTCTTGCATCTGATCAATGTGATCTCTTGCACTGAAAAGTGAGATTTAACTAATTTATTCTTGTATTCTTTCCCAGTTCAAAATGAAAGAAAATCAACTTGACATGATGGAAAAGCTTAAGACCTTAATAAAGTTCATGTATACTAAGTTTAGACCTATTATTCTACGTTGTGTTAAAATTAAAGCTCCTAACATCCTTGTTAAATACTTCTGCTCACTCATATAGGTCACTTCACTTCACATTTGCATCATTATTTTAACTACATTCAGATCATTATATCGTGCTATACCTTGTGTTGAGTGTGTCTTTATGATTAAACTTTATTGCACAATACCAAACACACAATAACTTCTCTCATATGTCAATATCACTTTGCCTCACTTATTTTGATCATTCCTGAACCTTCATTTCTACAACTGTATTTCTTGATCTCCTACCATTCTTTGTTCTCTTTCATGAATATCTTTTTGATGTTGTCAAAAAAAAGGGGGAGAAATTGCAAAGACTAAAGAGGGAGAAATTGCAGACATGGAAGAAAATTACATTTATTTTGTTATCATAAAAAAGGGAGAGAATGTTGTGTTGAGTGTGTATTTGAAACCTTTTAATGATGATTTTAATCATGACTATTTGACATCACTCATAATTTAATTTTGATGATGACATTTTGTACATTTTGTACATATTAAAATGATGACTAAATGACATGTTAATATTTCATATGTTGATGATAATGACTTATGTTAATGGTTCACACTTCATATTTCAGGTTTACATAACTTTGTCATAGTGGTGTCGACATAGTATGTCTGTGTGTCGACACAGTCTGCCAGTGGTGTCGACACAGTCTGCCTATGTGTCAACACTCACTGTCCCTCCCAGAAGCCAGTCATGAAGCTAGTAGCCAGTGGTGTCGACACAGTCTGCCTGTGTGTCGACACACTTTGACTGAAGCTCAAAAATGAGAATTTTTTAGACACGTATCTGTATGGGAATCAAGGGATTTGACCTAGATCTTTGTGCCCACGCACCCCAAAGCACCTCATAGACATATGGGGCTATAAATACCCATGATCCTCGTACCCCAAGGGAAACCAAGCCCATACAATTCCCAGAAGAAGCTTTTTGGCGGCAAAAGGGGTTTTCCAGATCTTGCTTCATCTCCAGAAGCTGCAGACCATCCTTTCAAGAGGAAGGACGTGATAATCAAGGCCAATCTCTGGAGAGAAGTGTGATGTGCTGAGAAAGGGAGCAGATCCAACTGAAGAGCAGCAGCAACAGAAGAATTTCTGGCAATTTAGATGCCATTGGAGCAGAGCATAGCAAATTGAAGGGGATCTTCATCGAATTCTTTCAAGTCTCTTCAATTCGAGCTTCTACAAGACCTCTTCACCAAGGAACATCCAATTTACATTTAATTTACTCATTTCTTGGAGTGTTCTTCTCACTTTCGTCTGTGAGATCTGTGCATGAAGTTCTGTGCAGATTTCTGTATTCAATTGAGTCTATGAATTAGATCATTGCTAGAGGATCTGATTTCTTTTGTCTTTGATCTAGCTCTAGTTGTGAGCCATCGAGCTCTAGTTTGTGAGTCGTCGCACTCACTGTGTGGTTGAGCCGTCGTGCTCTGTTTTGGAGTAGGTGTGCTCCAAGTTGTGTGTTTTGAGCCGTCGAGGTTAAGGGTGTTGGAGTTGTCGTGCTCCAGTGTGTCTTGTACTCAGGTTTGAGTAGTGTGGCCTCACTGTGTGAGGGGTGTATGTAGGAATCACTAGTGTGATTTCCAAACCACCTAAAAATCCTTTGTGCAATGGTTTGATCTGCTTGTCTGCGCTAGATGCTTGCATAGGATTTCGCTTTCACACTAAGTGTTTAATTGCTTCACACATCATCTACACACACCCACACTTCAGATCAGTAAATTGTTTGTCTGAATTGATCTCTGATTCGAAGTAATTTTGAATTGCTTAAGCTTCCGCATTAATTAGTGTTAGATCTATTCAAACCCCCCTTCTAGATCTGATCCATCCACCTATTCGATCCTTCATATCATTGTGCCTTCGGATGTTCGAATTTGTTCTTTGTCAGTCGAAGCATAACTTCGCCATATACGAAGCTGGACTTCGGATATGACAAAGTGGAACTTCGTCATATACGAAACTAAGCTTTAGATATGACGAAGTCACTTCTACTGATTAAGACTAAATTCAACACTAACTTCGGATGTACTCAATTGCTCTTTGTCAGACGAAGTGTAACTTCGTCACATACAAAGCTGAACTTCGGATATGATGAAGTGGAACTTCGTCATATATGAAGCTAAGCTTCGGATATGACGAAGTCACGTCAACCGATGAAGACCATTTTGACATTGTGACTTTGGATGTTCACTTTTACACTTAGTCAGTAGAAGCCATGAACTTCATATATTTCTATTTTGGTCGCTATCATTCGAAGCTCTGTGACTTCGGATGTTCACGTTTAAACCTTGCCAGTTGAAGCTATGGCACTTCGTATATTAACATTGTATCTCTGCCATTCGAAGCACCTTAACTTCAAATGTTATGATTTACACTTGGTTAGTCGAAGTGTTGAGACTTCGTATTTTCATGTTATACTCTCTAACAATCAACTCCTTGAAAGTCAAAGTTCTGAGTCGACTCTCTGAAAGTCAAAGTCTGGCATATCGATTGTTGTTCAACTTAAACATCGATTGCTTTGTTAGACATCGATTTCTTCATGATATAACATTGATTGATGTTGAAAATTAAAGTATATGATTGCCTTTTATCCTGAATGTCTTATGATGCTATCTGTGCAGAATATAATGTGACTGACACGTGTCTTACTTAGGGTACTTGGTGCTCACACATTCCCGAGTACGAGGTCACATGATTAGGGCTATAAATATGCCTTTGTCCCTATAAAAAAGGCATCCAAAAAGGGTATCTATAAGGTGCGGCCAAAGAGAGTAGAAGATTAGTGCCGTTAGGAGAAGTAGAGTAGCAAACATGAAGAGAAGAAAGAGAAGAAGAAGCAGAAAAAGGAGAAGAAGCCAGAAGGCAAAGCAGAGGCTGTAACAAGAAAGAAGGAGATTAGATCTAAGATTGTGAAGATCAGATCCAGAGCTAAAGAGAAGATTTCTTCCTTCTTTCTATTCTGTATTTTCAGAACAATTCATTGTGTGTGATCTGTGTAAGCGTTCTACGCAGATCACTTGATTATGTCTATTTTATCTTCACAATTGTACTGGGATAGATCGTGCTAGAGGATCTACTCCCTAATTGGGCTTGTTCTAGCAGAACTTGGATCCGTCATGGTCTAAAGGGTTTGAGCACTATGTGCTCAGGTTTTGGAGCCGTTGTGCTCTGGTTTTCTAAGCCGTCGTACTTAAGTACTTGTGAGTCGTCGTACTCACAAGTGGGTTTTAGAGTAGGTCATCGTGCCTATCTTCTGGTTATTCTTTGAGTCGTCACACTCAAAGGTGTATTGGAGTCGTCATGCTCTGATGTGTGTGTAAGCCGTTATGCTCATTGTACTCAGGTTTTTGAGTAGTGTGGCCTTACTGTGTGAGGGGTGGATGTAGGAGTCACTGGAGGTGATATCTGAACCACCTAAAAATCCCTTATGCATTGTGGTTTGATCTTGCTATGGTAGATGATTGCATAGGGAATTAGTTTACACACTACTTGTTAGTTTGTCCACACACACACTATTTGATAGAATGCTTCATACACTTTAATCACACATAATGTATCAGATCTATGGGGTTTAATTGAATAGAACTCTTAATTTCAGGGGTATGCCCCGCAGACTTTGTATCTATCTTTTTCATATATATATACAGTTTGGTGTAGCAGGTTGATCGCCTGGAGGAGTGGTTCCATTTCACCCTGCTGGGGTGAAATGCACTTGACCGGTTGCTGATCCTGTTGCACCTCTTTTTACAAAAAAAAAACTCTTAATTTCAAAGTAATAAGTTTCCGCTGCAAATCTAGTCAACCCCCCTTCTAGATTTTACGATCACCGAATATCCGATCCTAACAGTTGGTTTATGTTAATGTGTTTGGTGCGATTGTCTTTGTTTGATCTATCAAATTACTTTAATTTTTTATTTGGTAGTCAACCAATTCACCCCTCCCCTCTTGGTTGTACATTGCACAAGTTCACTTCACATATGTCAGTGAATTTACATTATATGTTAGTGAAACTAAATGTTGTTTTGAACTTGACCAATACAAATACAAGTGAAACATACTGTGAAGTATATGTTAGTGAATTATAATATATGCTAGTGAATATAAAGTATATGTGACCGAATGTACACTATATGTTAGTGAAATCCATCATATGTTGGGAACTTTGCAAATAATACAAGTGTAACATATTGTGGATCATATATTAGTGAATTCACACTATATGTCAGTTAATCTAGAGTATATGTGAGTGAGTTTACACAATATATTAGTGAAATCGAATGTATGTCATGAACATGACCATTACAAATACAAGTTAAACATATTATGGAGCATATGTTAGTGAAAACATAGTTTATGATAGTGTATCTAGAATATACGTAAATGGATCTACACTATATGGTAGTTTTATATTAAAGTGATTTTTTAGTCAAATGTCCCACTTTACTTGTAATAGGTAAAGTTCTTAACATTAACGTACTTCCTTAGTTTAACGTCCCACTTTTCTTGATGTGGAAATAGTTCTTACATTACCGTACTTTGTTAGTCAAACATATTTCGTTGATCTAATGTCCCCCTTCTCACATTGTCATACTTTGTTAGTCAAATATATTTTATTGATCTAGTGTCCCACTCTACTTGAAATGGCATGGTTCTTACATTAAGATTTTTTTGTTATTCTAATGTACTTCATTAGTCTAACATCTCACTTTCATTATAATGGATAAAGTTCTTAGCATTAACGTACTTCGTTAATGTAATGTCTCACTTTTTTTTGCTATGGGCAAAGTTCTGTCATTAACATACTTTGTTAGTATAATGTACTTTGTTAATCTAATGTCCCACTTTACTTGTAATGAGCAAAAGTTCTTACATTAAGGTACTTTGTTAACAATAATGTACTTCATAGACCTAACATCCCAATTTATTTGTAATGGGTAAAGTTCTTAACATTAACATACTTTGTTAGTTTAACATTCCACTTTTGTTGTAATGGACATAGCTGTTACATTAACGTACGTATTTTTTTAGTTTAATATACTTTCGTTAATCTAACATCTCACTTTACTTGTAATAGACATAATTCTTACATTAAGGTACTTTGTTAGTCTAATGTACTTCATTAGTCTAATGTCTCACTTTACTTGTGACGGATAAAGTTCTTAACATTAACAATACTTCATTAGTTTAACATCCTACAATTCTTGTCATGGACATGGTTCTCACATTAACATACTTCATTAGTCTAATATACTCTCTTAGTCTAACATCCCATTTTACTTGTAATGGTTAAAGTTCTTAACAATAATATACTTTTTTAATTTAACATCCCACTTTTTTAGTCATATGTTAGGTTTTCACTTATATATAGTAACAATTCACTCAGATTCACACACATATACTATAAATTCAAACACATATGCATTGTTACTAAAACATCTTATAGTGAAATAACTTTTGAACATAAGTTAATTTTTCACTTACATATACTGATGATTCACTCACATATACTCAAATTTCATTCACATATATTATAGATTCACTGACATATGTGCTATTATTGAAACACTTTTTGTAATGAAATAATTTCTGAACATAAGTTAGCTTTTCAATCACATATAATAACGATTCACTCATATATAGTGTAGATTCACTAGTATATGCATTGTTATTAAAACCCTTTGTAATGGAGTACCTTCTAAACATAAATTACTTTTTCACTTATATATAATAACGATTTACCCATATATACTCAAGATTCACTCACATATAGTGTAGATTCACTAACACATGCACTATTACTAAAACACTTATTGTAATGGAATAACAACTAAATATAAGTTAGTTTATCATTTACATATAAGACGGTTCACTTATATATACTTAATATTCTTTCACATGTACTATAGATTCACTAAGATATGTATTGTTACTGAAACACTTGTAATGAAATGAGTTTTGAACGTAAGTTAGTCATTCACTTACATATTGTAACGATTCATTCATATCTACTCAAGATTCATTCACATATACTATATATTATCTAATGTATGCGTTTATTAAAACACTTCTTGTAACGAAGTAACACTTACATAGTTCGTTGACATATACGTTGTGTTGGGATAATTACATAGTTCACTGACTTATACATTGTATTGGGATAATTACATAGTTCACTAAACACTATATTAGGATAATTTCTGAACATAAGTTAGTTTTTCAGTTACATATAGTAACGATTCACTCATACATACTTAAGATTCACTTACATATAGTATAGATTCATTGACATATGCACTGTTATTTAAACACCTTGTAATAAAATAACTTCTGAACATAAGTTAGTTTTTCAATTACATATAGTAACCATTCACCCATATATACTCAAGATTCACTTCCATATAGTGTAGATTGATCGACATATGTATTGTTATTGAAACACTTTGTAATAGAATCATATTTGAATATTAGTTGTTAACTTACATATAGTACAATTAACTCATATACACTCAAGATTCACTCATATATACTATATATTCACTGAGATATGTATTGTTACTGAAACACTTCTTATAATGAAATAACTTTTGAACATAATTTAGTTTTTCACTTACATATAGTAACAATTCACTCATATATATTAAATATTCACTAACATATAGTGTAGATTCACTGACATATACATTGCTAAACACCTTATAATTGAATAGCATTTGAATGTAAGTTCGTTTTTCACTTATATAGTACGATTCACTCATATATGCTAAAGATTCAATCTTATACTCTATAGATTCAATGATATATGCATTGTTATTGAAACACTTATTGTATTGAAATAACATCTAAATATAAGTTAGATTTTCGCTTACATATAATATGAGTCACTCATATATATATATATTTAATATTCACTCACATATAGTATAGATTCACTAACATATGCATTATTATTGAAACACCTTGTAGTAGAATAACTTATGAAATAAGTTAGTTTTTCACTGATATCACTTAATTTTTTCACTTATATCACTTACATGTAGTGACAATTCACTCACATATACTCAAGATTCACTCATGTATAGTTTAGATTCACTGACATATGCACTATTGTTGAAACACCTTGTAATGGAATGACATCTGAATGCAAGTTAGTTTTTCATTTACATATAGTATGATTCACTCATATACGTTAAAGATTCACTCATATATATTATAGATTCAGTGACATATGTATTGTTATTAAAACACTTTTTGTAATGAAATAACATCTAAACATATGCTAGTTTTTCACTTACACATAGTATGATTCACTCATATATATTTAAGATTCACTCTTTTATACTATAGATTCACTAACATATGCAATGTTATTGAAACACTTCTTGTAATAGAATAACATATAAGCATAAGTTAGCTTTTAACTTACATATAATATGATTCACTCTGCATTATTAGTTATGTGTTCTCAGGTGAGACCGAAAAAGATACTTACACTCAAGAGGACGGGAACGACCAAGATTGAAGTCAAGAGTACCCTAGCATCATAGTATTATGTTGGAGTTGAAATTCAGTCTTTTACGTTATTCAATGTAATTGGGCCCTATAGAATGGCTTTGATATTAGTGGTTGTAACTAGACATTCAAAGAATTATTAATGGGATGCATTTGCTTTAATATTTATTCTTGTCCAATGGTTTGATGTCTAGTACTCGCTCTGTACCCGTTTACTTGCAACTGCCCCGCGTTTTGATATTCTGCGTCGGGGTGTGACAATTATACTCTTGTAGTTGTTTTTTATATTCTTATTGGACACTTGTGTGAGTTATCCCTTGCGAGACTTCGTTCCGATCGCAGGAGGTGGACTTGGATATGGAGCCATATTGGGTATAAATACCCAGGGTCGCTACAGATTATACCAACCCACGTCGAATGAGAGCAAGTCGCTACAGGGGAGAAAACCCCAACAATAGTCACATAGGTTGAGATATGCACAAATAGAGAAGAATATTGTAGCAGAAAATAAATAATTCTTATTCTATCAACTTTATAATCCATGTACCATTGTAGCAACCCGAAAAATTTAGTATTTAAAAATTTGAAATAATAAAATTTCTATAAAAACGGAATAATAGAAACATACATACTATTATCGTATGTGCAAGAACACATCTAAAAATTTCGTAAAAATTATAAATCAACCCCAAATATTATCACTAAGTGTTCCACGAAGAAATTCATGCAATAAAAAATCCGATTGGAAAAGTATACGTCGCAACGTGACTAATTATCTAAATTAGGAAACTAAGTCGGAAAACTATTAACACGGAAATATAACTGGCTCATAAATTAAATGAACATGTCAGAGAGATCTCCAACATCGGGTATTGATGACCCATTATCGAAATTGGACCAATGGACCTCTCATAGTCCATGAATAAAATCAAGTAAGAAAAATATAATAAAATCCGTAACTCTATTATTCCCTAATTAAAAAGGAAAATCCCATAAGATAAATTCCAATAAATAATGGGCTTTGTTAAATGGTCCATATAAAATTTATTGGGCAAAAATAGGGATTTTAAAAGAGGAATAATAGAAAAATACCCTAAATTCGTAACTTAAATATTACCTAAATAGAAAATGGGTATTAAAATATTAAAATAAGTAGTTTGTGTTGGATTTGGATTCCTAAACCTACCCTAATAGGTTGGCCACGAATTTGGATCCCAACCTAACCCAAATTGGACATGGCAAGCTTGGAAGGTGGAATTAAATAGGAAATCTCGGAATTAAATAGGAGTTAGACTCCTATTAGGAATTAGAAATATAAGAGACATAAATACTTTCCTAAACCCTCATGGCCGGCCCTAGCTCATTGCCAAGAGTTGCTGGACCAGGAGGAGAGGCCAAGGAGGGGGAGAATTCATGGGGAGACGGCTGCTCAAGCTCTCAACCCCCGTTCTTCAAGTTCTAGCCCTAGAGAAGGAAAATGACTAAATGTAGGCATTCTCACAAGCTAAAATCATAAAACTTTGTTTGTAGGTTGATCCAATCATCAGGATCAAAAGCCCTATGATTTCATATTTTTCCATCGAGCCTATATTTCCTTCTTGATTTTTCATGTTCTGCAACTAGCATGAGCCCGACCCTTCATCTTAAATCTTGTTCTCCTTGTATACTCAACCCCATACCACAAGATTTTTACTGGAGGAACTGATGCATGTTAGGCATCTTTTTCCCTTAAAAGCCCTAATTTTTATCCACCCTACATTGTGAATTAATTCTTTTACCCTATCTATGTACTATTCCATGTTCTTCATGAAGTATCATGATTAAACCATGCTAAAACCATGTTTGTTTTCAAATTCCTATTTACTGGAAGTACCTTTGCATGTCCAGAGTCGTTTAAAATTTGTTTCATGAATTTTCATCGATTGTACATTTAGTTATTATTTTTTGAACCACCCTGTGTCAAAATAAGGCAGTTCTCGACCGCAATCCAAGAACATGTCCTTTCCCTGTCGGACTCAGGCGCAGGACCTGAGAACACGATGGTCCGATAGGCCGCGTTCTTAGGGCTGTCGCGACAGCATCTTCCGTCACGATCTGATCGTGACAGGATACCCCGTCACTATCTGCCTGTCCGATCTGACGAGCTCGTCACAACCCTCAAGTGACCCCGTCACGATCTACCTGCCCGAACTGACAAGGCCGTCGCGATTTGTACAAGGCCATGTCGCGTTCTCAGTTGACCCCGTCGCGACCCTTACTAGGGTGCGTTGCGATCTCATATTTTTGCAGGAAACCCACAATTTTCGATGCTTTGACTCTCTACAGTGCTTGTACACTTGGTTAACAGTCATACACACAGAAAATACACTTGTCATAAATTAAACATTTATGTGTGATTAAAATACATACATATGATCTTTTTCTATCTACAATTTCATGACACATGCACACACTTGAACCATCCAATTTGGCTTAATTCGGCATGAAAATATTTCATAAGGTATCTGGTAATTTATTTCAATAATATATATTAATTGCCCTATTTTAAATGAACTTGTCTACGATTCTCGCAATTTTTTGGGAACACCGATACAGACATTCCACTATTCTAGAATTCCTCTAGAACGTCGAGCACTTGTTTTTATATACACACTCTCTTGACTTGGATGAACTCTCCGTCGGATATTCCTTCTGCTGGACTAGTGAATCCTTGTTCAAGGCCTCCGTAAGTCTCCTCTGTCCATGGATTCCCACATGGTCGACGAGCTGGTTGTACCCTAACACCTATGATACCTTTAGGGATCAACATGATCCAAACGACTATTAGAAGTTCTCTCTTATCTTGAATCACGCCGGACCTCTGGACCTGTGCGTAACATGGCCAACGGAAAGGTAGTGAATTCCACCTGACTGCCAACACCAATAGCGCGTGTTGTGCAACTGTTACTATCGCCTGCTACTCGAAGTGTTACGTGCATTGTCCCTTAGCTCTCATCTATACTCTACTCGCTCATCTATTCACGTTCACTCTACTATCTTGTAGTACCCTAGAATTTTCTTGAATTTATTCTGTACATTGTTTGTTTATTTCTGCATATTTTGAATGCTGTTGTGTGTAAGAACTAGGCGTCAAGATCATTTGACGCTAAGACTTGTAAGCGGCAATATCGTATGCCGTTTATATGATGTTAACGACAACAGGTATTGACGTTAGTAATTTTTCTGAATTATTTAATTATGGGCAAGACTATAAACGACATCATTGATGGACGTTTATATTTGGGGTAGACGACAACCTATGTTAACGTTAAGCTGACTTGCCTGTTTTTGGGCTTTCCGTTCCGGATTAAGGAGATCGGCCGTTTCGGGAAGGTTTTAATGAGCTGATCCGATGCGTTTAGATCCGAGGGTCAAGATTAGGTTTGGCCTTTGTTTGAGAGGTCTTTATAAGACCAGATCTCGTGGATAGAAGAGGTTTTACTCTGGTTCTGGAGGAAGAAAAAGAGGGCCAAGGAAGGGATTTTGCAGAGCGATCTGGTGCTGGTTCATGCGGATCGAAGGCTTCTTCACCGAGGAGATGTATAGAACTTCTTAACCAAAGGCTCATCCAGGCGGAGGAACTACATCGGAGGAGGTTTTGGATCGCTTGAAGGCGGAGGAAAGAACTGTCTCCCTGGCGAGACGGGCTTCTTCGAGCTCGGATTCGACACTCCATTAGGAGGGATTAAGGCAAGTTGCATGGGGGATTAGTTTAGGATATGTTATACTACGTATCTAACATTTTTCTGTATTTTTAAAGCATGAAAACAACCTACGGGAAGGGTTAGAAATGCCGTTATTTCATGCAGGTTTTCTGTGTCTTAGAACTAGACGTCCAGGGGTTTTGCCGTCTATATCCTGTAAACGGCAATATCGACTGCCGTTTAGTTTGTCCGAATTTTATGTATTTTCTGTCTTTACTATATGTAAACAGCGCTATGTGCCGCCGTCAGTTTGTGTTAACGGCGCTATGTGCCGCCGTCTATAATTACTTGACGACATCGTATGTGGACGTCTACTATAGTAAACGTCATACCAATTGACGTCGAGTTTAACAGAATCATGTATTTCCAGAAATCTGAGTGAATTTGTTTAAATGTATAATTTACGAATGTATGTGTTTCAACCATGTAATATCATAGCATGTTATTGTTATATTATGGACTGTCTATTGCTATAATGTACAGGTTATGTATATATATGTATTGTTGAACTTGCATAATTACATGGCAACAATCAATGTTAAGTTAGCAAAAGATAAGTACGATGGTTTAAAGGAGAGCATGTTGATTGATGTCTAAATTACTGCGATAGATATAATATGTCAGTAATCCCTGTTCCATATGAAAATTATGAACTTTTCTCAATATTGAACCATGTTAGTTAGTTGATTTAATAGAGTTAATTTCATGAAAAATAGTTGCAGAAATCAGAAAATTATGAAATTTGGCATGTACATTGTAATTCCTGATTTCGAATTTCTGTTAAAATTTCAGAATTTTCAGACATGTGTACGTTCTGTTATGAATTTCTGAACAATATATTACACATAGAATTGAATAAATATGAATGTAAATGCAAGAATGAATATTAATATCATGATAGAAATCTGTTGTACAGTAAATAGGATTTCAAAACTGAAAGTGTTGTATTTTGAAATATTGCATTAACACATGTTAAATAGTATGAAATAAAATGTCACTATCTATTATACATGTTAGTGTATGCATTATATCAATGATGCCAATAAGACATTGCTATCTTAGAGATTCCTACAAGGAACTACACCGTAGATGCCCCTATGGTAATGGTTCACCTACATGTAAATAAATGAATCCGTGGGCAACGGATTGAAATCCTGGAGGTAGACTTGTTCTACTGGCCAAGGTGGGAAGGACTTTCCCCGGTTTTGCGCAAATACTATGACTTCATCACCGCATTGCCTAGGTGATAAGTGAATGTTAAATGACTACTGATCTCTAATTTAGTGTGGGCTATGTCTTGGCAACTATACGAAAATGATTACAGGCTACAAGTTATATGTCTACATGCTACATGTTACATGCTACAAGTTACATGTCTACCTGTTCTACATGCTACATACTACATGTTATATGTTTACATTCCTACATGTGAACTTGTTCAAAGAATTTCATGCTACATGACAATGTTTTAATGTTACTACATGAAAATTGTTGTGTAAAAGAATAGTGCATGTATAAGTGAGAAATTGATACATGAGAATTGTTGTAGGTCACATGACATCGAAGAGATTCCATGAATAAGTGATTCCATGTTACATACAAACATGTTTTATTTCCATAATAGTTAGAATCACTACGAAATGAATGATTGCCAATGGGCTTAGAACTGTAGTAAGGAAAAGTATATGATATCAATGAATAAAATGTTAATGTACTACCATGTTTTTAAACCTAATATACTGTTAATATCTTGAACTGTCTTTCATGTGATTTGCTGGGTCTTGTAGACTCATACTTGCCTAACATTTTAGGAGAGCCAGAGGATACGGAGGAGTTAGTGCAAACTGACTCAGAACGTGAGGACGCGGAGACTTAGCTTGTCCTAGAGAGTTTAGAGTGACTCTTGTATATGAGGATCTTATGTAATTTCCTTTATGCAGCTAGTCATTAAAATGTAATAAACTTTGGACTATTGTTACCTTTTTATGCATTAGATTTACTTTTGAATAAATGCTGATTACAAGTGTTTAATTCCATAATCTGTCAATTATCATTGGAATTGAATAGTTATTGTGTATATTTCAACCTGTATTGTAATTGTTGGATTCGTTCCACTGTAATACCTCTATTAGATCCAATGTGAGTTGGTGTAACTGTACTGGGTCTAAGAGGGGCGTTACAGAGATTGGTATCAAAGCGATCCAGGTTGAACATGTACATAAATAGAATATCAGTATTGTATTCATACTTCAAGTCTGCATAAAGAATTAGTCCAAGTTATGTAGAATAATAGGTTATTAAATAGGATGCTTATTTTGCAGTCTATGGCGACTCGTGGACGTAGAGGAGCTGGCCCGGCTTGAGGTGATGAGTCAGCAGGTGATCGGCAGACTCCAGCTCAGCAGGCTCAGGACCAGACTGGTGTACCTTTGCCACCCCGACCACCACCTGTAGACTACGGAGCATTGATGCAAGGATTGGTGCATGCGATGCAGACTCAGGCTCAGACTACAGCGGCATTGCAGGCGCAGGTGCAGGTTCACGTCGGTAGCTGCAAGAATTATTCAAGGTGTTAACTGAAGAGTTGTTATCTAAGAGATGTTTTGGATCGTAGGCACGGGCACCTGCTCAGGAGGCAGTTTTTGGAGGAGTGCCTATGATGGAAAGATTCAGGAGGATGACCCCGCCTTTCTTTAAGGGAGAGAGTGATCCCATTCTTGCGGAGAGTTGGCTTAGAGAGACAGAGAAGATCTTTCGTGCCCTTCGTTGTGCGGAAGAGGAGAGAGTGACCTTAGCTACTTATATACTGCAGGTAAAGATAGATTTTAAGGAGCTTATGGGTGTTGTTTGGAATATATCTTAGATGTACTTACTTTTTTTTCAGGAGCGTGCCGATGTGTGGTGGTCCTCTGTACTACGCACACAGTTTGAAGATGGTGCTATGGAGGTTGCATGGACTGAATTCGTCCGATTGTTCAAGGCAAAGTATATTCCAGAGCACGTGCAGGACCGCATGGAGCAGGAGTTTTTGACGTTGACCCAGGGGTCGATGAGTGTACTTGAGTATGAGGCAAGATTTGCGGAGCTGTCCAAGTATGCGCCTCACATTGTGGCAGATGAGCGGAGGAAGGTAAAGAAATTTATCATGGGGTTGAAGCCGTCCCTGAGGACGAGACTAGTGGCATTAGGTCATCGTTCCATGGAGGAAGCTTTGTCAGCAGCTTGTATGCAGGAGGCAGAGATGGAGGTTTACCTTGAAGAGAAGAGAGCTTCTTTGAAGAGGCCAGCATCAGCTTTCCAGCGGCATGATAAGAAGAAGAAGACCCCAGCTTTTCAGCAGAGAGCAGTGGTTCCAGCGAGAGCAGCGGCACAGACTCCAGGCGGAGGTATGATTGCAGAAAAGCCAGTGTGTACCCAGTGCGGGAAGCGTCATGGAGGCGAGGTGTGTTGGGTGACTTCCGGGAGATGCTTGAGATGTGGTGATAAGAAACACAAGATCAGAGATTGTCCGAAGATGGCGCAGCAGACTGCAGCGGTAGCAGCACCAGCAGCAGCGAGACCGGCATCGAGAGCAGCAGGGAGACCGAGGGCTCCAGCTCGAGTGTTCGCCTTGGCGAGAGACGAGGCAGAGTTGGCAGAGCACGTCACTGAAGGTACAATTCTAATTACGGGAATGCATGCTAGAGTCTTATTTGATACCGGTGCCACGCATAGTTTTGTTTCCGAGAGATTTGCCAAGGTCTTGATTAAGGAGAATGGTCTAGTTCCGGAAAAGTTGGAGGTTCCCTTGTCTATGCATACTCCAGTAGGAACTATCTTGACCGAGCAGTGTTTTTCGTCACTTTCTGTGTGCATTGAGGAGCAAGTTTTGCCTGGTAATTTCTATTTGCTGAAGATGAAGGATTATGATGCTATCTTGGGCTTTGATTGGCTCGAGGAGCATTATGCTCTGATGGATTGTCGGCGGAAGCTTATTGTTTTTCGGATTCCTGGAAAGGAGGAGTTTGTTCACCCTTTGCCCAAGGTCATGTCGGGTAAATTTGTGATTTCGGCTTTGAAGGCGACTCGGATGTTGAGCAAGGGTTGTTCCGTTTTCTGGCTAGTGTGGTTGTGACCGAGGATTCGAAGAAGGTTCTATCTGTCGAGAATATTGAGGTGGTCAGAAATTTCAGCGATGTCTTTCCTGAAGATTTGTTAGGTTTGCCACCTGCAAGGGAGTTAGAGTTTGGCATTGAGCTTGTACCTGGCACAGCACCTATTTCCATTGCACCTTATCGCATGGCGCCAGTGGAATTGGCAGAGTTGAGGAAGCAGCTGCAGGAATTACTTGATAAGGGCTTCATCTGACCGAGCGTTTCGCCATGGGGAGCACCTGTTCTTTTTGTGAAGAAGAAGGATGGATCGATGAGGTTGTGCATAGATTACCGTAAGCTCAACCAGGTAACTGTTAAAAACAAGTACCCTTTACCTCGTATTGATGACTTGTTTGATCAGTTGCGAGGAGCTTCTGTATTCTCTAAGATTGATCTTCGTTCTGGCTATCATCAACTCCGAATTAAGCCGGAAGATTTGCTAAGACGGCTTTTAGGACAAGATATGGCCATTATGAGTTCCTTGTCTTACCCTTTGGTTTGACAAATGCTCCAGCAGTTTTCATGGATTTGATGAATAGAGTTTTTCGGCAGTATCTGGATTCTTTTGTGGTAGTCTTCATTGATGATGTGTTGATTTATTCGCCCGATGAAGAGACTCATAGCGAGCATCTGAAGATTGTGTTGGGTGTCCTGAGGGAGCATAAGCTGTATGCTAAATTCAGCAAGTGCAACTTCTGGATGAAAGAAGTCCATTTCTTGGGTCATGTTATATCAGGAGAAGGTGTGTCTGTAGATCCAGCTAAAGTGGAAGCTGTTCTTGATTGGGAAACACCGAGATCTTCAGCTGACATCAGAAGTTTTCTCGGCTTGGCTGGCTACTATAGGAGATTCATCGAAGGATTTTCTTCTATTGCGGCGACTTTGACGAAGTTGACAAGGAAAGGAGTCAAGTTTGAGTGGTCAGAGGCTTGTGAAAAGGCGTTCCAGGAATTAAAGGCTCGTCTGACCTCAGCAGTGCTTGTTTTGCCCAATGATGTAGATTCTTTCTCTATCTACACAGATGCTTCGAAGATTGGGCTTGGTTGTGTTCTGATGCAGGGTGGTCGAGTTGTGGCGTATGCTTCTAGGCAACTTAAGGAGCATGAGCGCAACTACCCGACCCATGACTTGGAGTTAGCAGCTGTAGTCTATGCTTTGAAAATGTGGAGGCACTATCTATATGGAGTTAGATTTGAGCTCTTCTCAGACCACAAGAGTCTCAAATACTTGTTCTCGCAGAAGGAGTTGAATCTGAGGCAGCGGAGGTGGATAGAATTCATGAAAGACTATGATTTTGAACTATCTTACCATCCAGGGAAGGCCAATGTAGTGGCAGATGCGTTGAGCAGGAAAAGGCAGATGATGAGGCAAGACTGGAAGATGCTAGATGACGCTTCAAGTTCTTTGGCTGTTCTAGAACCTCAATTGTGTAACTTGTTCATGGCGCAGTTGTCTTTGAGATCTTCTATTCTTGATCGGGTCATTGCGTTGCAGAAAGATGATCCGTTGTTGCAGGAGTGGTTGGAAAGAGCGGAGTTACCAGAGATGAAGATGATGTGATTCGCTTGAATCTTAGGGTTTGTGTCCCTAATAATGTTGATCTGAGAAAGGAAATTTTGGAGGAGGCGCATAGATCTCAGTTCTCTATTCACCCAGGCAGTGGGAAGATGTACAAGGATCTGAAGCGTTCTTTCTGGTGGTCTGGCATGAAGCGAGATGTGGCTGATGTTGTGGCGAAGTGTCTGATTTGTCAGCAAGTGAAGGCGGAGCGTCAGCGACCTTCAGGCTTGATGCAGAGGTTAGATATCCCTCAGTGGAAGTGGGAGCAAGTGACCATGGACTTTGTATCCGGATTGCCTAGATCGGCTAGAGGAAATGATTCCATTTGGGTGATCGTTGATAGATTTTCGAAGAGTGCTCATTTCCTTGCTATGAAAAGAAACAGTCTGTTGAGAGCTTGGCCAGACTGTATATTAATAGTATTGTGAAGCTGCATGGAATTCCGAAGTCAATTATCTCAGATCGTGATCCGAGATTCACTTCCAGGTTTTGGCAGAGTTTGCAGCAGGCTTTTGGCAGTCAGTTGAAGTTGAGTTCGGCATTTCATCCGCAAACGGATGGACAGTCCGAGAGGACTATTCAGACGTTGGAAGATATGCTTCGAGCTTGTGTTTTAGAATGGAAAGGTGATTGGGAGCGCCATCTATCTCTTGTGGAATTTGCTTATAATAACAGTTTCCATTCGAGCATAGGTATGGCACCTTTTGAAGCTTTGTACGGAAGACCCTGTAGATCCCCATTGTGTTGGGAGGAGTCAGGAGATCGACATCTGGTTGGACCGGAAGTGGTGCAAGAGACTTCAGCAAAGATTCAGATGATTGTGCAGAGAATAAAGGCGGCTCAGGATCGTCAAAAGAGTTATGCAGATGCAAGAAGGAAGGATTTGGCATTCGAGGTTGGAGACCATGTTTTCCTTAAGGTTTCGCCAACCAGAGGTGTAGTAAGATTCGGAAAGAGGGGTAAGCTGAACCCGAGATTCATTGGACCCTTTGAAATTCTGAAGAAGATCGGGAATGTGGCATACCAGTTAGCTTTGCCACCATCTTTAGCAGCGGTGCATCCAGTATTTCATGTATCCATGTTGAGGCGGTATGTTAGAGATCCGGCTCATGTGATCAGTTATGAGCCGATTCAGTTGCAGCCAGATTTGTCTTATTCTGAGCAACCTGTGGAGATTCTGGACAGGAAGGTGCAAGAATTAAGATCAAAGTCCATTCCATTTGTGAAGATTCTATGGAGGAACTTCTCACGTGAAGAGGCAACGTGGGAGCTTGAAGAAAGAATGAAGAAGCTTTATCCGTCTTTGTTCGGTGAGTAACTTAACTCAATCTTCGAGGACGAAGATTATTTTAAGGGAGAGAGGATGTAGTACCCTAGAATTTTCTTGAATTTATTCTGTACATTGTTTGTTTATTTCTGCATATTTTGAATGCTGTTGTGTGTAAGAACTAGGCGTCAAGATCATTTGACGTTAAGACTTGTAAGCGGCAATATCGTATGCCGTTTATATGATGTTAACGACAACATGTATTGACGTTAGTAATTTTTCTGAATTATTTAATTATGGGCAAGACTATAAACGACATCATCGATGGACGTTTATATTTGGGGTAGACGACAACCTATGTTGACGTTAAGCTGACTTGCCTGTTTTTGGGCTTTCCGTTCCGGATTAAGGAGATCGGCCGTTTCGGGAAGGTTTTAATGAGCTGATCCGATGCGTTTAGATCCGAGGGTCAAGATTAGGTTTGGCCTTTGCTTGAGAGGTCTTTATAAGACCAGATCTCGTGGATAGAAGAGGTTTTACTCTGGTTCTGGAGGAAGAAAAAGAGGGCCAAGGAAGGGATTTTGCAGAGCGATTTGGTGCTGGTTCATGCGGATCGGAGGCTTCTTCACCGATGAGATGCATAGAACTTCTTAACCAAAGGCTCATCCAGGCGGAGGAACTACATCGGAGGAGGTTTTGGATCGCTTGAAGGCGGAGGAAAGAACTGTCTCCTGGCGAGACGGGCTTCTTCGAGCTCGGATTCGACACTCCATTAGGAGGGATTAAGGCAAGTTGCATGGGGGATTAGTTTAGAATATATTATACTACGTATCTAACATTTTTCTGTATTTTTAAAGCATGAAAACAACCTACGGGAAGGGTTAGAAATGCCGTTATTTCATGCAGGTTTTCTGTGTCTTAGAACTAGACGTCCAGGGGTATTGCCGTCTATATCCTGTAAACGGCAATATCGACTGCCGTTTAGTTCGTCCGAATTTTATGTATTTTCTGTCTTTACTATATGTAAACGGCGCTATGTGCCGCCGTCGGTTTGTGTTAACGGCGCTATGTGCCGCCGTCTATAATTACTTGACGACATCGTATGTGGACGTCTACTATAGTAAACGTCATACCAATTGACGTCGAGTTTAACAGAATCATGTATTTCCAGAAATCTGAGTGAATTTGTTTAAATGTATAATTTACGAATGTATGTGTTTCAACCATGTAATATCAGAGCATGTTATTGTTATATTATGGACTGTCTATTGCTATAATGTACATGTTATGTATATATATGTATTGTTGAACTTGCATAATTACATGGCAATAATCAATGTTAAGTTAGCAAAAGATAAGTATTATGGTTTAAAGGAGAGCATGTTGATTGATGTCTAAATTACTGCGATAGATATAATATGTCAGTAATCCTTGTTCCATATGAAAATTATGAACTTTTCTCAATATTGAACCATGTTAGTTAGTTGATTTAATAGAGTTAATTTCATGAAAAATAGTTGCAGAAATCAGAAAATTATGAAATTTGGCATGTACATTGTAATTCCTGATTTCGAATTTCTGTTAAAATTTCAGAATTTTCAGACATGTGTACGTTCTGTTATGAATTTCTGAACAATATATTACACATAGAATTGAATAAATATGAATGTAAATGCAAGAATGAATATTAATATCATGATAGAAATCTGTTGTACAGTAAATAGGATTTCAAAACTGAAAGTGTTGTATTTTGAAATATTGCATTAACACATGTTAAATAGTATGAAATAAAATGTCACTATCTATTATACATGTTAGTGTATGCATTATATCAATGATGCCAATAAGACATTGCTATCTTAGAGATTCCTACAAGGAACTACACCGTAGATGCCCCTATGATAATGGTTCACCTACATGTAAATAAATGAATCCGTGGGCAACGGATTGAAATCCTGGAGGTAGACTTATTCTACTGGCCAAGGTGGGAAGGACTTTCCCCGGTTTTGCGCAAATACTATGACTTCATCACCGCATTGCCTAGGTGATAAGTGAATGTTAAATGACTACTGATCTCTAATTTAGTGTGGGCTATGTCTTGGCAACTATACGAAAATGATTACAGGCTACAAGTTATATGTCTACATGCTACATGTTACATGCTACAAGTTACATGTCTATCTGTTCTACATGCTACATACTACATGTTATATGTTTACATTCCTACATGTGAACTTGTTCAAAGAATTTCATGCTACATGACAATGTTTTAATATTACTACATGAAAATTGTTGTGTAAAAGAATAGTGCATGTATAAGTGAGAAATTGATACATGAGAATTGTTGTAGGTCACATGACATCGAAGAGATTCCATGAATAAGTGATTCCATGTTACATACAAACATGTTTTATTTCCATAATAGTTAGAATCACTACGAAATGAATGATTGCCAATGGGCTTAGAACCGTAGTAAGGAAAAGTATATGATATCAATGAATGAAATGTTAATGTACTACCATGTTTTTAAACCTAATATACTGTTAATATCTTGAACTGTCTTTCATGTGATTTGCTGGGTCTTGTAGACTCATACTTGCCTAACATTTTAGGAGAGCTAGAGGATACGGAGGAGTTAGTGCAAACTGACTCAGAACGTGAGGACGTGGATACTTAGCTTGTCCTAGAGAGTTTAGAGTGACTCTTGTATGTGAGGATCTTATGTAATTTCCTTTATGCAGCTAGTCATTAAAATGTAATAAACTTTGGACTATTGTTACCTTTTTATGCATTAGATTTACTTTTGAATAAATGCTGATTACAAGTGTTTAATTCCATAATCTGTCAATTATCATTGGAATTGAATAGTTATTTGTGTATATTTCAACCTGTATTGTAATTGTTGGATTCGTTCCACTGTAATACCTCTATTAGATCCAATGTGAGTTGGTGTAACTGTACTGGGTCTAAGAGGGGCGTTACAATCTCGTCTATTCATCTAGTGCTTTTATCTATTTCTTGGTACTCTCTATTGGCCATTAATTGATTTTCTAAAGATAAACAACATAACCAATGCTAGTGCAATAGGGCATGATCTGGTCTTGGGAGAGCGCCCGAAAGTGCCATTTGCCCATGGGAGTTAAATGATCAGGATGTCGGCATTACATCCAAGTGCCATACTATCAAGATTAATCTAAGACAATCAACACAAAGTGCTATATTCTCTCGATGTCTTTGACAAAACAAAGTGCTATATTCTCTCGTTGTCTATTGATGACAAAAGTGCTATATTCACTCTCGGCTATCTACGGATAACCAAAATGCCATTACTATCTCGATTGATGAAAGTTAATCAAAAGTGCTATACTATTTTGATTGATGAAAATCAATCAAAGTGCAATTTACTCTCTATATGGCCAACTACTTTCTCTCTCCCTACTATACATGTTGCTTGCTATTGCTTGACGTTGACGTTATTTGCCATCATGTTGTTATCGTTTCCATCGTGACTTGACTTTAATCATTATGCTATACTTGATTCATATGCTATCTAAACCATGTCACTTGTGCTATTACTTTCTCGACTTTACATGACTCGCTCTATCATTAATTACTCTACCTTTTAAAGCACTAATTATTTAAAGCTTGCTTGATTCACGAGATTTAAGTCCTACTGGGCGTTATCGCTCACCCTTCGTTATTTGTTATTGTGTCTTAGGTAAGTCAGACAATGACGTTACACACACCAATGGGACAGGACTAGAGTGATGAGCAACCTGGAGTCAGTTGATGTAGTTACCCTAGTACGATGGAGTCTAGTAGTTATTACTTAAGATTTCCTTTCAATGTAATGATGTCATTGAGCCCTATGTATTGGCTCCGAATTAGTGGTTGTAATAGTCTTAGTGAATTTTAATGAAATGAAGACTTTATTCCAATTATTGTTCATTAGATGCTCTGAATCATTCAACTGTGGTACATTTTACTCTACTATGTACTTTGTTCACGTCTCCCTGATTTATTCCGCTGCTAAATTGGCGGGGCGTGACAATCATTGTCTTTATACTCCAAGTAAAATAACATAAACCACAACATCTACTAAATATTGCCCATTTCCAAGTGATAATAAACAAAGTCCAAATTACAATTACATAAAGCGAAAGAGTCAAGTAACGTAAGAGATAGCACGATAACAGGAGACTGAGATAGCACAAGTTTCCAAATATAGCACAAGCGTTGAGTATAGCACAAGAGCAGGATGGCCATAGCACAAATAGCACAAAGTATAGCAATAGCACAATGAGTATAGTATAGCACTTTTGATTGTCATTTAGATAGTCGAGATAGATAGCACTTGAGTGTAATGCCAAACACTCTGATCATTTAACTCTCGCGGGCAAATAGCACTTTTGGGCGCACCTCCCAGGACCAGATCGGGCCCTTTATATATTGCCAGGCATTAGTTATATTGTTTATCTTTAGACAATCAGTCAATGGCCAATAAAGAGTACCAAGAAATAGATGAGAGTACTAGATGAATAGACGAGATAGTAGAGAGAGTGTGAATAGATGAGCGAGTAGAGTATAGATGAGAACTAAGGGACATTGCACATAAAACGTCGAGTAAACGTGCGATAGTAACAGTTACACAACACACACAATTGGTGTTGGCAGTCAGGTGGAATTTGCTACCCTTCCACTGGCCATGTTATGCACAGATCCAGAAGTCCGGCGTGATGCAAGATAAGAGTGAGAGCAAACTAAGGCCGTTTGGATCTTACTGATCCCTAAAGGGTATTATCGGTGTTATGGTACAGCCAGCTCGTCGACCATGTGGGAATCCATGGACAGAGGAGACTTACGGAGGCCTCGAACAAGGATTCACTAATCCGGTAGAAGGAATATCCGACGGAGAGTTTGTCCAAGTCAAGAGAAAAGTGTGTATATAGAAACAAATGCTCGACGTTCTAGAGAATTCTAGAATAGTGGGGCGTCAATAACGGTATTCCCAAAACATCACGAGAAACGAAGACAAGTCCATTTAAAAATAGGGCAATTGAAATATATAATTGAAATAAATTACCAGATGTATTATGAGATATTTTCATGCCAAGTCAAGTCATATTGGAGGGTTACAAGTGTGCGCATGTGGTATAGAAAATCATAGATATGAAAGATCATGTGAATGACTTTTAATTAATTAAAACATAACCAAGTTTAACAACTTTGTTTACTATGTTTAAGATAGTTAACAGGGCTTGTAGTTACTATAGAAAATCAAGACTTGCAGAAATATGGGGTTTCCATGCAAAACTCCAGAAGGCGACGTACCCCTGTAAGGGTTGCGACGAGGTATAGTCAGAACGCGACAGGGTGTCACGCCCCTTCAATTTAGCAGCGGAATAAATCGGAGGAAACGCGAACCAAGTACATAGTAGAGAAAACTGTGCGATCAGTTGAGTAAATCAGAGCATCTAATGATCAATAATTGAGATAAACTCTTTATTCCATTATAAAAGCACTAAGACTATTACAATTACTAATTCGAAGCCAATACATAGGGCTCGATGACATCATTACATATGAAGAGAAAATCTAAAGTAAAACTACTACACTCCAACTGTGCTAGGGTAACTTCGTCATTTGACTCCGGATCGCTCATCACTCTGGTCTTGTCCCATTGGTGTGAATATCGTCATCTAGCTTACCTGAGACACAATAACAAATAACGAAGGGTGAGCGATAATGCCCAGTAGGACTTAAATCTCAGGCTCGAGCAGGCTTTAAATAATTAATGCATTAAATGGCAGAGCAACTAAAGATAGTGAGAGTTATGTAAAGTCGAGAAAGAAAGAGCACAAGTAACATGGTTCAAATAGCAGATGAATCAAGTATAGCACAATGAATAAGATCAAGTCACGATAGAAAGCAACAACGACACGATAGCAAATAACGTCAACGTCAAGCAATAGCACGACACATGTATAGCAAGGAGAGAAAAAGTAGTTGGCCATATAGAGAGTAAATTGCACTTTGATTGATTTTCTTATCAATCGAAATAGTCTGGCACTTTTGATTAACTTTCGTCAATCGAGATAGTAATTGCACTTTGGTTATCCGAAGATAGCCGAGAGAGAGTATAGCACTTGTTTGTCAAAAGACAACGAGAGAATATAGCACTTTGTGTGTCAAAGACATCGAGAGAATATAGCACTTTGTGTTGATTGTCTTAGATTAATCTTGATAGTATGGCACTTGGATGTAATGCCGACATCCTGATCATTTAACTCCCACGGGAAAATGGCACTTTCGGGCGCTCCCCCCAGGACCTGATCGGGCCCTATTGTGCTGGCATTGGTTATATTGTTTATCTTTAGACAATCAATTAATGGCCAATAGAGAGTACCAATAAATAGATGAGAGCACTAGATGAATAGACGAGATAGTAGAGTGAACATGAATAGATGAGCGAGTGGAGTATAGATGAGAACTAGTGGACATTGCATGTAACACGTCGAGTAAACATGCGATAGTAACAGTTGTACAACACGCGCACGTGGTGTTGGCAGTCAGGTGGAACTCACAATCCTTCCGCTGGCCATGTTAAGCACAAGCCCAGTGGTCCGGCGTGATTCAAGAGAAGAGCGAATTTCTAATAGCTGTTTGGATCATGTTGATCCCTAAAGGGTAACATAGGTATTAGGGTACAACCGGATCGTCGACCATGTGGGAATCCATGATCAGAGGAGACTTACGGAGGCCTTGTGCAATGGTTCACTAGTCCGACGAAAGGAATATCCGACGGAGAGTTCACCACAAGCCAAGTAAAGTGTGTATATAAAAACAGGTGCTCGACGTTCTAGAGGAATTCTAGAACAGTGGAGCATTGGTAACGGTATTCCCAAACAACACGAGAAACGAAGACAAGTTCATTTAAAATAGAGCAATTTAATGTACATTATTGCAATAAATTAACCAGATACATTATGAGATATTTTGTGCCAAGTCAAGCCATATTTGGATGGTTCAAGTGTGTGAACGTGTGAGAGAAATCATAGATAGAAAGATGTCGTGTTATTACATTTTAAATCATTCAATATGACTCCATTTTATAACATGTGTTTTTAGCAAGTTTGATAACAAGGCAAGAAGTGGATAATCGGCAAGTATAGAGCATGATCATGAACTTAAAATCAATTAAAAATTATGTAAATATGTTTTAACTTTGATATGTTGATAAATGCATGTTAAGACTTTCTAGAACATTCTTAGAAGATATCAAACTCACACATGCAAGGAACGACGCAAAACGACGGAAACCATGATGTATGCCTTTTAGAAGGCAAATGCAATCCCATCCCTTCACTTCCTAAGGTCATGACTCATTGATTTTTCATTCAAATCTCACATGAATATACCAAATTGAAGCCCTTTGAATGAGGAATCCAACAAAGAAAATGGCTCGTCAATCCAAGGTCTATAAAAAAAGCTATGGCCGATTAAGCGGACACAGGCAGAACGCGATGCATTGCCTGTCGCCTTCTGAAAGCGAACGCGACCATGAACTTGTCGCCTTCTGAAAAAGACCACGAAATGACCTGATTTTTGGTATGGGTCGCGACCATGATGTTGTCGCATTATGGTAGCGACGTGTCGACTTGTCGCTACCTGAAAATGATGTTTGGGGTTGCTTTTTCTACCTATTTCCAACTCCGACTTGGATTGGGTTTGACAGCTGTGGGTTTGAAAAATCAAAACAAACGCTAGGGTGATCCAAATCGAGTGAAACCACCTTTTTTAGTTAGATTACTTCCAATACTTTGTACAGTAGCAAATAATTGAGAAACAAAGGTCAAGTGACTAGGTAATAAAATGTATTGTGACTGACTGCGTGAATCTGACATAGTGTTAATGTTCGGGCTAATACTCTTAGTACGATCAACAAAAATTGGGGGAAATAGTGCCGAATGAAAGTAGACTCATGAGGTAACAAGTTCTCTATTGAACACTTGGTCTAAAAACGACTCCACAAAGAGGTATGGAACTTGTAACACAAGTCAAGGTTAAACCGCAACAGTACATTATCAAAATCATGCAAGATTTAATTCGTGACAAAGGATGGATAAAAATTAGGTCTTTTAGGGGTAAAAGATGCCTAACATCCATCAGTAACTCTAGTTAAAAATTGAGAGCACGAGGTTGAGTATACATGGAGATCAAGAATAAAGAAGAAGGGTCAAGTTCATCATATTTACAGAATTTCAAAAATAGAGATCAAAAGATTGGCTTGATGAAAAAGAGTGAAACAAGAGGGCTTTTGTTCCTGATGTATGGAACAATCTACAGATGGATTTAATTGAGTTTTGCTCGTGAGAATGCCTACCTTTGATTATTTTCCTCTTCTAGGGCTAAAACTTGAAGAACGGGGATGAGAGCTTGAAAGGTTCTTCTCCCCACAAGATCTCCTCCTCCTTGGCCTCTCCTCCTGGTCCAGCAATCCCTTGGCACGAGCTAGGGCCAGCCATGAGAGTTTTAGGAGAGTATTTAAGCTTCTCCTCTTTCTACTTCCTAATAGGACTCTAATTGCTATTAATTTCGGGATTTTCTATTTCCTCTCCCCTTTTTAGGTATGAGAACCCCTAATTGGGTTAGGATGGGAGCTAAATTCGTGGCCAACCCCTTAGGGTAGGTTTAGGAATCCCAATCCAACTCAAACTTCCTTTTTAATGCATTATTGAACCCTTTTTCTATTTAAATAATATTTTAGTTACGAATTTAGGGTATTTTCCTATTATTCTTCTTTTAAAAATCCCTATTATGGCCCAATAAATTTTATATGGTCCATTTATCAAAGCCCATTATTTATTAGATTTTATCTTTTGGGATTTCCCTTTTAATTAGGGAATAATAGAGTTACGAATTTTTATTATATTTTTCTTACCTAATTTATCCATGGACTATGAGAGGTCCATTGGTCCAATTCTAATAATGGGTAATCATTTCATGATGTTGGAAGTCTCTCCGACATGATCATTTAATTTATGGGCGCATTATCTTTCCGTGTTGACGGTTTTCCGACTTAGTTTCCTAATTTGGATAATTAGTCACATTGTGACGTACACTTGGCCAATCGGATTTTTCGTTGCACGAATTTCTTCGTGGAACACTTAGGGATAATATTTAGGGTTGATTTATAATTATTACGAAATTTTTAGATGTGTTCTTGCATATACGATAATGGTACGTATGTTTCTATTATTCTGTTTTATAGAAATTTATTATTTCAATTTTTTTAAATACTGAATTTTCCGGGTTGCTACACAGGGTCATCCAAGGGTCGCGACGGGTCGGTCAAGCAGGTTGCCAGAACGCGACAACAGGTCCTATCGCGTTCAGAATGCGACGGGTGTCTCTGTCATAATCAGCCCTGAGAACCCGACCTATCGGGCCGTTGCATTCTCAGGTCCTGCACCTGAGTCCGAGCGGGAAAAGGACCTTGCATTGGATTATGGTCCAGGTTTCTATATTTTGACACAGGCTCGTTTAGAAATTAAGAACTAAATGCACAGTCGATGAAAAATTGTGAAACCACTTGCAAACAGATCTAGACATGCGATAGTATGTACAATAATTAGAAATTTGAAGACAAACATGGTCTTGACAAGTTGTGAACATGATCAAGCATGAGTAACACAAAACATGGTACAGTGAAGATAAAAGATTTAATTTACGCAGTATGATGGATGAAAATTAGGGCTTTCAGGGGCAAAAGATTCTTGACATTAATCAGTATCTCCAGTAAAAGTTTGTTGCATGGTGTCAAGTATACATGGAGATATAAATTAAACATGGTGGTTCGGGGTCATGGTGATTGCAGAACTTCAAAAATATAGAACAAAAGATTGGCTCAATGAAAATTAGTGAAACAAGAGGGCTTTTGTTCCTGTCGTTGGGAAATATCTACATACGAAATTAATTGATTTTTGCTCATGAGAATGCCTACCTTTGACTCGTTTGATCTTCTAGGGTTTAGAACTCGACGTGCAGAGGTTAGAGCTCGGTCCAGCCTTTTCCCCACGAGTCCCTCTTCTCCTTGGCCTCTTCTCCACATCCAACAAGCCCCAGCAACGAGTTAGGGCCGGCCATGGAGGGTTTAAGGAGTATTTAAGCTCCTTGGGTTGCTATTTCCTAATGGTACTCTAATTCCCCTTTAATTCAGAGATTTCCATATTTCTCTCCTACTTCTAAGCTTGCCAACTTCTATTAGGGTTAGGTTGGGATGCAATTTCGTGGCCAACTAATTAGGGTAGGGCTAGGAATCCAATTCCAACCCAAATTACTTATTTTAATACTTTAATACCCCTTTTCTATTTAGGTAATATTTAAGATACGAATTTAGGGTATTATTCTATTATTCTTCTTTTAAAAATCCCTATTTTGGCCTAATAAATTCTAGATGGTCCTTTTAAAAAAGCCCATTACTCTTTTTCGTTTAATGGGTTTGAATTAATTCTCTTTTCTTTAATTTTCCAATTTATTTATTTATCACTATTATTATTATTATTATTTTTTGAAGAATTCAGGTTGCTACAATAATATACAAGAAAGTACATATATCTATACTCATTTACCACAATTTTCATTATCCCAATACATTATTACATGTCCAAGAGTAAAGTACAACTACCTGGGGTATACTCCGAGGGAGCAAAGCTCACACTAAACACAACTACAACTTAACTGATGGTGGTAAAAGTCTGCCACAACGCTGCCGCATGTCAAACCCACGGCAACCCTGAAAAGAACTGTAAGGGAGTGAGCCTCAACAAGTCACAGACTCAGCAGGCACCTCCCAAAAACAACAATTGAAACTTGAAGAGACCTCAACCACAAAGGGTCTCACTGGCAACACCGATAGCCAAACCACAACATGTTTATATAAAACATACTTAAACTATAATTAAATAAAACTCACTAGCTAACACAATCTGCAAGAACTACAGAAACCACAGGACTAGTACTGAAGCACCAGTCCACCAAAACAACAGAAATGCCTAGGCTGTAAGCCTTACAGGCAACCACGAACACTAGGGTAGGAGGATTGCCAGTGAGGAGCTAGTCCACCACCCACGGAAACAACGAACACACCAGAGGATTACCCTCAAAAGGGTGCAACACAATAGGTGGAAGGTCCTACAACACGACCTCCATAGAGCATAGCTCCACCTCAACATCTGAAAAGGCTGGTACACGGCGTACCACAACAACCGGCTACCCACGGAGGGTATAGGTACCTACACCATGAGGTACCACCACAGAAAACACGACAACCACAGTGCCACATAGGGCACACCACAACAAGTCAGACCACAACCGGTGAGTCACCACTCACAAGCCAGAACCATTGGCGAAGCACGAGTCGGAAGGAACGATGCCACCACATGGGAAATGACTACTAGTTCATGACGCCAGTATCCAACCCGGACAACACAACACAAGAACTACCTCTCAGTCTCGCAGTCAAGGATGAAAGGTCCAACTGCCACTCCATAAGCACACAGTAAAGCCAAAGAACGGTGGAGCCTCACCAACACCACACCTGCAGACCACACAGCTGCAGGCCCATGCCTGGCACCTCCGTCCCGAGCTCCCTAAAGTGAGGCACTGGAAACATAGGACTAGCTGAGGACTAGTATGTCTACTGGTGTCCGTTCACCAACCACGAGCTCGCTAAAAGCGATCGAGTACAACCACAACCCATGAGTCGCTGCCCCATTTCTGTCTTTCCCTTCACCGGACATACAACTCAAACACATGAGTGAGGGTGTCTAGGAAGACGACACAGGCCTCGAAGGTACACACAGTACTGGAACAAA
This sequence comes from Colocasia esculenta, assembly GCA_014218235.1. Lineage (NCBI taxonomy): Eukaryota > Viridiplantae > Streptophyta > Magnoliopsida > Alismatales > Araceae > Colocasia > Colocasia esculenta. The sequence goes on from CM024759.1 coordinate 18,040,459, forward strand.
CCCTGAGCACAGCAAACACAACATGCTTGGTTCACAAAGAACTTGGGATACCTGACTAGAGAGGCATTTCGGAATAGGCGCCGGACCACCACACTTGGCAACACACACACAAGCCATGCCGATCACTTAGCTTACCGGTAAAACCTATACCATGATACACATAACATAATTGCCCAGCTAGCAAGCCCAGAGGGGGGGGGGGGGGTGAATGGGATTCTTAAAAATATTGAGAACCTAAAATCTATTCACAAAATAGTCACACAAAACACACTTCGATAGATGTTAGTGTTAGTAAAGATAAACAGTAAACACACAAAGGCAATCACACTACACAAGGATTTATCCTGGTTCGGATCCCCTCTCCTAAGGAGTCCTACATCCAGTCCCTGAGCAACAACTCAGGCTTTCACTACCCAAGGGTACAGTCCCCCTTATGGACCCTTACACACCCAGCCACATCTGGTCTTCTTTTCACAACCCGAAGAGGAATTACAACACCTTGGACACTTGGACACTGTTGGATCGAAATCGCAAACACACAGTCCTAGAGGGGGGGGGGGGTGAATAGGACTTTTCTTGCTTTTCAAAAAATTCTTCTGAAAATCACAACACTAAATAGATATGTTAGTGCTTGGTGTGATGTGTGTGATTCAAGTGAAAAACTTGGCGGAAACAATCACACAGAAGATTGCACAAGAGATTTATCCTGGTTCGGCCCTTCCTACATGGAAGTCCTACATCCAGTCCTCAAGCCAACCACTTGAGTTTTTCACTAAACTGCCAAATAGATTTGGCCTTTTCTCACCCTTGAGAGGTAATTACAACACCCACTTGTGCCACAGCAAGTCTTCCCTAAACAGGGGTAAACACAACTGCCTTATGCCAAAGGCCTTCCCTTCACAAGAGGGGTAAAGCAGAAAAACTTCTGCAGAAATAACAGAGAAAGAAACCTTGTGTGTTTGCCTCAAAGATGAGCACAGAACACACACTTTCCAGCAGGATTGAATGAAGAGAAGTGCAGTCTAAATCCTAGCTGAAGCTACTTAGGTGGACTTCAAAAGAAGAAGCAATTACAATTGCCACCCAACAGACAGATCTTCAGAACAGAAATTCCTGAAGATGTGCTCTCACACAGAGGCAAACAGAAAGATTTAGAGAGCTTGCAAGATGAGCTTTTCAGAGAGATGACTTGAAGGAATTTCTTTTTGCGCACTTGAAAAATTGTTGTTCTTCATGAGCTTTTCTCCATCTCTTTATAATCTTCAAAAACTAGCCGTTGAGCAAGATAGCCGTTGGAGTAAGATGGTTGTTGCATACTAACCATTTGAGGAGAGTTTTGGGGATTCTTTGGATCTTGGGACTTATATCCACAGGGTCTTGAATTTTTGCCTCTTTCCAAAGTCTTTAAAGGCAGGAGCCGTTGTCACAGCTAGAAGATAAGCTCTTTGAGACTTGAGCTGAGCAACCCATGCTTAAAACATGCGCTCTAATAAATGCATGTTTGCAAGGATAAGACAAAGACAAAAGCATATCCATACCTTTGTGGTAGGTGAGTCAGTGGAGTACAACAAATAGTATGGAACCTAGTATTCTTAGTCCTTTCGGAAAATAAGGCAGACAGACAAAAAGTTGAGGTATGGGTCTGCCAGTGGTAGGTGAGATGGTCAGATACCATTCGCCTGATTTTTACATAAATGCTTTGAGTCTTTTTAGAAGAAATAGATTGAGGCAAAGGACATCAAAACCAGAAGTATATTTCAGAGAAAATTTTTTACAGGAATGTAAATATGTGAATGTACTGAATTTTTGTCAGAAAATATATTAAAATAATAGTCTTGTACGATCTTAAATGTATATGATAAGCAACATGAAATATGTCATAGATTTTATGCTTGAGAAGAATTTACAACCAGGAATGACAATTTAGAACTAACAAAGGTACCACAGCTGACAGTGTAGTCGAATTCAATAGAATAGGTAATTCGACTCAGGAAGTGAGTATGATTCGATTGAAGAAGAATAGAGTGATTCGACTCAAGAAGGAAATCGTCAGTCGAATGAGGTGTAAAGTTATGAGGTGAATACAGTAAAAAGACGTTCGACTGTATGAGTCGAAGTCATGAGTCGAATACAGTATAAAGACGTTCGACTGTATGAGACGAAGTCATGAGTCGAATACAGTATAAAGACGTTCGACTGTATGAGTCGAAGTTATGAGTCGAATACAGTATAAAGATGTTCGACTGTATGAATCGAAGTCATGAGTCGAATACAGTATAAAGTTGTATACTTAGAAAAATTTGGTCTTTCAAGATATTGAAGCTGTCTAGAAATTTTGTAGTATATTTATATTTTTGGAAGAAATATATATCTGAGAATTTATCATGGTAGACGCAAAATATTCATTTAAAAATTTATTTTATCAAAATACTTAATTTTCTGAAGACTTGGAGGAAGTTGCTTCAACAATTCTCCCCCTTTTTGTTAATGACAAAAATCTTTAAATGGTAGCTGATAGTCTGAATAGCATATAAATTGTTTGATACAAATTTTTAAAAGAAACTGAGTAGCTACCTTGTCTTTTCTCCCCCTTTGTGGCTTTAACATAAAGGATATTAATGTAGGCAATGCAAAAGACAGGAGAAGATAGTAAATGCTTTGACCAAAAAAGATTAGTGTTGGAGTTAAGCATTATACAACTTTCAGAAGTAAGAAAAAACAATACAATGTTTTCAGTTGTTGCCAGAGCTAGGAAGATAAAGAGCTGGGGGAATTTTAGCCAAGAATGGCTCTATAAGATTCCAAAGCTTTAGCTCATTGGATGGGAAAATGTGGTCAAACTTTGAAGGATCCACATTGTAGGTAGGACCGGTGAAGGGTAATTTCTTCAGAGATTTGATGTGGCGTCTTCTGTAAAAAGCGCGCTTGAGGTTAGCCTTTTTTGGATCCATTACATATCTGATTTGAAGGGGAGTAAACTTCTTAGTGACTGCTAGAGATAGGAACTCATGCAGAGTGATGTTCCAGTGGAGACCAGACGAGAGAGCTGCATCCTTGGCCTGATAATAGTACAAATATCTATGTGCCCATTTAAGGCCTATGTGTTTTCTCAGGTCGAGGAGGCTCTTGGAGTGATACTCATTTAGAGTGAGTTTCATTTTCTGGCACTTAACATGATGATCTGGATAAGCTTTCTCCCATTGATCATGAGTGAACCGTTCGGATTCAGCGAAGCTTAGTTGGAGGTCAAGAAGGTTCTTCTGTAATTTGGGTAAGTGAAGAAAGATGAACCTCTGAAAGCTGAGCTTAGACTTGTACTTGATCTTGAACCTTGTGGAGATTCGAAGGAATCTGTTGTAGAGGGTATTAGCAAAGTGACCTCTATAGAGAACTGCTCCTACAAGGGGTGGATGGAGATCAGGTAATAATGCTACTGTCATTGAGGGAACCACTGGCCTTTGACCTCTGATGAGCATATCATATTGGCCTCTAGAGACATCATGCAGACCAAGTTTGAACCTCTCAAAATTAAAGGCTTTCATGGCAGTAAATTTGGCCTGAGATTCTCTGAGAAGAGTGGCAAAGAGGTCATGAAATCGGAGAGAGATATGTGTATAGATTTTGAGATGGTGGTTTCGTGATTGGGCTTCTTGAAATCTCATGGCTTCTTCAGGGTAAAGATCAACAAACTCTTGAGGAGTCAGACAGTGGCTCTTCTGAGAAACCACCTGAAGTTCAGAGATTGAAACTTGGGAAGTGTTGATCAGAGATGGAAGCCAGTGTTCAAAAGTGAAACCTGGCATGTTGTGGATTTCAAGAAAGGCTCTAATTTGAAGATATTCTCTGAATAGAGCCATGAACTGAGAAGAATGGTAGACAAAGGCATACCAAAATGGAGGAAGGAGTAAAGCTGCTTTGTCTCCTAAATTAGGACCACGGGAAGCTGGTAATTGGAGACTGGGAACCATTTCAATGATTTGTAAATGGGTTTGCTGAGAGCCAGGTTTGGGAATAGTTGGCAGAGATGAATAAAACTGAGGAGGTTGGGTGGACAGGGTTATTGCTACCTCCTTGAGTGGCTTAGGCTGGTATTGCAAAGGGTAGATAGAAAATTGGATATCTTTGAAGTGTGGATCTGCTGGATGCTTGGGGAAGGCATATCTGGAGAGGAGACCTCAAGAATTGAGGTGGAGGGAGCAGAGGATGAGGGTGCTGCAGGAGTGGTTTCTGGAGGGTTAATGACAGGAGAGGCAGGTGAGTTAGGTCTGGAAGAAGGAGAAGGACGGATAGATGGCCATCTTTCACTAGCCTTCTCTTAACCTTTCTCTTGAAAGTGAGAGATTCAGAGGCCTGAAGAGGTCTTTTTCCTAGGGATCCCTCTTCCTCAACTGTTGCTACACCTGGCTGCTGATCAGCCACTGACTCCTGCTACTGCTCGTGATGCTGCTCTTGATGCTGCTCCTCAGGAGGTTGATATACAACTATTGCTAGTGGAGGCTTGGGAGCTTGCTCTTGCTTCTGCTGGGGTTCATCGGATATGGGCTGCTGGTCAGCCTGGATCTCTTGATCCTTTTCTACTACTTGCTCAAGCACTTGATCTTCAGAATCTTTTTCTTGAGTTGACTCTTGGTGCTGAGGCTCTTGAGCAGTAGCTGCTGCTTCTTCTTGCTGCTGAGAGGGAGAAGGCCCTGCTGGCTTGGGAGTGCCCTGCTGGCACACTAGCTGAAGCATAAGCTCTTTTATCTGCTTCACCTCATCAGCTAAACTGTCAAACTTGACATCGATCAGTTCAACTTGCATATGAAGAATAGATAGATTTTCTTGATGGGATTTAACAAGCTCCAGAATTGAGCTAAGGCTGTTGCTACTCTCCCCCTGAGACCTTGGCCGGGTCTCAAATTGAGAAGGGGAGTATGAAGGCTCTCTCTCTTCAAACATGTGTTCCATAGGTGGGACAGGAACATCTTCAGACAGAATTCCCTTACCTCTGAGATCTTTCAAAACTTCATGTACAGTTTCAGAGGGAGCATCTTGCTCATTAGAGAGAAGGAGGCTGGAAACTGAACTTCTTCATTTTGAACTGGTGGAGGGATAGTTGGTGAAGGAGGCTGAACAAACACATCTGAGATTGCTGGATCTGCTGGGGCTTCAATTTGAATACTTGAGATAGGAATGTCTTGGGTGAGCACAGAGACTAACTTCTCATCTGGATACACTTCATGTTCACACTCCGGAACAGAGTCCTTATACCACAAGTTCTGCTTCTTTCCAACTAAGGAGTAGTGACTCCTTCTAAGAGTAATGAGTCCAATCTTCTCTCTGGTGCTCACAGGCACTTCTTCAGACAAATCCACAGAAAATTTCTTAAAGATCAAGGTAAGCAAAGACCCATACGGGAGAGACTCTTGTAGGTCCTTTGCTGCTATCATTCTTTCCAGAATGACTGCTGGAAGGTTGACTCTGTGCCTCTGAATAGCCCAAAAGAGTAGATTTCCATCTCTGGTTGTGATGGAGGAATGGGTACCCGCTCTAGGGTTATGATATTGGTAATGATACTGTGAATCAACCTCTTCTCTGCAGATAGCTCATTGACTTGCAGACCTCTCTTGCATAGAGTCCCCAGATTCCCAATAATCCCTAACTTCTGTTTCTCTAAGGGAATAAACTCACTGAGACAGTGTCCGATATTAGGACAATCCAATAGCTCCACAAGATATTCCTCAGAAATGGTGATTCTGACTCCTTTAACATACCCTACAATGGTGTTTCCAGTTGAAATCTTCAGGGAAGCATAAAAGGACCTTACTGCACTGGCCACAAAAGGTTCTGAAATCTGACAGAGCTTGGTCCATCCCATTTCTGCGAGGGTTTCCTCTACCCATGCTAGACTGCCACTCAGATGAGAAAACTCAACGGACTTCCCGGAACATATGGGAATCTTGGCTAGGCGTTGGAGTTGGTCAGAGGTGAGTTGGACGGAGTCTTGAGCCCTAGAAGATGCCATCTAGACAAACGGACGAAAGGGAAACTTAGGAGACCTTCAGAGGAGGAGGAGATATACTCGAAAAGAGTTAAAGATCCTACCTTTTTCTCGAAAGGATGAGGTCTAGCAGAGGGCTTCTGAAGTTTCTTCGCCGGAGAGCAAGAAGGCGCGAAGAAGAAGACAGAGTAGTCGAGGAGAGATTTCAAATGGGTGTTTCCTTAAAGAAATGAGGGGATATTTATATAAGAGTCGGATGACGACCGTCTCTTCATGAAAGGTCGTGATTTGAGTTACGAAGAGACATGCCTTGATTGAGTGTTAATTAAAGAATTTTAAATGTTAAGACGTTTCAGGAACTTAAGTGAGTCGATTTAAGAATTCGACTGCATCAGTCGAATGACAATTTTTAACATGAGTCGAATGCCTTGACTCTTCATGAATCGAATGTATCAGTCGATCTTTTACTTAAAAAAAAATTCAGGATACATTTTCACACACAAAAAAAAATTCTTCAAGCATGATAATTTAGGAAAACATTAATCAGGATTGCACATACCAATTTCTCTTCTAATAGATGTAAATCTATCTTCTGGTAGGGGCTTTGTAAAAATATCTGCTAATTGATTTTATGTAGAAACAAATTCAAGAGAGATGTTTCCATTACTTACATGATCCCTGATGAAGTGATGTCTAACCTCAATGTGCTTTGTCCTTGAGTGCTGAATTGGATTTTTGGTTAAATTGATTGCACTTGTATTATCACACAGCATTGGAATTTCTTGAAGTTGATGACCATAGTCTTCCAGTTGGTGCTTAATCCATAGTAGTTGAGTACAGCAATTTCCAGCTGCAATGTATTCAGCTTCTGTAGTGGATAAGGCTACTGAGTTTTGTTTTCTGGAAGACCAAGATATCAAACATCCTGCAAGGAGTTGACAAGTACTACTGGTGCTTTTTCTATCTAATTTGCATCCAACATAGTCAGCATCACTATATCCAATTAACTTGAATTCTGAACATCTGGGAAACCATAAGCCTAATTTACTTGTATTAATAAGATATCTAAAAATTCTTTTAACAGCAAGAACATGTGATTCTTTTGGATCAGCTTGAAATCTTGCACATAAACAAACACTGAACATTATGTCTGGCCTACTTGCAGTGAGATAGAGTAGTGATCCTATCATTCTTCTATAGATTTTTTGATCTACCTTTTTACCAAGGGGATCACTATCTAGCTTAATGCTTGAGCTCATAGGTGTACCTAAAGGCTTACATTTGTCAAATCCATACTTGATCAGTAGATCTGAGATGTATTTGGTTTGACATATGTGAGTCCCTTCTTTGGTTTGCTTGATTTGCAATCCAAGGAAATAATTTAGTTCACCCATCATGCTCATTTCAAATTCACTTTGCATCAATTCTTCAAAGAATTTGCAGAGTGATTCATTAGTAGAACCAAAGATAATGTCATCAACATAAATTTGTACAATTAGGATTTCATCTGAATTTTTTTTGATAAACAGAGTACTATCTACTTTTCCTCTTACAAAATCATGTGATATAAGATAAGCACTTAGTCTTTCATACCAAGCCCTTGGAGCTTGTTTCAAGCCATACAATGCCTTCTTTAAACGAAAAACATGATTAGGATTTTTAGTATCTTCAAATCCGGGAGGTTGATCAACATACACTTCTTCTTTTATAAAACCATTCAGAAAAACACTTTTAACATCCATCTGAAATAAGTTAATATCAAGAGAGCAAGCATATGCTAATAGAATTCTGATTGCCTCTAATCTAGCAACTGGAGCATAGGTTTCATCAAAGTCTATGCCTTCCTCTTGGGAGTATCCTTGAGCCACAAGTCTGGCCTTGTTCCTGGTGATTACTCTGATTCATCCATTTTGTTTCTAAAAACCCATCTGGTTCCAATAACAGGATGGTCAGAAGGTCTAGGCACAAGTGTCCAAACTTTACTGCGTTGGAACTGATTTAGTTCCTCTTGCATAGCAAGGATCCAAGATTCATCACCCAGTGCATCATTGATTGTCTTAGGCTCAATTTGTGAAACTAAAGCAGAGAAATCACTTGGAATTTGCATACCTCTTGTTCTTATCCTAGATTGAGGATCACCAATTATGTTTTCTTTAGGATGATCCCGGTGGTACCTCAATTCTTTAGGTAGTCCTTCTTGTGATTCTTCTTGTTGTTGAAGATCTTCTAGTGGAGGATCTTCTGATTCTTCATCTTTGTTTTGTTCTTCTTCAAGAGAAGTCTTTTCAAGATCCCTGCAAAGATTATCAACACCATCTTCCTCTTCTTCTATCCTTTTGATAGAGGGATTAGTTTCATCAAACAAAACATGTACAGTTTGTTCTATCGATAATGTCTTTCTATTGAACACTCTATATCCTCTAGGTTTGGAGACATATCCTAGCAGAAAACCTTCATCACTTTTAGCATCTAATTTTCCTAAGTTATCTTTACCATTGTTTAAGATAAAACACTTACAACCAAAAGGTCGAAGATGACTGATGTTGGGCTTCTTATCCTTGTATAATTCATAAGGAGTCTTCTTCAGGATGGGTCTGATCATACATCTGTTGATAATGTAGCAAGCTATATTTACTGCTTCTGCCCAGAAGTACTTTGGTAAATTATACTCATTTAGCATAGTTCTGGCCATATCCAGCAATGTTCTGTTCTTCCTTTCTGCTACACCATTTTGTTGAGGTGTTCTGGGAGCTGAGAAATTGTGTTCAATACCATTTTCTTCACAAAATTCCAGAAACTCTTCATTTTTGAATTCTCCTCCATGATCAGATCTAATACTGGTAATCTGAAATTTTTGATTCTTCTGAACAATTTTGCTGAATTTCAAAAGGCTTGAAAAGCTTCAGATTTGGCTTCTAGAAAAGACACCCAATATATCTTGAGTAATCATCAACTAATACATAGCCATAGATTTTTCCTCCAAGGCTGACTGTCCTCATAGGTCCAAATAGGTCCATGTGAATCAATTCGAGAGGTTTGGAAGTTGTAACAATTGTCTTGGACTGAAATGAGGTCTTGGTCTATTTTCCTTTTGCACATGCTGAGCATATTCCAGATTTTTTAATTTTCATCTTGGGAAGACCCTCAACCAGATCATGCTTTAATAATTTCTTGATTACTGAAGTACTTGCATGACCAAGTCTTCTGTGCCACAAATCAGCTTCTTCGCTTTTGGTAGTAGCCAAACAAAGATTTATTTCTTTTAATTCTGCTAGTTGCAAAGTGTACAGGTTCTTTACTCTTTGTGCTTCAAACACCTTTTTGCTGTCCTTCAGAATTACACACTTATCATTCTGAAAACTTACTAAATGACCCTTATCACATAACTGACTGATACTGATTAGGTTGTGCTTGAGACCTTCTACATACAATTAAATCTCTTCCTTTAGTACCAATAGTTCCACACCCTAGCACCTTTCCTTTTCCATTGTCACTATAGGTAACTTGACCAGATTCTTCTCTAAAACTTGTAAATAGCTTCTTGTCACCTGTCATATGCCTTGAGCATCCACTATCCAAATACCATTTGGATGCCCTCAGCTGACCCTGCAAATAAAGCTAAGTTTTAACTTTTGGTACCCAAATTTTCTTGGGTCCTTGATGGTTAGTTTTAGGAATCCATCTTAAGTTTCTAGTAGTGCACGTGCTAACTGTGTGACCTAGTTGGTTGCAATGTGTACAACATAAATCGAAAGAATTCTTCTTGTGTATATTTCTATTGTATTTCTATTTTTGTGCATAAGCATGTTGATTTACCCTTTTGGTACTTTTTATATCATCCTCTTTTACAAATTTAGGAGTTGGATATATCTTAGGATAAATAATATGTTCTTCATTTTGTGGGGGTGTGTATCCTACTCCATATTTCCTTTTTCCTTTTCTTGCACCTTTCAGATTTACAAATAATGAAGTTTTGCAAGTAGTTATTTTATCTAAAGTGGCTCTTAGATAACTATTTTCTTCTTGCAATTTTTCTTCATTCTTCAGTTCTCTTAGATTTGATTCTAATTCTAATATCTTGTTATTCTTATTTTTCAAATCTTCACATAATAGTTCATTAGCTCTTTTGGTTTCAGTTGAATTTTTCTTTAACCTCTCAACCTCATTTTTAAGAAAGGTATTGCTCTTTTCTTGATTTAACAAATTTAGTTTGATTATTTTTGTTTGTTTTACAACCGACTTATATTTTTCATAAAGTTCATTGAAGGCATCCTCTAGACTATCTGAATCAGATTCTGAGCAGGAAGTAAAAGATGTTTCAGAATTTACCTGTTCTAGTCCTGCCATGAGGGCTAGATTTGCCTTTTCTTCTTCTTCAGATTCTGAGCTGGAGGAGTCTGAGCTGGTAGCATCTTCGTTGTCCCATGTTGCTGCCATAGCTTTCTTTTTGAACTTTTTGAATCTCTTTTCTTTTCCCTTCTTCTTTTCAGATTTTTCTGCTTGGTCCTTCTTTTTGAGTTTGGGACACTCAGATTTGTAATGCCCCGACTAGTTGCACTCATAACAGGTTGGCTCTTTCTTTTTATCTTTCTTGAAGAACTTTCTTGAGCCAAACTTCTTTTTCTTAGCTAATATTCTTTGTAATTTCCTTGAGAGCATAGCCTCATCATCACTGTCATCTGATTTTTCTTTGGAGTCTTCAGATGAAGAAGAATCTGCAATCTTTAGAGCATTTGAAATTTTCTTCTTTGAAGAGCTTTCAGAAAATCTTTCCATGTTTATTTCATGTGCCATGAGGGAGCCTATTAACTTATCAATGGACAATTCAGTGAGATCATGGGCTTCCTCTATGGCTGTAACTTTAGGGGTCCATACATTGGTTAGAGATCGTAGTATTTTTCTAACAGTTTCTTCATTGGTTAGGATTTTCCCTAAGGCACTTAACCCTACAATTATGTTTGAGAATCTGTTGTACATTTGTGTTATATTTTCACTTGGAAGCATTTTGAATTGTTCATATTGAGATACTAGTATATCTATTCTGGTTTGTTTAACCCTATCAGTTCCTTCATAGGTTACCTGTAATTTATCCCACATTTCTTTTGCTGTCTTACAAGCTGAGAGTCTATTGAATTCTCTTTTAGATAAGGCACAACAAAGATAATTTTTGGCTTTATAATTTAGGGACATATTTCTCTTATCAGCAATAGATAAACCAGCAGAGGTGGAAGTTGCTCCAACTATTTCATAATCACCTTGTTCAATTACCTACCAAAGGTCGTAGTCTGTTCCTCTGATGAAACATTCCATCCTCATCTTCCAGTATTGATAATCTTCACCATCGAAGAATGGTGGTCTTGAAACTGATTGACCTTCATAGTTGTGAGCTTCAGATGCCATTTCTTCTCAAATCTTTAGATTCTTTTGAGAAGACCTTTGCTCTGATACCACTTGTTAGATCGAAATGGCAAACACACAGTCCTAGAGGGGGGGGGGTGAATAGGACTTTTCTTGCTTTTCAAAAAATTCTTCTGAAAATCACAACACTAAATAGATATGTTAGTGCTTGGTGTGATGTGTGTGATTCAAGTGAAAAACTTGGCGGAAACAATCACACAGAAGATTGCACAAGAGATTTATCCTGGTTCGGCCCTTCCTATATGGAAGTCCTACATCCAGTCCTCAAGCCAACCACTTGAGTTTTTCACTAAACTGCCAAACAGATTTGGCCTTCTCTCACCCTTGAGAGGTAATTACAACACCCACTTGCTCCACATCAAGTCTTCCCTAAACAGGGGTAAACACAACTGGCTTATGCCAAAGGCCTTCCCTTCACAAGAGGGGTAAAGCAGAAAAACTTCTGCAGAAATAACAGAGAAAGAAACCTTGTGTGTTTGCCTCAAAGATGAGCACAGAACACACACTTTCCAGCAGGATTGAATGAAGAGAAGTGCAGTCTAAATCCTAGCTGAAGCTACTTGGGTGGACTTCAAAAGAAGAAGCAATTACAATTGCCACCCAACAGACAGATCTTTAGAACAGAAATTCCTGAAGATGTGCTCTCACACAGAGGCGAACAAAAAGATTTAGAGAGCTTGCAAGATGAGCTTTTCAAAGAGATGACTTGAAGGAATTTCTTTTTGCGCACTTGAAAAATTGTTGTTCTTCATGAGCTTTTCTCCATCTCTTTATAATCTTCAAAAACTAGCCGTTGAGGAAGATAGCCGTTGGAGTAAGATGGTTGTTGCATACTATCCGTTTGAGGAGAGTTTTGGGGATCCTTTGGATCTTGGGACTTATATCCACAGGGTCTTGAATTTTTGCCTCTTTCCAAAGTCTTTAAAGGCAGGAGCCGTTGTCATAGCTAGAAGATAAGCTCTTTGAGACTTGAGCTGAGCAACCCATGCTTAAAACATGCACTCTAATAAATGCCTGTTTGCAAGGACAAGACAAAGACAAAAGCATATCCATACCTTTGTGGTAGGTGAGTCAATGGAGTACAACAAATAGTATGGAACCTAGTATTCTTAGTCCTTTCGGAAAATAAGGCAGACAGACAAAAAGTTGAGGTATGGGTCTGCCAGTGGTAGGTGAGATGGTCAGATACCATGCGCTTGATTTTTACATAAATGCTTTGAGTCTTTTTAGAAGAAATAGATTGAGGCAAAGGACATCAAAACCAGAAGTATATTTCAGAGAAATATTTTTTACAGGAATGTAAATATGTGAATGTACTGAATTTTTGTCAGAAAATATATTAAAATAATAGTCTTGTACGATCTTAAATGTATATGATAAGCAACATGAAATATGTCATAGATTTTATGCTTGAGAAGAATTTACAACCAGGAATGACAATTTAGAACTGACAAAGGTACCACAGCTGACAGTGTAGTCGAATTCAATAGAATAGGTAATTCGACTCAGGAAGTGAGTATGATTCGATTGAAGAAGAATAGAGTGATTCGACTCAAGAAGGAAATCGTCAGTCGAATGAGGTGTAAAGTTATGAGTCGAATACAGTAAAAAGACGTTCGACTCTATGAGTCGAAGTCATGAGTCGAATACAGTATAAAGACGTTCGACTGTATGAGTCGAAGTCATGAGTCAATTACAGTATAAAGTTGTATACTTAGAAAAATTTGGTCTTTCAGGATATTGAAGCTGTCTAGAAATTTTGTAGTATATCTATATTTTTGGAAGAAATATATATTTGAGAATTTATCATGGTAGACGCAAAATATTCATTTAAAGATTTGTTTTATCAAAATACTTAATTTTCTGAAGACTTGGAGGAAGTTGCTTCAACAGACACCACCAGGTCTTCCTTCTACTCGAAGGGAACACATACCCTGGAACCCCCAGGTCTTCCTTCAACACGAAGGGAATACAAGAACACAAGAATGTGGAAATGAGATCAAGCCCCTAGATCAAGCTTATACAATGCTAGATCTGAAGCTAAGACTGAGAGGGAAAGAATCAGTAGAATTGATCTCTCTCTCTTAGTACTAAAGGCTCTCTTAAGGATCTTCACTAATCTCAGAGAGCAAGAGCTAGAACAGATGAGAGTGAAAAACTTGGCTCTTCAATTTTCTCACGGAAGACTTGGAAAATTATTGAAAGCGTTGTTTTTTCTATTCAAAAGTATCTTCTTCTCTAGCTTCAGTCTTCTTTATATATCTTCTATTTGAAATTTGAACGTTGAAGTGCCCGTTGTCTCTAAGCTTTTGTTTATGTTAGACTGCATGACACTGTAGAGCTTCTTGTTCAGTAGTCTTTAGCTTTCCATGCACGCAACAAGAGAGAGAATCTTCTTTGATGTCCGTTATCTTCCATATTGTCCAACATTGTCTTGAGGTGTGCTGTCAGAGACCTGCACGCATTAAATTCTAAAACAATTGATAGCTAGGCTGTCTCTTGCTGTCAGTCAATGCTAGATTGATTTTATATCAAAGAGGAAGTTCCATTCTGTTCTTCTAAAAAGATGTTTAAAGTGTAAGCATGGAAATAGAAGATATCGTTTGCATGCACTGCAGTGATACGTTCAGTCATGGTAAATGCATGGTTGTCAGAAAGATATACGTGAAGACTTTGACTTTTCAATGTGCTCAGAAATGAGTTCAAATATCAAATCATTATATTCCATGAAATCGTTACATGCATGACTTATGAAATCGTTATGCAAATGAGTTGATATCCATGTAAATCGTTGTACACTTATAAGCAAACCGATGCACATACAAATCGTTATATGGACAAATCGTTATGACTCCATAAGCAAATAGTTATGAGCAAGTTGTCAGAGACAAAATGATGTGAGCAAATCGTTGTTTGCTGTATCAAATCGTTACGGCGACTAAGTCGTTATGTAACTAAATGAATCGTTACAATGACAGAGTCGTTGTGTAACTTATCGAATCGTTACAAGGATCAAATTGTTATGAGACTTAACGAATCGTTGTGTAACTTATCGAATCGTTACAAGGATCAAATCGTTATGAGACTTATCGAGTCGATGTGTAACTTATCGAATCGTTGTGAGTGCAAATCGTTATGCTCACTGAAGAAATCGTTGTGAGAGCAAATCGTTGTTCTCACTTAAGAAATCGATGCGACGACCAAATCGTTATGAGAGCAAATCATTATTCTCACTTAAGAAATCATTGTGAGAGCAAATCGTTGTTCTCACTTAAGAAATCGATGCGACGACCAAATCGTTATGAGAGCAAATTGTTATTCTCACTTAAGAAATCGTTGTGAGAGAAAATCGTTGTTCTCACTTAAGAAATCGTTGTGAGAGCAAATCGCTGTGAACCAAGTCGTTATGCTTTCTTAGAGAATCATTATGGAAGCAAATCGTTGCGATCTTGAAATCGTTCAAACACTTATGAAATCATTATGATAGAGGAGGAAGTCGTTACAGCATATAGAAAGTCGATGTGTACTTAGAGAAATTTCATGCTTTGAACTTACATTACTACAGAGTGAATAATACTTACTCATTTAGCTTGTTATTCCTTGTTTCATTTCCTGTACTCAAACTTCATAAAAAAATATGTTAGATTAAACTTTATTTTAGTTTTGTTAATCACCAAAATAAATATATAATTAATTTAAATTACATGGAGATAAACTGATCATCAACCATGTGACCTCCAAGCAACTACACACTATTATACACATGAACCACACTATAATCTTACCTGTCATTGGTCATTTCATGACCTCCATAGCATAGCAACACACTTTTAAATACACACAAAATGTAACCTAATATCACACTTAATCTGATTAACGTAATTAACATAACTTACACAAATGACGTAATGCACTTAACTTACCAAATAACCACAAGCCAAGCCATTTAGCCTGTAACATGCTTTACTAGCAATAATCAACTTAAAACAACTTAAAACAACCTTAAATAGCCAAGGCTAGGTCCATACCAGACCATCATAGCCCAACCATCACAAATACACCTCGGAAGCTAAATCACAACGGACACAGACGTCACCTATCAAATCACAACGACCCTTCCGATCGCGTCAATAAGCTTAACGCGACAGGGCCCACGGTCGTGGTATGAACGCGACAGCCCGATACGTCGCCTTCAAGACAAACACTACCATGTCAACAGTTGGAGTGTAAATCGCGATGGCCCACTTTGTTGTAAATACACCAAACTACTCAAAACAAAAGAAACGCGATGTCCTAGAGAGTCACCTCATGGATAACCGATACAAAAACGCGACGGACCTATTGGTCGCATTTCAGACAATCGCTACAAACTTAATGGTCGGAAGAGAAATGCGATGAACTATCCCATTGTGTTCTCATCAAAACGCGACGGTTCAAACCGTTGCCTTACCAGGCAGATGGCTGAACCCCCCCCCCCCCCCCCCCCCCACCCATCATCCCAAAAAACCATTCCACAGGCCATTCCAATAACCAATTCAATTATTAAAACATAGGAAACATCACCATACACGATCATAGCATGATTTGCAAAGCTTTAAACCATTTAAATAATTAAAAACAAGAGGGTAGTCTCCCTACCAACGTAAAGAACCCATAAAACGCGAAGAACACCACATCGCCGGCCTGCTCACGCTCCAGATGCCTTCCTCGCGTGGACCCCGCGCCGGACCAGCCACCAGGAAGTCAAAAAACACCACAGAAGCTCCCCTCCGGCCGGACATAGCCAACCCTGCTCTGTCTAGCCCGAAACAAAGCATTAAATTCACATTCAAAATCACAACGGAGGCAGACGTTGCGTTTAACATGCATTAAACGTGATGGACCAAACTGTCGCCAAACGCACCGTGCACCGGAAAAGGCAGTTTGGTGAATCGTGACGGGGGTAGCCGTCGCGTTTAAAATGTGATGACCTACTCCGTCTCCATTCACACTAGAAAACCAGTGGGCTAAATGGGCTGAAACCTAAGGCCCACGACACCCGCACAACAACCGAAAGCCACAACCAAGGCCCAATGACCCCACATTGGCCAAGGGCACCACACCAGAATCATTAAATACGGATCCGAACAATCGCGATGTTACATAATCGTACCAGGCGGAAGTGGGCCGTTACAAATACAGCACCATTTGAAGTTGTACAAAGGGCCAGTCGAAGTGGAATCTGACGGCCAAATTCCAAGAATCGGTAGACCGATTATGATAGACCAATAAATTGTTGTTTAAGGGCAATCGATTGCTAAAGAGAATCGATTGTTGTTTAAGGGAAATTGATTGTTGAAGAGAAGACCAATCGAATGATGAAGAAGCTTCCAATTGGTGAAGCCCCTTCCGATTGATGATCAAGCAGAAAATCGGATGACCGACTTGGAGAAATTAGACAACCACTTTTTCTAAGAACACACGTTTAAAGACATAGCAAATCGGATGACCGACTCTGAAGAGTGTGTCAACACGTGAAGTCAAGCGTGTCGACACCAAGCCAAGGTCCAGAAATCGGATGACCGATTGTGGGAAATCAAATGATCGATTCCGACAACACAGTTTCCTAATATGAGAGGACTCTTTATTCTTTCCAAAGATCCATCCAAGACTCTTCTTCTTTAGTGTGGGCTATAAATACAAGTGGATTTGAAGCCCCATAAGAAAACCCAATTGTGCAAGGAGTGTTCTACCTTTGGAGCTAGGGTTTTTGGGCGATATTCTGAAGAAGCCTAAAGCAACCTCAAAGTCAAGCATTGGAAATCATCTTATTGCTCTGTGGAGTTGCTACCAAGCATCAAAAGGTTGTGCTACATCCAAGCAACGTCGAGAAGGCTTTGTGGAGAGATCAACGTGAGTTCTACAATGATGTTCTTGCTTGTACGACAGATCTCCATATTTCAGATAGAGGGAATGCTTGTGCTTTTTGTTCTATTTCCCTCCCCACTGTCACGTGCTTATTAGGTTGATTCAAACTTTATTTGAACATCAATGTGTTGTGCTCGCGTTGTGAGCACTGGTTGGTGTGTGGAGTGTGTGCATACTAGATGATTGGGTTATCTTATCACAGGAAACAAGTGGGGTTTGTGTTGTCTCTGGAAACAATTGTGTGTGAGGGTCTGTAACTTATACCTGGAAACAAGTTAGTGAGAAATCCTCATGGGGTGTGGGGTAGTGCATGTAGGCACACATTTATGTGTTAGCCGAACCACTCTAAATCCTACGTACATCTATGGTTTGATCCATCTCTTCTACCTCCTTTCTACGCACATTTGGATAGTTGGTATCGTTGTTTTAATTGTTATGCATCTTGCTTAATAGACTACTTAGTTAAGTTTATCTATTATGTGTAAACAAATTTTTATTTAGGTGATAACCAATTCACCTCTCCTCTCTTGGTTGATCATCGCACGTGTTTATTCGTCACAAAAGTCTCTATCGATTGGAGAACAAGTGTTCTTCAGATTGATGTTTAAATTGTTCCGATTACTGAATAAAGGTTCAGTATCTTGTTGATTGATGTTATGAACCTTCCAATTACTAAATAAAGGTTCAATATTATATAGATTGGTGTTTAAATCATTCCAATTGGTAAATACCATATCAATTACTGTTGTTTTACACCAATTGGTGAACACTTGCCTTATCTTTCCGATTGGTTTTATGATTGCAACAATTACTGACTAAAGCTTGTACAATATATTGATTATTGATCATATCATGAGTGTTACATTGGGTTTTAATGTTTCAAGCACCGATTACTGAATATATCTTTCAATTGATTTTTGATATATCGATTGGTAAACAACATGTCTTTGGCGCGCAACATATTTTAAATGTCCTTCACATCTTTAATTTATTATTTCTCCTATCTTGAAACTTGAAATGTAGGCTCAATTTTTTGTATATAGCCTACATAAGATATGATACGCTCTCACTTGAAGCTACCTTGATTGCATGTCTCAATGGTCTCCTTATTTTCTGTTAGACAGAAAGACAACTACCTAACATAGCAGGCTGTCTGTTGGAAATGTGGAAGATGTATGGGTGAACTGACATGTTATATCTTTCTTTCTCACTATCCTCTTCCTAGCATTATGTAACAACTTAGATTGTTTAAAAATCATAGACAAATAAGAACAAATAGGTGAAGCTCCTGGTACCAATTCAATTGAGAAGTTTACCTCTCTACTAGGTGACAAACCAAGTAACTCTTCGGGGAAAACATCAAGAAATTCCCTTACTACTGGAATATCTTTCAATCCAGAAGTGTTCTGATTTATCAAAGTTACAAAAGCCAAATACCCTTGACAGCCTTTTTGTACCAATTTACATGCTTTGACTGCTAAAATTATAGGTATTCTTCTTGTGCGGGGTTTATCAAAAGTCATGGAGCAAACTTCCTTTCCTAGGAAGGTTACTTATCTTAATTGGCAATCTAAATTTGCATGATATTTAGATAACCAATCAACCCCAAGGATTACATCATAATCCCACATTTCAAGACATATCAAATCACCAGGTAAGTTATGTCCTTTGACTAAGATTTGGCTAGCAGGGTAATATTCTTTAAGTTTCTTACCCTCACTCAAAGGAGTTGCAACCTCTAACTGTGTAGGTAATGAAACTGATTGCACTTCCAAAGATCTAGCAAACTCATAACTAATAAAAGAATGCGTAGCTCCTGAATCAAACAGTACATACACGGGTTTTGAGTTTACTATTAGTGTACCTTCTATCAGTCTGCCTTCTTGCGGGGATTCAGGTTCCACTTCCTGAATAGCTTGTAACCTTCCTTGCTTCGCTCTGGGGTTCTGATTTGTTGGTGCATTTTTAATCATCGGACAATCCGGAATTCGGTGTTGAGTACTCCCACATCGAAGACAGGCACCCAACTTACGCCAACAATTCTCAATCTTATGCCTAGTGAGATGGCAATGCTTACACACATCTTTGCCTCCAACCGGAGCTTTTCCTGCTTTCTTGTTGGTTTGCTGAGCTTTCGTGGCATTCCCCGACTCAAACTTCCTCTTACGATCCGAAGATCCTTCCCCAGACCTTCCTCTAATCTTCTCTACGGTATCATTAGCAGCTTCCAGTGCTAAAGCTCTCTTAACCATTTCTGAGTATGTAGTAATCAGGTGAGGTGTTAGCTGCATAATGAAATTAGGATGCAGTCTGTTCATAAACCTCTTAGCTTTTAGTTTCTCCGTGGCTATAAGGTGTGGAGCAAACTTTGACAATCGGGCAAATTGTGCCTCAAATTCTGACACTGACATCCTGAGTTGCTTCAAGCTAGCAAACGCATTGGCTTTTCTCTCCTGAACTACCTCGGAAAAATACTGGTCATTAAATAGTTCCACAAACTCCTCCCAACCAACTTGGTTTGGGTCCTCTAAGGTGGATTCCACTGTTTCCCACCATGCTCGGGAATCACGATCTAACTGAAATGTTGCCAAATGAATCTTTTCCTCTTCTGTACATTTGATCACTTTAAAAATCCTCTCAATATCTTTCAACCAGTTCTCAGCCTCATCTGGATCTGTGCTACCCGCAAATCTCGAAGGATCCAAACTTCAGAAATCCTTAAATAGACTCGTTCCGCTATGCCTGTTGTTCTTGGCTACAGTTCTCATTACTCGAGTCAAATCACGCATTGAACTTTCCATTTTCTTCCAATTAGCATCACCTCCATCCATGATTAGGTTGAGAGATTATCTGAGACATCCAATAATACATACATCAATTCCATAATCAAACCATGCTCACATTCATCACATACAAACTTGAATATCACATAACACACCACTAATTAACCAAAATATTTACATTACATTACACTAACATCTTTGTTCCATAAACTGAAAATATACATAACATTCTTCTTACTAGACCAACATATTTACAATATCATCAACATCCTCTAACCTCTCACTTCACATATACATGTGAGTTATATACACATTCACTACTTAACAAAAAGAGAGGTTTACAAAAACGGGGTTTCTTTCTTCCTGACTAACTTCAAGTCTCTACAACAGACTCTATAGACGGTGGCTACTGTTCTCCTCTAGGACCATGGTACAGCTCCCGAGCCGCTTCAGTCAATACCTCCCAATACCCTTCCACTTGGTGGAGCAACATGTTCTGCCACAGCTTCAAATTGTCCAAATTGTTCATGACCTGGGTCATGCTATCCAAAGAGGCACGTGGATTACCCGCCAAGAATGCGCCCGTAGTTAGATTCAGTACTTCCTCTTTAATTTGTATGTGGGCTTCCCTTTGGGCTTGGGCATATAGTTCTATATCCTGGCAGAGCATCTCCATTGCTGCCACCAATCGTTCTTGGGCATTCATGTCCATACTGTAACAAACAACAAGTTAAATGCCTATGTAATTACAAAATCATTATGGCCATTATAACTAATCCCAAGTTTCTACCCCAACTCACCAGTTATTCCCTAGGTTTATCGACCTAAGGCTCTAATACCAAATTATTTGTCACGTCCTAATAAAAGTCTATTTATTGAAAATGACAGAAATCAGGCACAAGAAATAGAACTAGTGTTATTCATTTACTAATAACATAGCAGAAGCGTTTATACATAACACTCCTCATTACAGTCTATATGAGGAGCAGAAAAGAGGTAACTTTGCTCAATTACATTCCATATTTACAATACTTAAAGAAAAGTAAAATAGTTGGGCTTCTTGAGGTCGGAGAATCCACTCAGCACACTTTTCCCTTTAAGCCTCACCCCCATCTTGATCACCTGAAATGGTAGGATATGTGAGCTAACTAGCCCAGTAGGATTCAAATCCTCTAATAAAAAAGGATTAAGATATACCAAAATCAAGATAAGAGACTGGACTGATATTATTATGGAATGTCAAAGACGACTGATCAAACATGTCAATAAGACCATATACATGAAACAAAAATACTAGAATACAAATACATGGTCAGAAATTCATGATAATACTCATATTTTGGTTCACAAACATGTTCACACATGAAAAAATAACATGATGACCTAATCAAGCTTGTATTGATGCAATGCCAAACATCCTTGGATCCTTTATCGTTCTGTACGGCCTGTAAACGAATTCGGGTGCTCCTCCCAAGACTGGACCAGCCCTATTTGCACAAGCATATTAATCATGTGGGGTCCATAGATCCAATAATTGTCATCACCCATTATTCATAACCAACTGTGGTACTCAAACGTTCAAACTCTCATGTAAACAAAGAATATGAATTCAGGTTACTGAACACAGAGAGTTGTAACCAACTAGACACTACTTGTACTTGAAGACTTCAAGAGCAATCCAAAGAAGGGTATAGGAAATAATGTGAGTGATCTCTGTAGTGACATAATAGTAAATACCCAAGAGAATGAAGATGGTAGCTTGCTAGGTTAATAACATGAAGTATTAGCAAGATACTAGGCCAGGAAAGGTGCTGGAACACTGGCCAAAATAGTGTGTGTCGACAGCCAGGAGGTACCTGGCTGTCGACAGATGCAAGCATCCAGAAGCCAATTTCTGGTTTTGGGACAGTGCCTGTCAACAGGCCTGGTCTGGCTGTCGACAGGTCAGTGTATCTTTCAACAGACAGAGGTCATCTGTCGACAGATACTGGTGTTTTCAGTAGGCTTGAGTGCTGGAAGCCTGGGGTCTGTCGACAGGTGCTTCATGTCTATCGACAGCCGCCAGTTCCACTTCTAGGAATGACTCTATATTCATTCTAAAAACTTTTAACAACAAAACGTATGGATCAAACATGGACAAAATCAAATGGAAAGACTTGTTTCTAGCTCTCTTAACAGG
This sequence comes from Colocasia esculenta, assembly GCA_014218235.1. Taxonomy (NCBI): domain Eukaryota; kingdom Viridiplantae; phylum Streptophyta; class Magnoliopsida; order Alismatales; family Araceae; genus Colocasia; species Colocasia esculenta. The sequence continues at coordinate 18,062,726 of CM024759.1, forward strand.
CTTACAAGGTGGACAAGATAAAGCATGGGTTTACAACCTACACATGTTAAGCTAGAAACTGATTACAACATGATACTGGAAGAATAACCTCTATAACAATGATTATTGATAACCACATTATTCATATTTTCCTAACAAATAATTTTTTTGGGGCGTTACAACTCTCCCCCACTAAAAGAAATTTGGTCCCCCAAATTTAATAACATAAAAGTATGATTGCTGACCTATAAACAATTCCGGACATTTGATTCTGATGGCATCTTCCAGCTATGTAACATCCCTGTCCCCTTGAGGGTCAGCTCTCTCGGCTGTGGTCACGACATGTCGACCCGTCGCCTTCTGAAGGCGACGTAGGTTACCATCACATTCTGAATGAGAACGTGCCGACCGCCCCTATCGCGACAGGGCTCTGACAGCAGACTGTTGTTTTGTCTTTTAGCTGTCTAAACGATGGAGACACATGTCGTCGTGCATGCATGAATGCGACATACTGGTCCGTTGCGATCAGATGTCAGCGTTGCATGCATGCCACGTGGTGGCTTTGATCGTTAGGGTCGCAGGCGCTTCTAGATCGCGACGTAGGTGGGTGTCGCGTTAGCATTGCTAACGCGACGACCAGGTCCGTCGCGTTCTCATCGTCTATGTTTAAGTGCCCAAGCTCAAGAGCAAAAGCCCCATTTCACCTGTTCTCTGTGTTTTCTCCTCTCTGGCGATCTCCCTTGTGCTTGGTACTCTGTGGGGAGCTTGGAGGGGAGTTGTGGTTGGTTTGGCTTGGTGAGTATGGTTGTGATTGGTTTGTGTGACTTGGGTGCTTAATATATTTCTTCTTCTTCTTCTTCTTCTTCTCCTCATTCTCTGTGGTTCTTCCCCATGGTGTGGATCCTCTCCATCGGATTGGGAAGGTCGAGCTCGGCTTGTGGACGATGGCTCTTGGAGCGTTGGAGCTCAGAGGTGGAGGGGTGCTAGCCTACGAGAAGGCCCTAATTGGGTGGATCTTCATATTGAGGTAGGGACCCCAAACCCTCCCCCTAGTTCTACCATGCTAGGGCCAAACCCCCTTCACCAAGCCTAGAATCCTTGCTTAGGATGTGCATATTGTCTTATGATTCATCTGGTTGGTTTGTGATGCTTGGATCATACTTGAGATGGGTGGGTTGTATTGAGGGTTTCATGTTTCATATGTGAGGTTTTAAGTGTAGCTTGAATTCCTTGCATGCATGAGGGTTTCCTTGGGTGGCTTGTATGACAATGAATGTGTTTCCCTCGTTTCCATGCTCCCCTCCCCATTCTTGTTCAGTTTGTAGCATTTAGGGTGTTGGGAGTTGCTCTGTTTGAGCACTCGACTGAGGTCGCGACGAGATTCCCAATTGTGACCTGGTCGCGACATATCGTTGCGTCACGTTCTCTCTGAACGCGCCCCAGCACCCGTCGCATTTATAAAATGCGATGGGTATGTGGGCGGCGTTCAGGAGTTCGGGGTTTTGTTGGAACGTGACGTCCGCCTCCGTCGCTATGGGATCGCGACGGGGTACGTGTCGCATTCAGAAGACCTGGGATGGTTGCGGCACTCTTAGCCGTCTCGATCTTATCACGACGAGCTCAAGGGTCGCCTTCTAGTTTCTTGTTACGACAGGCAGGAGCGTCGCGTTCTTATCGCAACGTATCGCTGCGTCGCCTCTCTAACCGAGAGGGATTGGTGACATGTTTTGACATTCCTCTTCCACTGCGACTCGATGTTCTTGGCACCTGTGCTGTTCCTAGTGCAGTGCTACTCTAGTCTCTTCGCCCGGTGCTAGGCACTTGAGGGCTTGTCCACGAGACAGGTTGTTACCGTTACCTGGAACCCCCATCCCCGCGTGCCTGTTAGAGGGAGTTCTCCGAGCGGTGGGTGTGCTCGAGTCACAAACTTGGAGCGGAGGGGAAAACGGTGGGGACAGCGGCATAGAGTCATTTGTAGAGCTCTCTTAGCTGGGTCTGGGTCACCGAGGTAGTTGTGGCGCTCTTTCGGTGCGGACCAGCTAGTCTTTTCTCACTGCCTCACTCTACGTGGTTCTGGAACCATTTAGAGGGGTCAGGCGTGGGACCGTAGTTCGACCAGACTACGGCGTTGTGTTTACTTTAGTTCCGCATCTCACTCCGACGGGAGGTGTTAGACATGGACCATTGGTCGAGGGTAAGGCGCGTGGTGCACCTGACCGGCTGACTAGTGTAGCGTTCTGTAGCTAGTGTGTTTGTCCAGGCAGTGTTTAGCTGTTTGTGTTACAGCCTTGGGTTTCTTCTAGTACCGTGTTTCACACAGGTTTCCAGTCCCGACGTGTAGCCTAGACCGATGACCGTGTAGTTTCTTTCACGCTTCGCACTTGACTATGTTTAGTAGAATAGAATTTACTACTTTATTTAATTACTGCACTTAGTTCTGTTTCTGCTGTTAGAACCAGTAGGAGATTGGTAGTCCCTACTGGGCTTCTTCGTGAAGCTCATGCCCTCTTTTGCAAGTGAGATTTCACAGTAGTTCCCTCCGCAGTGGGCTGAGGAGACGGGGCCGTAGTAGACGGCGTCTACCTTTAACAGTGTTCCCCTATCTTATGTACTTCACCCTCGGGGTATGCCCTAAGGGACCTGTCTTTCCCCTTTATTTTCTATACTTGTACTTTACTTTCTTTGAGACTATACTAGACTTGTGCATTGTGTTGGACACTTTCCTTCACTAGTTGGTACATTTTAGTGCATTTGTTGTTATTTATCTCTATTACATATCCTGTTAGACTGATTCGTTAGCCCTTCTGGGTCTCTGGACCCGTGGGCGGCGGTGCCGATGTTTAGATTCTTGATGGGAGCCGAGGGTCCGGGCATCGGGGCCGTTACAAGCTCCCACATTGCTTCTTCTTGTCCTCGCTTATTCCACTGAATCTTTACTAATGGAACTTCCTATTCTGAAGTTGCTTAATCTTTCGATCAAGGATCTGTACAAGTTTTTCTTCATATGCCAAATTTTCTTGTACCTCTAGATCTTGATATTCAATAACGTGATCTGAATCGTAGACATATTTTCTCAACATTGACACATGAAAAATGTCATATATATTGGATAACTAGGGTGGAAGTGCCAGTTGGTAACTAGTTTCCCTAACTCTTTTCAATATTTCAAACGGTCCAATATATCTTGGACTCAATTTTCCTTTAATACCAAACCTCTTAATTCCACGTCGGGGAGATACTTTAAGGAATACATGTTCACCTTGTTGAAATTCCAGCTCCCTTCTTCGTCGATCAGCATAACTTTTCTGTCGGTCTTGGGCAGCTTTCATTCGATCTTGCACCAATTTAATAATTTTCGTTGTTTCTTGGATCATCTCAGATCCAAGAATATGTGATTCTTTTAACTCTACCCAACATAATGGTGATCTGCACTGCCGACCATATAAGGCTTCAAATGGTGCCATTTGAATAGTAGACTGGTAACTATTATTATAAGCAAAGTCCATAATTGCTAAGTGACTATTCCAGTCATTTCCAAATTCTAAAACACAAGCACGACACATATCCTCAATAATCTGATTTACTCGTTCTGTCTGTCCGTCGGTTTGAGGATGAAAAGCAGTGCTAAACTTCAGCTTAGTTCCCAATGCACCTTGTAGTTCTCTCCAAAAATGTGAAGTGAACCTTGCATCTCTGTCAGAAACAATGTCTTTCGGGATTCCATGTGTAACACCCCGAAAATTTTATTTCCTAGAAAAATGTGAATAATTTGATGATTAAACATAACTATTATCATGAGATTTAATTAATCTTAATTTAGGATTTATTAGAGATAATAAATGATATTTCAAGAATCGTACTTAGAGGTGCGCACTCTGACAGAGCGACACCGGAATTCTGTAACAAAAATAAAATCCGAAACCACCATAATTTCCAAAAAAATGTGGTGATATCCGAAATATAAATATCCAGAATTGTTGACGTACGGATTTCAAGATTAAGCCGACGCAATTATTTTCTGGGCGATTTTTCACCCAGTAAAAAATAAATTCTAAAAATTAAACTAAAATGACCATAATTTGTAAAGCCCTTACATTAGCCGATGGTTGAAATTTTAACACAAATGGACATCATTTGAATATATTTACATGAGGATTATTGGGCCAGCTGAATTATGGGCTATTTACGGTGGTGAATTTTCTGGGAATTTAGTTGTCTACGTGTTGGGGGGTGAGTGAGCCACCTTACTTGGGGATAAGACTTCCACGTTCATCTCATAGGTGTAACCATGAGATGGTTGCATAAACCAGGTGGCTTTGGGAAGGTTTAAGGGGTTTAAACCATGACACATGCATGGCCGACGTGCCAAGCATGCGTGAAGGTTGGGAGCTTATAAAAGCCCTTCACCAACTAACATTCCAGTCCTTCTCTCTTCCACCTCTACTGCTCTTGGCTGTCTCTTTTCTTTGGGGGTGCTGTGGCTGTCGTTGCTTGGAGGAGACTACACCTACTACTGTGTACTGCTGCTTCCACTTGTTTTGGCTAGAGGTGCTGAGAGTGGTAGCTGCTAGAGGTGGCTATGTTGCACCTTGGCATCCTTTCTCTTCCACCAACTGTGAACCATTGAAGAGAAGGTTTCATCCATCTAACTGTGTAGGATTCTCTTCCTTTCTCTCTCAATCTAACCCACTTGACTTGCTGTGAAGCCAACTATGTAGGTGTTCCAATCCTCAAACTATCGCTTTGCCTTTGTAAACACTCTTGGAAGTGTGTGTGTTCATCCTATAGAACTTCTTGTTGAGTACCTAATTGTTGTTATAGGAGTGTTCTCCCGGTATCACGTTGTGCTAAGCCTTAAGCTAATCATGTGTAGGATTCGTTTCCTCCTTCCTCAGTCTTGTCTTCTCTACATGCTCAAATAGCTCTTGTCAAGTGTTTAAGTTCTCCTGTTCCTTCTCCAGTAACTGTAGACTTTTTATGTTGGGAAGAAAAATAGTCTTGTTCTAATCCATGTAGGATTCCTCCTTACCATCTCTCTTCTTCCCGTTCTTGTACTTCTTTGATGTTACGAAGCTCATGTGTAAACGATGGTTCATGACTACGCTTGCTAATGGTTCTGGAAATATCATTAGAATGGTATTTCCATTCCTTAACATCATGTTTTAGTTTGTGTTCATGTTACCCCATGTCGGTTGAAGGAAATCTTCTTGTTGGTTGCATAGGAATATGCTTCGTAAGAATTGTGTTCCGGTTATCCCCTTGTTGTAGTTGTAGATGATTCAGTTTGTCCATATTATTCTCTTTGATTCCTTCACATAGAGTAGTGTATGAAGATGTAATTAAGCCCCTTTTTGATGTGTTAACCATGTATAAATCCATAAGAACATATAGAAGAGTCTTTAGAGGTGTGTATCTCCATTTCCAGAAGTTAGTCTTGCGGCTATCAACAGATGGAATGCATTTGTCGACATGCCTTAAGTTCCCAGAACCCAGAGTTTCTGGAAAAGCAGTAGCTGTCTCTGTCCTGTCGAAAGGCAGACCAGGCCTGTCGACAGATACTATCCAGGCTCCAAAAATCTGGTTCTGGAAGCCTGCACCTGTCGATAGCCACTTCCTGGCTATCGACACATGCTATTTTCTTCAGTTTTCCAGCACCATTTTGAAAGATGTGCAGAATTAACCAATATGGTAATCTAGAAGGGGGTTGAATAGATTATTATCAATTAAAAATATAATGACCTTCTTTTCGGTGGAAACACAGACTTTTGATATTTCAAGCAGAGTGTAAATTAAGCTAAGATGTGTGTTAGTTGTAAATAGATAGAATATCAATTTATCTAGCGTGTGAAAGATCAATGTGCCTACCAAACATCTAGCGTGAAACGTTCAAACCACAGACACGATGATTTAAGGTGGTTCGGAGTACACAACTTGTGTATCCTACGTCCACCGTCCACACACACACGCAGAAAGACTGCTTATCAGCAAGTTCACTCGCTACAACACACACACACTCACGTAGTCTGATGTAAACCACGATCAGAACAACATGACAAACGTGAATCAAGCACAAGGATGCTTGACTCAACAACACACACACAAGAGATATGAAAAATAGAGATAAATAAGAGTTCAGAGTTGAGATTTCAAATCCTGATGTGGAACTCTTCAGATGATTGTCCTGATGTGCTTCAAGCTTCATCTTGACAAGTATCAAATGATGGTAAAGCTTGAGAGATGGACAATCTGGCTTCAATCCCGTTCAGAGGATGTCTCTTTGGTTGCTTGGACGAATGGTTGAAGCAGAGCAGCAGAAAGATCTTCTCTCTTGAGACTTTGCTTAGGGTTTTGTGTTGTGGCTGCTTCTGTACGAAAATAACTCCAAAGAGTTCCTTTTATATGGGTGTTCAAGTATGGAGAGTCGTGGTAAAAGGAAACACCCAAGTCGGAAACATATGGAGATCTCGTATTGAGATTTTCTCTTCGTCTGTCGACAGAAAGAAATGCATCTGTCGACAGATGTAGACAGACTTATAGAAGGCAGAAGGCTGGGCTTTCTGGGAGACAGTTCCCTGTGTGGATCTGTCAACAGGTGACTTGAGTCTGTCGACAGGCACACCTTGCCAGGAGCCTGTTGGTTCTGTCTGTGCTGATCTGTCGACAGGCATCAGTGGGGCTGTCGACAGGTTCACCTTTGCCAGTACCCCATGAGATCTGTCTGTGCAAGGCTGTCGTCAGGCATCTTTGGGGTTGTCGACAGTTACTTGTCTTTTGTTCTTTTCTTGATCTTTTTGCTCTTGTTTTGGTACATTGTCTTGCATGCAATCTCACCTACATTTAAGGGCATTGTTAGTGAGATAATGTGAACATTTAGATCATCAAATTAAACATGTGTTTCTTGACTAACATTTGCTTGACTTGTCATTCTTATCATGTTTTACACGTTCATATCACATGAAATTGTAGTGTTCATAAAATTCTCATTGATTTCTCATCATAAAAAAAACATCTCAAATATAAATCTATGTAAACCCAACATTCTCCCCCTTTTTGATGATGACAAAATTTCAATTAATGCACAGTTAATGTACCAATTAATGTTTCTCCCCCTTTTGACAACATCCAAAAAGACACGTCATGCACGCATGAATAGAGCAAATAACTGTGATTTTCATTGAGGTGACAAGCATTATACACAGTTACAAAATGGAGTGACAACGTGACAAAAGGAATTGCAAGGAAGAGAATAACATGACCAAGAAAGCAAACTAGTACATCAAGAACAAGACCATGACCATAACCATGACATAGTGGACACCTAAACTCTCTAAGCAGCATCATTGCCAGGCGGTGCAGAGGCATGGCGAATGTCATGAATCTCTGTGGAGAGTCTAGTAAGTCTGAGCTGAAGCTGGACTTGAGTATCAGCTAGTGCTTCAATGCTCGTATCAACAGTGTCCAATCGTGCATTTAGGTGCTCAAAGCCTGTGGTCATTTGAAGTTGCATCTGTGCCATTTGAGCAGTGATGAAATCGTGAAGAGATAGCTCAGTAGCATCTTCATCTTCATCTCTCGGATCATCTATTGGCTCAAACTAGGAGTCTTCATGAGCATCCTCACCATCATCAGCAACGTCATCTTCTTCATCATCCTCAGCAATTGCTGGTCCCTTACCCTTGAGTTCTGTGACGACCCTCATTATACCGGTACGGTTATACCAACCCACGTCGGTATAGCGAGTGTCCTCACAGTGGGACATTTACCCAACACTATCACATGATTGAGATATACACAAATATAGATACAGAGTCGCGGAAGTAAAGGACTAACAGTCATCACATTCCATCATCCACATTTATCATACATGATCCATATAGCAAAATAAAAGACTAAACTTTCATAATTGAAATTAAACCAAGCTACATTGTCCACAAAAATTAAAGTTCTACATTTAATACATAGTTTGTCCACAATTACATACTGATAATCCTAATACAAGCTACAATTCACGTACTATGAAACAAAGAGGGCACAATGTCAACTCCACCAGCTAATCTCCACGCTCGGAGTCGCTCTCCACTGTCACCTCCAAAGGTGTGTCACCAACTACACCTGTACGCCGAAGCAAGGGGTGAGTCTAACAGACTCAGCAAGTAGCTCCATACACATCATTCATGCATACATCATAGTAGGGTTTACTATTTCTATTTGCCAGGCAACATATAGCATGCTTGAACATTTATGAGAGACAACCTATCATGGTATTTCTACAAAATCAAAACACATGGTACATGGTTTAAAATGTTCAAATAACACTTCCTATCACATGCTTCTACTTATTTAATCACATGAAGACTGCACTTCCAATTGACTATAACATGATAGCAACTTATATGGGATTGGAAATATCATAGCATGAATTAACGTATCATATTCTAACACATTTACTTCACATGGTTACACATTCCCATATTTCACATGATTCATTTTTTTTTTCAAGTATTTCGCATGTACACATGTTCATATTCTAAAATAAAAGGTTCACATGGTTTCACATTTCACATTTTCATGCTCACATATATACAATTTACACATGTTCACATATACACATTTTACACATGTTCACTTACACACATTTCACACATATTCACATATACACATTTTACACATGTTCACTTACACACATTTCACACATATTCACATATACACATTTTACACTTTATTTGCCGTGACACATAGTCCAAACCACCACTAGAAGGACACATCACATACACATAACACATAGCACATCACCTAGGCAATACAGTGATGACTCTTGGCACTGCGCAGACCGGGAGAACACGTCTCCACCCTAACCAGTGGTACTTGTCCACCTCCAGGATTTCATCCTAATGCCCTTAGGATATCTTAACACATTGAACCTTCTCATGGGGACTTTTCCATGATACAGTTCCACAGCCCTCTATGGAAGCAGTGTCACACACGGCATATTTTACACATTACATATTCCGATTAACACACGTTTCACATATGATTTTCACACTTTCTTGTTTATGAACATGGTTCAGTTCATCCCTATCATGATGCTACTAATAACAGAAATCAAGCATTTAGTAACTCTCATGGATTAATTGGAACACACATCATTTAACCTTAATCATGGTACATGTATTCATACTCATTTTTACATGAAAATCTCATAATGTAGGCTACTGTTATCAAATTTTCCTGAAAATTTTACCACATGCTGTTTTCGGGTATAATAACACACATACAAATTTTCACATTTTTCTGAATTCACATGCATTTATAGAAATTAAAACACTCAGTTTCATGCCATTCTTAAACTAAGTCAACATAGAACATGACATGGAAATTCAGATTTGATCATGCACAGTCATGAACCACACATACACATTGGCACAGAAATTTTTCCCGAATTTATTTCCCAACACATGATTTACTAAAATTTTCACAAGGTCTACACATGCTCTCTATTTCTCATTGTAGAAATTATAAGAATTCACATGGGGATGGGAAAATTCCCAAATTTGCAGGGCATGGACTGATACATACAAACATGGTTCATAAAATTCTACAGCATTTAATCCCTCCGAAATCATGGGAAACAAGATTAACCAAGCATAACCTCTTTCCTACACATGCTTTTCAATAATTCTAATAAATTATGCCATCTACAGAAAACTACAGGAATTTCCACACACATCACATTACCTATTTTACATAACATATAAAATTTACATTATATCCTCATGCGTAGAAATCCGGAAATTAAAGATATAGGGCAGAACAGTTTACTGTTCTGTCAAGAAGAACTAAACGGCATACTATGGACGTTTACAAGAGTTGGCGGCAACATTGTTGGCCGCTGACTAAAGATCTCAACGTCCATGGGGCTTGCCGTCAAGTTCGGACCTGTGTAAAAACACAGTCCGAGCTCTGAAAAAATGGTGAATGTAGGGGATCCAGAACACGAGGAAAATCTGTAAAAATGGTAAAAACCTCCTAGACACATACATGGACAATGTGGAATGGGTACTTGCCTTTGGAAAAACTCCTAAAGGGATCAAATCAGTTGGAGAAGCTCTCCTTGGGCAGTCCCAAGAAGCCTCCAAGACGCCTCCACTCCGGCTTCTGTGATGCTCCCCTCTGAAATCCAGGGCCGGGGATGTGTAGCCGGTTATGTTGTCCTCCTCCTTGTCGAAGTAGATCTTCAGAAGAAGCCTTGGATCGTCGGATCAAAGCCTCCAAACTTCAGGTTTTCTCACAGGGGCTCTAGGGTTTTTCTCTCCTCCTTTCTCCTCTTGCAAATGTGAAAGTGGGAAGTGGGGAGAGGCCAACTCGGGTTCAGGAAGTAGGGAAGGCTCTCACCCACTCACCATGCCTATCTGACAGTTTTGGAGCCGTTGGGGGACATCCCCCCAATGGCCACCATACCTTGTTTCAGAAGATAACAGCTCTGCTGCGCATGCAGGCCAGAGAAGTCGACGTCCAGATCGCTGGACGCCGGAGTGAGTGTTGGCGTCCAGGGTTGGACGTTGACACCACCTCAGCGGCCAGGGGTTGACGCCAATAAGGCCTTCGGCCAGAACCCTAATTATGCAGAAAACCATGCATGCCGGACATATATACATGCAATGTACATATAGTATCGTATCCACACTACCACCATGCAATAAGTACATTATTTACGTTTAATATAAACGCATGCACACGTAATTATACTATTTTAATACCTACGTAAATACGTACATACATACACAAGCACAATATACACACATAAATACGAAAGAAATGCTACGGAAATTCGAGGGTCTTACAAGTTCTCTGGGCACAACCCCATCAACTAATTTGTAGCCCATCCTGTGAGCAACAGTGAGATCAAAGGAGCTACGAGACTTGAGGTTTGTCATATCTTCTTTGGAGATTTGAATGCCGAGGAACAAAAGAAGGGAAGTGATTGGACATGCATAAGGCATAGACCTATTGGAATTGCGAAGACATATCCGGATGTGAGAGAGTAAAAGGAATGGTAGATTGACTTGTTCACAGTTAAGAAATGCGTGAAAAAGGGATTTGTGAATGGCAGTCACAAGTTCCCGACTACCATCCTTGGGGACTATGATTGTGGTAAAGATATGGTGGATGAGACGATGAAGAGGAGAGAAGGAGTTGGCATTCAGTTGCACACGATCTTTAGATGAATCGTATGGCTGCCGAGTGATGAGTGTATAGTACTCAGATGCCAATGGGTGATGTTGCATGATATCAAGGCCAGTATTTGGAATTTGAAGTGCAACGGAGAAAAGATTAGGAGTGATCAGAAATGGGGTGCCTTTCACCTTGGTGTAAAGATCACCGTGAGCGGTTTCCCGGAGGTTGTTGTAGAACTCCATCACAGCGGTGGGAGAGTGTACCGCGTGTGAGAATAGCAGAAGGGAGACCACCCCTGGGTATCAAAAAGTGGTAGCAACCCGGGAAACATGTCTTCCAGAGACCTGAAATCAACATATTTGGGCTGCACGAACTTGGTGAAGGTGCCATGAACATTGAGAAGCTGCAGATCTGAAGGAATAACGAGTTTCGGCAGCCGATCATCCCGATGCTTCGTCTGGCGCTCGGTGTAAGCCCTGTAACCCTTGCCGGCTTGGGGAGAACGAGGACGGCGACGGGAGACAAGCTTCTTGCTCTTGGGAGCCATCAGAAAGAGGGATCTCAGAGTAGAGAGGGATGTGAAAGGTGGAAGGAAGCACGAGCAGGAGGAGACACCCGAAGAGGCAGACTCTACTATGCACCCTGGAGAGAAAGGGTTTGGGAGAAGATGGAAGGAGGAGGGAGTTTTTGGAAGTGGAAAAGGGATGAAAGGGTCGTGGGGTCCTTTTAAAGAAAGTGGGAAGGGATTTGAAAAGACTGGGACCCACGAAATCTGCCCTAGATGACCGCCCGTTGGGCTTCCAAAACAGGTCCTGCCGCCGGCTGTCGACAGGTGAACAGTGCCCTATCGACAGGCACTTGCTGAAAGTGTGCCAGTGATGTATTTTGACAGGAGTTTTCAAGACAATGAGCGTCCAATGTGTATATAAGATGGAAAATAGGTAAATACACATTATAAAATGTCATACCCACTAATAATTAGGACATGTCAATTATCGACAATGGTTGTAAAGTAATATTCTCCGGACTCTCACGTTGCAGCATAAGGAGTACACTGAACAAAAAGACATAGAAGAATAAAATAGACCGCTTGAATAAAACCATTACAAAATAACATATATCTTAGTATGTGACAGTCAAAAGGTGTATGACAAGGATGTCTACATGGGCAATTTTTTCATTAACAACAGCTTGGCCTTGAAAAGAAAAAATTGAGGAGGCTTTACTCTATTTCTTCTGTTGTGAGTTGTTTCGGAACAAACAACAAGAGAGAAAGTGGTAATTAGGATCACTAAAACCTTTTGACGTGAAGATAGACATGGGTAATGCCGGTATCCTCAGTTACTCAGTGGAAGTGACCATCAAACCATTGTACAGAGATAAGGAGTAAGCCTTTTGATGCGAAGATAGACATTTGTGATGCCCATATCCCCGGTTACTCAGCAATACTCAACAGTGCTCTGCCTTTATTCCCTTATTGAATTTGATACACTTTGATTGAATTTTTTTTTTTGGTTTTGAAATAGGTAGCTTTTCTCCTATGTGATTGGTTTGAAAATCAAGGTCAAGAGTTAGATAAAGCATAAAAACTAATGCAAGACATAACATTCAATAACCTTTGGACTTAACACATGACTTAAAAACATGATATTCCACAAGGGAGTTATTCAAGTGAGTTAGGTTAGACTTATGTATTTTGTTAAATGTACTCAAAATGATGCAACCTAGACTCACAAGAGAATGGTATGTCGAAATCATTGTGATTTGGACAATGTCGTTGATATTAGGTGGATATGAAAAGTTATAACATAAGTAAGTCACCGATTTGCACCTTAGATACAGTAGTGAAGCATGCTCATTAAGTATGTTAAGGCCAGACAAGCAAAGCTCAGAAAAAGGTACATCTGTCGACAACCAGTGGAAGCCTATCGACAGAGTCTTACAGAGTGGAATTTTCTGAGTTCAGGTGGGTGCATCTGTTGACAGATACATAGTGGCTGTCGACAGATGTGAATAGACTGAAGGATTGTGAGTTTGGGATGAGGAATCCTGCTTAGGGCTGTCGACAACAAGGAGTGGGGTTGTCGACAAGAGCTGTGAGAGGGGTTTTGAAAGCAGAAATGAGAGATATCATGTGAGTTCCATGCCAAGGTAGTGAAGCAATGAAAAATGGATAGTTTCCCTCAAAAATCACTCATCTACCTTAACCTAGCTCCCCCATAGTGTGTGCATGTGAAGACTCAACAAGCAAGCAATTCAAGACACATTTGCACAAGTTTAGCAAGCAATTGCATACAAGTTCATGAATAAAGACAGACAATCAAAAGAAAATCATTTGTTTACAAAAGTGAATGGGCAAATTGAAAAGAATCAACATACCTAATTCAAAGTAGATGACCCTTATTTGCAACTTGACTATAGATACGTGGCAGAGAATATTTTCTCACGCATAATGATAGTTTCTAAACAAGCATAACTTGTTCTTCCACAGATCACCATTTGATATACCTCATAGTCGATGCACACAAAGAACATATACTTCAAAGTTTGGTATGGGCTTCATTGCATTTTGCACAATCCTAATTCTCTTCTCAATGTTGTGAATCTATCCTCAGCCAATGGTTTTGTGAAAATATCAGCTAATTGCTTATCAGTGGGTATGAAGTTGAGCTCCAAGGATTTGTTGGCTACCTCATCTCTCAATAAGTGATGTCTAATCTCAATGTGTTTTGTCCTAGAGTGTTGGACTGGGTTCTTTGAAAGATTGATGGCACTAGCGTTGTCACATAAGATAGGTGTGCATCCAATGTCAATATTGTAGTCAGACAATTGACTTTTTATCCACAACACTTGAGCCGCACAACTCCCCGCAGCAACATACTCTGCCTCTGCAGTGGAGAGTGCAACCGAGTGTTGCTTCTTGGATGCCCACGAAACCATGCAACCACCAAGTAATTTGCAGTACCCACTAGTGCTTTTCCTGTCTATCTTACATCCAGCATAATCAGCATCAGAATATGATATCAAGTCAAAACTACTTCTTGCTGGATACCACAGACCCAAATCATACGTACCTGAGAGATATCTGAATATTCTCTTAACTGCAACCAAATGGATTTCCTTTGAACTAGATTGATATCTAGCGCAAAGGCAAACACTGAATTGTATATCGGGTCTACTTGCAGTAAGATAAAGGAGTGAGCCAATCATACCTCGGAATTGCTTTGCATCTACCGGTTTACCTTTCTCATCATTTTCCAATTTTATGCTTGTGCTCATTGGTGTTGAAGCAGGTTTGGCTTGCTCAAACTGAAAGCGTTTCAAGAGCTCCTTTACATATTTTTCTTGATTAATGAAGGAGCCATCTTCATGTTGCTTCACCTGCAAACCAAGAAAGAATTGAAGCTCCCCCATTAGACTCATCTCAAATTCACTGTGCATATGTTTGGAAAACTCCTCACACAGTGATGGGTTAGTGGAACCAAATATAATGTCTTCCACATAAACTTGAACAACAATTATGTGATTGTGAACTTTCTTAGTAAATAGAGTTTGGTCCACTTTACCTCTTGAGTAGTTTTTACTCACCAAAAAGTTGCTCAGTCTGTCGTACCAAGCTCGGGGTGCCTGTTTCAAACCATAGAGAGCCTTGTGCAGTTTATAAACATGGGTAGGCATTTCAGAATTTTCAAAACCGGGTGGTTGAGAGACATAGACTTCCTCTTTGATGTAGCCATTCAAGAAGGCAGTTTTAACGTCCATTTGAAAAAGTTTGAACTTATGTGAGCATGCATATGCCAATAAGATTCTCACTGCTTCAAGTCTAGCTACAGGGGCAAAGGATTCTTCAAAGTCCGTAACAAATTTTTGATTGTATCCTTTTGCTACCAGTCTAGCCTTATTTCTCACCACTTTACCCTCTTCATTTAGCTTATTCCTAAAGACCCATCTTGTTCCTATGACAGAAATTTTAGGGGTTTTGTGAACTAAACTCCAGACATTGTTTCTTTGAAATTGACCAAGTTCCTCATGCATAGCATCAATCCATGAATTTTCTTTTAGGGCCTCTTCAACATTTTTTGGTTCCACTTGAGAGACAAAAGCTAAATGATCTTGTTCAACTATTTGTCTAACCTGAGACCTAGTTCAAACTTTATCATTTATATTCCCTAATACATTCTCAAGTGGGTGATCTTTGGAATACCTCACATTGGTGATTGTTGAAGAACCGGGTTGATCTTGGACTTGTAGAAGTTGATCTTGTGGAGGTTGTTCTGGAGAAGGGTGTGCTTGAGGAGTTTCATCTTGAGGGTCTTCCTCTTGTGGATCTTCTTCAGATTCAACATCTTGTTTTCTGAACAGATTTTTGTCATCTTCATCGTTGTACCTGCGAAGATATCCACTTTTATTTTTAGAAACTACTTTAGAATTTTCTTTTGATTTTCCTTGTAGTTCCTCAAGTGTTGTTTCTGCATCTCCATCTTGAGTCCTGTGAAGGTTTTCAGTGTTAGTTTTTGCATGATACTCATCAAAAACAACATGACAAAAACAACATGTGGAGTTTCTTCCATAGTTTTATTCTTAACGTTAAACACCCTATATACTCTAGAGTGTTCTGAGTATCCAAGAAAAAGACCTTGATCACTTTTGACTTCAAATTTGTCTAAATCAACCTTATCATTGTTATGAATAAACACTTTTGAGCCAAAAACTCTGAAATACCCAATACTGGGTTTTTTACCTTTTAGCAGTTCATAGGGGGTTTTCTTTATCACGGGTCTTACCATGGCTCTGTTAAGAATGTAGCACGAGGTGTTTACCGCTTCTGCCAAAAAACTCCTTGGGAGTTGACTTTCGACCAGAAGAGTACGAGCCATTTCCACCAGGGTTCTGTTCTTTCTCTCCACTACACCATTTTGCTCTGGAGTCCTTGGAGAGGGAAACAGATGTTCTATTCCTTGGTGCCTGCAAAAATCAGAAATGTGTTGTTATCAAACTCTCCCCCGTGATCAGTGCGGATTGAGCATATCTTATTAACATTTCCATGCTCAATCTTATTAAAGAATTCTTCAAAGATTTTCAGTGCTTCATTTTTGTGAGCCAGAAATTTTACCCAAGTGAACCTAGAAAAATCATCTACAATGACAAAACCAAATCATTTTCCATTGAGACTCAGTGTTCTAGTAGGTCCAAAAAGATCCATGTGCAACAATTCATAAGGTTTAGAGGTACTTACCGGTGCTTTTGATTTGAAGGATTTCTGGGTTTGTTTTCCCTGTGCACATGCATCACAAAAGTTTTCATTCTTATTGAAGGAAATTTCAGGAAGTCCGTTTACCAGTTTCAGCCTCATGATCTTGTGCAAGACATTGTAGCTTGCATGCCCAAGCCTACGATGCCACAAGGTAAGCTCATCCTGTTTACTTGCAACAAGACACAAATTTTCATTTTCTAGATCATCTAGATCAACCAAATAAATGTTGTTAACTCTTTTTCCAGAAAACTTAAGACTTCCCATTTCCTTATCAACAATTTGACATGAATTAGATTCAAAGACAATTTTATGACCTTTATCGCATAGTTGGCTTATGCTAAGCAAGTTATGGCGAAGACCATCAACTAACAGTACATTGTCTATTGAGTTGGAGGCATACTTACCAACCTTGCCTGAACTAATGATCTGGCCTTTATTGTTACCTCCAAAAACAACTTGACCTCCGTCTTTTTCTACCAGCAAACAGAATTTGTCTTTGTCGCCCGTCATGTGCCTCGAGCAGCCACTATCCAGGTACCATTTGTTTTGATTTTGAGCTGCTAGGCATTCCTTCATATGTGGATCAGACAAGAGGTTTTGGTACCCAAATTACTTTGGGTCCCAATGTATCATTCATGCCAAAAAGTAAATGCTTCGGAATCCAAACTTGTTTGATTTTTCAGTTTATTGGGATTATTCCAGCATTGTTTTGCATTGTGCCTAACTTTCTTACAGACATTGCATGATGAAGATTTTTCCAAAACAGTGGGTTTGTTATTCTGAGGAACATGCATGGGCATTTTATCCTTTTGTTGCCCGGTTAGCTTTTCTTTGGAAGCATGTTTCCAGACCTGTCGACAACCCTCTTTGGGGCTGTTGACAGACTTCTTAGATGTGTTAACAGTTGAACTGATTTTTTTGGGTTCCTGTTTCTTACCCTTGGCTTGACCTTTCTTATTCTTGGAAGGGACTTGATAGCTTGTGCTTGGGCTAGAATCAACAAAAGAAGTTATCAAAGTCTCTCCCATTTTCTTTTGTTTCATTGGTTGATATCCAATTCCATGCTTTGCAACAAAGATGTTTGACCCTAGAATAGCATCAAGATTTTGCTTTCCCTTTACAAACCTTGTTAAATCTTCAGCTTTTCCTTTAAGGTCTTTTTCAGCTTGTTCCAACTTATTCATACTTTCTTTATGTTCATTTTGAAGAGATTCAAGAGAGTTAGTCAGACTGTCCTTTTCCTTTTGAATTTCTTGCAATTTTATTTTCAAACAGTCCATTTCTTCAATGTGAGCTTCCTCATCAATTTTTATCATTTCAATTTCTTTAGTTAAGGCAACAACTTGTTCATCATTGTGTGTTTTATGAACAAAAGAATTGATTTTCTTTTTAAATGCCTTGTTTTCAGATTTGAATTCACAGAATTTTTTAAACAGGACAGTGTATGCTTCTTCCCATTCATCAACAGTATAAGTTTCAAAATAAGAGTTTACCTCATTGGAGTCGTCGCTTCTAGCCATTAGACACTGAATTTCTTCATCTTCAGAGGCTTCTTGTGCGTCCTCATCTTCATCTTCATCACTCCAAGTTGCCAACATTGCCTTGACTTTCTTGAAGGTGAATTTCTCTTTCTTCAACTTTTTCTTGAGTTTGGGGCATTCTCCTCTCATATGCCCTTGTTTCTTGCACTCATAGCATACAATGTCAGATTTTTTGTTAGACTCAAATTTGTTTGAGAAATCTTTCTTTTGAAAGGATTTGGAATTACCTGAGCCTTTCCTTTTGAATTTGAGGAATTTCTTGAATTGTCTAGTGAGCAGGGTCATTTCATCATTTTCACTATCACTAGACGTTTCAGGTTCATCACTTCCCTGTTGAACATCCTTTTTGGATCTAGAGGAACTTTTGCTTGAAGCTTTTAAGGCAGTTGACCTTTTTGGTTTTTCTTTAGTTTCTTTCCTTTTCACATTTATTTCATATGTCATCAGGGAGCCAATTAGTTCATCCAATTTCATCTTTGAGAGATCTTTTGAATCCTCAATGACAGTGGCCTTAGTGTTCTATGAGGATGGAAGAGACCAAAGTATCTTCCTCACTAAGTCACTTTCTGAGTATTCTTTCTTAAGACCTTTCAATCCATTTATTATTAACATGAATCTAGCAAACATATCTGAGATAGATTCGTCATTATTCATCTTAAACATTTCATACTCAGAAACTAGCATGCTTGCTTTGGTTTCCCTTACCTCGGACGTACCTTCGTAGATAAGTTCAAGTTTGTCCCACATCTCTTTCGCTGAAGTGCATGTGGAGACTCTTGAATATTCTTTGGGATGAACAACGCACTACATCATATTCAGGGCACTCTAGTTGAGAGTTCCCTTTGCAATCTGGTCCTTCGTCCAGGTATCTTCGTCCTCGGGAAGGGTGTATGCTCCTTTGCTGACAATTTTCCATAGCTCGAAATTTTGAGCTCTCAGAAACACCTGCATGCAATTTTTCCAATAAGGATAGTCAGTGCCATCAAAGAAGGGTGGCCTGGTCATAGAGTGTCCCTCGGCCATATACCCCTTGTTAGATTCCATGAGATCGAGAATCTCCTGATCGTGAGATCAACCAATTAAGATAGTAAATCAGAGAAACCTCGCTCTGATACCAATTGAAAGATGTGCGGAATTAACCAATATGGTAATCTAGAAGGGGGAAGGGGGTTGAATAGATTACTATTAATTAAAAATATAATGACCTTCTTTTCAGTGGAAACACAGACTTTTGATATTTCAAACAGAGTGTAAATTAAACTAAGATGTGTGTTAGTTGTAAATAGATAGAATAACAATTTATCTAGCGTGTGAAAGATCAACGTGCCTACCAAACATCTAGCGTGAAACGTTCAAACCACAGACACGATGATTTAAGGTGGTTCGGAGTACACAACTTGTGTATCCTACGTCCACCGTCCACACACACACGCAGAAAGACTGCTTATCAGCAAGTTCACTCGCTACAACACACACACACTCATGTAGTATGATGTAAACCACGATCAGAACAACATGACAAATGTGAATCAAGCACAAGGATTCTTGACTCAACAACACACACACAAGAGATATGAAAAATAGAGATAAAGAAGAGTTTAGAGTTTGAGAGATGGACCATCTGGCTTCAATCCCATTCAGAGGATGTCTCTTTGGTTGCTTGGACGAACGGCTGAAGCAAAGCAGTAGAAAGATCTTCTCTCTTGAGACTTTGCTTAGGGTTTTGTGTTGTGGCTGCTTATGTACGAAAATAACTCCAAAGAGTTCCTTTTATATGGGTGTTCAAGTATGGAGAGTCGTGGTAAAAGGAAACACCCAAGTCGGAAACATATGGAGATCTCGTATTGAGATTTTCTCTTCGTCTGTCGACAGGAAGAAATGCATTTGTCGACAGATGTAGACAGACTTGAAGAAGGCAGAAGGTTGGGCTTTTCGAGAGACAGTTCCCTGTATGGATCTGTCGACAGGCGACTTGAGTCTGTCGACAGGCACACCTTTCCAGGAGCCTGTTGGTTCTGTCTGTGCTGATCTGTCGACAGGCATCAGTGGGGCTGTCGACAGGTTCACCTTTGCCAGTACCCCATGAGATCTATCTGTGCAGGGCTGTCGACAGGCATCTTTGGGGCTGTCGACAGGTACTTATCTTTTGTTCTTTTCTTGATCTTTTGCTCTTGTTTTGGTACATTGTCTTGCATGCAATCTCACCTACATTTAAGAGCATTGTTAGTGAGATAATGTGAACATTTAGATCATCAAATTAAACATGTGTTTCTTGACTAACATTTGCTTGACTTGTCATTCTTATCATGTTTTACACATTCATATCACATGAAATTGTATTGTTCATGAAATGCTCATTGATTGCTCATCATCAAAAACAAACATCTCAAATATAAATCCATGTAAACCCAACACATTTCTTGTGCAATCTCCTGTTGTTTCACTATGCTATTAGTTAGCAATGTGCCTATTCATTCTCTTGTGTATCTACTACTTGAACACTTGATAGAACTACTCAATTTTCTCTCATCCTCACCTTGAGTTATCTTTTAAGAAGTTCCAAATACAATTGATCTCTGAGAAGTTATCAACTTCTATGTTCAGTGAAAGTAGTCTCTAAGTTCTTGTTGTGTGAGATATGTTTAGTATTTGTGTACCCCAATTGAGCCATTATAAGAGTGAGTGTGTTATGATGACAAGTTGTGGGTCTTTGGACTCATTTGAGAAATATGCCTATGCAAATAGGGCTGGTCCAGTCCTAGGAGGAGCACCTAAATTCATTTGTGGCCGCACGGGAACGATAAAGGACAAGTGGATGTTTGGCATTACATCATTATGTGCTTGATTAGTCATCATGTCATCTATTTCTGTGTGAATACGTATTCGAATCAGAACCTAAATGTCATCTTGAAATCTTGATTGTGTTCCATGAGTCAATACTCCTGCTCTACATGTATAATCTAGTTGACATGCTTGTTCATCATTTTTGATATTCAGTGCTGACAATAATCAAGTTTCTTACCTTGATGTTGTACATCTTAGTCCTTTCTGATTAGTGGACTTGAATCCTACTGGGCTAGTTAGCTCACCAAATCCTACCTTTTTAGGTAATCTACAGTTCAAGAAGTTGGGACTTCGGGATTTGTGTGTGGAGGGACCAACCTTGGCGGCATTTTTCTTTTGAGATTGTAAATCAGGAATCATGTAACCCCTATCGAATGACAAATAATAATTTTTATTTAGTGAAGCCTCCAAGCAAACTTCTACTCAATTAGTTCCAATTATACTCTTGATTTCTTGTTCGTTTACGTTCCGACATTTATAGTTATATTAAATGTCGTGACATGACAGAATGGTATCAGAGCATCGGTTGAGGATCCAAATACTTTAGAGTTATTGGTTTTCAACATCCTGTAGTGACCTGTGAGGATGGGTAGAAAGCCTGAGGTTAAGCTAGATAAGTAAAGATGGATATAGATTGTGTTGTGTATGAAATGAGTATCTAGAGGTAGGTTCCTCCCTACGATTCTTCTCCACTTTCATAACTTCATGCTTGTAGTCTCTTCATTCGCATAACCATATCTCCTTCTTGTTCCATGTTCTGTAGGACTCCTTCTCTTGCTAAAGAGTTTCGTGTTTAAGTGTTTGGCTATGATTACATTTGTCTTTGATTGAAAACATCCTTAGGACTGTTTTCCTATCCATTGTAATCATGTTTTAGCTAATGTTCATGTTAGGTCCAAGCATACTTGTGAATATCTTCCTATTAGATGTATGAAAATGATGTCTAGAAGAGTTGTATTCTCAATGATCATTCTTTCATAAACTTCATGTCACCCATGTGTAAAATTTGCACTCTTACTGTCCTAACTATTTCCTTCATGTAAGTGGTGTTTGAGGATGTGAATAAGACCATTTAGATGTTGTTAATCATGTTTGGAACCATTGGAACACTTAGATGAGTATTTTGAGATGTTGAACAATCATTTCTGGAGTTTGGACTGTACCTGTCAACAGCCAGAACTTACCTGTCGACATGATTCTTGCTTCCAGAACCTAGACAATGCAAAAACCAGTAGTAGCTATCGACAGATGTTCCTCACCTGTCGACAGCCAACTCTGGTCTGTCGACAGATAGTGTTCAGATCCCAGGAATTGGTTCTGGGAGGATAGTAGCTGTCGACAACCACTTCCAGGCTGTCGACATACACCAGTCTGTGATGATAACCTGAACCATTCCTTCTCCAGTTAGAGGTGCCAGTAGGAACCTTGTAAAACTGAAACTCATACCTTATTTACATTCCATATCATTTAAGTAAATGTTATAAATTGATGTTTCATTTACTTAAGATATTACATGTAAGTAAATGTTATAATTTGATGTTTCATTTACTTAAGATATTACATGTAAATAAGGAAGTACCCCCCATTTGAATCCAATAAAAATACTAGAAGAATCATATCCCTTACAAATAAAAAGTCAACTCTCCCATGGAAGAAGAAAAACGTGATTTTGGCGATTCCATAAAAATAGCGTCTTTCTAATTTCTCACGAATTGGCCTACCTGAAAGTCTCATAATTCAAGTAAACCTTGTAGAATCCAAGTTCCAGTGAAACCACCAGTTTATATTGACAAATAGAACAACTTCTTTCCCCAATCAAAGTTGACACACTCTTGTATTGTCCAAAACAAGTTGACTTTCTCATTTTCTTGGATTCTTAATTATTATACCACTGAGACGAATTATTTAATCATCATCTACACCCATCCCTCACTAAACCAAGTGAGGCTCTTTAATAACTAAAATGTGTGAAACACTCACACAATTGGTGACTCAAAATTTTAAGATTGTTTTAAATCTCACAAACCTTATACAAAGTGTAGGATTGAATCTGTTTACTTCTATTAGAGTAGACAACCAAACAAATTAGTGAAGAAAAGAAGTAGGAAAATACCCAACTATGGAGATTTCTGAAGAAATGCAAGTATATGCAAAATATGCCAGAAATAAGAAACATAGTAGAGAATGCATTTAATTGAATCCATGATCACAACATGGTTTCATAAGATCTAAAAATGCTAATTAATATTCAGATTCCCATCAACTAATGATATCATGATAACAAGATATATAAAGGATGTATACATTGTATGACATGATAATTATGACAATATTGGTGAGACTAATCTGGATTAGACAAATGTTGAAAGGCTAGAAACTTAAATCTTTGTGATCCATCCGAACTAGTTAAGGAGTTTGGAGGACCAAACTCTTTTCTTAGTGGGGGAGAGTTGTAACACCCCGAAAATTTTATTTTCTAGAAAAATGTGAATAATTTGATGATTAAACATAACTATTATCATGAGATATAATTAATCTTAATTTAGGATTTATTAGAGATAATAAATGATATTTCAAGAATCGTACTTAGAGGTGCGCGCTCCGACAGGGCGACATCAGAATTCTATAACAAAAATAAAATCTGAAACCACCATAATTTCCAGAAAAATGTGGTGATATCCAAAATATAAATATTCAAAATTGTTGACATACGGATTTCAAGATTAAGCCGACACAACTATTTTACGGGCGATTTTTCACCCAATGAAAAATAAATTTTAAAAATTAAACTAAAATGACCATAATTTGTAAAACCCTTACATTAGCCTATGGTTGAAATTTTAACACAAATGGACATCATTTGAATATGTTTACATGAGGATTATTGGGCCAGCTGAATTATGGCTATTTACGATAGTGAATTTTCTGGGAATTTAGTTGTCTACGTGTTGGGGGGTGAGTGAGCCACCTTACTTGGGGGTAAGTGTGGCGGAATGCCTCGGCCAAGCCCGCTAAATCGATAACGTACTTGATCCGAGTCCGCCTCCCGCGAACGGGCCGAAGCCTCGCAAGGGAAACCAAACCACAGTCCGTGTAAACACAAAGGAACACACCATTTTATATATATAATTCACAAGTTACATAGCCAAATTTCCACAAAAACTAAAAAGAAGTACAAGAGCCTGGGGCATACCCCGAGGTACAACTGAAGAAAGTAAACAACTAACTAAACTACACTGCTGGAGTACTACACAGCTGGAACTACACCGCTGGAGGTACTGACCCTGCACCACTACGGCGTGGCTCTGAGCTGGACGACGGTCGTGAAACGTCCTCCTCGCTCTCACCTGTGGGGGTAGGGGTGAGCCTCGCTAGTCACTGGCTCAGTAGGGAACTCCCCCAACACCGAGCAAACCAAAACCACAGGTACGAAAGCAGTAAACAATACCAACAATTTATAGAACAGCTAAACAGAATATTAAAGCTGTAAAAGTACTCACTGTCTGCCGACTACGTAAAACAACTTTAATAATTAAACAGCAAACCAGTACAGGTGTACAAGCTAAAGTAGAGACAGCCAACACGAGCCACGTGAACTGGTTCGCGACACCAGAAACTGACTCGGACAAGCTAACACAGGTCTACCTCTCAGTCTCGCAGCCACGGACGAAAGGTCCAGCTGCCGCTCCACGTGAAAAGGTCAAGTAACTGTGGAGACCAACTAAACACCACCACCTGCGGACAACACGGTCGCAGGCCCATGCCTGACACCTCAGAAGACCCTGGCCCGGGCTCTCTAGAGTGAGGCACTGGAAAAGGACTAGCTGGGGACCAGTGTCGACTACTGGTGTCCGTACCCCCAACTACGAGCGCGCTACAAGTGACTAAAGACAAACACAAGTGTCACTGTCCCACTGTCGTCTTTCCCTCAGCCGGACGTGCAACTCAAACACAAGAGTGAGGGTGTCCAGGTCAGACGACACAGACCTCGACGGTACAACACAAGTACCGGGACAAAGCCCCGAGCTAACAGCCTGGCTCACAAAGAACCTGGGGCACCCAACTGGAGAAGTAACCACGGTAGGCGTCGTACTACTAGCCACGTACACAGAACCACGTGCATGTCACACACAAACCACGTGAAACCTCACGTAAACCACGAGTAACAATGGTTCACTACATGTGAACCCAACTGACTCGCGTAATACAACGTGCAGCACGAAAGTAACTAACAGCATACCTTGTATGCTAAACACGAGAGCCATGTGCACTCAGTGCACCTCATGTACCAATACACACGCATTATCGATAAATACCGTAACTTAGTCATTTCTGTTCATAACCAGTAGGCGGCAACATCGACTACCGCTTACAAGAAGTCAACGGCAATGGATCTGGCCGTCTACATCCTGGCTGAGGAGCTTGGCGACAAGCGATGTTGACGCCAAGTTCTTCGGCCTCAAACCCTGCAGAAACCCTAATCCGGCTCTACAGGTTTTCCAACCGTTTAAACTACAGAAAAATATACTGAAACGGTTCTTTAAACATGCATGAACCCAAAACAACCCAACACAGCATGCTTTGTTCACTAAATTACTCAAACCACCCATTATCCCCGTATGGTGCAACTTAATCCGAAAATACATTATCATGCTGATTCAGGTGGTTACGATGTGTTTTAATGTTTCTATGGAGCTAAACGGGTTCGTCCCCTACCTCAGAACACGCTAGAACCTCCCGCAATTTCCCGGTTCACGCCAAACCCTCCGCGAGTTCCTACGAGAATTGCACCACGTCACGACGTTTCCTCGCACAATTCGGCGACGCCACGCGTTCCTCGATCCTCCAAGCACCCTTCAGTACCTGTTGGAAGCCTTAGGAACACTGGGGCAACAAACTGGGGCAAGGGGGATTGGGAACAGGGTAGGAAACCTGCCCTCGGGTGAGCCTATAACCTGCAGAATTCTCAGGTTGGCGTCAACCCCTATGCCGCCAAGAGCAACCGCCACTCTAAACGTCCACATCCTAAGTCGCCAAGTTCATGCAGTTAACGTCCACTTACCTGGACGCCAACCAGTCAACGGCCACCCCTGGCCGCCAACTCCAACTGAACTGTAGCAGGTCCTATTTCATTTCAGGACCAACCCTGCACTTCACCTGCTCAAGCCACACATCCACACCATACATTCCACACAACCAACTCACATTGGCCTCACAACGGCCGCCACAACCACAATACACACGATCCGCATGGATCCGAAAAGCACACGACGTTACAGTAAGACTTCCACGTTCATCTCATAGGTGTAACCATGAGATGGTTGCATGAACCAGGTGGCTTTGGGAAGGTTTAAGGGGTTTAAACCATGACACATGCATGGCCGACGTGCCAAGCATGCGTGAAGGTTGGGAGCTTATAAAAGCCCTTCACTAGCCGACGTTCCAGTCCTTCTCTCTTCCACCTCTGCTGCTCTTGGCTGTCTCTTTGCTTTGGGGGTGTTGCAGGTGTCGTTGCTTGGAGGAGACTACACCTACTACTGTGTACTGCTGCTTCCACTTGTTTTGACTGAAGGTGCTGAGAGTGGTAGCTGCTGGAGGCAGCTACATTGCACCTTGGCATCCTTTCTCTTCCACCAACTGTGAACCATCGAAGAGAAGGTTTCATCTATCTAACTGTGTAGGATTCTCTTCCTTTCTCTCTCAATCTAACCCACTTGAGTTGCTGTGAAGCCTCCTGTGTAGGTGTTCCAATCCTCAAACTATCGCTTTGACTTTGTAAACACTATTGGAAGTGTGTATGTTCATCCTATTGAACTTCTTGTTGAGTACCTAATTGTTGTTATAGGAGTGTTCTCCCGGTATCACGTTGTGCTAAGCCTTAAGCTAATAATGTGTAGGATTCGTTTCCTCCTTCCTCAGTCTTGTCTTCTCTACATGCTCAAATAGCTCCTGTCAAGTGTTTATGTTCTCTTGTTCCTTCTCCAGTAACTGTAGAGTTTTTACGTTGGGAAGAAAAAGAGTATTGTTCTAATCCATGTAGGATTCCTCCTTACCATCTCTCTTCTTCCTGTTCTTGTACTTCTGTGATGTTAAGAAGCTCATGTGTAAACGATGGTTCATGACAATGCTTGCTATTGGTTTTGGAAATATCATTAGAATGGTATTTTCATTCCTTAACATCATGTTTTAGTTTGTGTTCATGTTACCCCATGTCGGTTGAAGGAAATCTTCTTGTTGGTTGCATAGGAATATGCTTCATAAGAATTGTGTTCCGGTTTTCCCCTTGTTGTAGTTGTAGATGATTCAGTTTATCCCTATTATTCTCTTTGATTCCTTCACATAGAGTAGTGTATGAAGATGTAATTAAGCCCCTTTTTGATGTGTTAACCATGTATAAATCCATAAGAACATATAGAAGAGTTTTTAGAGGTATGTATCTCCATTTCTAGAAGTTAGTCTTACGGCTGTCAACAGATGGAATGCATTTGTCGACATGCCTTAAGTTCCCTGAACCAAGAGTTTCTAGAAAAGTAGTAGCTGTCGACAGATGGGTCTGTCCTGTCGACAGGTAGACCAGGCCTTTCGACAGATACTATCTAGGCTCCAGAAATCTAGTTCTAGAAGCCTGCACCTGTCGACAGCCACTTCCTGGCTGTTGACACATGTTGTTTTCTTCAGTTTTCCAGCACCATTTCTTGTGCAATCTCCTGTTGTTTCACTATGCTATTAGTTAGCAATGTGCCTATTCATTCTCTGGTGTATCTACTACTTGAACACTTGATAGAACTACTCAATTTTCTCTCATCCTTACCTTGAGTTATCTTTTAAGAAGTTCCAAATACAATTGATCTCTGAGAAGTTATCAACTTTTGTGTTCAGTGAAAGTAGTCTCTAAGTTCTTGTTGTGTGAGATATGTTGAGTATTTATGTACCCCAATTGAGCCATTACAAGAGTGAGTGTGTTATGATGACAAGTTGTGGATCTTTGGACTCATTTGAGAAATATGCCTGTGTAAATAGGGCTGGTCTAGTCCTGGGAGGAGCACCTAAATTCGTTTGTGGCCGTGCGGGAATGATAAAGGACAAGTGGATGTTTGGAATTACATCATTATGTGCTTGATTAGTCATCATGTCATCTATTTGTGTGTGAACATGTATTCGAATCAGAACCTAAATGTCATCTTGAAATCTTGATTATGTTCCATGAGTCAATACTCCTTCTCTACATGTATAATCTAGTTGACATGCTTGTTCATTCATTTTTGATATTCAGTGCTGACAATAATCAAGTTTCTTGCCTTGATGTTGTACATCTCAGTCCTTTCTGATTAGTGGACTTGAATCCTACTGGGCTAGTTAGCTCACCAAATCCTACCTTTTCAGGTAATCTACAGTTCAAGAAGGCGGGACTTCGAGAATTGTGTGTGGAGGGACCAACCTTGGTGGCATTTTACTTTTGAGATTGTAAATCAGGAATCATGTAACACCCATCGAATGGCAAATAATAATTTTTATTTAGTGAAGCCTCCGAGCAAACTTCTGCTCAATTAGTTCCAATTGTACTCTTGATTTCTCGTTCGTTCACGTTCTGGCATTTATAGTTATATTAAATGTCGTGACGTGACACCATGTAATCGAACAATCTCCTTCATGTACAGAGCTGCTAAAACACTAACATACCATCTTGTTTTAATTGCCAAAAAGTGAGCTAACTTTGTGAGTCGATCAATGATTACCTATATTGCATCATATCCGCTACGTGTTCTGGGTAATCCCACAATAAAATCCATACCAATACTATCGCATTTCCATTCTGGTACTTCAAGAGGTTTTAACTTCCTTGCCGGTTTCTGATGTTCGGCCTTGACTTTTTGACATGTTAAACATTTAGCTATGAAATTCACAATGTCTTTCTTCATGTTACACCACCAGAAATGTTTCTTTAAGTCCTGATACATGTTGACAGCTCCCGGGTGAATAGTATAATATGATCAATGAGCTTCCTGATCTCAGAATTGTCAGGCACATACAACCTATTCCGGAACCGAAGATTCCCTTGTACATCTTCATTGAAATTAGGTCTGGAAACCAATTTCTCTCTGATTTCTATTAACATAGGATCATTGTCTTGTTGTTCCCCAATTTGTTTCAACAAATTTGACTGTACTGTCAAGTTATCAATTACAACCCTTTCTTCTTGTGGTTCGGCCTTCAAACTCAATGTAGAAAATTCTTCTAACATCTTCCATTTCCTGACTTGCAATTGGAATACATTGGCTATAGGATTTCTACTGAGAGCATCAGCTACAATATTACCTTTTCTGGGATAGTATTCAATTTTGAAATCATAATCTTTGATATACTCCATCCATCTTCTTTGCCTCATGTTCAATTCCTTTTGTGAAAATAAATACTTTAGACTCTTATGGTCAGAGTACACTATGAACTGATTATCATACAAGTAGTGTCTCCAAAGTTTAAGAGCAAAAATTACCGCGGCCAACTCTAAATCATGCACTGGGTAATTTTTCTCGTGAGTCTTTAATTGTCTAGATGCATAAGCGATGACTCTTCCTTCTTGCATCAAAACACATCCCAGTCCAATGTTTAAGGCATCGGTATAAACCTCAAATGTTTTCTCTTTCACCAGCAATGCTAAAATTGGTGCAGACGATAAACATTCCTTCAACAATTGAAATGCTTGTTCACAACTCTCACTCCACTCAAATGCAGTTCCTTTCCTTGTCAATTGTGTGAGAGGTGAAGCAATTCTAGAAAAATCTTTGGCAAATCGCCGGTAATAACTGGCCATACCCAGAAAACTTCTTATCTCAGTGAGGTTCTTAGGTTGTTCCCACTTCTGTATAGTTTCAATCTTTAAAGAATCTACTAATAATCCTTCTTTAGAGATAATATGTCCTAAGAACATCACTTGCTTCAACCAAAACTCACATTTACTAAACTTTACATAAAGTTTATGATCTCGTAACAATTGCAAAGTAATCCGTAAATGTGTTTCATGTTCTTCTATACTCTTAGAATAGATCAATGTGTCATCAATAAATAGTACCATAAACTGATCCAAATAAGATCTAAACACATCATTCATCAATCGCATAAATGTAGCAGGTGCATTAATCAATCCAAACAGCATAACCACAAATTTGTAGTGCCCATATCTCGTTCGAAAAGCCGTTTTATGAATATCCAGTTCCTGAATTTTGAGTTGATGATATCCAGATCTTAAATCAATCTTGGAGAAACACCGAGCTCTAGACAATTGATTAAATAAATCATCGATTCTTGGAAGTGGGTATTTATTCTTAATAGTCAGCTGATTCAATTATCGATAATGTATGCATAACCGCATAGACCCATCCTTCTTCTTAACAAACAATATCGGAGCACCCCAAGGTGAGGTACTGGGTCTAATGAATCCCTTTTCTATCAACTCCAATAATTGCCTTTTTAACTCCTTCAACTCTTCCATTGACATTCTGTAAGGTGTTCTTGAAATTGGTGTAGCTCTTGGTACCAATTCAATTGAGAAGTTTACCTCTCTACTAGGTGGCAAACCAGTTAACTCTTCTGGAAAAACATCAAGAAATTCCCTTACTACTAGAATATCATTCAATCCAGAAGTGTTCGGATTTATCAAAGTTACAGAAGCCAAATACCCTTGACAGCCTTTTTGTACCAATTTACATGCTTTGACTACTGAAATTATAGGTATTCTTCTTGTGCGGGGTTTATCAAAAGTCATGGAGTAAACTTCCTTTCCTAGGAAGGTTACTTGTCTTAATTGGCAATCTAAATTTGCATGATATTTAGATAACCAATCAACCCCAAGGATTACATCATAATCCCACATTTCAAGGCATATCAAATCACCGGGTAAGTTATGTCCTTTGATTAAGATTTGGCTAGCAGGGTAATATTCTTTAAGTTTCTTACCCTCACTCAAAGGAGTTGCAACCTCTAACTGTGTAGGTAATGAAACTGATTGCACTTCCAAAGATCTAGCAAACTTATAACTAATAAAAGAATGCGTAGCTTCTGAATCAAACAGTACATATGCGGGTTTTGAGTTTACTAGTAGTGTACCTTCTATCAGTCTGCCTTCTTGCGGGGATTCAGGTTCCACTTCCTGAATAACTTGTAACCTTCCTTGCTTCGCTCGGGGGTTCTGATTTGTAAGTGCATTTTTGATCATCGGACAATCCAGAATTCGGTGTTGAGTACTTCCACATCGAAGACAGGCACCCAACCTACGCCAACAATTCTCAGTCTTATGCCCACTGAGATGGCAATGCTTACACACATCTTTGCCTCCAACCGGAGCTTTTCCTGCTTTCTTGTTGGTTTGCTGAGCTTTCGGGGCATTCCCCGACTCAAACTTCCTCTTACGATCCGAAGATCCTTCCCCAGACCTTCTTCTAATCTTCTCTACAGTATCATTAGCAGCTTCTAGTGCTAAAGCTCTCTTAACCATTTCTGAGTATGTAGTAATCAAGTGAGGTGTTAGCTGCATAATGAAATTGGGATGCAGTCCATTCATAAACCTCTTGGCTTTCAGTTTCTCCATGGCTATAAGGTGTGGAGCATACTTTGACAATCGGGCAAATTGTGCCTCATATTTTGTGTAAGGCCCTTGAATTTTGCTTTTTTATTTGACTTTGTCTTATGATGTATTAGTTGCTATGTGTGCATATGTACATGTCTATACGTATATGTATTTATTTCTGTACATATTGAATTTGAATAATGTTGTACATATGTATATATTTGTTTACTTGTGTACATGTTGCTTCTATTTATATTGTATCTATGATGCTTAGATTATACATTATACATTGCATGTATGTATATAGTGTATATATATATATAATTGGGCATTTCTGTGTTCTGGCCGAAGTGCATGTTAACGTCAACATGCATGGACGTTTAGAGGGAGTCGACGTCTAGATCGATGGACGCCAACTACCAGTTGGCGGCAACCAGTGTGGCCGTCTATTTCCCAGAAATTGTGCGGTTTCAGATCTGGAAATGACCGCGATTTCTTCGGTTTTGGTTTTGGAAACCTACCTCCAACGGCAGGACACCCTATCTATTGCGTAACCCAACCCCTTGGCTCTATAAAAACTATTTTTTCTGGACGGATTAGGTCTTTTGGCTCTTGTCAAAACCCTAGACTGTTTTATGTGAAACCCAAACTTTGGAGATCTGGATCTGGCAATTGGGTGCGTCTTCTGGCGTTCTTCTTCGATGGGGAGGTGCACTTGATCTTAGGGAAGCTTCCCCGACTCCGGCATGCATTATATATCATCACAGAAACCGGTTCGAGGGGAGTTTTGGGTGCTTCTTCGCTTGGTCGAGGAGAGCATCTTCGGCAAATAACTTCGATTTAGAAATTTTTAAGAGGCAAGTAACCTTTGAACATCATCCCTACACATGTCAGCTAGGTCTTAGGAATTTTATAGAATTTATCTCGTGTTCTGGAACCCCCCATTCACTGTGTTTTGTGTGTTCTATCTGTGCTTCTGCAGACAGGAACTTAACGGCAACATTTGCTGCCGTTAAGATCCTTAGTCGGCGGCAACCTTTGGTGCCGTTAACATCTATCAGCGGCAACCTGTGTGCCGCCAAGTTCGTCTGGGTTTCACAGAACCCTAGTTTTCACATTTGTGTGAATGTATTAGGATTTGTGGTGGTTTGTGCATACTGTGGAATTTATGTTGAGTCAAGTACAAGCAGTAGGTCATATCATGAGGAGGTACCAAATTTCTGTGATTTGTTTTAATTAGTAAATTTTCTGTAATTGAACTGTGAGCATAATATGACCATGTTTAATCTTATGTAAATAGATCTGTTGTGAGTTAGGGTTTCATAATTTTTCCATAACAACATGATGACTGTTTGCAAGTTTTTGAACTACTAGAACCGATCGTATGAATGTAAACCATGCTAAATGAGTTTCTTAGTGAAAATGCATGTTATCTATTTTAATTATTATAATTAGTGTACAAGTCCAAAAAGTTTGAAAAATTGAACACATGATGTATTATTTGTTTGGAACCTGTGATAAAAATTTCATACTATTTAGATGCCAATAGGTATAGTTGTGAATTTAACCATGAATATTTGCCAAATTGAACATATTAAATTTAATTCTTGTATGATGCAATGGTTACAGTATGATTAAGTCTGTGGTATGAGTTGTTTAATACTGTAATCTGTAGCATCATGTTAGGTAAAACTAAAACATATGCGTGTGTTTAAGTGCATGAGCATGAATGATTAGAGTATGTGAATAGTGTAAGTAAAGATGTGGTTAAAGTGAAATGTGTTAAAATGTGCCGTTAGTGACACTGCTACCATAGAGGGCTGTGGAACTATACCGTAGTAAAGTCCATACGGGAAGGTTCAATGTGTGTGATATCCTATGGGCAATTAGCATGAAATCCTGGAGGTGGACAAGTACCACTGGTTAGGATGGAGAGTGCTTCTCTTGGTTCTGCGCAGTTAACCAAGATCTATCACTGTGTTGCCTAGGTGATAGGTATGTGAATGTGTATATGTGTGTCCTTCTAGTGGTGGTTTGGAATATTAAGTGTAAAAATGTGAATATGTGTATGTGAACATGTGTATTGTACAATGTGTAAAATGAGCATGTGAAAGTGTAAAGTGAATGTGTTAGCATGTGAACAAGTGTAAACCATTGTGAATATGTTTAATTTATGTCAAAACAGCAAGTAAAATGTACGTATAATCATGATAAATATATGAAAGAATGTCTAGATTTCATGTTTGATATGTTGTTTATTAATACATAGTTTCATGCTTAAATTGTACATAATTACCAACCGACTTGAATATGTTTTAAATCTTTAATTCATGATTAATAAAATGTGATATCATGCATAAATGTGATTTATTTACATTAAAACAGAAAATTAAATGTGTAATTAAATGTGAAAAGTGCAAGTGAAATTGAGTAGATATCATGTTATATGTTGTATGTAGAATGCATGTGTAGGATTTTTGTGTTATTCTGTAAAGGTTATAAACATGTATCATGTGTCTCTATTGTTATAGGTTTCCATGTATAGTAATTTAAATTGTATGAATCTTACAACATGTGTTATTTATTTTCCTTGAAAGATAGCATGTGCATAAGATATGTGTAAGGATGTTGCGCATAGATTGCTTGCTGAGTCTCTTTAGACTCATACTTACTTCGGCGTACAGGTGTGATAGGTGTCTCCACTTCCGAGGAGGAGAGAGTGAGGAGTAGCTTGTGTTATAGAGATCCGACATTGTAATTTCATTTTTCATAAGTATGTAATCAATAAGTGATGTATGTTTCATGGATAATGTAGTTATTTTGGAGTTGTATTGTGTGGACATTTGTATTTCCTTCTTACTATATGGACTGTGGATAGAATGGTGATGATGGAATAAGATTAATTTATTTTATTTCCGCTGTAATCTCCTATTATTCGTGTACATCTCAATCTAGTGTTAGTGTTGGGTAAATGTCCCACTGTGACGGTGTTCATTATACCGATGTGGATTGGTATAATCATATCGGTATAAGGAGGGTCGTTACATTTTGACACCGACATCCTGAGTTGCTTCAAGCTAGCAAACTCATTGGCTTTTCTCTCCTGAACTACCTCAGAGAAATACTGGTCATTAAATAGTTCCATAAACTCCTCCCAACCAAATTGGTTTGGGTCCTCTAAGGTGGATTCCACTGTTTCCCACCACTCTCGGGCATCACGATCTAACTAAAATGTTGCCAAACGAATCTTTTCCTCTTCTGTACATTTGATCACTTTAAAAATCCTCTCAATATCTTTCAACCAGTTCTCAGCCTCATCTGGATCTGTGCTACCCGCAAATCTCGAAGGATCCAAACTTTGGAAATCCTTAAACAGACTCGTTCCGCTATGCCTATTGTTCTTGGCTACAGTTCTCATTACTCGAGTCAAATCATGTATTGAACTTTCCATTTTCTTCTAAGTAGCATCACCTCCGTCCATGATTAGGTTGAGAGATTATCTGAGACATCCAATAATACATACATCAATTCCATAATCAAACCATGCTCACATTCATCACATACAAACTTGAATATCACATAACACACCACTAATTAACCAAAATATTTACATTACATTACACTAACATCTTTATTCCATAAACTGAAAATATACATAACATTCTTCTTACTAGACCAACATATTTACAATATCATCAACATCCTCTAACCTCTCACTTCACATATACATGTTAGTTATATACACATTCACTACTTAACAAAAAGAGAGGTTTACAAAAATTGGGTTTCTTTCTTCCTGACTAACATCAAGTCTCTACAACAGACTCTATAGACAGTGGCTACTGTTCTCCTCTAGGACCATGGTACAGCTCCTGAGCCGCTTCAGTCAATACCTCCCAATACCCTTCCACTTGGTGGAGCAACATGTTCTGCCACAGCTTCAAATTGTCCAAATTGTTCATGACCTGGGTCATGGTATCCAAAGAGGCACGTGGATTACCCGCCAGGAATGCGCCCGTAGTCAGATTCAGTACTTCCTCTTTAATTTGTATGTGGGCTTCCCTTTGGGCTTGGGCATATAGTTTTATATCCTGGCAGAGCATCTCCATTACTGCCACCAATCGTTCTTGGGTATTCATGTCCATACTGTAACAAACAACAAGTTAAATGCCTATGTAATTACAAAATCATTATGGCCATTATAACTAATCCCAAGTTTCTACCCCAACTCACCAGTTATTCCCTAGGTTTATCGACCTAAGGCTCTGATACCAAATTATTTGTCACGTCCTAATAAAAGTCTATTTATTGAAAATGACAGAAATCAGGCACAAGAAATAGAACTAGTGCTATTCATTTACTAATAACATAGTGGAAGCATTTATACATAACACTCCTCATTACAATCTATATGAGGAGCAGAAAAGAGGTAGCTTTGCTCAATTACATTCCATATTTACAATACTTAAAGAAAAGTAAAATAGTTGGGCTTCTTGAGGTCGGAGAATCCACTCAGCACACTTTTCCCTTTAAGCCTCACCCCCATCTTGATCACCTGAAATGGTAGGATATGTAAGCTAACTAGCCTAGTAGGATTCAAATCCTCAAAAAAAAAAAGGATTAAGATATACCAAAATCAAGTAAGAGAATGGACTGATATCATTATGGAATGTCAAAGACGACTGATCAAACATGTGAATAAGACCATAGACATGAAACAAAAATACTGGAATAAAAATACATGGTCAGGAATTCATGATAATTGAAACATCTCGGGCTTTCCGACTTTCCGTTGTGTGGGGGATGACTGGCCTTGTCGCGACGGAGGTGCCCTTCGTGACAGTCATCCCTGTTGCGACCGTCTCTACCGTCGCATTCTTGTCGTGCCCGGTCAACGGGTTGCGACTGCTTTCTACTTTTTAGTCGTCTAACGCCTGCTAGAGTGGTAGGCATGGCAGACTGACCTGTCGGCTAGTCGCGGCACCCAGGGTGGGTGCGTTCTGGTCGCGTCCTGGGTAGCCATCGCGATAAGGCTTGTATCGTGACGCCCGGCGCCGTCGCGTCTTGGGGGCCAAAGGGTAAAACCTTGGCCGACACCCCTTCTTCCTTTTTTTTTTTTTTGCCCTTTTCCTATTTTCCTCTCCTCTCCGAGGTAGAGAGGCCTCTCCCCTCTCTTCTCCGACGGTTGAAGCTCGTGGCGGAGCGGCGGCGGCTCGTGCGGAGCGGGAGCGGCGCCGTGGGAGCAAGGAGGAGGTGGCGAGCTCGTCGTGAAGGCCCCTTGGGGGTTCGGTTTCATCTAATCGGCAGGGATTCTTGTGCCCTTTCTTGTTGGTGTGGATTGGGAGTCCACTTTGTAGGGATTTCTAGAACTCTTTCTATTCCGGGAAATTGGAGGTCCTTGTGTGTGATTGCATGTCTTTACTGCTTTCCCCATGCTCCCCTCCCCGTTGTGGTGTGTTTAGTGTAGTTGTGGCGACCCCAGGATGTAGCATCCTGACGGTCCACCTTTCAGCTGATGCCGCGACCGCCGAGTGCATCGCGACATCAGAGGAGGCGCCGCCCCGGTCGGACATGACCTTATCACGGCCCGGGTGGCCGTCGCGATTAGGCGTGTCGCGACCCGGCGGCTCGCCGCGATAAGGTTGTTGTCGCGACGTGCTGCCTGGTTGCGACAATGTTGTCACGACCTGTTTTCCTGTCGTGACAAGAGTGTTGTGGTGGCGCGCCTTCCCGACGTGAACTAGGTCTTGTCGCGGTGGCCCGACCGTCGTGATCATATCGCGATGGCTTAGGAGGGCGCGATAAGACCTGGTCTACCTCGGGTGTTTCCGTGGCCACAGATGGCGTGTCGGCATGTGCCTCAGGGCAGGGTGTGCCCTTAGGACCTTCTGGTGGGAATGCAACAGGTTGCCTCCCTGCGTTCACTGACCAAAGGTGACACCTTCGTGGTCGTGTCCTAGAGGTGACACTAGGAGGCTCATGTCTATCTAATAATCGATGGTCTGGCGGCCAATCGATTATTAGCAGAGCGTTGGTTTCTGTTTTGCCTGGTGGTGTTCCAGTTTCTCAGGCCGTGCCGTGTGTGCCGGCGTTGGCCGACGGCCCTTCTGGGGGTTTCCGGAAGGGGTCCCGTGCATTCCTGTGCCTGCTGGGCTTGTCTTGGTTACGAGCCAGCGGTGCCGTTTTTGTGGTGGTTGCCACGCCAGTGTTCTCTTTCGCCCGGTGCTCGACACTTGAGGGCTTATTCGCGAGATAGGTTGTTACCATTTCCTGGGACCCCTAGCCTCGTGCGCCTGTGTCAGAGGATGTTGCTCCAGGCAGCGGGCGTGCTCAAGTCTCAGACTTGGAGCAAAAGGGGAAAATGGTGGGACAGAGGCGTGAGTCGTTTGTAGAGCTCTCTTAGCTGGTCTGGGTCTCCGAGGTGGTTGTGGCACTTGTCCAGTGCAGACCAACCAGTCCTTCTCACAACCTCGCTCTGCATTGGTTCCGGAGCCACGTAGGGAGGTCAGGCGTATGGCTGCAGTTCGGCCGGACTGCGGTGGTTGTGGTTGCTTAGTCCACGTGTCTCACTCCGACGGGAGGGGAGACCTGGACTAAGGCACTTGTGGTGGTGGCTTGGTTGTTCTTGCTGTGACGTTGTTTCACACGCTGTTTCCGAGCTTGTGTTCTCGTTGCCCTGGTTTACACGGTGGTTGTAGTCTAGCCGTGTCTTGATTCCTTGGGTTTTGTCGGTTTGCCTCGTGGGCCATGCTTAGTGGTTTCCCCTCTACGGGTTCTCTCGGGGTGCCTTGTGCTGGCACCCAACTACTGTTTCTGTAACCCGTTTCTTGGTGCCATCTGTGGTGGCACTGTAGGGTGTAGTTTCCTAACCTCGTGGCGTGTCCGAGGTGCAGGGTGGTTCTGCTTGTGGGCCCTCAACCTTGTGAGATGGTGCTTCTCACGTGGTTGCTCGGTGTCTCTCATGGTGACACCTGGTTGTTCCTTCCCGACCTCGTGGAGGTCCGGGATGTTGGTGCTTGTGTCGCGAGACTCTGGTCTCACGTGCTTGCTCTGGTGTTCTGTGAGCTCCATTGTCTCGATGGGTGTGTGCCGAGGGTTTGCTTCTGCGTTGTGTTGCTCTGGCCCGACCCCGGTTGCGGGTCATGGCATTGCACTAGTCGCTTCCGTATGTGTTTGACTCCACTGGTTCTGCGGGAGTCATCTTTGGCCTGACCCCGGTTGTGGTCGAGGCATTTACTCTGTTTTTGCTACTTTGTAGTACTCTGCAGTAAGTGTTTCTCACTTTACTGCTTTGTAGAGTAGTTTTGCTTTCGCTTTGTTGGAATTCCTGCTGCTCTGGCTGGTAAGGGACTGGTAATCCCTATTGAGCCTTGTTCGCGAGGCTCACCCCCCTACTCTCTTCAGGTAGGGACTCGTTGTTGTAGGAGTTCTTTGCCGGATGGTTGTGGTGGTGGTTCATTATGCCGTGCGTTGCCAGCAGTGTGAGTTGTGAACGTGAGTGCTCTTGTTCAGTGTGAGTTGTGAATATGAGTGCTCTTGTTCAGTGTGAGTTGAGAGTGGCCTTTTTGCAAGTCCTCGGGGTATGCCCCTTAAGGACTGCACCTTTCTTTCTGTACCTGTACTTTTATTTGAGACATGTTGTACATAATTTCTTTATTAATGTACGAACTTTCTTGTTATAGTTATTTGAATTCATTGCTTATCTCACTAGACTAAATTCTAATCCTTCCGAGTCTTCGGATCTATGGGTGGCGGCACGACCTTCGGGGTCCCTGGAGGGGGGTCCGGGAGGTCGAGTCGTTACAGTGGTATTAGAGCTCAGGGGTCCAACAAGATTTGTAATGAGTTAATAACTATGACTGTCCCAAAGAAAGGTACTCGTGCTGTGACGGCCCTCATTATACCGGTACGGTCATACCGACCCACGTCGATATAGCGAGAGTCCTCACAGTGGGACATTTACCCAACGATACAAACAGCTGAGATACACGCGAATATAAATAACAGAGTAGCGGAAGTAAAAAGAGAACTATCTCCATTCATTCATCATCCTCATTAAACATACATGAAGTTTACAATTTGCAAAAAGGAACTAAAATTCACATGATTTAATTTGCTGAAATAGAAATACAAATGTCCACATATTACATTCCTTTCATGATAAGCCTAATACAATGTTCAAGTACATACGACGAAGTACACAATCACAAAGAAGCTCCAAGTAACTAGTCTCCGCGCTCGGAGTCCGTCTCCACCGTCTCCTCCAACGGTGTCGTATCACCAACTACACCTGTACGCCGAAGCAAGGAGTGAGTCCAGAGACTCAGCAAGCAACACTATACATGATATACGCGTACAAGTCCTAGTGGTTTCTACAAGCACATACAATTAGCAACACATAGCATGCTAGTCCATTTAAGTTTCAACCTATCATGGAGGTTCTACAATTTTACACCTAACACATGCTTTCAGATTTCAAAATATAACATTTACCTATCACATGGTCTCTAATCCATTCACTTATGAACTTTAACCTTATAAGGAATCAAACATGAGAGTTATCCACATGGACAATTTACATATATGAACGTGGAACATAGTTAGCATGGAATCCACATGTTCTTAAGTACCTACATAACTTTTTCACATACTTTAGGTTGCTGATTTCACATGGTTCAAAGACTATAAACCTACACATGAAAGCTACAATGTGGCTTAGAACATAACACATGAACAATCCATCATGCCACTTTGCACACATACTCATTAATTGTTCCTAATCATGGATTCTAAACACTTTGCACACATAAACACAAGAAGGATAACATGCATTTTCTGAATTCACATGGTTTCAGATTTAGCCTCTCATGGTTTCAATAACACATTGCACATCTAGATTTTCACATTTTCCTTTTTCACAATTTCCTCTTTTCACATGGTTACACTTTACACATACACATTCACATGTCACTTACACATTTACACATGGTCACATACACTTTACACATTACTCTTTACACATATTTTAGTGCCGTGACACATAGTCCAAACCACCAAAGAAGGACACATTCACATCACATAACACATAGGCACCATCTAGGCAATGCAATGGTGACTCTTGGACTGCGCAGATCGGGAGAACAAGTCTCCACCCTACCAGTGGTACTTGTCCACCTCCAGGATTTCCCCCTAATGCCCTTAGGGTCACTTAACACAATGAACTTTCTCAGGGGACTTTTCCCTGATACAGCTCCACTGCCTTCTCGGAAGCAGTATCACATTGGCACAGTTTACACTTTTACACATTTACCGTTTTACACATGGTTTCACGCACAACACATCTCATTTCATTCACTCTTTCACTCACCTGAACATTTCTGTTTTTCCTAACATGATACTACAGAAATTCCAAGGTTTAACACACAATACACACATTAATCATGCTGATTTTAGATCATAACGAACCGTATTTCGATTATATGCATGAATTATCGTACTTCACTTGAAAACACATAACTCTTTATCTACTGTTCCCATTGGCCTGAAAATTTAACCACATGCTGTTTTCGGGTTCAAAACCATACCCTCAATTTTTCAGATTTTTCTGAGCTAAATAGGATTTATAGAAAATCAAACACCTAATTAGCATATTATTCACAATTTAAGCTAACATGGGCCTAACACAATTTGCAATCTATCCACTTACTGTTTTGCACAGAAACCACTAACATATGCATGGATTTAGAATACAACACCATCCTAATTCATACATCTATAAATCATTTGTCACAACCTATTTTTACATGTTTTTATTTTACCGAACTACACTTGTTAACAATTCCATAAGCATGCATGGATTACCAAAATTTCAGAACATACATACATGCCCCACAATTCCTTATGAATAGACTGAAAACAAAACACTCAACTAATCCTAATCATGGAACTTTGAATTGCAAAATCATTTACAAGTTATGTTCGCATGCTTACAAGACATCATTACTCACATTCACCACACAACTCACACACATCCACAAGCACGATGCACGATATACATAGCTTATAGGGATACCATATATCCTCATCGCATAAAACATACCGAAATTAATGTATAAGTGGGACAGAACAGCTCACTGTTCTGTCCAGAAGAACTCGACGGCGGTCTCTGGCCGCTGACTCAGGGTCAGCGGCATGGTCGATGGACGCCAAGCTCATCCCAGGCGTCCAGGGACCTTGCCGTTTACTCAGGTCTGTGCAGAAACACAGACCCGAGCTCTGAAATTTGGGTGAAATGGAGGGTCTAGGACTCGAGGGAAATTCCATAAAATGATAAAAACCTCCTAGACTCATATGGGGATACCATAGATAGGTCACTTGCCTTTAGAAAATCACACCAAAGGATCTAGGGCTTGGAGAATCTCTCCTTGGGCAGTCCCAAGAAGTTGCAGAAACACCTCCAAAACGCCTTCCTCCGGGCTCCTAGATGATCACCACGCCGAGGGGATGATGGGGAAGCCTTCTCCTTGGCTTCAGCTCCCTCCTTGATGTAGTAGATCTCCAAAACAAACTCCAATGGGTCGGATTTGAGGGTTCCAAAGTGAGGTTTTCTCACAGAATGCTCTCTAGGGTTTTCTCTCTTCTTTTCCTCCTCTCACAAGGTGAAGGGAGAAGTGGGAGGAGCCAATTTCGGGTTGGACCCTAAGAAGAGCCCCTCACCTACTCACCATACCGATCTGACACCTTCAGAGCCGTTGGGGACATCCCCCCAATGGTTGCCATGCCTTGCTTCAGAAGATAGCAGCTCTGCTGCGCATGCAGGTCAGAGAGGTTGGCGTCCAGATCGCTGGACGCCGGATCTAGTGTTGGCGTCCAGGGCTGGACGCTGACACCACCTCAACGGCCTGGGCTTGACGCCAAAAGGGCCTTCGGCCAGAACCCTAATTCATGCAGAAACCATGCATACCCAACTTATATACATGCAATATGTACATGGTATTATATTCATACTATCACCAATGCAATACATACATTATTTACGTTTAATATAAACACATGCACCCGTAATTATACTATTCTAATACCTACGTAAATACGTACGTACATACACAAGCACAATCATACACATAAATACGGAAAATACGACGAAAATTCGAGGGTCTTACACCCTCTCCCCCTTAAAGAAACTTCGTCCTCGAAGTTAGAACGACACTACTCAAACAAAAGGGGATACTTCTTCTTCATTGCATCCTCAAGCTCCCACGTAGCCTCCTCACGCGAGAAGTTCCGCCATAGAACTTTCACCGACGCGATACTCTTGTTCCGGAGATGCTGAACCTTCCGGTCAAGAATGGCTATTGGTTGCTCGACATACGAAAGATCTGGCTGGATCTCCACGGGCTCATGACTAATCACATGAGACGGATCTCGGACATACTTCCTGAGCATAGATACGTGGAATACCGGGTGAACGCTAGCCAAAGCTGGGGGTAAAGCTAGCTCGTACGCCACGTTGCCCAAACGTCTGAGAACCTCATATGGGCCAATGAACCTAGGGCTTAGCTTGCTATGCCTGCCAAATTTGACAACTCCACGAGTAGGCGATATCTTCAAGAAGACATGATCGCCAACCTCGAACTCCAAATCCTTTCTCCTGTTGTCGGCATAACTCTTCTGCCTATCCTGTGCCGCAACAAGCCTTTTCCTGATAAGCTGAATCTTATCCGAAGTTTTCTGAACCAACGCCGGTCCAATCAACTGCCTATCACCAGTCTCCTCCCAACATAAAGGAGATCTGCAGGGCCTACCATACAACGCCTCGAATGGAGCCATTCCAATACTAGCATGAAAGCTGTTGTTGTATGCGAACTCCACAAGAGGTAAATGACGCTCCTAATCATCCTTCCAATCCAGAACACACGCTCTCAACATATCCTCGAGCGTCTGGATAGTCCTCTCGGACTGTCCATCGGTCTGGGGATGAAATGCCGAACTGAGCTTAAGCTCCGAACCTAACGCATCCTGAAGACCCTTCCACAATCTCGAAGTGAATCTCGGATCTCGATCCGAAATGATCGACTTCGGCACACCATGCAATCTAACGATACCGCTAACATACAATCTAGCTAAGCTCTCTACTGACTGCTTCTTCTTCATAGGTAAGAAATGAGCAGTCTTCGAGAATCTATCTACAACTACCCAAATCGAGTCATTGCCCCTTCTAGATCGAGGCAAACCCGATACGAAATCCATAGTGACAGCTTCCCACTTCCATACGGGGATATCCATCCTCTGCATAAGGCCGGATGGTCGCTGCCGCTCGGCTTTCACCTGCTGACATACTAGACATCTAGACACATAATCCGCAACATCCTTCTTCATGCCGGACCACCAAAATGATCTCTTCAGGTCTTGATACATCTTAGTGTTACCCGGATGAATAGAGAATCGCGATCTATGAGCCTCCGCTAACACATGCTCACGGACATCTACTACATCGGGGACACAAACGCGGTGCTGAAATCTAATCACACCGTCCTCATCACGAGCAATGCCCGCCTTACCCACTAACTCTAACAATCTAGGATCGGCTTTCTGCTGCTCAATCACCTCATCCAAGACTGAGGATCTAAGTGATAGCTGAGCTACAAAAGCCTGACACAACGAGGGCTCTAACTCGGTCATAGAGCACGCTGCATCCTCCAACATCTTCCAATCCTGCTGGAGCGAAGACCTCTTCCTACTAAGAGCATCCGCTACGACGTTTGCCTTTCCAG
Source organism: Colocasia esculenta (assembly GCA_014218235.1). Taxonomy (NCBI): domain Eukaryota; kingdom Viridiplantae; phylum Streptophyta; class Magnoliopsida; order Alismatales; family Araceae; genus Colocasia; species Colocasia esculenta. The sequence goes on from CM024759.1 coordinate 18,106,856, forward strand.
GATGATACTGAAGGTCGAAGTCATAGTCCTTCAAGAACTCAATCCATCTTCTCTGCCTCAGGTTTAATTCCTTTTGGGAGAAAAGATACCTCAAGCTCTTATGGTCGGTAAACACCTCAAATCTGACACCATAAAGATAGTGCCTCTAGATCTTTAGTGCATGAACCACAGCTGCTAGCTCTAAATCATGAGTCGGATAGTTCCTCTCATGCTCCTTCAACTGACGAGAAGCATAAGCTACTACCCTCTCTTGCTGCATGAGCACATAGCCTAAACCAATCCGAGATGCATCCGTATAAATGGCAAAGCCTTCTAGACCACTGGGCAATACCAATACTGGAGCAGAAGTAAGCTTAGCCTTCAATAGCTGAAAGCTGCGCTCACATGCCTCGGACCATACAAACTTCTCACCCTTTCTGGTCAGCTTTGTCATAGGGGCGGCGATGGATGAGAAACCCTCAATGAATCGCCGATAGTAACCAGCTAACCCAAGGAAACTACGAATCTCCGAAGGAGTCTTGGGAACATCCCAATCCATAACTGCCTGGATCTTTGCTGGATCAACAGCTACACCAGCGCCGGAGATAACATGCCCGAGAAAGTGAACCTCGCGCAACCAGAACTCGCACTTGCTGTACTTTGCATACAGTTTGTGCTCACGGAGAACCTCTAACACTAACCTCAAATGCTGACGATGTGTGGCCTCATCCGGAGAATAGACCAACACGTCATCAATAAACACAACAACAAAACTATCTAAATACGGACTGAACACCCGGATCATGAGATCCATGAACGCTGCAGGGGCGTTGGTCAATCCGAAGGGAAGAACCAAAACTCATAATGTCCATAACGGGTTCTAAATGCCGTCTTGGACACATCCTCACTCCTAATCCTCAACTGATGATAACCAGATCGCAAGTCAATCTTGGAAAAGACTGATGCCTCTCGTAACTGGTCAAACAGGTCATCAATCCGAGGTAAGGGATACCTGTTCTTCACAGTCACCTGGTTTAGCTTCCTATAATCGATGCACAACCGAAGTGACCCGTCTTTCTTCTTGACGAATAATACAGGCGCGCCCCAAGGGGAAACACTGGGGTGAATAAATCCCTTATCGAGCAATTCCTGCAATTGCTTCCTCAACTCGGCTAATTCTGCAGGGGCCATCCGATATGGGGCCTTCGAGATAGGAGAGGTGCCTGGAAGCAACTCTATAGTGAACTCTATCTCCCTATCCGGTGGCAATCCAGACAAGTCATCGGGAAAGACATCTGGAAAGTCCTGCACCACATCGATCTCTGCAAGAGTCAGTGACGAACCAGCATCGGGTATTAGCATAACGCTGGCAAGAAATGCGTCACAACCCTTGTTCACCATACGCATCGCCTTCATGGCAGAGATGACTAACTTCCCCGCTAAGTTCTTTGGCAATGGATGAGAGAACTCATCCTCACCAGGAATGCGGAAAACAATCTTCTTTCTACGACAATCCACTAACGCATAGTGCTCCTCTAGCCAATCCAGACCAAAGATACAATCATAGTCCTTCATCTTTAGCAAGAAGAAACACCCATCTAGGAACCTATCCTCAATGCACACAGGTAACGACAGAATGCACTTCCTAGTCGATACCGTGCCCGCAGGGGTGTGCACAGACAAAGGGACCTCTAACTCCTCAGACTCTATGCCTGACTCTAGGGCTAACTGCCTAGCGAACCGCTCAGAAATGAACGAGTGAGTAGCACCCGTATCAAACAAAACCCGAGCGTGCACACCGAAAAGTAAAACTGTACCTTCGGTGACATGCTCCGCCTGCTCGGCGTCCTCACGAGCTAAAGCAAACACTCGAGCTGGGGCTCGAGGCCTTCCTGGTCGTCCTGTAGCTGGCGCGGCTGCCGCTACTGCTGGTACTGGCGCTCCTCGCTGAGCTTCCTGCTGAAGCCTCGGGCAATCCTTGATCTTGTGGTCGCTGCTCCCACACTTTAGGCATCTACCCGCTATCAACCAACACTCCGAACCTCCATGGGTCTTCCCACAATGGGGACACTCCTTCTTCGCACCGGGGAACGTACAGAGGGTACCTGATAGTTGCTGACTGCCACTTGTTTCTGCGGTGTCTGGTACACCGTCTTCCTCTTGTCTTGCCGCTGAAAGTCGCTGTCGGCCTCTTCTGCGATGCCTTCTTCTCTTCTAGATACTGCTCCATCTCTCCCTCCTGTCTGCAGGCTGCGCTGAGGGCCTCGTCTAGCGTGCGGTGGTCGAACGCCACGAGCCTCATCCTCAGGGATGGTTTGAGACCCATCACGAATTTCTTGGTCTTCCTGCGCTCATCTTCCACTATGTGCGGTGCATATTTAGAGAGTTCAGAAAACCTTGCCTCGTATTCTAGGACGGTCATCGATCCTTGTGTCAGGGAAAGGAATTCTTGCTCCATCTTGTCCTGGACGTGCTCTGGGACGAACTTGGCTCGGAAGAGCCTCACGAACACGTCCCACGCCACATCTACTGCTCCATCCTCGAAGCGCGTACGTAGTAGGGCGGACCACCACACATCAGCTCTCTCCTGCAACACACCTTCATAAGCTCTAACTAACAATTAACAACCAACATTCAAGCATAAACGAAAGCATACCTGTAGCATGTAGGTGGCTAAGGTCACCCTGTCCTCGTCAGGACACCTGATAGCTCGGAAGATTTTCTCGATCTCCCTCATCCAGCTTTCTGCTATTAGCGGATCACTCTCCCCCTTAAAAGAGGGTGGGGTCATCCTCTTGAACCGCTCCATGATGGGAAGTCCACCACGGTCCTGAGCTGGGGCCTGAGCCTGCTACATTAAACAACAAGCAATATACAATAAACACAATATCATACAATTCAAATAGCAGACTACTTTGTTGTTTTATTATTTTACCTGGGCCTCCAACTGGGCCTGGAGTGCTGCCTGAGTGTGTGCCTGGGTCTGCATGGCTTGCACCAGACCTTGCATGAACACTCCATAATCCACTGGCGGTGGTGGGGGAAGCACAGGACCCTGTGGGGCCGGGGCCTGCTGCTCCGCCCGCTCCTCACGCCTCTGCTCGTCGTCGCGAGCTGGCGCACCTCCACGTTGTCCACGGGAAGCCATGGCTGTAATAAAATTTCAGCCACTAGTTAGAGCTAGGTTACTAAGTTTTCTAACCATTTTCTTATCTATTTTTCACTTCTTATTAGTGTTTTCTACACATGTGGACATACTTAGCATGCAATGGGGATGATGACTTAGTTATATTCATGTGTAATCTCAACCGGTCTCTCTGATACCAATCTCTGTGACGGCCCTCATTATACCGGTACGGTCATACCGACCCACGTCGATATAGCGAGAGTCCTCACAGTGGGACATTTACCCAACGATACAAACAGGTGAGATACACGCGAATATAAATAACAGAGTAGCAGAAGTAAAAAGAGAACTATCTCCATTCATTCATCATCCTCATTAAACATACATGCAGTTTACAATTTGCAAAAAGGAACTAAAATTCACATGATTTAATTTGCTGAAATAGAAATACAAATGTCCACATATTACATTCCTTTCATGATAAGCCTAATACAATGTTCAAGTACATACGACGAAGTACACAATCACAAAGAAGCTCCAAGTAACTAGTCTCCGCGCTCGGAGTCCGTCTCCACCGTCTCCTCCAACGGTGTTGTATCACCAACTACACCTGTACGCCGAAGCAAGGAGTGAGTCCAGAGACTCAGCAAGCAACACTATACATGATATACGCGTACAAGTCCTAGTGGTTTCTACAAGCACATACAATTAGCAACACATAGCATGCTAGTCCATTTAAGTTTCAACCTATCATGGAGGTTCTACAATTTTACACCTAACACATGCTTTCAGGTTTCAAAATATAACATTTACCTATCACATGGTCTCTAATCCATTCACTTATGAACTTTAACCTTATAAGGAATCAAACATGAGAGTTATCCACATGGACAATTTACATATATGAACGTGGAACATAGTTAGCATGGAATCCACATGTTCTTAAGTACCTACATAACTTTTTCACATACTTTAGGTTGCTGATTTCACATGGTTCAAAGACTATAAACCTACACATGAAAGCTACAACGTGGCTTAGAACATAACACATGAACAATCCATCATGCCACTTTGCACACATACTCATTAATTGTTCCTAATCATGGATTCTAAACACTTTGCACACATAAACACAAGAAGGATAACATGCATTTTCTGAATTCACATGGTTTCAGATTTAGCCTCTCATGGTTTCAATAACACATTGCACATCTAGATTTTCACATTTTCCTTTTTCACAATTTCCTCTTTTCACATGGTTACACTTTACACATACACATTCACATGTCACTTACACATTTACACATGGTCACATACACTTTACACATTACTCTTTACACATATTTTAGTGCCGTGACACATAGTCCAAACCACCAAAGAAGGACACATTCACATCACATAACACATAGGCACCATCTAAGCAATGCAATGGTGACTCTTGGACTGCGCAGACCGGGAGAACAAGTCTCCACCCTACCAGTGGTACTTGTCCACCTCCAGGATTTCCCCCTAATGCCCTTAGGGTCACTTAACACAATGAACTTTCTCAGGGGGACTTTTCCCTGATACAGCTCCACTGCCTTCTCGGAAGCAGTATCACATTGGCACAGTTTACACTTTTACACATTTACCGTTTTACACATGGTTTCACGCACAACACATCTCATTTCATTCACTCTTTCACTCACCTGAACATTTCTGTTTTTCCTAACATGATACTACAGAAATTCCAAGGTTTAACACACAATACACACATTAATCATGCTGATTTTAGATCATAACGAACCGTATTTCGATTATATGCATGAATTATCGTACTTCACTTGAAAACACATAACTCTTTATCTACTGTTCCAATTGGCCTGAAAATTTAACCACATGCTGTTTTCAGGTTCAAAATCATACCCTCAATTTTTCAGATTTTTCTGAGCTAAATAGGATTTATAGAAAATCAAACACCTAATTAGCATATTATTCACAATTTAAGCTAACATGGGCCTAACACAATTTGCAATCTATCCACTTACTGTTTTGCACAGAAACCACTAACATATGCATGGATTTAGAATACAACACCATCCTAATTCATACATCTATAAATCATTTGTCACAACCTATTTTTACATGTTTTTATTTTACCGAACTACACTTGTTAACAATTCCATAAGCATGCATGGATTACCAAAATTTCAGAACATACATACATGCCCCACAATTCCTTATGAATAGACTGAAAACAAAACACTCAACTAATCCTAATCATGGAACTTTGAATTGCAAAATCATTTACAAGTTATGTTCGCATGCTTACAAGACATCATTACTCACATTCACCACACAACTCACACACATCCACAAGCATGATGCACGATATACATAGCTTATAGGGATACCATATATCCTCATCGCATAAAACATACCGAAATTAATGTATAAGTGGGACAGAACAGCTCACTGTTCTGTCCAGAAGAACTCGACGGCGGTCTCTGGCCGCTGACTCAGGGTCAGCGGCATGGTCGATGGACGCCAAGCTCATCCCAGGCGTCCAGGGACCTTGCCGTTTACTCAGGTATGTGCAGAAACACAGACCCGAGCTCTGAAATTTGGGTGAAATGGAGGGTCTAGGACTCGAGGGAAATTCCATAAAAATGATAAAAACCTCCTAGACTCATATGGGGATACCATAGATAGGTCACTTGCCTTTAGAAAATCACACCAAAGGATCTAGGGCTTGGAGAAGCTCTCCTTGGGCAGTCCCAAGAAGTTGCAGAAACACCTCCAAAAACGCCTTCCTCCGGGCTCCTGGATGATCACCACGCCGAGGGGATGATGGGGAAGCCTTCTCCTTGGCTTCAGCTCCCTCCTTGATGCAGTAGATCTCCAAAACAAACTCCAATGGGTCGGATTTGAGGGTTCCAAAGTGAGGTTTTCTCACAGAATGCTCTCTAGGGTTTTCTCTCTTCTTTTCCTCCTCTCACAAGGTGAAGGGAGAAGTGGGAGGAGCCAATTTCGGGTTGGACCCTAAGAAGAGCCCCTCACCTACTCACCATACCGATCTGACACCTTCAGAGCCGTTGGGGGACATCCCCCCAATGGTTGCCATGCCTTGCTTCAGAAGATAGCAGCTCTGCTGCGCATGCAGGTCAGAGAGGTTGGCGTCCAGATCGCTGGACGCCGGATCTAGTGTTGGCGTCCAGGGCTGGATGCTGACACCACCTCAACGGCCTGGGCTTGACGCCAAAAGGGCCTTCGGCCAGAACCCTAATTCATGCAGAAATCATGCATACCCAACTTATATACATGCAATATGTACATGGTATTATATTCATACTATCACCAATGCAATACATACATTATTTACGTTTAATATAAACACATGCACCCGTAATTATACTATTCTAATACCTACGTAAATACGTACGTACATACACAAGCACAATCATACACATAAATACGGAAAATACGACGGAAATTCGAGGGTCTTACACGTGCGCTGCTGGCCCGTCCGTGTAGAGTTGCTTTTAGGTGAGCATTTGGTCCTTGTTGCAGGTGGTTAGCTTTCCAGCAGGGTTCGAGTGTGAGCTACAGGAGAGTGTTGCTGCTGTTATTGGGTGCGCATGCTGCGAGCATGGTTGCTGGTTCGCTCATGCTGCGGTTGGGTTCGTCATCGGCCTGCGCATTTGTGTGGGTGTGTCACAAAGGCTGAGAGAGCCTGCGTGTGGTGTGGCCTTCACCGGTGCAGGGTTGTGGTCTTCGGAGCCGGTAGAAGGTGTCCTTGCCTTGTTGACTATCCCCTTTTTGTTGAGGTGTGTCCTGGTTGGATGTCCCCTTTTTGTGGGGTTTATCCTTGTTGGATGTCTCCTTGTTGTTGGGGTGTGTTGTGTTGGCTGTGTGTTTGGCCTTGCGAGCCTGTGCGCCATTGGGCGATGTGCTCTGCTCAGTCGGCATCTTTGCTCGAGCTAAGCAGATGCTTTGTGTGCCGTGTTGCACTACTGGTTGAGTGTTGCGACATCTGTTTGTGGTTGTTGTCGGCCTGGTGTTGACTGGTTGTGAACTCTGGTAAGGTGCTCTCAGAGTTCTTCTCTGTTGGTTCTGGTGGAGGTGAGGTTTTCCCCAGAACTTTGTTGTGCTTGTTTCTGGTTGTTGCGGCGTTGCCATCTGGTTGAGGTGCATCGTTTGGTTGCTGTGTTCTGGTGGTGTTTCCCAGAACTATTTATTGTTGTCCTAGTGAGAGTTCCTCTCCCTCTGGGACTGCTTCTGTGCTCGTTGAAGTCTTTCATTGTGTTGCCTCCTTGGTTTGAGGTCTCTGTTGTCTGGTTGGTTGCCGTTGCGTTGCCCTCGAGGTTGAGGTGCATCGCTTGGTTGCCCTGTGTTCTGGTGCGGTTTTCCAGAACTGTTGGTTGTTGTCCTGGTGAGGTTCGCTCTCAGGACTGTTCCGGCTTGTTTCTGCCAGTTGTTGTGCTACCTCAGGGTTGAGGTATGCAGCTGTTGTGTTGGCCGTTGCGTTCTGGTGAGTTTTTCCCAGAACGACACCTTGGTGGTTCTAGTGGAGGTTCTCCCAGAACCAGTTTGTGTTGCTTCCGCTGTCTGCTATGTTCTCTCTGTTGGCCGTGTCTTTGGCTGTTTGTTTGGGCTGCATTCTGGTGTTGGTTCTCAGAATGGCTCTTGGCGCTTTGGGTAGGGGTCCTCCCCAAGCTGCCTTGTGTTTGTTTTGGTTGTCGCTGCTCTCTCTGTGTGGAGATGAGCTGTCACCGTTTCCAGTGGGACTGTCCGTGTTACAGTCTGCCTGGCTGTTGTCGGTCAAGGTGTGGTGCCTTTGACCGTGTGTCTGGCCGTGGTGCAGGCCAGGTTGTCTTCTTGTTCATTTTTTGGGTTTCCCGACTGCGCTGGTAGGACTCCGTGTGTCCTTGTAGTCGAGTGTTTTGCTTCGTTTCTTGCACCCTACGTGCTCTCCCAGATGGTAGTATGGTGAGTGTAGTGGGTGTTTGGTTGGCTGTTGTAACGTCGCGTGCCTTTCGGATCCATGCGGATCTTGTGAATTGTGGTTGTGGCGGCCGTTGTGAGGCCAGTGTGAGTCGGTTGTGTGGAATGCATGGTGTGGATGCGTGGCTTGAGCAGGTGAAGAGCAGGGTTGGTCCTGAAATGAAACAGGACCTGCTGCTGTCCTGTTGGAATTGGCGGCCAGGTGTGGCTGTTGACCTGTTGGCGTCCAGATTAGTGGACGTTTACAGCATGAACTTGGCGACAATGGATGTGGACGCAGAGGGTGGCGGTTGCTGTTGGTGGCATGGAGGTTGACGCCAACCTGAGAATGGTGCAGGTTATAGGCTCACCCGAGGGCAGCTCTCTCAGCTCACTCTCTTTCCCTCTTGCCCCAACTTCGTGTCCTGGATTCTCTGAAGCTTCTAATAGGTACCGAGGAGTAGTTGGACGACCGTAGAATGCGCGGCATCACTGAATTACGCGAGGAAACGTCGCGGCGTGGTGCAATTCCCGTGGGAGCTCGCGGAGGGCTCGGCGTGAACCGGGTGATTGCGGGAGATTCTAACGCGTTCTGAGGTAGGGGACGAACCCGTTTAGCTCCATAGAAACATTAAAACTCATCATAACCATCGGAATTAACATGATAATGCATGTTTGGATCAAGTTGCACCATACGGGATAATGGGTGGTTTGAGTAGTTTAATGTTTAAAGCATGTTGAAATGGATTATATTGGGTTCCAGCATGTTAAATGAATCAATTCTATATGTTTTTGAGTAGCTTTAATGTTTGGGAAACCCGCAGAGCCGGATTAGGGTTTCTGCAGGGTTTATGGCCGAAGAACTTGGCGTCAAGATCGCTTGTCGCCAAGATCCTCAGCCAGGAGGTTAACGGCCAGGACCCTTGCCGTTGACTCCCTGTAAGCGGCAGTCGATGTGGTCGCCTACCTCTATATGAGCAGAAATGACTAAGTACAGTATTTATCATTATTGCATGTGTGTTGACACATGAGGTGCACTGAATACACATGGTTCTCGTGTTTAGCATGCAAAGTATTCAGTTAGCTACCTACTTTAGTGACTGTGTGTTGTTTACGCGAGTCAGTTGGGTTCACGTGGAGTGGACCATGGTTACTTGTGGCTTACGTGAGGTTTCACGTGGTTTGTGTGTGATGTGCATGTGGTTCTGTGTACGTGGCGAGTAGTACGACGCCTACCGTGGTTACCTCTCCAGTTGGGTGCCCCAGGTTCTTTGTGAGCCAGGCTGTTAGCTCGGGGCTTTGTCCCGGTACTTGTGCTGTACCGTCGAGGTCTGTGTCGTCTGACCTGGACACCCTCACTCTTGTGTTAGAGTTGTACGTCCGTCTGAGGGAAAGACGACAGTGGGACAGTGACACTTGAGTTTGTTTTTAGTCACTTGTAGCGCGCTCGTAGTTGGGGGTACGGACACCAGTAGACGTACTGGACCCCATCTAGTCCTTTTCCAGTGCCTCACTCTAGCGAGCCTAGGCCAGGGTCTCTGGAGGTGTCAGGCATGGGCCTGTGACCGTATGGTCTGCAGGTGGTGGTGTTTAGTTGGTCTCCACAGTTGCTTGACCTTTTTACGTGGAGCGGCAGCTGGACCTTTCGTCCGTGGCTGCGAGACTGAGAGGTAGACCTGTGTTAGTTGTCCGAGTCAGTTTCTGGTGTCGCGAACCAGTTCACGTGGCTCGTGTTGGCTGTCTCTACTTTAGCTTGTACACCTGTACTGGTTTGCCCTTTAATTATTACTGTTGTTTCTCGTAGTCGCCAGACGGTGAGTACTTTTACAGCTTTACTTACCTGCTTAGCTGTTATATAATTGTTAGTGTTGTTTATTATTTGTACTCGTGGTGTTTGTTTTGCTCGGTTTTGGGGGAGTTTCCTACTGAGCCAGTGACTAGAGAGGCTCACCCCTACCCCCCACAGGTGAGAGCGAGGAGGACGTCTCTCGTCCGACGTCCAGTTCTGGGCCGCGTCGTAGCGGTGCAGGGTCAGCACCTCCAGCAGAGTAGCTCCAGCAGTGTAGTTTTGTAGTTGTTTACTCTCTTCAGTTGTACCTCGGGGTATGCCCCAGGCTCTTGTACTTCTTTTCAGTTTTTGTGGAAATTTGGCTATGTAAACTTGTGAAATATATATAAAATGTGGTGTGTTCCTTTATGTTTACACGGACTGTGGTTTGGTATCCCTTGCGAGGCTTCGGCCCGTTCGCGGGAGGCGGACTCGGATCAAGTACGTTATCGGTTTAACGGGCTTGGCCGAGGCATTCCGTCACAGTTGGTATCAGAGCAAGGTCCGTGTTAATATAAGGGAATTAAAAGGATACATAGCCTTATTTCGGTCATTATACACTGCTGGTAGGGACCCTGGTTTTTGATCATTTGTGGTTTTGATTTTTGTCTGGTGTTTTGTGTATGTAGAAATTTTTGAAATGGCTGATAGGAGAGATTGGGGTGGTGGAGGAGATGATCCGGAGGAAAGCACCCAGCGTATGATAGAAAGAATTTGGGAGAGCCTCACGGATATTCGGGCGAGAATGGATCAGCAGGCGCCAGTACCACCGGTTGCAGTGCCACCTGGGGATGGAGACGCTGTACCTGTAGCTCCAGCTCCGCCAAGAGTGGAGGTGCCTTTTGTAGCACCTGTGCCACCACCAGTGTTGATAGCAGAAGAACCCGTGATGCAGGTAGAGAAGTTTCTGAGATTGCAGCCGCCTACTTATTCAGGAGGGCTGAATCCAGATGCAGCTGAGCATTGGGTTCATGAAATAAGAAGAGTTTTTGCAACCATGAGGTGTCCAGCAGCGGATAGAGTGGTATTAGCTGCTTACCAGTTGAGAGGTTTTGCCTTGGAATGGTGGCGATTGAAGATGCAAACCACTTTTGCAGGCAGGATGGAAGAAGCTATCACTTGGCCGGAGTTTCTTGATGTATTCAATGATACATTCTTTCCGATCCAAGTGCAGCAAGTAAAAAGAGAGCAATTCCGAACTCTCCAGCAAGGTAACTCTTCAGTCTTAGAGTACCAGATGAGATTTATGGCACTTAGCCGTTATGCGCCATATGTGGTTTCAGATAATAACATGATGGTTGAGTATTTTATCAGAGGATTGAGAGTGGAATTGCATGATGCGATAGTACCTCTCATGTGTAAGACAGTGGAAGAGGCAGCGCAGAGGGCAGCTACCTTAGAGAGGTCTATCCAGACTCATCAGGCGGGTGAATCAGGTTCAGGTAGTTTCCGGCTACCGCATCAGACTGTAGGTGCAAGCAAGGGTAAGGCACCAGCAGGACCTTCTTCATCTGGCTTCGGTAAATGGGGCCAGAAATTAAAGCAAGCACTTAAAGGAAAAGGAAGAGGATGGGGAGGTTGTCAGCAGCTGCAGCAGGGCCATGGTAGGCCTGAGGTGGAGGAGTCGCAGCAGAGCACTGCCAGGCAGCCTATTGTTCCTCCAGGGTATAGATGTTATAATTGCAATCAGCCGGGACATTTGATCCGCAACTGTCCGTATGCAAGAGAGTATGGGTATGGCAGAGGTGTGCAGCAGCAGCAGCCTCAGCAGCCACAGGCAGGTCATGGCAGAGGAGCACCGCAGCAGCGAGGGAGAGGCCGGGTTATGGCTATCACCCGAGCCCAGGCGGAGGCATCAAATATGATAGAAGGTACTTTACCTCTTTATGAATATTTAGCAAGAGTCTTATTTGATTCGGGTGCCTCTCATTCTTTTATTTCCGAAGAATTTTTGGATTGCATAGCTCATCCCTTAGAGGAGAAGTCTTGTGAGTTAGTGGTGGAAGTTCCTTCAGGTGAGTTTTTACTCACTTCGAGCTATGTAGATGAAGCTCCTGTTATGATTGAAGGGAACCAGATGCCGGGTCGGTTGTATGCCCTGCAGTTATCAGATTATGATATCATTCTGGGTATGGATTGGCTTGAAATGTATGGAGCAATGTTAGATTGCAGAAAGAAAAGGATCAGATTTTGTCATCCTAATGGTGCAGTGTTTGAATATCAAGGTATGCCTTTTTATACCTCCAAGTTTCTAATTTCTGCAATTAAAGCTAGAAAGTTGATAAATGATGGGTGTGTGGCCTATTTAGCCTCAGTAAGTTTGGTAGAAGCCAGTCAGCCAATGGAAGCAGTTCCCGTGGTTAGGGAATTTGCTGATGTTTTTCCTGAGGATTTGCCGGTTTAGCTCCACATGGAGAGGTGGACTTTACTATTGAGTTGCTGCCAGGTACCATGCCGATTTCTAAAGCCCCATATCGGATGGCACCAGCAGAACTTAAAGAATTGAAAAAGCAGTTAGAAGAGCTGTTGCAGAAGGGTTTTATTAGACTGAGTCATTCCCCGTGGGGAGCGCCGGTTTTATTTGTGAAAAAGAAAGATGGAAGTTTTCAGATGTGCATTGATTATAGAAAGTTGAATGATGTGACCATCAAGAATAAGTACCCGTTGCCGAGGATAGATGATTTATTTGATCAGTTGCAATCAGCAAAAGTGTTTTCTAAGATAGATTTGAGGTCCGGGTACCATCAGTTAAGAATTAAAGAGGAGGATATAGATAAGACAGCGTTCAGAACCAGATATGGTCACTATGAGTTTGTGGTAATGCCTTTTGGGTTGACTAATGCTCCTGCAGGTTTTATGGATCTGATGAATAGAATTTTTCATCCATATTTAGATCAATTCACTGTGGTCTTTATTGATGATATTCTAATTTATTCAGCATCTGAAGAGGAGCATGCAGCTCATTTGAGGTTTACTCTGCAGTTGTTAAGGATAACCAGCTGTTTGCTAAATTTAGTAAGTGTGAATTCTGGTTGAAGGAAATTCAGTTTTTGGGTCATGTTATCTCAGCTAAAGGAGTAGCAGTGGACCCGAGTAAAGTGGAAGCTGTGTCTAGGTGGGGAGTGCCTAAGACAATAACCGAGATTAGAAGTTTTCTGGGGTTGGCATGTTATTACAGTTGCTTTATTCAGGATTTTTCTAAGATTGTAGCACCTATGACTAGACTGACCAGGAAAGGAGTGCCTTTTGTGTGGTCTGGTGAATGTCAAAGAAGTTTCATGGAATTGAAGAAAAGACTTACATCAGCACCTATATTGACATTACCGTCAGGGAGTGGTGGATTTGTATTGTATACTGATGCTTCAAGGAGAGGTCTTGGTGCAGTGCTTATGCAGCATGGTAAAGTGATAGCCTATGCATCCAGGCAATTGAAACCAGCAGAAGAAAATTACCCCACTCATGATTTGGAATTGGCTGCAGTTGTATTTGCTTTGAAAATGTGGAGGCATTATCTGTATGGCGAGAGATTTGAGATTTTTACAGATCATAAAAGCTTGAAATATATTTTCTCGCAGAAAGATTTGAATCTTCGCCAGCGCAGATGGGTTGAATATTTGAAAGATTATGATTTCAGTTTGGCTTACCATCCGGGTAAGGCCAATGTTGTAGCAGATGCCTTGAGTAGAAAGGCATATATGAATCTGATGATGATTAAAGAATGGAAGTTGTATGAAGAAATAGCAGAGAATTCCTTGTATGTGCCCAGCAGTCAGCGACGGGCAATTTTAGCTGCTAGTGCAGTAGAGCCGTCTTTGTATTGGCAGATTATTGAGGCTCAGAGAGCAGATTGCAATTACCTGAAATTGTGAAGATGGAGGAGTTTCTATGATGATAATTGTGTGGTCAGGCTTCGAGGCAGGTTGTTTGTTCCTGCAGAGAGAGAGGTGAAGCAGCGAGTTCTGGAAGAGGCTCATAAATCTAGGTACACTATTCATCCGGTAGTACTAAAATGTACCATGATTAAGAGAAGCATTTTGGTGGCCTCATATGAAGAAAGAAATAGCAGAATTTGTGGCAAGATGTGCTATCTGTCAACAGATTAAAGCAGAGCATCAGAAGCCTGGAGGTCTATTGCAACCGTTGCCTATTCCACAGTGGAAATGGGATGATATTGCAATGGACTTTGTGGCAGGTTTACCAAGGTCGAGTTCGGGCATAATGGAATATGGGGTTTGTTGACAGATTGACTAAGGTATGCAGATTAGTGGCAGTGAGTATGTCTTGGACAGTGGACAGGTTGGCAAATATTTATGTTGAAAGAATTGTTCCACTGCATGGTATTCCGAAGACTATTGTATCAGATAGAGATCCAAGATTTACTTCTGGTTTTTGGAGGGTCTGCAGAAAGTGATTGGTTCTGAGTGAGATATAGCTCCGCTTATCATCCCCAAACAGATGGTCAGACAGAGAGGACTATTCAGACAATTGAGAAGATATGTTGCGAGCTTGTTGTTTAGTTTGGGGAGGCAGTTGGGAGCATCATTTGGGAATGGTTGAATTTGCCTACAATAATAGTTATCATACCAGTCTTGGGATGGCACCGTATGAAGCTTTATATGGAAGGCCATGTAGAACCCCATTGAACTGGCTGTGAAGTGGGAGAAAGGCTGGCAAGAAGTGGGAGAGAGGCAATTAGTAGGCCTGAATTGATTCAGCAAACCACGGAAGTGGTAAAGTATCCAAGAAAAATTGCAGGCCAGCTCAAAGTAGGACAGAAAAGTTATGCAGATGTGCGGAGGAGACCACTTCAGTTTGAGGTGGGAGATTTTGTTTTTCTGAGAGTTTCCCGAGTAAAGGTATTATGAGATTTGGTAAATCTGGAAAGTTGAGTCCAAGGTATGTGGGACCCTTCCAGGTGATTGAAAGAATGGGGAAGCGGCTTATAGCTGGATTTGCCAGCTGATTTTGCAGATGTGCATGATATTTTCCATGTCTCCATGTTGAGAAAGGTATTGAAGATCCAGCTCAAATAATTAGATATCAAGGTGGTGACTTGAGGCCGGACATGACTATGCCAGAGTATCCAGTGCAGATCACAGATCGAAAGATGAAGAAGCTAAGAAATAAAGAAATTGAGCTAGTTAAAGTGAGATGGGAAAATAGATTGGTGGTGAGGATACCTGGGAGTTGGCCGCAGAAATGGCTAAAGGGTATCCTATCTGTTTGAGTAAGTTGGTATTTCTTTTTAGATGATAGTACTTGTAAAAGTGTGTTTGTATGAGTGTTTAACTTCGAATTTTGTTATGAATTTCGAGTCGAAATTTTCTTTTTAGATGATAGTAATGTAACGTCGCGTGCCTTTCGAATCCAGGCAGATCTTGTGAATTGTGGTTGTGGCGGGCCGTGTGAGGCCAGTGTGAGTCGGTTGTGTGAATGCATGGTGTGGATGCGGCTTGAGAGCAGTGAAGAGCAGGGTTGGTCCTGAAATGAAACAGGACCTGCTGCTGTCCTGTTGGAATTGGCAGCCAGGTGTGGCCGTGACCTGTTGGCGTCCAGATTAGTGGACGTTTACAGCATGAACTTGGCACAATGGATGTGGACGCAGAGGGTGGCGGTTGCTGTTGGCGGCATGGAGGTTGATGCCAACCTGAGATGGTACAGGTTATAGGCTCACCCGAGGGCAGCTCTCTCAGCTCACTCTCTTTCCTCTTGCCCCAACTTCGTGTCCTGGATTCTCTCTGAAGCTTCTAATAGGTACGAGGAGTAGTTGGACGACCGTAGAGAACGCGCGGCATCGCTGCATTAGGCGAGGGAAACGTCGCGGCGTGGTGCAATTCCCGGGGAGCTCGCGGAGGCTCGACGTGAATCGGGTGATTGCGGAGATTCTAACGCATTCTGAGGTAGGGGACGGAACCCGTTTAGCTCCATAGAAACATTAAAACTCATCATAACAGCAACGGAATAACATGATAATGCATGTTGGATCAAGTTGCACCATCAGGATAATGGGTGGTTTGAGTAGTTTAATGTTTAAAGCATGTTGAAATGGATTATATTGGGTTCCAGCATGTTAAATGAATCAATTCTATATGTTTTTGAGTAGCTTTAATGTTTGGGAAACCCAAGTAGAGCCGGAGTAGGGTTTCTGCAGGGTTTATGGCGAAGAACTTGACGTCAAGATCGCTTGTCGCCAAGATCCTCAGCCAGGAGGTAACGGCCAGGGACCCTTGCCGTTGACTCCCTGTAAGCGGCAGTCGATGTGGCCGCCTACCTCTATATGAGCAGAAATGACTAAGTACAATATTTATCATTATTGCATGTGTATTGACACATGAGGTGCACTAAATACACATGGTTCTCGTGTTTAGCATGCAAGTATTCAGTTAGCTACCTACTTTAGTGACTGCAGGTTGTTTACGCGAGTCAGTTGGGTTCACGTGGAGTGGACCTGGTTACTTGTGGTTTACGTGAGGTTTCACGTGGTTTGTGTGTGATGTGCACGTGGTTCTGTGTACGTGGCGAGTAGTACGACGCCTACCGTGGTTACCTCTCCAGTTGGGTGCCCCAGGTTCTTTGTGAGCCAGGCTGTTAGCTCGGGGCTTTGTCCGGTACTTGTGCTGTACCGTCGAGGTTTGTGTCGTCTGACCTGGACACCCTCACTCTTGTGTTAGAGTTGTACGTCCGTCTGAGGGAAAGACGACAGTGGGACAGTGACACTTGAGTTTGTTTTTAGTCACTTGTAGCGCGCTCGTAGTTGGGGGTACGGACACCAGTAGACGTACTGGACCCCAGCTAGTCCTTTTCCAGTGCCTCACTCTAGCGAGCCCAGGCCAGGGTCTCTGGAGGTGTCAGGCATGGGCCTGTGACCGTGTGGTCTGCAGGTGGTGGTGTTTAGTTGGTCTCCACAGTTGCTTGACCTTTTTACGTGGAGCGGCAGCTGGACCTTTCGTCCGTGGCTGCGAGACTGAGAGGTAGACCTGTGTTAGTTGTCCGAGTCAGTTTCTGGTGTCGCGAACCAGTTCACGTGGTTCGTGTTGGCTGTCTCTACTTTAGCTTGTACACCTGTACTGGTTTGCCGTTTAATTATTACTATTATTTCTCGTAGTCGGCAGACGGTGAGTACTTTTACAGCTTTACTTACCTGCTTAGCTGTTATATAATTGTTAGTGCTGTTTATTATTCGTACTCGTGGTGTTTGTTTTGCTCGGTTTTGGGGGAGTTCCCTACTGAGCTAGTGACTAGAGAGGCTCACCCCTACCCCCCACAGGTGAGAGCGAGGAGGACATCTCTCGTTCGACGTCCAGTTCTGGGCCGCGTCGTAGCGGTGCAGGGTCAGCACCTCCAGCAGAGTAGCTCCAGCAGTGTAGTTTTGTAGTTGTTTACTCTCTTCAGTTGTACCTCGGGGTATGCCCTAGGCTCTTGTACTTCTTTTCAGTTTTTGTGGAAATTTGGCTATGTAAACTTGTGAAATATATATAAAATGTGGTGTGTTCCTTTATGTTTACACAGACTGTGGTTTGGTATCCCTTGCGAGGCTTCGGCCCGTTCGCGGGAGGCGGACTCGGATCAAGTACGTTATCAGTTTAATGGGCTTGGCCCAGGCATTCCGTCACAACTGTGCCTCACGTGTGAGTGCTAGTCTTGCGTGCTGTTTTCTCCTTTGTGTGAGGAAGAAGCCAATTGTGTGCCTTCTTCCTCTGGTTTTTGTGGTTGCTTGGCGTGGTGGTGCTCTGCCATGGCCTTGGTGCCGCATTGCGCACCGTGGCGACCTCATGGCGAAGGTCCCTCCCCTGTTGAGCTGTTTTGAGGTTGAGCTGGTTGCTCCCCTCGTGCACTTTGTTTCCTTGTGGCACGATGGGTTGTGGTAACCCATTGCACCTTCCCTTGCTGTGCTGGTTTCTTGTTGCCTGACTGGACGATGTAGGGCAGCGTGCCCTGTGTTTAGTGTGAGGCAGCACCAGTTTTCTGTGGTTTGGCTTGCGCGTGCAAGCATCATCCCGGTGGGTGTTTTCGCTTGTGCCTCAGCTGTGCTTGGAGGCACTTGTTGCTGTTTAGTGTGTGGCCCTCTCCATCTACGTGGTGGGAGCGATGCCTTGTGTGGTGTGCTTCTAAGAGCCAAAGTGATTGTTGCACTCTTGAAGCTGCTGGTTTTCCGCGTGTTTTGCCTGTGTGGGTCTCTGGTGGAGAGTCCCTTTCGGTTGGCCTTGAGTCGTTTCAGGCCATTGGTGCAGTTGTGTACTGCACCTTGAGCGTTGTTCTGTCTCGATGCTCCGTGTCTTTGTGCCTCGAGGGCTCGCGGCCGGTGTGGCCTGTTCTGCCCTTTCAGGCTTATGGCTTCTTGCGTGCGGCTTTTGGCAGGTTTCTTGTGGAGAGTCCTTCCTATTAGCCTGTGTTGTTTTGGCCTGTGGTGCAACTATGTTTCATCTCGCTTGACTTTGGTGCTTGTGGTGGCACCCTCTACTCTTGTTCGAGTGGTTTGTTTTCATGCCGTCTGAAGCCCTAGGTGCGTTTGTACCTTGGGTAGCTTTTGGTGCTTGTGTTGGCACCGTGTGTCGTGCGGTTTGCCGATGTCTCGAGCTGCTTGGCTTTGCCAACCTCAGACGTCTTCTTTGGTTTTGCCTCTGTGCGTGTGCCTGTGGAGCGAGTGGTTAGCTTTCTGTGGCTCCACAGTCGTTGTGTGTCCTGGTCGGACCACGAGGATGATCTAGGTGAGATCTAGTGATGCCATCTGACACTGTCTTGCTCGCTGTGGGTTCTCCACGTGCGTGTTTCTCGATTGGTTTTGGGTCACGATTAAGAAGCTCTCGTTTGGCCTGCCGTAGGGTCTAGCTATTGCTAGATGTACGGAGCCATTCAACGGAGTCTTGTGGATGACCTCTTGGCATTTTCTGTGGTTGTCGTTAGTAGCTGGGACCTCTGTCTTATCGTTGGTGACAGAGTGAGTTACTGACCAGTTGGTCTCAACGGCGTGGTCTGTTGAGGGCTCAGTTGCGTGGTTTCTGGCTGGCGGTTTTAGTGTTTTCTGGTCGGCTTGGTACGCGCCGTGCCTATGGAGTTGTCAACATCCGTTTGTGTGCTCCGCACCGGTTGGTGTGCGCTTGGTGAGCTATCAGATGTCTGGTTAGGCACTCCCTTGTGGCAGGGTCGTGGTGGTGACCACCGGGAAGTCGCGGTGGGACTTAGTGGTCCCTTTGCACTTGTTGTTTCCTCTGACCGGGTTTCGCCCTTGATTCTGAGGATGAAATTATTTTTTGTTGGATGTATTGTAACATCCCAGGCTTTCCGTTGTGTGGGGGATGACTGGCCTTGTTGCGACAAAGGTGCCTGTCATGACAGTCATCCTTGTTGCGACCGTCTCTGCCGTCGCGTTCTTGTCACGCCCGATCAACGGGTCGTGACTGCTTTCTACTTTTTGGTCATCTGACGCCTGTAAAAGTGGCAGGCATGGTAGACTGACCTGTTGGGTTGTCGCGGCGCCCAAGGTGGGCGCGTTCTGGTTGCGGCCTGGGTGGCCGTCGTGATAAGGTTTGTATCACGATGCCCCACCCCGTCGCGTCTTCGGGGCCGAAGGCTAAAAGCCTTGGCTAGTGCCCCTTCTTCTTTTTTTTCCCTTTTCCTCCTTTCCTCTCCTCTCCGAGGTGGAGAGGCAACTCCCCTCTCTTCTCCGACGGTTGGAGCTCGTGGCGGAGCGGCGGCGGCTCGTGCGGAGCGGGAGCGACGCCGTGGGAGCAAGGAGGAGGTGGCGAGCTCGTGTGAAGGCTCCTTGGGGGTTCGGTTTCATCTAATCGGTAGGGATTCTTGTGCCCTTTCTTGTTGGTGTGTATTGGGAGTCCACTTTGTAGGGATTTCTAGAACTCTTTCTATTCCTGGCAATTGGAGGTCCTTGTGTATGATTGCATGTCTTTATTGCTTTCCCCATGCTCCCCTCCCCGTTGTGGTGTGTTTAGTGTAGTTGTGGCGACCCCAGGATGTAGCATCGCGGCAGTCCGCCTTCCAGCTAATGTCGCGACCGCCGAGCACGTCGCGAAATCAGAGGAGGTGTCGCCCCAATCGGACGCGACCTTATCGCGACCCGGTGGCCCGTCGCGATAAGGTTGTTGTCGCGACGTGCTGCCTGGTCGTGACATGGTTGTCACGGCCTATTTTCCTATCGCGACAAGAGTGTTGTCGCGGCGTGCCTTCCCGACGCGAACTGGGTCTTGTCGCGGTGGCCCTGACTGTCGCGATGGTATCACGATGGCTTAGGAGGGCACGACAAGACCTGGTCTTCCTCGGGTGTTTTCGTGGCCATAGATGGCTTGTCGGCGTGTGCCCCAGGGCAGAGTGTGTCCTTAGGACCTTCTAGTGGGAACGCGGCAGGTTGCCTCCCTGTGTTCACTGACCGAAGGTGACACCTTCGTGGCCGTGTCCTAGCGGCGATGCTAGAAGGCTCGCGTCTGTCTAATAATCGATGGTCCGGCTGCCAATTGATTATTAGTAAAGCGTTGGTTTCTATTCTGCCTAGTGGTGTTCTGGTTTCTCAGGCCGTGCCGTGTGTGCCGGCGTTGGCCGACGGCCCTTCTAGGGGTTTCCGGAAGGGGTGTCGTGCATGCCTGTGCCTGCTGGGCTTGTCTTGGTTACAAGCCAGTGGTGCCATTTCTGTATTGGTTGCCACGCCAATGTTCTCTTTCGCCCGGTGCTTGGCACTTGAGGGCTTGTTCGCAAGACAGGTTGTTACTGTTTCCTGGGACCCCTAGCCCCGCGCGCCTGTGTCAGAGGGTGTTGCTCTGGGCGGCGGGCGTGCTCAAGTATCAGACTTGGAGCAGAAGGGGTAAACGGTGGGACAGCGGCGTGAGTCGTTTGTAGAGATCTCTTAGCTGGTCTGGGTCTCCGAGGTGGTTGTGGCACTCATCCGGTGTGGACCAGCTAGTCCTTCTCACATCCTCGCTCTGCGTTGGTTCCGGAGCCACATAGGGAGGTCAGGCATGGGGCCGCAGTTCGACCAGACTGTGGTGGTTGTGGTTGCTTAGTCCACACGTCTCACTCCGACGGGAGGGGAGACTTGGACTAAGGCACTTGCAGTGGTGACTTGGTTGTTCTTGCTGTGATGTTGTTTCACAGGCTGTTTCCGAGCTTGTGTTCTCATTGCCCTAGTTTACACGGTGGTTATAGCCTAGCCTTGTCTCGCTTCCTTGGGTTTTGTCGGTTGGCCTCGTGGGCCGTGCTTAGTGGTTTCCGCTCTATGGGTTCTCTCAGAGTGCCTTGTGTTGGCACCCAACTGCTGTTTTTGTAACCCGTTTCTTGGTGCCATCTGTGGTGGCACTATAGGGTGTAGTTCCTTGACCTCGTGGCGTGTCCGAGGTGCAGGGTGGTTCTGCTTGTTGGCCCTCGACCTTGTGAAGGTCCGAGGTGGCCATGCCTATGGTGAGACAGTGCTTCTCATGTGGTTGCTCATTGTCTCTCGTGGTTACACCTGGTTGTTCCTTCCCAACCTCGTGGAGGTCCGGGATGTTGGTGCTTGTGTCGTGAGACTCTGGTCTCACGTGGTTGCTCCGGTGTTCCGTGAGCTCCGTTGTCTCGGCGGGTGTGTGCCGAGGGTTTGTTTCTACGTTGTGTTGCTCTGGCCCGACCCCAGTTGCGGGTCATGGCGTTGCACTAGTCGCTTCTGCATGTGTTTGACTCCGCTGGTTCTGTGGGAGTTGTCTTTGGCCTGACCCGGGTTGTGGTCGAGGCGTTTACTCTGTTTCCGCTGCTTTGTAGTACTCTGTAGTAGGTGTTTCTTGCTTTACTGCTTTGTGGAGTAGTTTTGCTTCCGCTTTGTTGAAATTCCTGCTGCTCTGGCTGGTAAGGGACTGGTAATCCCTACTGAGCCTTGTTCGCGAGGCTCACCCCCCTACTCTCTTCAGGTAGGGACTCGCTGTGGCAGGAGTTCTTTGTCGGGCAGTTGTGGTGGCGGTTCGTTGCGCCGTGCATTGCCAGCAGTGTGAGTTGTGAACGTGAGTGCTCTTGTTCAGTGTGAGTTGTGAACATGAGTGCTCTTGTTCAGTGTGAGTTGAGAGTGGCCTTTTTGCAACTCCTCAGGGTATGCCCCTTAAGGACTGCACCTTTCTTTCTGTACCTGTACTTTTATTTGGGACATATTGTGCATAATTTCTTTATTAATGTACAAACTTTCTTGTTATAGTTATTTGAATTCATTGCTTATCTCACTGGACTAAATTCTAACCCTTCCGGGTCTTCGGATCTGTGGGTAGCGGCGCGACCTTCGGGGTCCCTGGCGGGGAGTCCGGAGGTCGGGTCGTTACAATAATACTCATATTCTGGTTCACAAACATATTCACACATGAAAAAATAACATGGTGACTTAATCAAGCTTGTATTGATGCAATGCCAAACATCCTTGGATCCTTTATCGTTCTGTACGGCATGTAAACGAATTTGGGTGCTCCTCCTAGGATTGGACCAGCCCTATTTGCACAGGCATATTAATCATGTGGGGTCCAGGGACCTAATAATTGTCATCACCCATTATTCATAACCAACTCTGGTACTCAAATGTTCAAACTCTCATGTAAACAAAGAATATGAATTCAGGTTACTGAACACAGAGAGTTGTAACCAACTAGACACTACTTGTACTTGAAGACTTCAAGAGCAATCCAAAAAAGGGTATAGGAAATAATGTGAGTGATCTCTATAGTGACATAATAGTAAATACCAAAGAGAATGAAGATGGTGGCTTGCTAGGTTAATAACATGAAGTGTTAGCAAGATACTAGGCCAGGAAAGGTGCTGGAACACTGGCCAAAACAGTGTGTGTCGACAGCCAGGAGGTGGCTGTCGACAAGTGCAAGCATCCAGAAGCCAATTTCTGGTTTTGGGACAGTGCCTGTCGATAGGCCTGGTCTGGCTATTGATAGGTCAGTGTATCTATCGATAGAAAGAGGTCATCTGTCGACAAGTACTGGTGTTTTCAGTAGGCTTGAGTGCTGGAAGCCTGGGGTCTGTCGACAGGTGCTTCCTTTCTGTCGACAGCCGCCAGTTCCACTTCTAGGAATGACTCTATATTCATTCTAAAAACTTTTAACAACGAAACTTATGGATCAAACATGGACAAAATCAAATGGAAATACTTGTTTCTAGCTCTCTCAACAAGCTTACAAGGTGGACAAGATAAAGCATGGGTTTACAACCTACACATGTTAAGCTAGAAACCAATTACAACATGATACTGGAAGAATAACCTCTATAACAATGGTTATGTAAGAAGATTTCTACATGATAGACACCCAATTCTAGAAGTATTTAAGGAGTCGAAGCCAAAGCCTGAGGGTACCAACACCTAAACAAGATATAAACTCACTGCTCCAAGGTTGGTTTACAAGTTCAAAGGCAAACATGTTCGTAGCTCTGAACGTTTCAGCATGAGTAGAAGACAAAGGTGGGAGGAGAAGATAGAATCCTACCTAGTGTTGGAGGATGATACTTACAATTCGATGGGCTCACAGCTAACAGAAAGAAGATGATGCCAAGGTGCAACGCAGTAGTCCTCCGTAGCAGCTCACAACACCTTCGGTGGAAGCAATGGAAGCAGCAGCTCCTCTTGGAGGTGATAGCAGCACAACAACCAGTCACCCACGCAAGGGTGTAAGCACCCCTACAGCAGGAACAACTTCTTCTAGGCAAAGCAACAGCAAGAGTGTGTGCAAGAACATGAGCAAACGATGGAAAAGGTGTGTACGAGGGCTGAAGGGATGTTTTTATAACCCAGCATCCTTCCCATGCACGATGACACCTCCCACACCCAGGTGTAATAGTAAAGACCATTTAGTTTTTACTGTTGACACATTAAGCATGCACCCTTCATGGCTTAAAACATAAGGGGTTAACGTGTGAATCTCCCACTTAAGTGAGGTGGCCTTCCCAGCTCCTCACACGTAGGCACATTAAATTCTCAGGAAATAACCACCGTAAATGGCTTATAAATCAGCTGGCTCAATAATCCTTATATTAGTATATTCAAATGATGTCTATTTGTGTTAAAATTTCAACCATAAGGTAATGAAAAGGTTTTACAAATTATGGTGATTTTAGTTTAATTTTTAGAATTTATTTTTCACCCAGTGAAAATTACCCGGAAAATAGTTGCATCGGCTTATTCTCGAAATCCGTATGTCAAAAAATCCAGATATTTACATTTCTGATATCACCATATTTTTTTGGAAATTATGGTATTTTCGGATTTCATTTTCGTTATAGAATTCTGGTGACGCCCTGTCAGAACGGGCACCTCTGAGTACGACACTGGGATAACGTTTATTAACACCAATTAATCCCAGATTTTAATTACTTCTATCTCATAATAATAGTTAAGTTTGATAACATATTATTCATATTTTCCTAACAAATAAAATTTTCGGGGCGTTACATATACTCTGCATCTCCATCCAAGTTTAGAGTAGTGTGTTGCCACCTCATGTGTGTGAGGGGTGGACATAGGCGCACAATGCCTTGTGTGGCCAAACCACCTAAACAACTGTGTACTGTGGTTTGTCTCCTTTTCTTCTACCACTTCTATGTACGTTGTTGGAATGTGGTAACGTGTTTGGTGCGTTTGTTTTGTTTGGCATATCAAATTAGTTTAATTTTTTATTTAGTAGTCAACCAATTCACCCCTCCCCTCTTGGTTGTACATTGCACATGTGCACTTCAAATGGTGTAACACCTGGCTTCCAGGCTTTCTGTAAGTTGTCTTGGATGGCTGGCCACTAACGCGTCCGGGCTGGGCAATGCGTTAGTGTCGTGTCGTGAGTGTCCGACGTGATAGTCATCCTTGTCGCGACTAGTTTGTGTGTCGCATTCTTGTCGCGCTTGGCTTTCCTGTTGCGTTCTTATCACGATCGGTCCACGGGTCATGATAGTGTTTCGTGCCTTTTGTCATTTGACGCCTGTCAGGGTGGCAGGGGTGTCAGTACGACCTGTCGTGTTGTCGCAGCATCCCTGGGGGACGCGTTCTTGTCGCGGTGCGTTGACCCGTCGCGTTAAGGTCCTTAACGCAACACGTCGGCTCGTCATGACTTGGGTGCCGAAGGCTTAAGGCCTTGGCCGGTGACCCCTTCTCCCTTTCTCCCTCTTTCCCCTCTCTTCTTCCCCTCCAGCGGTGCTCCGCCTCCCTCTCTCCCCTTTGTGTGTTTCAGGCGAGGAGCAGGGTCGTGCTCGTGTTCCCGGCATCTTGGAGCTTGCGTGGAGCGAGGAGGAGGTGGCCAATTCGACGTGAAGGGCCTTTATGGGGTCGTGTCTTCATTTAAGGTAGGGATTGTTTGAACCCTTCTCGATCCGGGTGGATTGGGTGCTCCTCGTGGTTTGTAGATAGTATTTACTGCTTCTCAATGCTCCCCTCTCCCGTGTGATGTGTTTGTGGCTTGTGGGCGACTCTGGGATGGAGCATCCCGTAGGTCTGCCTCTCTACTGGTGTCGCGACCGCGGTGCACATCGCGACACCAGAAGAGGCATCTGCCTGGTTGGACGCGACCTTGTTGCGATGCGTTGCCCCATCGCGATAAGGATTGCTGTCGCGACGCATTTTCCCGTCGTGATAGGGTTACTGTCACGGTGCCCTGCCCCGTCGCAATGGTATCGCGACGACTAGGGGGGACACGACAGTACCTGTGTTGCCTCGGGTGTTTCCGTGGCCCCGGTTAGCGTATCGGTGTGTGTCCTAGGGCAGGCTTACCCTTAGGACCTTCTGGTGGGAACGCGGCAGGTTACCTCACTGCGTTCAGTGACTGAAGGTGACACCTTCATGGCCTTGTCCTGGCAGCGATGCCTGGAGGCTCGCATCTGCCCTCTCGAGGGTCTGTGCGTGCCTTGTGCTTGCTGGGCTTGTCGTGGGTTACAAGCCAGTGGTTCAGCGTGGTTTTTGTTGTGCTTGCCCCGCCTGTTCATCCGGTGCTTGGCACTTGAGGGCTTGTCCCATTCAGAGGTTGTCTCCATTTTCTGGGACCCCCATCCTCGGAGCTTTTGAGGGAGCGTTCGGGGCTACGAGCGTGCTCGAGTTGACAGCCGAGTTGGCGGACTCTGGAGCTGAGAGGAAAACGAGGTTTGGACAGCGGCGCCGAGTCGTTTGTAGAGCTCTCTTGGTTGGTCTAGGACACCGAGGCCAGCTGGAGTTCTTCCCGGCACAGACCAGTCAATCCTTCTTCTCACTGCCTTGCCCTGCATTGGTTCTAGAGCCACGTAGGGAGGTCAGGTGTGAGGCCGCAGCTTGGCCAGGCTGCAGTGGTGCGTGCATTCTTGTGGTGTTCTGTGGCGGCTTTGTCTCGCTCTTCCAGGGAGGTGGAGGCAAGAGCCAGGCTGGCGAGCAGAGGGAGTGGACGGCATGTCCCCCTCTTGGTTTCTAGAGGCGGTGGCTTGGTTACTGTTGTTGTGACAATGTTTTCCTCATGATGTTTCCAAGTGTTATCCGTTGCCCTAGCTTGCATGGAGGTTGTAGCCTAGCCGTGCCTAGTTTTCGTAGGCATCGTTGGTTTGGCCTTCTTGGCCCATGCTTCTGGTGATTTCCGCTTCAGTGTCCTCCCGGTTCCATAGTCCCGTTCTTGGGTGCCAGTCTGCGGTGGCACTGGCGTGTGTGGTTTCCCAACCTTGTGGTGTGTCTGGGGTCCGGGGTAGTTCTGCTTGTGGGCCCTCGACCTTGTGGAGGTCTAAGGTAGCCGTGCTTGTGGTGAGACATCATTCTCACTTGGTTGTTTTGTGGTCTCGGCGGGTGCGCCGAGGGTTGCTTCCGCTTGGTGCCCGACTCCGTTGGTTTTTGCAGGAGTCGTGTGTGGGTCACAACCTTGGTTGGTGGTCGTGGTGTTGCATTGTTCTGTTCCACTGCTTTGTAGTACCATACTGTAGGTGTTCCTCGCTTTACAACTTTCTAGTGTAGTTTTCTTGTTTTCGGAGTTCCTGCTACTCTTGTCGGTGAGGGACTGGTAATCCCTATTGGGCCTTGTTCGCGAGGCTCACTCCCCCTACTCTCTTCAGCTAGGGGCTCATCGTCGCAGGAGCTCGGTGTCGGATGGGTTCACGGAGGCGGCTGTGGCACCGTGTGCTATCAGCAGCAATGAGAGTGAGTGTTGTGAGCTCTTGTACCTAAGTGAGTTGAGAGTTGTGCTTTGCAAGTTCTCGGGGTATGCCCCTTAAGGACTGCACCTTTCTTCTTGTACCTGTGCTTTTATTTGGGACATGTTGTACAGGCTTTTGTATATTGTACAGTTTGTTATAGTTATTTAAATTCAGTACATATCTCACTAGACTATTTCTTCTAACCCTTCTGGGTATTCAGATCCGTGGGTGGCGATGCGAACTTTGGGGTCCCTAGCGGGGGGTCCGGGAGGTCGGGTCGTTACAGTTGGTATCAGAGCGTGAGTCTATTGAGATTTATAATGAGTTAATAACTATAGCTGTCCCAAAGAAGGTACTAGTACGCTGTTGACACCGTTCGACTAGTGTTAGGCTTGTGCTTTTAAATATTTTATAGGCGTGCGACTTCCCTGCAAGGTTCGTGTGCATGCTGCAGGAGGGTTTCAGCTGTTGCTATGTCGCGTGCATGGCGAGTGTGGTCGTTCGATGTGTTCGTGCTGTGGTGGCACAGTTGGCGGTGGACTCATTGGCAGTGGTCTTCCCTGTGCGGAGGACGATTGCAGGCAAGTCCAGGCGCGGTGCTCTTGGTCATCTTCGGCGCATTTGGGTGCGTGTGTGTCGCGAAGGTTGAGAGATCCAACGTGTGGTGTGGCCTTCACCGGTGCAGGGTTGTTGTCTGTGGAACTAGTCATTGGTGTCCCTGCCTTGTTGGATGTCCCCCTGTTGTTGGGGTGTGTGCTGCATTAGTTGTGTGTGTGGCCTCTTGTTTGTGCGCTATGCTCTGCTTGGTTGGCATTATTGCTCGGGCTAAGCAGATGTTCTGTGTGTCGTGTTGCATCGCTGGTTGAGCGCTGCAACACTAGCCTATGGTTGCTTGTCGGTCTTGTGCTGGTTGGTTGTGAGCTCTGGTGAGGTGCTCTCAGAGTCTTTCTCTGTTGGTTCTGGCGGAAGTGAGGTTTCCCCAGAGCTGTGTTGTGCTCGTTTCTGGTTGCTGGTTCGTTGCCCTCTGAGTTGAGGTGCGTCGCTTGATTTCCCTGTGTTCTAGTGAGGTTTCCCAGAACCGTTTGTTGTTGTCTTGGTGAGGGTTTCTCTCAAGACTGTTCCGTGCTCATTTTTGGCTGTTGCTGTGCAACCTCAGGGTCTGAGGTATGATGTTGATTTAGCTGGTGCGTTCTGGCAGGTTTTCCCAGAACTGTGCCTTGATGGTTCTTGTGGAGGTTCTCCTAGGACCGGCTTGCGTTGCTTCTGCTTGCTGCGGTGTTCTCTTTGATGGTTCGTGTTGTTTGGTCGTTTGGGTCATGCGTTCTGGTGAAGGTTCTTCCCAGGATCGCCCTTTGTCATTTTTTGTAGAGGTTCTTCCTAAAAGTGTTTAGTTTCGGGCCACCGTTGTGTTGCCCTTGTGGTTTGAAGTGTGTCGTTTGGTTGGGCTGTGTTTTGGTGAGGTTCTCCCAGGACGGTTCTTGGCGCTTTTGGTGGAGGTTCTCCCCAAAGCTGCTTCGTGTTGTTTTGGTTGTCACTGCTCTCTCTCTCTCTCTCTCTCTGTAGAGATGAACTATCGTTGTTGCCGGTTGGACTATTTGCATTACAGTCTGCTTGGGCATTTCCAGTCGAGGTGTTGTGCCGTTGGCCGTACGTCTGGCTGCTGTGTTGGCCAGCTTGTCTCGTTGTTCATTTCTAAGTTTCTCGATCATGCCGGTGGGACTTTGTGTGTCCCCGTGGCTCGGATGGTTTGTTTCATTTTCCTGTGCCCGGCGTGCTCTCCCAGATGGTGGTCTAGTGAGTGTAGTGGGTGTTTGGCTGGTGGTGCTTCTTGTAGAAGTGTTAATCTTGCGTTGTGGTTTTATCTCTCTCGTGTGTGGAAGAGACTCGTTGCATGTCTCCTTCCTCTGCTTTTCGTTAGTTGCTCGGGGTGGTGATGCTCCACTATGGTGTTGAGTCACCAGGGTGCACATTGTTGCGACTTTTTGGTGGAGTTATCTTCCCTTGAGTTGTTTTTGGGTTGAGCTGCTATCGTTTCCTTGTGGCACCGTGGGTCGGTGGACCTGTTCGTGCCATTTGTCGTTGTGTTTGTTTCTTGCTGCCTGCCTGAAAAATTTGGGGCATTGGGTCCCTGTTGTTTTGGTGTGTGGTATTACCATTTTCTTGTTGGGTTGCATGCGTGAGTGTTGCTCTGCTATGCACTGGTTTTCTTGCTTGGCTTGCTCGTGCAAGCGTTGTTCCACTGTGTGCTCGATTGTGCCTCGACTTTTGCCTTGGAGGCTTTTCATGTCATCATTTTAGTGTTTGGCCTCTCTATCGGTCGCGATAGAGGTGGTGCTTCTTGCTCTTGCGCACCAGGGAGTTGCTGTGGTCTTTTGCTCTCCATGCGACAGAGTCAGTGCTCAGTGTTTTGTATGTTTTTTAGAGCCAACGTGGTTGTTGTGCTCTTGAAGTTGTCAGCTTTCCGTGCATTTCTCTTGCGGGTCTCTATGGAGAGTCCCCTTCGGTGGGCCCTATGTTGTCTCAGGCTGTTGGTGCAGTTGTGTGTGCTGCACCTTGACCATTTTCTTCAATGCTTCGTGTTTTTGCGCCTCAAGGGGCCGGCATGGCCTGTTGTGTCCTTTTAGGCTTCCGGTTCTTTGCGTGTGGCTTTTGGCAGGTCTCCTGTGGAGAGTCCTTCCCATTAGCTTGTGTTGTTTCGGTCGCTGTTGCACCTGTGTTGCACTTTGCTTAGTTTTGGTGCTTGTGGTAGCACCGTGTAGTGTTTCGGTTTTGTGCCGTCTAGAGCCTTGGTGCATTGTGTTGTACATTGGGTGGCTCCTGGTGCTTGTGATAGCACCATGTGTTGTGCCGTGTGCCATGATCGTGAGCTTTGTGGGTCATTTCACGACTTCGCTCGGTGTTGGAGGCGTTGAGCATTCCACCTCTGGGACACTTGGTGCTTGCCTATGCCTTGTGGTTGTATCATTACCGTTGTGGGGTGGCTGCTTTGTCTTGTCTAGGTAGCCCTATTGGTGGTATGCCAGGCTTTGGTCGTGACCTGTGTCCGGGTTTTCCCTCTTGCTTTGGGAGCGAGTGTGTTCGGTTGTGGTACCCTACTTCGGTTTGGGTCCCTTTGAGGTCGACTTGTTGTTCTCAACCTCTGCAATTGTTTTGGTTCCTATATGGTTGTGCGTCTTTTTGGTGGTTGGCATGTTGGTACCTGCACTGAGCCCCGTGTGTGCGTGGCAGGTGTGCTGCCAACTCCTCGTTGGTTCTCCACTGTCCGTGGTGTTGGTGAGTCTGGAAGCCGATCTCCTATCGGTTCTTTTACAATGAGGCCTATTGGCTTGCTAGTACTTGACCACGTGGTTTGTCGACGTTGTGAGGTGCTCGGTTTTGACTTAACCTTAGACGTCTTTCATGCTTCCATCGCGATATGTTGCATTGTGAAGCGTGCAGTTCCCCAATATTTTGGCTCCGCATGCGTTGGTGTCCTTGTTGGACCACAAGGAAGGTCTGGGTGAGACCTAGTGGTGACAGTGGATGCCGTTTTCGCGTGTTGAGGTTTCTCCGCATGCATTTAGTGTTCTTGTCGGACCATGTGGAAGGTCTGGGTGAGACCTAGTGGTGGCGGTGGACGCTGTTCTTTGTGTTGATGATTCTCCGCGAGTGTGTTGTCGCTCTGGTTCTCGTCGCTCGCGTGGCTTCTCGGTTGGGCTGGTGACCGATGCTAGCTGTGCTAGTAGCGTGAGGCCGTTCCCCTGAGACTTGTGGCTGGTTCTTAGGTGTTTCTCATTTTGTTGTCGGCAACTGTGTGCTCTGTCGGGTTTTGCTGGCGATAGAGTGAGTTTGTTGCTGGCAACTGCGTCCTCTGTCGGACCTTGCTGGTGACAGAGTGGGTTGTTGGTTGGTTGGTCCAAATAGCGGGGTCTGTTGGTGGCTGCAGCCGTGCGGTTTTCAGCTGGCGTTTTCTGCTCTTCAGATTGGTTTTGGCGTTGCTCGGCACTTGTGAGGTTGTAGTTCCGTTTGGACGCCTCACGTGTGGCTGGAGTAAGCCGTTGGGTTTTCAATTGTGTGCTCCCCATGTGTTTGGAGCTCGTTGTATGAGCCGTTGGTCTTCCGGCTTCATGTGCACAGTGCGCATTTGGCTGTGCGGTTGTTGTCACAAGGAGGTCGTGGTGCGACTTAGTGGCTCCTCGCACCCGCGCTTTGTGTGCTCTGTGCGTGTTTGGCTATGCGATTGTTGCAACGAGGAAGTCATGTTGAGACTTAGTGGCTTCTTCGCGTCGGTGTTGCATTTGCTCCCTGTGCTTCGTTTTGTTCCTCGGGATCTTTTGGGCGAGCCCTAAATTTTGAGGATGAAATTGTTTTAAGGGGGGTAGAATGTAACACCCGGCTTCCAGGCTTTCCGTCCGGTGTCTTGGATGACTGGCCACTAACGCATCCGGGCTGGGCGACGCATTAGTGTCGCGTCGTGAGTATCTAAAGTGGCAATCATCCTTGTCGCAACCAGTTTATGTGTCATGTTCTTGTCGCGCCCAGCTTTCCTGTCGTGTTCTTGTCACGACCGGTCAACGGGTCGCGACAGTGTTCCGTGCCTTTTGTCGTCTGACGCCTATTAGGGTGGCAGCCGTGTCAGTATGACCTATCGCATTGTCGCGGCGTCCCTGGGGGACGCGTTCTTGTCGTGGTGCGTTGGCCCGTTGCGTTAAGGTCCTTAATGCGATGCGTCGCCCCGTCGCGACTTGGGTGCCGAAGGCTTAAGGCCATGGTCGACGACCCTTTCTCTCTTTTTCCCTCTCTCCCCTCTCTTCTCCCCCTCCGGTGGTGCTCCTCCTCCCTCTCTCCCCTTGGTGTGTTTCAGGCGAGGTGGATAGTCGTGCTCATGTTCTCGACGTCGTGGAGCTTGCGTGGAGCAAGGAGGAGGTGGCCAATCCGACGTGAAGGGCCCTTATGGGTTCGTTTCTTCATTTAAGGTAGGGATTGTTGGATCAAGATGGCACTAATGATGTCCTAGAGGGGGGTGAATAAGACTTCTTGACCTTTTAAAAAATTTATCTAAAATTGGACAACACTAAATAGATTCGTTAGAATTTAGTGTGGTGTGTGATTCAAGTGTAAATTGGTGGAAACAATCACACAAATACACAAAGAATTTTATCCTGGTTCGGCCCTTCCCACATGGAAGTCCTACGTCCAGTCCTCAAGCAAACCATTTAAGTTTTCACTAACTGCCAAGAAAAACTTGGCCTTCTCCCACCCTTGAGAGGTATTACATGCCCACATGCTCCCAAGCAAGTCTTCCCTCAACAGGGGTACAATGCTACCTTTCACAAGGTCTTCCCTACACAAGAGGGGTACAATAGGAAACAAACCTCCTGCAGGTTTACACAGACAGAATTGTAAAAACACTTGTGTGTTTGCTTCAAAGAGTGAGCAAACAAGGCGATTCAGAAAGGAATAAGAAATGAGAACTACAGGTGTGATCCTTTCTGAATCAGGAAGGGTGGACTGAAAGATATCAAATTACAAATTCCACCCGAACAACAAGACTTCATTGAAGAGGAGAGCTTGAAGAATTTTCTGAATGAAGGGGCTCTCAATCTTGCAACTCAGGAGAAGGCTTGTAGAAGCTCTTGCTAGCAGAAAGCAGAAGAGTTGAATGAGAATGCTAGCTGGTTGCACACACACTTGGTATCTCTTCTTGTTCAAACTCCGGCTTCTATATATGCTTCAGAAGATGTATCCGTTTGAAACTATCTGTTGAAGATCTAGCCGTTTGAGGAGAGGTCTTGATCCTTTGGGTGCAAATGAGATCTTGATTATCCATTAGTTCTTTAGCTTTTTAGCTTTCCAACGGCTTCAGACCATACTTGTAGCTTCTCAGCTTAAAGGTCAATCTTCATTTAATGTTCTGTTAAAGCTCCATGCTGAAAACGTGCATAATAAATGATCTACAACAAGGACAAGACAAAAGTAAAGATACCTCCATACTTTCTGAGGTAGGTGAGTCAGAGATATATATAAAAGTAAGGAAACCTTGGACAGACACAAGTTCAGAGCAAAATAAATACAGACAGACAGTGCATCAGAAGGTAAGGTGAAGTTCTGACAGTGGTAGGTGAGCCTCTGTCAGATACACCATGCGCCTGAAGGCATTAATTTGCAAGACATCTATTGAACGAAAAGAAAAACTGAACTTTTGACATAAAGCAAGAGACCAATTTGAATAAATGTTTCAGACATTTTTATAAATAATTTTTTGTGGTTGTTTTGAGTACAATATATCCTATCTGTCAGAATATATTGAATAATATTAATATCATGATAGGATATAATCTTACATGATATACAGATGTTGTGTGTTCTATAAAGAATATCCTTAAGCAAATGTAATACCAAACAAACAAGATTTCATGAAACTATAAAATAGTATTTGCATAGAAAAAGTTGTACAAAAGTTGTCAGGGAAGTCGGAGACAAAAGGAATGCAATTCGACTTGTTGGCCCTTTTGGTACGGCAGCAAGCTAATCTAGAGGGGGGGGGGGTGAATAGGTTTTCTGAAATCTGAAATAGAAATTTAAACGCAGAAATTTATCACTTGAAAGTTTGGTTAGTTGAGTGTGATAGAGAGTAGCAGTGCGGAAGTAAATAAATAATCACACAAAGAACACAAGAAATTTATCCTGATTCGGCCCTTCCCACATGGAAGTCCTACGTCCAGTCACCAAGCAATCTCTTGGGATTTTACTAACCAAGGGTACAGTCCCCCTCAAGGACAATACAACACCCAGCACCCCAGCAGGTCTTCTTCTCTTTCCTGGGCAAGAAGGCAGGCCACTTCTCTTACAGGTCAAGAAGCCAACCTTCTGGTACAAACCCCAGTGCGGTTCTACTAGACTTAAACCCCTAGCTAGGTTCTACACTATATACAGTCCTACAGCTGGATAGAAATCTTTCTTAGAAAAGAAAGAACAAAGCTGAGAGTTTTACAAGAATGGACTCTAACCCAAAAACTCTCAGCAAAGGACTCTCCCTAGAAATTACAATGAGCACAGAGAGAGAGTGAAGAGAGGAGAAGGAGCTTGAAGCTTGGAGGCTTTAGATGCTTGAGCACTTCTTCTTGGGCTCGGGCTCTTTCTCTCTTTTTCTTTGAGTGTATCTGGAGTTTAGGTTCTTCACTGGATGTACACTCCTTTAAAGATCTTCAGGAAAGCTCTCTTTCAGTTCTTCAGCCTTGCTTCATCTTTTATATGAGAGGCTTTGAATAGATCCGTTGAACAGATCCGTTGGAACTGTTGGGTTGAGTGTGAATTTAATATATTTCCCCTCATGATTTTGATGATGACATGTTGTGATTTTAATGCATAATGAATGGAACATGTTAAATACATTACACATGTAATAACAAATGCTCAAAAGGCATGTTTCCAAACACATTATATCACATACATTCATGATAATACATTGTACTAATGATTTATGTGCTTAATTTTCAGGGACATATAGTTCTTGTCATGGTAGTGTCGACACACCCACTCTCACGTCCCGAGAATTACGTAGCGGATATTATTTCGAATAATTCAAGTCGATATCTCGAGACGTGAACAGTCGGCAAATAAGCCTCTAGCTAGCACGCACTAAATGTGTATCAACACAACATCATAATAGGGCCCAAATGTGAACTCAATTATAAATTGTATTCAAATCTCATATTTGTCTCAGATATACTAATACAGGACTAAGACCCAATAAAA
The DNA here is from genome assembly GCA_014218235.1 of Colocasia esculenta. Taxonomy (NCBI): domain Eukaryota; kingdom Viridiplantae; phylum Streptophyta; class Magnoliopsida; order Alismatales; family Araceae; genus Colocasia; species Colocasia esculenta. Next base: position 18,141,574 of record CM024759.1, read on the forward strand.
GCAAAAGTACATACTACCTCACTTCCTACTACATTGTTTTAACACTCAAAATAAACTAACTATAGATGGACTCATGTTTGGAACGCTCTTCACTCGGACGCATTCCCATCCTCGACTTGCTCTTCCTCTTGCACTTCATGGTCACCTAGATTGGGTAAAAGTAGGGAATGAGCAAACTAACCCAGTAGGATTTATATCTCAATGTGCGGGCAATGATATAAGTGATTAACATTTTAGAACTAGGCAAGTACGATGAATGATATGCAAGTACGAATAAAACACGTTAAAACATTATATATAAGACAAGCTAGAGAGAGTGATTATGATAGAACAAGATTGATGAACAAGATGACAAGAGGGAACTAGAAATAGATCACTTTGTACAAGCACGCAAGATATCATGTAAATTGCAATAAATGCAGGATGACCATATCACACAAGCAAGCAAGCAAGTACGCACGAGCACGATCAAGTAACACTAATCAGGCACGTAGACACTAATGTACACCGAGAAAAGATCCATCAAGAATGTACACTAGGTCACGTGTATGGGGTATTGTATCTATCATTCAACACGCACGCACGATTTTCCCAGCACAGATGCAACGCCAGTAATCATTATACCCCATGGTTAACAGTATATCTATGACTCGCCGTCATTGGGGCTAGATTGGAGCCCTTGGACACACGCCGTGCCCTGTCAGCATCTCACTTAATTTTTAAATGTAGATACCCACAGTCATTTATAATGGCCAATGAGAGTTTCAATAAGTAAGCATGTGTAATGTCATGTTCATGATGATGAGGAGAACAAGTAATAAGTAATGAAACATGATTTCACGAGTACAATGGTCAAGAGATAAATTCGGCAGCATAACGGTACGATTTATACTTTCGTTCAATCTTTACATTAATGGCTTTAGTCCAGTTTGTAAGTCTCACTCACGAGAACAAGAAGAGAAAGGAAGTGCGTGCTATCTCCAGGGAACTTCAATGGTACAACCAACTCGTCGGCCATGTGGGAATCCATGGTCAAAGGAGATTTACGGAGGCCTTGGTGAAAAGGTCGCTAGTCTACCGATTCGGAATGACCGGTAGAGAGTTTCCAATTTTCCAAGAAAGGCTGCCTAATAGTGCTAGTGTGTAGTGCGGTACGCGTGTCTCAATTCACAAACCATCGGTCTCAAACTCGCAGGAAGCACTTGACAAGATAACATGGAATAAAACTATGCACTTTAACTAATCATGGTTTGCAAGATTTTATAATAACCATTATCATTTAAACGTGGAAGAACAGTAGGAAGATTAAATCACAAGTAGCACGAATGGGTCATAACATTTAAGGAGCACTTAGAATAACATTCATGTAATTAAAACTTTTAAATGAGTTTAACACTTTTTAAGTCATTAAATAACAATCATGTAATGATCAGACCCAAGACATGTGATTTACCCACTAAATATTACCTTGACCAGCCCTTGGGTAAGGCAGTTAGGTTTACAAGAAAGTAAGGGGGGGTTTTCATGACAAAACCTGAGATCGCGACATGTGCCTACAAGGAAGGCGACAGGGTGTCAGATTGCGACAGGACAAGGGCCGCGAAGGGATGGCTAGAAGGCGACAGGGGGTTGTGAAGAACGCGACTGGGCTATCAGATTCAGGCAGCATGATCGCGACAAAGGTCTTGTCGCAATCAGGTCGCGACATGTCAGGCTGTCGCGACGAGACCTCGGAGGACGACACATCGAGCCGTCGCGTTGACAGGATCTGCGCCAGATCCTGCCAGAGCAAGGATAGGTTCTTGGATTGCGGACCAAACTTTCCTTCTTTTGACACAGGGTGCTTCTAAAATAGAGAACAATTTGTACAGGGTATGAAAAATAACGAAACCAATTTTAAAACAACCTAGACATACAAGGGTACTTCCAGTAAATCGGAATTGAACAATAAAGATGGTTTCGATAGGCTTTGATCACGGGGAACACAAGGTCAGACCAAGGGTAACTTGAAGACGTAGTTTTATGCAGCAACCCTATTACCATGCTTATAAATCTCTAACTTATGAGATTTATAAAAAACGTTCAACATGAAACTTGACGAGGACAACTAGTAGAATAACTTTCATGTTATGAGTTTTCTCTAATTCGGTCTTGAAACATGTGCAACATATTAGGAACGGGAAAAGCTCTAACAGTGCGCAACTTTGGCAAAACGCTTATAAATCAAGATCTACTAAATGAAATTCGATGAAACTGATGACCAAACTGTCCCCATAATAAATATTTCCATTTATTTATATATTAATTTTGATGATTAACAAAATAACACTAATGGATTTCTTGAGCCTTGAGAACAGGAAATAAAAGAAAAATGAAAGATCAAGACAATCTGGTAAGTCTCATCACACTTCTATCCAAGTCTTTGTATCGACTTCTTTGATAAGCAGAACGATTTCCTCTTTGATCGGGAAACTCAAAGCAAATCGATATCATAACGATTTCTTTAGACCTTGTAACGATTTCTTTAGAACTCGCAACGACGCTCTGTCATAACGATTTCTTTAGACCTCGTAACGATTTCTTTAGAACTCGCAACGACTCTCTGTCATAACGATTTCTTTAGACCTCGTAACGATTTCTTTAGAACTCGCAACGACTCTCTAGCCGTAACGATTTCTTTAGAATTCATAACGATTTCTTTAGAGTTCATAACGATTTCTTTAGAATTCATAACGATTTCTTTACTGTTCATAATGCCTTGCTTTGTATAATGATTTCGTGTAACGATTTCCTTACAACTTGATATTCATAACGATTTCGTGTAACGATTTCCTTACAACTTGATAATCATAACGATTTCGTGTAACGATTTCCTTACAACTCGATAATCATAACGATTTCGTGTAACGATTTCCTTACAACTTGATAATCATAACGATTTCGTGTAACGATTTCCTTACAACTCGATAGTCATAACGATTTCTTGTAACGATTTCTTCAGAACTCGCAACGACTTGCTTGTTGTAACGACTTCATAAGTTATCACATCGATTTCCTTACAGTTCATAACGACTTGCTATAATTCATAACGATTTCATAAGTTATGAAGTCAGCAAGATTCTTTTTATCGAATTTCTTGATGCATCAGTATAATGCCTTTTAACAGCGTTGAAAAGTCAAAGTCATATCTTGTCCGTTGACTGCTATGCATTAATGCTCTCTGATCGTATCTCCCATGCATGCAGACAATATCTTCCATTTCTATGCTACTCTGTCTACGTACTTTTTTAGACAGAAAGGAGCTTTGCTATATACTGCAATATCTGTTCCATCTCAACTAACAATAGACAGCAGTCTAGCTGTCTTCTATTTATTGATGATATGCTTACAGATATCTGACAAGACTCATCTGGACAACATTGGACACAAGATACAAAGTTCTATGACATCTCTTTGGCGTGTACACAAGGATAAAAGACTGACGATCAGAAGCTTCCTTGTGACCAGTCTAACGTACACAAGGATAAGAGACAACGGACACTTCAACGTTCGAATTTGAATCAGCAGTTTAAATAGAAGACTCAAGACGGAAAACTAGAGATAGTGAGAAACAACGTTTGATTTCTGAAGAAGAAAGAAATCCATCTCTTAGAGTCCTCAGAAGATTGAAACAAGAGCGAAGCTTCCACTCCAACCTTGTTCTCAGCTCTTAGCTCTCTGTGATCAAAATAGTTTTTATTTGTGAGAGCTTGTGTAGTCCTTGGAGAGAAAAACCTTGTAAATCTCTTTCTCTCTCGGGGGCTTAAGAGCTTCAGTGTGTAGCTGGTCAAGCTAGAGTCTGAAGCCTGTTTCCACACTCTTTTCTTATTAGATTGTGTTCCCTTCTGGACGAAGGAAGACCTGGTGGTATCCAGGGTGGTTGTTGTTCCCTTCAGGCTGAAGGAAGACCAGTTGAGGCTGGGTGTAAGGATCCTTAAGGGGGATTGTACCCTTGGTAGTAAAATCCTGAGGTATTGCTCAGGGACTGGACGTAGGTCTCCTGTGGAGAGGAGTTCCGAACCAGGATAAAAATCCTTGTGTCTTGTGGATGTGTTTTGTGTGATTGTTGTCTTGTTTGCTCTAACTCTAACCTTGTTATTAAGTTGTGCAATCCTTTCAGTAAACAGGTTTTAATCAGAGATCGAAGTTTTAATAACCCATTCACCCCCCCTCTGGGCTAGCTAGCTGGGCAACAAGTGGTATCAGAGCTCGTCTCTTCGACAAAGAAGAAGATCCAACGATCTGAAGAGCAAAGATCAATGGCAGCCCAAAGTAACTTCGAAGGTCAGTCAGTCAACAGGCCTCCCTTGTTCGATGGAGAAGATTACACATACTGGAAGACTAGAATGGAATATTTTCTACAAGGTCATGATTACACAATCTGGTCCATTGTAGAAGAAGGTGATCTTTTGGTCACAAACGCTAAGGCTCAGTGGACAGATGATGATAGGAAAAGAATATCCTTAAACTGCAAAGCCAAGAGCATATTATGCTGTGCCCTAAGCAAGAAAGAGTTCAATAGAGTCTCAGCCTGCAAGTCCGCAATGGAGATGTGGGAAAAGCTCAAAATTACCTATGAAGGGACAGACAAGGTAAAGGAGACAAGAATTGATATTCTAGTAGCTCAATATGAAAGATTTCAGATGCAGACAGGTGAATCAATAACTCAAATGTTCAGCAGATTCACTGACATCACAAATGGATTAGCCGGTTTGGGAAAGGTCTATAATGCACCAGATATGGTTAGAAAAGTCCTCAGATCTTTACCATCTTCTTGGACTCCGAAGGTAACAGCCATTGAAGAAGCCAATGATTTAAAATTAATGTCATTGGAAAAGCTAATAGGATCTCTCATGGCTCACGAGATAAACATGGAGAGATTAGGAGAATCCTCCAGCAGAAGGAAACAATCAAATGCTCTCAAAGCAAGTGAAGATAATTCAGAAGAATCTTTGGATAATAGTGAGAGTAGTAAAGACAGTGATGATGAAGAAGCCATGCTGTCTCGAAGACTTCAAAGGATTCTAGCAAAGAAAAAGAAATATCAGTCCGGAAGAAATTTTTTTAAGAAAAACAAAGACTTTAGAAAACCAGAAGTAAAGGATCAAAAGAAAGGAGAAGTGATTTGTTATGAATGCAAGAAGCCTGGACACATCAAGGCAGATTGTCCCATGATCAAAAAGAGTGATCACAAGAAGAAGGACAACTTCAGAAGATTTAAGAAGTACAGAAAGAAAGCAATGGCAGCTGCTTGGGAGAACAGCAGTGACTCAGACAGTGAGTCAAGCTCGAGCAGTGAAGGTGAAGAAGCCAACTTGGCTCTCATGGCCAACACCGAAGACAAGGTAACCTCTGACTCTTCTTTTAATTCATGCAATGATTCAGATTCTGATAATTTGGAAAATGCTTTTAATGAACTTTATGAAAAATACAAAGAAGTATGCAAATTACTTAAAACTAGTAAGAAAAATATAATCTGCTTAGAAAATACAAACTCAGACCTAAGAACAGAAAATGAAGAACTTGAAAAACAAATTACTGAACATAAAAGAAGAAATGAATTATTATGTGAAGATTTAAAAGAGAAAAATAAGAAAATAAATCATCTAGAAAAACAAGAAGACTTAGGTGAACTTAAAATAGAAATAGAAAGACTAAATAAAGAAAATGATAATCTATCAAGTACACTAGAAAAATTTACCAATGGTAAAAACTCTTTAATATTAAAAGGTGCTAGGAGATCGGGTAAAAAGAAAAATGGATTAGGATATACACCCCCAGACAATGAAGAAACCATAATATACCCTAAAACATATCCAACACCAAAATTTGTACCCGAACAAGATATAGCATACAAAGCTGATTTCAAATATATAGAAAAAGTAACTAAGTTATCCTGCTGCAGTCACTGCAACAAGTTAGGACATATTAAAATTACATGCCCAACAAGACATAAAAAATGGATATTAAAAGGTAAAGTTGATGATACTAACCAATCAGGACCCAAAAGAATTTGGGTACCTAAAGCTTGATGTTCTCATTTCAGGTTAACCCTCGAGCATCCAAATGGTATTTGGATAGTGGGTGCTCAAGGCATATGTCAGGCAACAAGAAGATATTTGTTGATCTCCAAGCTGAAGAAGGTACAGTCACCTATGGAGATAATGGAAAAGGGACTGTGATAGGAAGCGGGTCTGTGAACATCAAAGGAAAATCAGTCATAGAGGATGTAATGCTGGTCAAAGGGTTAAAGCACAATCTCATCAGCATCAGCCAGTTGTGTGACAAAGGCCATCAAATTCAGTTTCAAGAATCAAAATGCAGTATCTTAAAGGATGGTGCAGTCATATTTGAAGCCTACAGAGAAAGAAATTTGTATGTTCTATATCTCGAGAAACTCAAGGATCAAGATGTGTGTTTGGCAGCTAGTAAAGATCAATCAACTGAGTTGTGGCACAGAAGATTGGGCCACTGCAGCTTGGATGGGTTGAACAAGCTCAGAAAGAGAAAACTAGTTGAAGGACTGCCAAAGGTAAATTTCAGATTGGATAGCATTTGCAGACCTTGTGCAAGAGGAAAGCACACCAAGAGCTCCTTCAAATCAAAGACTGTAGTAACCTCCTCAAAGCCCTTAGAACTACTTCACATGGATTTATTTGGGCCAATGAGAACTACCAGTTTGGGAGGAAAGAATTTTGGATTTGTAATAGTTGATGATTATTCAAGATTCACTTGGGTATCCTTTTTAGAGCACAAAGATGACACATTTGAAAATTTTGTCAGCTTCAGTAAGAAAGTTCAGAAAGATCAGAAATTCTCAATTGTCTCTATTCGATCAGATCATGGTGGTGAGTTTCAGAATGAAAAGTTTACGAAGTTCTGTGATGATCAAGGAATTGAGCACAACTTCTCAGCTCCAAGGACACCTCAACAGAATGGAATTGCTGAGAGGAAAAACAGAACTCTTTTGGATATGGCAAGAACCATGTTGTCAGAATATGATCTGCCAAGATATTTCTGGGCCGAAGCTATCAACACTGCATGTTATATCATAAATAGAGTGATGATCAGGCCAATTCTGAAAAAGACGTCTTATGAACTCTACAAAGAAAAGAAGCCAAAGATTAGCCATTTCAGAATATTTGGATGTCCTTGCTTCATCCATAACAATGGAAAAAGGGACATTGGTAAGTTGGATGCCAAATCAGATGAAGGCATCTTCATGGGGTACTCTTCTAAACCCAAAGGTTATAGAGTTTTCAATAAACGTTCCTTATTGATTGAACAATCAGTACATGTTATTTTTGATGAATCTAACCCTTCCTTGAAAAAGGAAGAAATTAGTGACATTGATGATGCAGATGACTTGTCCGAAAAATTAAAGAATACTTCAATTAAGGACAAAGAGGATCCAACTCTGGAAGAACTGCAGCAAACAGAAATCCAACATGAAGATCTTCCAAAGGAATGGAGATATCAGAAAGATCACCCTCCTGAAAACATCATTGGTGATCCATCTGTAGGGGTAAGAACTAGAGGTAATGTAATTCCATGCGACTATTTAGCATTTGTTTCTCAAGTAGAGCCTAAGACAGTCAATGAAGCTTTATCTGATGAATCTTGGATATTAGCCATGCAAGATGAACTAAATCAGTTCAAGAGAAACCAAGTATGGTCACTTGTTCCTAGACCATCCAATCATTCAGTTATTGGCACCAAGTGGGTGTTCAGAAATAAACTGGATGAGTCTGGAATAATCTTAAGGAACAAAGCCAGATTGGTGGCTCAAGGCTACTCCCAAGAGGAAGGCATAGATTTCGATGAAACTTATGCACCTGTAGCTAGACTTGAGGCCATTAGGATTTTACTTGCTTATGCATCTGCACTTGATTTAAAACTTTTTCAAATGGATGTCAAATCAGCCTTTTTAAATGGTTTCATCAAGGAGGAAGTTTATGTTGAACAACCTCCAGGTTTTGACGACACTGAATTTCCAAATCATGTATTTAAACTACATAAGGCTTTATATGGTTTAAAGCAAGCTCCTAGAGCCTGGTATGAAAGGCTCAGTACTTTCTTATTAAATCATGGTTTCACTAGAGGTAAAGTAGATAGTACATTATTTATAAAATCTAAGGTTAAACATATACTTCTTGTACAAATCTATGTAGATGATATTATTTTTGGATCTACTGATGAATCTCTTTGCAAGTACTTTGAAAAGCTTATGCAGGGAGAATTCGAAATGAGCTTGATGGGGGAGTTAAGCTACTTCCTTGGATTGCAAATCAAGCAAGGGAAGGATGGCACTCATATCTGTCAAGCAAAGTACACCAAAGAGCTGTTGAAGAAATTTGGATTTGAAGATGCAAAGCCATTATCAACTCCAATGAGCACATCAACCAGAATGGACAGTGATCAAAAAGGTAAAAGGGTAGATCAAAAGAATTATCGAGGTATGATAGGATCATTACTTTACTTAACTGCCAGTAGACCAGACATTTTGTTCAGTGTATGCATGTGTGCTAGATATCAGGCAGACCCTAGAGAGTCTCACTTAATTTCTGTAAAAAGAATATTTAGATATTTAGCTAGAACTCATGACTTAGGTCTCTGGTATCCTAGATCTTGTGAGATAAATCTAATAGGATATTCAGATGCTGATTATGCTGGTTGCAAAGTAGATAGAAAGAGCACCAGTGGATGTTGTCAGTTTCTTGCAGGATGCCTAATATCATGGACATCCAAGAAACAAAATTCAGTAGCTCTATCAACAGCTGAGGCGGAATATGTTGCTGCTGGAAGTTGCTGTACACAACTTCTTTGGATAAAGCAACAACTTGAAGATTTCGGCATTCACATCAAATCAATTCCTCTATTGTGTGATAATACAAGTGCCATCAACCTCACCAAAAATCCAGTTCAACACTCAAGGACGAAGCACATTGAGGTAAGATATCATTTTATTCGAGACCATGTAGCTAGTGGTAATTTAGAAATTTCGTTTATAGATACAAATGGTCAATTGGCAGATATCTTCACAAAAGCCCTACCTGAAGAGAGATTTACATCTCTTAGAAGGGAACTAGGGATGTGCAATTTGTGAAAGAATTTCTGTGATTTTATTGACATATAAATTTTTCAGATTAAATGAAAGTTCTCTCTCCGTTAAAGTTAAGCAAAACTCAGTTATCTATATGCTTTGACCGCTTCTGTGTGGAAAGTTGTTTGACTTGTCAAATCTTTTTGTCGCTTTCTATCTTTACCGCCTTTGGCGCTCCTCCGTTCAATAAAGTAATATTATTTTACTCAAATCGCTCTGGGATCGACTCGTCTTCTACCTTTACCCTTTTTATTCTCTATCTGTTCACCCAAAGCCGATGCCCTAACGATTTTGGGATCGACTCTCTGCAACTTTCGAAGCCTTCTTCTCTTCCCGCGAAGAATTCCTTCGAGAACTTCCGTCCCTTCCATCATCCTCCCTTCCAGAATCTTTTCTTCTCTGCACCCATGGCCGCTCCGTTGATCTCCGGAAGTGTTGGGGGCTACAGTGCTGAGTATTTATCCCCAAGGGAGCAAGAAAGATTTACGTTTGTGAAGACGAAGATTTGCGGAAATAAGGCAGTGGATGTTCAGAATCTTGAGAAGAGTGGCATGGCCAGGCTAGTTGATACTCTAAGAAGATTGCAGTGGATGGATGTGGTCACCTTCAGTGAGGTAAGCTACCCGGACTTGGTAAAAGCCTTCTACATTTGTCTGAAGTCAGAAGCAGATGGGTCCCTGTTTCCTCTGTCAAGGGCATCCAAATCAGAATAACCCATGAGCTTTTGCGTGATTTGTTTGGAGTGAAGACCTCTGGATTTAGTGGCATTCACTCTGTGAATGATGAAGTCAAAGGTCTCGGGATTATCGGTCCAGGATTTAAGTTGAAGGATGGGAAGCTTGATATTAATCAGATGTCCGCATTCAATAGATTGCTTCACTTTATAGTCTGCCAAATCTTAGTACCTCGTAGTGCTACCTTTTCTTCATGCACTAGGGCAGATTCGGACATAATGTTCTGGGCAATCCAGAACAAAGAGATAAACCTGGCCGCAGTGATGATTGAGCGAATGATGTTTGCACATGCTCAGTTATGGGAAACAAAGAGCAAGTTGAATGTTTCCCTTCCGTATGCTCATCTACTGACCAAGATTTTCAAGCACTTTGGAGTAGATTTGTCAGGTGCGGTAGCTGAAAAGATGGGCCAGTCTATAAGGTCCAGAAACCTGAAGAAAAGTGGTTTTTCAGTGCAAGAAGGAGTTTGGTCAAAATCCTCTGTGGCTGAAGGAGAAGCAGTTATTGCAGATATTCCAGAAGCAGCAGCAGAGCAAGAAGCAGTAGAAGTAGAGCAAGCAGATCCAGCAGAGCAAGCAGCAGCAAGTCAAGCAGAGCAAGAACCAGTAGAGTCAGCTGTGGGATGCCAATCCGAAGCTCAATTGGAAGAGGGTGCAGCTGGTGTGGCAGATTCCTTGCCCACCACCTTAGTCGCCTCTATTTTAAGAGAGGTATTGGATTCCATTCCCTCCATCTCAGTCTCTTCTAAGGCAGGTGGACCTGATGAAGAAGTTATGGCAGCAGGCCATACTGAAGTTCAGTCTGAATCAGTGGCAGAAGGCCACTTGGAGAAAGTTGTCTTGGAAGAAGCTCCTGCTCAGGGGGAGCAAGAAAGTATTGAAGTCCCTGCTCCCATTCAGGGGGAGCAAGCTGAGTTTGAGAAGCCTGTGAATGAAGATTTTCCTGAAATGTTTCACCTACTCAGAAAATCCCAGCTCCCGCCAAGGTTGATGTTAGTGAAGGCCCAAGTGCAAGCAATTTAAATGTAGAGGAGCCTGTCTCTCAGCAAGGTAAGCAGAAAAGAGTTGTTCACAGGAGGTCAAGGAAGGGCCATAGAAAAGTGAAGTTGAAGCATGTTATGGCCTTGTTAAAAGCCCAAGGAGAGATCTTGGCATCAGTTCAGTCTAGCATACAAGGAATTGTTTCAAATCAAGTTTCAACTTCCTCAGACGTATCTTCAATAAGAAATGCAATGAGGTATTTCAATAAAGAGATGTCTGATATGAAGAATTTGCTGGCTAATCTTTCAAGGTCTAGTGGTGTCCCTCCTGCACCCACTCAGAGCAGTCCAGCTGAAGTTCCTAGGCCATCAGGGCCTCCAGCAGAAGTCTCTCGGCCATCAGGGCCATCAGTCGTGAGGTTAACCAGACCAGTGGCAGCCTCAGGGTCTTCAGGACCCTCTCCAGCAGTCAGAGAGAGTCAGGCCAAAGGGAAAGAGCCAGTGTCAGTCTCCAAGGCCCCTGATACTTCATCTCTTGCCACTCCAACCCTCTCCACACCTTCATCTCCTTCTACTGCACCTCCTGCTCCACCAACCATAAAACATCCCATGCCTCGCACCCAACCTTCCTCATCCTCTACTTCATCTCAACCCTCCTTCTCTCCTACTCCAGCTCACATCTCAGCTCCATCCTCATTAACTCCTAAACCTTCACCTATTAAAATTCAAACATCTCCTCTTCAACCAACCTCTTCCTTTAATCCTAAACATTTTTTCTATCCTCCTACTCCTCCTAATTCTGTTATCTTTCCTCCAGATAAACCTCTGCCTCTTGGTGTCTTTGACACCAATGTTCCAGACAATTTTGAAAGGCACACCCTCCTCACCATTCTTTCCACAGCCTCTCACATTCACAGGACTGACCCTCCCAGTCCTGCCATGAAAAAGAGAAAAACCTCCTCATCTCTAAGCACTCCTTCTGTTCCTCTATACCCTCCTTTATGGTACTCTCTTACCCTTGATCCTAAGAGAAGACCTATCTACAAAGAATACCTCCAGAAATGCATTCTTTCTACCATTTATGGTATTCCTTTTCTCAACCTATCCGAACACCTGGACATTGTTCTTCCTTTTACTCAGATATCTCAAGCTTTCAAATCCAAAATCCTTGAGGGCACTGAGTTCAAGACTGAAGATCAGTGGGCAGCTATCAAAGGAAATAAGGCTCAGTATGCAAAATACCTGACTGCAAGGGCCGAATCCCTCACTCACAGAGCTCACCCACTCACCTTCTCTGAGTGGTTTATCATCCAGCACAAAACTCTTGGGGATCCTTCATTTTGAAGGAAATTCGCATTGCCAGAGCCTTTCAGCTGTACAGTGACTTCTGTTACTTGAACAAAATTCCAGAAGTTCAGTTTTGCCAGTTCCATTCGCAGATTACTGTGCTGAAATCAGAAACCCCTCTCAACCTTCCTCTTAAAGTAGACTTTGTCTCTTTCAAGGTTGATTTTCCAGTTCTTCTGCCGAAGCTGCACTCTTTAGTGTTTGATTCAGATGCTGGGTCTCATGCTCTAGATATGTTTGCAAGACAGATGGGCAGGATGTCAGCCAAGCAGGGCAGATCTCCTTCCTTTTTGCGGTTCATCTTCAGAGAATACCACTCTGGCCGCATGTCTTCTCAGATTTTAGCTCCACTCATTTCTGAGTGTGAAAGACTCACCTCATCAGAATGGAAGCTTCTCTATCAGGCCTCTTATCAGCAATTGGAAGCCATCATTCAAGATCTTGTTAGTCAGAGGAAGCCTGCTCTTTCTGCAGAGGCTTTTATGGATCTAAACTCCATCGCACCCATACCAGAGATCTATGCTGTATGGGCATCTAGATATTCTGCTTTCTATGCCTTAAAGCAAGATCTGTTAAATCAAAAGATCCACTATCCCATTTCCTTGGACAGATTTCTCCATAGGGCCAGTTTTGGCAAGAGTACTTACTACAGATTCTTTTTGGACAACACTCAGTATGGCGAATTCTTAGAGCAGCAAAGGCAACTCTACATTCAGAGGAACATCCCTTCCATAGGACCCTCCTTCTCAGTTGCCTCTGGCGTTTTTCTGCAAATTTTTGAGGACCTTGAGATCAAGGCATGGGCTGTTATCTCACAGCATGCCTCCTTATTATCTCCTCTGTATTATCTTTCTCCATCTTAATATAAATCTTTCTCTCTTCTTTGTCTCACAGCTTATCTTTTTGCTTAATGACAAAATGGGGGAGACAACTAACGTAAATCTGAAAAACATATTTCATTTTTTGTATGATGTTTAGTATATTTTGTCATCATCAAAAAGGGGGAGATTGATGACCAAACTGTCCCCATAATAAATATTTCCATTTATTTATATATTAATTTTGATGATTAACAAAATAACACTAATGGATTTCTTGAGCCTTGAGAACAGGAAATAAAAGAAAAATGAAAGATCAAGACAATCTGGTAAGTCTCATCACACTTCTATCCAAGTCTTTGTATCGACTTCTTTGATAAGCAGAACGATTTCCTCTTTGATCGGGAAACTCAAAGCAAATCGATATCATAACGATTTCTTTAGACCTTGTAACGATTTCTTTAGAACTCGCAACGACTCTCTGTCATAATGATTTCTTTAGACCTCGTAACGATTTCTTTAGAACTCGCAACGACTCTCTGTCATAACGATTTCTTTAGACCTCGTAACGATTTCTTTAGAACTCGCAACGACTCTCTAGCCGTAACGATTTCTTTAGAATTCATAACGATTTCTTTAGAGTTCATAACGATTTCTTTAGAATTCATAACGATTTCTTTACTGTTCATAACGCCTTGCTTTGTATAATGATTTCGTGTAACGATTTCCTTACAACTTGATATTCATAACGATTTCGTGTAACGATTTCCTTACAACTTGATAATCATAACGATTTCGTGTAACGATTTCCTTACAACTCGATAATCATAACGATTTCGTGTAACGATTTCCTTACAACTTGATAATCATAACGATTTCGTGTAACGATTTCCTTACAACTCGATAGTCATAACGATTTCTTGTAACGATTTCTTCAGAACTCGCAACGACCTGCTTGTTGTAACGACTTCATAAGTTATCACATCGATTTCCTTACAGTTCATAACGACTTGCTATAATTCATAACGATTTCATAAGTTATGAAGTCAGCAAGATTCTTTTTATCGAATTTCTTGATGCATCAGTATAATGCCTTTTAACAGCGTTGAAAAGTCAAAGTCATATCTTGTCCGTTGACTGCTATGCATTTAATGCTCTCTGATCGTATCTCCCATGCAGGCAGACAATATCTTCCATTTCTATGCTACTCTGTCTACGTACTTTTTTAGACAGAAAGGAGCTTTGCTATATACTGCAATATCTGTTCCATCTCAACTAACAATAGACAGCAGTCCTAGCTGTCTTCTATTTATTGATGATATGCTTACAGATATCTGACAAGACTCATCTGGACAACATTGGACACAAGATACAAAGTTCTATGACATCTCTTTGGCGTGTACACAAGGATAAAAGGCTGACGATCAGAAGCTTCCTTGGTGACCAGTCTAACGTACACAAGGATAAGAGACAACGGACACTTCAACGTTCGAATTTGAATCAGCAGTTTAAATAGAAGACTCAAGACGGAAAACTAGAGATAGTGAGAAACAACGTTTGATTTCTGAAGTAGAAAGAAATCCATCTCTTAGAGTCCTCAGAAGATTGAAACAAGAGCGAAGCTTCCACTCCAACCTTGTTCTCAGCTCTTAGCTCTCTGTGATCAAAAATAGTTTTTTATTTGTGAGAGCTTGTGTAGTCCTTGGAGAGAAAAACCTTGTAAAATCTCTTTCTCTCTCGGGGGCTTAAGAGCTTCAGTGTGTAGCTGGTCAAGCTAGAGTCTGAAGCCTGTTTCCACACTCTTTTCTTATTAGATTGTGTTCCCTTCTGGACGAAGGAAGACCTGGTGGTATCCAGGGTGGTTGTTGTTCCCTTCAGGCTGAAGGAAGACCAGTTGAGGCTGGGTGTAAGGATCCTTAAGGGGGATTGTACCCTTGGTAGTAAAATCCTGAGGTATTGCTCAGGGACTGGACGTAGGTCTCCTGTGGAGAGGAGTTCCGAACCAGGATAAAAATCCTTGTGTCTTGTGGATGTGTTTTGTGTGATTGTTGTCTTGTTTGCTCTAACTCTAACCTTGTTATTAAGTTGTGCAATCCTTTCAGTAAACAGGTTTTAATCAGAGATCGAAGTTTTAATAACCCATTCACCCCCCCTCTGGGCTAGCTAGCTGGGCAACAGAAACCAGTGAGAAATTAAAGTTAACTTGATGCTCTACACATTGGTATAGGATATGTTAAGGTTTGGCCCGAGAAAATCTACCTTTTGGGTTGAAGAAATCCCGTTATTCCAGAAAACCAGTGTTCAGACCACTTGGAGGAAAACACTTACTACTCCGTGTATACTGCATGGAATTTGGGCATTCCACTTGGGTTAGAACATAGACTTGACCCTCTTTCCAGGGGTATATGCCTTTCAAGATTTGGTTTAGGTTTGACTCACCTTTGGTCGATTTCAAGAGAGTGGTTTGTGCAGGTTGCAGCAGACGAGAAGGGGAAGAAGAACAGCTTCTTGTGGTCGTTCCACAGCTCCTCAGCCACCAAGAGCTCCTCCACACGACCCTAGCAAGTTCTAAATTCGTTCCTTGGGTTTGTGTGAAGAGTATTTAAGTAACCATGGTGTTTAGGAGTCCTATTATAACTAGGAAAGGAGGGTTTCAGGATTGGCATGTTTGGTTTCCTATTTTTGATGATTTCCTCCTCCCTTTGAGTGTGTGAGGCATTAGGAAACATCCCCTCATAGTTAGGCACGAATTTGGGTTGCCATGAATGCATGATTGCATCCCAATTCAACTCAAATTGCCTCTTTCTAATTTCAGCCTATTTAGAGTTACGAATTTCTATGCATTTTCTTGCTTCATTTGATTTTTGGGTCATATGTGGTCCATTGGCCCAATTAAAATATTGGGTCATTAATATATAATGTTGGAAATCTCTCCAACACTTTTATTAAATTTTTGATTGCGTCGTATTTCCGTGTTAACGGTTTTCCGACTTGTTTCCTTATTTAGATAATCGGTCGCAATAACTCTTAAACCTAGCCCAAATGATTTTTATTGAACCAAATTTTTTGATGGGTCATTAGAGGATATTATTTGAAGTCCATATATGATTTTTATTTAATTTTCTGACTCATCCACGTACGTGTGATAATGATTTTACGACTTATTCATGAATTACGATAATAAGTCGCGAAACACTTTAGACTTGGATGATCTGATTTTTCTTGGCACAAATTTCTTTGTGAAACATTTAGTAATAATATTTAGGGTTGATTTATAATTTTTACGGAATTTTCTTACGAGTTTTAGCACATACGATAATGATACGTATGTTAAAATACTATGATATTATGGAAATTATTTATTTCTATTTATTTTTAATTTTTATGTAATTAAAATTTCCGGGGTGCTACACCCTCCCCCACTTAAGAGAATTTGGTCCCCAAATTCATAAGTCATTAGTTGGCTTTTGGATGGTTATGATCCTTGAGGTCGTTTCGGATTTAATTCTTCCAACTTGTTTCAGCATCATGGATGCTAGTCCAACATCTACACCTATGGCCACCGTATTATTGATTTGGTTCCTTCCACTCCTGTTTTCCTTTCACAGTTGTTATAACTCCATCTTAATCCACCAGATGAACTAGGGTATAACCACTAGATTATTCCTTTCTAATTCCTCCCTAATAATCTCCCCCACTTAGAAATGTACTAATAAGAAAACATCATAAGATCAGCTAGGGGTTTAACAATCATACCTCCTTCCGGAAGTTCCGCTTGCGTCATTGCATTCACGCGCCCTTGACGCTATACCACTCCTTGGTTCCTTCCAACTTGGTCTTTTAACATAGGACAGTTGGGAAGGCGGTGGTCACGATTTCCACATCGCAGGCAAGCTCCTGCCTTCTTCCAGCACTCTTCTGCTCTATGTCTAGGCTTGTTGCAAAAGTTATAATATTCCACCGTCTTTGTTTCTTCTACCCTGATCTTTTCCTCCATGCCATAGTCCTTCCCAGTGGTTGGCCTTTTGTTGTTGTAGTTATTATTGTTGTTATTGGGGAAAGTTCCAGTTGTATCGACTGCTCCCCTTTTTATAAAGGTCGGCTTTGAGATGTCCTTCCCCCTCATGCCTTCCACCTTAGCCATAGTATCTTCTACCAGCTGAGCTCTTTGGACCATCTCAGTGTAAGTTTGAATGTTGTGTGGTCCGAGTCTTTCAATGAACATGGGCCTGAGTCCATCCATGAAACGGTTGGCTTTCAGCCTTTCTGTGCCCACAAGATGTGGGGCATACACTGCCAGACGAGCAAACTGAGATTCATACTCAGCCACAGACATGCTCTTTTGTTTTAGTGCAGCAAACTCTGCTGCCTTCTTCTCCTTCACTCTCTCAGAGAAATATTTTCCCCAGAATATCTCCAGGAATTCAGCCCAGTCTAGTTCAGCTATATTAGGCAGGTGGGCCGATGTGGCCTTCCACCACGCTCGGGCATCCTTGGTAAATTGAAAAGTGGCCAGTACCACCTTCTCCCTATTGGTGCATTGCATTACTTGGAAGATCCTTTCTATTTCTTCTTGCCAATTTTCTGCTTCATCTGGGTCAGGGGATCCAGCGAAACGAGGAGGGTTTAGACTCCTAAAATTTCGGTGCAGATCACCGGCTCCATTCCTTGCAGCTCCAGCTTGATTTCCAGCCTAAACCACATTCTGCAGGGCCTGAGTCAACCCAGCCACAGTTTCTTGCATAGCTTGCCATTGATTACGAGGCATTGCAGTTGAGTGAGAGAGTTATGAGGGTTCCTGAGAAAAAGGATGGAAACCAATTAATGTCTCTAGATTTATTTTAAGAGTCCATGGGTAGGAGTGTTTAATTCCTTCTAACATATTTCCAGTCTCTACCCATTCTCACCAGGTACTGTATTTAATTTCCAAGACCTAGGTTCCATAGGTATCTCCTATCCCTAAGACATATCCTATTTGGTAATCCTAGGCTCTGATACCACTAAACTGTCACGTCCCGAGAATTACGCAGCGGATATTATTTCGAATAATTCGAGTCGATATCTCGAGACGTGAACAGTCAGCAAATAAGCCTCTAGCTAGCACGCACTAAATGTGTATCAACACAACATCATAATAGGGCCCAAATGTGAACTCAATTATAAATTGTATTCAAATCTCATATTTGTCTCAGATATACTAATACAGGACTAAGACCCAATAAAAGCAAAAGTACATACTACCTCACTTCCTACTACATTGTTTTAACACTCAAAATAAACTAACTATAGATGGACTCATGTTTGGAACGCTCTTCACTACTTCATGGTCACCTAGATTGGGTAAAAGTAGGGAATGAGCAAACTAACCCAGTAGGATTTATATCTCAATGTGCGGGCAATGATATAAGTGATTAACATTTTAGAACTAGGCAAGTACGATGAATGATATGCAAGTAAGAATAAAACACGTTAAAACATGATATATAAGACAGGCTAGAGAGAGTGATTATGATAGAACAAGATTGATGAACAAGATGACAAGAGGGAACTAGAAATAGATCACTTTGTACAAGCACGCAAGATATCATGTAAATTGCAATAAATGCAGGATGGCCATATCACGCAAGCAAGCAAGCAAGCACGCACGAGCACGATCAAGTAACACTAATCAGGCACGTAGACACTAATGTACACCGAGAAAAGATCCATTAAGAATGTACACTAGGTCACGTGTATGTGGTATTATATCTATCATTCAACACGCACACACGATTTTCCCAGCGCAGATGCAACGCCAGTAATCATTATACCCCATGGTTAACAGTATATCTATGACTCGCCGTCGTTGGGGCTAGATTGGAGCCCTTGGACACACGCCGTGCCCTATCTGCATCTCACTTAATTTTTAAATGTAGATACCCACAATCATTTATAATGGCCAATGAGAGTTTCAATAAGTAAGCATGTGTAATGTCATGTTCATGATGATGAGGAGAACAAGTAATAAGTAATGAAACATGATTTCACGAGTACAATGGTCAAGAGATAAATTCGGCAGCATAACGGTACGATTTATACTTTCGTTCAATCTTTACATTAATGGCTTTAGTCCAGTTTGTAAGTCTCACTCACGAGAACAAGAAGAGAAAGGAAGTGCGTGCTATCTCCACGAAACTTCAATGGTACAACCAACTCGTCGGCCATGTGGGAATCCATGGTCAGAGGAGATTTACGGAGGCCTTGGTGAAAAGGTCGCTAGTCTACCGATTCGGAATGACCGATAGAGAGTTTCCAATTTCCCAAGAAAGGCTGCCTAATAGTGCTAGTGTGTAGCGCGGTACGCGTGTCTCAATTCACAAACCATCGGTCTCAAACTCGCAGGAAGCACTTGACAAGATAACATGGAATAAAACTATGCACTTTAACTAATCATGGTTTGCAAGATTTTATGACAACCATTATCATTTAAACGTGGAAGAACAGTAGGAAGATTAAATCACAAGTAGCACGAATGGGTCATAACATTTAAGGAGCACTTAGAATAGCATTCATGTAATTAAAACTTTTAAATGGGTTTAACACTTTTTAAGTCATTAAATAACAATCATGTAATGATCAGACCCAAGACATGTGATTTACCCACTAAATATTACCTTGACCAGCCCTTGGGTAAGGCAGTTAGGTTTACAAGAAAGTAAGGGGGGGTTTTCATGACAAAACCTGAGATCGCGACAAGTGCCTACAAGGAAGGTGACAGGGTGTCAGATTGCGACAGGACAAGGGCCGCGAAGGGATGGCTAGAAGGCGACAGGGGGTTGTGAAGAACGCGACTGGGTTGTCAGATTCAGGCAGCATGATCGCGACAAAGGTCTTATCGCAATCAGGTCGCGACATGTCAGGCTGTCGCGACGAGACCTTGAAAAATGACACATCGAGCCATCGCGTTCACAGGATCTGCGCCAGATCCTGCCAGAGCAAGGACAGGTTCTTGGATTACGGACCAGACTTTCCTTCTTTTGACATAGGGTGCTTCTAAAATAAAGAACAATTTGTACAGGGTATGAAAAATAACGAAACCAGTTTTAAAACAACCTAGACATACAAGGGTACTTCCAGTAAATCGGAATTGAACAATAAAGATGGTTTCGATAGGCTTTGATCACGGGGAACACAAGGTCAGACCAAGGGTAACTTGAAGACGTAGTTTTATGCAGCAACCCTATTGCCACACTTATAACACTCTAACTTATGAGATTTAGAAAAAACCTTCAACATGAAAACTGACGAGGACAACTAGTAGAATAACTTTCATGTTATGAGTTTTCTCTAATTTGGTCTTGAAACACGTGCAACATATTAAGAACGGGAAAAGCTCTAACAGTGCGCGACTTTGGCAAAACGCTTATAAATCAAGATCTACTAAATGAAATTCGATGAAACCAGTGGGAAATGAAAGTTAACTTGATGCTCTACACTTTGGTATAGGATATGTTAAGGTTTGGCCCGAGAAAACCTATCTTTTGGATTGAAGAAATCCCATTATTCCAGAAAACTAGTGTTCAGACAACTTGGAGGAAAACGCTTACTACTCCGTGTATACTGCATGGAATTTGGGCATTCCACTTGGGTTAGAACGTAGACTTGACCCTATTTCCAGGGGTATATGCCTTGCAAGGTTTGGTTTAGGTTTGACTCACCTTTGGTCGATTTCAAGAGAGTGGTTTGTGCAGGTTGCAGCAGACGAGAAGGGGAAGAAGAACGGCTTCTTGTGGTCGTTCCACAGCTCCTCAGCCACCAAGAGCTCCTCCACACGACCCTAGAAAGTTCTAAATTCGTTCCTTGGGTTTGTGTGAAGAGTATTTAAATAACCATGGTGTTTAGGAGTCCTATTATAACTAGGAAAGGAGGGTTTCGGGATTGGCATGTTTGGTTTCCTATTTTTGATGATTTCCTCCTCCCTTTGAGTGTGTGAGGCATTAGGAAACCTCCCCTCATAGTTAGGCATGAATTTGGGTTGCCATGAATGCATGATTGCATCCCAATTCAACTCAAATTGCCTCTTTCTAATTTCAGCCTATTTAGAGTTACGAATTTCTATGCATTTTCTTGCTTCATTTGATTTTTGGGTCATATGTGGTCCATTGGCCCAATTAAGATATTGGGTCATTAATATATAATGTTGGAAATCTCTCCAACACTTTTATTAAATTTTTGATTGCGTCGTATTTCCGTGTTAACGGTTTTCCGACTTGTTTCCTTATTTAGATAATCGGTCGCAATAACTCTTAAACCTAGCCCAAATGATTTTTATTGAACCAAATTTCTTGATGGGTCATTAGAGGATATTATTTGAAGTCCATATATGATTTTTATTTAATTTTCTGACTCATCCACGTACGTGTGATAATGATTTTACAACTTATTCATGAATTACGATAATAAGTCGCGAAACACTTTAGACTTGGATGATCTGATTTTTCTTGGCACAAATTTCTTTGTGAAACATTTAGTAATAATATTTAGGGTTGATTTATAATTTTTACGGAATTTTCTTACGTGTTTTAGCACATACGATAATGATACGTATGTTAAAATACTATGATATTATGGAAATTATTTATTTCTATTTATTTTTATTTTTATGTAATTAAAATTTCCGGGGTGCTACACCCTCCCCCACTTAAGAGAATTTGCTCCCCAAATTCATAAGTCATTAGTTGGCTTTTGGATGGTTATGATCCTTGAGGTCGTTTCGGATTTAATTCTTCCAACTTGTTTCAGCATCATGGATGCTAGTCCAACATCTACACCTATGGCCACCGTATTATTGATTTGGTTTCTTCCACTCCTGTTTTCCTTTCACAGTTGTTATAACTCCATCTTAATCCACAAGATGAACTAGGGTATAACCACTAGATTAGTCCTTTCTACACCCACTGATGGTGTCGACACTGAGCATCAATCCCTGAAGTAAAACCCTCTTGCTAGACTAGGACAGTGTGTCGACACTGCTAGTGAGTGTGTCGACACTAGAGCCTGTTTCCAGAACTTCCTTTTGTGGAATTGGGACAGTGTGTCGACACACCCAATGACTGTGTCGACACACTCCGACAACTTTTTCATCTTAAGTCCCACCTGGACACGTGGCATTCTAGGGATCACTTGGATCGGCCTTGGATCATGTGCCACGCACCCCAAGGGTACTTTTGTGACGGATCGGGGTATTTATGCCCAATAAGGCTCCATATCCAGATTCGCCTCCCGCGAATGGACCGAAGTCTCGCAAGGGATATCTCACACACGTGTCCAGTAAGAGTATAAAAGACAAACCACAAGAATATAAGACACAAGAATGTACATGTGCTCATATCTGTTCACAAATTTGTATAATTGTCCCATTACATTAATACATGTCCAATTAAAATAGTACAACTACCTGGGGCATACCCCGAGGGAGCACAAGCTCACACAACACTAACTACTAAACAACTACTGGTGGTACAAGTCTGACACGACGCCGCTGCAAGCCAAACACACGGCAAGCCCTGAAAAGAACTGTAGGGGAGTGAGCCTCAACAAGTCACTGGCTCAGTAGGGGCTACCCAAAACAACACCGTAACCACAAACACCTCAACCCCAATGGGTCTCACTGGCAACATCAATAGCCAAACCATTTCATGCTCACATCATGAAAATAAATAACAATTAAACATACTCATGATAATAAACACATAGTCCTCAGAAGGAAAGTAGGACTACAGGACTAACATAATATTATTAGTCAGCCCAACTACTAAAGTGCCTAAACCACAGTCTCACTGGCACACTGCTACAACAACTAGTTGCCTAAGCTATAAGCCACACAGGCAAGTCACTGCCCAGGCTACAAGCTTCACAGGCAAATCTCGAACACTTAAGTAACAGGACTGCTAACAAAGAGCTGGTCCTTTATACTCCAAATCACACTACGTCGAGAGCCACACATAAATGGTAGGACTGGCTACAGCTAGCTAGTCCATCACACACTAAATCCATAATCGGAACCATGCCCAAGAAGGGTAAAACTCAACAAGTGGAAGGTCTCACACGGCCTCCACGGAGCATAGCTCTACTAAACCACAATATGCCTAAGCCACAAGTCTCATCGGCAAAATACCCACAAAGGTAACATAATTAATAATCACAAACCAATCCACAATAAAATATAAACAAAGATCTACTTAAAACAATTAGGATACAACAAGTGGCAGGTCAAACCACAAGACCTCCACAACACACAAGTACCCGGAAAGGTTGGTACACAATGTACCACCACAAAACTACAAAGTAACCCACGAAGGAAATAGGTACCTGCTACTCTGAGGTACCACAACACAAACACCCGAACAAGGGTATAAGTAGGTGATAAACACCACACTGAACCATAATTATATTGTGCCTTCACTTAGACACAACATTACAAGTAAAACCTCAACCAACAAGTCACACAAACCACAACTCAGTCACAATTGTGCCAACACCAGGGCACACCTCGAACTGGTCAAACCTCGACCACGAGTTACAAACTCACAAACCACAGCCAGAATAGGCAAAAGCACGAGTCAGAAAGAACGACGCCACCACACGGGAACGGACTACTAGCTGATCAGACCAGTATCCAACCCGGACAACACAACACAAGAACAACCTCTCAGCCTCGCAGTCACGGACGAAAGGTCAAACTGCCGCTCCACAAGGAAGAAGTCAAACAACTGTGGAGACCAAGCAACACCACACCTGCAGACACACAGCTGCAGGCCCATGCCTGGCACCTCTAGAGTCTCTGGCCGGAGCACCCTAAAGTGAGGCACTGGAAAACAGGACTAGCTGGGGACCAGTGACGTCTACTGGTGTCCGTACCCCCAACTACGAGCGCGCTACAAGCGACACAAGAACAAACTCTGGGAAGTCGCTGCCCCACTGCCGTCTTTCCCTCAGCCGGACGTACAACTCAAACTCAGGAGTGAGGGTGTCCAGGAAGACGACACAAACCTCAACGGTACAACACAAGTACCGGGACAAAACGCCGAGCACAACAAACACACGTGCCTGGCTCACAAAGAACCTGGGGTACCCGACTAGAGAGGCATTCCGGAATAGGCACCGGACCACCACACTCGGCTAGCACAAACCACGATACTTACACATATAGCCTTTACTTATAATTTACGATATACAAGTGTTAGGATTAGCTTAACATTGGTCACCATATGACCCCAAAGCTATCCCACACCAACACATACCTGAACCACAAACTTGCCTATCATTGGTCATGAGGTGACCTTCGTGGCAACACACACCACTTAATACATAAATCAATATAATATTATTCGAAAGACAACAACGAACCAGGGCTAGGTCGGTATGGACCTTCACTGCCCAAACACCACAAAGTCATGGCTAGGCTTACACAGGAACCTCACTGCCCAGTTACTACAACAAATCATAAGAATTATATTACAACAAAATGTGTAGTATATACACACTCAAACCACGTAAACAACACGTGTATACTACAACCTGGTTGGTGTACCACACGTCTACCACGTGAACCACATGTCCAACACATGGACAACGCACTCCAAGAGTGCCACGGGTGCCAACGCACCACACATATTACGTAAAGAAATTATGTAAATCACACATCATTCACGTAAAACATGCCCATTACATGAGCAGTATGCTCCAAGAGCATAACAAGTGCACTGGCTCACACCGGTCATCTCCATGCACACACAAACACGTAATATTCATAATCAGAAAAGCTACGTAAACCACACTGCATGAATACATGCACAAGTTGGCGGCAACATCGACTGCCGCTTATAGGAAGTAGACGGCAATGGATCTGGCCGTCTATATCCCGGCTGATGAACCTGGCGACCAACGATGTTGACGCCAAGATCTTCAGCTTCTACTCCTGCAGAAACCCTAACCGATCCCACATGCATTCCTGATCCCGAAACCATTAAGAAAATAGGAGGAAACAGTTCCTCTAACTCCCATGCATTATAATTAAACTAAAACAGCATGCTTTACTACATAAAATCATCAAACCACCCATTATCCCCGCATGGGTGCCATGACCCGAAATCACCATTTTCATGCAGATTCATGTTATCTAATTACATTAACACGACCTACAGGAACTACAAGGGTCATTCCCTACCTCAGAACACGCTCAAACCCTCCGAATTCTTCAGGTTCACACCGAACCCTCCGCGAGCTCCCATGGGAATTGCACCACGCCACGGTGTTTCCTCGTCCGATTCGACAACGCCACACGCTCCACGATCCTCCAACCACCCTTCAGTACCTGCTGGAAGCTTTAGAAACACGGGGACGTGAAGCTAGGGCAAGGGGAAGAGAGAGACAGGTGGGAAACCTGCTCTCGGGTGACCCTATAACCTGCAGAATTCTCAGGTTGGCGTCAGCCCCTCTGCCGCCAAAGACAACCGCCACTCTAAACGTCCACATCTAATGCCGCCAAGATCATGCAGTCAACGGCCACTTACCTGGATGCCAACAAGTCAACGACCACCCCTGGCCGCCAACTCCTACTCAACTGCAGCAGGTCCTATTTCATTTCGGGACCTAACCTGCACCACACCTACACACACCACGCGTCTACACCACACTGGCCTTACAACAGCCATCACAACCACAACACACACGATCCAAAAAGGATCTGAAAATAAGCGACATTACAACTTTTGACCATGTTAGGGCTATAAATACCCCTCTTATTGGCCATCCAAGAGAAGAACACCTTAGAGCCTTCCAAAAAAGTCTTTTCGGCGGCAAGAAGAGGTCTCTCCCTATTATTGCTCTCCCTGTGCTGCTGTAAGCCAATCTCCATCCTTGCAAGCACAAGAAGTGAAGATTGATCCATGAAGATGATGTGAGATCACTTCCAAGGGAGCAGATCAAGTAGAAGTAGCCAATTGAGAAGAGTTCAAGGAAGATCCAGAGGCACCAGTTGCAGAGCATCGCCCAACGACTTCAAGCAATCAAGGACCTTCTCAAGTCAGCCTTCTACAAGGGAGTTCTTCTGAAGAACAAGAATTACATACTATTCCTCAATTTTCCATTTATTCTTCTGAGTCATTCTTGAGATTGTGCATAGAATTGTTGCACCAGTCTCTTTGAATGAACTCTTTATAAATCAGATCATTGCTAGAGGATCTAGATCTTGTTGTTTTTTATCTAGCCGGTTGTTTGTGAGCCTTTGTGCTCAGTTGTGTTGAGTGGTACACTCAGTGTGTGGTTGAGCCTGTGTGCTCAGGTCTCTAGAGTGGTTGTGCTCTAGAGGTTGTGTGTGAGTTGTTGAACTCAATGTGTTGGAGTTGTCAAGCTCCAGTGTGTGGTGTACTCAAGTTGAGTAGTGGAGCCTCAATGTGTGAGGGGTGTATGTAGGAATCACTAGTGTGATTTCCGAACCACCTAAAAATCTTCTGTGCAGTGGTTTGATCTGTGATTTGATTTCACTTTGCGCTAGATGTATGCATAGGATTTTCGCTTACACTACTGATTGATTTGATCACACACTCTAATTACTCAAATCACACAATCACACATCAGATCTGTGAATTGTATTTCTAATTTGTCTCTGATTTAAAGCATCTTTTAAAATTGGCTAAGCTTCTGCAGTATTTGGACTAGATCTATTCAACCCCCCCTCTAGACCTGGTCCATCCTATTTTCGATCCTACAATTGGTATCAGAGCGGGTTCATATCTGATCTGAGTGTTTCTGTTTGTTCTGTGTGTTTCACTTGCTTGTTTGTTAAGTGTTTCTTTCACTATACTTTAGTTTGATCAATGGATTCTCGAGGTTTTATTGCTGAAGGCCATTCCATCAATAGGCCACCCTTCTTCAATGGGACTGACTATTCCTATTGGAAGAATCGCATGCAAGTCTTCCTTAGAGCCCAGAACTATGAGATTTGGAGGGTAGTTGAGGTAGGTCCTTATGAGAACCAGGGAGAAGAGGAAACCTGGACAAGGGAACAAATTAGGAGGGCCACCCTAAACTACAGTGCCATGAACATGGTTCAATGTGCAGTTCACCCAAAAGAGTACTCAAGAATCTCCATGTGCAAATCTGCTAAGGAGATGTGGGATAAGCTTGAGTTACTTTATGAGGGAACATCCCAAGTTAAAGAAACCAAAGCAAATATTCTTGTTTCTGAATATGAATTATTCATGATGAAATCTGATGAATCAATTTCTGAAATGTTTGCTAGGTTCATGGTTATTGTAAATGGACTGAAGGATCTAGGTAAGGACTACACTGATGCTGATTTGGTAAGAAAAATCTTACGCTCTCTCTCATTTATTTGGCACACTAAGGCCACAGTTATTGAAGATTCTAAAGATTTATCCAAAATCTCTTTGGATGAACTCATAGGATCCTTAATGACTTATGAAATAAACTTGAAAAGAAATGAAGAGCACATAATCAAGACCAAACCAGTGGCACTTAAAGCTTCATCAAGTAACAAGGATAAAAATCAAGAGAAAACAAGTTCTGATGAGTCTGAGTCCAATGAGGATGAGCTTGCCCTCATGACTAGACAATTCAGAAAATTTCTAAAATCTAAAAAAGGAAAATTCACTGGGAAAAAGAAATTCTCATCTGGGAAAAGAAATACTTCCTTTTCAAATGCCAATTCAAATAGAAATAAAAAAATTGATGAAGTTGTTATTTGTTACAGGTGTAACAAACCAAGACACATGAAAGGAGAATGTCCTGAGAACAAGAAGAAAAAATACAAGAAGATCAACAAATTCAAGAAGCCTAAAGCAATGGTTGCCACTTGGTCAGATGAAGATCCAAGTGAAAATGAAGAAGAGAAGTCCTCAAGCTCTGAAAGTGAGGAAATCTACTTTATGGCAAACAGTTTTGATGGAAAGGTAGGTACATCCTTTGAAGATTATACAATTGATGATTAGCAAGATGCTTATGCTGAACTAGTTGAGAACTATTCTGAAACAAGAAAAGAAAACAAGTATCTAAATAAGAAAATAGAAAACATCTTGCAAAACCAATCCACAAACAAAAGAATTTCTGAATTGGAAAATGAAGTAGCTGAGCTCAATGCAGAAAAGGAAAGTCTTCTAAATCAAATTGATGAGCTCAAGCTTACATCTCAAAAAGCCAACAATGACTTTAAAAAACTGTCTGAAAAACTGGAGTTGCAACAAAAAGAAAAACAACAAAGTGTTGATGAAATCAAAACTTTAGAAATCCAACTGAAAGAAAAAGAACAAGTCATTGAAACCTTCACCAAAGGAAAAGACAATTTGGATGCCTTGTTAGGTGCAAGAATAAAATCTGTATCACATGGACTAGGATGTACCAAACAAAAATCTAAGAAAGACAAATCTGGTGAAATGAGGGAAAAAGCACCCTTAATAAATTTTGTCAAAAGTCCTAGCCCTGAAAACAATAAAAACAAGCAAGTGTCAAGCAACACAACAAAAATCTTGAAAAACCAGAACAAAAAGGAACCAAACAGGTCGACACCAGTCAACAAAAAGATGAAATCTATGACTGTTGAGTCGACACCAGTCAAAGACAGGTCGACTTGCTCAACCTCAAAAACCACCAACCAGTCAACCAAAAAATCAAATAAAAACTTGAAAAATAAGAAAAACACAAAAGAAAACATTCATGATAAACCTTGGACTTCCAAGACAACACATCAAGCTGATTGGATTAATTATTGGAACCAATGTATCACAATCCTTTTTGGTACCACTCTCAATTCTTTTATCCAAACTTTCTAATGTACAACAAAATCTTTGGTTTGGACCTCCACAAATGAACAATCATGTCCAAATGCATAACTCCCATCCTAATGAGAAAAAAAACACTGGTGTTTTTATTCCAAAAGGAAAGGATAAATTGAAAAATGCAAAAAATACCACTGAAACAAAACAAAAGCAAAAAACAAATCAGATTTGGATTAGAAAAGATTTGTTGTCAATGTTCAAACAATCTGATGGTCCCAACAATGTTTGAGTATCAAAATCTTCTCTTCACTGATTGATTTTGCAGGAAGGTCGTGCACCCAACTCAAATGTGTGGTTTCTTGATAGTGGGTGTTCACGACACATGACAGGAGATAAAGTAAAAGTTTCATTCCTGGTCGGAAAGGAGGGAGGTTCTGTGACATTTGGAGGTAAAAATAAAGGAAAAATTATTGGATATGGAAAGGTTGGTCAATCTTCCTCAAACTCAATTGAAAATGTTTTATTAGTTGATGGTCTGAATTATAATTTGCTGAGCATTAGCCAACTATGTGACAAAGGTCACAAAGTTGTGTTTGAATCAGATTTTTGCAGAATAATTGACTCTTCAACTGATGAAATAAAATTCTTTGGAAAAAGAGAAAACAATGTTTACATGATCAACCTTGATAAAAACTTTTTGAAAACATTTGTCTTGTTGCAAATAAAAATGAAATTGCATAGACTTGGCACAAAAGACTTGGTCATGCAAGTTTCAGAACAATAAATAAACTGTTTAGGCTAAACTTGGTCAAAGGTCTTCCTGAATCTTTTTCAAATGTAGAGAATCAACTTTGTGGGATTTGTGCCCAAGGAAAACAAACCAGAAAATCTTTTAAAACCTTCAATGATGTACTCACATCTAAACTACTAGAATTGCTTCATATGGACCTCTTTGGCCCAACAAGAATTCTAAGTCTTAGTGGCAAAAGATATGGTTTTGTCATTATTGATGATTTTACTAGATTTACATGGGTTATCTTTTTATCCCACAAAAGTGATGCTTGCCTTGAATTCAGGAATTTCTGTACCACTGCCTTAACTAGTTTTCCTCATAAAATCAAAAATATTTTGACTGATCATGGGGGTGAATTTGAAAACAAATCTTTTTCTGATTTATGTGCTGAACTTCACATATTTCACAAGTTTTCTTCACCAAGAACTCCAGAACAAAATGGGGTTGTGGAAAGAAAGAATAGAACACTTGTGGAAATGGCAAGATCCATGCTCTTGGAAAGCAAATTGCCCAAATCCTTTTGGGCTGAAGCTGTAAATACAACAAATCATATTCTCAATAGAGCATTGGTCAGACCAAAAATTAGAAAAACCCCTTATGAATTGTTGAAAAACAAAAAGCCAACCTTGTCATATTTCAAAGTCTTTGGGTGTAAATGTTTTGTGCATAACAACAATAAAGAAAACCTTGATAAATTTGATGCTAAAAGTCATGAAGCCATTTTTCTTGGCTACTCTGAAATTTCAAGAGCTTTTAGAGTCTACTCTCTTAAAAACAAAACTGTTGAAGAATCTCCACATGTAGTTTTTGATGAAAATTCCTTTTCAACTCACTATTCTAAATCTTGCAGGGACTGTCCAGATAATGAAGAGGATGACTTCATTGTTGATTCTTCACCAACTTTTGAGGAGAATGAAGACTTTGGTGAAAATTTGAACAATCACTCACCTACTTCAAGTGGATCAGGTAATGTTGTTCCAAATTTAAATGCACCTCAACAGGTAAATCCTGAACACAGATTTTTGAGAGATCACCCAATAGAAAATGTTGTTGGTAATGTGCATGATAGGGTTAGAACAAGATCATCATTCTTGAATGCCATTCATGAAGACCCACTAGCACTAATTTCCCAAACTGAACCCAAATCAATTGATGAAGCTCTAATGAGTTCAAACTGGATAAATGCAATGCATGATGAACTTCATCAATTTGAAAGAAATAAAGTGTGGGAATTAGTACCTAGACCTAGTGACCAATCAGTCATTGGCACTAAATGGGTATTTAGAAATAAATTGAATGAAAATGGTCAAGTAATAAGGAATAAAGCTAGACTAGTTGCCAAGGGGTACAATCAAGAATTTGGAATTAATTTTGAAGAGTCATATGCCCCTGTAGCTAGACTAGAAGTTGTAAGAATATTTCTTGCTTTTGCATCCTCATTGAAGTTTAAAGTTTACCAAATGGATGTCAAAAGTGCATTTTTGAATGGATACATCAAAGAAAATATTTTTGTTGAACAACCTCCAGGCTTTGAAAATGAAAAACATCCTGATCATGTTTTTAAGCTTCATAAAGCTCTTTATGGTCTTAAGCAAGCTCCAAGAGCTTGGTATGACCGTTTGAGCTCTTTTCTGCTTGAAAACGGTTACTCCAGAGGTAATGTTGATCAAACTTTGTTCACAAAAACTATAAATAAAAAAATAATTGCAGTCTAAATTTATGTTGATGACATAATTTTTGGATCCACAAATAAAAGCCTGTGCACTGAATGTGCAAATCAAATGAAAACTGAATTTGAAATGAGCTTGATGGGAGACTTACAATTTTTCTTGGGATTGCAGGTTAACCAAACCAGTGAGGGAATCTTCATAAGCCAAACCAAGTATGTCAAGGAACTTCTGAAAAGGTTTGACTTCCAGAACCTCAAGCACTCAAGCACACCCATTGCAATTAATGTGAAACTAGAAGAAGATTCAATTGGTAAGTCAGTAGACCCAAAGACATACAGAGGTATGATTGGTTCTCTACTCTATTTCACCACTTCTAGACCTGATATACAATTCAGTGTATGCTTGTGTGCTAGATTTCAAGCAAATCCTAAAGAAAGTCACATGTTAGCTGTTAAAAGAATCTTTAAATATCTTGTTGGAACATGTGATCTTGGTATTTGGTATCCTGTTGATTGTCAATTAGATTTGATTACCAATTGTGATGCTGATTCTGCTGGGTGTAAACTTGATAGAAAAAGCACAAGTGGCTTGTGTTTGTACTTAGGTGGATGCCTAATCTCTTGGGCTTCTAAAAAGCAACACTCAGTTGCTCTATCAACTGCAGAGGCTGAGTATGTTGCAGCTGGTCGATGTGGCACTCAAATTCTTTGGGTGAAACATCAGCTTATTGATTATAACCAAGAGTTAGGTTGTGTTTCCATTCTTTGTGATAATACAAGTGCCATAAATCTGTCTGAAAACCTAATTCAGCATTCTAGAACAAAACACATTGAAATTAGGCATCATTTCCTGAGAGATGAGGTAGCAAAGAAATCTTTTGAACTCCTCTTTATTGAAACTGAAAAACAAATTGCTGACATCTTCACTAAACCTCTTCCTGACAGCAGATTTTCATCCTTGAGGAGAGAGCTTGGTGTATGCAAATGTCCATCTTCTTGATATCTCTCATTGGGTTGAGTGTTTAGGCATGTTCTGAGGGGGAGTCACTGTTCCATCATTCTTCTTTGCTTCCTTGATTCATGTTGTTCACATCTCTCACAAATCAACTTCCATTTCTTTTTGTCAATAAATTCTTCAACTCACATTGTGTTGAAATTCTTAGTATATCAAATGGTGATTTGAAGAAGAACAAGTTCTGCTTGTCTGGACACTTTCACTATGCGAGAGTATGTGTCTCCGCCAAGTATCAAGAATTAAATATGCAATTGTTGAGGGGGAGTTTTTGTTCTTCAAAAAGAAACATTTCAATTTTCCCAATTCTTGCATATCTTTATCTTTATGAAAAAATTTTGGAATCATCATTTCAGGGGGAGCTAATGAATTCACTACTCATTCTTTTACAAAATTCAAGATTCCTCTTGAGTTATATCAACTTCCACTCATGATGTGCTCATTAAGTTTGTCTAGAACCTTAAAATGACTTTTTGATTGATCTACAACATTTTTACAATTAACTCTTAACTATACTCTTCAACACTACAGAAATTTAAATTTCTTTCAACGACTGAAGGATAATGTGTGCTTTGAATTTAAAAACCTCTTTTGCAACTGATGTGAGATATAAATGATCTCAATTTTATAAAATTCCCCTTACATTTATTACTCAACAGAGCAATGGCACAAATGCTGAGAAACTACAAACCTTCACAATGAATGAAGTGCCATGTATGTCATGAGGTATTTATTGCTATCTCTGTTCAAAGGGGTTCAACAAATCAAAAATAAAAACAAAAGATGCTCTATACATTTTGATGATGACTGAGTAGCTGGAAATATTGGCGTCTGATAAACATATATTTTCATGTCAAAAGGTTGTCATTTGCCCCTTGAAACTGAATAATGAGCAAATCTTTAGTAACCAGGGACTATGGTGTGTAAAAAGTATTAGTTCTTGAGTGAACAAGATTTACTACATTTGATAGTTTGATTAAAAAAAAAATGTGTGTCCAAGGAGAATTGCTTAAAATAAACATTTTTGTTTTCCATCAGTTTGCTTAAAGTTGCTTAACTTCATCACAATTGATTTCAATCTAAAAGACATTTTTATTTCTTTGGATTTGGAGAATATGATAGTTTGTCATTGGCTGTTGGATGTCCTATATCACTCAAACTATTATTTTAATGGCTCAAGTCACTTAATGAATATATCTTGTAGGTTGTTGTGTAAAACTTGAAGTATTGTTGGATTTTTGTAAAAATATGACAAATGAATTCTTTGGCCTCTTAAAAATCCTTGTCCAGTTGATTCCATCCATATTTCATCATTTTAAAGGTTTCCCATAATTTACAAATTTTCCTCATGCTCTTATCTTCAATATTTCTTCAGGCCAGGTTGACACAGTCTTCCTTATGTGTCGACACATTCTAAGCCCAAGTCGACATAGTTCCACTCCTATGTCGACACAGTGGCGGTTCCAGGCGGGTCTTTCTCATGGGCGCCGGTTTAGAGATACTTGTACCCGCGGGTTATCTTACCCAAAACCCCTTTTCTTCCCCAGGTCGACCCACAGCCGCCATTTGCTCTTGCAAACGGCAGAAAATTCTTCCTTGCTTCCCTCTTCCCGCCATCTCTGTCTCCATCCTCCTCTCATCATCTCCACCATCTCTGTCTCCATCTCTTGCTTCCATATCTTGCCTGGATGATGCCTCCTAAGCACACCCCTCGTCGAGGCGCCCGGGCTAGGGCAACTGCCAGGGCGGCTGCTGTTGAAGCGCCTCCCACTGAGCGAAGAAGCAAACGCTGCCAGGGTGCTTCTTCTCCATCTCCTACTCCATCCAAACGAGGTAGGATGCCCTCCTCCAGCCGTCGATAATCTCAGAGGCAGTCTAGCCATCCTCGGAGGAAGATCTTGTCCACTTCTCCAGAACCCTCTGAAGAATCCTCCTCCTCCTCCTCTGGATCCTCTCAGCCCTCTGAGGCTACCCCTTCCAAATTGGCTAGTGAAGGGAAGTCCATCCTCAAGCCTAGGGCTGTTGACCTAGTGGATGCTGACCTAGCCACTGCCTTCCCGGAAGTGTTTCAGTTCTTCAATTTTCAATCATGGTTGCCCTTTATATCTGAGTTTAGAACTATCTATCCAAGACTAGTTCAAGAGTTCTATCTGAACTTAGAGTGCACACCTGAAGGCTACCAGTCAGAAGTCAAGGGTGTTTTGATTAAGTTGTCTACTGCAGTGGCTGCAACCTTGTTTAAAGTTCCTGATGAAGGTGCTGACTATCATGATTTTGAGTTTGACTTGCATGAAGCCTACTCACTGCTTACTAGACTCCCTACTGATGAGTCAGATTCCAAACAAACTTATGTCACCCGGTTTAACACCAACACCTTCCCACCTGCTTTGAGATTGATACATCACATTCTCACCACTATAATCACTCCTCAAGGTGGTGGAAGGGATAGGTTAACTGACATTCAGAGGTTCATCATATACTGCATGAAGAAAGAGATAAAGATCAATTTGCATGTTATCATGTATCAGATTATGTCAGAAACCACAAGTAAGGATCTACACAGATCTCTACCTTACGCTGCTCATCTTACATCAGTTTTTGAACACTTTGGAGTGTCTTTTGAAAATGAGCAAGCCCAATCCATCCCAAAGTCCAACATTTATTGTTTAAAGCATCTGCAAAAGTTTATGGGTTTCAGAATTGAAGGGGATCAAGTAAAAAGAGGTCCTATAGTTGAGGCTCAAGTTGCCCCTGAGGAAGTGGACCCTCCTCCTGTTGAAGAGGTTCAGAATGATCAAGAAGAACAACCTCCTAATGAGATTGGAGCACCCATCCCTCAGGATGTCCCTCACACATCTCCATTTCATGCCCCTTCACCATGTTGGGATCGGATAGGTGGATGGATCAGATCTAGAAAGGGGGTTGAATAGATCTAACACCAATTAACGCGGAAGCTTAAGCAATTAAAAATTACTTCGAAACATAGATCAATTCACCCAAACAATTTACTGATCTGAAGTGTGATTAGAGTGTGTGAGCAAATTAATTAAAAGTGTGAACGAAATCCCTATGCATGCATCTAGCAAGATACAAAGGCAAACCACAATTCAAACCAATGCACAGAAGATTTTTAGGTGGTTCGGAAATCACCTCCAGTGACTCCTACGTCCACCCCTCGCACAGTGAGGCCACACTACTCAAAACCTTGAGTACAACTCACACCGGAGCACGACGACTCAAGAACCACCTGGAGCACGACGACTCCAAACTGAGCACGACGGCTCAAACCACACAGTGAGTGCGACGACTCACAAACCAGAGCTCGATGGCTCACAGTACAAAAGCTAGATCAAACACAAAAGAGATCAGATCCTCTAGCAATGATCTGATTCAAAACAGATTCGTACACAGAAATTTGTGCAGAACTTCATGCACAAATCTCACAGACGAAATAAGGAAGAACAAACTCTGAGATGAGGGAAATGGATGTAGAAAGAGTGTTCTTCGATGAAGAGGCCTTGCAGAGACTTCAATTGAGGAGGCTTGATGGAAATCGATGGAGATTCTCCTCAATTGGCGATGCTCTGCTTTGATGGCATCTGAAATGCCAGAAATCCTTCTTCTCCTGAGCTTCTTCAGTTGGATCTGCTCCCTTGCCTTGCACAGCAACCTTCTCTCCAGGGATTCCCCTTGATTCCCTTGTCCTTCCTCTTGAAAGGATGGCTTGCAGCTTCTGGAGATGGAGACAGATCTGGAAAACCCCCTTTGGCCGCTAAAAATCTTCTTCTGGAAGTGTATGGGCTCTCTTGCCTTTAGGGTACAAGGAACATGGGTATTTATAGCCCCATATGTCCATAAAGTGCCTTGGGGTGCATGGGCACGGAAACCTAGGTCAAATCCCCTAAATCCCAAGCAGCCACGTGTACAGAGAAATTCACGATTTTGACCTTCAACCGGAGTGTGTCGACCTGCCCTGATCTAGTGTCGACCTGCTGTCCCATTTCTGCAAAACTGGGTCTAGTGTCGACACTGCCTGGGACTAATGTCAACACTGCCTGGGACTAGTGTCGACACTGCCTGGGACTAGTGTCGACCTGACTTGATCTAGTGTCGACCTACTGTCCCAGTCAGGCAAACTGATCTGCTGGAAACTGGGTCTAGTGTCGACCTTACTTGATCTAGTGTCGACACTACCAAGACAAAAATGTGTGAACCTGAAAATTTAACACATAAACCATTAGTACACGATATTATCATTAAAATATGAGATATTAAACATCAAAAATATGTTGTTTAAGCATTATTGTG
Organism: Colocasia esculenta; assembly: GCA_014218235.1. Taxonomy (NCBI): domain Eukaryota; kingdom Viridiplantae; phylum Streptophyta; class Magnoliopsida; order Alismatales; family Araceae; genus Colocasia; species Colocasia esculenta. The sequence continues at coordinate 18,178,152 of CM024759.1, forward strand.
ATATGTATAAAATGTATAACATGTTCAATATATCATCATCAAAATCACAACATGTCATCATCAAAATCACAATATGTCATTATTAAAATCACAACATGTCATCATTAAAATCATAATATCTCATCATTAAAATCACAATATGTCATCATCAATATCACAGTATGTCATCATTAAGATCACAGTATGTCATCATCAAAATCAATGTATGAGTGATGTTCATTGGATATCATTAAAATACAACCTTAGGAAGTTCCAAAACACACTCAACCCAACAATCTCCCCCTTTTTGATGATGACAAAACATATCTCCCTTGACTGCAATAACTCCCCTTGACCATATGCATCCTTTGAACTTTCTCCCCATAAAGAACATTCTCCCCTTAGAAACTTTTACTTTCTCCCCCTTTCAAGGAACTTTCTCCCCCTTTTTGACAGCATCAAAAAGATAGACAAGAGAGAGACACAATGATGGTTGGAGACCAAAAGATAAAAAGTGGGAAATGAAGGTTCAGAAATGATCAAAATAAGTGAGGTAAAGTGATATTGTCAAATGAGAGAAAAGATAATGTTTTTGTTATTGTGCAACAAAGTTTAATCACAAAGACACACTCAACACAAGGAATAGCAAATTATAATGAGCTGAATGTAGTTAAAATAATGATACAAATGTGAAGAAAAGTGACCTATATGAATGAGAAGAAATATTTAACAAGGATGTTAGGAGCTTTAAGTTTAACGCAATGTAAAATAATAGATCTAAACTCAGTAGACATGAACTTAATTAAGGTCTTAAGCTTTTCTATCCTGTCTTTTTGATTTTCTTTCAATTTTAACTGGGAAAGAATACAAGAATAAATTAGTTAAATCTCACTTTTCAGTGCAAGAGATCACATTGATCAGATGCAAGACCTCCTGATTACTCAGTGGTTTAACTTTCATTATCTTATACAGAGTTGAAAATTTTGATTTCCACTTTTTGACGCGAAACAAATCACTTGTTAGGTGAAATGGCCCGGTTACTCAGTGGTTCAAGCATTTGCATTGCTCTGTTTATATCTTTCCAGATTGATCATTTTTCTTTTGATATTTTGCAGGAATATGTTTGCTTTGACCAGAGAAGTCAAGACTATGAATTTAGAAAGATTATTCTTAACATGTGGTAAAAATAAGGCTTAAACATACACATGTGAAATATTAAAGCCACTCATGTGCCTATAATAGTGTTTTACAAATAATTTTAAAAACATTCAGTATTATGATTGCTTAACCTTGAAATGATACTGAATCTTTGAAATTAAACTAAATGCACAATGAGTTTAGTTTCAATGTCTTAATTCTCTCATAAGAAAATAGCACAAGGACTCAAAAATTCTAATGATTTTGGGGTTCAAGATAGACAACAATTGTCAAATTAGTGAAGAATAGACAATAACTCCCCCTCAACAAATATTCCCCCTCAACAATTGCATAAAGGAATCTTGATACTTGGCGTAGACATATACTCACGCATAGTGAAAGTGTCCAGACAAGCTTAACTTGCCTTTCTTCAAATCACTATTTGATATACCAATAATACCAATGCAATGTGAGAGTGAGGAATTTGTGAGCAAGAATATTTGTTAACAAACTGAATGGGAGTTGATGATGAATCAGATATGACAGAATATTTTTCCAGCAATTTTTTCCAGCATTTCACTCAAAGATTCTTTCGAATTCACTCCCCCATAAGATATGCATGATATGAAATGATCATTTAAGCAATTCAGATATGTTCATTTCAAGCAATTTGCACAGAAAGAGTATGAACATGATCAAACATATTTCAACAGGCAATTTATTGAAGGAGAAGAATTTTGCAAAGACTCAAAATAAAGTTTTTGAGATTTTCATTTTGCTTGATGACCTTTATGCAGAAAAGACTATTGATACTTGGCGGAGAATTTTTCTCACGCATGATGATAGTTTCCAGACAAGCCTAACTTGTCCTTTCACATTTCACCATTTGATATACCACATAGTTACTGCAAAAATGATCATTTACACTTTATTTTTAGCATGAAATTCATTACATTTATTGAAAACATTTTTTCACTTTTTCAAATTTACTCCCCCTTAATTTGTGCATGGAATAAAAAGGCTAGCAAACAATTCACACATGATTATAAGCACAATTAGCTTTAAGCATAACATGACTTTTGGTACTTGGCAGAGTATTTTACTCACGCATAATGATAGCTTCCAAACAAGCATAACTTGTTCTTCCACATGCCATTATTTGATATACCAAAAAGTCAAATCAGTTGACATGCACACAGAATCATGGTCATAGTTAAGCAGGCATGATAACATAAACATGATTCCAATTGTTATGACATAAAGTTCATTGTTGGGAGTAACATTGAAACACATTTCTCATTGTTCAGATAAAAATTAAACATTCATTTCAATTCAAGCAATTCAAGTTTGAAATGATAAAGAAATTTTACCTGAACAGTCTTCATTTCTTTTTCAAAGATTTTACCTGTGTTCTCCAATCATTTCTAGCATTGCACAGCCAATATCTTGAATCCATTTACAATGTATGGCTGCAAGACTCCTCAGCTTGCTGATCAAGCTGGTTTTAGAACCCACACTTGCTTGGGTCCTGCAATGAAATCAATGTTAGATTGCAACAAAGATTTCTGAATCCAAAATGCTTTCATTTTTTGTATAGATGCATTTCTTTCATTGATAGAACTATGAGCAGAATTAGTTCCAGGTTTTCTTTTTTGCCTTGCTCAATGCATCTATGTTTTCATGATGTTTTTTTTTTTTTTTTTTGGATTTTTAATTAGAGTTAATGACTCTTACACAAGGAAGATCATTGGTACTTGACGGAGGTTATTCCTCACACATAATGATAGTTTCCAGACAAGCATGACTTGTCCTTCCACAGTTCACCATTTAATATACTAATTGATCTTTGTATAAGAGTTTCAATTGACTTCAGTTTTTATTTAGCAGGGAATCTTTCAGAAGAATTTACCTGGTGAGCTTTTCATTTTCTTTCATTCTCTTCACTTACTTTCCTTGTAGCCTTAGTCATTAAGCATTCATCTTTAGCCTTCATCTTGAAATTGACTACAAGGATCCCTGCATCCAGCATTCAAGCAACATATTTTAGAACCCAAACTTATTTGGGTCCTAAGGATCTTCCATGAATTTGCAACAATGATTTTAAATCCATAAGGATTTGATATTCGGTGCATTTTTCTGAAGACTAGAAACACTGGAATCTTGGTTTCTAATCTTAGAGCTATTGGTATAGAATGCACCACTGACATACTGAACATTTTGTTTTCTATTTTTCATATTTTTATCATAGAGATTTTTAACATGAAATTCAGAAGAGATCTTTTGTGCAACATTTCCTTTTTTATGTATATAGAATTTCTGAGTGTTTCCAGCATGAACATGATCTTTATTCTTATGTACATTGACATGAAACATGGGAGCATGCACAAAATTATCAATTCTATGCCAACATTCCCTAGAAGTATGCCCAAATTTATGACATATGAAGCATTGGACTGATTTGACATGTTTATTGAAATGTTGATTTCTATTCCAGCAATGTTTGGCAAGATGACCAGGTTTATTACAGTTAAAGCAAATGAGAGCATTTTTTACCTAGTACCTACCTTGGCATGTGTGCATTTGCTGGAATCTCCTTTTCATGTGAGGAGGCTTACCATGAGGAGAAAGAGATACCTTTTGGTGGCTCTTGGCATGATGTGAATTTGAAACTTGCCTTGGAGCTTTTTGAACTGATGGAGAAGGTGGATGATTCTTCTTGACATCAGCATTTTTCTTTTTCTCTGTCTGTTTTTGAACAAGAACTTTCACTAGTTTTTCATTAGAATTAGCAGAGTTCTTGTTTGCAGTAGCTTTAACAAATGTTATTGTGGTTTTCTTTTCATTTTTCTTAGTTTTCACAGAAGCAATACTTGTGTTTGTAGTGTTCTTCAATTCATGTTGAAGCTTCTGTTTTTCAGCTTTTAATGCAACAACTTCTTTTTCTGAATTTTGAAGTTTATTTAGCATGACATCTAAACCATTTTTCATCTTATTCTTTTCAGTTTCAAATTTAGCAATTTGTTTTTTCAAATCAGAAATTTTATTACTTAACTTGCTACAATCATTGTTCAATGGTTTGTCATGCAACAAGCATTCAATCTTCCTTTTTAGATGATGATTTTCGTCAACAAATTGTTTGCATCTCTCATTTATTTGATGATCATGAGCCATGTTAGAAATCTGTTTGGTTAATTGATCATTATCAAATTTGAAGTTTTCATTGAGATCAATCAATTTTCCATTTTCATTTTCCAGATCAATAACTTTTGATTTCAATAGCTCATGGTTTTCTTTCAATCCATTCAATTTATTTTCACAGATTTGGACTTCATCTTCCAAATTCTCTTTCTCAGAATTTATTTTTTCAAATTTTGTATCTTCTCACAGAACTCAACCAATTCAACATAAGACATGCCTTCATCTGCATCAGAATCAGAATTAGAATTCATAAATGGATCTGGAATTGATTTACCTGATCTTGTAGACCCATTTGAACTCTTGTTTTCTGGAGAGGATGCAGAATGCTTTGAGCTCTTGGAATGTGCTGTTAGAGCCAAAGTCTTTTGAATTGTTGATTTTCTGGATTCATTGAAGCTCTTCTTTGCCATTAAGTGCTTGTGAATTTCTTTTGCTCTTTGTCTTTGTGAGTCCTTTGAGAAATCCAATGAAAATGAGCTTGGAAATTTGTCTTAAATTATAACAGAAAATTCATGCAGATTAAATAGATTTGCCATTATACCAAGACTCACAAAAGGCTATTAGATCTAATCACAGTGAATCAATGTAACAAGGAATTAGATCTAACAATTAGAGTGGTTAACCTGCTCTAATGCCAAATGGAGGAATCAGAGTAATTAAACACACAATTCAAGTAATTAACACAGAGATCAAACAGAAGCAATCAAATTCAGATCAGAAATAGATATTAACCCGCTCTGATACCAATTGTTGGGATTGGATGGGTGGATGGATCAGATCTAGAAGGGGGGTTGAATAGATCTAACACCAATTAATGCGGAAGCTTAAGCAATTAAAAATTACTTCGAAACAGAGATCAATTCACCCAAACAATTTACTGATCTGAAGTGTGATTAGAGTGTGTGAGCAAATTAATTAAAAGTGTGAACGAAATCCCTATGCATGTATCTAGCGAGATACAAAGGCAAACCACAATTCAAACCAATGCACAGAAGATTTTTAGGTGGTTCAGAAATCACCTCCAGTGACTCCTACGTCCACCCCTCACACAGTGAGGCCACACTACTCAAAACCTTGAGTACAACTCACACCGGAGCACGACGACTCCAAACACCCTTGAGCACGACGACTCAAGAACCACCTGGAGCACGACGACTCCAAACTGAGCACAACGGCTCAAACCACACAGTGAGTGCGACGACTCACAAACCAGAGCTCGACGGTTCACAGTACAAAAGCTAGATCAAACACAAAAGAGATCAGATCCTCTAGCAATGATCTGATTCAAAATAGATTCGTACACAGAAATTTGTGCATAACTTCATGCATAAATCTCACAGACGAAATAAGGAAGAACAAACTCTGAGATGAGGGAAATGGATGTAGAAAGAGTGTTCTTCGATGAAGAGGCCTTGCAGAGACTTCAATTGAGGAGGCTTGATGGAAATCGATGGAGATTCTCCTCAATTGGCGATGCTCTGCTTTGATGGCATCTGAAATGCCAGAAATCCTTCTTCTCCTGAGCTTCTTCAGTTGGATCTGCTCCCTTGCCTTGCACAGCAACCTTCTCTCCAGGGATTCCCCTTGATTCCCTTGTCCTTCCTCTTGAAAGGATGGCTTGCAGCTTCTGGAGATGGAGACAGATATGGAAAACCCTGTTTGGCCGCCAAAAATCTTCTTCTGGAAGTGTATGGGCTCTCTTGCCTTTGGGGTACAAGGAACATGGGTATTTATAGCCCCATATGTCCATAAAGTGCCTTGGGGTGCATGGGCACAGAAACCTAGGTCAAATCCCCTAAATCCCAAGAAGCCACGTGTACAGAGAAATTCACGATTTTGACTTTCAACCGGAGTGTGTCGACCTGCCCTGATCTAGTGTCGACCTGCTGTCCCATTTCTGTAAAACTGTTTTGCTGGAAATTGGGTCTAGTGTCGACACTGCCTGGGACTAGTGTCAACACTACCTCGGATTGTGTCGACACTGCCTGGGACTAGTGTCGACCTGACTTGATCTAGTGTCGACCTGCTGTCCCAGTCAGGCAAACTGATCTGCTGGAAACTGGGTCTAGTGTCGACCTCACTTGATCTAGTGTCGACGCTACCAAGACAAAAATGTGTGAACCTGAAAATTTAACACATAAACCATTAGTACAAGATATTATCATTAAAATATGAGATATTAAACATCAAAAACATGTTGTTTAAGCATTATTGTGATATGTATAAAATGTATAACATGTTCAACATATCATCTTCAAAATCACAATATGTCATTATTAAAATCACAACATGTCATCATTAAAATCATAATATCTCATCATTAAAATCACAATATGTCATCATCAATATCACAGTATGTCATCATTAAGATCACAGTATGTCATCATTAAAATCAAGGTATGAGTGATGTTCATTGGATATCATTAAAAGACAACTTTAGGAAGTTCCAAAACACACTCAACCCAACACACCACTTATCCTTGAAGTGGAAATTCCAACTTTCATTCCCCAATCCCAAGCCTCTACTTCCACTGGTGGACCTTCTGTTCCACGAGAGCTATACTCCTTCTTGAATGACAAATTTGACACCATCACCTCCTCCATCTATCAGATGTCAGAGAACTTTGAGCTCAGAATTCAAAGGTTGGAGAATTCAGTGAATGGTCAATTTATCAAGCAGAAGGAAGCAGCATGCCACCCAAAGGTTCAACAGGCTAATTGGTACTTTAGGTGATGCATCCCTTCAACTAAAGGAGCATCAGGACAAGCTTGAAAAGGCCCTTGAAGGAATTTTAGCCAATTCACAGAAGAATTTGTTCAACAATCAAGAGGCAGTGACTCAAATTTCGAAGACCAGACTCTCATTTGCACACATGGTTGATGATATGGAAGGCATGAAGAATTTGTCAGCTCATATAGATCATGAGATGTCTGCCCTCAAGAGTGAGTTCAGAAGTATCAACAGGCATGGTGGATTTTCTAGTTCCTCTTCAGGTTCTCAACCCATTTCAGCTGATCTGTCTGCATTCCAGTCAAACATGTATGACAACAGTCAAAGGTTGGAAGAATTGCTGCACACAAGACTTTCTACAATGCAAACTCAGTTGAGATCCAACCTTGCTGCAATGGGGTCAAGATTGAAGACCATAGAGTCTCTCCTTCTTCCTATTCATCCTCCACCTCCATCCTCTTGATGGATCTTATCTTTTGATGATGTCAAAGGGGGAGAAGGAATATCTTTGTATTGAATATCTTTGTTGAATGAGAAGGAATGCCTTTTATGAATGTCAATGAATGATTGTCTATGAATGGATGAATGTTTGTAAAATATCAAACTTTGTATGGTTTTTGGCCATTTATGAAAAGTCATGGTTATTAGTAACATTGTGTCTCTTGAGTGTGAAAATTGTCAAATGTTGCTAAATTGTGCTCAATGGCCTTTGATGAATGTGAATGAAAATGTTGAAACATGTGTTAATTGTCATTCAATGTGTATGTGCTTGGATACTATGTGAATGAATGGTTTAAAATCACAGTTCTTTGAAATTCAAACTCTCATGTTGACTTAATGTTGCCATCATCAAAAAGGGGGAGATTGTTGGGTTGAGTGTGAATTTAATATATTTCCCCTCATGATTTTGATGATGACATGTTGTGATTTTAATGCATAATGAATGGAACATGTTAAATACATTACACATGTAATAACAAATGCTCAAAAGGCATGTTTCCAAACACATTATATCACATACATTCATGATAATACATTGTACTAATGATTTATGTGCTTAATTTTCAGGGACATATAGTGCTTGTCATGGTAGTGTCGACACACCCACTGATGGTGTCGACACTGGGCATCAATCCCTGAAGCAAATTCATGAAGACAGGGTTCACTATGTCGACACAGTCCCAGGCAGTGTCGACACTAGACCCAGTCTCCAGAAGTCCCTCTTGCCAGACTGAGACAGTGTGTCGACACAGCCAATGAGTGTGTCGACACTAGAGCCTGTTTCCAGAACTTCCTTTTGTGGAATTGGGACAGTGTGTCGACACACCCAATGACTGTGTCGACACGCTCCGACAACTTTTTCATCTTAAGTCCCACCTAGACATGTGGCATTCTAGGGATCACTTGGATCGGCCTTGGATCATGTGCCACGCACCCCAAGGGTACTTTTGACCATGTTAGGGCTATAAATACCCCTCTTATTGGCCATCCAAGATAAGAACACCTCAGAGCCTTCCAGAAAAGTCTTTTCAGCGGAAAGAAGAGGTCTCTCCCTGTTCTTGCTCTCCCTGTGCTGCTGTAAGCCAATCTCCATCCTTGCAAGCACAAGAAGTGAAGATTGATCCATGAAGATGATGTGAGATCACTTCCAAGGGAGCAGATCAAGTAGAAGCAGCCAATTGAGAAGAGTTCAAGGAAGATCCAGAGGCACCAGTTGCAGAGCATCGCCCAACGACTTCAAGCAATCAAGGACCTTCTCAAGTCAGCCTTCTACAAGGGAGTTCTTCTGAAGAACAAGAATTACATACTATTCCTCAATTCTCCATTTGTTCTTCTGAGTCATTCTTGAGATTGTGCATAGAATTGTTGCACCAGTCTCTTTGAATGAACTCTTTATAGATCAGATCATTGCTAGAGGATCTGGATCTTGTTGTTTTTGATCTAGCCGGTTGTTTGTGAGCCTTTGTGCTCAGTTGTGTTGAGTGGTACACTCAGTGTGTGGTTGAGCCTGTGTGCTCATGTTTCTAGAGTGGTTGTGCTCTAGAGGTTGTGTGTGAGTTGTTGAACTCAGTGTGTTGGAGTTGTCAAGCTCCAGTGTGTGGTGTACTCAAGTTGAGTAGTGGAGCCTCACTGTGTGAGGGGTGGATGTAGGAATCACTGGTGTGATTTCCGAACCACCTAAAAAACTTCTGTGCAGTGGTTTGATCTGTGATTTGATTTCACTTTGCGCTAGATGTATGCATAGGATTTTCGCTTACACTACTGATTGATTTGATCACACACTCTAATTACTCAAATCACACATTAGATCTGTGAATTGCATTTCTAATTTATCACTGATTTAAAGCATCTTCTAAAATTGGCTAAGCTTCCGCAGTATTTGGACTAGATCTATTCAACCCCCCCCCCCCCCTTCTAGATCTGGTCCATCCTATTTTCGATCCTACAGGAACTCTTCTAGCCGTTGCTGATTTTTCTATTCTTCTTCTCCTGACTGTCAGCCACTTGATGGTCTTCGAGGTCTGCAAGTATAGAAGAAGGTTTTTACATCAAAGTGTGTTTCTGTCAAAAGGCTCACACTTATGTGTTTTCTACTGTCACCCAGAAGTGGTAGGTAAGCCCTTTTTGTCTGACAGGAAAGAAGAGATCTAGAGAGATAAGCAAAAAGATCTTCTGTCAGAGAGATAGAAGATTACGCAAATGAAATATATTTGACTTTTCATTAGGCGCCAAAAAACATTTAAAACATCTGAGTATAAAGGAAATCAATGTTTAAGTTGAAATCTATATTTGAACAGAATCCATGTTCTAATGAAATCGATGTTTCCAACAGAATCGATGTTTACATGAAATTGATGTTTGAACAAAATCGATGTTTAAGTGAAATCGATGTTTACATGAAATCGATGTTTGAACAAAATCGATGTTTAAGTGAAATCAATGTTTACATGAAATCGATGTTTGAACAAAATCGATGTTTAAGTGAAAGCAAATCGTTGTTTTGATCAAATCGTTCTTTTAGTAAAGGCAAATCGTTGTTTGCTATCAAATCATTTTTTGAGTAAAAGCAAACCGTTGTTTGTCTTATCGAATCGTTACAGCAATCAAATCGTTGTTTAACTTATCGAATCGTTATAGCGATCAAATCGTTGTTTAACTTATTGAATCGTTACAGCGATCAAATCGTTGTTTAACTTATCGAATCGTTACACCGATCAAATCGTTGTTTAACTTATCGAATCATTACACTGATCAAATCGTTGTTTTAATGAAATCGATGTCTACAAGATATGAACCATAATTGATGTATTTGTATGGAAATCATTGTGGCACTTAGGGAACTGAAGTTGATGTATATTGAAAAGACATCGATTTTGCTTTTCAGTGCAGATCACACAACGATAGTACAATACATTTATATTTATTAGGAAAATATGAAATTAAATATATTTAATAATATTTAATTAATCATAAGTTTTGTTATCACCAAAATATAAGGGTAAAATATAAGAGTGGTTCAACAATCTCCCTCCTTTTGGTGATGACAAAACTTATGAGAATTTTATGACAAAAAATACTTAAAGCATAGAAAATACAGAAAATTCATAGATAATGCATACTATGCATACTCTCCCCCTTTTTGTCACTAACCAAAAAGGAAGGATCTTACCATGCATTCTCTCCCCTTTTGTAAGAACTTCTTACAAGAATGTTGTGTGAGAGGGGTTCAACAATAATTGATATTAATGAATAACTCCCCCTTAGTCTGTGCTCCCCCTGAATGAGAGGCTCCATATGTATGAACCTTGCAAACAGATATTAGTTGTACTATAAATTAACAAAAATTTGTGACTACTCCTTCTTCAGATATGAGTTGGATGAAGAGATGGCAGCCACCAATGCCTTGAGCATCCTTTGTTCCTGATGCTCCAAGGCCATCCTGCAAATAAACTACTCAGAAGTAGGTACCCAAATATTTTTGGGTCCTTGATGGTTAGATGCATAAAAATATCCTTTCGAAATCCATACTAGGTGCCTTGTTGTGCAGGTGTTTACTGTGTGTCCTAGTTTATTGCAATGAGAACAACAATGAATATAGTTTGTTCTGCAGTTTTTATTGTCTTTGTGATGCATATTTAGAACACAGTTTTTATAAACCTTGTTCTTTTGATAAAACTTGTTTATTTCAAGTGCCCTTTTCTGAGGCATTTTGGTTTCTTTTACAAATTTTGGCAAAGGATATTTTCCTGGAATTATGGCTTGTTTTCCTTTTTCCGAAGGTATGTATCCAAACCCTTGTTTATTATTGACAGTTTTTGATCCTTTTAAGAATAGAGCTAGATATGTTTTTCCCTTTGGTTAATTTTCTAATAGATTCTTTTAAATAAAGATTTTCTTCAGTTAGAGTTTTCAGTTTTTCTTCTAACTCTAACTTCTCATTGTTTTTGCTTTTCAAATCTTCATTTAAAAGATAATTATTATCTTTACTTTGTTTTAATTATTTTCTAATTGTTCCATTTCGGATTTAAGATCTGAATTGGTGTTTTCTAAGCAAGTAGTATTACTTTTCAGAATTTTTAATTCTTTTACAACACCTTTATGTTTTTCATAAAGTTCATTAAAGACTTTTTCTAAGTCTTCAGACTTTGACCCTGAATCAGTGCATGAATCAAAAAATGGGTCAAAACGTACCTCATCTAGTCCTACCATAAGGGCTAGACTTACCTGCTCTTTTTCGAGATCTGAGCTTGATGATTCTGAAGTTGTGGCTTCTTCATTGTCCCAAGTAGCCGCCATGGCTTTTCTTTTGAATTTTTTTTGCTGCTTCTTGAATTTTTCTGGCTGACCAGTCTTCTTGAGTCTTGAACAATCTGGTCTCAGATGTCCATGTTTTCTGCATTCATAGCAGATTGGTTCTTTTTCCTTTTTCTCTTTCTTTTGAATTCTTCTTGATCCATTCTTCTTCTTCTTTAGAATCTTCTGAAGCTTGGACAGTGCTTCATCTCCATCACTGTCTTTAGATCCTACAATTTTTGAGCTAGAAGAAGAAGAGGTGGAAGGAGCAGCTACAACTTTAAGAGCATTAGTAAATTTTTTCTTGGATGAGCTTTCAGAGAATCGCTCCATATTAATTTCATGTGCCATGAGGGAACCAATTAACTTATCAATAGAAAACTTGGTTAAATCATGGGCTTCTTCAATAGCTGTAACCTTAGGGGTCCATGAAATAGTTAAACATCTATGTATCTTTCTAACAGTCTCCTCATCAGAAAGATTTTTACCAAGAGAACTTAGACCAACTATAATGCTCGAAAATATATTATACATTTGAGTGATATTTTCGTTTGGAAGTATTTTAAATTGCTCATATTGTGAGACAAGAATATCTATGCTAGTTTGTTTTACTTTATCTGTTCCTTCATAAGTTAACTGCAGTTTATCCCATATTTCTTTAGCTGATTTACATGCAGATACTTTACTAAATTCTCTTTTGGATAATGCACAACATAAATAGTTCTTAGCTTTAAAGTTTAAAGATAATTTACTTTTATCTGCTGCTGTAATAGCAGTAGTACCTTCAGCAGGAATAATAACAAAATCACCTACCTCTATTACCTACCACTTATCAAAGTCTGTGCCTCGAATGTAGCATTCCATTCTCATCTTCCAATGTTGGTAATCCTCTCCATCGAAGAATGGAGGTCTGGTGACTGATTGACCTTCAGCAATTCCTTGAGCTGCCATGGATCTTCTCTAAGATCGTTGGATCTTCTTGATTGATCAGAGTACATCGCTCTGATACCACTTGTTGGCCCTTTTGGTACGGCAACAAGCTAACCTAGAGGGGGGTGAATAGGTTTTCTGAAATCTGAAATAGAAACTTAAACACAGAAATTTATCACATGAAAGTTTGGTTAGTTGAGTGTGATAGAGAGCAGCAGTGCGGAAGCAAATAAACAATCACACAAAGAACACAAGGAATTTATCCTGGTTCAGCCCTTCCCATATGGAAGTCCTACGTCCAGTCCCCAAGTAATCTCTTGGGATTTTACTAACCAAGGGTACAGTCCCCCTCAAGGACAATACAACACCCAGCACCCCAACTGGTCTTCTTCTCTTTCCCGGGCAAGAAGGCAGCCCACTTCTCTTATAGGTCAAGAAGCCAACTTCCTGATACATACCCCAGTGCGGTTCTGCTAGACTTAAATCCCTAGCTAGGTTCTACACTATATACAGTCCTACAGTTGGACAGAAATCCTTCTTAGAAAAGAAAGAATAAAGCTGAGAGTTTTACAAGAATGGACTCTAACCCAAAAATTCTCAGCAAAGGACTCTCCCCAGAAATTACAATGAGCACAGAGAGAGAGAGTGAAGAGAGGAGAAGGAGCTTGAAGCTTGGAGGCTTCAGATGCTTGAGCACTTCTTCTTGGGCTCGGGCTCTTTCTCTTTTTTTCTTTGAGTGTATCTGGAGTTCAGGTTCTTCAATGGATGTACACTCCTTTAAAGATCTTCAGGAAAGCTCTCTTTCAGTTCTTCAGCCTTGCTTCATCTTTTATATGAGAGGCTTTGAATAGATCCATTAAAGAGAACAGTTGGAACTCCTCTAGCCGTTGCTGATTTTTCTATTCTTCTTCTCCTGACTGTCAGCCACTTGATGGTCTTCGAGGTCTGCAAGCATGGAAGAAGGTTTTTACATCAAACTATGTTTCTGTCAAAAGGCTCACACTTATGTGTTTTCTACTGTCACCCAGAAGTGGTAGGTAAGCCCTTTTTATCTGACAGGAAAGAAGATATCTAGAGAGATAAGCAAAAAGATCTTCTGTCAGAGAGATAGAAGATTACGCAAATGAAATATATTTGACTTTTCATTAGGCGCCAAAAAACATTTGAAACATCTGAGTATAAAGGAAATCAATGTTTAAGTTGAAATCTATATTTGAATAAAATCCATGTTCTAATGAAATCGATGTTTCCAACATAATCGATGTTTACATGAAATCGATGTTTGAACAAAATCGATGTTTAAGTGAAATCGATGTTTGCATGAAATTGATGTTTGAACAAAATCAATGTTTAAGTGAAATCGATGTTTACATGAAATCGATGTTTGAACAAAATCGATGTTTAAGTGAAATCAATGTTTACATGAAATCGATGTTTGAACAAAATCGATGTTTAAGTGAAAGCAAATCGTTGTTTTGATCAAATCGTTCTTTTAGTAAAGGCAAATCGTTGTTTGCTATCAAATCATTATTTGAGTAAAAGCAAATCGTTGTTTGTCTTATCGAATCGTTACAGCGATCAAATCGTTGTTTAACTTATGGAATCGTTATAGCGATCAAATCGTTGTTTAACTTATTGAATCGTTACAGTGATCAAATCGTTGTTTAACTTATCGAATCGTTACACCGATCAAATCATTGTTTAACTTACCGAATCATTACAGTGATCAAATCGTTGTTTTAATGAAATCGATGTCTACAAGATATGAACCATAATCGATGTATTTGTATGGAAATCATTGTGGAACTTAGTGAACTGAAGTTGATGTATATTGAATAGACATCGATTTTGCTTTTCAGTGCAGATCACACAACGATAGTACAATACATTTATATTTATTAGGAAAATATGAAATTAAATATATTTAATAATATTTAATTAATCATAAATTTTGTTATCACCAAAATATAAGGGTAAAATATAAGAGTGGTTCAACAATCTCCCTCCTTTTGGTGATGACAAAACTTATGAGAATTTTATGACAAAAAATACTTAAAGCATAGAAAATACAGAAAATTCACAGATAATGCATACTATGCATACTCTCCCCCTTTTTGTCACTAACCAAAAAGGAAGGATCTTACCATGCATTCTCTCCCCTTTTGTAAGAACTTCTTATAAGAATATTGTGTGAGAGGGGTTCAACAATAATTGATATTAATGAATAACTCCCCCTTAGTCTGTGCTCCCCCTGAATGAGAGGCTCCATATATATGAACCTTGCAAACAGATATTAGTTGTACTATAAATTAACAAAAATTTGTGACTATTCCTTCTTCAGATATGAGTTGGATGAAGAGATGGCAGCCACCAATGCCTTGAGCATCCTTTGTTCCTGATGCTCCAAGGCCATCCTGCAAATAAACTACTCAGAAGTAGGTACCCAAATATTTTTGGGTCCTTGATGGTTAGATGCATAAAAATATCCTTTCGAAATCCATACTAGGTGCCTTGTTGTGCAGGTGTTTACTGTGTGTCCTAGTTTATTGCAATGAGAACAACAATGAATATAGTTTGTTCTGCAGTTTTTATTGTCTTTGTGATGCATATTTAGAACACAGTTTTTATAAACCTTGTTCTTTTGATAAAACTTGTTTATTTCAGGTGCCCTTTTCTGAGGCATTTTGGTTTCTTTTACAAATTTTGGCAAAGGATATTTTCCTAGAATTATGGCTTGTTTTCCTTTTTCCGAAGGTATGTATCCAAACCCTTATTTATTATTGACAGTTTTTGATCCTTTTAAGAATAGAGCTAGATATGTTTTCCCTTTGGTTAATTTTCTAATAGATTCTTTTAAATAAAGATTTTCTTCAGTTAGAGTTTTCAATTTTTCTTCTAACTCTAACTTCTCATTGTTTTTGCTTTACAAATCTTCATTTAAAAGATAATTATTATCTTTACTTTCTTTTAATTATTTTCTAATTTTTCCATTTTGGATTTAAGATCTGAATTGGTGTTTTCTAAGCAAGTAGTATTACTTTTCAGAATTTTTAATTCTTTTACAACACCTTTATGTTTTTCATAAAGTTTATTAAAGACTTTTTCTAAGTCTTCAGACTTTGACCCTGAATCAGTGCATGAATCAAAAAATGGGTCAAAACGTACCTCATCTAGTCCTACCATAACGGCTAGACTTACCTGCCCCTTTTCGAGATCTGAGCTTGATGATTCTGAAGTTGTGGCTTCTTCATTGTCCCAAGTAGCCGCCATGGCTTTTCTTTTGAATTTTTTGTATTGCTTCTTAAATTTTTCTGGCTGACCAGTCTTCTTGAGTCTTGAACAATCTGGTCTCAGATGTCCAAGTTTTTTGCATTCATAGCAGACTGGTTCTTTTTCATTTTTCTCTTTCTTTTGAATTCTTCTTGATCCATTCTTCTTCTTCTTTAGAATCTTCTGAAGCTTAGACAGTACTTCATCTCCATCATTGTCTTCAGATCCTACAATTTTTGAGCTAGAAGAAGAAGAGGTGGAAGGAGCAGCTACAACTTTAAGAGCATTAGTAAATTTTTTCTTGGATGAGCTTTCAGAGAATCGCTCCATATTAATTTCATGTGCCATGAGGGAACCAATTAACTTATCAATAGAAAACTTGGTTAGATCATGGGCTTCTTCAATAGCTGTAACCTTAGGGGTCCATGAAATAGTTAAACATCTATGTATCTTTCTGACAGTCTCCTCATCAGAAAGATTTTTACCAAGAGAACTTAGACCAACTATAATGCTCGAAAATATATTATACATTTGAGTGATATTTTCGTTTGGAAGTATTTTAAATTGCTCATATTGTGAGACAAGAATATCTATGCTAGTTTGTTTTACTTTATCTGTTCCTTCATAAGTTAACTGCAGTTTATCCCATATTTCTTTAGCTGATTTACATGCAGATACTTTACTAAATTCTCTTTTGGATAATGCACAACATAAATAGTTCTTAGCTTTAAAGTTTAAAGATAATTTACTTTTATCTGCTGCTGTAATAGCAGTAGTACCTTCAGCAGGAATAATAACAAAATCACCTACCTCTATTACCTACCACTTATCAAAGTCTGTGCCTTGAATGTAGCATTCCATTATCATCTTCCAATGTTGGTAATCCTCTTCATCGAAGAATGGAGGTCTGGTGACTGATTGACCTTCAGCAATTCCTTGAGCTGCCATGGATCTTCTCTAAGATCGTTGGATCTTCTTGATTGATCAGAGTACCTCGCTCTGATAGCACTTGTTGGCCCTTTTGGTACGGCAACAAGCTAACCTAGAGGGGGGTGAATAGGTTTTCTGAAATCTGAAATAGAAACTTAAACACAGATATTTATCACTTGAAAGTTTGGTTAGTTGAGTATGATAGAGAGCAGCAGTGCGGAAGCAAATAAACAATCACACAAAGAACATAAGGAATTTATCCTGGTTCAGCCCTTCCCATATGGAAGTCCTACGTCCAGTCCCCAAGTAATCTCTTGGGATTTTACTAACCAAGAGTACAGTCCCCCTCAAGGACAATACAACACCCAGCACCCCAGCTGGTCTTCTTCTCTTTCCCGAGCAAGAAGGCAGCCCACTTCTCTTATAGGTCAAGAAGCCAACCTCCTGGTACATACCCCAGTGCGGTTCTGCTAGACTTAAATCCCTAGCTAGGTTCTACACTGTATACAGTCCTACAGCTGGACAGAAATCTTTCTTAGAAAAGAAAGAACAAAGCTGAGAGTTTTACAAGAATGGACTCTAACCCAAAAATTCTCAGCAAAGGACTCTCCCCAGAAACTACAATGAGCACAGAGAGAGAGTGAAGAGAGGAGAAGGAGCTTGAAGCTTGGAGGCTTCAGATGCTTGAGCACTTCTTCTTGGGCTCGGGCTATTTCTCTTTTTTTCTTTGAGTGTATCTGGAGTTCAGGTTCTTCACTGGATGTACACTCCTTTAAAGATCTTCAGGAAAGCTCTCTTTCAGTTCTTCAGCCTTGCTTCATCTTTTATATGAGAGGCTTTGAATAGATCCGTTAAAGAGATCCGTTGGAACTCTTCTAGCCGTTGCTGATTTTTCTATTCTTCTTCTTCTGACTGTAAGCCACTTGATGGTCTTCGAGGTCTGCAAGCATGGAAGAAGGTTTTTACATCAAACTGTGTTTCTGTCAAAAGGCTCAAACATATGTGTTTTCTACTGTCACCCAGAAGTGGTAGGTAAGCCCTTTTTGTCTGACAGGAAAGAAGAGATCTAGAGAGATAAGCAAAAAGATCTTCTATCAGAGAGATAGAAGATTATGCAAATGAAATATATTTGACTTTTCATTAGGCACCAAAAATCATTTGAAACATCTGAGTATAAAGGAAATCAATGTTTAAGTTGAAATCTATATTTGAATAGAATCCATGTTCTAATGAAATCGATGTTTCCAACAGAATCGATGTTTACATGAAATCGATGTTTGAACAAAATGGATGTTTAAGTGAAATTGATATTTGCATGAAATCGATGTTTGGACAAAATCGATGTTTAAGTGAAATCGATGTTTACATGAAATCGATGTTTGAACAAAATCGACGTTTAAGTGAAATCGATGTTTATATGAAATCGATGTTTGAACAAAATTGATGTTTAAGTGAAAGCAAATCGTTGTTTCGATCAAATCGTTCTTTTAGTAAAGGCAAATCATTGTTTGCTATCAAATCGTTATTTGAGTAAAAGCAAATCGTTGTTTGTCTTATCGAATCGTTACAACGATCAAATCGTTGTTTAACTTATCGAATCGTTACAACGATCAAATCGTTGTTTAACTTATCAAATCGTTACACCGATCAAATCGTTCTTTAACTTACCGAATCGTTACACTGATCAAATCGTTGTTTTAATGAAATCGATGTCTGTAAGATATGAGCCATAATCGATGTATTTGTATGGAAATCGTTATGGCACTTAGTGAACTGAAGTCGATATACATTGAATAGACATCGATTTTGCTTTTCTGTGTAGATCACACAACGATAGTGTAGACACCCGGTTTTGACTAATGGGTCAAACCACATTTCTTGTTATCTTAGTGGGCCCCTATTTGGTCACTCACCTTGAGCCCATCATTTGCCTTGCTTTGAGCCCTTTAAGCCATTAAAATGTCTTGAAATCCCGAGATTTATCACTTGAGAGAGTCCTTGGGGCATAATAACTCGTCTTATCATGTAGTTGGCTGATAATTCTCAAATAATCCGGATTTATTGTCGCGACGCCTCGTGGCGCCGCGTCTCTAGTCGCGACAGTTCTGGCAGCCACGACAGCCCATGCATTATCCATGCACGTGGGCAATGTTGTCGCGACCTTCCGTGCCGTCGCGTCTTAGTCGCGACCCTACAATACGTCGCGACAATGACCGAATCCTCTGGCCTCCATAACTACCCCCTATTTATCCTCCTTTGAACTCAACTTAATCCTAGGGATTATCCCTGCCCCTTGGGGCGGGATTCTAGCCTTAGGGACTCTCCTAGGGGTTGCTAAGGACTCTCCATCCGATTTTTATAAGGCTTTATCTCCCATTATGATTTTTAAACCATTTTTGAAGAGATAATGTGAATAATTCTCATCCCAAGCTCTTTATAAGCAAGGCCCCTCCTCAAGGACGGGGAGAGCCTCATTACCACCCCGAAGGGCTGCCGAAATTTCCTCTCACCCATACTTAGCACCACAGCCACCCATTTTTCCATTTTCCCTTCACATTCCAATCCCTAAAGCCACTATTTCACCATTAACGGAGCACGGAACGTGAAGAGGGCGACTCCGACGATCTCCTGGAGCTCTTGCACATCCTTGGAGTTATACCCACGCCAGGGAGTCGCCCCAATGGGGCTCAGTTTCTTTTTCCTCCCATTCTCCTATTTCTACATGCATTTGTGTTATTTTAGAATAGAGCACATTCCCTATTCATCCACATTTTCCCCACACCCATAGGGGTTTAAAACCACCCCAGGTGCGTTCCCACCATGATTCTCCACTGTCTTTCATCTTTAGAATAGATACTATGTTTCACGTATTCTAATAGGGCGTTTTTTTGTGATTTTCTTTGGTTGGCAGGCAAGCAGGTGAAATCTACGAGAAGCTTTGGTTCTCCGGCCGGCTGGAGGACGAGAAGAAGGTCCTTACCTTATTTCTCCCGCATTCAGAGAACGCGACGGCTGAGGGTGACGCGACCATAGACGCGTCAACTAAAGCTGATGCGACATCAGTCTATCGCGGCGCCCATGGCGACCACGACACCAGGTCTGTTTCTGTTCTCTCTCCTTTTCCTAGTTTAAGTCAGCCATTATCCCATTTTCATTCTTAGGCGACTTGCTAGGTGGCGATCACATCCTATTTTCTATGCTTATAGTTTTAGTATCCATATTTGTGTCGAGGGGGGGTACAATCCCTGTTATTACACCTTTTGGCGATCACGGTGGGACCTTCACTGCCACCCTCGTAGATTTTTCTGACTGTTTGCTTGCCATGCTTTCTTGTTGTTTGTCGCTATAGTGCCCTGTTGGTGTTTTGTTCTTTGTTTCCTGCACATTTCCCTGCTCTGTCATTGTCGCGACCGATCGCGTTGACACGACCTTGTCGCGATGCAACGGGGGGACACGTTATGAGTCAGTGTTTGTTATACACCATGTCCTCTCTATCCAATGCCCATGAGAGCATGCATCTTTGTTACATTGCCTAGATCATGTTTGCTCGTGTCTCTGTCTGTTAGTATCCTGTCAAGGTTCGGGTTTTTCGTTTAGTTTTATTTGTAAGTTTTCAGTTCCTATCGCGGCAGCAAGAGAGGACGCGAACATGTCGCGGCTTGGCCAAACGTCGTGTTATCAAGTTTGCTTTGTATGTTACTGTTTTATCCATGAATCGGTTTTTGTCTGCTTCCTGGCTCATGTTGTACCATTATAGTGTCTCTTGGTGTTTCTTAGTATTGTAGGACAGTCTGTTTGAGTTGGGCTGGTGACTCACTATGTTTTCGGGCCTCTGTCATTATCGCGGCAGCCCGCGCTGTCGCGATAGGGTCGCGGTGTACCCGGCCGTCGCGACTCTGCCCGAGGACTTGTTCTGTCGCCCTGTTTGCTCCTTATCTTCATTCTTGCATACATTTGGGGCATTTAGTCCCTTGCATATGCTGCTCATCCCATTTGATCAGGTTCCCCCTTGGTTGAGTGAGTCCTCTCACCTACGAGCACTCGTAGGCTGACTCGGGCCCACCTTCCGAGGACCTCCGTAAGTCCCCGTGGCCGTACGCACGTTGCGGTTCTCTGGGCTGGTTGTACCCGTTGTACCCTTAGTTTGAGCCATCCTCGTGTGTGAGTGTGCACAACCCTTAGCCATACCGGAGCACTTGAGTCCATTCCCATCAGGGACCGCATGACCGAGTGACATCTCTTTAATCAATTCACTTAAAAGGTCAAGTTCAAATCTTAAGAAATTTGCGTTTTAAGCATGATAACTTGAGTGCTTTGATCCCCCTCCTCATCTCTATCTTTCTTGTCGTGATAGAGTTTTAGGTGTGTCGGTATCACTTCCCCCAAATTGGTTGGGGGGGTGTATGCGTCATTGTTTAGGGAGATCGAGTCAGTCCCCTCCGATCCTTGTGCTTTATCATAATCCCCTCTTCAACATGGACCAATTCCGGGTCCTTGCTGACGATGCCCTTCCCCTCGGGTTGCTCGAGGAGGTAGCCCAACCTTCCATAGCCACTCTCCCAGGGCATATCCAGCCTCCCTCTATCACCGGGATCCGATCACGTCCCGCTTCCCCTCCTGGGGGTGATGACCCCCATTCTCAATTCAGTCAGCTCCTTCCTCACCTCACTCCGAACCAAGTCCGAGAGTTCATAGCTGCTGCCAAAGGGAAACAACCTTTATCTCCCCGAGGTCAAAATTCAGCCCGACCGGCGGATTCCTCTGCCCACGTCACTTCGGCTCCCCACCTTTCTTCGTCTGGGGCAGATCCTACACCTCTCCGTCCTCGAGCCATTCAATTTTCAGAACCGGGCTACCTTCCCCCATGAGATGTTCGAACTCGATCCCCCCCAACTACATACTATACGGCTGAACTAGCTCCCCTCCCTCGCGAGAGGTCTCATTCCTTTGAGCAGCCACGCTCCCTTGTCTCTACGCATCAAGTCCAATTTCCTTCTAATTTCTTTGCGGAGTGGACAAGCATGAAGAAGGAGCTTCATGACCACCGGAGACAGATTGATCCTCGGAAGGTAGCGGACATCGCCTTCCCATCCTTCCAATACCTCCGGGTGCCTCCCCAGTCCGAGCTACCTGTGTATCGTCGATACTCTGGGGTAGGGGACCCCTATGTTCATCTCAAAGATTTTGTCTATGAATCAGCACCACACAAATATGACCGCCATCTCATGGCATACCTGTTCAGAAAATCATTAGATGGTCCAGCCTTAGAGTGGTTCTATTCATTGCCTCCCGAGGATGCCGAGGACTTCCAAATCATCCAAGAAAGGTTTCTGCAGCAATTCCAAGATCGGGTGGGACCCGAATACTCTTTTGTGGATTTGGTAGCTGAAAAGATGAAGCCAGAAGAGGATTTCTCCACCTATGATGACCGGTGGTGCTCCTTGGCCGCCAAGGTCCGCTGCCCAATGCCTGAGGAGGAAAAGGTAAAGCTGTTGATCTCCAATGCCACACCAACCTACCGAGCTATTTTGGCCATGAACGATATTTCTACCATGCACCAACTATATAGTCGAGCCCGTTTCATTCAAACCCAACTCAAGGACTCGCCTATACATTCCATGTTTGAGACCCCCAAGGCCCGTTATGCCAAGAAGCCGCAAGGCCGAGTCACCGAGGGGATCCAGACCAATGAACAAGTAGGTGCCGTTAGCAATCCCCAAGGCCCGGTAGGTAGGTCTCCCTATACCCAGCAAACCCAACAGTCTTGGAACAACAACAACAATAGGCAGCCACCTCCCCAAGGACAAAATCCTCCTCAAGATCAGCGCCAATACTCCCAGGTCCCTCCACCTCAAAATGGCTATGCTCCCAGGAAGCCCAATGGACCCAAGAGAGCCTAATACCCTCCATTGCCCAAGTCTCTAGCTGATGTCTTTGCAGCCCTCATGTCACTAAATGCCCTAAGACTCCCTCCTGAGAAGGCAAATTGGAATATGGCGGCCGATCAAACAAAGTACTGCGTCTATCATCGTCATCCGGGCCACAATGTGTCTGATTGCTTCCAATTCCGGGACATGATATATGATCTCCATGAGCAGAACCAGATTGATTGGGCAGAGATGAAGAGATTAATCCAAACTTTGAGGGACCAGCAGGGCTAGAGGCAACAGCAGCAACAACAGAGGCGATAGCAGCCGCAGCAACAACAACAACAGCAACAGCAACAACAGCAGCAGTACCAACCCTTCCAGCAGCAATACCAGCAACAACAGCAGCCAGCAAACGATCTAGGCATAATCTGTAATCCCATGCCGCAACATCAGCCTGCTCCGAACCCTCAACCAACTCCGCCACCTCCCCCACCTGCGCATGTTAACCCCGTCATCCACCATCCACCACTTGAAGCCCAGTGGGCCTTCGATGATGACCATGAGGTAGGCCAGCTTCTAGTTATTTCTCACGTCACGCCCACTGCTCCCGCACCTACATCCACCATGCCTGCCTCCCTCACACCCCACGTTGCCACCATCACCTCGCCATCCTATTCCCCTGTCATGTCACCCATTATTCCTCCACCCAACAACGCCCCTTTCTCCCCTACACCAGCACCATTACTAGCCAACCCTTCTATCCTTGACACCCCTACCCCTCCACTCCACCATAATCTTGCCCTCCGGAGCGGGCGAATGTTCCATCGGATGTACCCTAACGCATCCGTGCCTATGCCAGGTCAACCAAGCCAACAAACCAACAATCAGAAGCAACAAGATACAGAAGAGATTGATCCGGCACCGGGAACCCAATATGATATCCTGAAGCACCTTGATCAGACCCCCGCCAAGATTTCCATATTAGAGCTCATTAAGAGATCACAGACTCACCAGGATGCTCTCAGAGCCTTTTTGCAAAGAGTCATGGTCAGCGAAGACATGAATCCGGACAACCTACCCTCAGTGCTCTCAATAGTGAACAGGGGACCCACCATTACCTTTTCTGATGGTGAATTGGCTGCCCTCAAAGCCAGAAAAATGCCCTTATGTGTGACACTCACCATAAACAAAGTGGCCGTCGATGCAGCTCTAGTGGACACAGGAGCCTCTATTAATGTATGTCCACTAAGCACTCTTAGAGCGTGCAATATATCAGAACGTCAACTGCAGCCCACGCCTACCACCATCGCTACGTATGACAATTCGCGACGTGCCTGCCATGGAGTCATCACTTTGCAAGCAGAATTGGGCCCTCTCGTCATGTCTGTGGAATTCTATGTATTGAACATAGATCACACCTACAAGGCCATCTTAGGGCGCCCATGGATTGAGTCATTAGGGGTAGTGCCATCTACAGCACATCAGTGTCTGAAGTTCCCCTTCCAAGGGCGGATAGTCAAGGTAAAAAGTGTGACGACGACACATACAGTGGAAGCCGTTGAGAGAGTGCTGCCGTCGGTATGGCCATCCAATAAGCCCATCATCTCGGTGCTTGATGTCAACTACACTTGGGCCTATACATTCTCTTCTAACCGCCAAATTGTGTCTCCACCTGTAGTGGCAATCAGAAAGGGCGTGAACGCAAATGCAAAAGGGTGGGATATCATGTTCAGGCTGGGTTATCAGTCGGGAAAAGGTTTGGGTGCTCATCTCCAAGGGCAAACCAAGACTGTGGCCACCGCCAAGAAATTCACAAAGCGTGGCCTTGGATATTCAGAATGGGCCACTTTCTCATCCCCTCCACAATCGGACCATGGCCCACTCACTTGGTCCTTATATGAGCTCTTTGTCAAGGGGCCCATCCAGCCCGGATATAACACCACAACGGAAGTACCCAGATCAGCTTATCAGGCCTTGGAAGAGCAACGACCCAACAAGAAGAAGAGAGCTGAGGAGGATCCAGATCAAGATGATGTCATCTCATCAGTTAGTCTGATGTTTGAAAAATCAGAGGCTGAGGAAGAAGAGCCAGAATTAGAAGATCTTATTTCTGCGGTCAATCGGTTGTTCAGCAAAGAAGATGTGCAGCAAGTGGCAGCGCTATCAACATCAGCAACCACCGCCAGGCGACAGTTGCCTGGATTTGGTGAAGAAAATCAGTTGGATCATTCACCCCTGCTTATACAGGAGCTCTGGCCAGGGTTCTCCCGGCCTCCTACTCATCTTATTTCGTCCATACTCGATTTTAATGTTGGTTTCCGTGGCCCCAGTTAGCGTGTCGGTGCGACAATACCTGTGTTGTCTCGGGTGTTTCCGTGGCCCCAGTTAGCGTGTCGGTGTGTGCCCCAGGGCAGACTTTCCCTTAGGACCTTCTGGTGGGGAATGTGGAAGGTTACCTCGCTGCGTTCAGTGACCGAAGGTGACACCTTCGTGGCCTTGTTTTGGCAGCGGTGCCAGGAGGCTCACGTCTATCTAATAATCGATTGTTTGGTGGTCAATCAATTATTAGCAGAGCGATGTTTTCCATACTGACTGGTGGTGTTCTGAGGTTCTGGCTTGCTCATGCGTGCCTTGGTTGGCCGACGGCGCTCTCGAGGGTCTGTGCGTGCCTTGTGCTTGCTAGGCTTGTCGTGGGTTACAAGCCAGCGGTTCGGCGTGGTTTTTGTTGTGCTTGCCCCACCTGTTCGCCCAGTGCTTGGCACTTGAGGGCTTGTCCTGTTCAGAGGTTGTCTCCATTTCCTGGGACCCCCATCCTCGGAGCCTTTGAGGGAGCGTTCGAGGCTACGAGCATGCTCGAGTTGGCAGCCGAGTTGGCGGACTCTGGAGCTGAGGGGAAAGCGAGGTTTGGACAGCAGCGTCGAGTTGTTTGTAGAGCTCTCTTGGTTGGTCTGGGATGCCGAGGCTGGCTGGAGTTCTTCTCAGCACAGATCAGTCAGTCCTTCTACTCACTACCTTGCCCTGCATTGGTTCTGGAGCCGTGTAGGGAGGTCAGACGTGAGGCCATAGCTTGGCCAGGCTGCGGTGGTGCGTGCGTTTTTGTGGTGTTCTGTGGCGGCTCTGTCTCGCTCTTTCGGGGAGGCGGAGGCAGGAGCCAGGCTGGCGGGCAGAGGGCATGGATGGCGTGTCCCCCTCTTGGTTGCCAGCGGTAGTGGCTTGGTTGCTGTTGTTGTGACGGTGTTTTCCTCACGACGTTTCCAAGTGTTATCTGTTGCCCTAGCTTGCATGACAGTTGTAGCTTGGTCGTGCCTAGTTTCTGTAGTCATCGTTGGTTTGGCCTTGTTGGACCGTACTTCTGGTGATTTCCGCTTTGGTGTCCTCCTGATTTCATAGTCCCGTTCTTGGGTGCCAATCCGTGGTGGCACTGGCATGTGTGGTTTCCCGACCTTGTGGTGTGTCCAGGGTCCGAGGTGGTTCTGTTTGTGGGCCCTCGACCTTGTGGAGGTTTGAGGTGGCCATGCTTGTGGTGAGACATCGTTCTCACTTGGTTGTTCCGTGGTCTCGGCGGGTGCTCCGAGGTTTGCTTCCACTTGGTGCCTAACTCTGTTGGTTTCTGTGGGAGTTGTGCGTGGATCACGACCTTGGTTGGTGGTCATGGTGTTGCATTGTTTTGTTTCGCTACTTTGTAGTACCATGCTGTAGGTGTTCCTCGCTTTACAGCTTTCTAGTGTAGTTTTCCTATTTTCGGAGTTCCTGCTGCTCTGGCCGGTGAGGGACTGGTAATCCCTACTGGGCCTTGTTCGCAAGGCTCACTCCCCCTACTCTCTTCAGCTAGGGGCTTGTCGTCGTGGGAGCTCGGTGTCAGACAGGTTTGTGGAGGCAGCTGTGGCAACGTTGTAGATGGTTCATTTCCGCACCGTCACAGGATCTCTCGGGTGCTTGCGGACGCTTCCGGACTCTCGTTGGCGATGAAGGGGTCGCCGGTTGACCACGTTGACCCTCCGGTTGATTGAGTTGACTAGAGGGAGAACGAGGAAAACAAGCGAAATAAAGGGGAGTTGGTGATCGCCAGGGCCTTACCTGTGCCCAAGGAGTGATGTGGTCGCGTTGAAGTGGTCACCTCAGGCAGCGGATGGAGACGGGACCTCGTCTTCTCCTCCTTCGGCCGGCCAAAAGAGAAGAGCTCCATAGTCTTCTGCGGGTTGTTCCTGCCACAAAACAAAACTCTATAAGACTAATGAAGAGTGGTAAAAGCTAAAAAATGTGGGAAAATAACCCAAAAGGAGAGTCCCGTACCCGTTGCGGACTTGAGAAGAGGGGTGGCCAAATGCTATGACCACCCTTCTTCCCTCCGTTTTTGGTTGGGAAACCCCTTTCTAGGTGTGTAGGGTGAGGACCTATGAGCCTAGAGTGAGTGGGAAGGTGTGTGCAACATGTAAATGAACTAAAGAGTAAGTAAGAGAAGAGAGAGGGAAGGAGGTGTAGATCCTCGTTGTTGATGTTGTAGCTCCTTGCAAGGGCTCCTCCAGCTCCAAAGCAACCCTTCTGGACGTCCCAAGTGTGGAGAGAGTGAAGAGGATGAGTGGTGGAAGGTTGGGTAAGGTTTTCTCTCTCTTCTCTCAAAGCTTCAGCATGTGGACGTCCAGTCTCTCCCCCCTTGCTTAGAGGACCCTAGGGACTGTTATATAGACAGTGGGGTCGGAGTTCAGAGGCCTTGGATGCTCAAGTGTGAAAAAACACACTTGTACACTTGGCAATCCTTGGATAAATGCTCCAACCAATGGGGAGAGGCCACATGGGATTTTTACTGGGTCAAGGGAGTGCCAAGGTGGCCCATATGCCCGTTGGGAACGGTCCCATATGGTGCATGGGCGTAAGAAAGGGGCTAGTGGGCTATATTCTCGGGGCTGTTGCGCAGACCAGGTAAATGAGATTGACGTCCAGAGATCAGGCCGCCAACCGCATGCAGACGTCCAGGGATGTGGACGTCTGTTTGGGTCAGCGTCAAGGGGGCTTGCCGCCAACCAATAGTCGGCGGCCATCGATGCTGCTGTCTACATGGTATCCGAGGCAAGTCAACAAATGGTCAAACGAGGCTTAATGGGCCAAAAGAGCCTTGCGGGAGATGGGCCAAATCTCGCGTCTACAAATGCCCCTCCGAGACATCCGGTCTTTCAAGGGAGCAGAGCGGACTGAAAGGTTGGTGTCTCGGTAAACAAAGGATGCAGAGATTTAATGGAAGGGCCATCTCCGAGGATAGGAATTCTAGCGAACTAAACGAAAGAGTTAGGCTAGAAACAAATGACGTATCGTCTGAGAGACAAAATAGAGGTAAGAAAAAGGGTGATCTACCCGTGTAACTACAACTGCGACCCAATGGCAGGGTCCCTGACATGGCCGTGTCGGACTTTGACTAGTTTCTGGTGTGTCTGAGTCAAAGGAGTTGTAATATGACGGTTGAATCAGGAGTGTCTCATAACCAGAGCTCGTGGGCTCTCTGACCTAATCAGGACGTCAGTCCCGAATTTAGGAGGTCATGGAGACAAGGAGTTGGTTGATCTCTCAAAGGATTATCAAAAGATTCTAACTGGAATCACATGCTTGGAAAGCTTGAAGTCCGGAATTAAGCTCGCGACTGGCGAAGGCTCAAGTGAACTCAATAAGGATTGCTTGACTATTTGTGAAAGACACAGTGGGACAAGTGGAGAAGGGTGGACAACAAAGACCCGATATCAACTTGGATAGTCATGAAGGGCGGACCTGGTAGGCTACCTGAGCTGGGGGAGACATGGAGCAATCATATGATCGAGGAAAATCACCATTTTTTTTTTGAGATGTTAGTAAGAGAATGTTAGCAGTGAAGATGCATGCTAGTGTGGGTTGCCTATCTAAAATGCAAGTTAGCACCAGAGGAAAATTCTAAAGGCCATACGAATAACTGAGAGATCGTAAACCCATCATGGTTTTTGATGAAGGGGAACTCAGGGTTCACGGTCGCCAAGTTATTCGCCTCTGGTGGGGTCCTATGTTAGACATACCTGTAACGCTCAAGGTCGCATGAGCATTCCGAAATCGAAGCGCAGCTTGTGCTTAAGATATCTGCAAAACAACTTGAAGCACAAGATAAAAGGATGATGATGGCCATATAAAGGATAAGACATTGAAAGATTTCCGGACGGTAAACGTCCACATCGATGGCCGCCAGGAACAGGTTAACGTCCACTGATGTTGCCGCTAACCTACTACTGACGTCCACCGATCTGGACGCCTACCTGACAGCGGATCAGGCCGAAAATATAGGTGATGGGAGTCCATGAGGACTCTACCATCTCCTACCTCCGTCTCTTCCTGCTCCTGCTGCGAACCAGAGAGCTGAGAGGCGAAGAAACACAGCAAGATGGCCTCCTCTTCGACCGGACGATCCACAGGCGCAAACCCCGGAGTTCTGAGTGAAGTTCCGGGACACCTGAGCACGCGTCTGGCCAACGGGGAGGTAGGCAATGATCGTTTCTTTTTTTTCTCCTGGGCTAAAAACGCCCCAAACATGGTTTTCACAACACCCTCATGCAGGAAATCCCTGCCTTCCCGAGCCAAGGCCAGGTACGGGCCTTTTCCTGGCTTGTGAACCTGGTAAACACCATTACTCT
This sequence comes from Colocasia esculenta, assembly GCA_014218235.1. Classification (NCBI taxonomy): domain Eukaryota; kingdom Viridiplantae; phylum Streptophyta; class Magnoliopsida; order Alismatales; family Araceae; genus Colocasia; species Colocasia esculenta. The sequence goes on from CM024759.1 coordinate 18,207,635, forward strand.
GGACATGCGGGGCTACGTTGGCATGTGGAACTTGAGATTCATGGTGGTTCTGGCCAAAAACATGAAAGATATGTGGTGGGGGTTCGATGCTTTGGGGGCGCTGATAGAGAGATGGCACCCACACACACATACTTTTGTGTTCCAGGCGTTCGAGGCGAGCATGCTACTGAAGGAGGTGAAGCTTTTCCTGGGATGGACACGGTGTTTGGAGTACGATGCTGCCATTCCTCTTCTTTAGTGGGAAGAGATTTTAGCAGACATCGTACGGGACAAGAAGGAAGTGCTAAGGATGACGAACAAGCACGGGATCTTCCTAGATCGGCTGGCCTGGTGGCTGATCCAGCATGCTAGGGAGATTGGCGGAGAGAGAGCAATGCGAGGACTGACGCTTTGCCTAGCCGGGGTATTCTTATTCCCCACGAGCGGCGATTTCATCCTTTACGAGCACATTGGAGTACTTTCTCTGCTGTGGCGTGGGCAGTCACTTGCCCCTGCAGTGCTGGCTCACCTGTATAGTTCGCTCACCACAATGAGCCTAGGCGGACGCACCTGCGGGAGTTTGTTTCTACTCCAGGTATGGATGGAAGCTCATTTAAAATTTAATTTTGCTGACAGTCAACCTACCCCCTCCAGAATCTTCCTTCGGAGTTCGGTATACTGTAGCAGGGCATGGTATGAGCCGGAAGATGAGATCAAGTGTGTGTCAGCACACTTGAAGAGCAGAGATGCCTGGAGGGATCATTTGGCATATTTGGGAATGGATGAATTCATCGTGAGGCCACTGTTCATGAGGACCATTGAGTTTAGAGCAAGGACCAGGGAGGACAGAGATTTGTGGCTGATTGGAGCTGATCGGATGGTGGTGTACCAGCCACACCGGTGTCATTGTCAGCTTGGGATTCCACGGGGAATTCCCACCTCATCCAAATGCACCGACATGATAGTCACCGGAAGAAATGAGAAGCTGATGAAGAAGGCTATGAAGACTTGGGCGAGACATACAGTGAGCAGAAAAGTGGGCTTGGCGGTACAGGAAAACTGGGAGGACATTTGGAAATACGAGGAGTTTAATGACAGCATTTGCCCCACTGCTTGTGATTTCTTTATGGCCCGCAGGGCAAAATAATGTAATTTCCCGATTTCCAATAAGTGTAACACAAATTAGATGAATAAAGGTGGATTTCATTTATGTTGAATTTGTTTGACTTGTGGAATGTGGAATCTGTGTACATGAAATGGCCTCAAAAGGTTCAAAGGAGTGTACTATGAGGACTGAGTGCGGGGGTGCTGGCGTCCACATCGATGGCCGCTAAATCAGGTAAACGTCCACAAGGATGGCCGTCTAATTCAAAGTAGACGTCCACACGAGGTCGTCTACCAAACTTCGAGGTCTGACAATGAAGAGACATTGACGTCTACTAGGTGGACGCCTACAGTACGTCAGCGACCACCAGTTGACGTCGGGAAAAGTTAAACGGCCAACGCTTGACGTTAAACAAGAAAACGCCCTTTTTTTTTGAACCGACGCTTTCTCCCGACGCCATTTCACCTTCCCAAGCGCCGGGAGAGGCAAAACCTGAATCCTTCACTACTTACCTTGCTCGAGATTTCGATGAGGACGAGAGAGAAACGAGGCATTCTCCGGGGCCGCCGTCAACCAGAGGAGGAAGAGGAGGAGATGGAGGCAACTATGGCGGAGGAAGAGGAAGAGGTGGCGGTGGGTGACGTCCCGGAGGGGGAAGACACGGCCGGAGAAGGGGGAGATGAAACGGAGGGGGACATGCCCCGACGACCCCGGGTAAGTACTCCAGACCCTAGAACTCCATGTGAGTGTGGTTGTAGAATCGGTGGAAAGGGGGAAAATAGGGGAAGCTCTGTCGGTTTAGACAAGAACTTGACGTCCACATCGGTGGACGTTGAGATCTTGTCAACGGCCACCCCTTTGCCGTTAAGGTGATCTTGACGGCAAGGTGGCGGACGCCGACGGAAGAACTTAACGGCCAACCATGGACGCTGACTTTGTGTAAACGGAAACCCTTGACGCCAACTTTTGGTTAACGGCAATCGATGCTGACGTCAAATATTCTGTGTTCTCTACAGGGCAAAGGTCGTATGAGGAGCAGGGTGACTTGGGATTTGTGCTGGGCGTGGTATCGGGCGTTGCCGGAGGCCCAGTAGACTAGAGTGGCCCGGATGGGATTTGGACATTTACTGTCGGTGCGTCCATTTCATGTGGACGTACCATATCTTGAGGCACTTAGGGAGCGATGGGAGGAGGACTGCAAGGCATTCATCATGCCTTGGGGCCACATGATACCTACATTGGAGGATGTAGCGTACCTGACAGGACTACCGGTTCAGGGAGAGCCGGTTGTGGGACAGGAGTGGAGTGATTATTATGATGATATAGTGGAGCTGTTGGGATCGGAGTTTGTCGCAGGGAGGAGGAGACCGATCCGGAGCATCCTGCTCGGATCGTTGTCGGAGGCGGTGGGCCTGAGAGGTAGGAGGAGAGGGCCTCTGGAGACTCTCGAGGAGTTTTTCACAGGGGTGAGGGGAGCACTGGACCTGGGAGGCCGGAGCGAGGAGCACTGCATCCGGATCTTCGTCGCCTACCTCTTCGGGCGACTTCTTTTTGCGACACAGTCCTCGCAGATGAACTGCAAGTTCATCTTTCTACTGTGGGACTTGGAGCAGGCTGGGCGGTACGCTTGGGGCGCCGCGATGCTGGGACACCTCTTCTCACTTCTCCCCAGTAGCTCGCGACGTTCTCAGAGCACCGGGGGCTTCACCCCCTTCCTTCAGGTACACAAATTTCTTTTAATGCTCATCATTGATTTTTATTGATTAACTGCCTGACTGACCATTCTTTTTGCTGCCTTGCAGATCTGGGGGTATATGCGCTTCCCTATAGGGTGCAGGACACTTGCAGAGGGGCGTCAGATAATGGTGCCTCTCATGACAAGGTGGGAGGTGGCCCCAGACCCCAGGGTCACCAACAGGAGGGTTGGAGACGTGCGGGTCGCACTCGACCACTACCCGCACGAGCAGGTATGAAAATCTCAACTAGCTCTTATATTCTTTCAATTGTTTGCTGCATTTAATGAATGTGACTGACCAATGTTTTCTTGTTCTTCTTAGGTAGTGTGGACCCCCTATGCGGGAGAGGCAGACGCCTCGCACCCGGCGGTGGTGGCGGGCCGGCCCCTTTTTGACCGCCACCTCCTCTTACTGTGCCTCGGGACGTGTGAGGTGTTGTATCTGGAGCTGGTGGTGCGGACCCTGGGCTGGCACCAGCCAGCCATCGAGGTGCCTTCCCTCGGGAGAGAGGGACATTCACGCCGGCGGTTCTTTTCTGAGGACCGAGACTGGGGAGCTGAGCACGGCAGCACCGTCACCTACTGGCGCGGGGGGGGGGGGGGGGGGGGGGGGTGAGCAGGTGGTGCGGCAGACGACCCTCCTCGATAGCTCAGCATACATGGAGGACTACCGGGCACGATATGCTGGGCGACTCCGGCTCGACCGACGAGTGGTAAGTGAAACTTCTAACCTTAAGCCTTGGTTGGTGGATTGCCTCATTTGATTCTAACCTTGAAGTGTTAATGGCAGATGCCGGAGTCACAGGCCGTCCGCCTTTTGGAGGGGTGATTGGCCGAGCAGGAGGTGGAGCTGACGAGGCTCCGCACCGAGGTCAGGGCACTGGTAAGTAACGTAAATTTGATTATAGATTGAATTGAATTGAATTGAATTACTAACCAAAGTTTCGTGAATACAGAAGGAGGAGCTAGTGAGGGTGCGCGCGAGTTGCGACGCAGGGGCGAGCTCGTCTGCCCAGGGGCGAGAGGAGATCTGACAGTGCACCTGAAAGAGGCCCTGGATCGGGCGGAGGTGAGGGTCCGGGAGTTGGAGGCTGAGGTAAAAGACTGCCACACCCTTTCTGCACAATTTGATTTGATTTGACTTGACCTTGATTTGCTCTTTATGTGCAGCGGGAGGGGAGCGGAGTGACGACTCTCCAGGCGCAGATGGAGGCTCTGCGGTTGGAGATGGAGACAGAGGTAAGGCACCAAATTTCCTCCTTCCTGGCATGCGTACATAACTAACACCCTTTGGATTTGACGTGCAGCGGCGGACCATGGCGGCTGCCATGGAGGAGCTGAGGGATGACCGGGCTACCATGAGGGGTCGCCTGCTCGAGGCCAGGGAGAGAGAGAGAGAGAGGCTGAGGCAGCCCGGGCACGGATCGCTGCAGATTACGAGATACTGAAGGACCGGGTGCTAAAGAAGCACCGGGAGCAACAGCGGCAGGCCCAGCAGGCGACACCCGCGAGGACCGGATCAGCGTTCGCCTCCATCGACGACATCGTGTCCCTGGGGGACCCCTCCGTGGTACGAGGAGGGTTGCAGCGGCCCAAGGCGTTGACGGCGTCGAGGCCTCCTCTCCCAGACCGGCGTCGGGAGAGGGAGGAGGAGGAGGTGAGCAGCTCACGTAGGTAGAGGCCTAGTGAGGGGGAGTGGAGAGAGGAGTGAGGAGGGAGGCTCCGGTTGTACTTCCAGGGGTATGCCCCTATCATGACATGTACATGGACTTGATCATCATAGTGGAATTTTGGAATTTTCATCATCCTGTGTGCTTGAATGGTTTGGCTTCTATTTCCTGCAATCCACAACACTTAAAAGAGAACAGGTTAGTGTAGATCTATCTTTAGCCCCTTGCCTATGATGTACCTTTCTTGAGATCTGGTCAAGGGGCTAATGTCTAATCAAAGGTAGGAACGTAATAAAAATAACTGAAAGGGAAATATGCACATGCATTTTTTTTTTATTTTGAAAATAAGCAAAAATGTTAGTGTATGGACATAGTACCACTAAATTTTTTGGATTTTGGAATTTTCTATTTTTTTTTGCTTTTTGAAAATAAGGGAGAAAATACGGGAGAAAATATGTACAACGTGAAATATATACATCAAAAGACTCTCTTTTTTGTTGTTTTTGCATTTTTTTTTTGGATTTTTGGACTCTAAGACACATATTCATCACATGTTGTAGTATAGGGTTTACACGATCTACTTAACCACAGAGGCCAAGAGTAAGGAGGGGCGTGCATGAAATCTTTAATGTTGGGCATTGCCCCTAGCCTTCTTGATGTTTTCCACCACGGGAGGTCTTATACAATCAAATTACCCCTAGAGGGGGAAATGGGAAGAACAGTATAGAAAATCATGTAGGGCTTTGGTTCAAACTACTTTTTTTTTTCGAATCGACATCTCATATTAAACAGACTTGGTCAACCATTGTTTTCAGGGGGATTTTTCATTTTATTTCTGATTTCTGGGGTGGAGGCACGTACTTTTTGCTACCTCCTTGAGTTGGTCAGCCTTTTTTTGGGTACGTACTTTTTGCTACCCTTTTTTGACCTTTTGGCTTTTCTTTTCCCCTTTTAAGGCTTGATTTGATATTTTGCCCCTTGCTTTTTATTAGTTGCCCCTGTTTTATGGTGACCTTGTCCTTTTAAATGAGAGTGGGTGGTCCCCTACTCGTAGTTTGTTCCGTTTCCAGACACGACCGAGTGGGAAAAGAATAGGGGAAACACATTGACCGGATGAGACCGCCCGAGTGTACTTGTGATTTTCCAGTTAGGGGTAGTACTCCAACATCGTGTGGTGTGTGAATAAACCTTTCCTTACTAATGACCAATTGGAAAAGTAGGAAAAGTAGACCCACACCTTAACAAGTGATGAATGACCGACTTGACGGACTGACTGACTGACTAAGGGTAGAATTTCTTGAGGTAGACTGCATTCCAAGGGTGCGTTAGCTCAACTCCCTCGGCATCCACTAACCTATAAGTGTTCCATGAGTATACTTCTTTGACAACGAACAGACCCTCCCAATTTTCTTGCAATTTGCTCCTGGGACCTGGTGCCTTTATGATTTTGCGCTTTAGGACCAACTCACCCACATCGAATTTTCTCTCAAGAACTCTTTTAGCATAAAAATGTGCAATTCTCTGACTATAGACTTGAGCGTGGTCAGCCGCTATCATCCGCCTTTCATCTAAGAGTTCAAGTTGTGCTAACAAGGCTTCCCGACGTTGATCAGGGTCAAGTTCGAAATCCAATTGAACTCTAAGTGAAGGGACAAAGATCTCGTATGGGAGTATCGCATCCGATCCGTACGTCAAGGCATAGGGAATTTGCTCTGTGGGGGTTCGGACCAAGGTGCGATAAGCCCAAAGAGCTTCAACCAAGCGATCTGGCCAGTCAGCATTGTTATGAGATTTGCATGTTTTCTTCATGATTTTAATGAGTGTTTTGTTAGTAGCTTCATCTTGTCCATTACCTTGTGGATAATATGGTGATGAATGATGCAAGTTAATGCCATATTTACCACACATGTCGCGAAGCTCCTGTGAAGTAAATTGCGGTCCGTTGTCGGTGACGATGTCCCGAGGCACGCCAAATCTTGCAAGGATGTTGCGCTTGATGAATTTGACGACTGTTGAAGCTTTGACTTCTATGAATGCTTCTGCTTCGGCCCACTTCGTGAAATATTTCGTGGCGGTCAGAATGAAGGACTTCTTACGGATTTCTCCGGTTTTGTCCGCAAGTGGACCGACCACGTCGAATGCCCACATGGCGAAAGGCCATGGAGCGATGAGAGGGTGAAGAGAAGAAGAAGGAGCATGAATTTTGTCACCGTGCAATTGACATTTAGCACAGTGACGGACAAAATGGTGACAGTCTTCTTCCATGGTGGGCCAATAATAGTGTCTTAGCAACTTCTGGGCAATTGCTCTACCATTAACATGGCCACCACATTCACTAGAGTGAGCGGCTTCAACAACATCTTGAGACTCGAATTCATCAAGGCAACGGAGATAGACCCCGCTGAGAGACTTTTTGTAGAGAATGCCACCTATGATCTTGTAACGCTCTGAGACGCGACGAATTGCCCGTCTATCAGCAGAGGTGGGATAATCAGGGAAGGATCCATCTTTGAGGAAGTTTTCGATGTCAAAATACCAGGGATGGCCATCTTCAAGGTCAATTTCTGGCTCTTTGGAAAGCGCATGGACCCGAAGGGATGGAGAAGGACGCACGAGCTGAGAAAACCACGGATCGACATGGGAAGGGACTCTTAACCTCTGGACAGAGACGGTTTCCGAAGACTTCCACAAAGGAATGGGAATGGATGACACAAGGGAAGCGAGTGAATCTGCTAGGATATTTTGGGCCCTAGGAGTGTGAACTAAGGTGAGCTTCCTAAACTGCCGGACTACTTTTCCTACCAACTCTTGGTATGGTTTTAGCTTGGGGTCCCAGGTCTGGTACTTACTGAGGGATTGCCGGAGTATTAACTGTGAATCTCCAATTATCCTTAACACCTTGACTCCGAGCAATAAAGCCATTTTCAGCCCAACTAAGAGCGCCTCGTACTCAGCCACATTGTTCGTGGCTCGGAAGGTTAATTGGTAGGCGTGCGGAATGACTACCCCTTCCGGTGAAAGGAGGACTGCCCCTATCCCACACCCTTTGGAATTGAGAGCCCCGTCGAAGTAAAGCACCCATGAAGGTTCACCATCAATAATGGCTCCTAACTCTTCATCGGGAAAGCTTTCATCAACGGGAGAGTATAAAGGTAAGGGGTGGTGGGCCAAATGCTCGGCTATGGCATGCCCCTTCATTGACTTTTGATTGACATAGGTGATATCAAATTGGTTAAGGAAGCTTTGCCACCTCATCAACCGCTCAGTTAGGACGGGCTTCTCGAGCAAGTACAGAATCGGGTCCATACGCGCCAGAAGTTTCACTTCATGAGCCAAGAAATAGTGCTTTAACTTCTGGGCAACCCAGACGACGGCCGCGCACGTTCTTTCCATGGCGGTGTACTTCTTTTCAGCCTTATTGAACAACTTGGATAAATAGTACACCGCTCTCTCCTTCTTCTCGTCGTCGTATTGGGCCAAAACCGCTCCACTAGAATCCTCAGTGGTTGACACATAGAGCAGTAAAGGCCGACCCGGGACCGGAGGAGCGAGAATAGGGGGATTAAAAAGATAGCTCTTCAATTCATCAAAGGCCTTCTGACATTTATCGTCCCAATCAAACATCGCCTCTCCTCTAAGCATCTCGTAGAAGGGCTTACAGCGGATTGAATGCTGGGAGATAATCTCCGAATAAACTGGAGTCTGCCAATTAGCCCTCTGACTTCTCTGATATTCCTAGGAGGAGGCATGTCAATTATTGCTTTGGCCTTGTTAGGATCAATTTCAATTCCCCACTTGCTAACGATGAACCCAAGCAATTTTCCTGAAGAAACACCGAAAACGCACTTCTTAGGGTTCATCTTAAGATTGTGCTCTCTAGACCTTTGGAGAACTGCCCGGAGGACCTCAGCATGGCCATGTCGAGTCTTTGATTTAACCAAGACATCGTCCACATAGACCTCCATGTGCACATGCATCATGTCATGAAAAATCGCCATCATGGCCCTTTGATAGGTTGCCCCCGCATTCTTCAATCCGAAGGGCATGACAACGTAACAATAAGTCCCCCAGGGTGTTGTAAACGAAGTTTTCTCCTGGTCTTCCTCCGCCAAGCGAATCTGGTTGTACCCAGAGAAACCATCCATAAATGACAAAAGCTCGAAGCCGGCAGTATTGTCCACTAGGACATCTATGTGTGGGAGAGGGAAATCGTCCTTTGGGCAAGCACGATTAAGGTCATGGAAATCTATACAGATCCTAACCTTACCGTCCTTCTTCATTACAGGGACGATATTAGCTACCCACTGTGGATATAGCACAACCCTAATAAATTTGGCTTTGTGCAACTTGTCAACCTCCTCTTTGATCTTGAGTGCAAGCTTAGGATGTAGCCTTCTCAACTTTTGCTTGACGGCCTTTGCATCGGCTTTTAGGACCAAACGATGCTCGACCAAAGAGGTATCGAGTCCCGGCATGTCCTCATAAGACCAAGCAAATCCATCGGAAAATTCTTTGAGAATGGCTACCAAAGCTTCTTCTTCTTCAACACTCAAGTTGGCACTAATCAAAACTGTCTTCGGGGATTCTTCAGTGCCAAGGTTGACTTCTTTAGTGGGCTCGTCTGCAGCCATGGTTGGCTTGTCGAACCTTTTTGTGCCATCCACATAGGAGCTCACCTGGTCCTCTTCTCCCGACCCAAGATCTCCCAACTCACCCTCCTCATCAAAATCTAACAAATAAACTCCTAAACCGTCATCTACAGAGTCACCTTCCTCAAAGTCAGACTCGACGAGAGCAGGATCCTCAAGAAACTCCGGAACTTGACTTAACTTAGCACATCTCTTAGCCAAGGCCATGACAAAACGGGCAGGGACTTGCCTACCCTTCTCCTTGCGCACACATGGCTGAGAGGAACCAGACTCTCCTAAACCTAGACCCGACTCTAAACTAGGATCTAGACCACTATTTACAGGGCCGCTATGTAAAAAACTATGTACAGGGGAAGTGCACCTAGAGGGGCAAGAGGAAGAGGAACTTAGGCCAGAAAGCGTCGGCCCCTGGCCGAGCGGAAGAGGTTCCAGGGAGGAAGGGTGCTCAATGGAGACCTCGGATTTCCAATTTTCAAAATTGGCGTTTTTTTTTTTGGAGTCAAGGCCAAGAACCATGAGTTGCTGACTCAAGGTAGCCTCGACTGGCGAGATGAGGGATGGAGAAAGGACAGGGGGAGAAAGAGGAAAAGAGGAAGCGGTCAAGGGAGATTGTGAGGAGGATAGAGATGATGAACAAGGTGGTGGAGGTGAAGAGGGGATATCCGAACCAAAGAGAGAGAGAAGGCCGAAGTCATCGCAGACTTCTTCAACTTGGGCAGTTTCCTCATTCTCCTCTTCACTCTCGGAGTCAGATAGCTCCTTTATCACTGGTTCCCGAGTTCCCGGTTGGAGAGGACCCTGAACGAAGTGATCACTCAGGGTCCAAGTAAGAGGCTGATAGGGAATGACAGGATCCGGATGAATGGGATCAGGATGAAAGCCTAAGCCGGCCCTATCTAACAACCTTCTTGTTTGCATACTACGGGTGGGACCCTATTCGTTCCTACCTAGACCTCGGCCATGAACATAGCCGATGTTAGCCATTACTTCCCAACCCTTTTCCGGAGGACAGGGGACATGGGGTTCTTCAGCAGGCTGGGGAGGTTGGCTAAGGTCATAGGGTAAGGGGAAGTCAAAGATTTACATAATTGGTTTCTTCCCCTTATCAGGAATGAAGAGGTGCGGCATCTGCTCCGAGGTAATGGCATTGAGGGTCTCCAAAATGGGAATGCTCTTAATCTTGATTATCCGCCCATTGAAAGGAAATTTGAAGCACTGATGGGCGGTGGAAGGGACCCCTAGAGTCTGTTATAGCCAAGGACGACCGAGGATGGCCTTGTAGGCTGGATCGACGTCAAGAACTAGGAACTTAGTGGACATAGTGACAGGTCCGATTCCTAACTTAACAGCAATTTTACCTTTGGCAACCCTTTTGGAGTTGTCATGGGCAGCGATGGTGGAGCAGCTCTTCTCTAGATTCTCTTTTCCTAAACCCAACTGCTTAAGGGTCTTCATTGGACAGACATTGATAGATGCTCCGGTGTTGATAAGAGTGGAGTCCACCGAAACCCCATTGAGGTTGATGGTGAGACAAAGAGGGAGCGAACGACACTCGGGGGTGGCGAGATCCTTGTCCGAGAAGGAAATTGAGGGTCCTTGGGTGAGGGAAAGGATGGCATTGGTGACCCCACTAGGAGGGAGGTCATCATTAACCATGATTTTCTGAAGAAACTGGAGGAGAGTGGATTGATGCGACGGCGAATTCCGAATCAATTCTAAAATGGACACCCTCGCGGGTGTCTTATCCAGATGTTGGAGAATGTCATATTCGGTGCTGGCCGGGGGTGGAGGACCATTATTTTCCTCATCTTGGGATGGCCGCAGAGATGGAGGAACAATCCGGTTTCTGAGCGTGACATGCACGGCCTCCTGCGACTGAGGGTGGATGAGCTAGAGGGGTCTGGTGGATGACTCACAGGCAGGGGGAGTGAGGATGGTAGGGTAGGCATCTTGAGAAGGTCAGATGAGCACTAAAGGTCTCTCCTCTAGAATGACATCTACCGACGTGGAGGGCTCCTGAGACTCTGCAGTGGGACACGGGTACCATTCTTCGAAACCTTCTACCCCCCACTGTTGCTCGCTCCTCACAACCCGGGGTCCTGAGTATATTATGGTATGCACACTCTCTTGGGTTTGGAGGAGGAGGGATTGTTGGTTTGGTGGTTGGGGAGAGGGTTACTGAAAATGCCAAGGTCTTTCTTGGTGTACCTAGACTTGGCTATGGCCACCTTGACGTCATCGCAGTTGATTCTACCTTGGTCATTCATATCATAGACCCGGTCACGAAAGGTAAAGCAATTGTTGATGAAGTGACCATGGGCCCTATGATATGGATAGTACTTGGAGGTGTCCACCCTTGGATTGATGTTCTCCCGTTGTGGGGGGAGTTGGATTGCATCGCAGGACATGAGGGCGAAGAATACGTCCTCGAGAGTCTCAGGAAGAGGAGGGTAATGCGACCTTTTGGGGCTAGGTCGGGTGTAGCTAGCAGGAGGAGGAACGGCAGAGTAAGACTTGGAGGGATGAGATGGAAATTGGTGAGGGTTGGAAGAAGTGGATGGAGAATTGGAGGATTTATTCGGAGGCCTCAACGGCTGACTGCAAGCGTTGACGGACTCGTTGATGGTCACCCCCTCGGTGGTAGGTGCCGTGGGAGCCTTACGTCCCTTGGGCTTCCCTTCGAAGAAGTGGGGCAGAGAGGAGTCCTTGATTTGGGTCTGGACCACCCTAGCTCGGTTGTATAGATGCGCGAATGAGGGGAACTCACTCAACATCAAGATGGAACAGAGAGCAGGGGTGGTGTTGGTGACCAGCATGGTGATGGCTTGGGACTCCGGAATGGGAATGTCTGCCCTAGACGCCATGGATCTCCACCGATTGGCATATGTGACAAAGTCTTCGTCCGGCTTCATCTTTTCTGCCACCAAGTCAGGAAGTGTAGGGACTTGGGTGGCCATATATGAAAAATGGGAGATGAATCGCCCAGAGACTATGTCGAAGTTAACGAGGTCCGACGCGGGTAGAGAGGTGAACCACCTCAAAGCTTCCCCTTCTAACGATTGTTGGAAGAGGTGCAGTAAAAGAACCCGATCGTATAACCATCGGTGGGAATCCATGGTGAATCCGGCAATATAGTACTGGGGGTCAGAGGTCCCGTCGTACTTGCGGTACTTTGGGGCCTTGAAACCCGGAGGGAAGTACACATTAGGAAGCTTGCAGTAACTTTGGAGGGAATGAGGTTTTGAGAGGGATAGTGATTCAGCAAGAAGCTTCCTCACGAGTCCCTCCACCTCCGAATGGGGGACAGATTCAGATTGAACGGGGGGTGTGATTTGAACAGCTGGCGACTGGGCAGGAGGAGTAGTGAGAATAGGAGTAGGGAACGGAGTGGGGGTAGGGGAAGGAGTGAAGGTAGAGACGGGCACCTGGGGTGAGGTGACCGGCCTAGGAGTGGGCCTAGATGTAGAGGCATTGAAGGGGGACGGGGATGGAGTGGAAGGAGACGCCGCTGCCCGGATGGTATGCTTGGAAAGCATAGAAATAATTTCATCGGGCGAATAGCGAGACATGAGTTTAGAAAACTCGGGGTCCTCTTGAGCACTTTGGGCATGAGTGGGGTTGACCCTCAAGCTGACTTCCTCATTGTCGGCTTGGGAGGATGATTGGACTGATTCCTCGGGCTAAATGTTAGTGTTTATCATACCGACAATTTCATTGAGATTATCATCATACTCAAATGTCGGTTTATTAGCCATATTAACAGCATCCAACCAAGTGTCCATTAGCACACATCCTACTTTTTTTTTGAAATGGTTTAAGTTGAAGTGATTACACTGTTTTTAGCAGAAGTATGGATTTCTACCAAACAACATTATCAAACAACGTCCCCAAACTTTTAAAGATCAAAGTTGTGTATTTAACTTGACTTGATAAAAAAGGCCGTTCTCTCAAGTCTCACTTGAATCCCGGTGAGTAGGTGAGCTAGACAGGGAGGGAAAAGGTCCTTCTGCCCCGTACCGTGAGGGAATCCACGGAATTTAGGGACTTACAGAGTTTTCCTTGGAGCCAACCCGATTTACCCGAGAGGGAATCCCCGAGTAAAAGGTTGTAAACCAAGGAAGGGTGATCCTAAAATGTGAGGGGAGGCTAGAAGAGGTGAGAAAAGTGACCCCCCAGTGACTGAGGACTGTTAGTAACAAACAGTAAGCAAACAGAAACAAAAATCACAACAAAACAATCAAAAAAACAGGGAAAAGCATGCCTCTGTGAAACTAAACGTCAAGCATGTGGACGCACAGTTCATCAGCAAAGAATAAACGGCATGATCGACGGACGCTGACAGAAAGTAGACGACAAGAGATATGGACGCTAAAAGTAAATCAACGGCAAGAACATTGGACGTTTACCTGGATAGGTGGCAAGATCTCCTGCCGTCTACCTGGCCGCAGTAAGACCACAGTGGCAGCAGCTGTCCTACCATGATCGCCAGAAAAGAGCTGTAGACGGTTCATTTCCGCGCCGTCACCAGATCTCTCGGGTGCTCGCGGACGCCGCCGGACTCTCATTGGCGATGAAGGGGTTGCCGGTTGACCACGTTGACCCTCCGTTGACTGAGTTGACTAGAAGGAGAATGAGGAAAACAAGCGAAATAAAGGGGAGTTGGTGATCACGAGGGCCTTACCTGTGCCCAAGGAGTGATGTGGTTGCGTTGAAGTGGTCACCTCACGCAGCGGATGGAGACGGGACCTCGTCTTCTCCTCCTTCGGCCGACCAAAAGAGAAGAGCTCCGTAGTCTTCTGCGGGTTGTTCCTGCCATAAAACAAAACTCTATAAGACTAATGAAGAGTGGTAAAAGCTCAAAAACGTGGGAAAATAACCCAAAAGGAGAGTCCCGTACCCATTGCGGACTTGAGAAGAGGGGTGGCCAAATGCTATGACCACCCTTTTTCCCTTCGTTTTTGGTTGGGAAACCCCTTTCTAGGTGTGTAGGGTGAGGACCTACGAGCCTAGAGTGAGTGGGAAGGTGTGTGCAACATGTAAATGAACTAAAGAGTAAGTAAGAGAAGAGAGAGGGAAGGAGGTGTTGATCCTCGTTGTTGATGTTGTAGCTCCTTGCAAGGGCTCCTCCAGCTCCAAAGCAACCCTCCTGGACGTCCCAAGTGTGGAGAGAGTGAAGAGGATGAGTGGTGGAAGGTTGGGTAAGATTTTCTCTCTCTTCTCTCAAAGCTTCAGCATGTGGACGTCTAGTCTCTCCCCCCTTGCTTAGAGGACCCTAGGGACTATTATATAGATAGTGGGGTCGGAGTTCAGAGGCCTTGGATGCTCAAGTGTGAAAAAACACACTTGTACACTTGGCAATCCTTGGATAAATGCTCCAACCAATGGGGAGAGGCCACATGGGATTTTTTACTGGGTCAAGGGAGTGCCAAGGTGGCCCATATGCCTGTTGGGAACGGTCCCATGCGGTGCATGGGCGAGAGAAAGGGGCTAGTGGGCTATATTCTCGGGGCTATTGTGCAGACCAGGTAAACGAGATTGACGTCCAGAGATCAGGTCGCCAACCGCATGCAGACGTCCAGGGATGTGGACGTCTGTCTGGGTCAGCGTCAAGGGGGCTTGCCGCCAACCAGTAGTCGGCGGCCATCGATGCTGCCATCTATATGGTATCCGAGGCAAGTCAACAAATGGTCAAACGAGGCTTAATGGGCCAAAAGAGCCTTATGGGAGATGGGCCAAATCTCGCGTCTACAAACGTGTGCTGTCAGTAGCTATGAGAGCGAGTGTTGTGAGCTCTTGTACCTGAGTGAGTTGAGAGTTGTGCTTTGTAAGTTCTTGGGGTATGCCCCTTAAGGACCACACCTTTCTTTTTGTACCTGTGCTTTTATTTGGAACATGTTGTACATGCTTTTGTATATTGTACAGATTGTTATAGTTATTTAAATTCAGTACATATCTCACTAGACTATTTCTTCTAACCCTTCCGAGTCTTTGGATCTGTGGGTGGCGACACGAACTTCGGGGTCCCTGGCAATGGCTGACAAAGGGTACATAGATGAAGGCCACTCGATCAACCGTCCATCATATTTTGATGGTAACAATTACACGTATTGGAAAAACCGAATGCATGTCTTTCTCAGAGCTCAGGACTATGAGATTTGGAAAGTGGTAAGCAACAGTCCATACGTTCTACCATAGGATGAAGAAAAGTGGACGAAAGATCAGATTAAGAAATCTAAGATTAATATAGTGCAATGAATATTATGCAGTGTGTAATTCATCCTAATGAATATTCACGTGTCTCCATGTGCAGCTCCGCTAAAGGTATGTGGGACAACCTGAAACTGATATATGAAGGCACCTTGGAAGTAAAAGAAAATAAGGCAAACATTTTGGTCTCCGAATATGAGCTGTTTCAGATGAAACCAGAAGAAACAATCTTTGAGATGTTTGCAAGATTTATAGCCATAACAAATGGCTTAAAGGCTCTCGAGAAATACTACACTAGTTCTGAGTTAGTCAGAAAAATCCTTAGGGCACTGCCTCCAGCTTGGCATACCAAGACAACTATTATTGAGGACTCTGAAAACATGGAAACTCTCTCACTTGAGGAGTTAATTGGAACCTTGATGACATACGAGCTCAACATGAAGAGAAATGAGCCTGAAATTAAGAAGGGGAAAGGAATTGTCCTCAAAGCCACATCAGTCCATCAGGAAAGTAGCACTGATGAAGATAGTGTTGTGGACAGAGAAGAGGAGGAGTTAGCAATGCCAACCAGGAAGATGCGAAACTTCCTCCGCAAAAGGAAGTCTTTTTAGAGCAATTAAAAAAAATCCAGTTAGAAGGTCCTTCCCACAAAAAGGTGAGAGCAGCAAAGAGAAGGAAGTCATCTACTATGAATGTAAGAAACTGGGGCATATGCAAGGTGAGTGTCTTGAATTGCAGAAGAAATTCAAAAAAGGCAAGTTCAGGAAAACTAAAGCTTTGGTGGCTACCTGGAGCAATGAGGACTCAGATACTTCATCTACTAATACTGAAGAACATTCAGAAAATCTATCTTATGGCTCATGGCAAGGAAGCTGAAGAGGTAAATGATGAAATGGAAATTTTTCTTTAGAACAATGGGAATTAGTATATACATCGTTGTTTGAAAAATTCAAGAAAGTGAAATCTGAAAACAAAATACTGAAAAATAAGATTGAATCCATTCTTTATAATGAAATACCTTGTTCAACATGAATAGCACTGAAGAGTGAATCTAAAATCCTGAAAGAATCTCATGGAAACTTACTTGCTAAGCTTGCTCTATATGAAGAGGAAATTGAGTGCATAAATAGTGAAAAAGGGCAATGAGAAAAATGTTCAACTTGAGAAAGAAAATTCTGAACTTAAAACTGAAATTGCCAACTTGCAAACTAAACTGAGCACCTTTAAAAAAGAAGTGACTAAACAAAAGGGTGTTGTTTCTAGACTAATGAAGGGAAAACAAAACTTAGATGAGCTCCTCCTCAATTCCCATGAATTTTCAGAGAGAGGGACTCAGTTATAAACCTGACAATAGCACTTTTGGGCGCACCTCCCAGAACCTGACTAGGCCCTTTATATATTGCCAGGCATTAGTTATATTATTTATGTTTAGACAATCAGTCAAATGGCCAATAGAGAGTACCAAGAAATAGATGAGAGTACTAGAGGAATAGATGAGATAGCAGAGAGAGTGTGAATAGATGAGCAAGTAGAGTATAGATGAGAACTATAGGTCATGCACGTAAAACATCGATTAAACGGGCGATAGTAACAGTTGCACAACACACGCAATTGGTGTTGGCAGTCAGGTGGAATTCACTACCCTTCCACTGGCCATGTTATGTACAAGTCCAGAGGTCCGGTGTGAGTCAAGATGAGAGAGAACTTCTAAAGCCATTTGGATCATATCGATCCCTAAAGGGTGTTATGGGCATTAGGGTATAACCAACTCGGCCTCCATGAGGGAATCCACAGAGTACGGAGTTTTACGGAGGTCTTAACAAAAGGTCCCTTGTCTACTAGAACGGAATTTTCGATAGAGAGGTTCCAACTTGTCAAGAGAGTAGTGTGTAGAGGAAACAAGTTGCTCGACATTCTAGAGGAATTCTAGAACAGTGGAGCGGCGATATCAGTGTTCCAAAACCACGTAATAAAGTAGAAACAATGTCATTATTATCAATGGGGAATAATGTGCAATTATTAAAGTAAATTACCAGATAAATTATTTAAGTATTTTCTACATGATTTTATGGCAAGGATGTAAGTTTAGTGTGTGCATATGCATGAAATCATGAACATTGAATGATCGTGCATATTATCGTTTAAATTAAAGAATTATGGGACATAAATCAAATTTTAATAACATGATGGTTTATTGTTCTTTACACAACTTTACAGGGTGTACACATGCTTAAATAGTCCAAATAATCCTTTAAATAGAGTTAAAATTGGTGCTGGAATAATGCAGGTAAATCGCGACAGGGATCCTGGTCACATTTATCAAGGGTCAGAAACGCGATGACAGAGACCGTCACATTCTTAAAACCCTAAATGTCTGAACGGCGCGCTTTCCCAGAGGCGGGAAAACACAGCGAAATGCGACAACCTTAGCGGTCGCGTTTCAGTGGTCGTCTGACAAGTCAACGACACATAGTTTGAGGTGCTGGACACGCCCAAAATGCGTCGACTTGGCTTGTTGCCTTTCAGGTAATCGTGATGGCGGAGGCCGACGTGATACCAGTCACTTGAATCGCGTCGCCTGAAGCGGTCGCGATTCAAGCTCCAGACCGAAAATGTAGGAAAAACCCAGGAACATGTAACGATCGTCATGAAACGCTTATGTCTCTCAAACTAGGGTGCATGGGACAAAGTGATGAACATGGAACTTGTAGAGGGCATCAAGTAGAAGAGATCTATGCCTTTGGACTGAATCAATTTGGTCTCGTAAGGCGTGTAAACAAACATGAACATGAAATGGGACAAATATGCGCAACGATGGAGAAACACTTATAACTCGACGCTTACATGATGGAATTTGGGCAAACCACTTGCAAACGAAAGTAGACAAGTTGCAATACAAGATAGGATAATTTAGATTCATCTTTGGCCCGAGAATACCTACCTTTGTGAAGCTTAAAGTCTGAATTGTGCAAAGGTCACAGCAGAGCACGGTTGGGGAAGAAGCTCCCTTCTCCAGCCGTTCTCCTCCATTCCTGATGCCCTAGCTCCTCCTCCCACCACCCCAACAAGTGTGGGAACCTTCCCCTTTAGTTTTAGTATGAGTTCTTATATGTTTAGGGTTTTTTTTCCATGTCCTAGTGTAACTAGGAAAGGTGGGATGCGATTTCCAGCTCTTCCCTTCCATGTTTTTGGTGATCTCCCCTCCCAATTGGAGTGGAAAACCTTTTAGAAGGTTGCTGCTATGGTGGGTGATGATTTGGCTTGCCATTCATGGCTAATTGCCATACTTTTATACCCTAATTTACCCTTTCCTATTTTCTATGTAATTAGGGTGACGAATTTCTTGAGTATTTTCCTCTCAACCCATAATCTAACTCCTAGCTTAGCCCATTAGCCTTTAAGTGAGCTAATATAACAAGCCCATTACTTCTTAATGTTTATTGAGTTTTATTTAATTCATTTCTCCTATTATTTCTATTTATTTAATTATTTAAAATATCAGGTTGCTACATCCTCCCCCTCTTAAAAATAATTTGGTCCCCAAATTTATATGACCATAAAGGAGGGAATATCTTACCGAAAAGATCGGGGTAGTTTCGCCTGATGATTCCTTCAGGTTCCCATGTGGCTTCTTCCACTCCACGGTTATTCCACAGTACTTTAACCACATGGATGGGACGGTTCCTGAGTAGCTGCGCCTTTCGTTCTAGTATCTTGACTGGTTTCTCCTCGTATGTCATGTCCTTGTTCAGCACCAACTTTTCATGGCGAATGATGTGCGTAGGATCGTACACATATTTTCTCAGCATAGAAACATGAAACACATTGTGTACACATGGCAGATTTGGTGGCAATGCCAACCGGTGAGCCACCTCACCAACCCTTTCGAGTACTTCAAAAGGACTGATGAATCTTGGACTAAGCTTTCCTTTAACACCAAATCGTTGGATGCCACGGGTAGGGGATACCTTTAAGAGTACATGGTCCCCCACTTGAAATTCTAAATCTCGCCTCCTCTTGTCAACATAACTATTATGTCTGGACTGAGTAATTTTGAGCCGATCTCTAATCACATGTATATCCTTGGTTGTATTTTGTACCATGTCTAGGCCTAGCCATTGTTGTTCTCCAACTTCATTCCAGCAAGCAGGAGATCTATAGTTTCTACCATAAAGTGCTTCAAATGGTGCCATTTTAATACTCGCCTGGTAGCTGTTGTTGTAGACAAATTCAATTAAGGATAGGTCTCATTCCAGTAGCCTTTGAAATCTATGGTGCAAGCTCTTAACATATCTTCTACAATCTGGTTGGTTTTCTCAGTCTGCCCATCAATTTGCGGGTGAAAAGCGGTACTAAAATTGAGCTTAGTACCAAGTGCAGTCTGCAATCCCTTCCAGAAATGAGAGGTGAATCTTGGATCTCGATCTGAGACAATGGATGATGGCACTCCATGTAGTCTCACGATCTCCTTGACATATAGAGCAGCTAATACTTCCACATACCACTTACTCTTAATAGGTAGGAAGTGTGCAGATTTGGTTAATCGATCGACAATGACCCATATAGCGTCGAGTCCACCACGAGTCTTGGGTAAACCCATAATGAAGTCCATGCCAATACTTTCCCATTTCCACTCCGGAATATCTAATGGTCTGAGTACGCCAACAGGGCGCAAGTGTTCTGCCTTTACTTGTTGACAAGTAAGGCAATGAACAGCATGTTCGGCAACCTCTCTCTTCATGTTTGGCCACCAAAATGTTCTTTTCATGTCCTGATACATTTTGGTTCCTCCAAGATGAATGGTGTACTTTGTCTGATGAGCTTCATCCAATAACTTTCTGTTTAGTTCTTCATTGTCTGGAACACACGTCCTTCCTTGGAATACCAGCCTTTCATCCTCGGTTATAGCAAAATCAGGTCTTTCAGCTAAGGTCTCCTTGATGTGAACCAAAAATGGATCGCTATCCTGTTGTGCTTTGATCTCCCCTGGCATGTCAGATTGAATCTTGATATTGGCAACCAAGACTCGATCATCCCTATGTTCGATATTCAAGTCTAACCTTGAGAATTGTTCTAGTAGTTGCATCTTGCCCAGAACTAGACTTGATAAAGTTGCCATCGGCTTCCTACTAAGAGCATCAGCCACAGTATTTCCCTTTCCTAGATGGTACTGGATGTTGAAATCAAAATCTTTCAAGCATTCAAGCCACCTTCTCTGCCTCATGTTAAGTTCTTTTTGTGAGAATAAGTACTTCAGACTTTTATGGTCTGAATAGATTGTGAATTGCTCACCATATAAATAGTGCCTCCAGATTTTTAAGGTGAAGACCACAACAGCCAACTCTAGATCATGCACGGGGTAGTTGACTTCATGCGTCTTCAGTTGTCTTGAAGAATAGGCAATGACTTTCTCCTTCTACATTAATACACAGCCAAGCCCAATTCCTAAGGTGTCGGTATAGGCAGAGAAACTTTCTCCCTCTATTGGAAGAGCGAGAACAGGGGAGGAGGTCAGACATTCTTTCAGAGTTTGAAAACTCTTCTCACACTCTTTACTCTAGGAGTAGGGATTCTCCTTTTGTGTAAGGCGTGTGAGAGGAACGACGATCTTGGAGAAGTCCTTTATGAACCGCCTGTAGTAACCAGCTAGTCCTAAGAAGCTTCTGATTTCTATGACGTTGGTTGGTCTCTCCCATTTGAGTACAGCTTCAACTTTGGAGGGATCAACAGAGATGTCGTCCTTTGAGGTGACATGGCCCAAGAAAGACACTTCTTCGAGCCAGAATTCGCACTTGCTCAGCTTTACATATAATTTGTTGTCTCGCAAGACTTGCAGTGCTATCCTCAGGTGTTCTTCATGTTCTTCTTTGGTCTTGGAGTATATGAGCATGTCATCAATAAAGACGACCACGAACTTGTCAAGATAGGGTTGGTAGATGTTTTTCATGAGTTGCACAAAGGCTGCAGGAGCATCGGTCAGACCAAAAAGAATTACAATGAATTCATAGTGTCCATACCTGCTCCAGAACGCCTTTTTGAAGATGTAGTCATCCTTGATCCTCATTTGATGATAACCAGACCGGAAGTCAATCTTGGAGAAATATTGAACTCCAGATATCTGGTCGAATAGTATATTGGCTCGGGGCAATGGGTACTCGTTCTTGATAGTTAGCTGTTTGAGTTGTCGATAATCGATACATAACCTCATCGATCCATCTTTCTTTTTGACGAACAGCACGGGAGCTCCCAATGGGGAAGTACTTGGCCTGATGAACCCCTTCTCTAACAGCTCCATCAGTTGTGCCTTCAGTTCCTTTAATTCGGCAGTACGGTTGATGCGATACTAGTGCAGCTCCAGGGATTAACTCAATAGCAAAATTGACATCATGTTCCGGAGGAATCCCTAGTAGATCTTCGGGGAACACATCGGGATAGTCCTGGACTATGTGTATGTCTTCTATCTTAGAACCCTTCTTTTCAACTATAACGGCCATAAGGAAAGCAAAGCAACCTTTCCTTATCATATTGTGGGCCTTTATGGCAAAGACTAGAGACATCTGTCTCTTATGTCTAATCCCAGTGAATGACAACTTAGGGATATCACTAAATGTAACTCTCCCTTTCTTACAGTCGACACTTGCCCCATAAGTGGACAAGCAGTCGGCTCCCAAAATCACAACATAGCCTTCCATGGGCATACACACCAGGTTGGCTTTTAGGTTATGTTCTCCTATCATTACACCAGCAGATGGAAAGTATTTGTTCAATTTCTCTTTCTCTCCCAGTGGTGTTGTGACAGAGAATTCACATCCCATGGATTTAGGTTTAGCATTCAAGGTATCAGCAAAGTTTTGAGATATAAATGAATGAGTTGCTCTACTATCAAATAAAACAAATACTGATAAGGAGAAAACTTGTATAGTACCTTCTACCACACCACCTTCCTCAGCGGGCTCTTCGTCATGCAGGGCTTGCAGTCTTCCCTGTTTCTTAGGCACATTAGTGCGCCTCTCATTCTCCTTTAGTAGTGGGCACTCGGGGATACGGTGCTCGCGGCTTCCACAGTGCAGACATGCACCTACTTTCCTCCAGTATTCATCAACTGTGTGACCTAGCTTGTCATAGTGCTTGCAATTGCTTTTCGCGGGAGTATTGGGGACGAAGACCTTGGGTTTCCTTTCCTGACTAGGTCCTTTCGTGATGTAGAAAGGATGCTTCTTGCCGTTAGTTGGCTTGGAAGATGATAGTCTAGTTGTCATTTCTTTCTTCACGAACTTTCCTTTGATACGATCTGTGAAGTCCGTAGCATCTTTCAGTAGTTGAGCTTTCTTTACCATCTCGGCGTATGTTTGAATGTCGAGAGGGGCCAGTTGAGTAATATACTGAGGCTTAAGGCCATTGAGGAAGCACCTAGCCTTCATCTTTTCTATATTCACCAGGTGTTCAGCATAACGGGCTAGTCTTGAGAACTGTGCCTCATATTCAGCCACAGATAGGCTCCTCTCTTTAAGAGCAGCAAACTCCGCAGCCTTCTTCTCCTAGACACACTCGGAGAAGTACTTGGAATTAAAGGCTTCTTTAAATTCAGTCCAGGTGAATTGACCATTCGCCCTGGTAGCTTCCACTAACTCCCACCAAGCGCGGGCGTCCTTCTCCAATTGAAATGTAGCTAGTAGCAGCTTGTCCCTAGTTATACATTACATGACACGGAAAATTCTTTCAGTCTCTTTCAGCCAGTGCTCAGCCTCATCTGGATCCGTGGAACCACTGAACTTCGGTGGGTTCAAGCTCCTAAAATTACGATGCAGCTCGCCTGCACCGCCACAATTCCCTCCACCTTGTGCAGCTTGCAGAAGCGCACGGGTGAGTTCCTGGATCGTTTGTTACATGCCCCTCATTTGAGCACGTTCAGCAGTCATCTTAGTTTTCTTAAGTTTCCTACAAAAATAATTTAAATTCGTGCGCGTGTGATTATCTTTTAGTTCTTACCTTGGAAATCTAACATAGGCATGATAGTTGACTTAGACACGTGTCATGGCAGTCCGTCCTAGAACATCCTAGACTTAATTATCCTAGTAAGGATATCCTAGGCTCTGATACCACAAAACTGTCACACCCCGATGTGGAATATCGGAACGTGAGGCAGTTGCAAGTAAGCGAGTATAGAGTGTAGAATAGACAACAAACCATTGGACAATTAACTAATGCGAAAACAAATATCTTTCATTGATAATTCACCTATTGTCTATTACATCAACTAATTCAGAGCCATAACATAGGGCCCAATTGACTCTAATACATAAGATGAAAATAAAAGACTACTAAGACAATCTAAGATAACTTGGTGACGTCATGGTACTCGTGGATCACTCCTGGTCCTCCCCATCCTCGTGAGTGTACTCATTCTCCTCAGCCTCACCTAAGACACAATGACAAATAACGTAGGGTGAGCGACAATGCCTAGTAGGATTTATATCTCATAGTGCGGGCAAGCTTTACATGATTAATGTATTAAAAGTAGAGTTACTATATGATAAGCGAGAGTGTCAAGTAATGCAAAAGATAGCACGATAGTAAGAAACAAGATAGCACAATAGCACGTGATTGAACTAGCACAAGTTTCCAAATATAGCACAGAGTAGGATGGCCATAGTACAAATAGCACAATGTATAACAATAGCACAACGAGTATAGTATAACACTTTTGATTGTCATTCAGATAGTCGAGATAGATAGCACTTGAGTGTAATGCCAAACACTCTGGTCATTTAACTCCCACTGACAAATAGCACTTTTGGTTGCACCTCTTAGAACGTGAGCATGCCATTTATATATTGCCAGGTATTAGTTACATTATTTATCTTTAGACAATCAGTCAAATGGCCAATAGAGAGTACCAAGAAATAGATGAGAGTACTAGAGGAATAGACGAGATAGCAGAGAGAGTGTGAATAGATGAGCGAGTAGAGTATAGATGAGAACTATAGGTCATGCACATAAAACATCGATTAAACGGGCGATAGTAACAGTTGCACAACACGCGCAATTGGTGTTGGCAGTCAGGTGGAGTTCACTACCCTTCCACTGGCCATGTTATGTACAGGTCCAGAGGTCCGACGTGAGTCAAGATGAGAGAGAACTTCTAAAGCCATTTAGATCATATCGAACCCTAAAGGGTGTTATGGGCGTTAGGGTACAACCAGCTCGGTCTCCATGAGGGAATCCACAGAGTACGGAGTCTTACGGAGGTCTTAACAAAAGGTCTCTTGTCTACCAAAATGGAATGTCCAATAGAGAGGTTCCAACTTTTCAAGAGAGTAGTGTGTAGAGGAAACAAGTTGCTTGACGTTCTAGAGGAATTCTAGAACAGTGGAGTGATGATATCAGTGTTCCAAAACCACGTAATAAAGCTGAAACAATGTCATTATTATCAATGGGGAATAATGTGCAATTATTAAGTAAATTAAAAGATAAATTATTCAAGTATTTTCTACATGATTTTATGGCAAGGATGTAAGTTTAGTGTGTGCATGTGCATGAAATCATGAACATTGAATGATCGTGCATATTATCGTTTAAATTAAAGAATTATGAGACATAAATCAAATTTTAATAACATGATGGTTTACTGTTCATTACACAACTTTACAGGGTGTACACATGCTTAAATAGTCCAAATAATCCTTTAAATAAAGTTAAAATCAGTGCTGGAATAATGCAGGTAAATCGCGATGGGGAACCTGGTTGCTATTATCAAGGGTCAGAAATGCAGCGACAGAGACCGTCACATTCTTAAAACAAATTTCCGAACAATGCGCTTTCCCAGAGGCGAGAAAACACAACAAAACGTGATGACCTAAGCGGTCGCATTTCAGCGGTCGTTAGATAGGTCAACGACACACAGTTTGAGGCACTGTTTGAGGCACTGGATGTGCCCAAAACTCATCGACTTGTCTTGTCGCCTTTCAGGTAATCGCGACGGCGGAGGCCGACGCGATACCAGTCACTTGAATCGCATCGCCTGAAGTGGTCGCGATTCAAGCTCCAGACCGAAAACGTAGGAAAACGCAAGAACATGTAACGATCGTCATGAAACGCTTATGTCTCTCAAACTAGGGCGCATGGGACAAAGTGATGAACATGGAACTTGTAGAGGGCATCAAGTAGAAGAGATCTATGCCTTTGGACCGAATCAATTTGGTCTCGTAAGGCGTGCAAACAAACATGAACATGAAATGGGACAAATATGCGCAACGATGGGGAAACACTTATAACTCGACGCTTACATGATGGAATTTGGGCAAACCACTTGAAAACAAAAGTAGACAAGTTGCAATACAAGATAGGATAATTTAGATTCATCTTTGGCCCGAGAATACCTACCTTTGTGAAGCTTAAAGTCTGAATTGTGCACAGGTCACAGCAGAGCACGGTTGGGGAAGAAGCTCCCTTCTCCACCCGTTCTCCTCCATTCCTGATGCCCTAGCTCCTCCTCCCACGACCCCAACAAGTGTGTGAACCTTTCCCTTTAGTTTTAGGATGAGTTCTTATATGTTTAGGGTTTTTTCCTTGTCCTAGTGTAACTAGGAAAGGTGGGATGCGATTTCCAGCTCTTCCCTTCCATGTTTTTGGTGATCTCCCCTCCCAATTGGAGTGGAAAACCCTTTAGAAGGTTGCTTCTATGGTGGGCGACAATTTGGCTTTCCATTCATGGCTAATTGCCATACTTTTAAACCCTAATTTACCCTTTCCTATTTTCTATGTAATTAGGGTGACGAATTTCTTGGGTATTTTCCTCTCAACCCATAATCTAACTCCTAGCTTAGCCCATTAGCCTTTAAGTGAGCTAATATAACAAGCCCATTACTTCTTAATGTTTATTGAGTTTTATTTAATTCATTTCTCCCATTATTTCTTTTTATTTAATTATTTAAAATATCGAGTTGCTACATATGAGCCACTTGACAAGAGACTTCATGAGTCTAAACATCTGCCATGCATTTAATATCTACAGGTCCTCCTCTACACTCAGTCAACATCTTGGACCTGCTGCTTACATCCTTGGATGTACGCACCAGCTAGAACATCTTCCTCTATTCCAAGTAGCCAGTAGGCACAATAAGGAAGCCGTTAGACTCTAAGGAAAGAAGATGAAGATGAGCAACGGATCAGAGAACTTCAACGACCATCTGTCAACGGATCTGTTCAAGCTGCTCCATAAAAGGGAGAAGGAAAAGGAGAAGAAAGAGTATGATGAGCGAGAAAATCTGAAGATCATTCAAGAGTGTACATCCAGTGAGCATCCAAATCCATACACACTCAAGCAAGAAAGGAAGAGAGCTCAAGTCTATTCAAGCTGAAGCATTCAAGCCGTCTTCCTTCTTCCTCATTCTCTCTTTGTG
The DNA here is from genome assembly GCA_014218235.1 of Colocasia esculenta. NCBI lineage: Eukaryota > Viridiplantae > Streptophyta > Magnoliopsida > Alismatales > Araceae > Colocasia > Colocasia esculenta. The sequence continues at coordinate 18,234,382 of CM024759.1, forward strand.
TGTCTTTGTGTATTTGAGAGAGAGAGCTAGGGGTTTAGCCTGAGGAGAGTCTTGCCTTGTAAACTCTTTCCTCCTTAGGCTTAGTCCCAGATCAAGCATTCCATCGTTTATCTAGAGCTCGATCTAGGGGCTTCAGATCCTTGCTTCTGTGTTCAGAAGTGTTCCTCTTCGGTTAGAAGAGAAGGCTTGCTGTGCAAGCATTCCCTTTGTTGAAGGGAAGACCAGCTGGGGTGTGTACCAGTGAGTTGCTTCTGAGCTCGTAAAAGAAGCACATGGCTGAGGTAAAATAGTGGGCTGCCTTCTTACCCGGGAAAGAGAAGAAGACCAGCTGGGGTGTTGGGTGTTGTATATCCTAAAGGAGGACTGTACTCTTAGTTAGTGAAATCCCAAGAGTTTGCTTGGAGACTGGATGTAGGACTTTCATGTGGGAAGGGCCAAACCAGGATAAATCTCTGTGTTCCTTGTGTGCTTGCTTCCGTGCCTTTAATTTCCTTGCACACGCTTATTTAGACTAACCAAATATTTTTAAGTGGTGATTTTATTTCAATTTTTCAGATTACCTATTCACCCTCCTCTAGGTTAGTCTTGCTGCCAACTGTAAATCGGCCAACAATAGTAGCCACGAATGTGATCACAGGGTGCTCGGTGAGAAGAGCTCAGAGGTTTGAAGACAGCTGGCAATGCCCGCCCTTATGCGTTGGAGCAGGTATGTGCTCGGGGTCCTGGGGATCATTGACAAGGCCCACGCACATCTGTTTGGGTAGGTGTTTACTCGGAAACCTTCGAAATGTCCAGGAATACGTAGAGGTTGAGTAAGTAGACAAGATAACGTAATGAGCCACATTAGGTTTGTGAGTCCGATGAGTTGAAAGCCACCTCCTCACCAAGCATATTAAAATAAGGGTAATTGAAAAAAAAAATCATTGTTAATTTTTTCTCTTTTATTTTTTGAAAAACAACTTTTTTTATTTGATTAAGAGTTTCAATAATGAAATGAACAAATGAGTATAACATGGTCGGAAATAGGGGTGTCAATGGGTTGGACTGTCCACAGATCCAATGGGCAGCCCATGTTGGAGTCCATGAGGGCCTAAATAGCATGGCCCATCTAACCCTCTTCAAACCCGTTTGGTAAGCCCATTAATTAATGGGTTGGGATGGATAGGCCCGTCGGGCCCCATGGAGAGTGGAGCAGCGGAGGGATTCCTTCCTTCGCACGTAGTTCGCACCGACTTCTCCAGTTCTCCTCCTGCGGCCCTGCCCCAAACCCTGGCCACCATCTTCTTCCCGAAGATCTCCATCAACCTCGATCCCGCGGCCCCTGCTCTCACTATGGTGAGAAATGCGCCGGGGTCAAGCCCCGCCCAGCCGGCGAACACCAATGCCTCGCTCATCCCCAGGAGGTTGGCCACCCCAACGATCTAGTTCGCGAGCTTGGCGTGCTGCCCGCAGCCCGCCCCTCCCATGCGGGCCGACTTCAGAAGGTTAATAACAAGTAATCCGGCTCCAATCCTGAGATTCCCCAATCCTCTACGATCGAAGGACAAGCATTGTTCAGATCCGTCGTCGCACACCACCGCGCCCTTTCCCGCTGCCCTCCGCCTGGTCCAATCTGAGCAGCAGCCGCTTCGAGTTATGTGGCTCCGAACGGGTATGATCGTGGCGACGGCCGCAGTGGGGAGGATGGATTTCAGAGATCCACTTTGGTGGGGTTACGCTGGCCTCCCTACAGCCGCGCCGGCGACCAGGTCACTCACGGTCTTTTTCTAGTGGTCTCTAAATATGTTTTACTTCCAATTCTGCTTCCTCTGTGTTTGTGATATCTTAGACTTGTACTTTTGTTAACTCGAGCATTTGGGATATGTGTATCCTATGTGCTTAAATCTGGCATCATTATCAACTGATTGCATCTTCTCATTTCAGTTGTAGAAGTGATCATCAAATTTCTAGCCCTCGCAAAATTGCTCCAACATAGTATCTAGCTATTTCTTTTGATGATGTTCTGCCTTATGCCGATCTTTTGATGCCTGCTCTATTTTTCGTCTCAATCTGTCTTCCAGGTTCTTTTTTGGCATTTCTTCACTAGATTACTTGTTATTATAATCTTCTGAATCCGGTCGAAATAGAGAAACTTTTAGTTATTTGATCTATTAGTTATTTGATGCAAAAGATTTAAATCACTAATAATAAATTGTGATGGTGTGAAAGACTTGTTGGGCTACAATGGGCCCCAATGGCCTAATGTGAGTTTTAATTATTTTGATCTATTGGATTGGGTTTGGGCTGGGGTTGGGCCATCTTGGCCTTGGGTTGGGTTGGGCTTAACTTGGGCCAGCCCAAGTGTAAGACCTGGTTTCCCGGCCTCCGTCCGGTGTCGTGGGATGACTGGCCACTGACGCGTCCAGGTTGGGTGATGTCTTGGTGTCGCGTCGGGGGTGGCCGACGCGACAGCCATCCGTGTCGCGATGAGATTGTGGGTCGCGTGTTGGTCGTGCCCTGGTTCTCCGTCGCATCTTGCTGTCACGCCCGGTCAATGGGCCGCGACAGTGTTTTGTCGTGTTGCGCTGTCCAGTCATCTGACGCCTGTCAGGGTGGCAGGTGTGTCAGTACGACTTGTCGCATTGTCGCAGCGCCCTTGGGGGGCGCGTTCTTGTCACGGTCCATTGACCCGTCGTGTTAAGGTTGTTAATGCGACGGGGCGGTCCGTCGCGTTCTGGGTGCCGGGGGCTTAAGGCGCTGGCCGGCTACCCCTTCCCTCTCTCTCTCTCTCTTCTTCTTCCCTTCTCCCTCTCCCTCCGGCGGTGCTCCGCCTCCCCCTCTCCCCTTTGAGTGTTTCAGACGAGGAGGAGGGTCGTGCGTGGTGCCGTGGCATCGTGGACCTTGCGTGGAGCGAGGAGGAGGTGGCCAACTGACCTGAAGGGCCCCATTGGGGTTCGTTCTTCGTGAAAGGTAGGGATTTCTTGTGCCCTCTCCCATCCAGGTGGATCGGGAGCCCTCGGGGTTTTGTAGATAGCCTTACTGCTTTCCCCATGCTCCCCTCCCCGTGTGTGCATGTTTGTATGGTTCTGGGAGGCCCGGGATGGAGCATCTAGTGGTTTGCCTCCCGACTGATGTCGAGGCCGTGGTGCACGTCGCGACATCAGTAGAGGCGTCGCCCCGGTCGGGCGCGGCCTGATCACGACGCGGTTGGCGGTCGCGATAAGGGTCGCCGTCACGACCTGGTTTCCCGTCATGACAGGGAGGCTGTCTCAACGCGCTGCCCTGTCGCATCAAGGCTATTGTCGCGGCACCCTTCTCCGTCGCGATGGCATCGCGATGGCTTGTGGGGGCGCGACACTGCCTGTGCTGCCTCGGGTGGTTTCCGTGGCCAGTTTGTGTGTCGGCGTGTGCCCCAGGGCATGCTTTGCCCTTAAGACCTTCTGGTAGGGAACGCGGCTGGTTGCCTCCCTGCGTTCAGTGATCGAAGGTGACACCTTCGTGGCCGTGTCCTGTGCTGCACTGGCGGTCAATCAATTGTTAGTAGAGTGACAGGCTTTCTGTACTTTTGGTAGTGCTCCGAGGTTTTGGCTCGCTCGTGTGTGTTTGCTTGTCCGACGACCCTTTTGAGGGTCCGTGCGTGCCTCTCGCTTGCTGGGCTTGTCGTGTGCTACAAGCCAGCAGTTCGGCGTGATTTTGTTGTGTTGCCCCGCCTGTTCTCTGTTCGCCCGGTGCTTGGCACTTGAGGGCTTGTCCCGTTCAGAGGTTGTCTCCGTTTCCTGGGACCCCCGTGCTCGGGAGCCTGTTGAGGGAGTACTCCGGGCTACGAGCAAGCTCGAGTTGGCAGCCCACGTGAGCGGACTCTAAAGCTGAGGGGAAAACAAGGTTTGGATAGTGGCGCTGAGTCGTTTGTAGAGCTCTCTTGTCTGGGTCTGTGATGCCGAGGGGTTCGGAGTGCTTTCCTGGCACAGACTAGACAGTCCCTTGTCTCACTGCCTCTCTCTGCGTTGGTTCCGGAGCCACGTAGTGGTGTCAGGTGTGAGGCTGCAGCTTGGCCAGGCCGCGGTGTTGCATGTGTTGTGTGTTTCTGTGGTGGCTCTGTCTCGCCCTTGCGCGGGGGCGGAGGCAAGAGCTAGGCTAGCGAGCAGAGCGTGCGGACTGCAGGTCCCCCTCTTGGCTGCTAGCGGCGGTGGCTTGGTTGCTATTGTTGTGACGGCATTTTCCTCGCGATGTTTCCAAGCGTTCCTCGTTGCCCGAGCTTGCATGGTGGTTATTTCCCAACTGTGCCTAGTTTCTGTGGGCGTCATTGGTCTGGCCTTGGGCAGACCCGTGCTTCTGGTGGTTCCCGCTTCAGTGTTCTCTCGATTCTGTGGTCCCATTCTTGGGTGCCAGCTCGTGATGGCACAGGCGTATGTAGCTTCCCGACTTGGCGGTGTGTCCGGGGTGGTTCTGCTTGTAGGCCCTCGACCTTGTAGAGGTCTGAGGTGGCAGTGCTTACGGTGAGACGTCGTTCTTACTGAAGGATCGAGAAATGATGAGGACAAGATCTAGAAGGGGGGGGTTGAATAGATCTAGGCCTACTAATGCGGAAGCTTAACCAATTTTTAAAAAACTCTTGAATCAGAGGCAAATTGAAAAACAGATTTCACAGATCTGAAGATAAATTGAGTGAGTTGAGCAAATAGAGTGTGTGAACAGATTGATTAGATGAATTCAAACGATCCTATGCATGCATCTAACGAAGGATAAATTCAAACCACAATCAGATCAATGCACAGAGATTTTTAGGTGGTTCAGAAATCACACTATGTGATTCCTACATCCACCCCTCACACAGTGAGGTTCTACTAATCAACCTAGGTACAACACACCCACTAGAGCCTGACAACTCCAACCACCTGAGTTTACAACTCACACAAACTCTAGAGTAAGACTACTCTAGAACCCTAAGCAAGACTGCTCAACTATCACTTGAGTACGACGACTCAAAACCACTGAGCTTGACGGCTCACAAACAACTTGCTAGATAAACACAAGACTCAGATCCTCTAGCAACAGATCTATTCCAACAAGAGTTAATTCATGAGACTCATGCAACAACCCATGCATAATCTCAGAATCACTCAGAAGAGAAAAGGAAAATGAGAATTGTATTGAGGAGCTTTTCTCTTCAGATGTACTCCCTTATAGAAGGTCGAATTGTGAAGAGCTTGATCTCTGGAAGTTCCTGGGCGATGCTCTGCAATCTGATCTTCAGGATCTTCCTTGAATTCTTCACAGGAGTCGGCTTCTACTTGATCTGCTTCCTTGAGGTGATCCAATTGCTTCTTCAACGATCAATTTCCACTTCTCATGCTTGAGCAGATGAGAATTTGGCTTGAGGAAGCACCAGGAAGGCAAGAACAGGGAGGAGAACTCTTCTAGCCGCCAACGGGATTTCTGGGAGGCTCTGAAAGGGTTCTTGCATGTTGGATAGCCAATAGAAGGGTATTTATACCCCTAATAGTCCAAATGTACCCTTGGGGGTCGTGGGCACACGATCCAAGGCTAATCCAACAGTTCCCTAGGGTGCCACGTGTCCAGGACAAAATTTAAGTCACAGAGATTCCGGAGTGTGTCGACCTGCCCATGAGGTGTGTCGACACACTGTCCCAGACTGGCAAATCAATTCCCTGGGAGAGGTCTCTAGTGTCGACCTGAGATGATTCAGTGTCGACACCATGTCCCAGACAGCAAAACAGGTCTTCTGGGAGAGCCATCTAGTGTCGACCTGCCTGCATTTGGTGTCGACCTGCTTTACCCATCTGAAAAACAGGCCTTCTGGGAAGGCTCTCTAGTGTCGACACTATCTGATTTTGTGTCGACCTGAGATAGAAGCCTGTTAACATATTTCTCTGGGATCTGTCTCTAGTGTCGACCTGCCCTGGACTAGTGTCGACACTAGTTGATCTTTTCTTCACATTTCTGTCTTTGCTCTGAGCCATTGTGTCGACACCACTGATGGTTGTGTCGACACTACCTTTGCAAGAAAATGTTGTCCCTGAGAAAATAAACACATAAATCATTAGTTAAATATATTATCATGAATATCAATGATAAATGTGCTTGGAAACATGCTTTTTGAATATTGTTATTTCAGGTGTGATGTATTTCACATGTTCCAATTGTTATGCATTAAAATCACAGCTTGTCATCATCAAAATGTGAGGAGAAATGTATTATATTCACACTCAACCCAACAATCTCCCCCTTTTTGATGATGGCAACATTAAATTCATATGGAAGTAGAAAATTTCAATGAAATTGATTTTAAGCATTTTCATTTCTTTTATTCATACTTGTCAAAACCTTTGAACATTTTTAGTGACATTTAAAAGTTGCACACATGAAAGACACAATGTTACTAAAGATAAGCTATTCTCACACAAAGGTTAAGCAGCTTGACAAGCATTCATCACATTCACATTCATTCAAAAGAGTTTTCAATCACATTGAAGACACAAAGGTTTCTATTCATTCTTCAAAAAACACATTTAAAAAGCATTACAATTTCTTGCTATCTTCTCCCCCTTTGACATCATCAAAAGAAATTACATTAATGGGGAGGAGGAGGAGGAGGAATGGGTATCAAAATGGTCTCAATATCCGTCAATCTCTTTTCCATTGAAGCCAGACTGAACTTCATTTGAGCTTGGATAGTTGAGAGTCTTGTATGCAAAAGATTTTCCATTCTCTCTGAATTCTCTGACATTGTAGCTTGAAGGGCACTGAACTCAGTGGACATTGGCTGTGAAGAAGAAGAAGAACCAGCTGACCAACCAGGTCTATTCAAAACTTTGAATTCCTTTTTAAGTGCAGACATCTCTTCATCAATATGAGCAGATAAATTCTTCATGCTCTCCAAGTCATCTACCAGATGTGCAAAAGACAGTCTTGTCTTAGAAATCTGAGAGAGTGTCTCCTTGGTGTTGAAGACATCAGCTTGGGAATTTGCCAAAATTCCCTTAAGAACTGTTTCCAACTTCTCTTGATGTTCTTTGAGCTCAACTGAAGCATCTGCCAATGTGCCAATCAGCCTGTTGAACCTTTGCATGGCATGGTCAGAAGCTGCTTTTTGTTCAATAAATTTGGCAGACACAGTGTTCTCCAACCTCTGAATCCTCAACTCAAAATTTTCTGACATAGTCTGAATGGAGGTGTTCAAAGCATCAAATTTGTCATTTAAAAAGGTGTATAACTCTGGTGGAACAGAAGGTCCACCAAAGGATGTGGATGCATGAACTGGAGGTTGTGGAGAAAAAGATGGAATTTCAGTTTCAGGGTTCATGGAGGAGGAGGGCTGAAGTTGAGGTGAAAGAGGGGCATTAAAGGGTACATCAACTTCAACTGCCACATGAGGCTGATCCTCATTCATTGGAGGCTGGTCCTCATGCACTTGAGGCTGATCCTATGGAGTTGGAGGCTGATCCTCTTGCACTGGAGGCTGATCCTCTTGCACTGGAGGCTGATCCTCTTGCACTGGAGGCTAATCCTCTTGGACCATAGGGGCCTCTACTGCAGATGGCCCTCTCCTAACCTGATCACCCACAATCCTAAAGCCCATAAATTTTTGAACATGCTTAAAGCAATAAATGTTGGACTTAGGAATTTTCTGAGACTTCTCATTCTCCAGAGACACACCAAAGTGTTTGAAGACTTGAGTTAAATGGGCTGCATAAGGAAGTGATCTATGCAAATCTGCCCTAGTTGTCTCAGAGATGATCTGGTACATGATGACATGGAGGTTGATCTTTATGTCCTTGCTCATACAGTATATCACAAACCTTTGGATGTCTGTGAGTCTGTCTCTCCCACCACCTTGAGGTGTTATGATAGTGGTGAGGATATGATGGGTAAGCCTCAACACTGGAGGAAAAGTGTTGGTGTTGAATTTAGTGACATGAGTTTGCTTGAGATCAGACTCATCTGCCTGCAATCCAGTCAAGATGGTATATGCTTCATGAAGGTTGAACTCAAAGTTATGGTAGTCTTCTCCTTCATCTGGAATTTTGAATATGGTGGCTGCTATGTCTGTAGGCATATCAATCTCAATCCCTTTGACTTTTGACTTGTAGCCCTCATCTGTGCATTCCAAATACATGTAGAACTCCTGGACAAGTCTAGGGTATATGATGCGAAATTCTGAAATGAAAGATTGCCAAGACTGGAATTTAAAGAAGTTGAGGACTTCAGGAAAGGCAACATTCAGTTCACTGTCATCTAAGTCCACTGCTCTGGGTTTCAAAATGGTCTTCCCTGCACTAAGTGGTTTGGAAGGAGTTCTCTTAGAAGGCTGGGAAGACTCTGAGGATGAAGAGGTTGACTTCTCAGAGACTTCAGGAGAAGAATCCAGAATTTTCCTCCTAGGGTAGGCAGACCCTCTACCTCGCCCAGAAGATGAAGCCCTACCTCTCTTAGCAGATGATGGGGATGCAGAGGAAGGCCCTGGCTGCTCTGCAGGGTCATGGCGCCTCTTGGTTCTCCTTTCAGAAGGAGGAGCATCATCCGCCGGAATGGGCCTTGCCGTAGCCCTTGACTTTGCTCCACGGCGAGGGGCCTGCTTGGGTGCCATGGGAGCAAGATGGAGTGGAATAGGAGAGGATGGAGAGTGAGGAATGAGAGAAGAGGACAGGATGGAATGGAGGAGGGAAGAGGTGGAGATGGATTCAAAACCTGCCGGATTCAAGGAAGAAGACGGCCGTCGGGTCGACCTGGAGAAGAAAAAGGGGTTTTAGGGTAAGCTATCCCGCAGGAACACCAAACCCTTAACCGGCGCCCACGGTGTAAATGACTCTGGCAGGGGGGTCAGTGTCGACACTAGAGGAGGTGAGTGTCGACCTGAGTGAAAGTGTGTCGACACTAGATGGAGTAGTGTCGACCTGGCCTGATGAAAATTTAAGATTTGAGTGTGGAAAAATTGTGAGCTTTGGGACATCTTTATAATGATAAGCAATGGGTGGAATAATCATTTCAAGGATTTTTAAGAGGCTAAAAAATTCATTTGTTAAATTTTGCAAAAATTCAACACAATTCAAGTTTTACACAACATCCAACAGGATATGAGCATTCAGTGACTTGAGTCAATAAAATGATGATTTGAGGGATATAATACATTTAATAATCAACTACACACTACCATATTCTTCAAGTCCAAAGAAATAAAAAAATCTTTTAGACTGAAATCAAGTGTGTTGAAAGTAAACAATTTTTAAAACAACTTGATGATGGATAGAGATGATTCTTTTAAACAATTCTCCAATGATATACATTTTGTTTAAAAAAACAAACTATCAAATGAGATAATCTTGTTCACTCAAGAACTAATGCTTTTCACACACTATAGTCCCTGGATACTAAAGATTTATCCATTATCAAGTCTCAAAGGGGTAAATGATGACCTTTTGACATGAAAATATACGTTTTTTAGACGCCAATATTTCCAGTTACTCAGTCATCATCAAAAAGCATAGGACATATTTATTTTTTTTGAATTTTTTTGATTTTAACCCCTTTGAACAGAGATAGCATTAGTGCCTCATGACATACATGGCACTTCATTCATTGTGAAGGTGTGCAGTTTCTCAGCACATGTGCCATTGCTCTGTTGAATTACAAATTTTGGAGAGTTTTTGAGAAAAGAGATCATTATATCCAACATCAGTTGCAAACAAAACATGTTTAAATTCAAGACACACATTATCCTTCAGTCTTTGAAAGAAATCTGAATTTCTATAGTTTTGAAGAATATGGATGAGAGTTGACAAATGAATATAGTAGATCACTCAAAGGATCATTTTGAGACTCTAGACACCTGAATGAGGACATCATGCAAGGAAATTGATGTAATGCAAGAAAAGTTTTGAATTTTGCAAAGGGCATTATTTGAATTTTCTAGCTCCCCCTGAGATGAGGATTTCAACCACTTTTCATCAGAATAAGGATATGCAAGTTTTTTGAAATCAGGAATGATTCTCTTTAAACAATAAAAGCTCCCCCTCAATAATTGTATTTTCATTTCTTGGTACATGGCGGAGACATATACTCTCGCATAGTGAAAGTGTCCAGACAAGCAGAACTTGTCCTTCTTCAAATCACCATTTGATATACCAAGAAATTCAACACAATGTGAGTTGAAGAGTTCATTGTCAAAAAGAAATAGAAGTGAAATGGAGAGAGATATGATTAGTATGAGGAAGCAAATGAATATGATGATGCAAAGAACTCCCCCTCAGAAGATGCCTAACACTCAACCCAATCCCAAGAGAGAGATCAAGAAAATGGACATTTACAAAGACCAAGTTCTCTCCTTAAAGATGAGAATCTACTGTCAGGAAGGGGTTTGGTGAAGATGTCAGCAATTTGTTTTTCAGTTTCTATGAAGTGGAGTTCAAATGATTTCTTTGCTACCTCATCTCTCAAAAATGATGCCTAATTTCAATATGCTTGGTTCTGGAATGCTGAATGGGGTTCTTAGACAGATTTATTGCACTTGTGTTATCACAAGGATGGGAACACAACCTAAGTCTTGGTTGTAATCAAGAAGTTGATGTTTCACCCAAAGAATTTGAGTTCCACATCTACCTGCTGCAACATACTCAGCCTCTGCAGTTGACAGAGCAACTGAATGTTGCTTCTTAGAAGCCCAAGAATTAGGCACCCACCTAAGTACAAACACAAGCCACTTGTGCTTTTTCTATCTAATTTACAACCAGCATAGTCAGCATCACAATAGGCAATCAAATCTAACTTGCAATTAGCAGGATACCAAATTCCTAAATCACATGTTCCAACAAGATATTTGAAAATTCTTTTAACAGCTAACATGTGACTTTCTTTAGGATTTGATTGAAATCTAGCACACAAACACACACTAAACTGAATATCAGGTCTAGAAGTTGTAAGATAAAGTAGAGAACCAATCATACCTCTGTAGGTCTTTGGGTCTACTGACTTACCATGAGAGTCTTCTTCTAGCTTAGCATTAATAGCAATTGGTGTGTTTGAATGCTTGAGGTTCTGAAAGTCAAACCTTTTCAAAGTTCCTTGACATACTTGGTTTGACTGATGAAGATTCCCTCATGTGTTTGGTTAACCTGCAATCCCAAGAAAAACTTTAGATCTCCCATTAAACTCATTTCAAATTCATTTTTCATTTGATTTGAAAATTCATTACACAGGCCTTTATTGGTTGATCCAAATATTATGTCATCAACATAAATTTGGACTGCAATTATTTGTTTATTGACTATTTTTGTGAACAAAGTTTGATCAACATTTCCTCTAGAATATCCTTTTTCAAGCAAAAAGGAACTCAAACGGTCATACCAAGCTCTTGGAGCTTGTTTAAGACCATAGAGAGCCTTATGAAGCTTGAAAACATGGTTAGGATGTTTTTCATTTTCAAATCCAGGAGGTTGTTCAACAAAAACATTTTCCTTGATATATCCATTTAAAAATGCACTTTTAACATCCATTTGATAAACTTTGAATTTCATGGAGGATGCAAAAGCAAGGAAAATCCTAACTGCTTCTAGTCTAGCTACAGGGGCATATGATTCTTCAAAGTCAATTCCAAACTCTTGATTGTACCCCTTTGCAACTAGCCTAGCTTTATTTCTTATGACTTGACCATTCTCATTCAACTTATTTCTGAAAACCCATCTAGTGCCAATGACTGTTTGGTCACTAGGTCTAGGTACTAATTCCCATACTTGATTTCTTTCAAATTGATGAAGTTCATCATGCATGGCATTAATCCAATCAGAACTTGATAAAGCTTCATCAATTGACTTTGGTTCAATTTGGGAAATTAGAGCTAGTGGGTCTTCTTCAATATCATGCAGGAATGATGATCTAGTCCTAACTCTATCATGCAAATTGCCAACTACATTATCTAATGGGTGATCTCTCAAAATTCGATGTTCAGAAATTACCTGTTGAGGGGTACTTAAATCTGGAGCAATGTTACCTGATCCACTTGAAGATGGTGAATTGATGTTCAAGTTCTCACCAATGTCTTCAAGCTCCTCAACAGTTGGTGAAGAGTCCACAATGAAATCATCCTCTTCACTGTCTTGTCTTTCCCTGCAAGATTTAGAATTATTAGTTGAAAAGAATTTTCATCAAAGATAATATGTGGAGATTCTTCAACAGTTTTGTTTTTGAGAATGTACACTCTGAAAGCTCTTGACACTTCTGAATAGCCAAGGAAGATGGCTTCCTGACTCTTAGCATCAAACTTGTCAAGATTTTCTTTATTATTGTTGTGTACATAACATTTGCACCCAAAGATTTTGAAATAAGAAACAGTTGGCTTTTTGTTTTTCAATAATTCATAGGGGGTTTTTCTGATTTTTGGTCTGATCAAAGCTCTATTAGAATGTGATTTGCTGTGTTTACAGCTTCAGCCCAGAAGGATTTGGGCAAATTGCTTTCTAAGAGCATGGATCTAGCCATTTCCACAAGAGTTCTATTCTTTCTTTCCACAACTCCATTTTGTTCTGGAGTTCTTGGTGAAGAAAACTTGTGAAATATTTGAAGTTCAGCACATAAATCAGAAAAGGATTGGTTTTCAAATTCACCCCCATGATCAGTCAAAATATTTTTGATTTTATATGAAAAGTTTGTTAAGGCAGTGGTACAGAATTTCCTGAACTCAAGGCAAGTATCACTTTTGTGGGACAAGAAGATAACCCATGTAAATCTGGTAAAATCATCAATGATTACAAACCCATATCTCTTGCCACTTAGACTTAGAACTCTTGTTGGGCCAAAAAGGTCCATGTGAAGTAGTTCTAGTGGCCTAGATGTGAGTACCTCATTGAAGTTTTAAAAGATTTCCTGGTTTGTTTTCCTTGGGCACAGATCCCACAAACTTGATTTTCAATGTTAGAAAAGATTCAGGAAGACCCTTAACCAAATTCAGCCTTAACAATTTATTCATGTTCTGAAACTTGCATGGCCAAGTCTTTTGTGCCAAGTCCATGCAATTTCATCTTTATTAGCAACAAAGCAAAGATTTTCAGAAAAGTTTTTATTAAGGTCGATCATGTAAACATTGTTTTCCCTTTTTCCAAAAAATTTTATTTTATCAGTTGATGAATCAATGATCTTACAGAAATTGGATTCAAACACAACTTTGTGACCTTTGTCACATAGTTGGCTAATACTCAGCAGTTGTAATCTAGACCATCAACTAATAAAACATTATCAACAGAGTTTGAGGAAGTTTGACCAACCTTTCCAGATCCAATGATCTTTCCTTTATTTTTACCTCCAAATGTTACTGAACCTCCCTCCTTCTCAATCAGGAAAAAATTTGGCTCTATCTCCAGTCATGTGTCGTGAACACCCACTGTCAAGGAACCACACATTTGAATTGGGTGCACGACCTTCCTGCAAAATCAATCAATGGAGAGAAGATTTTGGTACCCAAACAGTGTTGGGACCATCAGAATGTTTGGACATTTTTATCAAATCTTTTCTCACCCAAATTTGATTTGTTTTTATTTTTGTTTTATTACAGTGGTGTTCTCTGTCTTTTTCACTTTCTTCTTTCCTTTAGGAATGAAAACACCAGTGTTTTGTTTTTGGTAGGAGGGGAAGTTTTCATTTGAACATGAGAGTTTAGATGAGGAGGTGGAATCCAAGGATTTTGTTGGTACATCAGAAAATTTGGATAGAAGAATTGGGGATGATACCAACATGGGTTGTAATGCCATTGGTTCCAATCAGCTTGATATCTTGTCTTGGAAGTCCAAGGTTTTTCATGAATGACTTCCTTTGACTTTTTCTTATTTTTCAAATTTTATTTGAATTTTTTATTTTGTTGTTTGTCTTTGTTGATGTTGAGCAGGTCGACCTCTCCTTGACTGGTGTCGACACAACAGCCACAGAAACCTTCTTCTTGTGGACTGGTGTCGACCTGTCAGGTGACTGTGTCGACCTGGTTGACTTGCTTTGTTTCTGAGTTTTTGAGATTTTTGGTGTTTTGCTTGATGTTTGTTTGATTTCTGTGTTCTCAAGACTAGGGCCTTTGACAAATTTAATTAATGGTGCTTTATCCTTCTTCTCACCAGATTTGTCTTTCTTAGGTTTTTGTTTATCAAATCCTAGTCCATGAGAAATTGATTTCATTTTTGCTCCCAGCAAGGCCTCCAGATTATCTTTACCATTTGTGAATGTTTCAATAACTTCATCCTTTTCTTTTAGCTGGTTTTGTAAGGTTTTGATTTCTTCAACCTTTTGTTGTTTATCATGTTTTCCATTTCCAGCTTTCCAGACAGTTCTTTGAATTCATGGGTGGCCTTTTGAGAGGCTAGCTTAAGCTCATCAATCAAATTCAGAAGATTTTCTTTTTCTTCATTCAGTTCTGTTACTTCATTTTCTAGTTCACAAATTCTTTTGTTTGAGGATTGGTTATGGTAAATGTTTTCAATTTTCTTTTTGAGATGTTTATTTTCTTTCCTCATTTCAGTGTATTTTTCAACAAGTTCTGCATAAGCATCTTGCCAATCCTCAACTGAATAGTCTTCGAAGGATGTACTTACCTTTCCATCAGAACTATTCGCCATGAAGCAGATTTCCTCACTTTCAGAACTTGAGGATTTTCTTCTTCTTCCTTCTCACTTGAGTCTTCATCAGACCAAGTGGCTACCATGGCCTTTGGCTTTTGAACTTGTGAAACTTCTTGTGCTTCTTCTTGTTTTCAGGACATTCTCCCTTCATATGTCCTGGCTTGTTGCACCTGTAACAGATGACAATTCGTCAGATTTTTGATTCTTGTTAGAATTAGCATTAGAAAAGGAAGTGTTTCTTTTACCTGATGAATATTTCTTTTTGCCAGAAAGTTTTCCTTTTCTATATTTCAAGAATTTTCTGAATTGCCTGGTCATGAGGGCAATCTCATCCTCATTTGACTCAGACTCATCAGAACTGGTTTTATCCTGACTCTTGTCTTTGTTACTAGATGAGGCCTTTAGAGCTACTGGCTTGGTTTTGATTATATGTTCTTCATTTCTCTTTAGATTGATTTCATATGTCATTAAAGATCCTATCAACTCATCCAAAGAAATTTTGGACAGATCTTTAGAATCTTCAATGACAGTGGCTTTTGTGTGCCAAATTGAAGAGAGAGAACGTAGAATTTTTCTTACCAAGTCAGCATCCGTATAGTCCTTACCTAAGGCCTTCAGTCCATTGACTATGATCATAAACCTGGCAAACATTTCAGAAATTGTCTCATTAGATTTCATCATGAATAATTCATATTCAGAGACAAGAATGTTAGCCTTAGTTTCCTTAACCTGAGATGTTCCCTCATAGAGTAACTCAAGTTTATCCCACATCTCTTTGGCAGATTTGCACATTGAGATTCTTGAGTACTCTTTGGGGTGAACAGCACATTGAATCATATTCATGGCACTGTAATTCAATGTAGCTCTTCTTATCTGTTCCCTAGTCCAGGTTTCTTCCTCTCCCTGGTTCTCATAGGGGCCTACCTCCACTACTTTCCAGATTTCATAATTTTGGGCTCTTAGAAAGACTTGCATTCTATTTTTCCAATAAGAATAGTCCGTTCCATTAAAAAATGGTGGCCTATTAATGGAATGACCCTCAGCTATGAATCCTCTGGAATCCATTTAATTAAACAGATGGTGCAAAGAAGGAAACACTTAACAAGCAAACAAATCACACAGAACACTCAGAAATTACTCAGATCAAATCAGATCATGTGTAAACCCACTTTGATACCAATTGAAGGATCGAGAAATGATGAGGACAAGATCTAGAAGGGGGGGTTGAATAGATCTAGGCCTACTAATGCGGAAGCTTAACCAATTTTTAAAAAACTCTTGAATCAGAGGCAAATTGAAAAACAGATTTCACAGATCTGAAGATAAATTGAGTGAGTTGTGCAAATGGAGTGTGTGAACAGATTGATTAGATGAATTCAAACGATCCTATGCATGCATCTAACGAAGGATAAATTCAAACCACAATCAGATCAATGCACAGAGATTTTTAGGTGGTTCGGAAATCACACCATGTGATTCCTACATCCACCCCTCACACAGTGAGGATCCACTAATCAACCTGGGTACAACACACCCACTGGAGCCTGACAACTCCAACCACCTGAGTTTACAACTCACACAAACTCTAGAGTAAGACTACTCTAGAACCCTGAGCAAGACTGCTCAACTACCACTTGAGTACGACGACTCAAAACCACTGAGCTCGACGGCTCACAAACAACTTGCTAGATAAACACAAGACTCAGATCCTCTAGCAACAGATCTAGTCCAACAAGAGTTAATTCATGAGACTCATGCAACAACCCATGCACAATCTCAGAATCACTCAGAAGAGAAAAGGAAAATGAGAATTGTATTGAGGAGCTTTTCTCTTCAGATGTACTCCCTTATAGAAGGTCGAATTGTGAAGAGCTTGATCTCTGGAAGTTCCTGGGCGATGCTCTGCAATCTGATCTTCAGGATCTTCCTTGAATTCTTCACAGGAGTTGGCTTCTACTTGATCTGCTTCCTTGAGGTGATCCAATTGCTTCTTCAACGATCAATTTCCACTTCTCATGCTTGAGCATATGAGAATTTGGCTTGGGAAGCACCAGGAAGGCAAAACAGGGAGGAGAACTCTTCTAGCCGCCAACGGGATTTCTGGGAGGCTCTGAAAGGGTTCTTGCATGTTGGATAGCCAATAGAAGGGTATTTATACCCCTAATAGTCCAAATATACCCTTGGGGGTCGTGGGCACAGGATCCAAGGCTAATCCAACAGTTCCCTAGGGTGCCACGTGTCCAGGACAAAATTTAAGTCACAGAGATTTTGGAGTGTGTCGACCTGCCCATGAGGTGTGTCGACACACTGTCCCAGACTGGCAAATCAATTCCCTGGGAGAGGTCTCTAGTGTCGACCTGAGATGATTCAGTGTCGACACCATGTCCCAGACAGCAAAACAGGTCTTCTGGGAGAGCCATCTAGTGTCGACCTGCCTGCATTTGGTGTCGACCTGCTTTACCCATCTGAAAAACAGGCCTTCTGGGAAGGCTCTCTAGTGTCGACACTATCTGATTTAGTGTCGACCTGAGATAGAAGCCTGTTAACATATTTCTCTGGGATCTGTCTCTAGTGTCGACCTGCCCTGGACTAGTGTCGACACTAGTTGATCTTTTCTTCACATTTCTGTCTTTGCTCTGAGCCATTGTGTCGACACCACTGATGGTTGTGTCGACACTACCTTTGCAAGAAAATGTTGTCCCTGAGAAAATAAACACATAAATCATTAGTTAAATATATTATCATGAATATCAATGATAAATGTGCTTGGAAACATGCTTTTTGAATATTGTTATTTCAGGTGTGATGTATTTCACATGTTCCAATTGTTATGCATTAAAATCACAGCTTGTCATCATCAAAATGTGAGGAGAAATGTATTATATTCACACTTAACCCAACACTCACTTGGTTGTTTCGTGGTCTCGGCAGGTGTGCTGAGCACTGCTTCCGCTTTGTGCCCGACTCCGTTGGTTTCTGCGGGAGTCATGTGTGTGGCCCAACCTCGGTTGGTGGTTGTGGCGTTGCGCTGTTCTCTTCCGCTGTTTAGTAGTACCATATTGTAGGTGTTCCTCGCTTTATAGATTCCTAGTGTAGTTTCCTGTTTTTGGAGTTCCTGCTGCTCTGGCCGGTGAGGGACTAGTAATCCCTACTGGGCCTTGTTCGCAAGGCTCACCCCCCTACTTCCTTCAGCTAGGGGCTCGTCGTTGCGGGAGCTCAGTGTCAGACGGGTTGCAGAGGCAGTTGTGGCGCCGTGTTGTTGTCAGCAGCAGTGAGAGCGAGCGTTGTGAGCTCTTGTACCCGAGTGAGCTGAGGGTTGTGTTTTGCAAGTTCTCGGGGTATGCCCCTTAAGGATAGCACCTTTCTTCTTGTACCTGTGCTTTTGTTTGAGATACGTTGTACAGACTTTTGTATAATGTACACATTGTTATAGTTATTCGAATTCAGTACATATCTCACTAGACTTTTTCATATAACCCTTCTGGGTCTTCAGATCCATGGGTGACAGCGGGACCCTCGGGGTCCCCGGCGAGGGGTCTGAGAGGTCGGGTCGTTACAGTTGGTATCAGAGCGAGGGTCTACTGAGATTTGTAAGGAGTTAATAACTATAGCTGTCCCAAAGGAAGGTACTAGTGTGCTGCTGACACCGTCCGACTAGTGTTAGGCTTGTGCTTTCAAATGTTTTGCAGGTGTGCGGCTTCCCTGCATGATTCGTGCGCGTGTTGCAGGTTGCAGTTGTTGCTGTGCGGCGTGCGTGGCGAGCGTGGTCGCTCGGTGAGTTCGTGCCGTGCTGGCGCGGTAGGCGGTGGACTCGCTGGCAGTGGTGTTCCCGTATGGAGGACACTTGCAGGAAAGTCCAAGTGCGGTGCTTCTGGTCATCTTCGGCACATTTGAGTGTGTGTGCATCGCGGAGGCTGAGAGAGCCTGCATATGGTATGGCCTTCACCGGTGCAGGGTTGTTGCCTGTGGAACCGGTGGAAGGTGTCCCTGCCTTGTTGGCTGCCCCTCTGTTGTTGGGGTGTGTGCTGTGGTTGTTGTGTATTTGGTCTTGGGTGCCTGTGCGTTGTGCTCGAGACGCCGAGCTGAGCAGGTGCTTTGTGTGTCATGTTGCACCGCTAGTTGAGCGCTGCGACACTTGTCTGTGGTCGTTGTCAGTCTGGTGCTGACTGGTTGTGAGCTCTGGTGAGGTGCTCCCGGAGTTCTTCTCTGTTGGTTCTGGCGGGAGTGAGGTTTCCCCAGAACTATGTTGTGCTCGTTTTTGGTTGCTGTTGCGTTGCCCTCTAGGCTGAGGTGCATCGCTTGGTTGCCCTGTGTTCTGGTGGAGGTTTCCCCAGAACTGTGTTGTGCTCGTTTTTGGTTGCTGTTGCGTTGACCTCTAGGCTGAGGTGCATCGCTTGGTTGCCCTGTGTCCTGGTGAGTGTTTCTCTCAAGACTGTTTCGCACTCGTTTCTGCTGTTGCCATGCTCCTCAGAGTTTGAGGTGTGCAGTTGGTTTGGCTGGTGCGCTTTGGAGGGTTTTTCCCAGAGCGGTGCCCTGGTGGTTCTGGTGGAGGTTCTCCTAGGACCAGCTTGCATTGGTTTTGCAGTTCTGCTTGCTACAGTGTTCTCTTTAATGGTCCGTGTTGTTTGGTCATTTGGGTTGTGCATTCTGGTAAAGGTTCTTCCCAGGATCGCCCTTTGTCTCTTTTGGTGGAGGTTCTTCCCAGAAGTGCTTCATGTTTGTTTCGGGCCACCATTGTGTTGCTCCTATGGTTCGAAGTGTGTCGTTTGGTTGGGCTGCATTCTGGTGAGGTTCTCCCAGAGCGGCTCTTGGCACTTTTGGTGGAGGTTCTCCCCAGAGCTGCTTCGCATTATTTCAGTTGACGTTGCTCTCTCTCTCTCTGTGGAGATGAGCTGTCATTGTTTCCGGTTGGACTGTCCTTGTTACAGTCTGCTTGGGCGTTGTCGGTCAAGGTGTTGTGCCCTTGGCCGTGCGTCTGGCTGCCGCATTGGCCAGCTTGTCTTGTTAGTCGTTTCCAAGTTTCTCGGCCGCGCTGGCGGGACTTGTGTGTCCCCGTGGCTTGAATGGTTTGCTTCATTTCTTGCGCCTGGTGTGCTCTTGCAGATGGTGGTCTGTTGAGTGTCGTCGGTGTCTGGCGGGCTGTGCTTCTTATGGAAGTGTCAGTCTTGCGTTGTGGTTTTTCCTCTTGCGTGTGGAAGGGACTCGTTGTGTGTGTCTCCTTCCTTTGCTTTCCGTTGGTTGCTCAGGGTAGCGATGCTCCACTGTGGTGTGTGTTGCCAGGGTGCGCATTATTGCGACCTTCTGGTGGAGTCATCTTCCCTTGAGTTGTTTTTGGGTTGAGCTGGTTACTCACCTCATGTTGTCGTTTCCTTGTGGCACTGTGGGTCGGTGGACTTATTCGTGCCATTTGTCGTCGTAATGGTCTCTCGCTACCTGCCAGGCTCAATTCGGGGAATTGGGTCCCTGCTGGTTTGGTGGGAGGTAGCATTGTTTTCTTGTTGGGCCGCTCGTGTGAGCGTTATTCCGCTGTGCAATGGTTTTTTGTGATTGGCTTGCTCGTGCAAGCATTATTCTGTTGTATGCTCGATTGTGCCTTGGAGGCTTTTTGTGTCATCGGTTTGGTGTTTGGCCTCTCTATCAGTCGAGATAGAGGTGGTGCCTCTTGCTCTTGCGCGCTAGGGGGGTTGCTGTGTTCTTTTGCTCCCCATACAGCAGAATCGGTGCTCCGTATTGTGTGTGTTTCTTGGAGCCGATGTAGTTGTTGCGCTCTTAAAGAAGTTGTCGGCTTTCCATGCGTTTCCGTTGTGGGTCTCTGGTAGAGAGTCCCCTTCGGTGGGCCCTGTATCGTCTTGGGCCGTTGGTGCTGCTAGGTGTCCTGCACCTTGAGCATTTTCTCCGAAGCTTCGTGCTTTGTGCCTCAAGGGCTGGGGCCGATGTGGCCTGTTGCGCTCTTTCAGGCTTGCGGTTCTTGGCGTGTGGCTTTCGGTAGGCCTTCTGTGGAGAGTCCTTCCTGTTAGCCGTAGTGTTGCTTTGGCCGCTGGTGCACCTGGGTTGCACTTTGTTTACTTTTGGTGTTTGTGGTAGCACCATGTGCTCGTGCTCGAGAGTTTCAGTTTTGTGCCGTCTGGAGCCCTGGTGCATTGTGTTGTACCCTAGTTAGCTCCCGGTGCTTGTGATAGCACCCTGTGTTGTGCCGTATGTCTGTTCATGTGCTTCGTGCGTTGTTTCACGAGTTTGGTCGGTGTTGGAGGCTTCGAGTTTTCCGCCTCTGGGACATGTGTGCTAGCCTGAGTCTTGTGGTCGTACTATTACCGCTGTGGGTGGTTGCTTTGCCTTGTCTAGGTAGCCCTATCGGTGGTACGCCAGGCTTTGGTCGTGACTAGTGTCCCGATTTTTCCTCTCGCTCTGGGAGCGATCGTGTTTGGCTGTAGTACCCTGCTTAGGTTTGGGTCCCTCTGAGGTCGGTGTGTTGTTCTCGACCTCTGCAGTTGTTCGGTTCCCGTGTGGTTGTGTGCCTTTCTGGCGGTTGGCATGTTGGTACCCGCGCTAAGCCCTGTGTGCGTGTGGCGGGTGTGCTGCCAACTCTTCGTTGGTTCTCCGTTGTGCGTGGCGTTGGTGAGTCTAGAAGCTGATGGCGGAGTCTCCTATCGGTTCGTCTGGTGACAGTGAGGCCTGTTGGCTTCCTAGTACTCGACCACGTGGTTTGATGGCGTTGTGAGGTGCTCGACTTTTGGCTTAACCTCAGACGTCTTCCGTGTTTCCGTCGCGGTGTGCCACATTGTGGAGTGTGTGACTCCCAATTTCTGTGGCTCCATGTGCGTTGGTGTCCCTGTTGGACCGCGAGGAAGGTCTGAGTGAGACCTAGTGGTGACGGTGGACGTCATTTCGGGTGTTGTGAATCCTCCACGAGGGTGACGTTGCTCTGGTCCTCATCATTTGTGTGGCTTCTCAGTTGGGCTGGTGACCGGTGCTAGCTGCTGCTAGTAGTGTGAGGCTATTTCCCTGAGTGTTGTGCTTGGGCCTTAAGTGTTTCTTATGTGGTTGTCAGGAACTATATACTCTGTCAGGTTTCGCTAGTGATCGAGTGAGTTGCTGACCGGTGATTCTTGTGTTGCTGTCGGCAACTACGTCCTCTGTCGGGTTTTGCTGGCGATAGAAGAGGGTTGCTGATTGGCTGGTCCCAACAGCGAGGTCTATTGGTGGCTGCAGCTGTGTAGTTTTTGGCTGGCGTTTTCCGCTATTCGGACCAGATTTGGCATCGCTCGGCACCTGTGGAGTTGTCGTTCCATTTTGGCGCCCCACGTGTGCCTTGAGTGAGCTGTTGGTTTTCGGTTTGGTGCTCCACCCGTGTTTGGAGCCCGTTGGGTGAGCCGTTGGTTTTTCGGCTTCGTGTGCTTCGCTCGTGTTTGGTTGTGCGATTGTTGCCACGAGGAATTCGTGTTGAGACTTAGTGGCTTTTTCGCGTTGGTCTTACGTTTGCCCCCTGTGCTTCATTTCGTGCCTCGGGATCTTTTGGGCTTGTCCCAATTTCAAGGACAAAATTGTTTAAAGAGGGGTAGAATGTAAGACCAGGTTTCCCGGCCTCCGTCCGATGTCGTGGGATGACTGGCCACTGACGCGTCCAGGCTGGGTGATGCGTTGGTGTCACATCAGGGGTGCCCGACGCGACAGTCATCCGTGTCGTGGCGAGCTTGTGGGTCGCGTGTTGGTCGCGCCCTAGTTCTCCGTTGCGTCTTGCTGTCGCGCCCGGTCAACGGGCCATGATAGTTTTTTGTCATGTTGCATTGTCCGGTCATCTGACGCCTGTCAGGGTGGCAGGTGTGTCAGTATGGCTTGTCCCGTTGTCGCGGCGCCCTTGAGGGGCGCATTCTTGTCGCGGTTCGTTGACCCGTCGCGTTAAGGTTGTTAACGCGACGGGGCGGTCCATCGCATTCTGGGTGTCGGGGGCTTAAGGCACTGGCCGGCTACCCCTTCCCTCTCTCTCTCTTCTTCTTCCCTTCTCCCTCTCCCTCCGGCAGTGCTCCGCCTCCCCCTCTCCCCTTCGAGTGTTTCAGGCGAGGAGGAGGGTCGTACGTGGTGCCGTGGCGTCGTGGACCTTGCATGGAGCGAGGAGGAGGTGGCCAACCTACCTGAAGGGCCCCATTGGGGTTCGTTCTTTGTGAAAGGTAGGGATTTCTTGTGCCCTCTCCCATCCGGGTGGATCGTGAGCCCTCGGGGTTTTGTAGATAGCCTTACTGCTTTCCCCATGCTCCCCTCCCCGTGTGTGCATGTTTGTATGGTTCTGGGTGGCCCGGGATGGAGCATCCCGTGGTCTGCCTCCCGACTGATGTTGCAGCCGCGGTGCACATCGCGACATCAGTAGAGGCGTCGCCCCAGTCGGGCGCGGCCTTATCGCAGCGCGGATGGCGGTCGCAATAAGGGTCGCCATCGCGACCTAGTTTCCCGTCGCGATAGGGAGGCTGTCGCGACGCGCTGCCCCGTCACATCAAGGCTATTGTCGCGACGCCCTTCCCCATCGCGATGGCATCGCGACGGCCTGTGGGGGCGCGACAGTGCCTGTGCTGCCTTGGGTGGTTTCTGTGGCCAGTTTGTGTGTCGGAGTGTGCCCCAGGGCAGGCTTTGCCCTTAGGACCTTCTGGTAGGGAACGCGGTTAGTTGCCTCCCTGCATTCAGTGATCGAAGGTGACACCTTCATGGTTGTGTCTTGGCAATGGTGCTAGGAGGGTCGCGTCTGTCTAACAATCGATTGATTGGTGGTCAATTGATTGTTAGCAGAGCGACGGGCTTTCTGTACTTCTGGTAGTGCTTCGAGGTTTTGGCTCGCTCGTGCGTGTTTGCTTGGACGACGACCCTTTTGAGGGTCCATGCGTGCCTCTCGCTTGCTGGGCTTGTTGTGTGCTACAAGCCAGCAGTTCGGCATGGTTTTGTTGTGTTGCCCCGCCTGTTCTCTGTTCGCCCGGTGCTTGGCACTTGAGGGCTTGTCCCGTTCAGAGGTTGTCTCCGGGCTACGAGCATGCTCGAGTTGGCAGCCCACGTGAGCGGACTCTGGAGCTGAGGGGAAAATGAGGTTTGGACAGCGGCGCTGAGTCGTTTGTAGAGCTCTCTTGTCTGGGTCTGGGACACCGAGGGGTTTGGAGTGCTTTCCTGGCACAGACCAGACAGTCCCTTATCTCACTGCCTCTCTCTACGTTGGTTCCCGAGCCACGTAGTGGTGTCAGGCGTGAGGCCGCAGCTTGGCCAGGCTGCGGTGTTGCGTGTGTTGTGTGTTTCTGTGGTGGCTCTGTCTCGCCCTTGCGCGGGGGCGGAGGCAGGAGCTAGGCTAGCGAGCAGAGCGTGCAGACTGCGGGTCCCCCTCTTGGCTGCTAGCGACGGTGGCTTGGTTGCTATTGTTGTGACGGCATTTTCCTCGCGACGTTTCCAAGCGTTCCTCGTTGCCCGAGCTTGCACGATGGTTATAGCCCAACTGTGCCTAGTTTCCGTAGGCGTCGTTGGTCTGGCCTTGGGCAGACCCGTGCTTCTGGTTCCCGCTTCGGTGTTCTCTCGGTTCCGTGGTCCCGTTCTTGGGTGCCAGCCCGTGATGGCACCGGCGTCTGTAGCTTCCCGACTTGGCGGTGTGTCCGGGGTCCGGGGTGGTTCTTCTTGTAGGCCCTCGACCTAGTAGAGGTCTGAGGTGGTCGTGCTTGCGGTGAGACGTCGTTCTCACTTGGTTGTTCTGTGGTCTCAGCAGGTGTGCTGAGCACTGCTTCCGCTTTGTGCCCGACTCTGTTGGTTTCTGCGGGAGTCGTGTGTGTGGCCCGATGTAAGGCCCTCGAATTTCCGTCGCATTAATTGTATTTGTGTGTGTATATTTGTGCTTGTGTATGTATATACATATTTACGTACGTATTAATTAGTACAATTACGTGTTCTTGCGTTTATACTAGATGTAAATAATGCATGTATTGAATGGTGATAGTATGAATACACTACCATATACATATTGCATGTATGTATGCATGGCATGCATGGTTTTCTGCATATTTTAGAGTTCTGTCTGAAGGCCAGATTGGCATCAACCCCTAGCCGTTGAGGTGGTGTCAGCGTCCACCCATGGACGCCAACACTAATCCTGGCGTCTAACGATGTGGACGCCTATTTCTCTGACCTACATGCGTTGCAAGGCCAGAAATGCTGGAAACAAGGGAGCTCACCCATTGGGGAGCTGTCCCCAACGGCTCTGAGAGCCATCTTGTCACCTTGTGAGTGGGAGAGAGGCCTCTCCCATATGTTGAACCCGGATCTGCCTTCACCAGCCCTCTCTTCACCCTTTGCAAGAGAGAAACAAGAGGAAAAACCCTAGCTTCTGAGCTGTGAGGAAACCCCCTCTTTGCACCCAATAATCTGACCCTCTGAAGCTGGATCCGGCCATCTTCCTCGACAAGAAGCTAGCTGGACTGAAGGAGAAGACCTCCCCGACGTTTCCTTGCTGTGGAGATCATCCAGGAGCCCGGAGGAAGAAGATCTTGGAGGACGTTCTGCACCTTCTTGGGACTGCCCAAGGAGGGCTTCACCAGTACTTTTGATCCATTGAAGCAATTTCCTAGAGGCAAGTGACCCTACCATAAGGTTCTCGTATGAGTCTAGGACGGTTTTAGTATTTTTGGTGTATTTTGCTTCGTGTCCTTGACCCCCAAATTCACCCCAACTTGAGAGCTCGGGTCTGTGTTCTGCACAGATCTGCATTGACGGCAAGGTCACTGGACGCTGAGATTATGCTTGGCGTCCATCGACCATGCCGCTAACACTGAGTTAGCGGCCAGAGACTGCCGCCAAGTTCATCTGGACAGAACAGTGACCTGTTCTGCCCTTCCTATACAACTATTTTCGGTATGGTTTCCGTGATGAGGATATATGGTAACCCTATACACTATGTATACTGTTAAATGTGGTGTGTGGATGAGTGTGATGTGTGGTGGTGAATGTTAGAAATTATTCTCCCATGAAATTTCAAGCATGATTGTTGATAATCTTGCCAATCCATGTTTTATGATTAGGACTAGTCTGAATGCCCTAAGTTTTATCAGATCATGAAGATTAGTGGGTCAGTATACGTATACTCAATTTTTGATAAATTGTCCATGCTTGCATAAATTGCTAATAAATTCGGTTCGGTAAATAAAAGGCATGCAAGATAGATTTGTGATGATCGATCTATGGTTGTATGATTTAGGGTAATTCTGTATTCTCAGATCATGCATATAACAGTAGTCTCTGTTCAGACAGTCAGTGGCAAAAATGCATGATGGTGTTAAACTCCATATCAACTTAAATTATGAATGGCATGCTAAATAGGTGTTTTATTTACTGTAAATTCCATTTAGCTCAGAAAAATCTGAAAAATGAATGTATGATCTTGAACCCAAAATAGCATGTGGTTAAAATTTCAGGTCATTTGGACCAGTGTATAAGGAGTTATGTACTTTCCATGTGAAATGTAAAAATCTATGTATGTTATCGTAAGGTGGTTAGATATTGTTTAAACCAACCTGATTGGTGAATTTACTGTGTGTTAAACTCCTGAAATCTGTAGTGTCCTGATAGGAAACAGAGAATGTGCATGTGAGTGAGAAAGTAAATGAATGAGAGTGACATGTGTCAAACTATGTGTAAAATCGGTAAAATGTGTAAATGTGTAAATGTGCCAAGTGTGACATTGCTTCCACAGAGGGCAGTGGAACCGTATCAGGGAAAGTCCCCCTGAGAAGGTTCAATGTGTAAGTGACCCTAAGGGCATTAGGGGGAAATCCTGGAGGTGGACAAGTACCACTGGTTAGGGTGGAGACTTGTTCTCCCGGTCTGCGCAGTCCAAGAGTCGCCATTGGAATGCCTAGATGGCGTCTATGTGTAATGTGATGTGTATATGTCCTTCTTTGGTGGTTTGGACTATGTGTCACGGCACCTAAAATGTGAATGTGTAATGTGTAAT
Source organism: Colocasia esculenta (assembly GCA_014218235.1). Taxonomy (NCBI): domain Eukaryota; kingdom Viridiplantae; phylum Streptophyta; class Magnoliopsida; order Alismatales; family Araceae; genus Colocasia; species Colocasia esculenta. The sequence continues at coordinate 18,260,938 of CM024759.1, forward strand.
GTGTATGTGTTCATGTGTTAATGTGTAAGTGAACCATGTGAAATGTGTATGTGTAAAGTGTAACCATGTGAATTGGAAACTTGTGTAAAGAAAATGTGAAACTAAAAATGTGAGAATATGACATTGAAATCCATGTGAGACAAATCTGAAACCATGTGAAATCAGTAATTTCATGTTGTTATCATCATGTTTATATGTGCGAAGATGTCTAGAATTCATGTTAGGGATAATTGATGAGCACTTGTACAAAATAGCATGATTGGTTGTTCACATGGTATGTTTTAAACAACATTGTAGCTCTCATGTGTAGGTTTACAGCCATTAAACCATGTGAAACCAGCAACTTAAAGCATGTGAAAATGTCTATGTATGTACTTAAGAACATGTAAAACCCATGCTAGTTGTGTTTTCCTTTCATATATGCACAGTGTTCATGTTGGTAGCTCTCATGTCTTGGTTCTTTAAAGGCAAAATTTCATGAGTAAATTGAATAGAGAGCATGTGATAGGTAAGTTTTATTCCTAGAAATCTGAAAGCATGATCCATGTATTAAATTGTAAAACTTTCATGATAGGTTGAAACTTTCAAATGACTAGCATGCCATGTGTCGAAAATTTTGAATGTGCATGTAGAAACCGCTATGACTTATACGTGTATGTTATGAGTAGTGTTGCTTGCTGAGTCTTTAGACTCACTCCTTGCTTCGGCGTACAGGTGTAGTTGGTGACGTGGCATCGTTGGAGGAGACAGTGGAGACGGACTCCGAACGCGGAGATTAGACTTTGGAGTTCTTTGTGACTTGTGCATTTCATAGTATGTAATTTGAACGTTGTATTAGAGTTATCATGAAAAGAATGTATAAGTGTGGACATTATGTATTTAAATTTCAGCAATTTAAATTATGTGAACTTTTAGCTCTTAATGTTAATTGCGAATTTCATGTATGTTTAATGTGGATGATGAATAAATGAGGACAGTTGTCTTTTACTTCCGCTACTCTGTTGTATATTCGCGTGTATCTCAGCTGTTTGTATCGTTTGGGTAAATGTCCCACTGTGAGGACTCTCGCTATACCGACGTGGGTTGGTATAACCGTACCGGTATAATGAGGGCCGTCACAGAGATTGGTATCAGAGCGACCGGTTGAGATTGCACATGAATATACCTAAGTCATCATCCCCATTGCATGCTAAGTATGTCCACATGTGTAGAAAACACTAATAAGAAGTGAAAGATAGATAAGAAAATGGTTAGAAAACTTAGTAACCTAACTCTAATGGTGGCTGAAATTTATTACAGCCATGGCTTCGAGAGGTAGGCGTGGTGGAGCGTCGGCCCGTGAGGACGAGCCGCGACGTGATGAGCAGGCGGAGCAACAGGCCCCAGCACCGCGAGGCCCTGTACTTCCCCCACCGCCGCCTGTGGATTACGGAGTATTCATGCAAGGTCTGGTACAAGCCATGCAGACGCAGGCTCATACCCAGGCAGCACTCCAGGCACAGTTGGAGGCCCAGGTAGAATAATGAAACAACTAGTAGTTGCTATTTAAATTGCATGATATTGTGTTTATTGTGTATTGCCTATTGTTTAATGTAGCAGGCTCAGGCACCAGCTCAGGACCATGGTGGACCTCCCATCATGGAGCGATTCAAGAGGATGACCCCACCCTCTTTTAAGGGGGAGAGTGATCCATTAATGGCAGAAAGCTGGTTAAGGGAGACAGAGAAAATCTTCCGAGCCATCAGGTGCCCTGATGAGGATAAGGTGACATTAGCCACCTACATGCTACAGGTAGACTTTTAATTTTGTATGTTTGTATGTTCTGCTTAATTTAGAATTTGTTAGTTGGTGCTTATGAAGGTGTATTGCAGGAGAGAGCGGATGTATGGTGGTCCTCCCTACTACGTACACGCTTTGAGGACGGAGCAGTAGACGTGACGTGGGACGCGTTCGTGAGACTCTTTCGAGCCAAGTTCGTCCCAGAGCATATCCAGGACAAAATGGAGCAGGAATTTCTCTCCCTGACGCAAGGCTCCATGACCGTGCTGGAATACGAGGCAAGGTTTTCTGAACTTTCTAAGTATGCACCGCATATCGTAGAGGATGAGCGCAGGAAGACGAAGAAATTCGTGATGGGACTCAAGCCATCACTGCGGACGAGACTCGTGGCGTTTGACCACCGCACGCTGGACGAGGCCCTCAGTGCTGCCTGCAGGCAGGAGGGAGAAATGGAGCAATATCTGGAGGAAAAGAAGGCTTCGCAGAAGAGGCCGGCAGCGACATTCCAGCGGCAGGATAAGAAGAAAACGGTGTACCAGACACCGCAGCGATCCGTGACAGTCAGCAACTCTCAGGTACCTTCTGTACGTTCCCCTGGTGTGAAGAAAGAGTGTCCCCATTGCGGGAAGACACATGGTGGTTCCGAGTGTGCTGGTTGGTAGCGGGTAGATGCTTGAAGTGCGGGAGCAGCGACCACAAGATCAAGGATTGCCCAAGACTTCAGCAGGGAGCTCAGCGTGGAGCGCCAGCCCCAGCAGTAGCGGCAGCCGCACCAGCTACAGGAAGACCAGGAAGGCCTCGAGCCCCAGCTCGAGTGTTTGCTTTAGCTCGCATGGAAGCCGAGCAGGCGGAGCATGTCACCGAAGGTACAGTTTTGCTTTTAGGTGTGCACGCTCGGGTTTTGTTTGATACGGGTGCTACTCACTCGTTCATTTCCGAGCGGTTCGCTAGGCAGTTAGCCCTAGAGTCAGGCGTAGAGTCTGAGGATTTAGAGGTCCCTTTGTCTGTGCACACCCCTGCGGGTACGGTATCGACTAGGAAGTGCATTCCGTCGTTACCTGTGTGCATTGAGGATAGAATCCTAGATGGGTGTTTCTTCTTGCTAAAGATGAAGGACTATGATGTTATTCTTGGTCTGGATTGGCTAGAGGAGCACTATGCGTTAGTGGATTGTCGTCGGAAGAGGATTGTTTTCCGCATTCCTGGTGAGGACGAGTTCTCTCATCCCTTGCCAAAGAACTTAGCGGGAAAGTTAGTTATCTCTGCCATGAAGGCGATGCGCATGGTGAACAAGGGTTGTGACGCATTTCTTGCCAGCGTTATGCTAGTACCCGATGCTGGTTCGTCACTGACTCTTGCAGAGATCGATGTGGTGCAGGATTTTCCAGATGTCTTTCCCGATGACTTGTCTGGATTGCCACCGGATAGGGAGATAGAGTTCACTATAGAGTTGCTTCCAGGCACCTCTCCTATCTCGAAGGCCCCATATCGGATGGCCCCTGCAGAGTTAGCCGAGTTGAGGAAGCAATTGCAAGAATTGCTTGATAAGGGATTCATTCGCCCTAGTGTTTCCCCTTGGGGCGCACCTGTATGTTCGTCAAGAAGAAAGACGGGTCACTTAGGTTGTGTATTGACTATAGGAAGTTGAACCAAGTGACTGTGAAGAACAGGTACCCCTTACCTCGGATTGATGATCTGTTTGACCAGTTGCAGGATGCATCAGTCTTTTCCAAGATTGACTTGCGATCTGGTTATCATCAGCTGCAGATTAGGAGTGAGGATGTGTCCAAGACGGCATTTAGATCCCGTTATGGACATTATGAGTTCTTGGTTCTTCCTTTCGGATTGACCAACGCCCCTGCAGCGTTCATGGATCTCATGAACCGGGTGTTTAGTCCGTATTTAGATAGCTTTGTTGTTGTGTTCATTGATGACGTGTTGGTCTATTCTCCGGATGAGGCCACGCACCGTCAGCATTTGAGGTTAGTCTTAGAGGTTCTCCGTGAGCACAAGCTGTATGCGAAGTTCAGCAAGTGCGAGTTCTGGTTGCGCGAGGTTCACTTTCTCGGGCATGTTATCTCCGGCGCTGGTGTAGCTGTTGATCCAGCAAAGGTCCAAGCAGTTATGGATTGGGAGATTCCCCAGACTCCTTCGGAGATTCGTAGTTTCATTGGGTTAGCTGGTTATTATCGGCGATTCATTGAGGGTTTCTCATCCATCGCCGCCCCTTGACAAAGCTGACCAGGAATGGTGAGAAGTTCGTATGGTCTGAGGCATGTGAGCGTAGCTTTCAGCTATTGAAGGCTAAGCTTACTTCTGCTCCGGTATTGGTATTGCCTAGTGGTCCAGAAGGTTTTGCCATTTATACGGATGCATCTCAGATTGGTTTAGGCTGTGTGCTCATGCAGCAAGATAGGGTAGTGGCTTATGCTTCTCGTCAGTTGAAGGAGCATGAGAGGAACTATCCGACTCATGATTTGGAGCTCGCAGCTGTGGTTCATGCACTAAAGATCTGGAGGCACTATCTTTATGGTGTCAGATTTGAGGTGTTTACCGACCACAAGAGCTTGAAGTATCTTTTCTCCCAAAAGGAATTAAACCTGAGGCAGAGGAGATGGATTGAGTTCTTGAAGGACTATGACTTCGACCTTCAGTATCATCCTGGAAAGGCGAACGTCGTAGCGGATGCTCTTAGTAGAAAGAGGTCTTCGCTCCAGCAGGATTGGAAGATGTTGGAGGATGCAGCGTGCTCTATGACCGAGTTAGAGCCATCGCTGTGTCAGGCTTTTGTAGCTCAGCTATCCCTTAGATCCTCAGTCTTGGATGAGGTGATTGAGCAGCAGAAAGCCGACCCTAGATTGTTAGAGTTAGTGGGTAAGGCGGGCATTGCTCGTGATGAGGACGGTGTGATTAGATTTCAGCACCGTGTTTGTGTCCCTGATTTGGTAGATGTCCGTGAGCATGTGTTAGCGAAGGCTCATAGGTCGCGATTCTCTATTCATCCGGGTAACACTAAGATGTATCAAGACCTGAAGAGATCATTTTGGTGGTCCGGCATGAAGAAGGATGTTGCAGATTATGTGTCTAGATGTCTAGTATGTCAGCAAGTGAAAGCCGAGCGGCAGCGACCATCCGGCCTTATGCAGAGGATGGATATCCCAGTGTGGAAGTGGGAAGCTGTCACTATGGACTTCGTTTCGGGTTTGCCTCGATCTAGAAGGGGCAATGACTCGATTTGGGTAGTTGTAGATAGATTCTCGAAGACTGCTCATTTCTTGCCTATGAAGAAGAAGCAGTCAGTAGAGAGTTTGGCTAGATTGTATGTTAGTGGTATCATTAGATTGCATGGCATACCGAAGTCGATTATTTCAGATCGAGATCCGAGATTCACTTCAAGGATGTGGAAGGGTCTTCAGGATGCGTTAGGTTCGGAGCTGAAGCTCAGTTCGGCGTTTCATCCCCAGACCGATGGACAGTCCGAGAGGACTGTCCAAACGCTCGAGGATATGTTGAGAGCGTGTGTTCTGGATTGGAAGGATGATTGGGAGCGTCATTTACCCCTTGTGGAGTTCGCATACAACAACAGATTTCATGCTAGTATTGGTATGGCTCCATTTGAGGCGTTGTATGGTAGGCTCTGCAGATCTCCTTTATGTTGGGAGGAGACTGGTGATAGGCAGTTGATCGGACCAGAGTTAGTTCAGGAAACTTCAGATAAGATCCAGCTTATCAAGAAGATGCTTGTTGCGGCACAGGATAGGCAGAAGAGTTATGCCAACAACAAGAGAAAGGATTTGGAGTTCGAGGTTGGCGATCATGTCTTCTTGAAGATATCGCCTACTCGTGGTGTCGTCAGATTTGGCAGGTATAGCAAGCTAAGCCCCAGATTCATTGGTCCATATGAGATTCTCAGACGTTTGGGCAGCGTGGCATATGAGCTAGTTTTACCCCCAGCTTTGGCTAGCGTTCACCCTGTATTCCACGTATCTATGCTCAGGAAGTATGTCCGAGATCCGTCTCATGTGATTAGTCATGAGCCAGTGGAGATTCAGCCAGATCTTTCGTATGTCGAGCAGCCAGTAGCTATTCTTGACCGGAAGGTTCAGCATCTCCGGAACAAGAGAATTGCATCGGTGAAAGTCCTATGGCGGAACTTCTCACGAGAGGAGGCTACTTGGGAGCTTGAGGATGCGATGAAGAAGAAGTATCCCCTTTTGTTTGAGTAGTGTCGTTCTAACTTCGAGGACGAAGTTTCTTTAAGGGGGAGAGGGTGTAAGGCCCTCGAATTTCCATGTGTATATTTGTGCTTGTGTATGTATATACATATTTACGTACGTATTAATTAGTACAATTACGTGTGCTTGTGTTTATACTAGATGTAAATAATGCATGTATTGAATGGTGATAGTATGAATACACTACCATATACATATTGCATGTATGTATGCATGGCATGCATGGTTTTCTGCATATTTTAGAGTTCTGGCCGAAGGCCAGATTGGCGTCAACCCCTAGCCGTTGAGGTGGTGTCAGCATCCACCCATGGACGCCAACACTAATTGTCACATCCTAATAAAAGGCTATTTATTGGGAAATGACAGAAAACAGGCACAAAGTAATAACATTTATGTTTATTCATTATAACGCAGTCTGCGGAAGTCTTATTACATAAAGCTCCTCATTACACACTAAGTGAGGAGTAAGGATGAGTAGCTACTACTCATAACACTTTACAAGTACGCAACTAAAGCAGTAAATGGTTGGTTGACTCGTCATCGGTGTCCACTCTGCACACAGCCCATTTTACACTTCTCCCTCATCTTGATTACCTGAAAAGGGAAGGATGGGTGAGCTAACTAGCCCAGTAGAATTCAAATCCTTAAATCAAAGGATCAGGAACACATGATAATTTAGGTAAGAACATGAATGGTATCAAGAACAGGCAGATAACCAAGATAACATGTCAGTGAATGTATAACAGTAGTATGAAAACATAGGCATACTCAGAAATTCATATTAAGGCTCAGGTTCGGAGTCATATAAATATTCACACAGGACAGGTAATAGGATGAACGGATATCAAAGAAGCAATACCAGATCTCAGAATAGTAGCTTGATACAATGATAGTAAAACTCAGGTCATGCTCAAGTATATAGCTCACGAATTGGTTCATATATCAGTTCACACAATACAGGAAGTATGATGACCATAATCAGGAAATAGTGATGCAATGCCAAACATCCCGGTATCCTTATCACTCCCGTACGGCCCGTAATGAATTCGGGTGCTCCTCCCAGGACTGGACCAGCCCTATTTGCACAGGCATATCAGTTAGGTGGGGTCCAAGGACCCAATAAATGTCATCATCATAAGTTTATCATATCTCACAAGGTGTTCAAGCCTTTGAACTCTCAAGTCATCAAGTAATATAAACTTAGTTGTCGAATACAGGAGAATGGACTCAACGGAGTACCATTTGGAGTTGACGGTTTCAAGGATAATTCAATAATGAGTAAGGTATCCAAAGTGGGTAATCTTTATGGTAGAATGACAGAAAATATCAAAGTAAATAAGAGGGTAATTTGGTAGGCTATTAGGATGAACTTTGAACAAGGATTTACACATGTAAGAGTGCTGAAATCCAAGGCAGGACAGTAGCTGTCGACAGGAAGGAAGGATCTGTCGACAAATGGCACAGACAGAGCTCAGGTTTGCTGGCTCTGTGGGTATCTGTCGACAGATGCAAGGGATCTGTCGACAGATCCACACAGTCCAGAAACCTGGAGTTCTGGAAACATGCGCCTGTCGACAGCTCTTGGGCTGGCTGTCGACAGGAAGCAGCAGAACTTCCGTAAGTATGTTTAAATCCATTCTAAGCACCCTAATTATAGATCTTATAATTCAAGGCATGATTGATATCAAATGGAAGAGTCTAAATAGAGTTTTCACAGTGGTTTATAAACTAAACAGTCGAGATGCAACAAGAGATTGATAATTCGAACTTGGTCGGCTATAAACTAATGTAGTGTAGTATTGGAAGCATGAACTTGATAGCAATGGTTTATTGGAAAATTCCTATAAGATGGACACTAAAACTCAAGGTATTTCATGAATCCAAGTCAATGTTTGAATTATCAACCATCTAAACCAAAATCCTCACACTGTTCTAAGGATATGTTTACTTCTACCAGAACTCTATATCATGAACTTGAATCAAAGGTGGAAGAAGAAGAAGAGATGATCTGGAGGTAAAATAAGTATCTCTTCCTCCCTAACGTAATAATATTCATCAAAACTAGACGAAAACTAGTAAGATTACAGTTATATCAACTTGGCTACTCAACACGAGTTATTTATCATGTGTGGAGAACAAGATTAAGGAAAAGGAGATGAATTCTACACATGGATAGCTAGGAACCTACTACCACATGCTACTGGAGGAATATCCTTTCCAACCAGAGATTATGTGAACTCAAGGAGTAGCTTCTATAGAAATACAAAACACACATAAAGTGCTAGAGGGGTTCATGACACTAGAACAGAAACTGGAACATCCAAACAGTAGGTTCTAAAGTTTATTCAAGGACATGAGTTAGAAGAGGAGAGATGAGGATCGAATCCTACCTGATTTTGAATTCTTCCTTTGATATAGAAATCCACAATTCACCACGAATAGTAGATGGGGAGATGGCCAAAAGCAAAGAAGGAAGCAGTTGAAGCAGTAACAACTACTGAAGTCTGCTTTACTGTCTTCCAGCAACACCCAGTAGCAGCTCCAATAGTAGTTCAAGCAGGACCAAGAGATGCACAAGGTGTAGCTAACAACTCCAGCTACACATCCACACTGAAGTCTCGTGAATCCCAGCAGCAGCATAAGAGGGAAGGAGTCAGAAAGATAGGAACGAAGAAGGAGGGGGTGTATTTATAGCCTTTTGATCTTGCCATGCACAACGGCACGTTGGTTTCCAGGTGTTGGGTAAAACCCCATTTAACAACCCACTGACACCTAACTCATGCATGCAATCACACACCCACACATCAGCCTTCAACGTGTAAGAACCTTAACCTATCATGACATGGGCTTGCGTAGCCCAGGATACGTCAGCAAGACAAATTCCTAAAAATCCTTCCCGTAATTAGGCTATAATTCAGCTGGCCCGATAATCCTTGCGTAAATGTGATCAAACGACATCTGTTTGTCCTGAAATTTTAACCATAGACTAATATGATGGTTTTACTAATTGTGGTGATTTTTAATTAATTTTTGGAATTTAGTTTACAGTAGGTGAAAAATCACCCGGAAAATGGTCGCGTCGACTTAATCTCAAAATCCGTACGTCGAAAAATTCAGATAATTGCATATTTAATTTCTCCACATTTTTCTGGAAATTATGATGTTCTCGGATTTTTATTTCGATGTCGTTTTCCGGTATCACCCTGTGGAGGCACGCACTTCGAGGTACGATACTGGAATAACGTTCATTACCACTATTTAAGTCTATCATCTAATTATCATAATTTATTAATAACCCTAAGGTATTTTAACCAAATTACTTCTATTTTCTTAATATTTTAAATTTCTGGGGCGTTACACTAATCCTGGCATCTAACGATGTGGACGCCTATTTCTCTGACCTGCATGCGTTGTAGAGCCAGAAATTCTGGAAACAAGGGAGCTCACCCATTGGGGAGCTGTCCCTAATGGCTCTGAGAGCCATCTTATCACCTTGTGAGTGGGAGAGAGGCCTCTCCCATATGTTGAACCCGGATCTGCCTTCCCCAGCCCTCTCTTCACCCTTTGCAAGAGGAAAAACCCTACCTTCTGAGCTGTGAGGAAACCCCCTCTTTGCACCCAAGAATCTGACCCTCTGAAGCTGGATCCGGCCATCTTCCTCGACAAGAAGCTAGCTGGACTGAAGGAGAAGACCTCCCCGACGTTTCCTTGCTGTGGAGATCATCCAGAAGCCCGGAGGAAGAAGATCTTGGAGGACGTTCTGCACCTTCTTGGGACTGCCCAAGGAGGGCTTCACTAGTACTTTTGATCCATTGAAGCAATTTCCTAGAGGCAAGTGACTCTACCATAAGGTTCTCGTATGAGTCTAGGACGGTTTTAGTATTTTTGGTGTATTTTGCTTCGTGTCCTTGACCCCCAAATTCACCCCAACTTGAGAGCTCGGGTCTGTGTTCTGCACAGATCTGCATTGACGGAAAGGTCACTGAATGCTGAGATTATGCTTGGCGTCCATCGACCATGCCGCTAACACTGAGTTAGCGGCCAGAGACTGCCGCCAAGTTCATCTGGACAGAACAGTGACCTGTTCTGCCCTTCCTATACAACTATTTTCGGTATGGTTTCCGTGATGAGGATATATGGTAACCCTATACACTATGTATACTGTTAAATGTGGTGTGTGGATGAGTGTGATGTGTGGTGGTGAATGTTAGAAATTATTCTCCCATGAAATTTCAAGCATGATTGTTGATAATCTTGCCAATCCATGTTTTATGATTAGGACTAGTCTGAATGCCCTAAGTTTTATCAGATCATGAAGATTAGTGGGTCAGTATACGTATACTCAATTTTTGATAAATTGTCCATGCTTGCATAAATTGCTAATAAATTCGGTTCGGTAAATAAAAAGGCATGCAAGATAGATTTGTGATGATCGATCTATGGTCGTATGATTTAGGGTAATTCTGTATTCTCAGATCATGCATATAACAGTAGTCTCTGTTCAGACAGTCAGTGGCAAAAATGCATGATGGTGTTAAACTCCATATCAACTTAAATTATGAATGGCATGCTAAATTTACTGTAAATTCCATTTAGCTCAGAAAAATCTAAAAATTTGAATGTTGTATGATCTTGAACCCGAAAATAGCATGTGGTTAAAATTTCAGGTCATTTGGACAAGTGTATAAGGGGTTATGTACTTTCCATGTGAAATGTAAAAATCTATGTATGTTATCGTAAGGTGGTTAGATATTGTTTAAACACAACCTGATTGGTGAATTTACTGTGTGTTAAACTCCTGAAATCTGTAGTGTCCTGATAGGAAACCAGATAATGTGCATGTGAGTGAGAAAGTAAATGAATTAAGAGTGACATGTGTCAAACTATGTGTAAAATCGGTAAAAATGTGTAAATGTGTAAATGTGCCAAGTGTGACATTGCTTCCACAGAGGGCAGTGGAACCGTATCAGGGAAAAGTCCCCCTGAGAAGGTTCAATGTGTAAGTGACCCTAAGGGCATTAGGGGGAAATCCTGGAGGTGGACAAGTACCACTGGTTATGGTGGAGACTTGTTCTCCCGGTCTGCGCAGTCCAAGAGTCGCCATTGGAATGCCTAGATGGCGTCTATGTGTAATGTGATGTGTATATGTCCTTCTTTGGTGGTTTGTACTATGTGTCACGGCACCTAAAATGTGAATGTGTAATGTGTATGTGTTCATGTGTTAATGTGTAAGTGAACCATGTGAAATGTGTATGTGTAAAGTGTAACCATGTGAATTGGAAACTTGTGTAAAGAAAATGTGAAACTAAAAATGTGAGAATATGACATTGAAATCCATGTGAGACAAATCTGAAACCATGTGAAATCAGTAATTTCATGTTGTTATCATCATGTTTATATGTGCGAAGAGGTCTAGAATTCATGTTAGGGATAATTGATGAGCACTTGTACAAAATAGCATGATTGGTTGTTCACATAGTATGTTTTAAACAACATTGTAGCTTTCATGTGTAGGTTTACAACCATTAAACGATGTGAAACCAGCAACTTAAAGCATGTGAAAATGTCTATGTATGTACTTAAGAACATGTAAAACCCATGCTAGTTGTGTTTTCCTTTCATATATGCACAGTGTTCATGTTGGTAGCTCTCATGTCTTGGTTCTTTAAAGACAAAATTTCACGAGTAAATTGAATAGAGAGCATGTGATAGGTAAGTTTTATTCCTAGAAATCTGAAAGCATGATCCATGTATTAAATTGTAAAACTTTCATGATAGGTTGAAACTTTCAAATGACTAGCATGCCATGTGTCGAAAATTTTGAATGTGCATGTAGAAACCGCTATGACTTATACGTGTATGTTATGAGTAGTGTTGCTTGCTGAGTCTTTTGACTCACTCCTTGCTTCGGCGTACAGGTGTAGTTGGTGACGTGGCACCGTTGGAGGAGACAGTGGAGACGGACTCCGAGCGCGGAGATTAGACTTTGGAGTTCTTTGTGACTTGTGCATTTCATAGTATGTAATTTGAACGTTGTATTAGAGTTATCATGAAAAGAATGTATAAGTGTGGACATTATGTATTTAAATTTCAGCAATTTAAATTATGTGAACTTTTAGCTCTTAATGTTAATTGCTAATTTCATGTATGTTTAATGTGGATGATGAATAAATGAGGATGATGAATAAATGAGGACAGTTGTCTTTTACTTCCGCTACTCTGTTGTATATTCGCGTGTATCTCAACTGTTTGTATCGTTTGGGTAAATGTCCCACTGTGAGGACTCTCGCTATACCGACGTGGGTTGGTATAACCGTACTGGTATAATGAGGGCCGTCACACCCGACCTCGGTTGGTGGTCGTGGCGTTGCGCTGTTCTCTTCCGCTGTTTAGTAGTACCATGTTGTAGGTGTTTGTCGCTTTATAGCTTCATAGTGTAGTTTTCTGTTTTCGGAGTTCCTGCTGCTCTGGCCGGTGAGGGACTAGTAATCCCTACTAGGCCTTGTTCGCGAGGCTCACCCCCCTACTTCCTTCAGCTAGGGGCTCGTCATTGCGGGAGCTCGGTGTCGAACAGGTTGCAGAGGCGGTTGTGGCACCGTGTTGTTGTCAGCAGCAGTGAGAGCGAGCGTTGTGAGCTCTTGTACTCGAGTGAGCTGAGGGTTGTGTTTTACAAGTTCTCGGGGACTGCACCTTTCTTCTTGTACATATGCTTTTGTTTGGGATATGTTGTACATATTTTTGTATAATGTACACATTGTTATAGTTATTTAAATTCAGTACATATCTCACTAGACTTTTTCATATAACCCTTCCAGATCTTCGGATCCGTGGGTGGTGGTGCGACCCTCAGGGTCCCCGGTGAGGGGTCCGAGAGGTCGGGTCGTTACACCAAGCCCGCCCATTTACACTCAGGGTCCCCGGTGAGGGGTCGGGTCCGAGAGGTCTGTCTCCTAATCGGGGAGATAGAAGAGTCGGATTAGGTGCGAATACATAACAGGGTTGTATCCATAACAGTTGGATCCACTGGTTTTAACATGCCCGTCTTAGATAAGAAATGGTTATTATCCAACTCTTACCCGTCCATCCGTATGATTAATAATATAAGTTATAAATGTGTACGATTCTTGAAAACTAACACCTTTTAAAAAGATTGAAGAGTTATATAAAATAAAATAATGAAAGTACCACCATATTTAAAAATCCACATTTCCACTCATTACACACGCTCTCGAGTTACAAACTAGGGTTTTCGATTAAAATTCACTTGGAACGGACGGCATAATGTTTATAATAAAGGAAAAAAAAACTCCATATTCTTACATGCACATGTCGAGCAAAGTTCCAATAGAAATAATTTGTGAGGATTTAAATCCATTTTAACTGTTCATTCAAAGCCAAAATGGGGAGTGGAAGAATTCCTTGGCGATCCGTTTTAAGTCTTTCGGATTTAGTTTTGTTTGTTTTACGAAAATAATTTAGTAGTGTATTTTCTACTTATATTTTTCTTCTCCCATTAAATAAATATATTGTACTTTCTTTTAATTGACTAAAAATACACACACTAAATTTTTTTCTTGTTCTACACTTTTTAAAAAACAACTCCACTTGTCGATCAACATCATGATGTGATGCAATGACGCTGCTCTCGATGTCGGGGCCGGCAACCGCACGCCACCCAACAGGCGACGGCCGCTCGTTCCCACACTCGCCGCTCCGTCGGTCATTGGAGATGAAATCCCAGGCATGCAGGAGCTAGCGTAAAACTCCTGTCCCCGGATTTCAACAAGTACTTGGTAGGGGTACCCCTTCACCATGAACGACGGCGGCGGGGACAGCCATCGCCACCCGTTTCACGCCCTCCCGACCAGACCCGTCTCCATCCAGAGGGAGGTGGAGGGGCCCGCCTCGGCCGTTCCCCCCCCCACCACCGTCCGCGACTTCGTCGATGTCGGCAGCAGGAGCGGAGAACGCCCCTCCGATCGACAGGGAGGAGCAGGAGGAGGTGCTGGCGGCCCTCGTCGAGTTCCGCTCCAAGGAGGTCGAACGATTCCGCCTGCGTCTGGAATACTACAAGTCACAGGTATCTTCTTCCTCCCCTATATATTAATTTTGGCTGCGATGGTGATGACGATGATGTATGGTCCTTGGGTGGTCGTCGTCGGCCTAGAGGTGGTTGTTCACGTTTGGGTGCTTGGGCAGGTGGAAGATGCAGAGAAGAAGCTGAACGATTGCAAGGCGAAGCTGGCTCTCCTTCGGTCGCACTCTGGCGCCCCGTCACTGCGTTCGCCGCTTGAAGCCAAGGGGTCCGCAAAGCCTTCCGCTGTGAATGGAGGCGTTACTGTGAAAGAGGAGGAGACGACTCCTGCCCGTGGCAGTGAACAACTCCGTCCGCAACCTCCTGTAGCTGCTCCACCTCCTGAACAGCCGCCGCCCCAGCCCCAGTCTCGCCCTCCGCTTATCATCCCCGCCGTGAGACCCAATATGTCGTCCTCAACGGATGCCAAGGCCATGGGAAGAGCTGGACGACCGGAGGCGATGGTGGCGGCCACGTCCGCCTCCGTGGTAGCCTCTTCACCTGGTGTACTTGGGACAAGAGCCAGTCTATCGCATAATTCCTCTGATCAACCGGGTGAGGCTACCAACAGGGGTGCCCCCACTTGGTTGCCCCATGCGGACGATCTGCCCCCCCAGCATCGGATTTTGCTGCGGGGTGACCCGACTACTGCGTCGGTTTAGGAGGGGAAGGCCGCCGCCGCGTTGGAGGAGGAGACCCTCCTCCCGAAGGATCGGGAAGCTGTGGAGGAGGTCCTTCCTCCGGAGGAGATTGCGTTGGGCGGCTTTCGTTCGCGGCTTCAGGCGGCGAACGTGATCTTCGGTCTGGAGTGTCGGTGGCGGGAGTCGTATGCGAGGGCTGCGACCGCACGGGCCGCTTTGGTGGCTGCGGAGGACCGCTTGGAGGCCGCCCTGGTTGCTCGGGAGACGACTGTCGAGCACAGATTAGGGGCAATGGCGGCTGTTCGGGTGGCCGAGGAAGAGGCTTGGTCCTCAGAAGCTCGGGCCGCCACGGCCCAGGAGGCGCTGGAAGCAGCCGAGGAGGAATTCGAGCGAATCCGCGCGGAGCTGCCAGCGATCTAGGAGTGTTGGTCGCCGAGTGCGGGAGACGAGGTGGTGTGTGGTGGGGGCCGGTGGCCGGTGGCGGTGGGTGACTCAGGCGGTGTGATGCCTGGTCTCTTTCCTAACAGCCGTTCCTCTTTGCTCTCCGTACTTCGTGCCTCATAATGTTTCGATGGGGAGTGAAGGGCGTTTCGAAGAGTCCGATTCCTTATTATATGAGAGATTCTATAAATAGAGAATGATTAAGTATATTTTTATATTATATTTTAAAATAATATGATTAAGTAATAATCTATGTGATATCTAACAATTGAGTTGTCATTTTATCACTCCTCATGTGAAGGATGTTACATGAGTTATTATCTAATCATATTGCACTTAAAGTGTAATACAAAAGTACATTAAGTCTTTCTCTTATAAATATCAAAGAGAAAGTTATAAAAACAATTATTTAAATTTTATATCTTGTTTTTATTTAAACTTTATGTAAAATATAGATGGGTCTATCATTTTTTCTTCTAATATTTATAGAATTTGATCCTCCCTATATTGAGAGAATTTGGACTCAATTTCGAACGTGAATTGTGCACCTCTTTTTATGGCGCTCTTCCCCTTATGATAGCTTCGTGAATTTTGTTTGGGAGCCTTATCTTGCGAATTTTGTTTAGGAGTCTTATCTTTCGAAAAAAAAAGTTTAGTAACATCATTTTAATAACAACACTGATCAAAATATATCACAATCTTTTTATTTATGAAATATTTTTTACTTTTTTTTGACAAACAATTGTTGATGTGAAATATTTTAATTAGTAATATCACTGTAGTGTACTATTATATGGTGTTATAAAACAGTTTTCCTATCCTGTGATAACACTATTGACACGGTGTGGTGTGGGGTGCTCATCTGGACTTCCATGCTGCTTTGCAAGGGGGCTGTGGCAGAGGGGACCTATTGGCCTTTGCTTCATGTATACTGGCAGTAGCAGAGGCGGTGGGAGCAGGCGACAATAGGGGCAAGTGAGCCTCATTAGCTCCAGTGGACCTAAGGTAGCTAGGTTGGACAAGGTGTCTGTTTGGTGTTGGATCGAAAATATAGTGATATGGTAAATGTAGAAGGGGGGTTGAATAGATTTGCAGCGAAAATTTTATATAATTTAAAATATGTCAAATTAAAATTTCTATTCAAATAAGTATCCACTGATTTGATTAACTTATAGGAATATAAAGCATATTAGATCATCTATCTATAAGTGTGTGAGTGCTTAGAAGGTGATCAAAATCCTATGTAAACATTCTAGTAGAAAATCAACACATCAAACCACTGCACAGGATATTTTTAAGGTGGTTCGGCTCCCAAACAGAGATCTATCTCCACCCCTCACTCAAACCAAGTGAGGCTTCACTAAACCGCTGATTCATAACTTCAAACAATTGCTGACTCACAGCTTGAACGCTGACTCACAACTTGACCGCTGACTCACAGCTTGCCAACCACTGATTATAGAGTTTATCTGCTGATTCACAGCTTCAAGGTCAGACAAACCTCCTCAATCCACACACAGACATAATATGAGATCAACACTCCTATCACCAGTAAGAGCAATCAAAGAGTTCATGATGTAGTTTAAAAGTGAAAAATAAATTCACAAGAAGATTAGAGTTAATGGAGACAAATCCTCGAACACCAGTCCTTTGGTTTCGCCCAATTTTCTCTGGACTGTTTGAATTGAACTCTGGATCTTCAGATTTTGAGAGTTAAAGTCGTGCTTCAGATCTTCTTGTGAGAACGCCTCATTTGGATGTGCTCCTAAGCCAATATGACTTGAACTCCCTCAAATCAGCCTCAATTCGCTATATTCTGTTTCAGATCTGATTTACAGAGAAATTCATATCTGAGTTGATGCTCTTGAGTTCTTCCACACATGCTGAGCTTCATGCTTTTGCTCTTGCACAAGCTTCCTCTTCCACCTTCCTTCAGATCTACTTCTTCTTCTCAGCTCTGCTGCTTCTCCTTTGCATGACTGCTCCTTCTTCCTCTACTGCTCTTCTTTTGCCAATTGCTTCTTTTTCTCAGCTCTGCTGCTCTTCTTCTTGATTTGCTCCTCTTGCAGCAGTCTAACACTCTCCTTCTATGCTTGGCCTTGATCCCCACATTCTCTGTGATGGATGGCTGCTCCAGATGAGACAATAGGCCTTTTATAACCTCACTACAGTCCCTTGTATGTGAGAGGCATGTGCACAAAAACCTAGGGTTCACCTAAGGTTGCCACATGTCCAAAAGTCATTCTCCTCATTGCCACTTGGATGAAAAGGTATTTTGGTAATAAGAGAATCTCCCAGAAGTCTCCAGAGATAAGTTACACCCTTTGGAAATCATACCCTTTACGTTTCTGAGTTTTCACGTAATGTGCGTCGACATAAGTTTGCATGTGTGTCGACACTACTGACTAAGTATCAGTTTCAGATTACTGGGAGGAAACTTGTGTCGACCTGATTAGCAACTAGTGTCGACCTCCTGTGTTTTTCTTCAGACACAGCTTACTAGATGGACTATGTGTGCCGACCTAGCTTGCAATGTGTGTCGACACTACTCAGACTTTTTCCTTCAGGAGCTTACTAGGCAGACTATGCGTGTCAACCTGTCTTTCAATATGTGTCGACACTACTTTTACAAAATTTTGTAAACCTATATATATGAAGTGTGAATCATCAAAACATGTCATAATCATTAAAATATGAAATGTAAAGCATCATGAACATATTGGTTAGTCATCATTATAGTATGTACAATATGTCATCATCAAAATCAAAGTATGAGTGTTTTAGACATCATCTATAGCCACATTTTTTAGTCATCGTCCAAATGAATACGCAACTCAACATCCTTCCACAAATATGTAATATGACATCATATTGTGTATAATATGCCATCATCAAAACACACAACTCAACAATCTTCCCATTTTTGATGATGACAAAACATGACAATATTTTTCACAGAATATAACATTTCTCCCCCTTTTTGACAACATCAAAAAGAGTGGAACATAAAGTGTAATCAAAAGTTCTGTAGGAACAAACTCACAAAATCTCCCCCTTAATCAGTGACTAGTATATTGACCCTCTTTTCAAAGCACTCTCCCCTTGTGATGATACCAATTGAGTCTTTGATTTCAAATAAAGTAGACTATGCAAGAGGGGTGAGAATAAATTGATACCAATTGATGAAGTAGGAAACTGAAAGCACGAGAATGTGATACCAATGGATATCAAATGTTGGAGACCAAATGAATAAGTAAGAAGGGTGAGAGTACAATGACACCAAAAGAAATGATTACACCAATTGTTGGTCCAAGGGTGTGAGCAAGAATGTGGTTTGAGAAATGAGACAAGTTTCTCCCCTTGAATATAACAATTGAATCTCAAGTAGCAGAAAGATTCTAATAAGCAGAGATCTGCATTTAACATGAAAAAGATGAACGTGAATGATTTTTATTTAAGAAGAAGTAGCATGATGGTTTAGTCATAGGAATATCAAGGTACGCTATGATATTAATATATGAGAGACAATGATAATTGTACCTTTCATAATGTGCACCAATGGTTAAAAATGACGATATTTTTGATTGAGTTTATATGTTAGTTCTTTATCATCAAAAACCACTTCAGAATTTTATTTACAAATGTGATATGGTGCTTTGTCCAAACTTGAGTTGTCAAGAATGTATATCAACAGAAAAATTAAAGTTTTAATGTTAACATAATGTAAAATAATAAGTTAATACTCTTGAACAACATGATTTCTATTTCAGATTAGCTGCACTCTATACACTATTTTCTTTTCTTTTCATTTTAATGTTTGGAAACATTTCAGGAGATTTAGCAAAATGGTTTAATCTATACTTTTGTGTATGAACATACACACTTACTCAGTGCAAGAATGTCCGACTACTCAGCATGTTAACCATTTGATTGTCTCTTTTTGACCAGAGATAACTTAGTAACACTTTTGACTCAAGCTTCAACCACGTCTCAGGTTAAAGAGTCTAGTTACTCAGTGTACTAATCATTGCTCTACAATTTCCTTAAAATGTTCTTTTTCTTGAAATTTTTTATTTCAATTTTTTTTAAGATTTTTTAGATGAGTGACAGGTAGCTTTTTACCTTAATAGATCATGGTCTTGAGTTGTTAAAATTTATTCTTAGTATTTATTAAAAACAAAACTTCAGTATTTCTTTTGATATAAAACTCAAGACAACTCATGTGTCTAATTAAAGTGTTTTGCAATAAAAGTCTAACATTTGAGAATAAAGATAGACACATGACTCTGGATCTTATTTCTCAACTTCATGTTTTAATCCAAGAACACAAATTTTCATCATCCCACACATATTTACAATGGATTTACATAGCCAAATTTCAACAAAAGTCAACGTACAAAGACCTGGGGCATTCCTCGGGGTACAACAGAAAAGTAAATTACACTGCTGGAGGCATTGACCCAACACCACTACGATGCGACTCTGGACTAGAAGACGGATGTGAAGCCTCCTGCTCTCCCTCACCTGAAAGGAGTAGGGGTGAGTCTCATAAGTCACTGGCTCAGTAGGAAAACTCCCCCAAAAAACCGAGCAAACCAAACTCACAAGTAGCAAAAGCAGAAAGCTACGCTAGCAATTTATAGAACTAAGTAAGCAAGATATTAAAGCGGTAAACCTTACTTAGCACATGCTATCAACATAAGCAGCTTTAATAAATAAACGGCAAACCACAACCAGGTGCACGTACTAAAGTAGGAAAATGCCACACTCGGGCCATGAAGACTGGTTCGCGGCACCAGCAACTGACCTGGACAAACCACACAGGACTACCTCTCAATCTCGTAGCCAAGGACGAAAGGTCCAGCTACAGCTCCACCACAATAGAACCAACAAGCTGTGGAGACAAACACACATCACAACTGCAGCTCATACATCTACAGCTCCATGCTTGGCACCCTTAGGGTCTCTAGCCCGAGCACCCTAAAGTGAGGCATTGGAAATAAGGACTAGCTGGGGACCTGTATGTCTACCGGTGTCCGTCCCCCAACTAAGAGCATGCTACAAGTGACTAAGTACACCCACAACACACAAAGTGCTGTCCCATTGTCGTCTTTCCCTTAGCCGGACGTACTACTCAAACTACGGAGTGAGGGTGTCCAGGAAGACGACACAGACCCTAGCGGTACATAAGTACCGGGACAAGTCCCAAACACTCACGTGCCTGGCTCACATAGAACTTGGGGCTCCCAACTGAAGAGGTAACCACGGTAGGCATCGTACTACTCGTCACGCACACACAAACCACGTGCACACCGCACAAACCACGTGAACACCATGTCAACCACATGAACAACACGCTCCTCGAGTGCTACAGGTGCCAATGCACCGCTTACGTTAACCACACACAACATTTTTCGATAATCTGATAACCATGCTATCAATCACAAGCTTAAAGCCTTCAGAACTGCTAACACGACGGGGGCTACTGTCGCCTTCTGAACGTGACACCCCGATAGGCCGCGTTTAGAAGCAGAACGCGACGGGTCGGCCTGTCGCATTCAGAACATGATAGGAGGGTCTGTCGCCTTCACAAGCAGGAACCCTAATCCGGGATCCCATCTCCGGATCCCCCACATAAATCATGTAAAAACCCATTTTTCATGCCCTACTCAATACCCTAGCATGGTATCTATCATTTATGCAGCAATTAACAAACTAAACATGAATCACATGCAATCCACAACGAAGAGCAGAGCAAAATGTCCCTTTCTTCGTGAAGAACGCGAAGAACGGTAACCACCCGGTGTTCCCCCGCTCCGTGCAACGTCCTTGTGGCGAGACCACACCAAAAACGACCCCAGCATGACAAATCGCCCAGAAAACCCGCGAAACCTCCTCCCCCTGGCCAAACAAAACTTGCTGAGCTCTGTCTGACCGACCTAGGTTAAGAGCATTTCATGGTTGAGAACGCGACGCACTCCACCATCGCGACCTAAACGCGACGGAGAAGGCCGTCGCCCTCCCATGGTCGACGTCAGCAGGCCGCCCAACGTGCGACACACGGCAGACATGTAGACGAGGACTGCTCCACGACGGTAACCAGAACACGACACCCAGGGCTGTCGCGTTCAGAACACGACGCCCAACCCTGTCACGTTCACAGACAGTGAACCAACAGTTGCTTTGGGACCGAACTATCGGCCCACAAAGCCTCGGAAACCTGCGTAAACACCTGTAACACACTGGCCTCCAAAACCACTAAACGAGGATCCAAAAGGATCCGAAAAATATGCAACGTTACACGTTAGCATTGACTGAATTGATCCAACATCGATTACCTTTAACGCAATGGCCATGGGTGACACGTTAGCCTTGAGTGAATTGTTCCAACATTGATTATTACAACATCGATTACCCTTAAAACAACGGCCATGGATGATGCGTCATCCTTGAGTTAATCATTCTAACATCGATTACCATTAACATGACGGCCATGGGGACGCATTATCCTTGAATGAATCGTTCTGTCGTCGATTGCCCTTAACGCGACAGGTTATGGCATCGCGTTAGTGTCTTTGTTGCATCTGACCAAGCCGTTGCGATAGTCCATGCATATCCATTCACATGCGTTCATGATCACGACCACCTTGGCCGTCAAGAAAATCCTTGTCACGTCCCCACAATCCATTGTGACAAGCTTCTGCATGGCTGGCTCAGCAACAACATCCTTTTTATCCTTTTTGGGCTCTATCTTCATCTCTAACAGCCTTGGAACGACCCCAGCTGCGGTTTGACATTTCTCTATTTTCATGGGTCATTATCACTTATGGACAAGATTCTCTTTCTCCTCCCTATATAAGCAACCCATCCCCTTCTGAACGAGGTAAGGACCCTACACTACCACTAAGTGCTGCCAAATTCTCTCCAGAGCTCCCCCTTAGCTTGTAGCCCCCCATTTCCTCTCATTTTTCTTTCATTCCCTTCATCAAGTCACATCATACTCTTCATCTATGGAGCTTGGTGGCCAAGAGGTGGACTCCTATGACGATCAAGGCTACTGCACGACCTCATACGCAGATTTTTAGCCAGGGAGTCACCCCTTTTGGGGCCCTTTATTCCTTCTATTCCCCTCACTTCTTTTCATGCATGTTGTTGTTTTCTTTTAAATAGTTTCACACTCCCATTCCCACGTTTTCCACAACCCTAGGGGTTTCCAAAACACCCCCAAGTTCGTTCCCTCCGTGCTTACCTTCTTCTCTTTCATTTTGTGTAGATACTTCACTTGAAAATGGTCATAGGGTTTCTTTTCTCTATTTTGTTGTTTTGGCAGGTTCATCAACAAGAGCAGACGAGGTGCTCTCCTCCTCTAGCTGGCTAGAGGAAGGGAAGGAGGTCCAACTACATTCCTGTGTCCCTACTGAGAAGGCAATGGCCTAAATAGTCACGACAACATGCTTCTTATCGTGACGGGATATCTAGTCGCGACAACAGTAAGTGGCCTTCTCATCTCCTGTTCCTAGTATGTTAGCCTTATGTTCTTGTTTATATCTAGGCAACATGCTAGGTGGCGATCACACCCCTTTCCATGATCATATCATGATATCTTATTGTGTGTTTTAAGGAGCGTGTTTCCTCTTGATTACACCTTCTGGGGATCAAGGTGGGACCTTAACTGCCAAACCTTGTCTACTTTGTCTTTTCCCTACCATGTTTGTTTGTTTATTTGTTCATTAGAATCCTATTAGGGTTGTGTTTTGTTTTTCTGCACTTATGTCACTTATCCTTGTCGCGACGGGTTGTGAAGCCACGATAAGATAGCGTCCATAGTGGCAGACGCGACATCAGGTGCGTACTGTTTATCTTACTCCCCATCTTAAATGCTCATTTGAGTCCTTCTGATGTTATCTCTATGTTGTATCACCATGTATGTTCGCAATTTTCACTATTAGAATCCTGCTAGGACCCAAATTTTTGATTTATTTTCGTTGTTGTTTCTTGTCCTTGTCGCGACGTACAGGGCGGGCATGACATTGTAGCGATGGACGAGGAGGACGCGATAGCAGGTACACATTGGTTGGTGCTGTTTTCCATTCCACGCCTCAGTTTCTGCTTGTTTAGGGAGTCTTCATTTTCTGTTTAGTTATCTCCATGTTGTACTACACTTAGGATAGTCTGTTTACCTACTGTTTATGTGCAGTTTAAGGTTTCTGCAACCCGAGATTATCACGACCGATCTATTGGTCGTGATAAGGTCGCACCAGATCTGGTCGTCGCGACTTTAGCAGAGACCTCTAGGCTACTACTGTTAGTTTAGGTTAGAATTTGCATGCACTTTGGTGTAATTAGGCTCGTGCATACACTATTTTGTGTAGATAGGACTCCTCCTTAGTAGTGGAGACCCTCTCACCTGCGAGCACTCTTGAGCTGACTAGGGCCTACTACCGAGGGCCTCCGTAAGTCCCCGTTGTCGTGCGCACATTGCGGTCGCCGGGCTGGTTGTACCTGTCGCCCCCTAGTTTAGGTCGTTTGCATGTGAGTTGTGTCACCCCTTAGTCATACTAGAGTACTCGAGTACACACCTATTAGGGTTCCTTTTTAGCCGAGTGCAATTCCATTAATTAATCCATTGAAAGGCTAAGTGAAAACTCTAAAATGTTAACGATAATCATGTCAACTTGGGTGTTTTCTTGAGATTTTTCCTCTTTTCTCATAGTCCATTCTTGTGTGTTAGAGTCTAGGGTCTTTGTTTGTAGTCATGTCATCTCCCCTAATTGTATAGGGGTAGTGTATGCGTCAGTGCTTAGGTTTATCGAGTCAGTCTCCACCAACCAATCCTCTTTTCGGTATGGACCATTTCCACATCCTCACCGGTGATTCTCTTCATATTGGGCTCCTCGAGGATGTGGCTCAGCCACCTACCGCTACCCTCGTAGGACATATTCAGTCCCCCATGATTGCTGATGATCGGTCTCGCCTCCCTTCTCCTTTTGGGGCAGACGACCCACATGCCCAATTCAGTCAGCTCCTCCCACATCTGAGCCTAACCGAGGTTTGGGAATTCTTGGCAGCTGCCAAAGGCAAGCGCCCCCTCTCTCCCCCCTCTCATGTCTCTGCCCATCAGGCGACCACCTCTGCTTTTGCACCACGCGCACCCTCTGTCGTGGTCGATCCTACTCCTCTCCATCTGTAGGGTATCCAATTCTCTGAGCCTAGCTACCTTCCAGCATGGGAAATTCAGCCCAAGCCCCTCCACATTTTTCATACTATCAAGCCGAACACAATGCTCTTAACCGTGAGAAGTCATATTCTTTGGAGCTATCGCGCTCCCTTGTCCCCGCTCACCACCTCTCATCCCCTTCTGACTTCCTTGAGGAATGTACATTCATGAAAAGGGAACTGCATGATCTACGAAGGCAACTTGACCCTTGGAAGGTAGCCTACATCCCTCTTCCTTCTTTCCAACATCTCCAAGTTCCACCCCAATCAGAGCTGCCAGTCTATAGAAGATACTCTAGGGTAGCGACCCTTATGTACATATCAAAGATTTTGTATATGAATCTACTCCACACAAGTACGACCGCCACCTCATGGCATATTTGTTCAGGAAGTCATTAGATGGTTCGGCCCTCAAGTGGTTCTACTCTCTGCATCGGAGGAAGCCGAGGACTTCCAAATTGTATAGGAGGAATTTTTGAGGCAATTACAAGATCAGGTCGGACCCGAATATTCTTTTATGGATCTGGTGGCCGAGAAGATGAAGGTTGATAAAGAATTTCTTGTCTATGCACACCAATGGTGGGCCTTGGCTGCGCATGTCCGTTGCCCAATACTAGAGGAGGAAAAGGTCAAGTTACTGATCGCCAATGCCATACCCACTAACAGATCCATCTTGGCCATGAACGATATCACCACCATGCACCAACTATATAGCCGAGCCTGTTTCATTCAAACACAACTCAAGGACTCGCCCATACACTCCATGTTCGAGAACCCAAAGTTCTGCTACCCCAAGAAACCATAGGGTCCTGTTACCGAGGGGGTACAAAACAATGAACAGGTAGGTGCTGTGAACAATCCTCAGGGTCAAGTAGGTAGTAATCCCTATAACCAACATCCTCATCAGCCATGGAATAACTAGCCACCACCTCCTCAAGCTCAGAACCCTCCACAGGAGTAGCGCCAATACAACCAAGTCCCCCCGCCACAAAATGGCTATGCTCCTAGGAAACCAAATGGACCTAAAACAGCTCAATACCCTCCTCTCCCAGAAACTCTGTCCAACATATTTGCGACCCTCATGTCTATTAATGCCATTAGACTCCCTCTGGAAAAGGCCAACTAGAACATGGCAGCTGATCAAACTAAGTATTGTGTATATCATCACCATCTAGGGCACAATGTGGCAGATTGTTTTCAATTCTGGGACATGATATATGATCTTCATGAACAACATCAGATTGATTGGGCATAGATGAAGAGACTGATCTAGACCCTGAGAGACCAAAAAGGACAGAGATAGCAGCAGCAATAACAAAGGTGACAACAGCCACCACCACAGTAGCAGCAATTCCAGCATCCACAACAGCCAACAAAAGATCTTGACATAGTTCGGAATCCTATGCCACAGCATCAGCCTGCTCCGAACCCAAAACCTGCTCCACCACCTCCACCACCCGCTCAAGTCAACCCTATTGTCCACCATCCGCCACCATCCGCCACTTGGTCCTGTAGACGCGAGATTTGGCCCATCTCCCGCAAGGCTCTTTTGGCCCATTAAGCCTCATTTGACCATTTGTTGACTTGCCTTGGATGCCATGTAGATGGCAGCATCGACTGCCACCGACTACTGGTTGATGGCATAGGCCCTGGACGTTAACCCATATTAGCGTCCACATCCCTGGATGTCTGTATGAGGTTGGCGGTAGGATCGCTGGACGTCAACCAGGTTTACCTGGTCTGCGCAACTACCCCGAGAATCTAGCCCACTTGTGCCATTCTCTCGCCCATGCAGCGCATGGGGCTGTTCCCAACGGGCAAATGGGCCACCTTGGCACCCCCTTGACCCAATAAAAATCCTATTTGGCCTCTTCCCATTGGTTGGAGCTTTATACTTGGATTGCCAAGTGTACAAGTGTGTTTCTTCACACTTGAGCATCCAAGGCTCCTGAGCTCAACCCCCACTGTCTATATAACACTCCCTTGAGCCCTCTAAGCTAGGGGGGAGAGGCTGGACGTCCATATGCTACTGCTTTGAGAGAAGAGAGAGAATTTGCACCCAAGCTTCATCAACTCTTCCTCTTCTTCCTCTCACACTACGGGACGTTCAGGAGGCTTCTTCCCGAGCTGGTGGAGCCCTGTGAGGAGCTGCAACGCCAACGAATGATGATCTACACCTCCATCCCTCTCTCTTTCCTTATTCTCTCTTTAGTTATTTGCATGTCACACACACCTTCCCACTCACTCTAGGCACGTAGGTCACTTCCCTACACACCTAGAAAGGGGTTTCCCAACCAAAAACGGAGGGAAGAAGGGTGGTCATAGCACTTGGCCACGCCTCTTCTCAAGTCCGCAACCGGTACGGGACTCACCTTTTAGGCTGTCTCACTCCATTTCTGAGCATTTACCACACTTTCTTTAGGCTAATAGAGTGTCTTTTTGTGGCAGGAATGACTCGTAGAAGACCGCAGAGCTCTTCTTCTTTGGCCGGCCGAAGAAGGAGAAGTTAAAGCCCCATCTCCATTCGCTGTGCGAGGCCACTGCACCGACGCGATTCCATCACTCCTTGGGCACATGTAAGGCCCTGGCGATCATAGACTCCCTCTCCTTTTTCTAGTTTGCTTTGTTTTCTCTCTAGTCAACCAAGTCAACCGGAGAGTCAACAAGGTCAATCGGTGACCCCATCATCGCCAACGAGAGGTTAGCGATGTTCGCGAGCTTCCGGAAGATCAAGTGGTCGACCGGGGACGACGCGGAAATGAGTGTCCACAGCTCTCTTCTGGCGATCACGGTGGGACTGCTTCTTCCACTGTGGTCTGTCTGCGCCCAGGTAGACGGCATGCGATCTTGCCGTTTACTCAGGTAAACGTCCATCTTTCCTGCCGTTTAGTTTCTATTAGAGTCCATCTAGGTTGTCATCTACTTGCCATTAGCGTCAGTCGATCATGTCGTTTACTTGTTTCTGATGAACTGTGCGTCAACATGTATGCGTTTAGTTTCACAGAAGCATGTTTTTGACTGTTTTTTGATTGTTTTGCTTTGATTTTGTTTTCTACCTGCTTACTGTTTGCGACTGACGGTCCTCAGTCACTGGGGGGTCACTCTTCTCACATTTTCTAGCCTCCCCTCACATTCTAGGATCACCCTTCTTCAGTTTACAACCTTTTACTCGGGGATTCCCTCTCGGGTAAATCGGGTTGGTTCCGAAGAAAACTGTGTAAGTCCCTACATTCTGTGGATTCCCTCATGGTATGGGGCAAGAGGACCTTTTACCCTCCCAGTCTAGCTTGCCTATTTACCCGGGTCTGAGTCAAATTTGAGAGAACGGCCTTTACAAGTCAACATGACACATAACTTTGATCTTTAAAATTTTGGGGACGTTGTTTGATAACATTGTTTGGTAGAAACCCATATTTCTTCTAAAACAGTGTAATCACTTCAACTTAAACCATTCTAAAATCAGTAGGTTGTGTGCTAATGGACGCTTGGTTAAACTCATTAAACATGGTTGATAATCCGGCATTTGAATATGAAGATAATGTTCATGAGTTTGTCAGGATGGTTGACACCAACAACCAACCCGAAGAGTCAGTCCATTCCTCCTCTTCCTCTCAAGCTGATTTTGAGGGGAGCGTGAGTTTGAGGGTCAACCCCACTTATGCACAAGACACCCAAGAAGACCCTGAATTCTCCAAGCTCCTTTCCCGGTACTCGCCTGAGGACATCATTTCGATCCTCTCCATCCCCTTCCCCTTTCCAAGCTTCCTCATCTAGGCCCATTCCTAGGCCTGCGACCCCTTCACAGATTCCCGTCTCTCCTGTCCCCTTCTCCACTCCAATTCCCTCCACTCCTCTACCTACTCCTGTCCCAACTCCTCCCTTCTCCTATCCACCTCATGCTCAGCCCGCACCCCCCACTCGATCCGAATCCGTCTCCCGTTCGGAGATGGAGGAGCTTATTAGGAAGCTTTTGGCTGAATCCCTGTCCCTTTCAAAGCCTCATTCCCTCCAGAATTACTGCAAGCTTCCCAACGCCTATTTCCCTCTGGGTTTCAAGGCCCCGAAGTACTGCAAGTATGACGGGACCTCTGATCCCCAGTTCCATCTTGCCGGATTCACCATGGATTCCCACCGATGGCTGTACGATCAGGTTCTTTTAGTTCACCTCTTCCAACAATCGTTAGAAGAGGAGGCTTTAAGGTGGTTCACCTCCCTACCCACATCGGACCTCGTTAACTTCGACATCGTCTCCGAGCGATTCATCTCCCACTTCTCGTATATGGCCACCCAAGTCCCTACACTTCCTGACTTGGTGGCAGAAAAGATGAAGCCGGACGAAGACTTTGTTACGTTTTCCAATCGATGGAGATCCATGGCATCAAGGGCGGATATACCCATTCCAGAGTCCCAAGCTATAACCATGTTGGTTAGCAACACCACCCCCGTGCTTCACTCTGTCCTGATGCTGAGTGAGTTCCCCTCATTTGCACACCTTTACAACCGAGCCAGGGTGGTCCAGAACCAAATTAAGGACTCCTCTCTGCCACACTTTTTTGAAGGGAAGCCCAAGGGACGTAAGGCTCCCGTGGCACCTACCACTGAGGGGGTGACCGTCAATGAGTCTGTCAAACCCTGCAGTCAGTCGTTGAGGCATCTAAACAAGCCCTCCAATCCTCCATCCACTCCTTCCAACCCTCATCAGTTCCCGTCACACACCTCCAAGCCTTACTCTGCAGTTCCCCCTCCTGCTGGCTACACCCGACCTGGCCCTAAGAGGTCTCACTACCCTCCCCTGCCTGAGACCCTCGAGGACGTATTCTTCGCCCTCATGTCCTGCGATGCAATCCGACTCCCCCCACAAAGGGAGAACATCAATCCAAGGGTGGACACCTCCAAATACTGTCCATACCACAGGGCCCATGGTCATCAGCTTCATAACTACTTTACCTTCCGTGATTGGGTGTATGACATGAACGATCAAGGAAGGATTAACTGGGAGGATGTCAAGGTAGCCATAGAGAAGTCTAGGTATACGAAGAAAGAGCTGGGTATCTTCCAAAACCCCCTCCCCAACTACCAAAGAAACAATCCCTCCTCCTCTATGACCCAGGAGAACGTCCACACCATGACGCATGCAGAACCCCGGGTCGTGAGGAGAGAACAAAAGTGGGGGGTAGAGGGTTTTGAAGAATGGTACCCATGTCCTTCCATAGAGTCTGAGGAACCTTCCACTACAGTAGACGCCATTTTAGAGGAGTGGCCTTTAGTCCTCATCCGACCAATCCGTCAAGAGGCCTACCCTCCTACCTTCCCTGCCCGTGAGTCGTCTACCCCCGAGATCAGACCTCTCCAGTTAATCCTCCTCGGGTCTCAGGAAGATGTTTATGTCACGCTCAGGAATCGGATTGTTCCTCCACCCCCGCGGCCTTTGAAAGATGAGGAGGATAATGGACCTCCACCACCAGCTGGCACCGAATATAACATTCTCCAACACCTAGATAAGATGCCCGCGAGGGTGTCTATTTTGGAATTGATTCGGAGGTCGCCGTCTTACCAGTCCACCCTCCTCCAATTTCTCTAGAAGATCATGGTCAATGATGACCTCCCTCCTAGTGGGGTCACCAATGCCATTCTCTCCCTTACCCAAGGACCCTCAATCTCTTTTTTGGACAAAGATCTTGCCGCCCCCGAGTGCCGTTCGCTTCCTCTTTGTCTCACCATCAACCTCAATGGGGTTTCGGTAGACTCCACTCTGATCGACACCGGGGCATCTATCAATGTATGTCCGATGAAGACCCTCAAGAAATTGGGTTTGGGGGAAGATAATCTGGAGAAAATCTGCTCCACCATCGCTGCCTATGACAACTCCAAAAGGGTTGCCAAAGGTAAGATTTCTCTTCAGCTTGAAATTGGGCCCATTACTATGTCTTCTGAGTTTTTAGTCCTCGACGTCGATCTGGCCTATAAGGCCATTCTCGGTCGTCCATGGCTAGAACAAACCTTAGGGGTCCCTTCCACCGTCCATCAGTGCTTCAAGTTTCCTTTCAATGGGAGGATTATCAAAATCAAGAGCATTCCTACCCTGGAAACTCTTAATTCCATCACCTCGGAGCAGATGCCGCATTTGTTCGTTCTAGACAAGGGGAAGAAGCCGGTCATGTCAATCTTTGACTTCCCCTTGCCCTGTGATCTCAGCCAATCTCCCCAGTCAGCTAAAGAACCCCATGTCCCATGCCCCCAAGGGAAATGTTGGAAGGTAATGGCTAGGATCGGCTATATACATGGCCGAGGGTTGGGAAAGAACCAGCAGGGTTCTGTCCACTACACCCAAGTCAAGAGGCCGCTAGATAGGGCTGGTCTAGGTTTTCACCCGGACCCCATTCATCCAGACCCATTTATTCCCTATCAACCTCTTACCTGGACCCTGAAGGAACATTTCATTCAGGGGCCCCTCCAACCGGGAACTTGGGAACCCGTGATAGAGGAGTTGTCCGACTCGGAAAGCGATGAAGAAGAGGACGCTCAACTAGAGGAAGTCTCCGAAGATTTCGACCTTCTCTCGCTCTTCGGTTCTGACTCTCCATCTCCACCTTCTCCCTCTCTATCTCTTTCACCCCAAGCTGAGGTGCGCCCGGTACCTGACTCTCCTCCCCCTTCTTCAACTTCTTCTTTCTCCCTTCTTTCTCCACCCGTTCTTTCTCCATCCCTCGCATGGCCAGTCGAGGCTGACCTAAGTCAACAACTTATGGTTCTAGGCCTTGATTCCAAGAAAAAAAATGCCAATTTTGAAAATTGGAAATTCGAGGTCTCCGTCGAACACCCTTCCGCTTTGGAGTCTCTTCCGCTCGGCCAAGGGCCGACGCTCTCCAGCTTAGACTCCTTTCCTCGCCCCTCTGGGGGCACTTCCCCTGTACATAGCTTTGTACATAGCAGTCCTGTAAATAGTGGTCTAGATTTTGGATTAGAGTCGAGTCTAGGGTCTAGTCTAGAGTCAGGTTTAGGATTAGAAGAGTCTAGATCCTCTCAGCCATGTGTGCGCAAAGAGAAGGGTAGGCAAGTTCCTACCCGTTATGTCATGGCCTTGGCTGAGAGGTGTGCCCAGTTAAGTCAAGTCCCAGAGTTTCTTGAGGAACCTGCCCTTATTGAATCAGATTTTGAAGAAGGTGACTCTTTAGATGACGGTTTAGGAGTTTATCTGCTAGATTTTGATGGTAAAAGTGAGCTGGGAGATCCTGGGTTGGAAGAAGAGGACCCAGTGAGCTCCTATGTGGATGGCACAAAGAGGTTCGACGAGCCAACCATGGCTGCGGACGAGCCCACTAAAGAGGTCAACCTTGGCACTAAAGAATCCCCGAAGGTAGTTTTGATTAGTGCCAACTTGAGTATTGAAGAAGAAGAAGCTCTGGTAGCTATTCTCAAAGAATTCTCCGATGGTTTTGCTTGGTCCTACGAGGACATGCCAGGACTTGCCACCTCTTTAGTCGAGCACCGGTTGGTCCTAAAAGCCGACGCCAAAGCCGTCAAACAAAAGCTGAGAAGGCTACATCCCAAGTTTGCACTCAAGATCAAAGAGGAGGTTGACAAGTTGCATAAAGCCAAATTCATTAGGGTTGTGCTATATCCGCAATGGGTAGCTAATATCGTCCCTATGATGAAGAAGGACGGTAAGGTTAGAATCTGTATAGATTTCCGTGACCTTAATCGTGCTTGCCCAAAGGATGATTTCCCTCTCCCACACATAGATGTCCTAGTGGACAACACTACCGGCTTTGAGATGTTGTATTTTATGGATGGTTTCTCTGGGTATAACCAGATCCGTCTGGCGGAGGAAAGCCAGGAGAAAACTTCTTTCACAACGCCCTGGGGGACCTACTGTTATGTCGTCATGCCCTTCGGATTGAAGAATGCGGGAGCAACCTATCAAAGGGCAATGATGGTGATTTTTCATGACATGATGCATGTGCACATGGAGGTCTATGTAGATGATGTCTTGGTTAAATCAAAGACTCGACATGGCCATGCTGAGGTCCTCCGGGCAATTCTCCAATGGTCTAGAGAACATAATCTTATGATGAACCCCAAGGAATGTGTCTTTGGTGTCTCCTCGGGGAAATTGCTGGGGTTCATAGTAAGCAAGCGGGGAATTGAGATTGATCCCAATAAGGCCAAAGCAATAATCAATATGCCTCCTCCTAGGAACATCAGAGAAGTTAGAGGGCTGATTGGTAGACTTCAGTTTATTAGGAGATTTATCTCCCAGCATTCAATCCGTTGTAAGCCCTTCTATGAGATGCTTAAAGGAGAGGCTAAGTTTGATTGGAATGAGAAATGTCAAAAGGCCTTTGATGAGTTAAAGAGTTATCTATTCAATCCCCCTATTCTCGCTCCTCCGGTCCCGGGTCGGCTTTTACTGCTCTATGTGTCAAACACTGAAGATTCAACTGGAGCAGTTTTGGCCCAATATGACGACGAGAAGAAGGAGAGAGCGGTGTACTATTTATCCAAGTTGTTCAATGAAGCTGAAAAGAGGCACACCGCCATGGAAAGAACGTGTGCGGCCGTCGTCTGGGTTGCCCAGAAGTTGAAGCATTATTTCCTGGCTCATGAAGTGAAACTTCTGGCACGTATGGACCCAATTCGGTACTTGCTCGAGAAGCCTGTCCTGACTAACCGGTTGATGAGGTGGCAGAGTTTCCTCAATCAATTTGATATCACCTACGTCAACCAAAAGTCGATCAAGGGGCATGCTATTGCTGAGCATTTGGCCCACCACCCCTTACCTTTATACTCTCCTGTTGATGAAAGCTTTCCCGATGAAGAGTTAGGAGCCATTATCGATGGTGAACCTTCGTGGGTACTTTACTTAGACGGGGCCCTCAATTCCAAAGGGTGTGGAATAGGGGCAGTCCTCCTCTCACCGGAAGGGGTAGTTATTCCACACGCCTACCAGTTAACCTTCCAAGCCACGAACAATGTGGCCGAGTATGAGGCGCTCTTAGTTGGACTGAAAATGACATTATTGCTCGGAGTCAAGGAGTTAAGGATAATTGGTGATTCACAGTTGATACTCTGGCAATCTCTTAGCAAGTACCAAACCCGGGACCCCAAGTTGAAACCATACCAAGAGTTGGTAGGAAAGGTCGTCCGGAAATTTAGGAAGCTTACCCTAGTTCACACTCCTAGGGCTCAGAATATCCTAGCAGATTCACTCGCTTCCTTAGCTTCTTCCATTCCCATCACTTTGGTAAGATCTTCTGAAACTGTCTCTATCCAAAGGTTGAGAGTCCCTTCCCATGTAGATCCTTGGTTTTCTCAACTCACATCTCCTTCTCCATCCCTTCGGGTCCATGCGCTCTCAAAAGAGCCAGAAATCGACCTCGAAGATGGCCATCCTTGGTATTTTGACATCGATAACTTTCTCAAAGATGGATCCTTCCCCGATTATGCCACCTCTGCCGATAGACGGGCCATTCGCCACGTCTCGGAGCGTTACAAGATCATAGGTGGCATTCTATACAAGAAATCTCTCAGTGGGGTCTATCTCCGTTGTCTTGATGAAATCGAATCTCAAAATGTTGTTGAAGCCACTCACTCTAGTGAATGTGGTAGCCATGTTAATGGTAGAGCAATTGCCCAAAAGTTGCTAAGACACTATTATTGGCCTACCATGGAAGAAGACTGTCGCCATTTTGTCTGTCACTGTGCTAAATGCCAATTGCACGGTGACAAAATTCATGCTCCTTCCTCTTCTCTTCACCCTCTCATCGCACCATGGCCTTTCGCCATGTGGGCATTCGACGTGGTCGGTCCTCTCGCGGACAAAACCGGAGAAATCCGTAAGAAGTCCTTCATCCTGACCGCCACAGAATACTTCACAAAGTGGGCTGAAGCAGAAGCATTCATTGAGGTCAAAGCTTCAACAGTGGTCAAATTCATCAAGCGCAACATCCTTGCAAGGTTCGGCGTGCCTCGGGACATCGTCACCGACAATGGACCTCAATTCACTTCACAAGAGCTTCGCGACATGTATGGTAAATATGGTATCAACTTGCATCATTCATCCCCATATTATCCACAAGGTAATGGACAAGTGGAAGCTACTAATAAAACTCTCATAAAAATCATAAAGAAAACATGAAAATCTTAAAACAATGTTGACTGGCCAGATCGCTTGGTTGAAGCTCTTTGGGCTTATCGCACCTCGGTCCGAACTCCTATGGGGAAAAACCCCTATGCCTTGACATACGGATCAGATGCGATACTCCCATATGAGGTCTTCGTCCCTTCACTTAGAGTTCAATTGGATGCCGAACTTGACCCCGATCAACGTCGGGAGGCCTTGTTGGCACAACTTGAACTCTTAGATGAAAGGCGAATGATAGCGGCTGACCATGCTCAAATCTACCGTCAGAGAATTGCACGTTTTTACGCTAAAAGAGTTCTTGAGAGAAAATTTGAAGTGGGTGAGATGGTCCTAAAGCGTAAAATTATGAAGGCACCAGGTCCCAGGAGCAAATTGCAAGAAAATTGGGAAGGTCCGTTCGTTGTCAAGGAAGTATATTTAGGGAACGCTTATAGGTTGGTAGATGCCGAAGGAGTGGAGTTGTCGTATCCGTGGAACGCAGTCTACCTCAAGAAATTCTATTCTTAGTCAGTCTGTCTGTCAAGTCGGTTATTCATCACTTTTTAACGGCGTGGGTTTAAGTCTCTACTTTTCCACTTGGTCATTAGTGAGGTAGGGTTTATTCGCACCACGTGATGTTAAGATATTGCCCTCTAGTTAGAAAATCACAAGTACACTCGGATAGTCTAATCCGGTCAATATGTTTCCCCTATTCTTCTCCCACTCGGTCGCGTCTGGAAGCGGGGCAAACTACGAGTAGGGGACCATCCACTCCCATCTAAAAGACAAGGTTACCATAAACATGGGTAATGAAGAAAAGCAAGGGGTAGAATCAAATCAAGCCTAAAGGGGAAAAGAAAAGCCAAAAAGGTCAAAAAAGGGTAGCAAAAAGTACGTACCCAGGAAAAGGCTAACCAAATTAAGGAGGTAGCAAAAAGTACGTGCCTCCACCCCTGAAATCAAATAAGAAGAAAAATTCCCCTGGAAATAATTGTTGACCAAGTCTTTAGTATGAGGTGTTGGTTTGGAAACAGAAAGTAGTCTGAACCAAATCCTTGCATGGCTTCCTACTTATTTCTTCCAAATTTCTCCCTCTAGGGGCAAATTTGACTGTATAAGACCTTCCGTGGTGGAAAATATCAAGAAGGCTAGGGGCAATTTCCAACATCAAAGAATTCATGCATGATCCTCTTTATTCATGACCTCTGTGGTTAAGTAGATCACACAGACCCTATGCTTTGACATGTGATGAATATGTATTTTAGAATAAAAATAAAATAAAATGATGACAAAAAAGATAGTCTCTCGATGTATATATTTTCACCATGTATATATTTTTTACTCTTAGTTTTTACTCTTATTTTCAAAAAACAAAAAAAAAATCATAAAATTCAAAATCCAAAAAAAAATTAGTGGTAGCATGTATATACACTAACATTCTCATTTTTCTTATTAAAAAAAAATGCATGTGCATATTTCCCTTCGGTTATTTTTCTTGTGTTTTATCTTTGATTAGACATTAGCCCCTTGACCAGATCTCAAGAAAGGTATATAACTTAGGCAAGGGGCTAAAGACAGATCTACACTAACATTTTCCTCTAAGTGTTGTGGATGCAGGAACCAAAGAACACAAGCAAACCATTCAAGTGCACAAATGACAAAAGTCCACAAAATTCCTCTATAATGATAAATTTATGTACATATCATAACAGGGGCATACCCCTGGTGGTACAAAATATCACTCCTCTCTCCTCTCACCCTCTCTAGGCCTCGGCCTACGCGAGCTGCTGATCACCTCCTCCTCCCTCTCCCGACGCCTGTCTGGGACGGGAGGTCTCGTAGCAGTGGAGGCCTCTGGTCGTGCTCCCACTCCTCGTCCGACGGACGGATCTCCCAGTGACATGATGTCATCGAGAGATCCGAACACGGACCCTGTCCTCCCGGCTGCCTCCTGCTGGGCCTGTCGCTGCTGCTCCCGATGCTTCTTCAGCACCCAGTTCTTCAAAAACTCTAAATCCGCAACGGCCTGCACCCGGGCCTCGATGGCCCGCACCCGGTCGGCTTCTGCCCGACTCTGCCACTCTCGTGCCTCAAGCCGCAGGCTCTCCACCTGCGCCTGGAGGGTCGCCACTCCTCCTCCCTGCCTCTGCGCACAAATAAGCAACTTGTCAAATCAAATCAATCAAATCACATGCAGAAAGTGAGTGTTTCAGTGTCTTACCTCTGCCTCCAACTCCCTTGTCCTCGTCTCTAGCTCTTGGACCCTCTCCTATGCCCGGTCCAGGGCCTCCTGTAGGCGGACCGCCAGGTCCCCTCCTGCAGGCTGTGCGGACGAGCTCGCGCCTGTGTCTCGGCTCGCTCACACTCTCGATAACTCTCCCTTCTGCATTCACACATCTTGGTCAGTCATCAAATCAGTGTCAAATCAAATCAATTTCAAGATAGGCTCAAAATTGTACTTACCAGTGTCCGAACCTTGACACGGAGCCTCTCAAGCTCAACCTCATGCTCCGCCAGCCGTCCCTCCAGGAGGCGTACGGCCTGCGACTCCGGCATCTGTCATTCACACTTCAAGGTTAGAATCAAATTAAGACAAGTAACAAAGGCTTAGAGATAGAATTCACTTACCGCTCGCCGGTCTAGCCGGAGTCGTCCGACATAGCGCCTCCTGTAATCCTCCAGGTAGGCTGAGCTGTCCTGGAGGTCTGCCTGTCTAAGGATCTACTCACCGCCCTCATGCCAGTAAGCAACAGTGCTGCCATGCTCTGCTCCCCAGTCCCGGTCCTCGGCGAAGAACCGTCGGCGCGAGTGATTCTCCCTACCCAGTAAGGGTCCCTCAATGGCTGGCTGGTGCCAGCCCAGCATCCTCACCACCAGCTCTGTGTACAGGACCTCGCAGGTCCCCAGGAATAGCAAGAGGAGGTGGCGGTTAAACAAAGGTCGACCTACTGCCACCGCTGGGTGGGCGGCATCCACCTCCCCCGCTTATGGGGTCCACACCACCTGCAAGCAGAGAACACTGATCAGTCACATCCCAAGTGGAAATTGAAAGAAATTGGAAAGAAGGAGAACTAGTTGAAATTCATACCTGGTCATGAGGGTAGTGGTCCAGCGCCACCCGCACATCCTCGACTCGCCGGTCTATGACCCTGGGGTCAGGGGCCGCATCTCTTTGTACCCAGCGTCCCATGGGGAAGCGGGTGTACCCCCAGATCTGCAAAGCAACAACAAAAAGAATGTCAGTTAGGCAATTTAATCAATTTAAAATTCAATGATGAGCATTAAAGAAAAGGCGTACCTGTAGAAAGGGGGTGAAACCCCCGGTGCTCTGAGAGTGCCGTGAACTGCTAGGAAGAAGGGAGAAGAGATGTCCTAGCATCGCGGCACCCCATGCATGTCTGCCTGCCTGCGCCAAGTCTCGAAGCAGCAACACGAACTTGCAGTTCATCTGGGATGACTGCGTCGCGAGCAAGAGGCACCCGAACAGGTAAGAAACAAAGATCCTCACTGATCTCTCCTCGCTCTGGTCGCCAAGGTCGAGGGCTCCCCGTACTCCAGTGTAGAACTCCTCTAGTGTCTCCAGAGGCCCTCTCCTCCTGCCTCTCAATCCCACCGCCTCCGATAATGATCCGAGCAGTATGCTCCGGATCGGTCTCCTCCTCCCGGCCACGAACTCTGGCCCCAGCAACTCCACAATGTCATTGTGGTAGTCACTCCTCTCCTGTCCGACTACTGGCTCTCCCTGAACCGGCAGTCCCATCAGATACGCTACGTCCTCCAACGTAGGTATCATGTGCCCCCAAGGCATGATGAATGCCTTGCAGTCCTCCTCCCATCGCTCCCTCAGGGCCTCTAAGTATGGTACGTCCACATGGAATGGACGTACCGACAGCAAATGCCCAAAACCCATCCTCTCTATCCGGGTCTGTTGGGCCTCCGGAAGCACCCTGTACCACGCCCAGCACAAGTCCCAGGTGACTCTGCTCCTCATTCGGCCCTTACCCTGCAGAAAATACAAAAAATTTGGCATCAGTATCGATTGTCGTTAACCCGGACTCGACGGCAAGGGGTCTGCCGTTTACTCAAAATTAGCGTCCAGGGGTGGCCGTCAAGTTCCTCTGTCGGCGTCCACCATCTTTCCGTCAAGTTTACTTAGATGACAAGAGGGTGGACGTTGACAAGAACTCAACGTCCACCGGTGTGGACGTCAAGTTCCTGCCAAACCCAACAGGGTTTCCTCTGTTTCCCCCTCTTTTCATAAGTTACAACCATGCATTCCACAGGGTTTTTGAAGTAAAGGGGAAACCTACCTTGGGCCGTGGGTGACAGTGAGCCCCTTCCGCCTCCATCTCGTCCCCTCCTCCGTCGTCTCCGGTAGTGTCCTCCCCCTCCAGTGCGTCTCCTCCCGCCGCCGCCCCATACTCTTCCTCTTCCTCCTCCGCCGTGTCCATTTCCGCAGCAACAACCTCCTCCTCCTCCTCCTCCGATTGGCGACGAGACCGGAGGACAGTGAGTTTCCCCCTCATCCTCATCGGAAGCAATGTCAAAGGGGTTTGAGGGCTTAAAACAAAGTTGAAGAAGATAAAAGAAGAAGTGGAAGAATTAGAGGGTTGGAGAGAAAAGAGGAAGGCTCTCTCCGGCGCTTGGGAAGGTGAAGTGGCGCCGGAGAGGCGTCGGTTGAAAAAAAAAAGAACTATTTTTTTGAAGTCGACGTCAACCTACGGCCATTCACCTTTTCTTGCCGTCAAGCCTTGGTCGCTGAGGTACTGTAAATGTCCAGGGTCTGGACGCCAGTGTCTCATCAATGTCAGACCTCGAAGTTCGGTCAACGGCCAGGGCTGGACGCCAAGTTTAAAGTAAACGGCTCTAGATGTGGACGTCAATATCCCTCTCTGCCTGTTGGCGACCAGAAGGTGGATGTCTATCAATGATTGACGGCCATCGATGTGGACACCAAGACTTCCGCACTCAGCCCTCACAGCACACTCAATTGAACACATTTGAAGCCCATTGACACTCCATTGCTCAATTCCACACAATTCAAGCCATAAAACACAATGCAAATCATCACTTTTATTCATCTAAGCTTTGTGTTACACTTATTGGAAATCAAGAAAATACATCACTTTGCCCTGCGGGCCATATGAAAATCACAAGAAATGGAACGAATAGTGTCGTTAAATTCTTCATATTTCCAGATGTCTTCCCATTTCTCCTGAACCGCCAATCCCACCTTCCTGCTCACTGTGTACCTTGCCCAAGTCTTCATGGCCTTTTTCATTAGCTTCTCATTCCCCCAGTGACAATCATGTCCGTGCAGTTGGATAAAGTTGGAATGCTCCGTGGAATTCTAAGCTGACAATGGCACCGATGTGGCTGGTAAACCACCATCCTATCGGCCCCAATCAACCACAAATCTTTGTCCTCCATGGTTCGAGCTCTGAATTCAATACTCCTCATAAATAGCGGCCTCACAATGAAGTCCTCCATCACCAGGTAGGCTAAATAATCTCTCCAAGCATCTCTGCTCTTCAAGTGCGCTGTCACGCACTTAATCTCATCCTCCGGCTCATACCACGCCTTGCTACAGTACACCGAGCTCCGAAGGAAGATTCTGGAGGGGGAAGGTTGCTGGTCAGCAAAATCAAACTTCAAGTGAGCCTCCATCCATACATGAAGCAGAAACAAGCTCCCGCATGTGCGCCCGCCTAGGCTCATTGTGGTGAATGAACTGTACAGGTGTGCCAGCACTGCAGGGGTAAGTGACTGCCCACGCCACAGCAGAGGCAAGATCCCCATGTGATCATAAAGAAGGAAGTTGCCACTAGTGGGGAACAGGAAAACTGCAGCCAGGCAAAGTGTCAGCCCTCGCATCACTCTCTCTCCGCCGATTTCCTTTGCATGCTGGATCAGCCACCAGGCCAGTCGGTCTAGGAAGATTTCATGCTTGTTCGTCATCCTCAACACTTCCTTCTTGTCCCGTATGATGTCCGCAAGAATCTCCTCCCACGGGAGGAGAGGAGTCACTGCATCATACTCCAGGCATCGCCTCCATCCCAGGAAAAGCTCCACCTCCTCCAGCAGCACACTCGCCTCGAACGCTTGGAACACGAAAGTGTGCGTGTGCAGGTGCCATCTCTCCAACAGCGCCCCCAGTGCATCAAACCCCCACCACATGTCCTTCATATTCTTCGCCAGCACCACCATGAAATTCAAATTCCACATGCCGATGTAGCTTCGCATATCCAGCATGATGGCGTTCATCAGATTCACGAGCCAAGAAAAGGCCCGCACTTGGCCTTGGCTCGGGAAGGCAGGCACTTCCTGCATGAGGGAGGGGTGCTGTAAGAGAAGTGTTTGGGGCATTTTTAGCACAGGTTGAAGCAGAAATGAGCATCACTTACCTCCCCGTTGGCTAGTCTGGTGCTCAGGTGCCCCGAAACTTCACTCAGAATTCCTGGGTTCATTCCTGTGGATCGTCCGGTCGAAGAGGAGGCCATCTCGTTGCTTTTCATCGTCTCCCAGCTCTTTGGTTCGCAGCAGGAGCAGGGAGAGACGGAGGTGGAAGATGAGAGAGTCCTCATAGACTCCCATCACCTATATTTTCAGCCTGATCCACTGGCTAGTAGGCGTCCAGATCGGTTGACGTCAGTACTTGGTTAGCGGCAATATTTGTTGCCGTTAACTGGGAGCTGGCGGCCATCGATGTGGACGTTCATTCCCCTAGAAATTTTCAAAATTCTATTATTCATATGGCCATTATATTTTATCTTGTGCTTCAAGTTGTTTTGCAGATATCCAAGCACAAGTTGCGCTTCAAAGTTCGGAACACTCATGCGACCTTGAGTGTTACAGGTATGTCTAACATAGGACCCCACCAGAGGTGAATAATTTGGCGACCGTGAACCCTGAGTTCCCCTTTACCAAAAACTGTGATGGGTTTGCGATCTCTCAGTTATTCGTATGGCCTTTAGAATTTTCCTCTGGTGCTAACTTGCATTTTAGATAGGCAACCCACACCAGCATGCATTTAGGTCTTCACTGCTAACATTCTCTTACTAACACTAAAAAAAAAATGGTGATTTTCCTCGATCATCTGATTGCTCCATGGTTCCCCCAGCTTAGGTAGCCTACCGGGTCCGCCCTTCTTGAATATCGGGTCTTTGTTGCCCCCCTTCTCCACTTGTCCCACCGTGCATATCACAAATAATCATTCCAGCCTTGTTGAGGTCATTTGAACCTTCGCCAGTCGCGAGCTTAATTCCGGACTTCAGGCTTTCCGAACATTGATTCCAGTTAGAATCTTTTGATAATCCTTTGAGAGATCAACCAACTCCTTGTCTCCACGACCTCCTAAATTCGGGATAGGCGTCCTGATTAGGCCAGCGAGCCCATGAGCTCCGGTTATGAGACTCTCCTGATTCAACCGTCATATTACAACTCCTTTGACTCAGACACGCCGAAAACTAGTCAAAGTCCGACACGGCTACGCCAAGGACCCTACCGTTGGGTTGCAGTTGTAGTTACAT
The DNA here is from genome assembly GCA_014218235.1 of Colocasia esculenta. Taxonomy (NCBI): domain Eukaryota; kingdom Viridiplantae; phylum Streptophyta; class Magnoliopsida; order Alismatales; family Araceae; genus Colocasia; species Colocasia esculenta. The sequence goes on from CM024759.1 coordinate 18,302,976, forward strand.
GGGTAGATCACTCTTCTTCTTACCCACATTTGTCTCTCAAATGATACGTCATCTGTTTCTAGCCTAACTCATTTGTTTGGCTCGCTAGAATTCCTATCCTCGGAGATGGTCTTTCATCAAATCTCCGCATCCTTTGTTTACCGAGAAACCAACCTTTTAGTCCGCTCTGCTCCCTTACAAGACCGGACGTCTCGGAGGGGCATTTGTAGACGTGAGATTTGGCCCATCTCCCGCAAGGCTCTTTTGGCCCATTAAGCCTCATTTGACTGTTTGTTGACTTGCCTCGGATGCCATGTAGACGGCAGCATCGACTGCCACCGACTACTGGTTGACGGCATAGGCCCTAGACGTTAACCCATATTGGCGTCCACATCCCTGGACGTCTGCATGAGGTTGGCGGCAGGATTGCTGGACATCAATCGGGTTTATCTGGTCTACGCAACTACCTCGAGAATCTAGCCCACTTGCGCCATTCTCTTGCCCATGCAGCGCATGGGGCCATTCCCAATGGGCAAATGGGCCACCTTGGCACCACCTTGACCCAGTAAAAATCCTATTTGGCCTCTTCCCATTGGTTGGAGCTTTTATACTTGGATTGCCAAGTGTACAAGTGTGTTTCTTCACACTTGAGCATCCAAGGCTGCTGAGCTCGACCCCCATTGTCTATATAACACTCCCTTGAGCCCTCTAAGCCAGGGGGGAGAGGCTGGACGTCCACATGCTGCTGCTTTGAGATAAGAGAGAGAATTTACACCCAAGCTTCATCAACTCTTCCTCTCACACTAAGGGATGTTCAGGAGGCTTCTTCCCGAGCTGGTGGGGCCCTGTGAGGAGCTGCAATGCTAACGAACAAGGATCTACACCTCCATCCCTCTCTCTTTCCTTATTCTCTCTTTAGTTATTTGCATGTCACACACACCTTCCCACTCACTCCAGGCACGTAGGTCACTTCCCTACACACCTAGAAAGGGGTTTCCCAACCAAAAACGGAGGGAAGAAGGGTGGTCATAGCACTTGGCCACCCCTCTTCTCAAGTCCGCAACCGGTACGGGACTCACCTTTTGGGCTGTCTCACTCCGTTTCTGAGCATTTACCACGCTTTTTTTAGGCTAATAGAGTGTCTTTTTGTGGCAGGAATGACTCGTAGAAGACCGCAGAGCTCTTCTTCTTTAGCCGGCCGAAGAAGGAGAAGTTGAAGCCCCGTCTCCATCCGCTGCGTGAGGCCACTGCATCGACGCGATTCCATCACTCCTTGGGCACAAGTAAGGCCCTGGCGATCACAGACTCCCTCTCCTTTTGCTAGTTTGCTTTGTTTTCTCTCTAGTCAACCAAGTCAACCGGAGAGTCAACGAGGTCAACTGGCGACCCCATCATCGCCAACGAGAGGTCAGCGATGTTCGCGAGCTCTCGGAAGATCTAGCGGTCGGCTGGGGATGGCGCAGAAACGAGCGTCCACAGGGCCTACGATGGCGAGCATAAAGTAGGTCAATTATGTTGGATAGAGATGGCACTATAGTTGTCCTAGAGGGGGGGTGAATAGGACTTCTTTGTGCTTTTAAAAATTTTATCTAAAAGATAAACAACAATAAATAACTTTGTTAGTATTTACTATGGTGTGTGTGAAACAAGTGAAAAACTTGGCGAAATCAATCACACAAGAAGGCACAAGAATTTTATTCTAGTTTGGCCCTTCCCACATGGAAGTCCTACGTCCAGTCCCCAAGAAACCACTTGTGATTTCACTAACTGCCAATAAATACTTGGCCTTCTCTCAAACCCGAGAGGAATTCTAAGCCCACTTGTTCCCAGCAAGTCTTCCCTTAAGCAAGGGGTACAAAGACTATCTACACTTGTAGATCTTCCCTTCACAAGAGGGGTACAACAGGATACAAACCTCCTATGGGTTACCTTACATAGAAGTATGAAAGCTTGTGTGTCTGCACAACTACAATGAGTAAACACAGAAATTCAGGAAGAGAAATGAATGAAAGTGGAGCTTAATCTCTTTCTGAAACAAAGAGGTGGACATAAGAAGATTTGAAATGCAGTAATCCACTAAGTGAAGAAGACTTCATATTGCAAAGAGAGAGCAGAAGTCTATGACTGAGGAGTGGCTCTCTTTCTCTTTGAGTGGTTCTTCTAGCTTTCGGATGGGAGTGAAGTGTAGGCTTCTAAGTCTTCTCTGTGTGTATCTCTATCTTTTTTCTTGTCTATGTATATGTGTAACCACGTATCTTCAAGTTTCGGCTTCATATATGCATTTAAAAAAAAAAACGGGACCTGCCGTTTCACGCGCCATCCCGTTTGGGGACTATCGGATTTTAAATTTGACGGTCCCTGCTGCATTGTGGCGGGGGCGTACAAAAGCCCCCCGCCGCACTGCAGCATTACCTATACATATATATATATATATATATGCTTTAAATTTTTCCCATTTGAGTTTTGGCCGTTGGAAGCTAGCCGTTTGAGAGGAAGCTTTGTTCTTCTTAGGTTTGTCCATCAAATCTTTAGCTTCATGAGTCCCAACGTCTTTAGGCTATATGATGTAGCTTCATGCTTGAAAGACATTCTCATGATTATTCGGTAGGTTCTATGCTCAATGCAGAAGGCTAGCCATTGTTCATTAAATGTTCTGTAATCCTGAAAGGACAAGACAAGAGCATATGCCTGCATACATACCTTCAGAGGTAGGTAAGATAAAGGATATAAAGTATGAAAGGGTTCAGACAGAAGTTCAGAACATTTAAGAATGAACAGATAGTTGCACACGTTTTTCTTCTGAAAGACATGGTATTTCTGACAATAGCAGGTAGGTTCTGATAGATAGCCCATTATACTTATGAAGCATTTAATTATTTTGACCATCTGTGAACCAGAGATCAGCTTATCTTCCTGTCAGTAAAGAAGATAGCAAATATATATCTTATATTTTATAGATCCCAAAAGGGATACTACTCAGATAAATAATTTTGAATAAAATATTTTCCCACCAAAAAGATAATTGAATTTTTAACTAAAACAAAGATGAAACTATCTTATTGAAAATGATAATTAAATGTGGATCTTATGTACTGATATAAGTTAATTTGACAGATACTTGAAATAACAACTAAGCACCGATATACAGAGGATGATAAGAGATATTTTTGCCTTTCAAGAAGTCAGAGTAAGACCTAGCAATATCACTGTAACAGATAGTAAACTTCGACTTCACAGGGCGACTTCGACTTTATTGAAGTTGGAGTAAGAAAGCAATGACTTTGACTTCTTGGGAAGTCGGAGTGCCAACCAATAGATAGCAGACTTCAACTTATATGAAGTCAGAGTACGCTCAACTTCAACTTTCAAGGAGTTGGAGCACCATCAGACTTCGACTTCTCAGGAGTCGGAGTGCTACCATACTTCGACTTTCAAAGAGTCGGAGCTCCAACAGACTTTGACTTCTCAGGAGTCGGAGTACTGCCAGACTTCGACTTTTTAGGAGTCGAAGTGTTATCAGATTGTTCATCAATTGAAGCATTACTTCGACTTTCCAAGTGTCTGAGTCAGTGATATACAGTATACGCTGTGGACTTAGAAAAAATTTTACTGTGATGATGCTTAGATTCTGTGTAGGCATAGTCTTTGACAGAAGGTATGTTTGTATAAATAATAGATATTTAATATCCATAAATGGTAAAGGTGAAAATATAAAAAGGTTTTCTCATAACAAAAAAAATTATGATAGATGTTTTAGAAAAAGCTGCTCAACAATTCTCCTCCTTTTTTTTAATGACAAAAACTTTTACAAGGTCAGTGAAAACAAGTTTGATTTTGCATAACAATTGATTTCTGTCTGATTATTATTTTCTTTTTCTTTAAAAATAGGTTAATACTAAAGAAATTGGTAAATGCGAAAACAATTGCTTTCTCTTTCTCCCCCTTTTGTGATATTAACAGAAAGGTAAAAGCAAAAAGACAACAAGTATAGAAACAAACTTATATTGATTGCTGTAATGATTACATTATGAGGTAAAGGAGAAGTTAGGGAGATACAGAGAAGGAGGGATACGAGCAGAAAAGGCTGAAGAAGATCCCAGAGTTTCTTCTCATTGTCAGGGAAGAAATTCTCAAATTTCCAATGATCTATTTTGTAGGAGGGTCCTATGGAAGGGAGTTTCCTATAAGACTTAACATGTCGGTGATAATACCAGCTAAGTCTCTTATGGTATTTGTGATGGTCCTCGCCGTTCAGGCTCGTTAACTCAATAACATGTCCGACACGACTCCACCTCCCGCGATCGGGCCGAAGCCTCGCAAGGGATATCAACCACATATGTCCATGAAAATATAAAAGAACACACTAAACACATATAGGATTTCATTTCTCACACATATCCACATGAAATGTACATACTCAGTTCCATACATAGTCATAGTCATTATTCATGATACAACAACCCGGGACAAACCCCCAAGGCTCAACAAGTAAGAACATTACTTTGTTGGTGGTGAAGGCCCGACTCCACTACGGTACTGACCAGAACTAGAGGAGGGACGAGAATCCTCTTGTTCTCCTTCACCTGGAAGAAGAAGGGGTGAGCCTCACAAGTCACCGGCTCAGTAGGGCAACTCCCCCAAAGCTGAGAAACACAATATATATAACAAAGCTATAAAGCATTTAAAAGATATAATCACCTATGCATGATGCTATAGCTGTAAGTAAATAAACGGAAAACCACGTACACGTGTACAAGCTAAAGAAGGGTACGCCACACACGAGTCACGTGAACTGGTTCGCGACACCAGCCACAGACCTGGACAAACAACACAAGTACACCTCTCAGCCTCGTAGCCACAGACGAAAGGTCTAGCTGCCGCTCCACCTCAACAAGGTCAAGAACTGTGGAGACAAACCAACACCACTCCTGCAGACTACACAGCTGCAGGCCCAAGCCTGCCACCTTTAGGGACTCCAGCCGAGAACCCTAAAGTGAGGCACTGGAAACAGGACTAGCTGGGGACCAGTACGTCTATTGGTGTCCGTCCCCCAACCAAGAGCGCGCTACAAGCGACCGCACACCCGCAAACACAAGTCGTTGTCCCCTGTCGTCTTTCCCTTAGTCGGACGTACAACTCAAACTAAGGAGTGAGGGTGTCTAGGAAGACGACACAAACCCTAACGGTACTCCCATACTGCGACAAGCCCTGAGCACCCGGTGCTAGGGTAACCGACTGCAGAGGTAACCACGGAAGGCGTGACACCCAACTCTCTATGCACACATTTCCAAGCAAAACCCATCGTTATCGATCACCGTATAAGCCGACACAACCCATACAGGCCCTACATTACAATGCCAACACAGCCCAAGCAGTGTAGGATAGAAACCAGACAGACTGGCCATAGAACCCCAGAGCTTGGGTGGCCATATTCTAAAACGCGTCCAACACAGAATCCGCCTATAGACTAGAATTGCGATGGACTTACTTGCCGCCTTAAGGTCTAAATCACGACGTTCCTAGCCATCGCGTTCACATGAATCGCGATGGCTGGTTCCGTCGCCTTTCAGACAACAGAAACACAACCTGAACTACCATTCCGGAAATCACTCCACAGAGCCATACATGCATGTAAAGCAAGAAATAGCAATTCAAGTAAAGTCCTAGGCATGCTCTCTATCATGCTTAACCATTTTCCACATCCAAAAGCCACAACCTTAACCCATACAATCCACACAAGGGAATCAACGAGGTAGAGTTCCCCTACCAACAAGTGAAACGCAAATCTGACGCCACCTGGGGATTCCTCGCACTCCGAAGCTCCTCCTCGCGTTGGAATCACGTCGAACGAACACCAAATAGCCAGAAATCACCCAAATCCCCCTTCAAAATAGTAGCAGAGCTTTCCCCAGCTGAACAGTGCAACTGCACTGTTTGGCGAAGGGCAGAAGCTCAAAACACACTATGTTTAAATCGCGTCATGTCTTCCCGCCGCGTTTAGAAACACGTCAAACCTCGGCGACGCATTTAAACCCCGACGTCTCTGCATGCGCCATGCGGCGCGCATGCAGCAGTGCTCACGTAACAGCGGTGCTAAATCGCGTCGATGCAGGTGGTCGCGTTCTACTAAGAGTCGCATCATCTGTGTTTGACGCATTCTTAGTGAGACCGACAGAGGCATGTTTGGGCTGGAAATTCCAACCCTCCAGCCTCCCACCTGCTAAAACAAACTTGTATAAACACATATAGACCCTCATGGTCCATCAATGAACCATACATTGGCTCCCAAACCCGATAAACGACGATCTGAACGTACCGGTTATTACAGTATTTGTCATCAGACAAGGAAAACTTGAGGGGAACAAATTTCTTCTTGGCAGCTAAGGAAAGGAAGCCATGAATAGTGACATTCTAGTGAAGACCTTGGGAATGAGCTACATCCTTAGCTTGATAATAGATAATGTACCTCTGAATCCATTTCTCATAAGCAGACTTCCTAAGATTGTCATATCCTTTGAGAAGAAAAACTGCAGGGGATAGCTTAAGTTTTCTACATTCTGCACTAAGTTTAGGATATGCTGCTTCCCATTCATCTTCATTCAGTCTCTTAGACTCTGCAAAGCAATGTTGAAATTCTATCACGTGCTGACAACTCTTGGGAGCATACATGACTGCAAATCTGTGGAAGGATAGCTTAATATTGTATTTGACCTTAAATCTGGCTGCTATCCTAATGTGCCTATTAAGAACTAAGTTTGCAAACTGGTTCCTAGCAGAGATGACACCTACTAAACTGGGATGCAATCCAGAGGGCAGACTAATTGTCATGGAGGGAGTAATGGGTCTATTACCTTGAAGTATCATCCTCCATTGCCCTTTATTGACATCAAGTACACCAAGCTTGAACCTTTCTTCATTGAAAGTCCTCATCCTAGTAAAATCAGTCTGGAGTTCTCTCAGGAGAGTACCAAACAGGTCAAAGAACCTAAGATTAAGGTGTTGGTGGACAGTCAGAAGAGGGTTTCGAGACTTGGCTGATATGAAGTTTTCTGCTTTAGAAGGGTAGGTGTTGACAAATTCTGATGAGGAAAGACTGTGGCTTTTCTATGTAATTGAATTTACATCAGCCACAAGAACTTTAGAGGTTTTGATTAGAAGAGGGATCCAGTCTTCAAATTTGTAGTCTGGCATCCCATGGACTTCAAGAAAGACTTTTATTAAGAGAAACTCTCTGAACAGATTCATGTGATGTTCAGAGTGATGGGTGAATGCATACTAGAAGGGTGGAAGGAGGGATCCATGACTTTGAGAGCTTACACCGGATGATAGTCCAGGTGTAGAGCTAAGTGTAGATGAGATAGTTGGTGGAGGAAGAGATGCAAAAAAGTGTGGAGGTTGAGTGTGAAGGTTGGGAATATCTACCTCAAGAGTTTTAAAATGATATTTTAGAGGAAATGAGGAAATGGAAGTATCTACAGGAGGGTCTATTGTAGGCTGTAAAGTGGAAGAAGAAGGTGAAGTGGAGATAGAGGGAGTAGGTTGAGTGGGAGGTGGAGGAGGTAGTTCAGCAACTGGGGGAGGTGTAGGATCAGAAGCAAGTGGAGGAGTTTGATTAGTGGAGGGAGAAGGAATAGATAAGAGTTGAGAGGGAAAGACTGGTTGACTTGACTTCATGAGCTTCCTCCTAACCCTTCTCCTAATGGTCTTGACCTGAGGGTCTGACTCCTTATCACTCCGCTCCAACTGCTGCTCAGAGGGTTGGGCTGCAAAAGCTAGTTGTTGCTGCTCTGATGCTTGATATTTCTCAGGCTGAACTGAACTACCTCCAGGCTGTACACCTACTTCCTCAGGTTGCTGCTGGTGCTGCTCCTCAGGTTGAACTTGAGAATGATTTGTGCTCGGTTGGCACACTAACTGAAGTAAAAGGTCCTTCATCTGATGGACCTCCTCAGACATAAAATGTAAGGCCCTTGAATTTTATCCTCTTATGGAGGTGTTTTGTCACGCCCCCAATTTTATTTTAGCAGCGGAATAAGTTGGGAGACGTGACGAACAAGCAAGCATTCAGAAGCTATAGACCAATAGCTTATACAAATAGGGCCCACAATACAATAATCAAATTTTCTTCCTTTATTTATCAAAACGAATATTACAACCTCTAATGTCAAATGAAACACTCCTTGCTCACCTATCTATCTATCTCTCAAAGAAAAGGGAAATTACATTAATGACCAATCTAAATAAAAATAAAAATGGACTCTCTAAGTGTACTCCACGCTCGGCGCACAAGTCCCATCATTTAGCTTTACCTTCACTACCTGAAATGTTAAAGAGAGCAGGTATGAGCGCACTCGCCCAGTAGGATTTACATCTTCCAGCAATGATGTAAGTATTTACATTTTAAAAGGTAGAAGGTACGAACATGATATGTACAATGCAATTAAAACGTCGATAGTAACACGTGTACAGTGTATCATGTAAGATAGTATGATCAAGAGATTGTAATGATCAATCTAGCAACAAGGTTGTATTCAAGAGTTCAAGATATTGTGAACAATGATCTAGCAAGATGGTAACTTCATGAACAAGAGCAAGATAGCATGTAACAAGATGGCCATTTCACTAGCAAGCATTTTGAGTAACCCACTCGGAGCACTCCACAAGAATATCACACAGGATCTACTGGTGCCTCATGCAAGTACGTCCTTCAGCCACTCAGGTTAAGGACCAACACACAGTAGCAGGTAACAAGCAAGTAAGTTTATCACGTGTAACAAGTACGTGCCATGCCAAGCACCAATCATGATTCCGCACCACGCCAGGCACACGACTTTGTTAGGGGATCAACCTAACAATCAACTCCTGGGGTAACGAACATCTTTGGGAAAACTGGACAATCAACACCTTGGGGTAAATAAGACTTTGTCGAGGGCGAATCCGACACTCACACCTATAGGTAACAGGACTTTGCCAGAATCTCTAGGACCAGATATGAGCCATCAATCAGGTTCGTATTGCGCAACATTGGCATGTGTCCCAATGAGCCCGTCGACTCATGGGTGACAAGAACGAGTTTTGAGTCCATGACTCCAATATCATTCGTATCACAAGAACGTATCACAAGAAGGCAATGTGTGTTAATAAGGATAGACTGGTCGAGAAAGTTCAGGACTATCATGTCAATAGTAATGATTATCGAGAGTGTCATGTCAATAATGATATAGAGTCCAAGGGTACGTTGGGAATATCAAGTCAAGAGTTCAATTCGGAAGCATAACGACACATTTACATAGATCACTCCGAGAAAGTCAAGATGAGGAAAGAAAGATCTCGTCAAGAATGCCGAGAGAGAAGAGATACATGCACACTAACTTCTGGGTACTTCATTGGTACAACCTGCTCATCGGCCATGTGGGAATCCATGGTCAGAGGAGACTTACGGAGGCCTTGGTCAATGGGTCACTAGTCCGGCAGAAGGAATATCTGACGGAGAGTTCACCACAAGCCAAGAAGGGGCTTTCCTATCGTGCTAGAGTGTATGCGCATGCCGCACGTGAGAATCGCTCAAGTGCGTGTGTGAATCCGATTATGGAAACTACAGTTATAGAAACTCCATTTATGGAAAGTATCATGAGTGCTAAATCATGAAGTACTAATCATGCATGACCAATTTTAGCAAGTATCATTGTATGTTTAGCAAGTTCGGTAACAAGGCAAGAACGTGAATAATCGGCAGGTAGAGAGCATGATCATGAACTTAAGATCAATTAAAAATCATGTGAACATGTTTTAACTTTCATATGGGTTGTTAAATGCATGATAAGACTTTCTATAACCTTCCTAGAATAGATCAAACTCACACATGCAAGGAACGACACAAAACGACGAAAACCGAGATGCATGCCCCTTAGATGGCAAATGCAGTCCCATCCCTTCACTTCCTTAGGTCATAGCTCACTGATTTGTTATTCAAATATCACCCATGAATATACCATATTGAAGCCCTTTGAATGAGGAATCCATCAAAGAAAACGACTCGTCAATCCGAGGTCTATAGAAAACGTTATGACTGATTAAGTGGACATAGGCAGAACGCGACGCATTGCCTGTCGCCTTCTGAAAGTGAACGCGACCATGAACTTGTCGCCTTCTGAAAATGACCACGAAATGGCCTGATTTTTGGTATGGGTCGCGACCATGATGTTGTCGCGTTATGGTAGTGACGTGTCGACTTGTCGCTACCTGAAAATGACGTTTGGGTTGCTTTTTCTACCTATTTCCAACTCTGACTTGGATTGGGTTTGACAGCTGTGGGTTTGAAAAATAAAAAAAATGCTAGGGTGATCCAAATCAAGTGAAACCACCTATGTTAGTTAGCGTACTTCCAATACTTTGTACAGTAATGACTAATCGAGAAACAAAGGTCATTTGACTATGTAATAAGACGTATTGTGACTGTCTACATGAATCTGACACAGTGCTCATGTTCGGGCTAATACTCTAAGTATGATCAACTAAAATTAAGGAAAACAGTGCCAAATGAAAGTAGACTCATACGTTAACAAGTTCTATGTTGAACACTCAGTATAAAACTGACTCCACAGATAGGTATGAAACTCGTAAGACAAGTCAAGGGTAAATCAGAACAGTACAGTGTTACGATCATGCAAGATTTAATTCGTGAAACTCTCAAGATAAAAATTGGGGAAAATAGTAAGAACATGATCTATATATATGAATTCAAGTATGGGCAAGTTTAATTAGAGTTTGGCATGGAGATGACCTACCTTTTAGGTGAAAGAAAGTCGTGCTTCCTGAAAACCCTAGTTTCGACCAGTCGTAGGAAAACACTTAATACTCATGAACTACTACGTAGAAATTGTGCAAAATAGTGTCATAAGAAACTAGACTCGAATATCTTTCCAAGGATGTATGGTTTGCATAGTTTGGTCGAGGTTTCACTAACCTTTGGTGATGATCTTGAAGGGACTCAAGTGCAGGTCGTTGCAGATCCGAGTTGAGAAGAGCACAGGATTCCTCCTTGCTCCAGCCTTCTCCTTGAGATCTCCAGCCACCATAGCCTCCAAGCACGCCTCCAATAACCCTATGGGTCGTACCATGGGAGAGAGAGGCTTTATTTATAGAGAGAGGGGTCTTTAGTTGCCTAATTGGATTAGGAAACTTTTAGGGACGAATTTGGGTGTATCCTTCCTCAAATTGGAGATTTCTCTCTCCAATTCATGATGGAATTGGTATGGAAGCTTACCTTAGGTGGTAACCACGAATTTGGACTTGGTTTGAAGTCTAATGATGGTCTATAGGGTGAGAATTTACCCTACCATTAGTGAATATTTTTGAATTTCAGGTCATTTTCCTAGCATGAATTTATTTGTGGCCCAAAGGACATCCTTCGGCCCATTTCTTTCATTGTATTGTCAATACCCATTGTTTGAAGTACAACCAAAATTTTTATTTTAATTTATGACCCCTTTATGTATATGTGATAATGGTTTTTTGACTTATTTATTAATTAAGATAATAAGTCACAAAAATTCTTAAATTCAATCCAAATGATTTTTATTGGCCCAAATTTCTTTATAGGTCACTAGAGAATAATATTTAAAGTCTAACTATGATTTTTACGAAATTTTTAGGTGTGTTTTTACATCTGGGATAATGGTGCGTATGCATTTAATTAGTTTTAAATTATTAAGTGGTCATATTTTCTATTTATCTCCAATTTTCAATTATTGAAATTCTGGGGTTGCTACATGTTTGATTGTGTGAAGAACTTATGTTTGTGTGTGTAGATATGCATATATAACTAATTGATGTATTGTTGTAAATATATGTATGTATATATTGTATATATTATTTACTTACATTGCATGAGTAGTAGTAAATTTCTAAAGTATACATTGTGTAGTTCATGTGCATGCATTGAGTAAGTGTAGTTTCTGTAGTTTTTAAGTTCTGGCCAGGCGACCCATTGGCGTCAATATGTGTGGACGCCAACCCAAAGCCAACGGCCACATCGATGGACGCCAACTCCATATTGGCGACCAGTGATGTTGACGTTAGCCTCCCAGATCTGTTGCGTCTTCAGATCTAGAAACGCCTCCGAAAATGTCGCCTCTGTTTTGGTAACCGACCTCCAACAGTCAAGAAACCTTACCTAGGCGCGTCTCCGACCCTTGACCTTATAAAAACACCAATCTTTGACCAGATCTAACCCTTTTGCTCTCTTGAGAAAAACCCTAGTTCTCTTGTGCGAAAAACCTGAACTTTGGACCCTTTGATCCGGCGATTGGTGGCTCCTTCCAGCGATCTTTTGCGACTGGAGGCGAGTCTAAGCATTAGGGAAGGCTCCTTCGACATCGGGTGGCTGTCTGCATCAACACAGAATCCGGATTTGGAGGGCTTTGGAGGCTCTTTGGCTCAGGCCGAGGAGAGCTTCTTCGACCCAATCCTCCGTTTGTAGGTTTTTATGAAGGCAAGTAACCCATACACGTTATCCCTACATGCGTCTAGTAGGTCTTAGGAAAATGTTTGGATTTTTAATTGAGTCCTGGAACCCCGTTTCTATCAAATTTTTGGAGTTCATTTTGTGTCATGCACAGACAGGAACTTAACGGCAACCTTTGATGCCGTTAAGATCCGAAGTTGGCGACAGCCTTTGTTGCCGTTAACCAAATAGGCGACCACCCCCTTGCAGCTGAGTTCTTCAGGTAGTGACAGTTTGTCTGTCTACCCTTAATAATCTATTTTACAGATTTCTACGCATGAGGATATACTGTAAAAATTATATGTTATGTAATACCTCTAGTGGATCATGTTGAGCAATTTTTATGAATTTTTTGTTGAATGTGTTATTTATTAAAATCCCTGAACCATCTGTCAGATAGGCTTAATCTTGTAAAAATATTGTTGATATGGATCCGTGTTGAATTTGGATACTGTGAAATTTCTGTAATATGTGCACCAGTATCAGGTCATGCTATGGAAATTGGGCAAATTTCTGATCTTTGTGTAAATAGTTATACTTTCTGAACTGTAAAACGGTGAGCATGCAATATCAGTTTAAATTCGCAAATAAATTCTATGGAACTAGTTAAATTCCTAGAAATTTCATGTGAAATCATGACTGTCAGATGCATGTTGTAGGATGGTTAATGTACTTGTAGCACTGTGAACCATACAAGTTTGATTGCTGACCAATTTATAATATAACCGTTATAATTTTTATAATTAGTGTGTAGTTCCAAAAAATATGAAATTTGGCATGCATGATGTTTACCTATAATCAGTCTGTGGTAAAAATTTCATGAGAATTGGACAACAGTAGGTACTGATTTGTTTATTACATGATGAAATGACCAATTAAAGCATGTTTAGTGTAATTAGTGATAAATTAGATAATTGCAACATGATTAGAATAAATTTGTAACTGTTTAACATTGTAAACAGTAGTACCATGTTGGGAAATCTGAACCATGTACATGTCTGTTAATATGAAATTAGTGTGTGTTTAAAAATAGAAATTTTGTAAATGTGCCATGGGTGACACTGCTACCTTAGAGGGCTGAGGAACTGTACTGTAGTAAAGTCTCTACGGGAAGGTTCATATGAGTATGAGATCCCATGGGCATTAGGATTAAATCCTGGAGGTGGACAAGTACCACTGGTTAGGGTGGAGAGTGCTTCTCCCAGTTCTGCGCAGTAACTAAGATCTATCACTATATTGCCTAGGTGATAGGTATGTGTGTGAATGAGATAAGTGTGTGTCCTTCTACAGGAGGTTTGGACTATGTATCACGGCATGTAATGAGAATAATGTGATTTTTATATATATGTGAAATGTGCATGTGTAAAATGTGTAAATGATCATGTGGAAATGTGAAATGTGTAAATGATCATGTGGAAATGTGAACTAATGTGATAATATATGAAATTGTGAACCAATTTATAAATGTGTTTTATCCATGTCAAAATAGCAAGCTACCCATGTTTATAAATGTGTTATGAATGTGAGAATGTACATAGAATCCATGCCAGGAATACCTCACCCGTATCAAATAAAACTCGAGCGTGCACACCCATGAAAAGAACCGTACCTTCGTAACATGCTCCGCCTGCTCGGCGTCCTCACGAGCTAATGCAAACACTCGAGCTGGGGCTCGAGGTCTCCCAGGTCGACCTATCGTTGGCGCTGCTGGAGCTGGTCCGCGCTGGACTCCCTGCTGAAGTCTGGGACAATCCTTTATCTTATGCTCGCTACTCCCGCACTTCAAGCACTTCCCCGCCATCTTCCAACACTTCGTATCACCATGTGCCCTCCCGCAATGAGGACACTCCTTCTTGCCACTGGGGGAATGCTCAGAAGATACCTGACGACTACTGGATACTACGGGACGCTGCGGTGACTGATACACCGCCTTCTTCTTATCCTGGCTCTGGAATGGAGCTGCAGGCCTCTTCTGCGAAACCTTCTTCTCCTCAAGATACTGCTCCATCTCTCCTTCCTGCCGATAAGCCGCACTAAGAGCCTCATCGAGGGTACGATGGTCAAATGCCACCAACCTCGTCCTCAGTGATGGCCTCAGACCCATCACGAACTTCTTCGCCTTCCTGCACTCATCAGCAACGATATGAGGGGCATACTTCGATAGCTCGGAAAACCTAGCCTCGTACTCCAGTACGGTCATGGAGCCCTGACTCAAGGAGAGAAACTCCTACTCCGTCTTGTCCTGGATGTTCTCCGAAACAAACTTGGCCCGAAAGAGCCTCACAAACTCGTCCCAAGCCACCTCTACAGCACTGTCCTCGAACCGGGTACAAAGCAACGAGGACCACCACACATCGGCTCGCTCCTGCCAAAACATTCCATAAGGACCAATCCAAACAATCTAGGCTTAAAGAAATAATTATATAAACAATTTACACATACCTGTAGCATATAGGTGGCTAAAGTAACCTTGTCATCCTCAGCACACCTAATCACTCGGAAGATCTTTTCAATCTCCCTCATCCAGCTCTCCGCAAGCAATGGATCACCCTCCCCCTTAAAAGAGGGTGGAGCCATCCTCTTGAACTTTTCCATGATGGAGGGTCCATCATGGTCATGAGCCTGGGAAACTGGCGCCTGAGCCTGCTACAACAAACAACATAAGACACACATATACAATATAGCAACATAGAAAACATATAATTTAAATAAAACATACTACTCTATCTTATTGATCTAACTTGAGCCTCTAGCTGAGCTTGGAGTGCAGCCTGAGTATGGGCCTGCATCTGCATAGCCTGAACTTGACCTTGCATGAACACTCCATAATCCACTGGTGGCGGTGGAGGAAGCACAGGACCCTGGGGTGCTGGGGCCTGCTGCTCACCCTGATCCTCACGCCTAGGCTCAAATCTCTCCTCTCTCCTCTGCTCATCCTCAAGAGCAGGAACACCACGCCTACCTCGAGAAGCCATAGCCTGCAAAACAATTTAATCTCGATTAGGAACTAAACTATCTAATTCCTAACTATGTGGACAATCTATAAAGACTTAGCATATAATGAAGATGATGGCATAATTATATTTATGTACAATCTCAACCTGTTTCTCTGATACCAATCTCTGTAATGACCCTCTTTATACCAGTGCGGTTATACCAACCCACATCGATATAGAAAGCGTCGCCACAGTGGGACATTTACCCAACACATTCAATAGGCTGAGACGTACACAAATATGAACACATAACAACGGAATAAAAGAACTGAATGTAAATTTATTATTCCATCATCCACAATTATCCACAGTTTATATAGTACAAGAAAGAACTAAAGTTCCCACAACTGAAATTTAAATCAAATACATTGTCCACAACTTAAATACATGTTGCCCTTTATTACATACTTATGAAAAAAAGTACAAAAGTACAATTCTCCACGAAGGTCTCCTACTCACGCTCCGAGTCACTCCTGACTATCTCCTCAGAAGAAGTAGGAATACCTGCACCTGTACGCCGAAGCAAGAGTGAGTCTAAAAGACCCAGCAAGTAATTCCATTCACATTAAGCTTACATACATCGCATAGACATTTTTACCCTTTTAAACAAAATAACTAATACGTATAACATGGATTGGACAACCTTTAAAAGAAAGCCTAAACATGATACTTCTACAAGTTTATCATACATGGTACATCCTTATGTTGCTTTCACAATAAAGTAAACCAATCACATTCTTTCTACACATTCTTTAACATGCCCTTTTAAGTCAACACCTGTTCCATTCATACTGCATTATCAAAATAAGTTAAGCATGGTATTGCTCATATTGGAAGAGCACTATGCGTTGGTAGATTGTCGTGGAAAGAAGATTGTCTTCCGCATTCCTAGTGAGGATGAGTTTTCACATCCTTTAAGGAACTTAGCGGGGAAGTTTGTCATCTCCGCCATGAAGGCGATAAGAATGGTGAACAAGGGTTGTGACGCTTTTTTTGCCAGTGTGGTATTAGTACCCAAGGCTGATGAGTCACCTACTCTTGAGGAGATAGAAGTAGTGCAGGATTTTCCAAATGTCTTTCCCAATGATTTATCTGGATTGCCACTGGCTAGAGAGATAGAGTTTACTTTAGAGTTGCTTCCAGGCACCTTTTCTATCTCAAAGGCCCTTTATCGGATGGCACCTGCGGAGTTAGCGGAGCTAAGGAAGTAGTTGCAAGATTTGTTAGATAAGGGATTTATTTGCCCTAGTGTTTCTCTGTGGGGCACACTTGTATTGTTTGTAAAGAAGAATGATGGGTCACTTAGATTATGCATCGATTATAGGAAGCTAAACCAAGTGACTGTGAAGAATAGGTATCCCTTACCTCGGATTGATGATTTGTTTGGCCATCTGCAGAATGCATCGGTCTTTTCTAAGATTGATTTGCGGTCTAGTTATCATCAGTTGAGGATTAGGAGTGAGGATGTGTCCAAGACGGTGTTTAGAACCCGTTATGGACATTATGAGTTTTTGGTATTTTCATTTGGTCTGACCAACGCCCCCGCAGCGTTCATGGATCTCATGAACAGGCTGTTTAGACCTTACCTAGATAGTTTTGTTGTGGTTTTCATCAATGATGTGTTGGTCTATTCTCCGGATGAGGCCACACACCATCAGCATTTGAGAGTAGTGTTGGAAGTTCTCCGAGAGCACAAGATGTATGCAAAGTTCAGCAAGTGCGATTTCTGGATATGCGAGGCTCATTTTCTTGGGCATGTTATCTCCGGTGCTGGTGTAGCGATAGATCCAGCGAAGGTCCAGGCTGTATTGGATTGGGAGATTCCCAGGACCCCTTCAGAGATTCATAGTTTCCTTGGTTTGGCGGGTTATTATCGGCGATTTATTGAGGGATTTTCATCTCTCACCGCCCCATTGACCAAGCTAACCAGGAAGGGTGAGAAGTTTGTTTGGTCCGAGGAATGTGAGAGTAGCTTTCAATTATTGAAGGCTAAGCTTACTTCCGCTCCGGTATTGGTATTACCTAGTGGTGATGAAGGTTTTTTCATTTATACGGATGCATCTCGGATTGGCCTTGGCTGTGTATTGATGCAGTAAGGAAGGGTAGTAGCATATGCTTCTCAGCAATTGAAGGAGCATGAGCATAACTATCTGACTCATGATTTGGAGCTTGCGGCAGTGGTTCATGCACTGAAGATCTGGAGACACTATCTTTATGGTGTCAGATTTGAGGTGTTCACTGACCACAAGAGCTTGAGGTATCTTTTCTCCCAAAAGGAATTAAACATTAGGCAAAGAAGATGGATTGAGTTCCTGAAGGACTATGACTTCGACCTCCAGTATCATCCTGGAAAGGCAAATGTCGTAGCGGATGCCATTAGTAGGAAGAGGTCATCACTCCAGCAGGATTGGAAGATGTTGGAGGATGCGGCATGTGCGATGACTGAGTTATAGCCATCATTGTGTCAGACTTTTGTAGCTCAGTTGTCCATTAGGTCTTCGGTGTTGGATGAGGTGATCGAGCAACAGAAAGCCGACCCTAGACTCCAAGAGTTGGTGGGCAAGGCAGGCATTGCTCGTGATGATGATGGTGTGATTAGATTCCATCACCGTGTTTGTGTTCCCGACATTATAGATGTCCGTGAGCATGTTTTAGCAGAAGCTCATCGGTCAAGATTCTCTATTCATCCGAGTAACACTAAGATGTACCAGGATTTGAAGAGATATTTATGGTGGTCTGGCATGAAGAAGGATGTAGCAGAGTATGTATCTAGATGTCTTGTATGCCAGCAAGTGAAGGCCGAGCGGTAGCGACAATCTGGTCTTATGCAGAAGATGGAGATCCCAGTATGGAAGTGGGAAGCTGTCACTATGGATTTTGTTTCGGGTTTGCCTCGATCTAGACGGGGTAATGACTCGATTTGGGTAGTAGTAGATAGATTCTCAAAGACTGTGCATTTCTTGCCTATCAAGAAGAAGCAGTCAGTAGAGAGCTTAGCTAGATTGTATATTAGTAGTATTATTAGATTGCATGGTGTACCAAAGTCGATCATTTCGGATCGAGATCTGAGATTTACTTTGAGGCTGTGGAAGGGTCTTCAGGATGCGTTAGGTTCAGAGTTGAAGCTCAGTTCGGTGTTCCATTCCCAGACCGATGGACAGTCCGAGAGGACTATCCAAACGCTCGAGGATATCTTGAGGGCGTGTGTTCTGGATTGGAAGGATGATTGGGAGCACCATTTGCCTCTTGTGGAGTTCGCATATAACAATAGTTTCCATGCAAGCATTGGTATGGCTCCGTTTGAGGCATTGTATGGTAGGCCTTGTAGATCTCTTTTATGTTGGGAGGAGACCGGTGATAGGTAGCTGATCGGTCCAGAGTTAGTCTAGGAGACTTCGGATAAGGTCCAACTTATCAGGAAGAGGCTTGTTGCGGCACAAGATAGGCAGAAGAGCTATGCCGACAACAGGAGGAAGGATTTGGAGTTTGAGGTAGGTGAGCATGCCTTCTTGAAGATTTCTCCTACTCATGGTGTAGTTAGATTTGGTAGGCATGGTAAGTTAAGTCCTAGATTTATTGGCCTGTATGAGATTCTCAGACGTTTGGGCAACGTGGCATATGAGCTAGCTTTACCCCCAGCATTAGCTATGTTAGGATCGAATATTCGGTTATGGCGAAGCTAGAAGGGGGGTTGAATAGATTTGCAGCGGAAACTTAAGCAATTTAAGAATTACTTTGGATTAAAAAATCTACTCAATTAAAACTCCTTTGATCTAATGTAATGTGTGTGAATAAATTAACAAGTAGTGTGTAGACGAAATCCCTAGGCATGCATCTAGCGCAACACAATGCAAACCACAAGTCAAATCACAGTGCACAAGGGATTTTTTAGGTGGTTCGGAGATCACACCACATGACTCCTACGTCCACCCCTCACACAGTGAGGACACACTACTTAAGAACTGAGTACAACATACACACGAGCACAACGGCTCAACCACACACACACAAGTTAGATCAATTCCACAATAGATCAGATCCTCTAGCCTTGATCTGACCAACACACCACACACACGTTGTCTGATGCAAACATGCAACCAGAACAATAATCTACACGTGGATCAAGCACAAGGAACGCTTGAACCACTACCATACACACAAAGATATGAAAGGTGTAGAAGTAGAAGAGTTCAGAGATGTAGAAGTATATCCTGATCAAGAACTCTTCGTGGTGGTCATCCGGAAGAACTTCAAGCTTTGTCTTGATAGGTATCAGTTGATGGAGAAGCTTGAAAGATGGACAAACCAGCTTCAAATCCGTTCTGAAGATAGATCTTCCTTTTCTTGAACGGAGGGTTGAAGTAAAGCAGCAGAGAGAAGCTCTTTCTCTTGGTTTTTGATTAGGGTTTGGTATGGTGGCTCCTTGCTGCGAAAATACCTCTTTATGTTCTATATATATGGGTGTTTAAGTATGGAGAGTTGTGGTAAAAGGAAACACCCATATAGGAAACATATGCAAATCACGTATTTGAGGTTTCTCTTCGTCTGTCGATAGGTCACTGTTCATCTGTCGACAAGTAGTGACATATTTCCAATTTCCAGAACTCTGAACTTCCGGGAAGTGATTTCCTATGTGTAGCTGTCGACAGGTCACTATTCATCTGTTGACAGGTACACTATTCATCTATCAACAGCTATTGCTTTTTAAGTGCTTCCAGCAGCTTGTCTTGTTCTTTTGCACTTGGATTTTGTTACTTGTCTTGTGTACATTCACACCTACATTAAAAGACATTCTAAGTGAGATATAATGAATACATAAGTGACCATAAGAGCATTTTTTTTCACTTGATCATTTGATTCATGTCTTTCTCATATTTATCATGTTTCCAACATTAAGACAACATCAATTATCACTTCACTCATGTCTTTGTCATGTTTATCATGTTTCCAACATTAAGACAACATCAATTATCACTTCACTCATCATCAAAAACATTTAAGCACATGTCATCATACACATTGTAACCCAACATTCTCCCCCTTTTTGATGATGACAAAATTTTCAATTTATGCATAATTGATGTTTCTCCCCCTTTTGGCAACATCCAAAAAGACAAGTCATGCACAAATGGATAAGAATAAAGCAAAGAACTGTGTTTCTAGTCATCCATTGCATGAAACAACAAAAGCAAAAGTGAAGGAGAAAGGGATGACAGAGTTAATAGACTGATGACTCAAAGAAGAGGAATGAGATGAGGCAAAGAACTACTTGACCCCAGAACGGAATTGTGAAGGATTTGAGTGTTTAAGTAGAATTTTAAGGTTGAGAACTAGTTTATACCCATTGCAAGATGTCATAAACACTAGTAGTAAGACACATAAAAATTCTACAATGGTTAAGAGATAATACTCTGGGAATCTTAAGTTGTACCATTTAGAAGACATCGTTCAAAAACATTGAAAATAAGATAACCCCTTTGAATAAAACCATTGTAGGAAAACATGTTCCTTTGTGGGTGATGTTCAGTTGGTACTTGAAAGTAATGTCTACATGAGCGATTAACAATAAACAACACATTGCCTTTGATGTAAAAACATGGAGGCTACACTCTATTTCTTGCGTTGAATTATTTCTTTGTAAAGTTAATGTGGGAAAAGTGGTAATTAGGATCACTTTTACCTTTGGACATGAAGGTAGACATTTGGGATGCTCGTACCCCCAGTTACTCAGTGTAAGTGACCATCATACCAAGATGCAGAGACAATGAAAGGACTTTTTGATGCAAAGACAGACATTTGTGATGCCCATGTCCCCGGTTACTCGGTGATGCTCATCATTGCTCTGCCTTTATCCCATTTCATATACGTTTTATTTGAACTTTGAGTTTAGAAATAGGTAGCTTTTCTCCTTTTTGTTGTTAATTCTTAAATCATGGTCAAAAGGTTATTTAAGGTCAAAAGCCAATGTAACACATAAAGTTCAATAACCTTCCTACTTATCAATCCACTTGAGAAAAATGATTATCTACAAGGGAGTTATTCAAGTGAGTTAGGTTAAAATCATTAGATTTGATTAATGTTTTCTAGATGACACAACCTAGACTCAAGCACAAAATATTATATCAGAATCATTGTGATTAAGTCAATGTCTTTGATACTATGTGAGTATGAAAGTTTGCAATGAATAGTTACACCCAATTCTTCCCTTGCATCAATAATGGAAACATTCTCAAGAAGAAAGGATGAAAAAAGATGAAGATTTATGGATGAAGTGAGTATCGGTCGACAGCAAACATGAGCCTGTTGATAGATGTAGACAATTGTGAAGTTCTGGGTTCAGGCAGGGTATGGGCTGTCGACAGCTGAGGTGCTAGCTGTCGACAGAGACACACAGACAGAAAATATGAAGTTCGGGGAGATAGAAACTGTGCCTGGCTATCGACAGCAGAAGAAGTGGCTGTCGACAGATGCACATAGGGTGCAATTTCTAGGTTCTGTAAAGGCTTATCTGTTGATAGGCTGTTGGGGGCTGTCGACAGGGACTTTGACAAATCAGATTTAAGGCTGAGATTAGAGATTTTCCCTCATTAATTCACTCACCAATCCTGATTTTTGCTCCCCCATCATGTGTGCATGTGATGACTCATCATTCAAGCAAATCAATCAATGAGATACATAAACATACCAAGCACTTGCACACAAAAGAACATCCATAAGCATAAAAGCACCAACATTCATTCTTTTAAAGAGATACATGTGGCAAGATTGATGTTAAAGAATGTCCCTCAAACAACTCACTCAAAAACTCTTTTTGGCTTACTCCCCCATAATGTAAGCATGGTATTGAAATTAACATTCAAGCAATTCAAGCATTTGCATATCAATCAATTTGCACAGAATTAGTACAAACATGATATTCAATGAATTTTGCAAACATTTTTGTGCACTTTCAAATTTACTCTCCCATAACACATGAATAGAAAAAAAAAATAGCAAGCAATTCACACGATATCATGCACACAATTAGCCTTATACATAACATGATATTTGGTACTTGGCAGAGTATTTTTACTCACACATAATGATAGTTTCCAAACAAGCATAACTTGTTTTTCCACGTCATCATTTGATATACCAAGAGGTCAAAGCAAATGTTGTGCTTAAGAGGTCATGAGCACAGTTATGCAAAGAAGATGACATAGCATGATTCCAATTGCTAAGAGGCATTGTCATGAGGAGATAGCATTAAGGCACATTTTTCATTGCTCAAATAAGATCAAAAATCTATTTCAATTCTTCCAGTTCAAAACTGAAGTGAGAGAGAGATTTTACCTGAACAGTCTTCAATCACAGTTTCAAAAATTTTACCTTTGTTCTCCAATCATTTCTTACCTTGCATAGCCAATGTCATGAATCCATTTACACTGTATGGCTGCAAGACATTTCAGGTTGTTGATCAAGCTAGCTTTGGAACCCACACTTGCTTGGGTCCTATATTGACATCAACTTTAGAATTCAATAATGATTTCAGAATCCAAAGTGATTTTATTTTTAGAATAGATGTATTTCTTTCATTAATGGAATTATGATCATGGGGCTTGGAAACATGCACAAGATGATCATTTTTATACCAACAATCCCTAGAGATATGGGCATGTTCATGACATGTATAGCATTGGTCAGTTTTAGCATATTTGTGAGATTGTGGATTTTTCTTCCAGCAGTATTTAGCAAGATGACCAGATCTATTGCATTTAAAACAAATGGGTTGAGCAATTACCTGGAGCTTACCATAGTTTGAATGCATTTGTTGAAATTTCTGAGATCCTTTAGAGTACCTTTGATCACCCTTGGGTTGAGAAGAAGGAGGTGGTACCCTTTGGTATCTCTTGACATGATGTGGCGTTGGAGATTTCCTTGAAGCATTCTGGGCTGCTGGAGGAGGTGTGGAGTCCTTGTAGACTCTTGTTTCCTTTTTCATTTTCTTTTTCTGGTCTTCAATTGAAACATGATTCTTCCTTTTTGCAGCATTTTTGTTCAATTTTTCATTTTGTTCTTGAACATTTTTCTGAACATGAATCTGAACAAATTTTTCTTTAGGTGCAACAAAATTCTTGTTCTTAGAGACACTTACAAAGAAAGTCTTTGTTTTGTTTTCAAAATCCTTTTTGTTCAAGGGATTAAATCCTAAACCTTCATTTTGAAAATAGACTTTCATTCCAAGAAGGTTATCCAAGTTCTTAGTTCCTTGAACAAACTTAGACAAGGCAGTTCTTAAATCCTCAACAGTTTTATTCAATTTAGAAATCCTCTTTTCAAAATTTTGATTTTGTTTACTAACCACTTCAAGTTCATTTGTCAATTTTTCTTTTTCAGCTTTCAATGCATCAATTTCTTCTTCAGAAGTTTGAAGTTGGTTTGTCATGACATCCAGACCATTTTTTATTTTGTTCTTTTCAATTTCACTTTGAACAACTTGATTTTTCAAGTCAACAATTTTCTTCTTATAATTGTTGCATTCATCATTTAATGGTCTGTCATGATACAAGCATTCAATTTTCTTTTTCAGATGATTGTTTTCCTCAACCAATTGGTTGCATTTTTCTTTTATTTGATGATCATGAGCCATGTTGGAGATTTGTTTATTCAATTGATTATTATCAAATTTGAGATTTTCATTATGATCAATCAATTTTTCATTTTGATTTTTCAAATCCAAAATCTCATATTCAACCTTCTCATGATCATCTTTCAATTTAGAAAGCTTGTTTCCACAATTTCAGACTTCATTCTCCAATTTTTCATTCTCCATTTTCAATTTTTCATTTTCTTCATAGAATGCTTGAGTATTATCAATTATCATTTCATTCTTCTCCAATTTTTCTTTTAGCTTCTTGTTTTGAGCTTTTACCTTCTTAAATTGATTGGACAAGTGCTCATAGCATTCTATCAATTCATCATAGGATATATCATCCTCTGAATCAGAATTAGATATTGATGCATCAAATGGGTCTGAATTGGATTTACCTGACTCTTGAGAGTTTCTTGAGTTCTCTGACATATGTGATCCTTCAGATTCGTCTGAACGGGAAGAGCCTCTTGAGTTGCCATGAGCCACGTAGCATTTTTCTTCTGTTCCCTTTCTAGACTTGCATGTTTTCATAGAGGAGACTTGCATTTTATCAACCTTGCCATCAAACTCAATTATCATAGGTCTATTTATGATGCTTGAGAACTTAGCCATATTTCTGAATATGTTTCAGATGATTAGACCAATCAACACAATATTGAGTGAGATCAAAAGGTAATCAATCAGTTCAATCAAATCAAGTCAGATCAGAATCAGATTTAAACCCGCTCAATAGATTGTTAGGACTTAGAGCGGTTACCAAAACACAACTGATGAACAGAAAACCCGCTCTGATACCAATTGTTAGGATCGGATATTCGGTTAGGGCAAAGCTAGAAGGGGGGGTTGAATAGATTTGCAGCGAAAACTTAAGCAATTTAAGAATTACTTTGGATTAAAAAATCTACTCAATTAAAACCCCTTTGATCTGATGTAATGTGTGTGAACAAATTAGCAAGTAGTGTGTAGATGAAATCCCTAGGCATGCATCTAGCGCAACACAATGCAAACCACAAGTCAAATCACAGTGCACAAGGGATTTTTTAGGTGGTTCGGAGATCACACCACATGACTCCTACGTCCACCCCTCACAGAGTGAGGACACACTACTCAAGAAC
Organism: Colocasia esculenta; assembly: GCA_014218235.1. Classification (NCBI taxonomy): domain Eukaryota; kingdom Viridiplantae; phylum Streptophyta; class Magnoliopsida; order Alismatales; family Araceae; genus Colocasia; species Colocasia esculenta. The sequence continues at coordinate 18,328,203 of CM024759.1, forward strand.
TGAGTACAACACACACACGAGCACAACGGCTCAACCACACACACACACGCTAGATCAATTCCACAATAGATTAGATCCTCTAGCCTTGATCTGACCAACACAACACACACACATTGTCTGATGCAAACATGAAACCAGAACAATAATCCACACGTGGATCAAGCACAAGGAACGCTTGAACCACTACCACACACACAAAGATATGAAAGGTGTAGAAATAGAAGAGTTTAGAGATGTAGAAGTATATCCTGATGAAGAACTCTTCGTGGTGGTCGTCTGGAAGAACTTCAAGCTTTGTCTTGACAGGTATCAGTTGATGGAGAAGCTTGAAAGATGGACAAACCAGCTTCAAATCCGTTCTGAAGATAGATCTTCCTTTTCTTGGATGGAGGGTTGAAGCAGAGCAGCAGAGAGAAGCTCTTTCTCTTGGTTTTTGATTAGGGTTTGGTATGGTGGCTTCTTGCTTCTAAAATACCTCTTTATGTTCTATATATATGGGTGTTTAAGTATGGAGAGTCGTGGTAAAAGGAAACACCCATATAGGAAACATATGCAAATCGCGTATTTGAGGTTTCTCTTCATCTGTCGACAGGTCACTGTTCATCTGTCGACAGGTAGTGACAGATTTCCAATTTCCAGAACTCTGAACTTCCGGGAAGTGATTTCCTGTGTGTAGCTGTCGACATGTCACTATTCATTTGTCGACAGGTACACTATTCATCTGTCAACAGCTACTACTTTTTAAGTGCTTCCAGCAGCTTGTCTTGTTCTTTTGCACTTGGATTTTGTTGCTTGTTTTGTGCACATTCACCTACATTAAAAGACATTCTATGTGAGATATAATGAATACATAAGTGACCATAAGTGCATTTTTTTTCACTTGATCATTTGATTCATGTCTTTCTCATATTTATCATGTTTCCAACATTAAGACAACATCAATTATCACTTCACTCATGTCTTTGTCATGTTTATCATGTTTCCAACATTAAGACAACATCAATTATCACTTTACTCATCATCAAAAACATTTAAGCACATGTCATCATACACATTGTAACCCAACAAGCTAGTGTTCATCCTGTTTTCCACGTATATATACTCAGAAGGTAAGTCAGAGATCCATCTCATTTTATTAGTCACGAGCCAGTGGAGATCCAGCCAGATCAATCTTATGTGGAGCAACCGGTAGCTATTCTTGACCGGAAGGTTCAGCATCTCTGGAACAAGAGCATTGCATCGGTGAAGGTTGTTGCCTGGTTGGCGAAACTAGAGGGGGGGTGAATGGGTCTTTAAAAAATATTTACTTAGTTAAAACCTGAACTTAAACAAACACAAAAACGTTCTTGGAAGAGATTAGTAATGGTTAGTAAAAAGAACAATCACACAAAGAAGACAATCTCACAACACACATATTTATCCTGGTTCGGATCTCCTCTCCTTAGGAGTCCTGCGTCCAGTCCCTGAGCAATCCTCAGGATTCCACTATCTAAGGTACAGTCCCCCTATGGACGAAACAAACACCCAGCTCAGCTGGTCTTCCTTCACACTCGAAGGGAACACAACACCCTGGTACCACCAGGTCTTCCTTCACTCCTGAAGGGAAAAACACCACCCTAGAAACCACCAGGTCTTCCTTCACTCCTGAAGGGAAAAACACCACCCTGGAAACCACCAGGTCTTCCTTCACACCCGAAGGGAAACAAACAAGGGAATCTGAAAAAGGATTGACTAGCCCCTAGATCAAGCTTAACAGAACTCGATCTGAAGCTACAAGCACTGAGAGTTAAAGATCTACACAGGTGCTCTCTTCTCAGAACTATTCTAGCTCTTTTCTAATTTTTCTCACAGCACAGGGAGCTAAGAGCCAAGGCAGAATCGAATGAAAAATGCTGGCTCTAGAATTCTTGTGAAGACTTGAAAGACTGCATAGTTGTTTTTGTCTCTTGATCTCTGTCTCTATCACTGTATTTTCAAATCTTCTGTCTTGTATATATATCTTCATCTTGAATGTAGACGATGAGATAGCCGTTGTCTCACAGCTTTGGTGAACGTTAGACTGAAGGATTTGTGGAAGCTTCCAGTCAACAGTCTTTTGTTCTTTAGAGAACGCAAAGTGATGAGATCTTCTGAGGTGACTTGTAGTTCTTTCTATGCCCAACGTTGTAAGATGGTACAACTTCAAGGTTTTGTAAAAGTTGAGCTTTAATGGTAGACAGCTAACACTATCTCCAGATGTCAGTCAACGTTAGAGCAAGTAAACACAGATATAGTAGTGACAGTTTACCATTCTAAAAAGATACATGCAGAGAATACAGGATAATGGAAGATATGTTCTGCGTGCATGCAGAGATACATTCAGTCTTCATTAAATGCATAGCAGTCAAACAGGTGAGATACGACTTTGACTATTCAACGTATTTCAAATCAAGGTAAACATTTATTTGATGGAAACATGACTTATGAAATCATTATGAGATCATGATAGTCTAAGAGAGTCGTTATGAATCATAACAAATCGTTATAGATTCAAAAGAAGTCGTTATGATAACTTACGAAATCGTTATGACAAGCAAATTGTTATAACTTCTGAAGAAATCGTTATGATAACTTAAGACATCGTTATGACAAGTAAATCGTTATAACTTCTGAAGAAATCGTTATGATAACATATGAAGTCGATATGACAAGCAAGTCGTTACGAGTTCTAAAGGAATCGTTTCGATAACTAATGAAATCGTTATGACTGGAAAGTCGTTACGAGTTCTAAAGGAATCGTTACGATGACTTATGAAATCATTGTGACTGGCAAGTCGTTACGAGTTCTAAAGGAATCGTTACGATGACTTATGAAGTCGTTATGACGAGCAAGTCGTTACGAGTTCTAAAGGAATCGTTACGATGACTTATGAAGTCGTTATGACGAGCAAGTCGTTACGAGTTCTAAAGGAATCGTTACGATGACTTATGAAGTCGTTATGACGAGCAAGTCGTTACGAGTTCTAAAGGAATCGTTACGATGACTTATGAAATCGTTATGACTGGCAAGTCGTTACGAGTTCTAAAGGAATCGTTACGATGACTTATGAAATCGTTATGATATCGACTTGTTTGAACTTTAGAACTTACAAAGAAGTCATTACATCTTTACTGGAATCAATGCATATATGTACTTACCATAAGTGCTTGATTTTCTTTGAAGATTTCCTGTGCTTAAGGCTAAATGAAATGTAGTTAGAAAACTTTTGACAGAGTTTTGTTTATCACTAAAATAAGTATGTAATTGATTTAAAATTACGTGGGGATGGACTGTTCATCAATCTCCCCCTTTTTGGTGATGACAAAACTTAATCAATATTTTAACAATACTTAACAGTAAGCAGAAATAAAAGTACTGAAAATATGTTTCAAAGATGTTTCAGACATATGTAAGTATTTTCTCCCCCTTTTTGTCATTAAGCAAAAAGAATTAGGACTGAGACAAAGAATAAGAGACAATGAGGAGAAGGAACACAATCGTTTCATTAAGCTTGAGGAGGTACATAGCACTAGTGTTGTCGCATAGCAGTAGAATTGACTTGATTTTGAGTCCAAAATCTTCAAGTTGTTGCTTTATCCATAAGAGTTGTGTACATCAACTTCCAACAGCTACATACTCAGCCTCAACTGTAGACAGTGCTACTGAATTTTGTTTCTTTGAGGACCATGATACTAAACACCCTGCAAGAAACTGACAACAACCACTGGTGCTCTTTCTATCTACCTTACATCCAGCATAGTTAGCATCAGAATATCCTACTAAATTTACATCACTAGAGTTTGGATACCATAGACCTAAATCATGAGTTCTGGGTAAATAACGAAAAATTCTTTTTACAGAAATTAAATGTGACTCTCTAGGATCTGCTTGATATCTAGCACACATGCATACACTAAATAATATGTCAGGTCTACTGGCGGTTAAATAAAGTAATGAACCTATCATACCTCTGTAGATCTTTTGATCTACTTTCTTACCATCCTTGTCACTGTCCATCCTGGTTGATGTACCCATTGGTGTTGACAGTGGCTTGGTGTTATCAAATCCAAACTTCTTCAACAGTTCTTTGGTGTACTTTGCTTGACAGATGTGAGTTCCTTCCTTTCCTTGTTTGATTTGAAGTCCAAGGAAGTAGTTGAGCTCCCCCATCATACTCATCTCAAATTCTCCCTGTATTAACTTTTCAAAATACTTGCACAGGGATTCATCAATAGATCCAAAGATGATGTCATCCACATAAATTTGAACCAACAATATGTGTTTAACTTTTGTTTTTATAAAAAGAGTGCTATCTACTTGACCTCTACTGAAACCATGTTTTAAGAGAAAAGAGCTAAGCCTCTCATACCAGGCTCTAGGTGCTTGCTTTAAACCATACAAAGCCTTATGCAATTTAAAAACATGATTCGGAAAGTCTATATCATCAAAACCCGGCGGTTGTTGCACATAAACTTCTTCTTTTATAAAACCATTTAAAAAGGCAGATTTAACATCCATTTGAAATAATTTTAAATCTAGAGCAGATGCATAAGCTAATAATATTCTAATGGCCTCAAGTCTAGCTACAGGTGCATAGGTTTCATCAAAATCTATGCCTTCCTCTTGAGAATAGTCTTGAGCTACCAGTCTAGCCTTGTTTCTTAAGATTGCACCAGATTCATCTAGTTTATTTCTGAACACCCATTTGGTGCCAATAACTAGATGATCTGACGGTCTAGGAACAAGTGACCATACTTGGTTTCTCTTGAACTGATTCAGTTCATCTTGCATGGCCATTATCCAAGATTCATCAGTAAGTGCTTCATTGACTGTCTTAGGCTCTTTTTGAGATACAAATGCAAGGTAATCACAAGGAATCACATTACCTCTTGTTCTTACCCCTGCAGATGGATCACCAATGATGTTTTCAGGTGGGTGATCTTTCTTGTATCTCCATTCCTTTGGAAGAGTTTCATGAGAAATTTCTTCTTGTTGTAATTCTTCCAGAGGTGGATCATCCTTGTCCTCGATTGATGTGTCTTTTAGTTTCTTGGACAGTTCATCTACATCATCATTATCACTATCTACTTCCTTTCTCAAGGAAGGGTTAGTTTCATCAAAAATAATGTGCACAGACTGTTCAATCAATAAGGTACGTTTATTAAACACTCTATAGCCTTTGGGTTTAGAAGTGTACCCCATGAAGATGTCTTCATCTGATTTGGCATCCAACTTACCGATGTCCCTTTTTCCATTGTTGTGAATGAAGCATGGACATCCAAAGGTTCTGAGATGGCTGATCTGTGGCTTTTTCCCTTTGAACAGTTCATAAGAGGTCTTCTTAAGGATTGGTCTTATCATTGCTCGGTTGACAATATAGCTTGCTGTGTTAACTGCTTCAGCCCAAAAATATCTTGGTAGATCATATTCTGAGAGCATAGTTCTCGTCATATTTAGTAGGGTTCTATTCTTTCTCTCAGCAATGCCATTTTGCTGTGGTGTTCTTGGTGCTGAGAAGTTGTGCTCAATTCCTTGACTCTCACAGAATCTAGCAAACTTTTCATTCTGAAACTCACCACCATGATCTGATCGGATGGACACAATACTGAACTTTTGAACTTTCTGAACTTTCTTGCTGAAGCTGACAAAGTTATCGAAAGTGTCATCTTTATGCTCTAGGAATGAAACCCATGTAAATCTTGAATAGTCATCAACTATGACAAATCCAAAGTTCTTTCCTCCAAGACTGGTAGTCCTCATTGACCCAAATAGATCCATATGTAGGAGCTCTAAGGGTTTTGAGGTGGTTAGCACGGTTTTTGACTTGAAGGAGCTCTTGGTATGCTTTCCTTTAGCATAAGGTTTACAAACACCTTCCAATTTTCCACTGACTTTTGGTAGACCTTCCACAAGATTTTTCTTCAATAGTTTTCTTATGCCATCTATGCTGCAATGTCCAAGACGTCTGTGCCACAATTCAGTAGACTTGGCTTTACTAGCTGCCAGACAGACGTTTTGCTCTTTGAGTTCTTCAAGGTAGAGTGCATACAAATTCTTTTCTCTATTAGCTTCAAAGATGATTTCTCCATCCTTCAGTATGCTACACTTAGACTCTTGAAACTTGATTTGATGGCCTTTGTCGCACAGCTGATTAATGCTAATTAGATTGTGCTTCAATCCTTTGACCAATAATACATCTTCAATGACTATTTTTCCTTTGTTGTTCACAGACCCGCTGCCTACTACTATGCCTTTCCCATTATCTCCATAGGTGACTATCCCTTCTTCAGCTTGGAGGTGGGTGAAAAGCTTCTGATTTCCTGACATGTGTCTTGAGCACTCACTATCCAAGTACCATTTGCATGCTCTAGGGTTAACCTGAAATAAAAACATCAAGCTTTAGGTACCCAAATTCTTTTGGGTCCTGATGGGTTAGTATCATTGATTTTGCCTTTTATTATCCATTTTTTATGTCTTGTTGGGCATGTAGTCATAATATGTCCAAACTTATTACAATGACTGCAGCAGGATAACTTAGTTACTTTTTCAATATATTTGAAATCAGCTTTGTATGATATATCTTGTTCAGGTACAAATTTTGGTGTTGGATATGTTTTAGGATAAATTATGGTTTCTTCATTATCTGGGGGTGTATATCCTAATCCATTTTTCTTCTTACCTGATCTTCTAGCGCCTTTTAATGTTAGTGAGTTTCTACCATTAGTAAATTTCTCTAATATGCTTGATAGTTTATCATTTTCTTTATTTAAGTTATTAATTTCTTTTCTTAATTTATCTGTGCTTTCTTGTTTTTCTAGTTTAATGATTTGTTTATTCTTCTCTTTTAAGCCTTCACATAATAGTTCATTTCTTCTCTTAAACTCCGTTATTTGTTTTTCTAGTTCCTCATTTTCAGTTTTTAGATCTGAGTTAGTATTTTCAAGATAGGCATTATTCTTCTTACAAGCTTTTAATAGTTTGCATACATTTCTATATTTGTCATATAGTTCATTAAAAGCTTCTTCTATGTTATCTGAATCTGAATCATTACAGGAATCAAAAGAGGAATCAGAAGTTACCTTATCCTTGGTATTTGCCATAAAAGCCAGGTTGGCTTCTTCTTCATCACTGCTGCAGCTTGACTCACTGTCTGAGTCGCTGCTGTTTTCCCCTGAAGCTGCCATGGCTTTCTTCTTGTACCTTCTGAACTTTTTGGAGTTATCCTTCTTTCTAAACTCTGGCTTCTTGAGCTTTGGACACTCAGCCTTCATGTGTCCTAGCTTCTTGCACTCGTAGCAGAGTGGCTCATTTCTCTTCTGATCTTTTCCATCTGGTCTCTTGAAATCTTTATTTTTCTTGAAATACCTCCTACTGGACTGGAACTTTTTCTTCTTGGCCAAGATCCTTTGCAATCTTCTTGACAGCATAGCTTCTTCATCACTGTCTTTGTTGTCCTCACTGTTGTCCAAAGATTCTTCAGATGAGTCGTCATCAGCTTTGAGCGCATTGGACTGCTTCTTTCTACTGGAGGATTCTCCTAATCTCTCCATGTTTATCTCATGGGCCATGAGAGACCCAACTAGCTTTTCTAGAGACATTCTCTTCAGATCATTGGCTTCCTCAATGCCCGTTACTTTTGGAGTCCATGAGGATGGCAAGGATCTAAGAATTTTCTTGACCATATCTCCCATTTCATAGGTTTTTCCAAATCCGGCTAACCCATTAGTGATGTCTGTGAATCTACTGAACATTTGGGTTATGGATTCACCTAAATGCATTTGAAATCGCTCATATTGAGTTACAAGAATATCAATTCTTGTCTCCTTGACCTTATATGTGCCTTCATAAGTGATTCTGATATTTTCCCATATTTCCATCGCAGATTTGCAGGCTGAAACTCTGTTGAATTCTTTCTTACTTAGCGCACAACACAGCATGCTCTTGGCTTTACAATTTAGAGAAATTTTTTTCTTGTCTTCATCTGTCCATTGAGCTTTTTCATTTGTTACCAGAAGATCTCCTTCTTCTATTATCGACCAAATTTGATAATCATGTCCTTGCAGGAAGTACTCCATTCTTGTCTTCCAATAGGTATAATCTTCACCATCGAACAAGGGAGGTCTGTTGACTGACTGACCTTCATTGTGACCTTGGCTGCCATGGATCTTTACTCTTCAGATCGTTGGATCTTGTTCTTTGTCGAAGAAACCTGGCTCTGATACCACTTGTTGCCCGGTTGGCGAACCCAAAGGGGGGGTGAATGGGTCTTTAAAAAATATTTACTTAGTTAAAACCTGAACTTAAACAAACACAAAAACGTTCTTGGAAGAGATTAGTAATGGTTAGTAAAAAGAACAATCACACAAAGAAGACAATCTCACAACACACAGATTTATCTTGGTTCGGATCTCCTCTCCTTAGGAGTCCTACGTCCAGTCCCTGAGCAATCCTCAGGATTCCACTATCTAGGGTACAGTCCCCCTATGGATGAAACAAACACCCAGCTCAGCTGGTCTTCCTTCACACTCGAAGGGAACACAACACCCTGGTACCACCAGGTCTTCCTTCACTCCTGAAGGGAAAAACACCACCCTGGAAACCACCAGGTCTTCCTTCACACCCGAAGGGAAACAAACAAGGGAATCTGAAAAAGGATTGACTAGCCCCTAGATCAAGCTTAACAAACTCGATCTGAAGCTACAAGCACTGAGAGTTAAAGATCTACACAGGTGCTCTCTCTCAGAACTATTCTAGCTCTCTTCTAATTTTTCTCACAGCACAGGGAGCTAAGAGCCAAGGCGGAATGGAATGAAAAATGCTGGCTCTAGAATTCTTGTGAAGACTTGAAAGACTGAATAGTTGTTTTTGTCTCTTGATCTATGTCTCTATCACTGTACTTTCAAATCTTTTGTCTTTTATATATATCTTCATCTTGAATGTAGACGATGAGATAGCCGTTGTCTCACAGCTTTGGTGAACGTTAGACTGAAGGATTTGTGGAAGCTTCCAGTCAGCAGTATTTTGTTCTTTAGAGCACGCAAAGTGATGAGATCTTTTGAGGTGACTTGTAGTTCTTTCTATGTCCAACGTTGTAAGATGGTACAACTTCAAGGTTATGTAAAAGTTGAGCTTTAATGGTAGACAGCTAACACTATCTCCAGATGTCAGTCAACGTTAGAGCAAGTAAACACAGATATACTAGTGACAGTTTACCGTTCTAAAAAGATACATGCAGAGAATACACAATAATGGAAGATATGTTCTGCGTGCATGCAGAGATACGTTCAGTCTTCATTAAATGCATAGCAGTCAAACAGGTGAGATACGACTTTGACTATTCAACGTATTTCAAATCAAGGTAAACATTTATTTGATGGAAACATGACTTATGAAATCGTTATGAGATCATGATAGTCTAAGAGAGTCGTTATGAATCATAACAAATCGTTATAGATTCAGAAGAAGTCGTTATGATAACTTATGAAATCGTTATGACAAGCAAATCGTTATAACTTCTGAAGAAATCGTTATGATAACTTAAGAAATCATTATGACAAAAAATCGTTATAACTTCTGAAGAAATCGTTATGATAACATATGAAGTCGATATGACAAGCAAGTCGTTACGAGTTCTAAAGGAATCGTTTCGATGACTTATGAAATCGTTATGACTGGCAAGTCGTTACGAGTTCTAAAGGAATCGTTACGATGACTTATGAAATCATTATGACTGGCAAGTCGTTACGAGTTCTAAAGGAATCGTTATGATGACTTATGAAGTCGTTATGACGAGTAAGTCGTTACGAGTTCTAAAGGAATCGTTACGATGACTTATGAAGTCGTTATGATGAGCAAGTCGTTATGAGTTCTAAAGGAATCGTTATAATGACTTATGAAGTCGTTATGACGAGCAAGTCGTTACGAGTTCTAAAGGAATCGTTACGATGACTTATGAAGTCGTTATGACGAGCAAGTCGTTACGAGATCTAAAGGAATCGTTACGATGACTTATGAAATCGTTATGACTGGCAAGTCGTTACGAGTTCTAAAGGAATCGTTACGATGACTTATGAAATCGTTATGATATCGACTTGTTTGAACTTTAGAACTTACAAAGAAGTCGTTACATCTTTACTGGAATCAATGCATATATGTACTTACCATAAGTGCTTGATTTTCTTTGAAGATTTCCTGTGCTTAAGGCTAAATGAAATGTAGTTAGAAAACTTTTGACAGAGTTTTGTTTATCACCAAAATAAGTATGTAATTGATTTAAAATTACGTGGGGATGGACTGTTCATCAATCTCCCCCTTTTTGGTGATGACAAAACTTAATCAATATTTTAACAATACTTAACAGTAAGCAGAAATAAAAGTACTGAAAATATGTTTCAAAGATGTTTCAGACATATGTAAGTATTTTCTCCCCCTTTTTGTCATTAAGCAAAAAGAATTAGGACTGAGACAAAGAATAAGAGACAATGAGGAGAAGGAACACAATCGTTTCATTAAGCTTGAGGAGGTACAGGCAAATAATATGCAGGAGAGAGAAGAGAGGCAAAATGAGAAATGGCTTCCCAGGCCTGCTCTTCCTGCCTATCAAAAAATTGCCTAAAAGCTCCATCAGAAATAAAGAAAGTTGGTCCCATGGTAGAAGCCATCCGAGACAGGTAGATGCTGCGCTGCTTGGAGAGAAAGTTGGCATACTCATCAGCATCCATGGAGCACCGGATGAAGGAGGTTTTTCCAAAGCTTGCACAGCAAGGAATTGATCCATGGTAACAGGGTAGAAAATCTGTTTCTCCTTGAGGACTTGGCGTAGAGCTACAAACACCTTGTATCTTTCAGCCCATAGTTTGTAGGGATCAAGTACAAGATGGATGGAGTTCATGTCCAAGAAGGTGGCAGGAGAGACAGGGGCTTTTCCTTCCCAGGTCTGAGCAGCATTGAGATGAGCTAACTGCTGAGCAGACAACGAATACAATTCGGACCATTCTGAGGAGTTTAGCCTTTCACATTCTGAGAGGATAGGAGCAAGAACTTCAGATGGCACAAACCCTCTGTGATATTCCCGGAATAAAAATCTGGGAAAACCAACTTGGAGAGTTTTCATAATTTTGATTCTGCCCATGACCCTTGCAAAATGTTCAAAGATAATGGATCCAACAGAAGACTCCATGATCAGGAAGTGAATCTGAGGCAAGAGGATCTCTTCAGGCAAATGGAGTGTGGCAAAATCCACTCTCACTTCTTCAGAGTGCCCAGAGCTGAATAGGACCTTGATGGCTCGCTTGAATTGGCTTAACTGAACTTCAGGTAATCTGTTGAGATACCTGTAGTTATTGAACATCTGAAAGTGCCTGATCATCTTGATTTCCTTCTGGATAAAAGAAGCCCAGGTGTTCTGGTGATGAAATTTAAACCACTCAGAAAGGGTCAAAGAGTGATCCCTGGGAGGAAATCTGGCTGCCTTAGCCTGAAGAAAGCGATTGTAAAGATCTTTTTGAGATCTAGCCCATTGCTCCTCAGTCTTGGAATGGGCAGAGGAAAAGATTTTGGATTTTTCGGTTTTGGAAAGAGGAGTGTAAGGAAGAATGACTTCAAGGTGGTCAGAGAGGTTGAGAAAAGGGAGGTTGACAAGGGTGGCAAAGACAACCTTTTGTAGATACTCTTTGTACAGTGATGTATGCTTGTTTGTCACTGTAAGAGAAAACCACAAAGGAGGGTAGAGAGGAGTGTCAGAGGAATTGAGTTTTCTTTTCTTGGAGACAGTACTAGAGGAGTCTGTCTTGGAAATGTGGTCACCTACCTTTAGCACAGACCTAAGGATAGCTTCTTCAAACTCATCCTTAATTTTTGTAAGAAAAGGAGAGTTGATTTGAGCACTCCTAGGAATAATAGTGATAAAGGAGGGAGGTGCAGAAGGGTGAAGGAAATCATTAGTGGTAGAAATGCCTACTTCTGGTATTGAAGAAGGACCAGAGGAGGATGAGGCTCCAGCTGAGGATGCTGGAGGGGCCTCAAAGCTAGGAGAGGAAGGAAGATGAGAAGTGGAGGAAGCAGAGGAAGATGAAGTATTAGGAGAAGGAAAAGGTGTGGGAGAAGAAATAGGTCTGGATCTAGGTCTTTTGAAAGGAGGTGGAGCAGGTGGAGCTGTGGAGGCTGTGGGTGGAGATGGAGGAGTAGGAGTGTGGGTGGAAGTGGGAGCAGGGGGCAATGGATCTGAGACCACTTCTTCAGGCAAAGATTGCACAGAATCCAACACTTCTGGCCCTGATGGCCTTGATTCCATCACAACTGGCCCTCATGCTGCTGCCTAAACTGCATCTGCTGCTTCTACTGGTGCTGCTGTTGCTGTTTCTGCTGGTGTTGCTGTTGCTGGGGTTGCTGCTGCTGGTTCTTCTGCTGGTGCTGCTGCTGGTTTTCCTGCTGGTGCTGCTGCTGCTGGGGTTGCTGCTGCTGGTGCTGCTGGTGGTTTTCCTGCTGTTGCTGTTTCTGCTGGTGCTGCTGGAGGAGAAGGAGCTTGAGCTCCAGCTGCTTTAAAGATTTCAGAGATCATGCTCTTCATGGTGCCCATCTCTTGATTGAACCACTTCATAGCATTGCGAATCTGAACATACTCGTTGCGTGCTGAAGCCTGGCTCAGAAATATAGAATTCACATCTGATTGGAGTGTACATAGCATTCACCTTGCACATCCAGCCTCTCAATCACAGGTTTCAAGTTAATGATTATTTTCTGTTTGACCTGCCTTTCAAAAGGTGTGTCAGCTAAGAGAGGTACTTCAGGTGCAGTCTCTTTGTCTTTCTTCTTGCTCTCTTTGGCTGGAGGAGGTTGATCATCATCTTCATCAGAACTTGAGGAGCTAGCTGTCTCCCCTTCTCTGTCATCTAAGTGTGGAGAATCTCTGTGCATTTCCTCCTGATCACCACTGGTTGGAGGTGCTTCTACTGGTTTTTCTTGTAATTGCTCCCCCTCAATAGGAGCATCTTCTTCAACTGGTACTGACTCCCCCTGACAAGGAGCATCCATCATCACAGAGTCACCCTGAGGAATTGGGTGCTCTTCCTCTAGTGGAACCTCTTCAACAATGTGGCCTGATGCCACAGTCTCCTCTATAACTGGCATAATATCTTCTGGGAGAATATCCTCAATTCTCCTTTCAGCAAAAACTCCAGCTGGCACTTCTGGAATTCCTGGAGCTGCTGCTGACAGCCTTTCTTCTTCTTCTGCTGCTGCAACCTCTGACTGATTTTCGGCCATAGATGGCCCTGCCTGCTCTGCTGCTACAAAGGTTGGAACAAACTGATTCCATTGGCAATTTGACATCTCAACAGCTGATTCCATCTGAGGGTGAGCACCTGAAGCATCGCCAATGTAAACTTCACCTTCAGCAACTGAGGCCTTGGACCAGACCCCATTAACTACAGAGAAGCCACTCTTCTTCAAATTTCTGGACCTGATAGCTTGGCCCATTTTCTCTACAACTGCCCCAGAGAGATCAACACCGAAGTGTTTGAAAATCTTGGTAAGTAAATGGGCATAGGGCAGTGACACATTCAGCTTGCTCTTGGTGTCCCAAATTTGTTCTCTGGCAAATTTCATTCTTTCCATTATTACTGCGGCCACATTGATCTCCTTATTTTGAATGGCCCAGAACATTAGGTCAGAATCGGCCTTAGTGCAAGATGAGAAGGTTGCACTTCTGGGAACCAAAATCTGACAAACAATGAAGTGAAGGAGGCGATTGAAGGCATTCAGCTGATTTATATCAAGTTTGCCTTCCCTCAATTTGAAGCCCGACCCTACAATTCCCAAACCCTTCTCTTGAGCGTCCTCAGTGTGAACCCCACTAAAGCCTGATGTTTTCACCTCAAACAACATTCTTAGTAGCTCAGGGTCTATTTTGATCAGGGTGCCCTTTACCGAAGAGACAAGGGACCCATCTGCCTCTGTTCTTAAGCAAACGTAGAATGCCTTTACCAAGTCCGGATAACTAACCTCTGAGTAAGTGGTAACGCCCTTCCACTGCATCTGGTTGATCTTTTCGACTATGCTGCTCATTCCATTCTTCTTCAGATCTTCAATGTCTACTTCTTTATGACCACAGAGCTTCGTCTTCACAAAGGTGAAACGCTCCTGCTGCTCAGGAGTGAGAAATTCGGCGCTGTAGCCACCCAAACTGCCGGCGATAGCTGGTGCGGCCATGGATTCAGGTGGGAAAAGTTTGAAGGGTTGTGGAGGAAGGAGACGAGAAGGAACCCTCAAGAAATTTCGCGGGAAGAAGAAGAAAGCTTCAGACTTGCAGAGGATGGAGGTGAGAGTCGCTAGGGCATCGGCTCATGCGACGGGACGAAAGAGGGAAAAGAGGTGAACGAAGAAGAGGAATCGTTATCGCATCGATTTTAAGGAAAAAATAAATGCTCCAAAAGGTGAGGCGACAGAAAACGACAAACGAGGTTGACCGCCTCGAACGACTTTAGCTTAAATGAAAGGAGCGCTTAAACAGAGGTATTCGAAGTCTTTTCACTTTACAAAAGAGAGAGAGAGAACTTATTTAAATTCTGAAATTCTTTATATCAGTTTTAAAAGAAGATCTTTTCACAAAATACACATGCCTAACTCCCTTCTAAGAGATGTAAATCTCTCTTCAGGTAGGGCCTTTGTGAAAATGTCTGCTAACTGATTATTTGTATCAATAAAGGATATTTCAATATTGCCATTAGCTACATGATCACGAATAAAATGGTATCTAACCTCAATGTGTTTGGTCCTGGAATGCTGAATTGGATTTTTGGTGAGGTTGATAGCACTGGTGTTGTCGCATAGCAGTGGAATTGACTTGATTTTGAGTCCAAAATCTTCAAGTTGTTGCTTTATCCATAAGAGTTGTGTACAGCAACTTCCAGCAGCTACATACTCAGCCTCAGCTGTAGACAGTGCTACTGAATTTTGTTTCTTTGAGGACCATGATACTAAACACCCTGCAAGAAACTGACAACAACCACTGGTGCTCTTTCTATCTACCTTACATCCAGCATAGTCAGCATCAGAATATCCTACTAAATTTACATCACAAGAGTTTGGATACCATAGACCTAAATCATGAGTTCTGGCTAAATAACGAAAAATTCTTTTTACAGAAATTAAATGTGACTCTCTAGGATCTGCTTGATATCTAGCACACATGCATACACTAAATAATATGTCAGGTCTACTGGCGGTTAAATAAAGTAATGAACCTATCATACCTCTGTAGATCTTTTGATCTACTTTCTTACCATCCTTGTCACTGTCCATCCTGGTTGATGTACCCATTGGTGTTGACAGTGGCTTGGTGTTATCAAATCCAAACTTCTTCAACAGTTCTTTGGTGTACTTTGCTTGACAGATGTGAGTTCCTTCCTTTCCTTGTTTGATTTGAAGTCCAAGGAAGTAGTTGAGCTCCCCCATCATACTCATCTCAAATTCTCCCTGCATTAACTTTTCAAAATACTTGCACAGGGATTCATCAGTAGATCCAAAGATGATGTCATCCACATAAATTTGAACCAACAATATGTGTTTAACTTTTGTTTTTATAAAAAGAGTGCTATCTACTTGACCTCTACTGAAACCATGTTTTAAGAGAAAAGAGCTAAGCCTCTCATACCAGGCTCTAGGTGCTTGCTTTAAACCATACAAAGCCTTATGCAATTTAAAAACATGATTCGGAAAGTCTATATCATCAAAACCCGGCGGTTGTTCCACATAAACTTCTTCTTTTATAAAACCATTTAAAAAGGCAGATTTAACATCCATTTGAAATAATTTTAAATCTAGAGCAGATGCATAAGCTAATAATATTCTAATGGCCTCAAGTCTAGCTACAGGTGCATAGGTTTCATCAAAATCTATGCCTTCCTCTTGAGAATAGCCTTGAGCTACCAGTCTAGCCTTGTTTCTTAAGATTGCACCAGATTCATCTAGTTTATTTCTGAACACCCATTTGGTGCCAATAACTGGATGATCTGACGGTCTAGGAACAAGTGACCATACTTGGTTTCTCTTGAACTGATTCAGTTCATCTTGCATGGCCATTATCCAAGATTCATCAGTAAGTGCTTCATTGACTGTCTTAGGCTCTATTTGAGATACAAATGCAAGGTAATCACAAGGGATCACATTACCTCTTGTTCTTACCCTGCAGATGGATCACCAATGATGTTTTCAGGTGGGTGATCTTTCTTGTATCTCCATTCCTTTGGAAGAGTTTCATGAGAAATTTCTTCTTGTTGTAATTCTTCCAGAGGCGGATCATCCTTGTCCTCGATTGATGTGTCTTTTAGTTTCTTGGACATTCATCTGCATCATCATTATCACTATCTACTTCCTTTCTCAAGGAAGGGTTAGTTTCATCAAAAATAATGTGCACAGACTGTTCAATCAATAAGGTACGTTTATTAAACACTCTATAGCCTTTGGGTTTAGAAGTGTACCCCATGAAGATGCCTTCATCTGATTTGGCATCCAACTTACCAATGTCCCTTTTTCCATTGTTGTGAATGAAGCATGGACATCCAAAGGTTCTGAGATGGCTGATCTGTGGCTTTTTCCCTTTGAACAGTTCATAAGAGGTCTTCTTAAGGATTGGTCTGATCATTGCTCGGTTGACAATATAGCTTGCTGTGTTAACTGCTTCAGCCCAAAAATATCTTGGTAGATCATATTCTGAGAGCATAGTTCTCGCCATATCTAGTAGGGTTCTATTCTTTCTCTCGGCAATGCCATTTTGCTGTGGTGTTCTTGGTGCTGAGAAGTTGTGCTCAATTCCTTGACTCTCACAGAATCTAGCAAACTTTTCATTCTGAAACTCACCACCATGATCTGATCGGATAGACACAATGCTGAACTTTTGATCTTTCTGAACTTTCTTGCTGAAGCTGACAAAGTTATCGAAAGTGTCATCTTTATGCTCTAGGAATGAAACCCATGTAAATCTTGAATAGTCATCAACTATGACAAATCCAAAGTTCTTTCCTCCAAGACTGGTAGTCCTCATTGGCCCAAATAGATCCATATGTAGGAGCTCTAAGGGTTTTGAGGTGGTTACCACGGTTTTTGACTTGAAGGAGCTCTTGGTATGCTTTCCTTTAGCACAAGGTTTACAAACACCTTCCAATTTTCCACTGACTTTTGGTAGACCTTCCACAAGATTTTTCTTCAATAGTTTTCTTATGCCATCTATGCTGCAATGTCCAAGACGTCTGTGCCACAATTCAGTAGACTTGACTTTACTAGCTGCCAGACAGACGTTTTGCTCTTTGAGTTCTTCAAGGTAGAGTACATACAAATTCTTTTCTCTATTAGCTTCAAAGATGATTTCTCCATCCTTCAGTATGCTACACTTAGACTCTTGAAACTTGATTTGATGGCCTCTGTCGCACAGCTGACTAATGCTAATTAGATTGTGCTTCAATCATTTGACCAATAATACATCTTCAATGACTGTTTTTCCTTTGTTTTTCACAGACCCGCTGCCTACTACTATGCCTTTCCCATTATCTCCATAGGTGACTGTCCCTTCATCAGCTTGGAGGTGGGTGAAAAGCTTCTGATTTCCTGACATGTGTCTTGAGCACCCACTATCCAAGTACCACTTGGATGCTCTAGGGTTAACCTGAAATAAAAACATCAAGCTTTAGGTACCCAAATTCTTTTGGGTCCTGATGGGTTAGTATCATTGATTTTGCCTTTTATTATCCATTTTTTATGTCTTGTTGGGCATGTAGTCATAATATGTCCTAACTTATTGCAATGACTACAACAGGATAACTTAGTTACTTTTTCAATATATTTGAAATCAGCTTTGTATGCTATATCTTGTTCAGCTACAAATTTTGATGTTGGATATGTTTTAGGATAAATTATGGTTTCTTCATTATCTGAGGGTGTATATCCTAATCCATTTTTCTTCTTACCTGATCTTCTAGCGCCTTTTAATATTAGTGAGTTTCTACCATTAGTAAATTTCTCTAATGTGCTTGATAGTTTATCATTTTCTTTATTTAAGTTATTAATTTCTTTTCTTAATTCATCTGTGCTTTCTTGTTTTTCTAGTTTAATGATTTGTTTATTCTTCTCTTTTAAGTCTTCACATAATAGTTCATTTCTTCTCTTAAACTCCGTTATTTGTTTTTCTAGTTCCTCATTTTCAGTTTTTAGATCTGAGTTAGTATTTTCAAGATAGGCATTATTCTTCTTACAAGCTTTTAATAGTTTGCATACATTTCTGTATTTGTCATATAGTTCATTAAAAGCTTCTTCTATGTTATCTGAATCTGAATCATTACAGGAATCAAAAGAGGAATCAGAAGTTACCTTATCCTCGGTATTTGCCATAAAAGCCAGGTTGGCTTCTTCTTCATCACTGCTGCAGCTTGACTCACTGTCTGAGTCGCTGCTGTTTTCCCTGAAGCTGCCATGGCTTTCTTCTTGTACCTTCTGAACTTTTTGGAGTTATCCTTCTTTCTAAACTCTGGCTTCTTGAGCTTTGGACACTCAGCCTTCATGTGTCCTAGCTTCTTGCACTCGTAGCAGAGTGGCTCATTTCTCTTCTGATCTTTTCCGTCTGGTCTCTTGAAATCTTTGTTTTTCTTGAAATACCTCCTATCGGACTGGAACTTTTTCTTCTTGGCCAAGATCCTTTGCAATCTTCTTGACAGCATAGCTTCTTCATCACTGTCTTTGCTGTCCTCACTGTTGTCCAAAGATTCTTCAAATGAGTCCTCATCAGCTTTGAGCGCATTGGACTGCTTCTTTCTACTGGAGGATTCTCCTAATCTCTCCATGTTTATCTCATGGGCCATGAGTGACCCAACTAGCTTTTCTAGAGACATTCTCTTTAGATCATTGGCTTCCTCAAAGCCCGTTACTTTTGGAGTCCATGAGGATGGCAAGGATCTAAGAATTTTCCTGACCATATCTCCCATTTCATAGGTTTTTCCTAATCCGGCTAACCCATTAGTGATGTCTGTGAATCTACTGAACATTTGGGTTATGGATCCACCTGACTGCATTTGAAATCGCTCATATTGAGTTACAAGAATATATATTCTTGTCTCCTTGACCTTATATGTGCCTTCATAAGTGATTCTGATCTTTTCCCACATTTCCATCGCGGATTTGCAGGCTGAAACTCTGTTGAATTCTTTCTTACTTAGCGCACAACACAGCATGCTCTTGGCTTTACAATTTAGAGAAATTTTTTTCTTGTCTTCATCTGTCCATTGAGCTTTTTCATTTGTTACCAGAAGATCTCCTTCTTCTATTATCGACCAAATTTGATAATCATGTCCTTGCAGGAAGTACTCCATTCTTGTCTTCCAATAGGTATAATCTTCACCATCGAACAAGGGAGGTCTATTGACTGACTGACCTTCGTTGTGACCTTGGGCTGCCATGGATCTTTACTCTTCAGATCATTGGATCTTGTTCTTTGTCGAAGAAACCTGGCTCTGATACCACTTGTTGCCCGGTTGGCGAACCCAGAGGGGGGGTGAATGGGTCTTTAAAAAATATTTACTTAGTTAAAACCTGAACTTAAACAAACACAAAAACATTCTTGGAAGAGATTAGTAATGGTTAGTAAAAAGAACAATCACACAAAGAAGACAATCTCACAACACACAGATTTATCCTGGTTCGGATCTCCTCTCCTTAGGAGTTCTACGTCCAGTCCCTGAGCAATCCTTAGGATTCCACTATCTAGGGTAGAGTCCCCCTATGGACGAAACAAACACCCAACTCAACTGGTCTTCCTTCACACTCGAAGGGAACACAACACCCTGGTACCACCAGGTATTCCTTCACTCCTGAAGGTAAAAACACCACCCTGGAAACCACCAGGTCTTCCTTCACTCCTGAAGGGAAAAACACCACCGTGGAAACCACCATGTCTTCCTTCACACCCGAAGGGAAACAAACAAGGGAATCTGAAAAAGGATTGACTAGCCCCTAGATCAAGCTTAACAAAACTCGATCTGAAGCTATAAGCACTGGGAGTTAAAGATCTACACAGGTGCTCTCTCTCAGAACTATTCTAGCTCTCTTCTAATTTTTCTCACAGCACAGGGAGCTAAGAGCCAAGGCGGAATCGAATGAAAAATGCTGGCTCTAGAATTCTTGTGAAGACTTGAAAGACAGCAGAGTTGTTTTTGTCTCTTGATCTCTGTCTCTATCACTGTATTTTCAAATCTTCTGTCTTGTATATATATCTTCATCTTGAATGTAGACGATGAGATAGCCGTTGTCTCACAGCTTTGGTGAACGTTAGACTGAAGGATTTGTGGAAGCTTCCAATCAACAGTCTTTTGTTCTTTAGAGCACGCAAAGTGATGAGATGTTCTGAGGTGACTTGTAGTTCTTTCTATGTCCAACGTTGTAAGATGGTACAACTTCAAGGTTCTGCAAAAGTTGAGCTTTAATGGTAGACAGCTAACACTATCTCCAGATGTTAGTCAATGTTAGAGCAAGTAAACACAGATATAGTAGTGACAGTTTACCGTTCTAAAAAGATACATGCAGAGAATACACGATAATGGAAGATATGTTCTGCGTGCATGCAGAGATACATTCAGTCTTCATTAAATGCATAGCAGTCAAACAAGTGAGATACGACTTTGACTATTCAACGTATTTCAAATCAAGGTAAACATTTATTTGATGGAAACATGACTTATGAAATCGTTATGAGATCATGATAGTCTAAGAGAGTCGTTATGAATCATAACAAATCGTTATAGATTCAGAAGAAGTCGTTATGATAACTTATGAAATCGTTATGACATGCAAATCGTTATAACTTCTAAAGAAATCGTTATGATAACTTAAGAAATCATTATGACAAGCAAATCGTTATAACTTCTGAAGAAATCGTTATGATAACATATGAAGTCGATATGACAAGCAAGTCGTTACAAGTTCTAAAGGAATCGTTTCGATGACTTATGAAATCGTTATGACTGGCAAGTCGTTACGAGTTCTAAAGGAATCGTTACGATGACTTATGAAATCGTTATGACTGGCAAGTCGTTACGAGTTCTAAAGGAATCGTTACGATGACTTTTCAAATCGTTATGATATCGACTTGTTTGAACTTTAGAACTTACAAAGAAGTCATTACATCTTTACTGGAATCAATGCATATATGTACTTACCATAAGTGCTTGATTTTCTTTGAAGATTTCCTGTGTTTAAGGCTAAATGAAATGTAGTTAGAAAACTTTTGACAGAGTTTTGTTTATCACCAAAATAAGTATGTAATTGATTTAAAATTACGTGGGGATGGACTGTTCATCAAAGGTGTTATGGCGCAACTTCTCGCGAGAGGAGGCTACTTGGGAGCTTGAGGAAGCAATGAAGAAGAAGTATCCTCAGTTGTTTGAGTAGTATCGGTCTAACTTCGAGGACAATGTTTCTTTAAGGGGAGAGGGTGTAAGGCCCTTGAATTTTATCTTCTTATGAAGGTGTTTGATTGTGTGAAGAACTTATGTTTGTGTGTGTGTAGATATGCATACATAACTAATTGATGCATTGTTGTAAATATATGTATATATATATATATATATATTGTATATATTATTTACTTACATTGCATGAGTAGTAGTAATTTTCTAAAGTATACACTGTGTAGTTCATGTGCATGCATTGAGTAAGTGTAGTTTCTGCAATTTTTAAGTTTTGGCCAGGCGACCCATTGGCGTCAATATGTGTGGACGCCAACCCAAAGTCAGCGGCCACATCGATGGACGCCAACTCCATATTGGTGGCCAGTGATGTTGACGTTAGCCTCCCAGATCTGTTGCATCTTCAGATCTGGAAACACCTCTGAAAATGTCACCTCTATTTTGGTAACCAACCTCCAACGGTCAGGAAACCTTACCTAAGCGCATCTCCGACCCTTGACCTTATAAAAACACCCATCTCTGACTAGATCTGACCCTTTTACTCTCTTGAGAAAAACCCTAGTTCTCTTGTGCGAAAAACCTGAACTTTGGACCCTTTGATTCGGTGATTGGTGGCTCCTTCCAGCGATCTTCTGCGACTGGAGGGGAGTCTAAGTATTAGGGAAGGCTCCTTCGACATCGGGTGGCTGTCTGCATCAACACAGAACTCAGATTTGGAGGACTTTGGAGGCTCTTTGGCTCAGGCCGAGGAGAGCTTCTTCGACCCAATCCTCCGTTTGTAGATTTTTCTGAAGTCAAGTAACCCATACATGTTATCCCTACATGCGTCTAGTAGGTCTTAGGCAAATTTTCAGATTTTTTTAATCGAGTCCTGGAATCCCCTTTCTATCGAATTTTTGGAGTTCAGTCTGTGTCTTGCACAAACAGGAACTTAACGACAACCTTTGATGCCGTTAAGATCTGAAGTTGGCAACGGCCTTTGTTGCGGTTAAACAGATAGGCGACCACCCCCTTGCCGCTGAGTTCTTCAGGCAGGGACAGTTTGTCTGTCTACCCTTAATAGTCTATTTTTTGGATTTCTACGCATGAGGATATACTGTAAAAATTATATGTTATGTAATACCTCTAGTGGATCATGTTGAGTAATTTTTATGATTTTTTCGTTGAATGTGTTATTTATTAAAATCCCTGAACCATCTGTTAGACAGGCTTAATCTTGTAAAAATACTGTTGATATGGATCCGTGTTGAATTTAGATACTGTGAAATTTCTGTAATATGTGCACCAGTATCAGGTCATGATATGGAAATTGGACAAATTTCTGATGTTTGTGTAAATAGTTATATTTTCTGAACTGAAAAACGGTGAGCATGCAATATCAGTTTAAATTCGCAAATAAATTCTATGGAACTAGTTAAATTTCTAGAAATTTCATGTGAAATCATGACTGTCAGATGCATGTTGTAGGATGGTTAATGTACTTGTAGCACTGTGAACCATACAAGTTTGATTATTGACCAATTTTATAATATAACTGTTATAATTTTTATAATTAGTGTGTAGTTCCGAAAAATATGAAATTTGGCATGCATGATGTTTACCTATAATCAGTCCGTGGTAAAAATTTCATGAGAATTGGAAAATAGTAGGTACTGATTTGTTATTATATGATGAAATGACTAATTAAAGCATGTTTAGTGTAATTAGTGAAAAATTAGATAATTGCAACATGATTAGAATAAATTTGTAATTATTTAACATTGTAAACAGTAGTACTATGTTAGGAAATCTAAACCATGTACATGTATGTGAATATGAAATTAGTGTGTGTTTAAAAATGGAAATTTTGTAAATGTGCCATGGGTGACACTGCTACCATAGAGGGCTGAGGAACTGTACCATAGTAAAGTCCCTACGGGAAGGTTCATATGAGTATGAGATCCCATAGGCATTGGGATTAAATCTTGGAGGTGGACAAGTACCACTGGTTAGGGTGGAGAGTGCTTCTCCCGGTTCTGCACAGTAACTAAGATCTATCACTATATTGCCTAGGTGATAGGTATGTGTGTGAATGAGATAAGTGTGTGTCCTTCTAGAGGTGGTTTGGGCTATGTGTCATGGCATGTAATGAGAATAATGTGATTTTTATATATATGTGAAATATGCATGTGTAAAATGTGTAAATGATCATGTGGAAATGTGAACTAATGTGATAATATATGAAATTGTGAACCAATTTATAAATGTGTTTTATCCATGTCAAAACAGCAAGCTACCCATGTTTATAAATGTGTTATGAATGTGAGAATGTACATAGAATCCATGCTAGGAATACCTCTTCCAATATGAGCAATACCATGCTTAACTTATTTTGATAATGTAGCATGAATGGAACAAGTGTTGACTTAAAATAGCATGTTAAAGAATGTGATAGGTTTACTTTATTGTGAAAGAAACATAAGGATGTACCATGTATGATAAACTTGTAGAAGTATCATGTTTAGGCTTTCTTTTAAAGGTTGTCCAATCCATGTTATACGTATTAGTTATTTTGTTTAAAAGGGTAAAAATGTCTATGCAATATATGTAAGCTTAATGTGAATGGAATTACTTGCTGGGTCTTTTAGACTCACTCTTGCTTCGGCGTACAGGTGCAGATATTCCTACTTCTTCCGAGGAGATAGTCAGGAGTGACTCGGAGCGTGAGTAGGAGACCTTCGTGGACAATTGTACTTTTTTTTCATAAGTATGTAATAAAGGGCGACATGTATTTAAGTTGTGGACAATGTATTTGATTAAAATTTCAGTTATGGGAAATTTAGTTCTTTCTTATACTATATAGATTGTGGATAAATGTGGATGATGGAATAATAAATTTACATTCAGTTCTTTTATTCCGCTATATGTGTTCATATTTGTGTACGTCTCAGCCTATTGAATGTGTTGGGTAAATGTCCCACTGTGGCGACACTTTCTATATCGATGTGGGTTGGTATAACCGTACTGGTATAAAGAGGGTCATTACATAAAATCAAATCTGACATCTAACTGCTGAATTTGCATCTGCAGGACTGACATCATCTCTTACTGCCTCATGATCAACTGAACCACATTATCTAGATTCTTGCTAGCCTCCCCCTAAGACCTAGGTTGGGTCTCAATATGTGGTGGAGACAAATGATGGTATTCTTCAAGGGAGAGCTCTATTGGAGTGGTGCTGGGAATATCTCCTTCCTGAACTACTCCTTTGCCTCTTAAGTCCTTTAGCACTTGAGCTATTGTATCTTCAGGAGCATCTTGTTCTTGAGAGGGGATAGTTGGCTGGACTTCTGCTTAATCTGCTGCTTGGGCTTCTTCTTCTCTAGCTTCTTCTTGAGGGGGAACGAAGGAGGAACTCTGAGCCTCATCTGGAAATAATTCGTGAGTGCACTGGGGAACAGAGTCCTTAACCCAAACATTCTGAGCCTTTTTTTCCAAGACATAGTGACTTCTCCTCAGAGTGGAGAGCCCTATCTTCTCTTTCATAGGGGTGGACACTTCAACTCTTTAAGTCCACTGAACATTTCTTGAACACAAGGGTTAGCAAGGGCCTATATGGAAGGGACTCCTGCAGGTTCTTGGAACATGCCATCCTTTCCAAAATTATGGAAGGCAAGTTGACCTTGTGTCTCTGAATAGCCCAAAATAATAAACTCCCGTCCCTAGTGATGATATTGGTGATGATTGAGTGAAGTAATCTCTTCTCTGCTGAGAGCCCATTGACAAGGATCCCTTTCTTAGTGATGGAGCCTAAATTTCCAATGACTCTTAATTTCCGCTTCTCCATGGACACAACTTCACTTATCTTGTGTCCAAAGCTCGGGCAATCCAACAGTTCTACTAGAAGTTCCTCAGAAATAGTGACCGAGGTACCTTTCACTAAGCCTGTAATAGACCCTTCAGTTGTGATTTGGAGGGACAAGTAGAAAGCCTTCAGAGCACCTTCAAATGTTGGTTTTGAAATCTGATAGAGCCTCGACCACCCTATGGATGCTAGGGTTTCCTCTACCCAACTAAGTCTACCCGATAGCTGACTAAAATCTACTATTTTTCTTGGGCAAACAGAAGCTTTCGTCGAAGACAGTCGTCGGAACTGCTCCAGGGAGAACAAAGAACCTTCAGGAGCCCTAAATGAAGCCATCTAGATAAACGACGAAAGGAGGTCTGAGAAAGGTAACAGAGAAGATGTAGAGATAGTCTACAAGGGTTAAAGATCCTACCTTTCTTCAAAAAGAGGTGGAAATCTGCAGAGGCTTTGAGCTTGGTTTCGTCGAGGTGAAGATTGAATGCGGGAACCAGGTGGAAGACGACAGAGGAGTCGGAAGGATTTCAAACAGGTGAGTTTACGAATGAAGAGAAAAGGGTCTTAATAAAGAAAGAGGAATGTGTAATGGGCCGTAGATGAGGAGATGAAGGGTTGAGATTTAATGAGTGAATGGTTACACTTTATTGCTCTTTAATTATTATTATTATTAAAAAAAAATAATTAAATTAAGATTTAGACTCCAACTTCACAAACTCTGACTTCTTAAGAGTCGAAGTCTCTGGACTTAGAGAATTTTTACAATGAAGCAAGCATGCAGTATAGAGAATTTTAATCAGGATTGCACATACCTATTTCTCTTCTGATAGATGTAAATCTATCTTCAGGGAGAGGTTTGGTGAATATATCTGCTAAATGATTATCTGTAGAAACAAATTCAAGTAGAATATCTCCATTACTTACATGGTCCCTGATGAAATGACGTCTGACCTCAATGTGCTTGGTTCTTGAGTGCTAGATTGGATTTTTCGTTAAGTTGATTGCACTTGTATTGTCACAAAGCATTGGAATTCCGTACAGAGTATGACCATAGTCTTCCAGTTGATGCTTAATCCACAATAGTTGAGTACAACAACTTCCTACTGCAATATATTCTGCTTCTGTTGTGGACAGGGCTACTGAGTTCTACTTTCTGGAGGACCAAGAGATCAAACATCCCGCAAGAATTTGACAAGTACTTTTTCTATCTATCTTGCATCCAGCATAGTCAGCATCACTATATCCAAGCAATTTAAATTCAGAACATATGGAATACCATAAACCCAATTTACTTGTATTTATAAGATATCTAAAAATTCTTTTAACAGCATTGACATGCGATTCTTTAGAATCAACTTGAAATCTAGCACACAAACATACACTGAACATTATGTCTAGTCTACTGGCAGTAAGATAGAGTAGTGATCCAATCATACCTCTATAGGTCTTCTGATCTACCTTTTTGCCAAGTGGATCATTGTCTAACTTGATGCCTGAGCTCATGGGTGTTCCCATAGTTGTCAAGGCGGCCGCCTAGGCGGCGCCAAGGCGCTAAGGCGGCTTTTGGGGGTCGCCTAAGTGGGCCGCCTAAGTGGACTGGAAAAAGGCGACGCAAGGCGACGCCAAGGTGGGGAAGGCGGCCCAAGGCATGCGCTTGGCGCGCCTTGAGATGGCCTCCGGGTCTTTTAGTGGATCTGATCCACTATATCCCCCCCTCCGCCCCGACTCCCCTTCGCGACCCCGTCTTCCCATTCCCACCCCCGCCTTTGCCCCCCGAGTCCAACCCAGGTAGGGTTCCGCACCGAAGGAGGTCTCGCCGCCGAAGGAGGTCGCGCCGCCGCCGGAGGAGGTCGCTGCTGCCGGAGGAGGTACGCTCCCCCCATCTCCCCTTCCCTAGTTCCCTGTCACACTCTCCCCTCCCCTTCCCTAGTTCCCAGAGGAGGCCGCTGGAGGAGGTCACTGCCCACCGGCACCCCCTCTCTCTCTCTCTGACTCTCTCTCTCAGTCTCTCTGTCTCTCACGGTCACTCCCCTCTTTCTCTCTCTGCCTCTCTCTCTCTATCCCATCGGCACCCCCTCTCTCTCTCTCAGTCTCTCTCTCTCATGGTCACTCCCCTCTCTCTCTCTCTGCCTCTCTCTCTCTCTGTGTGTGTCTCTCTCTCTCACACAGACACTGTCACACACACTCTGTGTGTGTGACAGTGTCCTGCCCCCCCTCTCCTCTCTCTCTCTCTCTCTCTCACAGTCACACACATACACACACAGTCCCCCCCCCGCCTCTCTCTTTCTCACGGTCACACAGACACACACACACACAAAGTCCCCCCCCTCCTCTCTATCTCACACACAGTCCCGCCCCCCCTGCCTCTCTCTTTCTCACGGTCACACACACACACACAGTCCCGCCCCCCCCCCCTCTCTATCTCACACACACTGTCACAGAGTGACAGTCCCACCGGCACCCCCTCCTCTCTCTCTCTAACGGTCACACACACACACACTGTCCTGCCTCCCCCCCCTCTCCTCTCTATCTCACACACACTGTCACTCTGTGACAGTCCCACCGATACCCCCTCCTCTCTCTCTCTCACGGTCACTGAGTCACTCCCCTCTCTCTCTCACAGTCACACACACACATACACTGTCCCGCGCCCCCTCTCCTCTCTATTTACAATTTTTTAAATTAGTTTTGCAGTGAGAAGAATGGATTCTTCTTCCTCAATACCCACAGCAGATTCAGAATTCAAAAAAGCGAAATCTAATGATCCAGGATGGAAGTATGCTTATTGGCCTGATGAGCACGATAGGAATAAAGTGAAATGTGAATTGTGTGGTTTAGTGACAAATGGGGGGATAAAGAGACAAAAGGAGCACTTGATTGGAGGTTTCCGTGATGTGAAGAAGTGTCCTAAGACTACAAAGGAGATTGCTGCAGAAATGATGGTGGCTTTGAACAAAAACAAGAAGAGGAAGATAGTAAGTGCAACAAGTGCTTATGAGAATGTTGTGAGCTCATCTGATGAGGAGGAGTCCGAGCCAATAAAAAAACCAACTACCTTGTCAATTTTTACAAAATAAAAAAAGGAGAAAGGACCAATGGATGCATTTGCAAGGATGAATGTTGATGATTTTATTGATGCAAGAAGAAGTGGGAAAAAAATTCAGAGCACTATGTCTAAATTGAAGAAAGAAGAGAAATGCAATCTTGATCTTGCTATAGCTAGATGGTTTTATGATGCTGGCATTCCTTTCAATGCAGCAAAGTGCAGGAGTTTTGAAATCATGGTTGAACTTATTGGCCGATTTGGACCAGGATACAAGCCACCTAGTTATCACATGTTGAGGTTGCCTCTTCTACAAAAAATGGTAGAAGAAACAAAACAAATGCATGCTGAATATATAAAACATTGGAAGATTTATGGGTGCACTATAATGTGTGATGGGTGGACTGATAAAAGGCAAAGAAAGTTGATCAACTTTTTGGTGAATTGTCCAGAAGGAACTTATTTTATGGAATCAATTGATGTTTCAGATAAAAAGAAGATGCTATATTGTTGTATGACTTGTCAGATAAGATGGTTGAAAAAGTTGGGGAGGAATATGTGGTTCAAATTGTTACTGATAATGCATCTTATAATATTACAGCAGGAAGGTTGTTGATGGAGAAAAGGAAACGATTGTTTTGGACCCCTTGTGCAGCTTACAGCCTTGATCTCATGTTAGAAGACATTGGAAAATTGAAATGCTATGTTGGCGCCATTTCAAAAGCAAAGAAGTTGACTGCTTATCTATACACTCATACACGGCATCATGACCACATGAGAAGGGAGACAAAGGGGAGAGAATTGGTAAGATTTGGAGTTATAAGATTTTCTACAGCTTTTCTTACCTTAGAAAGATTGCATGATGATGTAATAAAGAGAGCACTGCGTAGGTTGTTTAGTTCAGATGCTTGGCATTCTAGTGCATGGTCAAAAACAAACATGGGAAAGAATGTAGCTGCAATTGTTTATCAATCAAAATTTTGGAATGCAGATGAGGAGATTTTGAGGGCTTCCCAACCCCTCTTGCAAGTGTTAAGGTTGGTTGATGGTGATGAAAAACCAGCAATGGGCTATATTTATGCTGCAATGGAGTTTGCAAGGAAGCAAGTAATTCAAAATTTCAATTCTAAAGAGAGCAAATACCAACCTATTTTGAAAATTGTGGACCGTCGTTGGAAAGATCAAATGAATCGGCCTCTACATGAAGTTGGCTTCTTCTTGAATCCAAAATTATATTATGAAGCTCGAAGCAAAGATGCATCTTTGGTTGCAAAGTTTGAACATGCTTTTATGACATGTCTTGAAAAGATGGAGCCAAATATAGAAATGCAAGATAAGATTGGAGATCAAATGATGGAGTATTCATGTCAAAGAGGTATGTTTGGGAGGCCAATGGCAAGTAGAGCTTATGAAAGGAGGCTTCCATGTGAGTAATCTAATTAATTTTTTTTCTTAGTTATATATCTTAATCTCCTTCTTTTATTAATATTTTGAATTTATTACAGGTGATTGGTGGATGCAATATGGTGTGGAGACACCGGAGTTGAAGATGTTTGCTTTAAAAATTTTAGGACTTCGTTGTAGTTCTTCTGGATGTGAACGTAATTGGAGTACATTTGAGTTTGTAAGTATTTGATTTTATATTTCATATTTTAATGTTAGTCATTTTTAAGTTTAACATTTAATCTTATTTTTATCATATTTGTTCTATTTAGATTCATACAAAGAAGAGGAACAGGTTAGAGGCTAAGAGACTCAATGATTTGGTCTATGTCCAATACAATCGACGTCTTCGTGAAAGATTTCAAGAAAGAAAGAAACATCCAAAAAAATATGATCCCATTTGTTTGGAAGACTTAGATTGGGGAAGCTCATGGATGACAAAGCATGGTGAAGATTTGGTTCATGAGGGAGATGATCTCACTTGGGCAATTGTGGATGAGGCTATGGGAGCATCCGAAGAAAGAGCTAGAAGAGGAAAAATGCCAATAAGAGGGAGCACTTCACAAGGCACAAGGAATGATGATGAGGATGAGGATGATATGATGAGTGAAGAAGAAGAAGAGACATATGATGATGATGCTCCATGGGAATCAAATAATGAAGATGGTGATAAGGATGATGAAGTTGAGGGTGATAGTAATGATGATGGTGGCATGGCTCTTCAAAATGCCATGTTTGGTTTTAAGCTTTAGATGTTTTTTATTTGGAGTTGAACATTTTGTTATCTTTGAAACTTTTAGACATTGAATTTAATAGTAATGTTTAATATCCATTATGATAGTAATCTTGCTTGATATATTAATGTGATGTTGTATTATATTTGTCACAACTCTTATTTCTAGATTTTAGAAGAACAAAGGAACAAATTTCAGGTTAGTACTTGCATATTATATTTTTATTTATTCAAGTAATTTTTCTTTCATATGTTTAATTTTGGTGCACTATTGTAATGGCAATTTTTTTCACATTGTATTTATAATGTCATATTTGTGTAGGTTTTGTTAGATTTAATATAGGATGTCACTCTTGAAATAACCTAGACTAGACGTTATCTTTAGCGCCTAAGCGCCGCTTAGGCGGGCGCCTAAGCGCTTAGGCACACAATGAGCCCAAAAACGCCTTGGTCGCTTTGTCGCCTTGACAACTATGGGTGTTCCTAAGGGCTTACACTTATCAAAACCATATTCAGATAGTAGATCTGAAATGTATTTGATTTGACAAATGTGAGTACCCTCCTTGGTCTGCTTGATTTGCAACCCAAGGAAGTAATTAAGCTCACCTGTCATGCTCGTTTCAAATTCAACTTTGCATAAGATTTTCAAAGAGTATGCAGAGTGATTCATTAGTAGAACCAAAGATAATATCATCAACATATATTTGGATAATTAAGATTCCTTCTAAAAACTTCTTAATAAATAATGTGATATCCACTTTATCTCTTGAAAAATCATGTGATATAAGATAAGCACTTAGTCTCTCATACCAAGCTCTTGGGGCTTTTTTTAGACCATATAATGCTTTCTTTAGACGAAAAACATGATTTGAATACTTAGTATCTTCAAAGCCTGGTGGTTGCTCAACATAGACCTCTTCTTTTATAAAACAATTTAGAAATGCACTTTTGACATCCATCTGAAATAGGTTGATATTAAGGGAGCATGCATAAGCTAATAAAATTCTAATTGCCTCTAATCTAGCAACTTGGGCATATGTTTCATCAAAATCAATGCCTTCCTCTTGAGAGTATCCTTGTGCTACCAGTCTAGCTTTATTCCTTGTGATCACTCCTGATTCATCCATTTTTTTTTGAAGATCCATCTGGTCCCAATAACTGGATGGTCAGAAGGTCTAGGAACAAGTGTCCAGACTTGACTGCGTTGGAACTAGTTAAGTTCCTCTTGCATAGCTAGGATCCAAGATTCATCTGTCCGTGCATCATTGATTGTTCTAGGCTCTATTTGAGAAACAAAAGCAGTAAAGTCACAGGGAATGGTCATACCTCTTGTCCTTACCTTGTCTTGAGGATCACCTATTATATTTTCTTTTGGATGGTCTTTGTGATACCTCAATTCTTTAGGTAGTCCTTCCTGTGTTTCTTCTTGTTGCTGAAGTTGTTCTAGTGGAGGATCTTCTTCATCTTCTTCTTTTTCTTCAAGTGAAGCTTGTTCTATATCCCTGCACAATTCTTCAACAATATCTTCTTCTTTTATTTTCTTAATAGAAGGGTTAGTTTCATCAAATAAAATATGAACATATTGTTCTATAGTTAGAGTTCTTCTATTAAACACTTTATAACCTCTAGGTTTTGAAGTGTATCCTAACAGAAAACCTTCATCGCTTTTAACATCTAGTTTACCTAGATTGTCTTTACTATTATTTAAAATGAAACACTTACAACCAAAGGGTCGGAGATGATTGATGTTTGGCTTCTTTTCCTTGTAGAGTTCATAAGGTGTCTTCTTCAAGATAGGTCTGATCATACATCGGTTGATAATGTAGCAGACTGTGTTGACTGCTTCTGCCCAGAAGTACTTTGGTAGATTATATTCTGTAAGCATTGTCCTGGCCATCTCCAGCAGTGTTCTGTTCTTCCTTTCTGCTACTCCATTCTGTTGAGGTGTTCTTAGTGCAGAGAAGTTGTGTTCAATGCCATTTTCTTCACAGAATCTGACAAATTCTTCATTCTTGAATTCTCCACCATGATCAGATCGAATACTAACTATTTGAAATTTTTTGTTCTTCTATACTAACTTCCTAAACTTCAGAAAAGCTGAGAATGTTTCTAAATTGGCTTCTAAAAATGATACCTATGTGTACCTTGAGTAATCATCCATGATTACATAGCCATAAACCTTTCATCCAAGACTGACTGTTCTCATTGGTCTAAATAAGTCCATATGAATGAGTTCCAAAGGTTTGGAAGTTGTTACCACTGTTTTGGACTGAAATGAAGTCTTGGTCTGCTTTTCTTTTGCACGTGCTGTACAGATTCCAGATTTCTTTAGCTTTAGTTTTGAAAGACCTTCTACTAGATCATGCTTGATTAATTTTTTGATCACTGAAGTACTAGCATGTCCTAATCTTCTGTGCCATAGATCAGTTTCCTCACTCTTTGTGGTTGCAAGACATAGATTGACTTCTTTTAATTTTGCCAACTGCAGAGTGTAAAGATTTTTGACTCTTTGAGATTCAAACACTGTTCTTCCATCCTTTTGTATTATACACTTATCATTCTGACGTTTGAATTAGTGACCTTTGTCACAAAGTTGACTGATGTTAATCAGATTATGCTTTAGACCTTCTACATACATAACATCTTCTATCAAATCTATTTCTTTTGATCCTATGGTTCCACATCCTAGAACCTTTCCTTTTCCATTATCTCCATATGTAATTTGACCAATTTTATCTCTAAAGCTTGTAAACAGTTTTCTGTCGCCTATCATATGCCTTGAGCACCCACTATCCAAATACCATTTGGATGCTCTTAGGCGACCTTGCAAACAGAATTAAACTTTAATTTTTGGTACCCAAATTTTCTTGTGTCCTTGATGGTTAGTCTTTGGAATCCAGTGCAAGTGTCTAGTTGTGCGAGTGCTAATCATGTGTCCTAATTTATTACAATGACTACAGCACAGATCATATGTATTCTTTGTATGTGTAATTTTACTTGATTTCTGTTTTTGTCTATAGACATATTGATTAACTTTCATGGGATTTTTAATTTCCTTTTCTTTCACAAATATTAGAGTTGGATATTTTTTAGGGTAGATGATTTTCTCCTCATTTGATGGAGGTATGTAACCCACTCCATATTTCTTTTTGCTTCTTTGAGCACCTTTTAAATTTACCATTAGTGATGTTTTACAACTGGTGAGTTTGTCTATAGTTATTTTTAGATAAAGATTTTCTTCTTTTAATTTTTCTTTATCTTGTATCTCTTTTAGATTTGCTTCAAGTTCCATAAGTCTTATATTTTTTATTTTTAAATCTTCACACAGTAGTTCATAAGATCTTTTAGTTTAAGTTAGGTTTTGTCCTAACTTTTCTACTTCAGTTTTTAGAGAGGTGTTGGATCTTTCTTGATTTAGTAGATTTAACTTGACTATTTTCATTTGTTTAACCACTGTTTTATATTTGTCATATAGTTCATTGAATGCATCTTCTAGATTATCAGAGTCGGATTCTAAACATGAAGTAAAAGATGTTTCAGAGTTTACCTGGTCTAGTCCTGCCATGAGTGCTAGATTGACTTGTTCCTCTTCTTCTAATTCTAAACTTGAGGAATCTGAAGTTGTAGCTTCTTCATTATCCCAAGCTACGGCCATAACCTTCTTCTTATATTTTCGGAATCTTCTTTCTTTGCCTTTCTTCTTACCAAACTTTTCAGCAGGTTCTTTCTTCTTGAGTTTTGGACATTCTGACTTGTAATGTCCAGGCTGATTGCATTCATAACAAGTCGGCTCCTTCTTCTTTTCCTTTTTGAAGTGTTTCTTTGAGCCGAACTTGTTTTTCTTTGCAAGAATTCGTTGGAGCTTTCTTGACAGCATGGCTTCATCATCACTGTCATCTAATTTTTCCTTTGAATCTTTAGAGGAGGAAGAGTCTGCAACTTTCAACGCATTTGGCATTTTCTTTTTCGAAGTACTTTCAGAAAATCTTTCCATGTTTATTTCATGAGCCATAAGTGAACCAATCAATTTGTCAATGGGAAGTTTCGTTAGATCATGAGCTTCCTCTATAGCAGTGACCTTAGGGGTCCAAGAAAGAGTTAAGGATCTAAGTATTTTCCTGATAGTTTATTCATCAGAAAGAGTTTTTCCAAGAGAGCTTATACTAACTACTATGTTTGAAAATCTATTGTACATTTGAGTAATATTTTCATTTGGAAGCATTTTAAATTGTTCATATTGTGAAACAAGAATGTCTATTCTAGTTTGCTTAACTTTGTCTATTCCCTCATATGTTACCTGCAATTTATCCCACATTTCTTTTGCGGATTTACATGTTGATAATCTATTGAATTCCCTTTTTGATAAGGCACAACATAGATAATTTCTTGCCAAGTTTAGAGATAATTTAACCTTATCAGCTGTTGTAATTGCAGTAGTACCTTCAGCAGGAACAATAATGAAATCACCTTGCTCTATTACCTACCACAGATTAAAGTTTGTGCCTCTGATGAAGCATTCCATTCGCATCTTTCAGTATTTGTAGTCCTCACCATCAAAGAATGGTGGTCTAGTAACTGACTGACCTTCATAGTTGTGAGCTTCAGCTGCCATCTCTTCTCAAATCTTTCGATTCTTTTGAGAAGACCTCGCTCTGATACCACTTGTTGGATCGAGATGGCACTATAGTTGTCCTAGAGGGGGGGTGAATAGGACTTCTTTGCGCTTTTAAAATTTTTATCTAAAAGATAAACAACATTAAATAACTTTGTTAGTATTTAGTGTGATGTGTGTGAAACAAGTGAAAAACTTGGCGGAATCAATCACACAAGAAGGCACAAGAATTTTATCCTGGTTCGGCCCTTTCCACATGAAAGTCCTACGTCCAATCCCCAAGAAACCACTTGGGATTTCACTAACTGCCAATAAATACTTGGCCTTCTCTCAAACCCGATAGGAATTACAAGCCCACTTGCTCCCAGCAAGTCTTCCCTTAACCAAGGGGTACAAAGACTATCTACACTTGTAGATCTTCCCTTCATAACAGGGGTACAGCAAGATACAAACCTCCTGCGGGTTACCTTACACATAAGTATGAAAGCTTGTGTGTCTGCTCAACTACAATGAGTAAACACAGAAATTCAGAAAGAGAAATGAATGAAAGTGGAGCTCAATCTCTTTCTGAAACAAAGAGGTGGACGGAAGAAGATATGAAATGTAGTAATCCACCAAGCGAAGAAGGCTTCAAATTGCAAAGAGAGAGCAGAAGTCTAAGACTGAGGAGGGGCTCTCTTTCTCTTTAAGTGGTTCTTCTAGCTTTCGGATGGGAGTGAAGTGTAGGCTTCTATGTCTTCTCTGTGTGTATCTCTATCTCTTTTCTTGTGTGATACCCTAAAATTTTCATTCTTTTATATGGTGTATGTGTATTTACTTATTGTGTGTATAGCATGTGTATTCAATTGTGCATATTACTATTTTTATACTTCTCATGAACATATACATGTATGTATATATATATATATATATATATATATTTTTTTTTTTTACGTGAGAATAGGCAATTAGCTAAATTGATGTATAATGTGTATACCAAAATCTTAGGCTCATAATACTTAAAGTAATATTATGCATGTTATAATTATCTATTTCTTGTTTAATGTATATAACTATGTTGTATACGTGTGTTTAATTATACATACGTCAATTCAAGTGGGTGCATGTAAGAACTTATGATTATGGTATAAATTATTCTTAGTTAGCTTATTCTATATTACATCTTACAGATATTATGTATGTAAAATCTTGAAGTTCATATTGAACTATCTATTCCATGGATGTTGTGTATAAATATATGAAGTACATGTGTATACATGTATTTTATCTTATGCATGTGATAATTAGCTATGTTAAGCATGTTAATTTAATTATGATGTGTATGGTACTTAAATCATAATGTGCATGTAGTATTTAGCTAATGAGGAGTACATTCCAGTCATAGGTTCATGCATGTATTATGCAATCATGTAGTGTGTAAGTATATATGCATGTATGTGTGTTATTGATGCATATTATTCTTAATGATGATTAGTGTAAGTTGTACTTAATTAAATATTGTGTAATGCATGTACTTTATGTGGTAAGAATATATGCAATTATTTTTACACATACTAGATTGTTTTGGTATGTTTATACATTTAATTTTAGGTTTTGCGGAGTTTTGGTTGCACTGTGCTGTTGGCGGCCAGGACCTGGATGCCAAGGCACTGTTGGCGTCCGCCCCCTGGACGCCAACCCCCTGTGGGCGGCCACCCCCTTGATGTCAACCTGTCAGTTAACTACAACCGATGTTGACATCAATATCCTCCTGCGTAACGGTTCCAGAATTGTTAATGCTCGCGTTTTGGCTAGTTCTAGATTAGGAAACCCATCCTAAATCGTAGGAAACCTACCCTAAGGCGTACCCCAACCCCCAAGCCTATAAAATACCCATCCTAGGTCGGGGAAAAGGCTTTTTAACATTTGGTGAAACCCTAGCTCCGAGATGATGAAAAGCTGAACTTCAGAAGGTCGGATCCGTCGATTGGAGGTGTTCACCGATGAGCTACAACATCTGAAGGACAGCCAATACATCCAAGAAGAGATCCCAACTCCGAGGAGCCATCTACATCGACAGGAGAAGAAGATCTAAGGAGTTTCTGAGCACCTTTTTGGCAGGGCCGAGAAGGGCTTCATCGGCATATTCTGATCTTTGTAGATTTTTTTTAAGAGGCATGTAAACCTAGATCTTGATCCTATACATGTCCCCTTAAGTCTTAGTATTTTTACGGATTTTTCCTCGAGTCCTGGAACCCCAAATTCACCCTTTTATGAAAAGTTGTCTGTATGTGCTGCTGGGACCAGGTTGACGGCAGCATAGGTTGCAGTCAAGTTCTTCAGAAGAAGTAAACGGCAACATCCCTTGACGTCTACTTCTTCAGGACCTAAAAATGTGCTTTTTGTTTCTTTTCACGCTGTTTGAATGATTTCTGGACATAGTTACATACTGAAATTTGTATTGGTGATTGTATATAGTCATTAGGTCATATCATAAGGTTGACTATTTTTTTTTTTCTGTGAACCGTGTTAATTATGAAAATTCAATAATTGTGTCATGAGCACCATATAAACATGTTTAAATTGTGCATAAATGGAATTGCTGTAAATTAGGGTTGCATAAATTTTACATAACAGTAGGATTACTAATATCTGATTTCTGAACTGTTAGAACATAACCATGTTCACTTGTACCCTGTCTAATGGTATTTCAATGAATTGTCTGAAATCTGGATTTAATTATAGAAACTGTATTTACTGTCTGAAAAATCTGGAAAATTACATGTGTGATATATTTACTCTTAATGACTTGGGATAAAAATTTAGAACTAAGATGTTAATAGCAAGTATAATTATTAGTTAAACCATGGAATTTGTACATATTGGATAGGTTGATATAATCTTGTGTAATTCGGTAAATGTACAGCATGTTTAGGACTGTAATGTAAGTTATTTTATTTCTAAAAACAGTAGTATCATGATTAGGCTAACTGAAACATGTGCAATTGATAATTAAGATGTGTAAAGTGATTAAGTATTATATGTAAACTATGTGAATAGTGTGTGAAAATGTGATAAAGTGAAAGTATAATGATTGGGCCCAGAATGACACTGCTACCCTTGAGGCATCGAGAGCTGTACATAGAAAAGTCCCTATGGAAAGCTCTACATTGTAAAAGTTTGTCCTAAAGGCATTAGGAAAAACCTGGAGGTGGACAAGTACCACTGGATAGAGTGGAGAGGGCTTCTCTCGGTCTGCGCAGTTACCAAGATTCACCACTTCATTGCCTAGGTGGTGGGTATGTGATATGAGTTGTGTTATGAGTTATGTGTTATGCGATGAGTATGAGTATGAGATATTGTTTTGAGTCCCCTAATAGGTAGTTAGGACTATGTGTCTTGGAATTTTAAGTTATTGGAATATGAGTAAAGTGCAAGATAATATGTGAATATGGCATGTGATGAATGCAAATGTGTGATAAGTAAAAATAAAAGAGTAGATGATATGAAGATTTTGTGAAGAGATATGTAAGGGAAAAATTAAGGTTAATGAGAATGTGATTTCATGTGAAACTAAATGATAGTGCATATGTTCATACTATCATGTATTAATATTTAAATTACAATGTCATGTTTAATATCATATCATGTATTCATTAATCTTCTTGTAATAATGTATGTGAGTATATATATATGTGTAAACATGGGAATTATGTAACACAAAAAGATGGAAATGTTAATTTGCTAAAGTAATATGATAAAGTGAAAATAGATCTAATTCTATGTAATTGAGTTTATTCCATGTCAAAACAGCAAGTAAAATATAGTTATGAATGTGTTAAGCATAAGGAAGAATGTTTAGATTCCATGCTAGATGTGATGAGTACTTAGTATAGAGTTCCATGTTTAAATTGTTTAGTATTGCCAATCAACTTGAATATGATCTAGACTTTACAATTCATGCTATAAAATATGAAACCATGCATATGAAATTTATTTACATTAAATCAGCATGCAAGATGTGAAATTTAATATGAAAAGTGCATGTGAAAAATGAATAGTCATCATGTTAGGTTGTTCTTTTCTCTATGCCTAATTCTCTATTCTAATTGTAGAAATAAATCATGAAATGAATTAATGTGTGAATGAATGATTCATGTTACATGTTAGGTGTAGAGAATATGTACAAGTGTATAATATTAGTATCCATGATTTAGAATAAACATGTGATAGAACAAAGCATGTCTAAGTGATTTAGGAATGTGTTGGTAGTTAAAAGTATGTTCCATGTATATTCTTGTAGTTTAAATAATCGTATGTATTCTTTAGTGTTTAAAAGATTAATGTGAATGTGATATGTTTAAGATTAAGTCTTTGTTTTACTTGCTGAGTCTTTGGACTCACCCTTACTTCAACGTACAGGTGAGACAGGAGTTACTATTTTGAAGGAAGGCATAGCGAAGGTTGATCTCTTGGAGGAGTAGCTTTTGAGGAGGAAATTTTCAATTGTACTTTCCTTTTCATAGCTTGAATAAGAATATTGTATGGACAATATTTGGACAACGTAGTTCTTTCATTATGTAATAATGTGGACATTGTCGTTTTATTTCACTATTTAGACTGTGGAATGTGTGATGGTGATGGATTAAAGTTGAATTATTTATTTTATTCTGCTGTACTAAATTGCTATCTACGTACTTTTCAACCTATCGGCTAGTGTTGGGTTTTATCCCACTGTAATGACGCTCTTTATACCAATGGAGATTGGTATAATCGTACCGGTATGAGGAGGGTCGTTACAGATAATGGTATTAGAGCCCAAGGTTTAAATTGTACATGGATAGACCATCACCGTCACAATATTGCAAAGTCTTTATAGGAAATTGTCCATATACGTAGGAATTTATTAATAACGAATGAGAGATAGTTAAGGAAGTAGTCAGGATTTAGTAATCTAGATTCTAACTAGATTGATTATTTTGAAGGAAATGGCTGGACGTGGTAGACGTAGTGCTCAGTCTAGGAGGTATGAGTAGAACCGTAAGCTAAAGAATTTCGTGAAAGGACTTAAACCATCAGTGAAAGCTAGACTTCTGGAGCTTGATTCCCATACATTGGAAGAAGTTCTTGGCATGGCAAATAAACAAGAGAATAAAGTGGAACTTTATCAAGGAGAAAATGAAGCTCAAAAGGAGGAAGTACCAAAGTCATTCTAAATGCAAGATAGGAAGAGGAAGAAACTCATGGAAGGTCAGCAATCAGCTGTAGCATCAGGCAGCGAGAAGCCCGAGTGCATTCATTGCGGGAAGCGTCATGGCGGGAATGCATGTTGGCGAAAAGAAGGAAGGTGTCTTAAATGTGGCAGCAAGGATCATCAACTTAGGGAGTGTTCGAACTTGAAAATGAAGTTCGTTCTGCGAGATGTTTCATCAATAGCAATAAAGGAGTAAGGATTGGCCAGAGATGACATCGGCGACGTCACTACAGGTACTCGATGCGATCTTTGAGGACGAAGATCTATTTCAAGGAGGGAGAGTGTGATACCCTGAAATTTTCATTCTTTTATATGGTGTATGTGTATTTACTTGTTGTGTGTATAGCATGTGTATTCAATTGTGCATATTACTATTTTTATACTTCTCATGAACATATACATATATACATATATATATATATATATATTTACGTGAGAATAGACAATTAGCTAAATTGATGTATAATGTGTATACCAAAATCTTAGGCTCATAATACTTAAAGTAATATTATGCATGTTATAATTATCTATTTCTTGCATAATGTATATAACTATGTTGTATACGTGTGTATAATTATACATACGTCAATTCAAGTGGGTGCATGTAAGAATTTGTGATTGTGGTATAAATTATTCTTAGTTAGCTTATTCTATATTACATCTTACAGATATTATGTATGTAAAATCTTGAAGTGCATATTGAACTATCTATTCCATGGATGTTGTGTATAAATATATGAAGTACATGTGTATACATGTATTATATCTTATGCATGTGATAATTAGCTATGTTAAGCATGTTAAATTAATTATGATGTGTAGGGTACTTAAATCATAATGTGCATGTAGTATTTAGCTAATGAGGAGTACATTCCAGTCATAGGTTCATGCATGTATTATGCAATCATGTAGTGTGTAAGTATATATGCATGTATGTGTGTTATTGATGCATATTATTCTTAATGATGATTAGTGTAAGTCGTACTTAATTAAATATTGTGTAATGCATGTACTTTATGTAGTAAGAATATATGCAATTATTTTTACACATACTAGATTGTTTTGGTATGTTTATACATTTAATTTTAGGTTTTGCGGAGTTTTGGCTGCACTGTGCTGTTGGCGGCCAGGACCTGGACGCCAAGGCACTGTTGGCATCCACCCCCTGGACACCAACCCCCTGTGGGCGGCCACCCCCTTGACGTCAACCTGTCAGTTAACTACAACTGATGTTGACATCAATATCCTCCTACGTAACGGTTCCAGAATTGTTAATGCTCGCGTTTTGGCTGGTTCCAGATTAGGAAACCCATCCTAACTCGTAGGAAACCTACCCTAAGGTGTACCCCAACCCCCAAGCCTATAAAATACCCATCCTAGGTCGGGGAAAAGGCTTTTTAACATTTGGTGAAACCCTAGCTCCGAGATGGTGAAAAGCTGAACTTCAGAAGGTCGGATCCATCGACTAGAGGTGTTCCCCGAGGAACTAAAACATCTGGAGGACAAGCAATACATCCAAGAAGAGATCCCAACTCAGAGGAGCCATCTACATCAATAGGAGAAGAAGATCTAAGGAGTTTCTGAGCACCTTTTTGGCAGGGCCGAGAAGGGCTTCATCGACATATTTTGATCATTGTAGATTTTTTTTTAAGAGGCATGTAAACCTAGATCTTGATCCTATACATGTCCCCTTAAGTCTTAGTATTTTTACAGATTTTTCCTCGAGTCCTGGAACCCCAAATTCACCCTTGTATGAAAAGTTGTTTGTATGTGCTGCTGGGACCAGGTTGACGGCAACATAGGTTGCAGTCAAGTTCTTCAGAAGAAGTAAACGGCAACATCCCTTGACGTCTACTTCTTCAGGACCTGAAAATGTGCTTTTTGATTCTTTTCACGCTGTTTGAATGATTTCTGGACATAGTTACATACTAAAATTTTTATTGGTGATTGTATACAGTCATTAGGTCATATCATAAGGTTGCCTATTTTTTTTTCTGTGAACCGTGTTAATTATGAAAATTCAATAATTATGTCATGAGCACCATATAAACATGTTTAAATTATGCATAAATGGAATTGCTATAAATTAGGGTTGCATAAATTTTACATGACAGTAGGATTACTAATATCTGATTTCTGAACTGTTAGAACATAACCATGTTCCCTTGTACCCTGTCTAATGATATGTCAATGAATTGTCTGAAATCTGGATTTAATTATAGAAACTGTATTTATTGTCTGAAAAATCTGGAAAATTACATGTGTGATATATTTACTGTTAATGACCTGGGATAAAAATTTAGAACTAAGATGTTAACAGCAAGTATAATTATTAGTTAAACCATGGAATTTGTACATATTAGATAGGTTGATCTAATCTTGTGTAATTCGGTAAATGTACAGCATGTTTAGGACTGTAATTAAGTTATTTTATTTCTGAAAACAGTAGTATCATGATTAGGCTAACTGAAACATGTGCAATTGATAATTAAGATGTGTAAAGTGATTAAGTATTATATGTAAACTATGTTAATAGTGTGTGAAAATGTGATAAAGTGAAAGTATAATGATTGGGCCAAGAATGACACTGCTACCCTAGAGGCATCGAGAGCTGTACATAGAAAAGTCCCTATGGAAAGCTCTACATTGTAAAAGTTTGTCCTAAAGGCATTAGGAAAAACCTGGAGGTGGACAAGTACCACTGAATAGGGTGGAGAGGGCTTCTCCCGGTCTACGCAGTTACCAAGATTCACCACTTCATTGCCTAGGTGGTGGGTATGTGATATGAGTTATGTGATATGAGTTATGTGTTATGCGATGAGTATGAGTATGAGATATTGTTTTGAGTCCTCTAATAGGTAGTTAGGACTATGTGTCATGGCATTTTAAGTTATTGGAATATGAGTAAAGTGTAAGATAATATGTGAATATGGCATGTGATGAATGCAAATATGTGATAAGTAAAAATAAAAGAGTAGATGATATGAAGATTTTGTGAAGAGATATGTAAGGGAAAAATTAAGGTTAATGAGAATGTGATTTCATGTGAAACTAATATGATAGTGCATATGTTCATACTATCATGTATTAATATTTAAATTACAATGTCATGTTTAATATCATGTCATGTATTCATTAATCTTCTTGTAATAATGTATGTGAGTATATATATATGTGTAAACATGCGAATTATGTAACACAAAAAGATGGAAATGTGAATTTGCTAAAGGAATAAGATAAAGTGTAAATAGATCTAATTCT
This sequence comes from Colocasia esculenta, assembly GCA_014218235.1. Taxonomy (NCBI): domain Eukaryota; kingdom Viridiplantae; phylum Streptophyta; class Magnoliopsida; order Alismatales; family Araceae; genus Colocasia; species Colocasia esculenta. Next base: position 18,371,834 of record CM024759.1, read on the forward strand.
ATGTAATTGAGTTTATTCCATGTCAAAACAGCAAGTAAAATATAGTTATGAATGTGTTAAGCATAAGGAAGAATGTTTAGATTCCATGCTAGATGTGATGAGTACTTAGTATAGAGTTCCATGTTTAAATTCTTTAGTATTGCCAATCAATTTGACTATGATCTAGACTTTACAATTCATGCTATAAAATATGAAACCATGCATATGAAATTTATTTACATTAAACCAGCAAGCAAGATGTGAAATTTAAGATGAAAAGTGCATGTGAAAAATGAATAGTCATCATGTTAGGTTGTTCTTTTCTCTATGCCTAATTCTCTATTCTAATTGTAGAAATAAATCATGAAATGAATTAATGTGTGAATGAATGATTCATGTTACATGTTAGGTGTAGAGAATATGTACAAGTGTATAATATTAGTATCCATGATTTAGAATAAACATGTGATAGAACAAAGCATGTCTAAGTGATTTAGGAATGTGTTGATAGTTAAAGGTATGTTCCATGTATATTCTTGTAGTTTAAATAATCGTATGTATTCTTTAGTGTTTAAAAGATTAATGTGAATGTGATATGTTTAAGATTAAGTCTTTGTTTTACTTGCTGAGTCTTTGGACTCACCCTTGCTTCGGCGTACAGGTGAGACAAGAGTTACTATTTTGAAGGAAGGCATAGTGAAGGTTGATCTCTTGGAGGAGTAGCTTTTGAGGAGCAAATTTTCAGTTGTACTTTCCTCTTCATAGCTTGAATAAAAATATTGTATGGACAATATTTGGACAATGTAGTTCTTTCATTATGTAATAATGTGGACATTGTCGTTTTATTTCGCTATTTAGACTGTGGAATGTGTGATGGTGATGAATTAAAGTTGAATTATTTATTTTATTTCGCTGTACTAAATTGCTATCTACATACTGTTCAACCTATCGGCTAGTGTTGGGTTTTATCCCACTGTAATGACGCTCTTTATACCGATGGGGATTGGTATAATCGTACTGGTATGAGGAGGGTCGTTACATCTTGTCTATGTATATGTGTAACCACGTATCTTCAAGCTTCGGCTTCATATTTTATATATATATATGCTTCAAATTTTGCCCATTTGAGTTTTGGCCGTTGGAAGCTAGCCGTTTGAAGGAGATAGCCGTTTGAGAGGAAGCTTTGATCTTATTAGGTTTGTCCATCAAATTTTTAGCTTCATGATTCCCAACGTCTTTAGGCTATATGATGTAGCTTCATGCTTGAAAGACATTCTCATGATTATTCGGTAGGTTCCATACTCAATGTAGAAGGCTAGCCATTCTTCATCAAATGTTCTGTAATCCTGAAAGGACAAGACAAGAGCATATGCCTGCATACATACCTTCGGAGGTAGGTAAGATAAAGGATATAAAGTATGAAAGGGTTCAGACAGAAGTTCAGAACATTTAAGAATGAACAGATAGTTGCACACATTTTTCTTCTGTAAGACATGGTATTTCTGATAGTAGCAGGTAGGTTCTGATAGATAGCCTATTATACTTATCAAGCATTTAATCCTTTTGACCATCCGTGAACCAGAGATCGGCTTATCTTCCTGTCAGTGAAGGAGATAGCAAATATATATATTATATTTTTTAGATCCCAAAAGGGATACTGCTCAGATAAATAATTTTGAATAAAATATTTTCTCACCAAAAAGATAATAGAACTTTTAACTAAAAAGAAGATGAAACTATCTTATTGAAAAAGATATTTAAATATGGAGCTTATGTACTGATGTATGTTAATTTGACAGATACTTGAAATAACAACTAAGTACCGATATACAGAGGACGATAAGAGATATTTTTGGCTTTCAAGAAGTCAGAGTAAGACCTAGCAATATCACTGTAATAGATAGTAAACTTCGACTTCACAGGGAAAATAGCTACTTCGACTTTATTGAAGTCGGAGTAAGAAAGTAATGACTTCGACTTCTTGGGAAGTCAGAGTGCCAACCAATAGATAGCAGACTTCGATTATATGAAGTCGGAGTACGCTCAACTTCAACTTTCAAGGAGTCAGAGCACCATCAGACTTCGACTTCTCGGGAGTCGGAGTACTGCTAGACTTCGACTTTAAAAGAGTCGGAGCTCCGTCAGACTTTGACTTCTCAGGAGTCGGAGTACTACCAGACTTCGACTTCTTAGGAGTCGGAGTGTTATCAGATTGTTCATCAATTGAAGCATTACTTCAACTTTTCAAGAGTCAGAGTCAGTGATATACAGTGTACGCTGTGGACTTAGAAAAACTTTCGTTGTGATGATGCTTAGGTTCTGTGTAGGCATAGTCTTTGATAGAAGGTATGTTTGTATAAATAATAGCCTTTTGATTTCCATAAATGGTAAAAGTGAAAATATAAAAAGGTTTTGTCATAACAAAAAATATTATGATAGATGTTTTAGAAAAAGTTGCTCAACAAATTATTGGCTATTTCACATACCACCGTCACCTCCCCTACACCTACCATTGCCACAATCACCTCACCACTATGGAACTGTAACGTAGCGCGCTTTTCGGATCTTCGTGGATCGTCATTTAATGGTAGTTCGGATCTGCGTTTATTGGTTTTGGTATAGTGCTCATGACCAATGTGGGTTCATTGGGCCTTGGTTGTGGTTTCCACGCGTTGTGTGGAGCTTAGTGGGCCGGAAGGTTAGGCCCGTAGTGCTCATTGGTTCATTGGATGTGAACGTGACGAGGGTGTAGGTCACGTTCTGAACGTAACGGTAATGAGGGTCGCGTTCTCATTGCCGCTGTTTTGGGTCGATGTCTGCATGCACGCCGCATGTCGTGCACGGAACGGGGCCTACTGACGTCAGAGTGGGAAGACGACACCCTAGTCTGTCGTGACAAGGTCGCAATGGGGAGGTACGTCGCGATCCTAACCGCTGTGCGGTTTTTAAGAAGGTTGGCTGAACAGAGCTTTCACAAGCTCTGCTCGACCCAGGGGAGGTTCTGTGGTGGATTTCGAGGCAATTCGGCGTTCCAGCATGGTGTTCGGCGCGCTCTCGACGCGAGGACGTCGCGAGGAGTGGGGGAAACGCCACGCCATGCGTGGATTGCGTGTTCTTCGTGAAGGTAGGGAGATTCCACCATGTTGATTGCGTGGATTGCACGTTAGTTTGTTTACTACTTTAAAAACAGTAGATACCATGCCTAGGAGATGAAATGAGCATGAAAACTGGGTTGAAACATCATGTGGGGTGGTTTGCTTGGAAAATCCGGAGATGGTTCCTGGATTAGGGTTTTCGCCTGAGAAGGCGACGGACCCTGCTGTCGCGACCAGGTCGCGACAGGGCGACCCGTCGCGACAAGGTTTCCTATCATGACATGTGGGGGTGATGCGATCTCATGGCGTCGTTGGGTCCTGTTGCGTTAGTGTTTCTGATCGCGGTCCATCGGGGTGTCGTGATCTGATTGTGACTGAACCCCATGTCGTAACAACAGCCGCGTGTTCTTGTGGTGTTTGTTTTAATGGTACGATTATCCGATTATCGTTTAATTATTGTGCATGGCAATGCTAATGATGCATTGGCACTTGTAGCGCTCTGTGAGCGTGGTTAGCGTGTCATTTGTGTGTGGTTTACGTGATAAGGGTGGTGCTCACGAAGTGAGCATGTTTTTACATGGTATTCACATGCTTTGAGTGTCGTGCATGAGTATGCATAGCTAGTGGTTCGATGTGATGATTATTGTAATGTGATTTCTATAGTTAGTATGAGGTGACGGGGCAATGAAGGTCGGATATGAACCTAGCCCTAGTCTATGGTTGTCTTTTAAAGGGTATTATAATGATATATGTGTTAAATAGTGTGTGTTGCCATAGAGGTCACGGAGTGACCAATGACAGGCATGGTTGTGTTGTAGTGTTATGATATAGGTATGTACTAATGTGAGATGATTTGGAGGTCACATGGTGATCGATGACAAGCCAGCTATGTTTAGTATATTTTATTATACATCACATCGAGGTATTAAGTGACTGACGTGGTTTGTATGCTAGCCGAGTGTGGTGGTCCGACGCCTATTCCGGAATGCCTCTTCAGTTGGGTGCCCCAGGTTTTGTGTGAGCCAGGAACCTGTGTGTGCTCGGGGCTTGTCCAAGTACAGTGGTACCGTCGAGGTCTTGTCGTCTTCCTGGACACCCTCACTCTTGTATTTGAGTAATATGTCCGGCTGAGGGAAAGACGACAGTGGGACAGTGGCTTGTGAGAGTTTATGTTTAGTCACTTGTAGCGCGCTCATGGTTGGGGTTTACGGACACCAGTAGACATACTGGGTCCCAGCTAGGCTTGTTACCAGTGCTTCACTTTAGGGAGCTCGGGCCAGAGTCTCTAAAGCTGCTAGGCATGGGCCTGCAGGGTGTGTGACCTATAGGTTGTGGTGGTTTGATTGGTCTCCACAATTCTTTGGCCTTACTTGTGTTGTGGAGCGGCAGTTGAACCTTACGTCTGTGACTACGAGACTGAGAGGTAGTTCTTGTGTTGTGTTGTCCGGGTTGGATACTGGCGTCATGAACCAGTAGTCTGCCCCGTATGGTGGAGTCGTGCTTTCCGGCTCGCGCTTTGCTACCGGTTGTAGTGTGTGTTAGTTGTGGTTTTACCCGTCGAGGTGTGCCATGGTGTTGGCACGGCTGATGTTATGGGTGGTGAGCAGATCACTGGTTGTTGTTTGACAGGTTGTGGTGTGCCCTGGTGGTGGCACAGTTGTGTTTGTGTTTCTGTAGTGGTACCTCGTGGTGGTAGGTACCTGTACCCTTTGGGGATACTAGTTTCTCTTAGTACGCTGAGTATTAGACTTTTCAGGTGGTGAAGTGGAAGTCATGCGGTGAGACCTTCCACTTGTTGTGTTTTACCCCTCCTTAGGTAAGTTTTCGGATATGGTTTAGTGTGCAATGGATTGGCCTCATGGAAGCCAGTCATATTACTTAAGTGTGGCATTTGATACATCGTGGTTTGAGGGTATAAAGGATTAGCTCTTGGTTAGCAGTCCTGTTACCCATGTGTTGGAGGCTTGCCAGTGAAGCTAGTAGCTTAGGCAATGCTTTGCCTGTGTGGCTTATAGCTTAGGCGACCAGCTATTGAGGTGGTATGCTTGTGAGGCTTATGGCCTAGGCTTTGCAGTTGTTGGGAAGACTAGTAGCGTGGTGCTAGTTCTGTTGTCTCTTCTTCTTTCCGAGATTTGAGTAAATTGATATAATTATGATTTACTGTGAGCAAGATATGGTTTGGCTACCAGTGTTGCCTATGAGACCCATTGGGTTTGAGGTCCTCCCGTGTTGTGTGTGGTTTTGGGTGGGCCCCTACTGAGCCAGTGACTTGTTGAGGCTCACTCCCTTACAGTTCTTTTCAGGGTTTACCATTGGTGTGGCTTGCAGAGGTGTCGTGACAGACTTGTACCACCAGCAGTAGTGTTAGTAGAGTTGTGTGAGCTTGTGCTCCCTCGGGGTATGCCCCAGGTAGTTGTACTCTTCTTAATTTGGACATGTAATAATGTAATGAGATAGTTGTAAATTATTATATGCAGATATGAGCACATTGTCTTTCTTGTGTCTCTTACTGTTGTGGTTTGTCTTTTATATTCTTCCTGGACACGTGTGTGAGATATCCCTTGCGAGACTTCGGTCCATTCGCGGGAGACGAATCTGAATATGGACCCTTATTAGGTATGAATATCCAGGGCCGTTACAGTTGGTATCAGAGCAATTGTCCAGTTAGAATATGAAAAGACATTAAGGTTACAATGTCCCAATACATGGATTAATGTCCACTGCTGGTAGTAAGTCTGTGGTTTCTTGTGCTTTTTAATATGATTTTCACATGAATTTTGGTGTATGAACTATGTGTATAGTTGGTCAGATTAGTAATTGTGGGTAATGGCAAAGAAATGGTATAGTTGGTGGTGTAGTGTGAGTGGTTATTGGGGTGTCAGTTGTGATTAAAGTATAGTTAATTAAAGGTTTTCTATTATAAAAATTGAAAGAATTGGTGAATTTAGTTATGAAATTCAGTAAAAGGTGTTTTAATGAGGATTAGAGTTGATAGAGAAAGATATAAGGTAGTGATGTGATGGAATAGCAGAGGAAATAGTGTTATGATGAGAAATAAGATTGTGAAATGGGTGAAATGTGGTTGAGAATTGTAGCAGAGATAGTTATTATGTTTGAGATTTATGTCAATAAAGTGTTAAGGAGCTGCTTGGATAATAATATGATTAATGACATGTTAGGTTTGAAATGATTAAGTGAGGTAGTCTAGTTTAAGAAGAGATGCTGGTAAGCAAAGGAGCAGTGATTAAAGATGGTTATTAAATGTAATTTGTGATTAGGAATAGTTACAGTAAAGAATTTAAAGACAATGCTGATATAAATAATGTGGATAATAGAAAATTTAATATGGAAACCTATGTAAGTGTGTGTAGAGGTGACCAGTTGGTTAAAGAAAGAGAGTAATGTGAAGTTAGATTTTTCTGAGAATTTTGTAAGAGAGAGATGTCTATTTAATAAAAGGCAGTGAATAAAGATTTCACGAAAAGATTTGTATAAGGTTGTTGCAGTGTTAAAGATAAGAACTGTGGTGTTAACATTTGTGTATAAATTGTGGAAGCAGAGAAGAGAAATTGGTGTCAGAGGTAGATTGAAGTTAAAGCTAAATAATTAAAGTAAGTTGAAGCTATGTAAGTTAGAATGGACAAGGTTAAGTCCATTGAGAAGTAATGGGGAATAGTAAAGTGGATTGTGAATGGATATTTGTGAATAAGCCGTAATAGTAAAGTTATTTATACTTGGTAGTTAGTTTATAGCTATGATGGAGAGTAAGAAGGATTGTAGCATAAATGGCACCTGAAGATTAGTCAGCTAGTAAACTAGTTAAGAGAAATATTTTGTAGAAATGGTGTTATGCTTTTGATAGTAAAAATAAAGTTTGGTATTAATGATCGGGTGAAAAAAAATGTGATAGATTAGAGAATAAGTGATAATTAAATGATTTAGGAAGTGTGCAATAAGAATTTGTATAATGATATGCAGTAAGGTGATTTGGTTAAATAAATGAATTTAAAAAAGGTGAAGAGCAGTATAATCAGTTTAATGGTAAAGAAATTTTGAGATTTGATATCATATAATTGAACAAGGCCTGAATAAAGGTAAAGGTAAATTTTTGGGTATTGAGAATGGAAAATTGTGAAAAGATATGAATTTGGTTTGTTAAATTAGGTAGAGAATATTGTTTAAAGCAAGGAAAATATATAAAGGGAAAAGTATATCAATATTGATATATGTGCCAAGATTCAAAATTCAGTCTGAAGCAGATATAGCAGAAGATAGAATATGAGTAGAGATAATTAAGTGGTATTAATATATGATAAGAGAAATATAAAGTTAGTTAGAAAGTATAATTTAAAAAGAGATAAGTTATTAATGGATTAAGGGAATCCAGAATTCATGAAATATTTGGTGAAAGGTTTAGTATGATCAGAGTAACACAGCGGAAGCGTGGAAGATTTAATATTCATAGGTTATCTAAAGTTTAAGTAATTAAAAGGGAATTTAAAGATTCATGCGCAATTGAGCCAAGTGATGGTTAGCGGTGATAAGTAAATAGTGGAATAACATCAAGAATTTTGAAAATTTAAACAATGTAAAGTGAAAGGATTTAAGTAAGAAAAGCGGCCTAGAAAAAAAAAATATTGCAAACACAACTAGGAAAAAGTGGAAATAGGTTGAGTCTAAGGAGATAAAGCGCTATTGGCTAGGTAGAATTGCTCGAAAAATGTGGAAGTAGGTTCAGTCCAAGGAGATAAAGCGCTAATAGCAAAGTAGAATCACCTATAGTTGAAAGGTAAGGAATGGCAGAATGGGTTTCGAGAATAAAGTAATTGTGGAATAAATTTAAAAGAAAGGGAAGGCAGAGCAAGTATGAGAATGAGTAAATGGTTTGAAAGGAAGATGCAGGGGAAGCTCTGCATATGGATTTGTTTCTTTTTAGGTGATAGTGTGGTTTATTATCGCTCGTTTTGAATGTCGAGGATGACATTCCTTTTTAGGTGATAGTAATGTAACGAAGCGCATTTTTCGGAACTTCGTGGATCATCATTTAATGATAGTTTGGATCTGTGTTTATTGGTTTTGGTATAGTGTTCATGACCAATGTGGGGTCATTGGGCCTTGGTTGTGGTTTCCGCGTTGTGTGGAGCTTAGTGGGCCGGCAGGTTAGGCCCGTAGTGCCCGTTGGTTCACTGGATGTGAATGCGACGGGGGTGTAGGACGCGTTCTGAACACGACGGTAATGAGGGTCGGGTTCTGATTGTCGGTGTTTTGGGTCGACGTCTGCATGCGTGCTGCGTGTCGCGCACGAAACGGGGCCTGCTGATGTCAGAGTGGGAAGGTGACTCCCTAGTCTGTCGCGACAAGGTCGCAACGGGGAGGTACGTCGCGATCCCAACCGCTGTGCAGTTTTTAAGAAGTTTGGCCGAACAGAGCTTTCACAAGCTCTGCTCGACCCAGGGGAGGTGATGTGGCAGATTTTGAGGCGATTCGGCATTCCAGCGTGGTGTTCGACGCGCCCTCGACGCGAGGACGTCGCGAGGAGTGGGGGAAACACCGCACCATGCGTGGATTGCATGTTCTTCGTGAAGGTATGGAGATTCCACCATGTTTGATTGCGTGGATTGCACGTTAGTTTGTTTACTGCTTTAAAAACAGTAGATACCATGCCTAGGAGGGGAAATGAGAATGAAAACCGAGTTGAAACATCATGTGGGGTAGTTTGCATGGAAAATCCGGAGATGGTTCCCGGATTAGGGTTTTCACCTGAGAAGGCGACGGACACTGCTGTCGTGACCAGGTCGCGACAGGTCGACCCGTCGCGACAAGGTTTCCTATCAGCGACCTGTGGGGGTGACGCGATCTCATGGCATCGTTGGGTCCTGTCACGTTAGTGTTTCTGATCGCGGTCCATCGGGGTGTCGCGACCTGATTGCGACTGAACCCCATGTCGTGACCACAGCCGAGTGTGCTTGTGGTGTTTGTTTTAACGGAACGATTATTCGATTCTTGTTTAATTATTGTGCATGGCAATGCTAATGATGCATTGTCACTTGTATCGCTCTGTGAGCGTGGTTAGCGTGTCGTTTGTGTGTGGTTTACGTGATAAGCGTGGTGCTCACGAAGTGAGCATGTTTTTACGTGTGTTCACACAGTTTGAGTGTCGTGCATGAGTATGCATGGCTAGTGGTTCGATGTGATGATTATTGTAATGTAACTTCTATAGTTAGTATGAGGTGACGGGGCAATGAAGGTCGGATATGAACCTAGCCCTGGTCTATTGTTGTCTTTTAAAGGGTATTATAATGATATATGTGTTAAATAGTGTGCGTTGCCATAGAGGTCACGGAGTGACCAATGATAGGCAAGGTTGTGTTGTAGTGTTATGATATAGGTGTGTACTAATGTGAGATGGTTTGGAGGTCACATGGTGATCGATGACAAGCCAACTATGTTTAGTATATTTTATTATACATTACACCAAGGTATTAAGTGACTGACGTGGTTTGTATGCTAGCCGAGTGTGGTGGTCCGGCACCTATTCCGGAATGCCTCTTCAGTTGGGTGCCCCAGGTTTTGTGTGAGCCAGGCACCTGTGTGTGCTCAGGGCTTGTCCCGGTGCAGGGGTACCGTTGAGGTCTTGTCGTCTTCTTGAACACCCTCACTCTTGTGTTTGAGTAGTACGTCCAGCTGAGGGAAAGACGGCAGTGGGACAGTGGCTTGTGAGAGTTTGTGTTTAGTCACTTGTAGCGCGGTCGTGGTTGGGGGTTACGGACACCAGTAGACGTACTGGGCCCCAGCTAGTCTTGTTACCAGTGCCTCACTTTAGGGAGCTCGGGCCAGAGTCTCTAAAGGTGCCAGGCATGGGCCTGTAAGGTGTGTGACCTGTAGGTTGTGGTGGTTTGGTTGGTCTCCACAGTTCTTTGGCCTTACTTGTGTTGTGGAGCGGCAATTAGACCTTACGTCCATGACTGCGGGACTGAGAGGTAGTTCTTTTGTTGTGCTGTCTGGGTTGGATACTGGCGTCATGAACCAGTAGTCTATCCCATGTGGTGGTGTCGTGCTTTCCAGCTCATGCTTTGCTACTGGTTGCAGTGTGTGTTAGTTGTTGTTTTACCCGTCGAGGTGTGCCATGGTGTTGGCACGGCTGACGTTGTGGTTGGTGAGCGGATCACTGGTTGTGGTTTGACAGGTTGTGGTGTGCCCTAGTGGTGGCACAGTTGTGTTTGTGTTTCTATAGTGGTACCTCGTGGTGGTAGGTACTTGTACCCTTCAGGGATACTAGTTTCTCCTAGTACACTGAGTATTAGTCTTTTCAGGTGGTGAAGTGGAAGTCATGCGGTGAGACCTTCCACTTGTTGTGTTTTACCCCTCCTTGGGTAAGTTTCCGGATATGGTTTAGTGTGCCATGGATTGGCCTCGTGGAAGCCAGTCCTGTTACTTAACTGTGGCATTCGATACATGGTGGTTTGAGGGTATAAAGGATTAGCTCTTGGTTAGCAGTCCTGTTACCCATGTGTTGTGTCACGTCCTAGCAAAACTACATTTACCGAACTTGACAGATAATATACATGACAGGTAATACATATTTCGTTCATATCAAGTAGGTTTGCGGAATTATTACATGATGTTCCTCATCATAGTCTGAATGAGGAATTACCAACAAAAGTACTTGTAAACTTATTACATTCTCATTTATAACTATAAATAAAGCAAGGATAACTGCACGACACTGCTTGATATAGGTGGTCCTCTCAGCACACAATTCCCCCTTAAGTAGTTCCTCCATCTTGTTCACCTGAAATATTGAATTGAATGAGCTAACTAGCCCAGTAGGATTTAACATTTCTAAAAGGATTCAAATAGATAAATATTCAAGATAGAACAAGTAAGGATCACTAGCAGGATGTGTTCTAAGAACGGAAGCACAAGTTTATTCGATATCATGTATTCAACAAGTATAAAGTTGGAAATAGAATCAATAACTCAGGATGATTTTAGAATTCCAAATCAGATACAATATCACACACTCAAGCATGATATGATGACCGATCAATCACGAGTTGATGCATGCCAACATCCAAGACGTCCTTATCGCCCCCGCACGGCCACTGACAATCAGACATATTTTCACGCACACAAGTATGATATGATGACTAATCAAGCACGAATTGATGTATGCCAACATCCACGACGTCCTCATCGCTCCCGCACGGCCACTGACAAATTTTGCCCCCGTACGGCCACTGACGAATTCGGGCGCTCCCCCCAGGACTGAACCAGCCCTTTATTTGCCAGGCATAATTCTCGAATGAGTCTCAAAGACTCACAACTTGTCATCATCACACACTTATCATTTTAATGAGTCAAGAACACAAGGATACACTCATGAATCACACACAAGAATCAAGGAACTATGTTCCTTCACTAGTTCAGAATTTTCGAATCTTCACAAGAACAATTTTGTTCGGAACTTTGAGGAAATTACTCATGATGAAATGAAAGGTTCACAACTGAGTTTAGTAGGTAAAACCACAAGGATTCATTCAAAGTTTACACATAAGAGTGAAGAAACTATGTTTTCTTACTGATTTCAAGATTGGTAACATTTCGAGGTCCATGTTGTTCGGAACTTCGGAGAAATAACTCATGGTACAAAGAAGGGTACATGACTGGTTTAAATGGTTGTTTTGGTAGTAAAATACATAATCTAAAGGTATACTAACAAGTAGAACAAAAGAGTATGATTTTCATGAAAGAACGGGGTCAAAACAAGGCTAGAAACAAGGTTTGGTCATGACCTGTCGACAGGCCTTGATCTGCTGTCGACAGGGCTGCTCTGCCAGAGCTGAGCTTTCAGCTCTGTGTGTATCTGTCGACAGCCAGCATGGGTCTGTCGACAGGTACACTCAGGCTGAAAGTTCTGGGTTCTGGCCAGGGGTTCCTGTCGACAGGCAGACCTTCGTCTGTCGACAGGGGCTATGTAAACTGCATAAAAACCATTCCATTTGGCCTCCAATGGATCTATAAAGTTACTCTAATGTTCCTAACATGATTTGGACCCTATACAAGTGTGGTTTCAAATATAAAACTCATGGTAACATGATCTGAAAACTGAAGATCATGGGACTTAATTTACAAGGGTGTTCTAGCTAAAAGTGAACTCAAAGAGGATAATTGGAAGTACTACTTCTTAGAACTCTTTTCTCCTCATCTTTCTATGTGAGTCTTATATGAATTGAACCAACTAATGAGTCTTTTCATACCTCAACACATTAAGTTAGCTAAAAGAAGAAAATCATTGAGGTTCTATCTAATCCATACAATAGAAGCAACACTCTAATTTGTGTTGAATGGTTGGAAGACAACAAGATGTAGATACTTATGACTTGTGGATCAGCTAAAACATGATGACATGTTGATTTCCTATCATGAACATGATTTCTAAACCTTGGTAACAATAGGATCAATATCAAGTTTCCAGATTTCACAAATGTCTGGATTTTCACATTGGACTTAGATTTCTTCATGCCACTACCCAGAGAATCCAAGGGAGGTGGTAGAAGAAATTGGAAAGATCAAGAGGAGAATCCTACCTTGTTGAAGTGAGAGTGAGATCCTTGGCTTCAGAAATCCACAGAAATATAAGGAAGCAAAGCACACTTGCACGAAGAAGAAGTTCCACAGCAATCCACCCCAAGGAGATGAACCAGAACAACCGTTGAAGCTTCCTCAAAGAGAATTGATAGCTCAATTCACTAGAATGGCAGTGGAAGTGGAGAAACTTCTGATGTAGCACACACACACCAGTTAGAAGAGAGAAAAGGGGTGTGTACGATGGTGATGGAGGGTTTTTATAGAACCAAAACCGGTTACATGCACATGAACACGTAGGGGGGGGTAGGTGTTAAGGTAAGAATCTTTTTTACCTCACTTGGACACCTAGCCCATGCAAGATGAGAGAGTTACACATGGTAACTGAGGTGTTACCATGTTTCCTCAAGTGTTGTCTTCATCTAAAGCCTCCACGTACCCCTTATACAATTAACCCAGAAAAGCCATTCCGTAAATCTTAAGTAATTCAGCTGGTCCACTAAGGTTGATGTAAACATACTCAAATGATATCCATTAATCATTAAACTTTAACCATACATTAATATGATGGTTTTACTAATTGTGATGATTTTTAATAAATTTTTAGATTTTATTTTGCAATAGGTGAAAAATCACCCGAAAAATGGTCGCGTCGATTGTACGTTGAAATCCGTACGTCGAAAAATTCATGTAATTACATATTAAATTTCTTCACATTTTTCTGGAAATTATGATGTTCTCGGATTTTTATTTTGATGTCGTTTTCCAGAATCGCTCTATGGAGGCACGCATTTCGATGCGCGTCACTGGGGTAATGTTCATTACCACCAGTCATACTTACACGTCAATTATTTCAATTTATAGATAACATTAATGTATTATAACTTAATTATCCTTGTTTTGGAATAAATAACTAGTAATAAAAATTTGGGGTATTACATGTTGGAGGCTTGCCAGTGAAGCTAGTAACTTAGGCAATGCTTTGCCTGTGTGGCTTACAGCTTAGGCGACCAACTGTTGAGGTGGTATGCCTGTGAGGCTTATGGCCTAGGCTTTGTAGTTGTTAGGCAGACTAGTAGCGTGCTAGTTCTGCTGTCTCTTCTTCTTTTCGGGATTTGAGTAAATTGATATAATTATGATTTGTTGTGAGCAACATATGGTTTGGCTACCGGTGTTGCCTATGAGACCCGTTGGGGTTGAGGTCCTCCCGTGTTGTGTGTGATTTTGAGTGTTCCCCTACCGAGCCAGTGACTTGTTGAGGCTCACTCCTTTACAGTTCTATTCAGGGTTTACCATTGGTGTGGCTTGCGGAGGTGTCCTGACAGACTTGTACCACCAGCAGTAGTGTTAGTAGAGTTGTGTGAGCTTGTGCTCCCTCGGGGTATGCCCCAGGTAGTTGTACTCTTCTTAATTTGGACATGTAATAATGTAATGGGATAGTTGTAAATTATTATATGCAGATATGAGCACAATGTCTTTCTTGTGTCTCTTACTATTGTGGTTTGTCTTTTATATTCTTCCTGGACACGTGTGTGAGATATCCCTTGCGAGACTTCGGTCCATTCGCGGGAGACGGATCTGAATATGGACCCTTATTAGGTATGAATATCCAGGGCCGTTACAGTTGGTATCAGAGCAATTGTCCAGTTAGAATATGAAAAGACATTAAAGTTACAATGTCCCAATACATGGATTAATGTCCACTGCTGGTAGTAAGTATGTCGTTTCTTGTGCTTTTTAATATGATTTTCACATGAATTTTGGTGTATGAACTATGTGTATAGTTGGTCAGATTAGTAATTGTGGGTAATGGCAAAGAAATGGTATAGTTGGTGGTGTAGTGTGAGTGGTTATTGGGGTGTCAGTTGTGATTAAAGTATAGTTAATTAAAGGTTTTCTGTTATAAAAATTGAAAGAATTGGTGAATTTAGTTATGAAATTCAGTAAAAGGTGTTTTAATGAGGATTAGAGTTGATAGAGAAAGATATAAGGTATTGATGTGAAGGAATAGCAGAGGAAATAGTGTTATGATGAGAAATAAGATTGTGAAATAGGTGAAATGTGGTTGAGAATTGTAGCAGAGATAGTTATTATGTTTGAGATTTATGTCAATAAAGTGTTAAGGAGCTGCTTGGATAATAATATGATTAATGACATGTTAGGTTTGAAATGATTAAGTGAGGTAGTCAAGTTTAAGAAGAGATGCTGGTAAGCAAAGGAGCAGTGATTAAAGATGGTTATTAAATGTAATTTGTGATTAGGAATAGTTACAGTAAAGAATTTAAAGACAATGCTGATATAAATAATGAGGATAATAGAAAATTTAATATGGAAACCTATGTAAGTGTGTGTAGAGGTGACTAGTTGGTTAAAGAAAGAGAGTAAGAGAGTAATGTGAAGTTAGATTTTTTCGAGAATTTTGTAAGAGACAGATGTCTATTTAATAAAAGGCAATGGATAAAGATTTCATGAAAAGATTTGTATAAGGTTGTTGCAGTGTTAAAGATAAGAACAGTGGTGTTAACATTTGTGTATAAATTGTGGAAGCAGAGAAGAGAAATTGGTGTCAGAGGCAGATTGAAGTTAAAGCTAAATAATTAAAGTAAGTTGATGCTATGTAAGTTAGAATGGACAAGGTTAAGTCCATTGAGAAGTAATGAGGAATAGTAAAGTGGATTGTGAATGGATATTTGTGAATAAGCCGTAATAGTAAAGTTATTTATACTTGGTAGTTAGTTTATAGCTATGATGGAGAGTAAGAAGGATTGTAGCATAAATGGCACCTGAAGATTAGTCAGCAAGTAAACTAGTTAAGAGAAATATTTTGTAGAAATGGTGTTATGCTTTTGATAGTAAAAATAAAGTTTGGTATTAATGATCGGGTGAAAAAAAATGTGATAGATTATAGAATAAGTGATAATTAAATAATTTAGGAAGTGTGCAATAAGAATTTGTGTAATGATATGCAGTAAGGTGATTTGGTTAAATAAATGAATTTAAAAAAGGTGAAGAGCAGTATAATCAGTTTAATGGTAAAGAAATTTTGAGATTTGATATCATATAATTGAACAAGGCCTGAATAAAGGTAAAGGTAAATTTTTGGGTATTGAGAATGGAAAATTGTGAAAAGATATGAATTTGGTTTGTTAAATTAGGTAGAGAATATTGTTTAAAGCAAGGAAAATATATAAAGGGAAAAATATATCAATATTGATATATGTGCCAAGATTCAAAATTCAGTCTGAAGTAGATATAGCAGAAGATAGAATATGAGTAGAGTTAATTAAGTGGTATTAATATATGATAAGAGAAATGTAAAGTTAGTTAGAAAGTATAATTTAAAGAGAGATAAGTTATTAATGGATTAAGGGAATCCAGAATTCATGAAATATTTGGTGAAAGGTTTAGTATGATCAGAGTAACGCAGTGGAAGCGTGGAAGATTTAATATTCATAGGTTATCTGAAGTTTAAGTAATTAAAATGGAATTTAAAGATTCATGCGCAATTGAGCCAAGTGATGGTTAGCGGTGATAAGTAAATAGTGGAATAACATCAAGAATTTTGAAAATTTAAACAATGTAAAGTGAAAGGATTTAAGTAAGAAAAGCGGCCTAGAAAAAAAAAAATTTATTGCAAACACAACTAGGAAAAAGTGGAAATAGGTTGAGTCTAAGGAGATAAAGCACTATTGGCTAGGTAGAATTGCTCGAAAAATGTGGAAGTAGGTTCAGTCCAAGGAGATAAAGTGCTAATAGCAAAGTAGAATCACCTATAGTTGAAAGGTAAGGAATGGCAGAATGGGTTTCGAGAATAAAGTAATTGTGGAATAAATTTAAAAGAAAGGGAAGGCAGAGCAAGTATGAGAATGAGTAAATGGTTTGAAAGGAAGATGCAGAGGAAGCTCTGCATATGGATTTGTTTCTTTTTAGGTGATAGTGTGGTTTATTATCGCTCGTTTTGAATGTCGAGGATGACATTCCTTTTCAGGTGATAGTAATGTAACGTAGCGCATTTTCCGGAACTTCATGGATCGTCGTTTAGTGATAGTTTGGATCTGTGTTTATTGGTTTTGGTATAGTGTTCATGACCAATGTGGGGTCATTGGGCCTTGGTTGTGGTTTCCGCGTTGTGTGGAGCTTAGTGGGCCGACAGGTTAGGCCCGTAGTGCCCGTTGGTTCACTGGATGTGAACGCGACGGGGGTGTAGGTCGCATTCTGAACACGACGGTAATGAGGGTCGGGTTTTGATTGTCGGTGTTTTGGGTTGACGTCTGCATGCGTGCTACGTGTCGCGCACGGAACGGGGCCTGCTGACGTCAGAGTGGGAAGGCGACGCCCTAGTCTGTCGCGACAAGGTCGCAACGGGGAGGTACGTCGCGATCCCAACAGCTGTCCGGTTTTTAAGAAGGTTGGCCGAATAGAGCTTTCACAAGCTCTGCTCGACCCAGGGGAGGTGATGTGGCAGATTTCGAGGCGATTCGGCATTCCAACGTGGTGTTCGACGCGCCCTCGACGCGAGGACGTCGCGAGGAGTGGGGTAAACACCGCGCCATGCGTGGATTGCATGTTCTTCATGAAGGTATGGAGATTCCACCATGTTTGATTGCGTGGATTGCACGTTAGTTTGTTTACTACTTTAAAAATAGTAGATACCATGCCTAGGAGGGGAAATAAGCATGAAAACCGAGTTGAAACATCATGTGGGGTGGTTTGCAAGGAAAATCCGGAGATGGTTCCCGGATTAGGGTTTTCACCTGAGAAGGAGACGGACCCTGCTGTCGCGACCAGGTCGCGACAGGCCGACCCGTCGCGACAAGGTTTCCTATCAGCGACCTGTGGGGGTAACACGATCTCATGGCATCGTTGGGTCCTGTCACGTTAGTGTTTCTGATCGCGGTCCATCGGGGTGTCGCGACCTGATTGCGACTGAACCCCATGTCGTGACCACAGCCGAGTGTGCTTGTGGTGTTTGTTTTAACGGTATGATTATCCGATTCTCATTTAATTATTGTGCATGGCAATGCTAATGATGCATTGGCACTTGTATCGCTCTGTGAGCGTGGTTAGCGTGTCGTTTGTGTGTGGTTTACGTGATAAGGGTGGTGCTCACGAAGTGAGCATGTTTTTACGTGTGTTCACAGAGTTTGAGTGTCGTGCATGAGTATGCATGGCTAGTGGTTCGATGTGATGATTATTGTAATTTAACTTCTATAGTTAGTATGAGGTGACGGGGCAATGAAGGTCAGATATGAACCTAGCCCTGGTCTATTGTTGTCTTTTAAAGGGTATTATAATGATATATGTGTTAAATAGTGTGCGTTGCCATAGAGGTCACGGAGTGACCAATGATAGGCAAGGTTGTGTTGTAGTGTTATGATATAGGTGTGTACTAATGTGAGATGGTTTGGAGGTCACATGGTGATCGATGACAAGCCAACTATGTTTAGTATATTTTATTATACATTACACCAAGGTATTAAGTGACTGACGTGGTTTGTATGCTAGCCGAGTGTGGTGGTCCGACACCTATTCCGGAATGCCTCTTCAGTTGGGTGCCCTAGGTTTTGTGTGAGTCAGGCACCTGTGTGTGCTCGGGGCTTGTCCCGGTGCTGTGGTACCGTCGAGGTCTTGTCATCTTCTTGAACACCCTCACTCTTGTGTTTGATTAGTACGTCCAGCTGAGGGAAAGACGGCAGTGGGACAGTGGCTTGTGAGAGTTTGTGTTTAGTCACTTGTAGCGCGCTCGTGGTTGGGGGTTACGGACACCAGTAGACGTGCTGGTCCCCAGCTAGTCCTGTTACCAGTGCCTCACTTTAGGGAGCTCGGGCCAGAGTCTCTAAAGGTGCCAGGCATGGGCCTGCAGGGTGTGTGACCTGTAGGTTGTGGGTGTTTGGTTGGTCTCCACAGTTCTTTGTCCTTACTTGTGTTGTGGAGCGACAGTTGGACCTTACGTCCATGACTGCGGGACTGAGAGGTAGTTCTTTTGTTGTGTTGTCTGGGTTGGATACTGGTGTCATGAACCAGTAGTCTATCCCATGTGGTGGTGTCGTGCTTTCTAGCTCGTGCTTTGCTACTGGTTGCAGTGTGTGTTAGTTGTGGTTTTACCCGTCGAGGTGTGCCATGGTGTTGGCACGGGTGACGTTGTGGTTGGTGAGCGGATCACTGGTTGTGGTTTGACAGGTTGTGGTGTGCCATGGTGGTGGCACAGTTGTGTTTGTGTTTCTATAGTGGTACCTCGTGGTGGTAGGTACCTGTACCCTTTGGGGATACTAGTTTCTCTTAGTACACTGAGTATTAGTCTTTTTAGGTGGTGAAGTGGAAGTCATGCGGTGAGACCTTCCACTTGTTGTGTTTTACCCCTCCTTGGGTAAGTTTCCGGATATGGTTTAGTGTGCCATGGATTGGCCTCGTGGAAGCCAGTCCTGTTACTTAACTGTGGCATTCAATACATCGTGGTTTGAGGGTATAAAGGATTAGCTCTTGGTTAGCAGTCCCCGTTACCCATGTGTTGGAGGCTTGCCAGTGAAGCTAGTAACTTAGGCAATGCTTTGCCTGTGTGGCTTACAGCTTAGGCGACCAACTGTTGAGGTGGTATGCCTGTGAGGCTTATGGCCTAGGCTTTGTAGTTGTTGGGCAGACTAGTAGCGTGCTAGTTCTGCTGTCTCTTCTTCTTTTCGGGATTTGAGTAAATTGATATAATTATGATTTGCTGTGAGCAACATATGGTTTGGCTACCGGTGTTGCCTATGAGACCCGTTGGGGTTGAGGTCCTCCCGTGTTGTGTGTGATTTTGAGTGTTCCCCTACTGAGCCAGTGACTTGTTGAGGCTCACTCCCTTACAGTTTTTTTCATGGTTTACCATTGGTGTGGCTTGTGGAGGTGTTGTGACAGACTTGTACCACCAGCAGTAGTGTTAGTAGAGTTGTGTGAGCTTGTGCTCCCTCGGGGTATGCCCCAGGTAGTTGTACTCTTCTTAATTTAGACATGTAATAATGTAATGGGATAGTTGTAAATTATTATATGTAGATATGAGCACATGTTCTTTCTTGTGTCTCTTATTGTTGTGGTTTGTCTTTTATATTCTTCCTGGACACGTGTGTGAGATATCCCTTATGAGACTTCAGTTCGTTCGCGGGAGACGGATTTTGATATGGACCCTTATTGGGTATGAATATTCAGGGCCATTACAACAACACTCCCATAATACCCCCCATTAGTCCATCACCCATCAACATCCCACTTATTCCTGCGCCAACGCCAATAATAGCCAACCTATCTATCATCAGTACCACCCCACCTCCACTTCAACACAACCTTGCCCTTCGGAGCAAGCAGATGTTTCACTCGATGTATCCCCATGCATCCGTGTCAATGCAGGGTCAATTGACCCACAACTCCAACACCAACAACCAAAAATCAACAACAACAAAAAGACATTGAAGAGGCAAACGGGGTCCCAGGCACACAGTATGATATTCTGAAGCATTTGGACCAGACGCCTGCCAAAATTTCTATTCTCGAACTGATCAAGAGGTCTCAACACCATCAAGATGCTTTGCGTACTTTCCTACAGTAGGTTATGGTCAGCGAGGATATGACCCCGGAGACACTGCCATCGGTCCTGTCCATTGTCACCAGAGGACCAACAATTACATTTTCAAATAATGAGATAGCTCCTCCCAAGGCAAGGTGTGTGACTTCGACGATATTATTGGGACATTTACCCAACGATACAAACAGTTGAGATACACGCGAATATACATAACAGAGTAGCGGAAGTAAAAGAGAACTATCTCCATTCATTCATCATCCACATTAAACATACATGCAGTTTGCAATTTGCAAAAAGGAACTAAAGTTCTCATAATTTAAATGCTAAAATAAGATACAAAATGTCCAATGTCCACATATTACATTCTCTTCATGATAATTCTAATATAATGTTTCAAGTACATACTATGAAGTTTACAAAAAGGGATGCACAACTCCACTAGCTAAACTCCGCGCTCGGAGTCCGTCTCCACTGTCTCCTCCACGAAGGTCTCGTCACCGTCTAAACCTGTACGCCGAAGCAAGAGTGAGTCTTAAAGACTCAGCAAGCAACACTATACATGACATTCACGTACAAGTCCTAGTGGTTTCTACATGCACATTTACAGATTTCAAACACAAGCATGCTAGTCAATGCAAGTTTTCAACCTATCATGAAGTTCTACAATTTTATACATAACGCATGCTTTCAGATTTCAAAAAAATATAACATTTACCTACCACATGGTCTCTAATCCATTCACTTATGAACTTTAACCTTATAAAGAACCAAACGTGAGAGTTATCAACATGGACACTTTACACACATGAACGGGGAGCATAGTTAGCATGGATTTCACATGTTCTTAAGCACATACATAACTTTTAACATGCTTTAGGTTGCTGATTTCACATGGTTCAAAGACTATAAACCTACACATGGAAGCTACAATGTGGCTTAGAACATAACATATGAACAATCAATCACGCCCTTTTTACACACATGCTCATTAGTTGTCTCTAACATGGATTCTACACACTTTTACACACATAACATGAGCATAATAACATGCATTTCCAGAATTTACTTGTTTAACCCTAATTAAGTACTGTCTTGAATAACTTCGAACTGTTAATCATAAATGGATATTATTACACAGAATTAAATAATCTAAAAGCTATATGCACAACTATACATGTTCTCTTGATTTCTTACACTTGCACACACTTAACATTCTTGATTGCCATTAAACCTTATTAATTTACTCAATAATATATCTAGTAATTTAGCAAAATAAATTACTAAATTTCCCTATTTTAATTAACTACACTTGTCTTCATTTTACTCGTGTGTTTTATACACTGTTACCGTTTCCCTGGGCCTTCGAGCACTCGAGGCACGACGGACCAGTTTTTACACACTTTTCTCTTGACTTGGACCCCTCTCCACCGGGAAGACTCCTGACTGGACCAGGGAATCCTTGTCAAGGCCTCCGTAAGTCTTCTTGGCTTTGGCACACGTCCTTAGCCGACGAGCTGGTTGTACATTAAATCCCGTTGCACCCTTAGGGATCAGTACGATCCATGGCCTTAGTGTGTTCTCTCCTTATCTTGTGATCACGCCGAACCACCAGGCTTGTGTTCACAGCACGGCTAGTGGGCAGTTGTGACTTTTACCAGACTTTCGGTACCCAACCTGGTGCCACACAACTGTTATTATCGGTGTTACGTTGTTTTACGATATTGTCCCTATCTCGTCTACTATCTATATCCTCTCATCTATTCACATTCTCTCTACACTCTCATCTATTTCGTCTACTACTCTCATTTGTTCTTGGTACTCTACTTGGCCATCAATTGATTGTCTAAGATAACAAACATGACTATGCTAGGCAACATTATAATGCCCGATCTGGGCTTTGGGAGGAGCACCTGAAAGGCTATAACTCGCGGGGGTCTAATGATCTAGGTGATGGCATACACCTAACGCATGCCACATAATATTTAATCTATGACAATCAATCAATCATTTGTTTGTTACTTGAACTCGGGGTTGAAAGAATACCAACCCATACTTGCTATCGTGACTAGTTTACTTGCTTTCTTGTGATATGGCCAATTCTTGTGATGTTATACTCTCGTGGATGTGCTATTGTTTCATGTTACCTTGTTACGTCATTCTCTTGACTGTACATGACTACTTGTTCTCGTATTCTGCCTCCTAAAGACATTAATTACTTTAAGCATGCTTGTTCTCTTGAGATATTAAGTCCTACTGGGTGTTATTCGCTCATCCTGCGTATTTATTTCATGTGTTTTAGGTGAGTCAGATTATGACCACACTCACGAGGAGGGGAACGAGGACGATGTCCAAGAGTGACCCGTTTCAGCAACCACTGTTTTAGTAGTTAGCTAGTATAGTTATGAGTCAGTTAGCTCTTATGTAATAGTTTAGATTTCAATAAAGTACTCTAGGCCCTAGTTTCTGGCTCTGATACGTTGATGTAATAGTTAGTTCATGAAGTTTGATGAGTTATTGGTGATTGTAATAGAGGATGGTGGTTTATTAATGAAATTGGAGTTTAGTTGATATTATTCCAAATGTGCAATGGTTTGTTATTTATTTCTCGCTCTGTACTATTTAATAACCGTAATTCCACTCCGATATTCCGCGTCGGGGCGTTACAGTTTTGTGGTATCAGAGCCTAGGTTATTCTTAAGTATAGGATGATCTAGGTTTGACCTACCTCGACTTAGAGTCTAAGTTCCATACCTACGTAAGAAGGGTAGAACCAAGGGTAATAAGATAAAATGAACTCACACACGCACAAACTTAGTGCAAAACCATTATCTTATATTTACATTCTCTTTTGAAGGAACTTAAAACCACAACAATGGCAGTGGAGCGTGCACAACTCTGTGATATGCAACACACCATTTAGCAGCTCATACAGGCACTACTCCAAGCTGCTGGAGCTAATAACAATAATAATCGAGGTGCTGGTGAATTACACAGGAATTTCCGCAATCTGAATCCACCCCGATTCAATGGAACCATAGATCCTGATGAGGCAGAAAATTGGCTCAAAGAGATTGAGCGTATCTTCCGCGTTATGCAGTGCGCGGATGGGGACAAGCTTTTACTTGCAACATTCCAGCTCGAGAGGGACGCCCGCGCATGGTGGGAGTCCGTTGAGGCAACAAGGGCAGATGCACAGTTCACCTGGGATGAGTTTAAGGAGCACTTCAACTCCAAGTATTTTTCTGAAAGAGTCCAGGAAAGAAAGGCCTCAGAATTTACTGCATTGAAGCAGAGGCACCTTACAGTCGCTGAATACAAAGCGCAGTTTTCTCGATTGGCTCGATATGCCAATCACCTGGTCAGCACTGAAAAGATGAAGGCAAGGCGCTTCCTCAATGGGCTTAAGCCTTCTTATATTACTCAACTTGCACCTATGGACATTCAGACATATGCTGAAATGGTTAAGAAGGCTCAATTGCTGGAAGATGTGACCGATCTCACTAATCGCATCAAGGGTAGAATGGTCAAGAGGGAACCAGCATCGGGTTCCTCAAGCAAGCCCACAAATGGCAAGAAGCGGCCGTTCAACATTACTGGAGGGACGAACCATGAAAGGAAGCCCAAGATTCCTACTCCCCCGAACACCAACAAGACCAACTGCGAGCATTGTGACAGACCTGGTCACACTGCCGCTGAATGCTGGAGAAAAGCAGGCGCTTGCCTATAATGCGGAAATCGTAATCACCGCATTTCTGAGTGCCCTATGTTAAAGGAGCAGGAGAAAGAGAAGCGTCCCATAGGACAAAAGAAGCCCGACAGACTTCAAGCCTTACAGGAAGTGGAGACCACCGAGGATGGTGGGGGTCATAGAAGGTACTTTACCAGTTTTCTCTCAGTCAGCTTTTGTTTTGTTTGATACTGGCGCAACGCATTCTTTCATATCACAAGCATTCGCTGACACCTTAAAGGAAAAACCTGCATCTATGGAATTTGAACTACCTGTCACTACCCCACTAGGAGAAAAAGCTCAGTTGAATAAATATTTTTTTTAGCTGATGTTAAAGTTGGTGAACTTAACCATGGAGCTGACCTAATCTATATGCCTATGGAGGGCTACGATGTTATTTTGGGAGCCGATTGGCTATCTACTTATGGGGCTTGTGTTGATTGTAGAAGAGGGAAGATTACTTTTAGTGAATTCCCTAAATTGACCTTTAGCTAATTGGCTATCTATTTATGAGACACAAGAGGCATTTGTCTCTCGTCTCTACCATAAAAACACAAAACATGATTAGAAAGGGTTGTGTGGCATTTCTTGCCGCAATTGTGGTAGAAAAGAAGGCAACTAAGATATCAGACATCCATATAGTGCAAGAATACCCCGATGTGTTTCCCGATGAGCTGCCAGGCATTCCACCTGAAAGAGATGTAAATTTCTCAATTGATCTCATACCTGGAGTTGTACCGGTATCACGCCAACCCTACAGGATGTCCCCGGCTGAATTGAAAGGGTTGAAAGAGCAATTAATGGAACTACTGGAAAAATGTTTTATCAAACCAAGTACTTCTCCTTGGGGAGCACCAGTGTTGTTCGTCAAGAAGAAGGATAGATCTATGCGGCTATGTATCGACTACAGGCAGCTGAACAATCTCACTATCAAAAACAAATATCCTCTGCCTCGCATCGATGAATTGTTTGATCAGATATCAGGAGCCAAGTATTTTTCTAAGATTGACCTTAGATCGGGATATCATCAGATGAGAATAAAGGATGCAGACATTTACAAGACAGCTTTCAGGAGCAGGTACGGTCATTATGAATTTGTAGTCATGCCTTTTGGACTAACCAATGCTCCTGCAGCTTTCATGCAACTAATGAACAACATCTATCGGCCCTACCTCGACAAGTTCGTCGTGGTTTTTATTGATGATATTCTCATATACTCCAAGACCAAGGAAGAGCATGAGGAGTATCTGAGGATTGCTTTGCAGATCTTGCGGGACAACAAGCTCTAGCTAAATTGAGCAAGTGTGAATTCTGGCTCGAGGAGGTGTCATTCCTAGGCCA
The DNA here is from genome assembly GCA_014218235.1 of Colocasia esculenta. Lineage (NCBI taxonomy): Eukaryota > Viridiplantae > Streptophyta > Magnoliopsida > Alismatales > Araceae > Colocasia > Colocasia esculenta. The sequence goes on from CM024759.1 coordinate 18,397,116, forward strand.
TGTTATTTCCAAGGATGGTATCGTTGTCGATCCTTCCAAGGTAGAAGCTGTACTCAACTCAGAAAGGCCGACTAATGTTACCGAGATCAGAAGTTTTCTTGGACTGGCTGGTTACTATAGGCGGTTCATGAAAGACTTCTCCAAGATAGCTGTACCTCTTACGCGCCTTACGCGGAAAGAGAACCCTTATGTCTGGAGCAAGGAGTGTGAGAAGAGTTTCCAGACCCTGAAGCAATTATTAAAATATGCACCAGTCCTCGCGTTACCAGTCGAGGGTGAAAGATTCTCAGTCTACACTGATGCATCTAGAATCAGTCTAGGCTGTGTGCTAATGCAGAACGAAAAGGTGATAGCTTATTCTTCAAGGCAGTTGAAGCCACATGAAGTTAATTATCCTGTCCAAGACTCAGAGCTAGCTGCAGTGATATTTGCACTCAAGATCTAGAGGCATTACTTATATGGGGAGCAATTTATTGTCTACTCCGATCGCAAGAGTTTTAAGTACTTATTTTCTCAGAAAGAGCTTAATATGAGACAAAGGAGATGGCTGGAGTACTTGAAGGACTTTGATTTCAACATTCAATATCACCCAGGCAAAGGTAATGCAGTAGCTGATGCACTCAGTAGGAAGCCAGTAGCTTCGTTATCTTGTTTAGTTATGGGCGAGATGCAATTACCTGAGCAATTCGTCAGACTAGATCTAAACATTGAGCAGAGAAGTGATAAGATGATAGTTGCCAACCTTAGGGCACAACCAGACATTTTTGTCGAGATCAGAGAGCAACAGATAAATGATTCGTTTCTAGTCAGAGTCATGGAGACCAAAGCTGACAAGCCGGATTTCTCCATCGCTGAGGATGGAAGAATACTATTCCAAGCCAGGACATGCGTGCCTGACAATGAGGCGCTGAAGAGGAAGCTAATGTATGAAGCTCACAAAACCAAGTACACCATTGACCCAGGCGCAACCAAGATGTACCAGGACATGAAAAGGTCATTTTGGTGGCCCAACATGAAGCGTGAGGTGGCTGAGCATGCCGCACACTACCTCACATGCCAAAAGGTAAAAGCAGAACATTGCTGTCCTACGGGTGTACTTAGACCCCTGGACATACCCGAGTAGAAGTGGGAAAGCACATGGAGTGTGGATGTGTTAGCAGCCTTGCATGTGAAAGAAATTGTAAGATTACATGGAGTCCCCGTATCCATAGTCTCAGATCGTGACCCTAGATTCACATCTAGATTCTGGAAGGGACTTCAGACTACGTTGGGCATGAAACTCAATTTCAGCACTACTTTCCACCCACAGACGAATGGACAGACAGAAAGGACAAATCAAATAGTGGAAGACATGCTACGTGCCTGCACTATAGATTTTGAAGGCTATTGGAATGAACAGTTGTCCCTAATAGAATTCGCCTACAACAACAGCTATCAGGCGAGTATTAAGATGGCACCATTTGAAGTGTTGTACGGAAGAACTTGCAAATCACTGGTGTGTTGGAATGAGGTAGGTGAACAGATGGCTGGGATCAGATATGGTGCAGAACACTAGCAGGGATATACAGATTATCCGAGATAGGATTAAGGTAGCTCAGTCCAGGCAGAAGAGCTATGCAGACAAGAGAAGAAGAGATTTAGAATTTCAAACTGGAGATCATGTAATGCTGAAGGTATCCTCGACCAGAGGATTTCAAAGGTTTGGGATGAAAGGCAAGCTAAGACCAAGATTCATAGGTCCATTTGAAGTGTTGGATAGAGTTGGTGAGATGGCGTACCAACTAGCACTACCTCCCCAGTTCTCCACCGTACATAACGTCTTCCAGGTGTCAATGCTAAGGAAGTACGTGTATGACCCGTCACACGTAATCAGTTATAATGACATCATCTTAAACAAAGACATGACCTATGAAGAAAGACCAGTGAAGATCTTGGACAAGAAGATGCAACAGCTTCGGAATCGATCTATACCCATGGTCAAGATACTGTGGAGAAATCACGAAGTTGAAGAGACCACGTGGGAGCCCAAAGCATTAATGCGACAGAATTATCCGAAATTATTCAATAAGTCACTCTTCCTCTCACGATCATATGAATTTGGGGACCAAATTCTTTTTAAGAGGGGGAGGATGTAGCAACCTTGAATTTTAAATTCAATATAAAAATAAAATTTTCAATTCAATAAATGAGATAAATAGATTTAATTAGAATAAAAAGGGAATAAATAGAATTTAAGTGAATTAAAGGGATACCCATTAACCAAAATTAGAAATGGGTTATGTTAATGGCCCAAACATGAATTGTCAGCCCCAAATGGGAAGAGCCCATCATGAGATGGGAGGTAATTATGTCAAATTCGAATTTAAAATAATAGTAATTAATAAAAGGGGGTAAGATAAATATTAAACAAGTCAAATCTATCCTAAAAAGAGTCCTACACTTACCTTAAACCCTTACCCATGGAATTTAGCCTCTTTCCAATTCTATTAGGTAGATAAATAAGGGAATTAGGGAGATAAATAAGGAAAACTCGGATTTATATGGAAAGGAAGAGTTTTAGGTGTTATGGACTCTATTAGCCATTAAAACTCTCCAATTTCGGCCCTATCAACCTTTAGACCGCAGTTGGAGCTCTGGAGGCCGAAGAGGAGGAGTTCTGGACGAGGAGAGCAAGAGGAGAAGGCTTGGATCAAAGGGGGGATCTCTTATTTTCGTCCCCAACTAGGGTTTTTCTTTACTACAAGCAAAGATAGGCAATCTCTCAAGTTAAACTCGTGTAAAAATTACCCTAGCTAGTCTTCATGATCCCTTTCAAAAGCCCTCTAGTTTTGCTGAATTTCGTTCTTCCATGAGGGAGAATTAATTCCTTGAATCCCTATCATATCCATGTACCCGACCCTTCATGTTTGCTTTCAAACCCTATGTATACGTGACCCCATACCTTGCGAAAATTCTTATAAATACTACATCATGTTACCTTTCAAATGCCCCTAGTTTCCCTTATTTTGATCATGTATCCATCGCTAATTAATTCATTGATCTATGACTATGCATGTTTAGGTCACCGAAATGTAACCTAGTCAAAGCATGCACTATACATGACTATTTTCCAATTAATTGTGATCAGTGATAGATCTTCATGTCTACTCTCGTTTAAATTTGGTTTCATGTTTTTTGGATCACTGAGTGATTTTATATTGAATTTTGAATAGCCCTGTATCATGTAGACCCGCCTGGAAAAAGGGCAAAACACCTTTTCTGGGGCTCGGGCCACTCCCTGAGATCGCGACGGCCCGATCCGCCGCGACCTCAGAGGGGGTCATGACACCAGGACCCATCGTGATCTGAACGTGACAGGTCGACTGGTCGTGACCTACCTTCCGGTTCACCCCAGCACCCGGCTCAGCAGAACGCAACCGGTCCTGGTGGCGCGACCTGAATGCGACAGACCCTTGCGTCGCGATCTGACTGTGGCGGCCAGAACCCTAATTTTACCATTTTAGCCAAACTTTATGTGTCTATTAAACCTTATTTAACCCTAATTAAGTACTATCTTGAATTACTTCGAACTGTTAATCATAAATTGACATTATTACATGGAATTAAATAATCTAAAAGCTATATGCACCACTATACATGTTCTCTTGATTTCTTACACTTGCACACACTTAACATTCATGATTGCCATTAAAACTTATTAATTTACTCAATATTATATCTGGTAATTTAGCGAAATAAATTACTAAATTTCCCTATTTTAATTAACTACACTTGTCTTCTTTTTACTCGTACGTTTTATACACCGTTACTGTTTCCCTCGGCCTTCGAGCACTCGAGGCACGACGGACCAATTTTTACACACTTTTCTCTTGACTTGGATCCCTCTCCACCGAGAAGACTCCTGACTGGACCAGGGAATCCTTGTCAAGGCCTTCGTAAGTCTTCTTGGCTTTGGCGCATGTCCTTAGCCGACTGTAATCACGGGATTGTGCTCCCTTTTCTTGATGAAAATATGAATATGGGGAATTGGAAATTTACCGTGATCGCCACCAATGCAGTCGCCTCTTGATGTTCAGGTGGAGGGCTGACTACGTTGGAAAGAAAAAGTGAAAAGGAGGCATACCTGGTAATGCGACATGGGGACCGTCGCTATGCTTTGATCTGAACGCGACGTAGACGGCGGCGCCTTCTTTATCATGACAGGGGACTGGTCGCCTTCCTCTTTAATGGATGGAAACATGGGTTCTTTGTCTTCCTGCTCCTCAGCCGGCCGAGGGGCAAGAGCCTCACCTTGCTCTGACCTTCAAACACCTGCCAAAGTGATTTAAACAAGATAAACACCCATTAGAATTCGTGTGTATGAGATCTATTCAATGAAAAGCTTGAAAACATGAACTATAATGGAGGGAACTCACGAGATTGGGGCTTTTAACCCTTGTGGGTGTTAGGTTTGGGTGTGTGTGTCGTGATCTAATGTTAATCTATGAAGAAAATAAGACTATGCATGCAAGAATTGAATGAAATAATGAAAAGAAGGGAAGAGGAATTGTGTAGCCGATGGAAAAATGCCCTGGGGGGCTCTTCTGAGTCATCTGGAGGAGAAGCTCTCTTCATGGAAGATGAAGCTCTCTGGAAGAGGAAGAAGCAAACTCTGGCCTTGCCCAAAAAGATGCAGAGACGAGGTACTTATGGGTGATTATTCCTAACTCGGGTCTGAGAGGAATAATGGGCAAGAGTCTGACTTTGGTTAAGTATGGCTGCATATGGGCAATTGAAACTTGGAAAGGGACATGTTAGGAAGGTCTCCTCCAAATTTGAAAGGATTTGGACGTGATTTGGACGTCCAAATGAAGCAATTACTATCTTTGGCATGTGTCCAAGTTGGCCTCGGAAAGGGTTTCCTGTTTAAGGTCCTGAACGCGACATCCTTCTGGTCGCCTTCCTGAATGCGACGGCTCGATACGTCACCTTCCTCATACGGAAGGTGACTTCAAGTCATTTTGTGACTTTTTCAAAGATTTAAAATGTGGATTTATGATAGCGACATAGGGGCTGTCGTTTTCAGGAACGCGACCTAGGGCTTATCGCCTTCATGACTTTTCTGCATTTTGGCCATACAATGCGTCCAATCTCCATGCACAGCCTTCAGAATTGAAACATCGGGCTCCAAACTTAGAGAGTTATAGTGAAAGAGATTGATTTGACCAGGAAGGGTCCTCCAGGGCGATGAACTAATGGAAATGATGTCACGATCAGAGAAAGCCAGCTTGACGATGATGAGACAACGTGGGGCATCAATGATACAAGGGATTTTGCTCGACTTATGGGTCAGAAATGGGTGTCTACAGATTGCCCCTCCTTGATGCCTGCTTTGCAAGGGAGTGGAGCGGTGATGGAGCGAAAGTGGCGTGAAACGGCGATGTAGCGGAATGAAACGGAATGAGCTGAAAAGCGAGCATCAAGGTAAAGAGACACCCATTTTGGACAAATAAGCAGCGAGAATTTTCTGGCTAACCTTCGAACATGGCTGGGAACAGAATGCGAGGATGGTTCCTATTTAGGACGAATAAAAATCAAAAGAAAAGAAATGATCAACCTCCTGATTCAAGAGGTACCCTGGCTATCTTTAGCGTGCAGGTTTCATTCATTAGGGGATAGGTGCTGCCCGGCGGGTCGATTCGACTCTGGCCTTTGAGCGGTTCACGACTAATGAGCGGATCGGAGATGAAGGAATGACTGTTGTAATGAATGGGGATGAGAGGAATCCTTCATAGGAACTATGCTGGCAAACTGGACCGAGCAGCAAGCTCGAGGAAAACTTTCAAATTCGGAGTGGAATCCTCGTCTGAAAATAAGGATTTGGGTTGGGACATCATTGGGAAGCTGACTTTGACGAATCATGATTCATAAAGCTCAAAATTCCTACATGATGCATGCTGGGCTAAAAGAAAAGAAACCATAAAACGAATGCAAAGAAAGGGAGAAAATAACAAGTATTCAAGGATAATATTGCTAGACAATATAGGCAAGGGTCAAGACACTTCGCATCCCCGACGTGCGATAGAATCCGTCGTCCCCGAGTCACATCACCCAACGTCCTATCTAGCGATTAGCAGTGTGTACCTAGATCATCCTTGTTTTTGATGAAGGGGAACTCAGATCCTGGAACACACTGGAAACCAGCTGGTCCTTGAGCTAATATAGTAGCGTAGATATCATATAGCAATGCGAAGGGATTAGAGTTAGAGATACTTACCTGACTTACCTGATGGACGTCGCTTTTGATTTTCTGAAATTTCTGATTTTTTGTGGATTTTCCTACATTTTTTTATTTTTATGAGTTTTCAATAATCAAAGCAGTAAAGATAAAATGGACAATGTACCGAATAATGACGTCAAAGCATGTGTGCAAACATTCTGAGCAATCACAGAGAAATAAGCATGATAGTGTAAACTGATCAGAAGGCGACATAGGGCATGTCGCGACCCTTGACTGAAGAAGGTGACGTAAGACTTGTCGCCACCTTGAAGACGACGGGTCGATATGTCGTTTTCACAGATTTCTCAACCCGAGCTCAAAACCTTTCAGCCCCAAGCTTGAGTTTGACTCCCATTTGGATTCCAATGGCTCTCCACTCAAAGTCCCCCTCCTAATGGGTCTTCTCTACCCTCTCCTAGCAGAAATAGGAGTGCTATGGCTCTATAAATAAAGGGGATGAGAAGCCAAATTCGGAGCTCTCTCCTCTCTCTTCTTTTCTTCAAATTTTGCAAGCTCTCATGGCCATGAAGAGAGCTCCTCTTGCTTCCATGGATGGGGAGACGGCTTATGAGGGTCTCAAGCGTGCTCGGGCGACCTACGAGGCTCTCATGAGGTTGACGGACGTTCCCAACCACTTGAGCCAGAGCAAGGAAGTGAGAGAGGTAAGTTTTTGGTGTTTTAAATTTTCAATGAATTTCTGCTACGAATTTCTTCATTAATTTTGTTCTTCTTCTTCCTCCCTTCTCTCTTCTTTTTCTCTTCTTCTAGCTCTTCCCGGGCTCCCGCCGCTATTCTAAACTTATATGGATCACCCCCATGATCAAAGCCTTACCCATGTTTGTTATCCGGTTCTTGAGAGAGTGGAGTTTAGGTGGGGTTTTGATAACGGCCCATAATTACCACAAAATTTCTTTTGACTAGCATAGCATCTCGGCCCTCATAGAACTATGGCACCCACAAACCCATACATTCATTTTTCCCAAGTTCGAGGCGACCGTCCTTCTAGAGGAGGTCGAGGCCTTCCTAGCTACTCCTAAAACCAAGCCGGGGGATGAGCAAAGCATAAGCTACGCTGTTGAGCCCATTAACCTGAAACTTATTCTAGGGGAGTTCATGACCGATCCGGGGGATGTCCATACCATGATTAGCCCACAATTCATCCATTTAGTTCAGTTGTCTAAGTGGGTCATCTCCCAATGTAAAAACAAGAACACGGACCACCGGGAGATAGCAAAGGCCGTGGCCATATGTTTATGTGGGGTGGTCCTCTTCCCATCCGGGGATCACCTCATAGACTACGTGAGCCTTAGTGCTATTAGTGGGGTATGGCGGGGACTTTCACTTTCTCACGCCGTCTTGGCGTACCTTTACTCAGGTCTTACCTCGGCTTCCACGGGGGGCTTCCTTTATGGCTCCATGATCCTATTGGAGTGTTGGTTGGGTGTGAGGATAAAATTTAAGCCTATTGACAATCCTACCACCGACAGTCGGATCTTCGGGTGCCATCCATTGATCTTTATTGGCGGGGCGGCCAAATTCTCCGACAAGGTTTTATGCAGGACGGCGGATAAAAAGACGAGGAAGGCATGGCGCCTCTACTTCAGTACCCTACCGGTGGAGCACTTCGCTTTGGGCGTAGCGGCACTTTGCGGAGCGGAGATCCGGCTACCACTTGGACGCGGACTGGATTTGCAACTTGTGGGTAACATGGCGACCGTACTCTACAACTCGCAGTGGTGTTACCTGCAGTTCGGGAAGCCGAGGACTCGGGTGCTTCCGCCATCACACTTGCCACCCGTGAAGAAACGACGCTTGGGGAACCAGGAAGATGAACAGGCCGTACGGAGCGCATTGGCCTTGTGGCGGGTGTGCGCTACCCACGTACTCCCACTGAGGGTTGATGAGGACTGGGAGACGTACCAGGCATACCTCCTAGAGCACGAGAAGATTCGGCCACTGAGGGGACCGTGAGCTAGAGAAAGAATTGATTGTATTTTTTTGAGCTTTTATGAGAGACTTGGTGGGCTTGATGTAATGGGAGTGAGAGACATGTTGATTTTTGCTTTTGATGACTTTTATTTGATGTGAGCATTGAATTATCGTAATGAAAATTGATTTCTTTTAGGGGCTTAGTGCACTGGCCTGAGAAGGCGACGTAGGGTATGTCACTACCCAGAAGGCGACGGGTCAACGGTCGCGACCATCAAAGTGAAGGCGACATAGGCATTGTCGCTACCTGACCAGAAGGCGACGGGGTCAATGTCGCGTTCACAGGTCCCGAGGCAATTTGAATTTTGGGCCGAGTGCCCTTCTCTTCTTCCCCCTTTCAAACCTTCCTCTTTCCTTCTTCCCTCTTCCTCCGGTGACTCCGGCGATTTCTCTTTCCCTTCCTTGCTTCTCTTCCTCCGGCAAACCCTTCCTCCGGCGATCGTCGGCGGTGACCCCCTTTCCTCTCTTTCTCTTCCTCTCTCCTTCCTCTCTCCCCTTTCTCCTTCCTTTGATATCCGGCGATGGAGGGCGAGCACCGAGAGGGCCAAGGCGGCGACGGTGGCGGTCGGCATCGCAATAAGACCATCCGGCGGTGACAACCGGGCGAGGGACCGTCGACGGCGGCCCCGGAAGTCCCTCCGGTCATGCCCATGGAGGAGGAGACCATACCGGCGGAAGGGGTCGAAGACGATCCCGTCGGGCCCAAAAAGGTAAGATCTCGAACCCTAACCCTTGTATGCATGGAATGGGGAGTGCAGAGCACTTGTTTGTAGGGCAATTCTCCCAATGGGAAACGGCCGGGAACGGGAAAGACCCGTTTCCGGCGACCTTGGTAATGCGACAGGGGGCCTGTCGCCTTACCAGTGGGAAGGCGACGCCCACCCTGTCTCCTGTTAAAAGGCGACGGGGTGACCGTCGCGACCTACATAGGAATGCGACAGGGTGGTTGTCGCCTTTCAGAAGGCGACGGACCCCTTGTCGCCTTATCAGGACAGAGAGTGATTTTGGGTATTTCTTACCAGCTTCTGATCTTTTTGATGTCTGTTTTGCAGAGTGAGCTGAGGTCCCGGCTAGGATGGGCCGTCGTCCGTGCGATCTACGATGGCCTGCCGGACTTCCAGAGGCACCGTCTAGAGGGGATGGGTTTTGGGCCCTTCTTGCGGCTAGAGGAGTTGGCGCCGGATGTGGCACTCATCCAGGCGCTGAAAGAGAGGTGGGACCCGGAGTGCCACGCTTTCCTCTTTCCGTGGGGACACATGATCCCCACGTTAGAGGACGTGGTACGGATCACCGGCCTGCGCATGGGTGGCCAGGCGGTGACCAGGACCACCTATACCAGCTATCAGAAGCCGGTGGAGAGGTTGCTTGGCTTGGAGGTGAGGGGAGAGAGATCCTCTCTGGTGCAGCGGACAGTGCTGCAGGCGAGCCTAGGGGTGGCGAATGCGCGCCATCAGACGGGAGAGAGCCAGGCAGAGTACATGGCTCGGTTGACGGAGGATGCCAGAGCAGTGCTGGCGAAGGAGGAGGGAGACGTAGCGGACAGGGACTTGCGGCGGTTCCTGACCCTCGTGATCGGGAAGTTGATCCTGGGGACCAGAGGGGACCCAGTCGGCTGCCGATGCCTGCCCTTGCTGGAGGATCTGTCCAGCGTGGGCAACTACGCATGGGGTGCGGCCCTCCTGGCCCACCTCTTTGACAGCTTGGGCACCTCCAGCAGGGAGACAAGTGTCGCAGGGTTCTTCCCACTGCTACAGGTACATTTCTACCCTTACCCTTTGCTGTTTTCCTGCTTATTGACTGGATTAACTGTGATACTGACTTGTGTTACTCTTGCAGGTGTGGGCATACTACCACCTCCCCTCCCTGGGTCGTGGGGTGGCGAGGCGACGCGGCGCTGTACCTCTCCTGCAGCGCTGGCGATTTTGCCGTGACGAGCGGTCCCTGCGGCGACAGGTGACCTTGATTCATGACATTCTGGACACCATCCCATTCGGCCATGTGAGTACTTCCAACCTTAACCCTTTTCCTTACTTTGCTTATTTTGACAGTTGACTGACGGGTCTTTGCTTGTGGTGTGCAGGTACGGTGGACTCCCTATGTTGGGGAGAGCGACGCCGCCCAGCCGTGGGTGGAGCGGGACCGTCCCTACTTCGGTAGGGACATTTGGCTCCATTGTTTCAACACAGTGGTCCCGCTCCACCACCGGCTAGTGGCGCGGACTCTGGGACTCCACCAGGCGGTGGTGGAGTTCCCGACCCGACAGAGGCCATGGGAGAGGCCAGGTCGCAGCTTTCGAGGGATCCAGCAGGTCACAGACTGGACGGTCCGGGTCCGGGAGCAACTGGACGACTGGGAGTAGTGGGGCAGGGAGGTGGCCTCCGAGGCCACGAGCGACGAGGACTACTTTCGGGCCTATGCTCGGAGGTACGGGGCCCAGGTGTACAAGGGGACCCGACGACCGGTAAGTTTCTACTACTTTCAGTCTATTTTGAGTTCTTAACTAATTGTGTGACTGACTTAGCTTGTGTTTGCAGCTCGACCCTGAGGGGCGGATCTCCTCGCTCGAGGGTATCCTCCACTCCACCATCCAGCATCGAGATGATCTTCAGGTGGTGGTGGACCAGCTGGTGAGTATTTTGCACCCTACCCTTCTATTTCTAGTTTTGGTTGACTGACCCCTATTTTTTCTTTTGCAGTGGGTAGAGTTGGACAGGGCCCAGCAGATGGTGGGAGGTGCCTCCTCTTCCCGAGAGGATCCTAGCCGCTCCGTTTTGGAGGGCCAGTTGGCGTCGACGGCGGCCCGAGCGGAGGACGCCCTCACCCAGCTGCGGGAGCGGGTAAGTTACTTACTTAGATGCCCCTGGGCTTTTGTTTCTTTTGTGAGTTCTGACAAGATGTTTGATATTGTAGGAGCAGGAGCTGAGGACCGCCCTGGCGCGGACGACCACGTTGGAGGCGGAGATGGCGGAGCTACGCTTATGCCCCAAGGCAGCGGAGGTGACACGGTGACATGAGGCGGTGGAGGAGGCGTCACGGTGGCGCCAGGAGGCAGAGGCGGCGGCACGCTAGCAGCAGGAGGCGGAGGAGGCGGCGCGACTGTGGACCGAGGCCGGAGACCTCTGCACCCAGCTGGGGGAGGAGAGACATCGCTGCAACATGCTGCGTTCCGAGATGAAGGGCCTAGAGAGGGCCCTAGCCTTGGTTGGACGCAGCCGTTCGGCAGCCAGTAGGAGCGGTATCCCGAGCGGGTCCGCTGGACACTATTTGACTGGTTCCTCCGGACGGTGGAGGAACGAGGAGGAGGCGCGGCGGCAGGAGAGAGCGCCGGAGGGTAGTGAGACAGGGCCGAGGGCGATGGCCCCTCCGTCTCCCCGCCCGCCTGAGGGTACGGGGGAGAGCGGTTGAGGGCTTGTACTTTTTGTTTGCCCCTTTTGTACATGTATGAGATGGAATGGAATGAAATGGACCCCTTTTTATCTTATGGTTTGCGACTGAGTGGTGACGGGTGAGATGTGAGTGCCGCCTTCTTTCTTTTGCATCCTGCACACTTAGACAACCATAAGACAAGTTAGATCTGTTCTTAGGCTTGGCCCCTTGCTTTAAAATGCGACGAGTGACCGACCTTGATAATTAGTCAAGGGGCTAAGCCTTATTAAATAGGCAAAAGATGCAAATAAATAACATGCACGAGCAGGTGAGTGGATTGGTTGAAAACATTTTTGGAATTTTTTGAAATATTTGGTTTTTGTTTTGGAGTTTTGAAATATTTGATTTTTTTTTGAGTTTTGAAATATTTGATTTTTTTTAGTTTAGAAATATTTGATTTTTGGAGTTTTTGAAATATTTGATTTTTTGGAGTTTTTTGAAATTTTTTATTTTTTTGGAGTTTTAAAATATTTGATTTTTTTGGAGTTTTTGAAATATTTGATTTTTTTTTTGGATTTTTTGAAATATTTGATTTTTTTTTGGAGTTTTTTGAAAGACGCCTAAAGCCGGCGTTAGCCCTTCCTGAAACAAGACGCGCGAGACGGAAGGTACTCGCCCCCTTTTGGGCCACAACACTTAGACCGGTTAGAGCTGCTGGTTTGGAGTCTTGATCACCTCTGGTTCTCGCCACGGACCTCACTAGGCTAGGATGTGCGTTGAGGGGTGACAATGCCTCGGGAACTACCCTTAGTTGACGCTGCGACTATTTTAAGCCATACCTAAGAGGTGATTCGGTCTTATAGGGAGAAATGGAAGATTATTTAAGGAAAGTCTTATGTAGGTTTAGGGATGTTGGGTTTGACTACTTCCTACAACATATCGTTCAGAGATTGGGTCTGTTGCGGAGGGACTTTATGGTCTTTTGCTATGGACTTGCACTATTTGGGGCATGCGTACGACCGGGCTCATGAGCGTCCTGCGGGGACTTTGCCACTCTTTGCCATGCCCCTGTTGTATTGTGGATTTTTCTTTTCTTTTCGTTTCGTTTCTTTGCTTCTTTGCCCCTTTGTTATTTTGACCGTCCCTATTTGAGACTTCCTCTCGTCGGGGTATGCTGTAGGTTGACGACCTCACCCTTACAACCCCTTTGCCCCTACACTTCGACCGATTAGGAGAGAATGACCGATGCATCGCTAGAGTAGAGCCCGCACAGTTGCAGCGTCTACCAAGTGCAGTTATCCGAGCTTGCCGTGTGTGTGTGTTAATCCTAACTTAGAGTGATCCTTGACGATTAGGGAGGGATTTTAGACTTTCAACACGGGGATATTCCCGATCTAGGTGTTGTGGCCTCACACCTATGGGCCTAAGGATAGAAACATTTGAGGTATAACCCGTTCCACGGATGCGACAATTCGACTCCCTAAGCATTGACTAAGCGGTAAGCATTTCCAGGCTAGACTTCCCTCACGACGTACGGACCCTCCCAATTAGGCTACAGTTTGGACCTAGGACCTCTGGATTTGATAAAAATGCGTTTCAAGACCATATCACCCTCTTGGAATTTACGCTCAATTACCTTCTTTTGGAAAGACCTTAAGATTCGCCTCTGATATGAAAGCACATGGTCGGCTGCCATAAACCGTCTCTCATCTAAGAGTTCCAATTGGACTAGCAACGCCTCTCGACGTTCATCAAGATTAAGTTCCTTGTCTAATTGGACTCTTAGTGAAGGAATTAGGATCTCGTATGGAACTACCGCCTCTATCCCGTAAGTGAGAGCATACGGGGTTTGCCCCGTGGGAGTGCGGACGGAGGTACAGTAAGCCCATAGAGCCTCTTTTAGCTTTTCTGGCCAGTCGGCGAATTTATGCGATTCACAGGTCTTTTTCAGGATTTTAAGAAGGGTTTTATTAGTTACTTCAGCTTGGCCATTGCCTTGTGGGTAATACGGTGATGAATGATGCAGCGTGATGTTGTATTTCTTACAGAGGTCCTGGAGCTCTTGCGCGATGAATTGCGGCCCATTGTCCGTGACGATGCTGCTTGGCACTCCGAACCGCGAAATGATGTTCCTCATGATGAAGCGGCATACTATGGATGCTTTGATTTCTGTGAAAGCTTCGGCTTCTGCCCACTTAGTGTAATACTCAGTCACTGTTAGGATAAATGATTTTTGTTTGGTTTGAGCATTAGGGTCACCAAGAGGGCCAATGATATCGAAAGCCCACATGGAGAATGGCCAAGGTGTGGAGAGTGGGTGTAGTGAGGAGGAAGCTGTGGATGCTTTGATTTCTGTGAAAGCTTCGGCTTCTGCCCACTTAGTGTAATACTCAGTTGCTGTTAGGATAAATGATTTTTGTTTGGTTTGAGCATTAGGGTCACCAAGAGGGCCAACGATATCGAAAGCCCACATGGAGAATGGCCAAGGTGTGGAGAGTGGGTGTAGTGAGGAGGAAGGGGCATGGATTTTATCAGCATGGAGTTGACACTTGACACACCTACGGACGTAGATGGTACAGTCTTCCTCTAGGGTCGGCCAGTAATAGCCCTGCCTAATAATCTTCTTTGCGAGCATTTGACTGTTAACGTGCCCTCCGCATTCACTAGCATGGGCCCCTTCCACCACTTTCCAAGCCTTGTCATCGGTAAGGCATCTTAAGAGGACTCCATTAAGGGCTCTCCTGTACAGAACTTCTCCGACAACCGTGTACCTTAAGGCGGCTCTTCTGATGGCCCTGCGGTCTTCTGCACTTGCCCCTTCAAGATATGTTCCATCCCTGCAGTATTGCTCTATCTCAAAGTACCATGGCAGTTCCTCTTCATTCAAGATCTCCTCGAGCTCAGTTAACATGATTTTCTGCGCTCCTCTCTTCCTAGCCCTCTCTTCTAAGGTTGCCCTAAGGTCGCTAAACCAAGGGTCCTGGGTAGATGGAACATCGAGACGCTGGACGACGATTGTCTCAGTCCGGTGACTCAGAGGGAAGGATAGGAATGAGGCTAGCGATGCCAGAGCGTCGGCCAGGATGTTTTGGGAACGAGGAGTGTGGATGTAGATGAGCTTGCGGAACTGCCTTGCCAACAGTGTGACCAGGTCCTGATATGGCTTGAGCTTTGGGTCACGAGTGCGGTAAGTTGAGAGCACCTGCCGCAGGACGAGCTGAGAGTCTCCAATAATTCTGAGGTGCGATGCCCCCAGCAGATAAGTATGCTTGAGACCAGCAAGGAGAGCCTCATACTCCGACATGTTGTTGGTAGCGGGGAAGGTGAGTTGATATGCAAAGGGGATGGTAATACCTTCTGGGGTAAGCAGCACGGCTCCAATGCCCCGTCCCTGAGAGTTGAGTGCACCATCGAAATGAAGGGACCAGAAGGGGTCTTTGATTATGGCTGAGAGTTCCTCATCGGGGAATTCCTCTCGGAGGGAGTCACTGTGAGGGAGTGGAAGATGTGCTAGATGCTCGGCAATGGCATACCCCTTGACGGATTTTTGGACCACAAAGGATATGTCAAACTGAGAGAGGAAACTCTGCCAGCGTGCCAGCCGATCAGAGAGGATGGGTTTTTCAAGCAGATAGCGGAGTGGATCCATCCTTGAAATCAGCTTGACCTCATGGGCAAGGAAATAGTGCTTTAGCTTTTGGACCACCCACACGAGTGCGGCACAAGTTTTGTCCGCGGTGGTGAACTTGGATTCGGCGGTGTTGAAGAGCCTAGAGAGGTAATATGCTGCCATTTCTTTCCCAGATTCATCATGTTGTGCTAGGACAGCTCCTAGGGAGTCCTCAATGACTGAGAGATATAGGATTAGCGGCTTTCCGGGTACAGGAGGCTGTAAGATTGGGGGATTCATGAGATAACTTTTCAGCTCATCGAAGGCTACTTGGCATTTGTCATTCCATTCGAATTTTTCCCCTCCTTTTAAGAGATCATAAAATGGGCGACATCTTTGCGAATGCTGAGAGATAAATCTTCTGATAAACTGCAAACGCCCCATTAGCCCTCTTAATTGTGAGATGTTCTTTGGAGGAGGCATCTCTGCTATAGCCTTAGCCTTGTTCGGATCGATCTCAATGCCCCGCTTGCTAACTATGAAACCTAGCAGCTTTCCTGACGATACCCCGAACATGCATTTCTTCGGATTCATTCTCAGCTGATATTCTCTCGACCTCTGCAACACCTTGGCTAGGATTTCGGGGTGTTCTCTCCTGGTTCTTGACTTCACCAAGATGTCATCCACGTATACTTCTACATAAACGTGTATCATGTCATGGAAGATGGCCATCATCGCCCTTTGATAGGTAGCCCCAGCGTTCTTCAGCCCGAAGAGCATGACCACATAGCAGTACGTTCCCCAGGGTGTGGTGAAGGATGTTTTCTCTTGATCCTTAGGAGATAGACGGATTTGGTTGTATCCTGAATATCCATCCATGAATGAGAGGGTCTCATACCCAGCAGTATTGTCGATCGGCACATCAATGTGAGGAAGCGAGAAATCATCTTTCGGACATGCCTTATTCAAATCCCTAAAGTCGATGCAGATTCTGACTTTGCCGTCTTTCTTCATGACAGGGACTATATTGGCCACCCAGTTCAGATAGAGCACTACCCTGATGAATCTAGCCTTATGGAGTTTATCTACTTCGTCCTTCATCTTCAGGGCCATAAGCGGGTGGAACCTTCTGAGTTTCTGTTTGATTGCCTTTGCCCCTTCCTTCAGTACCAGTCGGTGCTCCACTAGTGAGGGGTCTAGACCGGGCATGTCCTCGTAAGACCGGGCGAATGTGTCCTTGTACTCCCTCAGGATTTGCACCAGTTCCTCTTCTTCATCAGGAGGGAGATTTACTTAGATAATCACAATCCTGGGATCTTCCTCTGTTCTAAGGTTGACTTCCTTAGTAGGTTCAACCACTGCCGTTGTGGGCTCATCAAATCTTCTTACTCCACTGGCATATCTTTCGGCAGCGTCATCTACTTCGCTATCCTCTTCATCGACTGGGTCCTCATCATTCATTATCTCGTAGATGCCGAATCCGTCGTCTAAGAACACCCCATCCTGCTCGAAAACTTCTTCCAACACCAGCGCTTCCCTTGTGAACTCCTCTATCAATAGCAGCGCTTGACACCGCTGAGCT
The DNA here is from genome assembly GCA_014218235.1 of Colocasia esculenta. Classification (NCBI taxonomy): domain Eukaryota; kingdom Viridiplantae; phylum Streptophyta; class Magnoliopsida; order Alismatales; family Araceae; genus Colocasia; species Colocasia esculenta. Next base: position 18,413,922 of record CM024759.1, read on the forward strand.
AGCTCTTGAAGATATCTCCGGGGAATAGCTTTTCCCCGCTGCTTCCTAGGACACTGCTTGAAATTGATGGATGGCGGGCTGACCTGACTCTCTACCCTAGGCCTATCTATCCTAATGCTAGACTCACCTACCCTAGACTCTTCTAGACTAGACGACTCTACAGGACCGAGGGAGGACATGGTGTCCCCGAAGAGGATGGCTCCTAGTGAAGGAGCAAGAGGGGGACCCCCAGTTGAGGGGTGCCCCTGATTAGAAGAGTGAAGGAGGAATGCCGGCTCCTCGACCTCAACGTGCATTTGAAAATGGGCGTTTTTTTTTTTTTTGGAGATCGGTGGAGAGCGTGCAACAGGAGAGGGCGACCTCGTGGTCACCTGGATTGGACTGCAGGGCAGTGAGGATTGTAGGTGGGAGGTCAGGTGTGAGGAGGCTGTGTGCCGCCGTCAGGAGCTGAGGGGTCAGTTGAATAAGCAAGGGAGGAGAGGACGGAACCAGACTGGGCAGGAGGGAATTCAGAAGGGACGGGTGGATGGCTAAGCAGGTGCCCTTGCAGAGTTCATCTATGGTTTTCCCCTCTTCATAGGGAATGTATGGCTCTCCTATGTCTGAGGCATCGCTCATGAGCTGCCTTTTAGATGTGATGGCGGTGGGTGGATCTAACAGCTCTGCCGCAGCTGGCGGCCATGTCCTTTCTTCCTTCCAGAACAGTCGGCTGAAGGCAATGGTGATGTCTTCTATGTCAAACCATCTGTACCACTCAGCTTCTGGGTCCCCTGTCTTTCTCCTTCTGGTTGGACGGAGGGCTTCTAGGGCCTTATAGGTCAGCAACGGGGCCATGTGCCGAGAGAAGTTCCGGCCATGCACCTCGTGCTGTGAGAGTTCCGCCTCGACTACCACGGTATTATATCCCGGTCGAGTAGGCCCCCTGATAAAGTGACACCAGAGTGTCCAGGTGAGTGGTTCTCGGTTGGCCTTAAGAGTGGATGTGCTGGATGACCATGGTTTGGATTTCTCTCTGTACCCTAAGCCCCATCGGCTTTTTGTGACAATGTCAGGGATGGGTTTGACTATGCCCTGTAGCTCTGCCCCTAGCCCCTTGCCTTCTTCATATCCTAGCTTCATCATGATTTGCCACCCCTTCGTGCTTAGTGGCTCTTTTCTCTTGACTGCATTGACCTGTGCCAGATTGGTCTCTCTCTTGGACTGGAACGTGTAGCTCCATGTGTAGTTGATATCTAGCACCGAAACTATGGGTTTGTTGGCTGGCCACATAGCTGGTAGGTGGGTATCGTGGAGGGCATCTACTGAGTGGGTAGTGGCTATACTCTTGACTTTGATGATTCGTCCTTGAAAGGGGAACTTTAGACACTGGTGTGCAGTGGACGGTACAGCCCCGAGCGCTTCCAACCACGGGCTCCCTAGAATAGCTTTGAACATGGGATCGATATCGAGGACGTAGAAGTCCACTGTGACAGAGAGGGGTCCCAGTTCGGCTTGCACAGTCACCATGCCATGACAAGATCTTCTAGAGTTATCATATGCGGCGATGGTGGTGGGTGTCGGCCTTAGCGTCCCTTCCGATAGGTCGCAGGCTCTCAATGTACTCAGCGGGCAGACGTTTATGGATGCCCCCATGTTGACCAGTGCCGCTCCCACTGCTACATGATTGATGACCAGAGTGGCGCAGAGGGGGAGCCTCCTGGCTTCCAGGGGTGCTAGTTCGCTTTCCGCAAATGTGATCGCTGGCCCGCGAGTCACCATAGCCAGGGCACTAGGTAGCTTGTCAGCCAGCATGTCTTCATTCACTACCACCTTTTGCAGGAAATTCCTCAGGGCTTCCTGGTGCTCCTTGGACTTCACTACAACAAAAAAGACTTTTAGTAGCAATTTTATATGCTGCTATAGATAAACGAATTGCTGTTAAAACACTTTAGCAGCCATTCAAAATTTTGCTATTATAAGTTCCGTCGCTAAAAGTGCATAGTAGCCATTCACAACAATGGCTACCAAAAGTAATTTTTAGCGACTAATATAAATGCTATTATAAATGTTAACAATTATCATCTAAGCGTCACAAAAGCTTTTAGCAACAATTTTTATGGCTGCGATAGCATAGCATTAAGAGCATTTAAAATTGTTGCTAAATATGATTATTATTAGTAACTAATCTATTAGCTACTATTTTTACTTGTAGTAGCAAAAACAATTCCTACTCATGTATATCATTAGAAGCTAACATAATGACTGCTATTTATTTTTCAAAAATTAGAACGCAATTGTTAATAAATGCATTAGCAACATTTCTTATTACTTTTGAAGAGTAGATATATGATTTAAAAATGGTTACTAAAAGAAAGTAATTGGCTGCTAATAGGTATTTTTAACAACATATATAGTTGTTTCTAAAAGTGTAAAAACTTATAATAATGATATTTAAAATTGTCACTACAGTTGATTATAAAGCACCACCTATTATGCAAATATGTCACCAATATATGTACATTCTTCTATGCATATTCAATCTTTCTATCACAAACGATTCATTTCCAAAAATTGTACAACTAGAATATCACATCATACATATCCATCCTCACAAATCATCACACATTTTTAGAAATGACAAATGCAAAAGAGTAAAATATATGTTTCAAACATTATCTCAATTAACATCCAAAATATATACAACTGGTTTTGGGTAACCAATAAATGTCAACAAGAGAAAAAAAAAAAAGAGAGAATAAAATCAATTTCATTCCATGCTATATTCATGTAGATCATTCTTCTGCTCGAGTGACCTGTAAGAGAAAAGACATTTATTTAGTATAGAATTGATAACATTATTAATAATGATAAACAAAATGTTAAATAAACGTACAAGAGTAAATGGCCAAGCAATGGTTGCCCCGGCCCCCAATTGTATTGAATTGTCCATAAGGCCTTGGGAGAGGTTCATTGTGAACAAGAGCAAAATTTAAGCACCAATTAAATGGTCTGTTGAAAGTCTATACACCTGAAGAAAGATAGGAAGCGAGCCGTGGTTGGAGGGCTTTTGGAAGACAAAATCCTGGTATGAGAACAGATCCTCCCTGTAGATACCATAGACCAGAGACATAAGCTCCTATTATAAGAACTTTAATAACAGGGTTCTGTGAAAGAAATTTTCTTTAATCTCTAATTTCAACAAACATGATCAATTATAAGATATAATCTCTGTTGCAAAACTATTATACTTAAAATATTCTTCAACATGTATTATTTGTGTGACTGATTCAAGGTTCTCTCTAGTATATGTTGTTGCTAATGCCCTACTAGATTTAATTTGTTTGAGATGAAGTGTTTGATTTTTCAACTTGGATTTAGAAGTGGGTTGTAATTGAGAAGTGCCATGCATTCCCTGTCATAGAAAAAAATTTAAATCAACTCACATATAAACACAAAGTACAAAATTAAATCAACAAGCTGATGCATACATATCTATGAATAAGAGTATAGAAGTACATTATTATACACATGAAATTATTCTAATTCTAAAATAAAATTAGAAAATTAATAACATATATGAATAATGCAACAACAAGTATGGTAATTACCAAATATTACAAATCATCATATCTCTCGATCAATGTCAATTCTTAACTAGCTTAAATCATTCCCTTCACTTCGAATAAATTTTCAAATACTGCTCACTATTAAGGTTAAGGATATGCTTTTCATGTGTTGTTAAATGAAAAAAAAAAGGTGACTATTTTGATGCAGTTCCAATACACTTGGCTTCAATGATGTGAAGCAACCCTTTTTCTGCAATGTAGGTCTCGTTAGTGCAGTGGATGTAGCGGCTCTCAATCTGTTTATTTACTCTGATCCATCTATCTAAGAAGAAAACTATAAAGAAGGTGCATATACAGATTATGTCATGGAGAATGAGAAATTGACATCATGGAGAGTACCATGTGGTCAACAGTATACTAAAGCTGCTTTTCCTTTTACGTCATATTCATGTAGTCCATTCTCACATGTAAAAGATACATTGATAAAACTTATGAAGCCTGTTATTGTTCTCAAAAGAAATAACCAAATCTTCAAAATGTTAAATCATGAAGTTAATATGCATAAAAAAGACACCAAAGGACCATACCAATCTAGCATATTTGCGGAACGAATTGAGAAACATGCATCAATGACCATATAATACTGTGGGAAAAAACTTTAATTGTATAATAAGCTTGTGACAGTGTGAGAGAGTGATACGATTAACTAGATCTTTCAGTGTATAGACAAATCATAAAGAAGATAATGTAGGACAATAAAACTTCAAAATCAAAATTTAAGCACCAGTTAGTGGTCTGTTGAAAGTCTATACACCTGAAGAAAGATAGGAAGCGAGCCGTGGTTGGAGGGCTTTTGGAAGACAAAATCCTGGTATGAGAACAGATCCTCCCTGTAGATACCATAGACCAGAGACATAAGCTCCTATTATAAGAACTTTAATAACAGGGTTCTGTGAAAGAAGTTTTTTTAATCTCTAATTTCAACAAACATGATCAATTATAAGATATAATCTCTGTTGCAAAACTATTATACTTAAAATATTGCACTCAAGTACCCGGGTTGACACTTCCCAGCTTCAATTGATCATATGCATTCCCCCGTAGCCTTCCCAGCAGTAGCTGCGCATCACACCTTGTCGCAACATCAAAAGATCAAGAGAAATCCACGTCAATGTAGTTACGATCACGAATTGGATAGTCCCCATGGCAAGTCAGCCAAGCGAAGAAGCACATCGTCGTTGTACTTTTGCTGGGGGAAAAAGGGGCACGCTGGGGAGAGCTTACTGTACTAAATTATATGGCTTAGCTCTCACCTCGGCAGGGAGCAGGCATGGGGCTGCCACGTCCACTTCTGATAAATGTCGTACCGCCGGCCGTTCATGTAGGTCACCTGCTCCATCAGGAACTCGCACTCCTCACGGTACAGGGGATGCGCACGTCGTATATCCAGATTCCCTCTTTCCCATCCCCGCCGCTGCTGCCCCCTCTGTCCGTGATGATCTTCACTTGAGCCGGCGATGTAGAAATCATCGGAGGACAAAAAGGATGCCGGCAGTTGCTGCGATGGCTCGCAGCTCGTGAGGGCAGGCAATCATCTGCGTGGAAGGAGTGGTGGCTCTCAGAGCGTGAGGGCACAGGACGATCGTGCGTGAGGGCATGCGCGAGGAAGGAGCAGCAGTTGCTGCGATGGGTCACGGAGCCTGGCGTGACAGCGCAGAGGTACTCGTTTCATGGACATGTTGTGCGCAAGGAAGTCTATTTCCAAGAAAAGATTCCGCGGGAGAGATGTTTCAAATGTAATTCACTTTCCCTCCAAAGCCATCTATAATTCCAAATAAATTTACAACTAAGAAATATGCTATTAAAGATAATGGTCGCCCGATTCTAATATTTGGTAGCCAATACTTAAAAAATGCTATTAATTAGCAGCTAATAATTATTGCTATTAAATGTAAGAGTCACTATAGCTATTGAGTAACCTTATTAGTAGCCCTATTTCAAAAAATGATGTTAATTAATAGCAAATACAAATTGGCTGCTAGTAAAACTGCTGGTTAAAGTTCAATTTGGCGTAGTGAATTTATTAGCTCCAAAATGGAGATCTTAGCTGGCACGTGATCCAGGTGCTTGAGGATGTCATAGTGGGTTCCAGGCAGCGGCTCAATCAACCCCTCATCTTGCATTTGTTGATGAGCTTGTTGTTGCTGTGGCGGTTGCAGGACCTGCTGGGGGTTTGTGGAAGTGGAGGTAGTGGAGATAGGCGGGTACGGGCGGCGAAAGACTCTCCCGCTCCACAGGGTGGTCGGATGGGTAGGTGGTTGTCTGGCGGAGGATAGTGTAGCGGCGGAGGATTGGTCCGGCCCAGGTGGGGGTAGAATGATGAGTGTGGGATTAGATATGATAGGGGGTAGAGGTACGGAAACAGGTGGAGCGAAGGGTAAGATGATGGGTGGACTGGCGATTGGCGCGGGTGCTGAACCGACGGGCAGTATGACGGCGTTGGCCATAGAAACTAAAGGAGGGATTGACTGAGGAGCCACGTAGGCTGGTTGTATTGTTTGGGACTGGATAGGATATTGGTTAATGGCCATCATCTGCTGAACGTCTAGTTCATCATCGTACGTCCAATTCGTCTGAGGAGGAGGGTGGTGGACGATGGGGTTTACCTGGGAAGGTTGTTGTGGTGGTGGGTTTGGAGCTGGTGGATGGTTAGGTAATGGGTTGTGGATGATCCCGAGGTCCTGCAATGGCTGTTGGTGTTGCTGCTGTTGTTGTTGTTGAGGGGGTGGTTGGCGCTGCTGCCTCTGCTGTTGTTGTTGCCTCTGCCATTCCTTGATATCCCTGATCACTTGCCGGAGGGCTGTCCAATCTATCTTGTGCTGCTCATGCAAGTCGTACACCAGATCCTTGAATGCAAAGCACTGGTCGATGGTGTGACCAGGCTGCCGGTGGAAGACGCAGTACCGGGTTTGATCCATGCTGGGGTTCAAGGGTCTCTCAAGAGGGAGCCTAATGGCGTCTGTGGAGAGCAAGGCTAAGAATATGTCGGAGAGTGTCTCCGGCAATGGCGGGTAGTGAGTTCTTCTAGGACCCATGGGACGCCTTTGCTGAGAGCCATCAGGAGGTGGCACTTGGTTGTATTGGCGTGGTGGTTGCCCTTGTGGTGGATGGGTAGGGTTCTGACCCTGGGCATTGTAAGGTTGACGATTTTGGCTCTGGCCGGTAGGGTTGAACGCGCTCACTTGCTCGTTCACTTGGACACCCTCAGTGACTGGCCCCTGAGGCTTTCTTTGGAACCGGGACTTTTGGGGTTCGAATATAGAGTGGATGGGAGAATCTTTGAGCTAGGTTTGGATAAACCGAGCCCGGCTGTAGAGTTGATGCATGGTGGTGATGTCATTCATCGCTAGGATGTTTCTGTAGGCAGGCGTGGCATTGGCGATGATGATCTTCACCTTCTCCCCCTCTGGAAGGTACCCCGAAACTCTGGTGGCCATTTGCCTCCACCTATCGGTGTACGAGGCAAAATCCTCGTCCGACTTCATCTTCTCAGCCATGGGATCTGTAAGGGAGTATTCGGGCCCGACCCTATCTTGGAATTGTTTGAGGAACTTGGCCTTCACGACAGCGAAGTCTTCAGCGTCCTCAGGTAGAAGGGAGTAGAACCAATCTAGGGTGTGCTCGTCCAGCGACCGGCGGAAGAGGTATGCCATGAGGCGGCGATCATGCTGGTAGGAGGCGGACTCATAGATGAAGTCTTTGATATGGGTATAGGGATTGCCTAAGCTGTTGTATTTGCGGTACTTCGGCAGCTCGGATGGAGAGGGGACCCATAGGCCATTGAAATTTGGCATGTGCACATCGTGGTGCTGCCTAGGGTCGACTTGCTTTCGGAGCTCTTAGAGCCCCTTCTTGATGGATGCCCACTCAGACATCATGTCTGGTGCGGCGGATGGCTGAGCGTACATGGAGGAGGCATGAGAGGTGGTCCTGGCGCGAGGCTCAGGGCGATGAGGGGAGTAGCATGGCTGATACGGCGGAGACCGGGGCCTCGACTCACGGGGCAGGTAGTGATCCGACTCAAAGGGCATGAACCGGATGGTCCGCGGCCGGATGGGCATGTTGTCGGCTTGTCCCATGACAACGTGGGGGCCGGAGGCAGCTGCTGCGGGGCGTGACGCGCCCGCTCTGGGTGAGGGTGAGGAAGCGGCCTTTCCTTTGAGGGCCGTCATGAGGGTTTGGATCTGGGACTGATCAAGCTGGGGAATTAAGCGCAGGAGTTGAGTGGCCTGATCATCCGACTGAGGAGGATGGATGTTCTGAGACGGGCTGCCCTCGTCGCGATGGCGGCCTTCAGAGGTACGGACGGTAGCGACCCTTGGCTGGGTCGTCTCCTCAAGGAGATCATGGGGTAGGGACTCCTCGTAGTCCCGGGAAGCATAGAAGGCAGTGTCTGGATTCTCACTATTGTATATTGGGTTCAGGAACGACTCCATGTTTGGAAAGTGGGTGCAGAGAGATGGGGAAAGCCTTTCTAGACTTGAGAGAGGCAACCTAACCTAGACAGACTCTTAGTTTCCTAAACAAGCAATCCTATACAGACAAAAGGAAAGAGAAAACGTCTCACCCAAAGCAAGCAGTTGGCAGTGATGATGGTTTCTTTTAATTGATTCAAGTTTTCCTTTTAGTGATTTGACTTTTAGAAAGTTCTCTCCAAATAAGGAAATGGTTTCCTAAATGGGAGAAGGCTTCCAACTTCGGGTGTGACTAGGATTCTCTCTATCTTGCCAAAATGAGTTAGACTCGATCCTAGGTGGCGACAGGTACAACTATCCCGGCGGCCGTGTGGGAATCCACGGTCAGCGGGGACTTACAGAGGCCCTCAAGCGAGTGCTCTAGTCGGACACAAGGAGTATGTGGCCGAGAGAGCGGGCGTCGCTCTGGAGGAAACCTATACTACAAGTATGGAAGATGTATGCAAATCCTGTGTGCACCGGAGTGCATGCAAAAATTCTAACCTAGTACTAACATAACAAGAATTAGGACTAAATGCTCTCAGAGGCAGAAGGCGATGAGATAGCTATCACGACCAAGATCGCGACAATTAGCCCGTCGCTTTCCTTCTCGCGGGGGACAGAGAGTAGTTAGGTCCTAATTATGCACGAAAAATCAAACAATCCTATAACATACAAGACTAATTAATCTCTCAAGAGCATGGAACAAGTATGATATGATGGACCATGGATGGAGTATGTAACAAATGAACCCAAATTTGCATGAAAACGCAAATGACCAGGGTACTAACCTGATTGCGACAGAATCTCCGTCGCCTCCTTTATTGCAACGACAGCGGCGTCGCGTTCCCCGCAGGCACAACAACTCTTAAATAATCCAAGCGAGTGTACGGGCAGAGTACGTACCTTGTAGCGACGCCACGGCTGTCGCCTTCCCTTATCGCGACGAAAACAACGTCGCCTTCCTCACAGCACACTGAATACAGAAACAGACAAAGAAGATGCTGTGTACTGACCTGATCGCGATGTGGTGTATGTCGCTATTTTGATTGCGACGCTGGTGGTGTCGCCTTCTCACCCAGAACCGCAGAGCACTAAGAAACTCAGAGGAAAAGAACTAAAAAAAAAAAAAACTAAGAACACAACACACCCGTTAGAAGGTAAGAACGGCAGGGAAAGAAAGAGCAAGCGTGATGGGCACTAGAGGTCCCACCGTGATCGCCAAAAGGTGTAATCACGGGATTGTGCTCCCTTTTCTTGATGAAAATATGAATATGGGGAAGTGGAAATTTACCGTGATCACCACCAATGTAGTCGCCTCTTGATGTTCAGGTGGAGGGCTGACTACGTTGGAAAGGAAAAGTGAAAAGGAGGCGTACCTGGTAATGCGACATGGGGATCGTCGCTATGCTTTGATCTGAACGCGATGTAGACGGCGGCGCCTTCTTTATCGCGACAGGGGCCTGGTCGCCTTTCTCTTCAATGGATGGAAACGTGGGTTCTTTGTCTTCCTGCTCCTCAGCTGGCCGAGGGGCAAGAGCCTCACCTTGCTCTGACCTTCAAACACCTGCCAAAGTGATTTAAACAAGATAAACACCCATTAGAATTCGTGTGTATGAGATCTATTCAATGAAAAGCTTGAAAACATGAACTATAATGGAGGGAACTCACGAGATTGGGGCTTTTAACCCCTGTGGGTGTTAAGTTTGGGTGTGTGTGTCGTGATCTAATGTTAATCTATGAAGAAAATAAGACTATGCATGCAAGAATTGAATGAAATAATGAGAAGAAGGGAAGAGGAATTGTGTAGCCGATGGAAAAATGCCCTGGGGGGCTCTTCTGAGTCGTCTGGAGGAGAAGCTCTCTTTGTGGAAGATGAAGCTCTCTGGAAGAGGAAGAAGCAGACTCCGGCCTTGCCCAAAAAGATGCAGAGACGAGGTACTTATGGGTGATTATTCCTAACTCGGGTCTGAGAGGAATAATGGGCAAGAGTCCGACTTTGGTTAAGTATGGCTACGTATGGGCAATTGGAACTTGGAAAGGGACATGTTAGGAAGATCTCCTCCAAATTTCAAAGGATTTGGACGTCCAAATGAAGCAATTACTATCTTTGGCATATGTCCAAGTTGGCCTCGGAAAGGGTTTCCTGTTTAAGGTCCTGAACGCGACATCCTTCTGGTCGCCTTCCTGAATGTGACGGCTCGATACGTCGCCTTCCTCATATGGAAGGTGACTTCAAGTCATTTTGCGATTTTTTCAAAGATTTAAAATGTGGATTTATGATAGCGACATAGGGGCTGTCATTTTCAGGAACGTGACCTAGGGCCTGTCGCCTTCATGACTTTTCTGCATTTTGGCCATACAATGCGTCCAATCTCCATGCGCAGCCTTCAGAATTGAAACATCGGACTCCTAACTCAGAGAGTTATAGTGAAAGAGATTGATTTGAGCAGGAAGGGTCCTCCAGGGTGATGAACTAATGGAAATGATGTCACGATCGGAGAAAGCCAGCTTGACGATGATGAGCCAACGTGGGGCATCAATGATACGACAAGGGATTTTGCTCGACTTATGGGTCAGAAATGGGTGTCTACACCGACGAGCTAGTTGCACCTTAAATCCCGTTACACCCTCAGGGATCAGTATGATCCATGGCCTTGGTGTGTTCTCTCCTTATCCTGTGATCATGCCGGACCACCAGGCTTGTGTTCACAGCACGGCTAGTGGGAGGTTGTGACTTTTACCAGACTTTTGGTACCCGACCTGGTGCCGCGCAACTGTTACTATCGGTGTTACGTTGTTTTAAGATATTGTCCCTATCTCATCTACTATCTATATCATATCATCTGTTCACGTTCTCTATACACTCTCATCTATTTCGTCTACTACTCTCATCTGTTCTTGGTACTCTACTTGGCCATCAATTGATTGTCTAAGATAATAAACATGACTATGCTAGGCAACATTATAAGGGCCCGATCTGGTCCTTAGGAGGAGCACCTGAAAGGCTATAACTCGTGGGGGTCTAATGATCTGGGTGATGGCATACACCTTACGCATGACACGCAAGATTTAATCTATGACAATCAATCAATCATTTGTTTGTTACTTGAACTCAGGGTTGAAAGAATACCGATCCGTACTTGCTATCGTGACTAGTTTACTTGCTATTTCGTGATATGTCCAATTCTTGTGATGTTATACTCTCGTGGATGTGCTATTGTTTCATGTTACCTTGTTACGTCATTCTCTTGACTGTACATGACTACTTGTTCTCGTATTCTGCCTCCTAAAGGCATTAATTACTTTAAGCATACTTGTTCTCATGAGATATTAAGTCATACTGGGCGTTATTCGCTCATCCTGCGTATTTATTTCATGTGTTTCAGGTGAGTCAGATTATGACCACACTCACGAGGAGGGGAACGAGGACGATGTCCAAAAGTGACCCGTTTCAGCAACCACTATTTTAGCAGTTAGCTAGTATAGTTATGAGCAAGTTAGCTCTTATGTAATAGTTTAGATTTCATAAAGTACTCTGGGCCCTAGTTTCTGACTTTGATACGTTGATGTAATAGTTAGTTCATGAAGTTTGATGAGTTATTGGTGATTGTAATAGAGGATGGTGGTTTATTAATGAAATTGGAGTTTAGTTGATATTATTCCAAATGTGCAATGGTTTATTATTTATTTCTCGCTCTGTACTATTTAATAACTGTAATTTCGCTCCGATATTCCGCGTCGGGGCGTTACACACCCTAAGGCACCTCATGGACATATGGGGCTATAAATACACATGATCCTTGTACCCCAAGGGAAACCAACCCCATATAATTTCCAGAAGAAGCTTTTTGGCAGCAAAAGGGGGTTTTTCCAGATGTTGCTCCATCTCCAGAAGCTGCAGACCATCCTTTCAAGAGGAAGGACGTGGTAATCAAGGCCAATCTCTGGAGAGAAGTGTGATGTGCTGAGAAAGGGAGCAGATCCAACTGAAGAGCAGTAGCAGAAGAAGAATTTCTGGCAATTCAGATGCCATTGGAGCAGAGCATCGCAAATTGAAGGGGATCTTCATCGAATTCTTTCAAGTCTCTTCAATTCGAGCTTCTGCAAGACCTCTTCACCAAGGAACATCCAATTTACATTTATTTTACTCATTTCTTAGAGTGTTCTTCTCACTTTTGTTTGTGAGATCTGTGCATGTAGTTCTTTGCAGATTTTTGTGTTCGATTGAGTCTGTGAATCAGATCATTGCTAGAGGATCTGATTTCTTTTGTCTTTGATCTAGCTCTAGTTTGTGAGCCATCGAGCTCTATTTTGTGAGTCGTCGCACTCACTGTGTGGTTGAGCCGTCGTGCTCTATTTTGGAGTAGGTGTGCTTCAAGTTGTGTGTTTTGAGCAGTCGAGCTCAAGGGTGTTGGAGTCGTCGTGCTCCAGTGTGTGTTGTACTCAGGTTTGAGTAGTGTGGCCTCATTGCGTGAGGGGTGGATGTAGGAATCACTGGTGTGATTTCTGAACCACCTAAAAATCCTTTGTGCAATGGTTTGATCTACTTGTCTGCGCTAGATAGGATTTCACTTTAACACTAAGTGTTTAATTGCTTCACACATCATCTACACACACCCACACTTCAGATCAGTAAATTTTTTGTCTTAATTAATCTTTGATTTGAAGTAATTTTGAATTGCTTAAGCTTCCGCATTAATTGGTGTTCGATGCTCAATTGTTCTAGAATTACTCTGGAACGTCGAGCACTTGCTTCTATATACACTTTCTCTTGACTTGGACAAACTTTCCATCGGATATTCCTTCTGTCGGACTAGTGAATCCTTGTTTAAGGCCTCCGTAAGTCTCCTTTGTCCATGGATTCCCACATGGCCGACGAGCTGGTTGTACCCTAACACCTACGATACCCTTAGGGATCAATATGATCCAAAACTGCTTTTAGAAGTTTGCTCTTATCTTGAATCACGCCGGACCTCTTGACCTATGCATAACATGGCCTGTGAAAGGGTAGTGAATTCCACCTAACTGCCAACACCGATTGCGCATGTTGTGCAATTGTTACTATTGCCCGTTTACTCGACGTTTCGTGTGCAATGACCTATAGCTCTCATCTATACTCTACTCGCTCATCTATTCACATTCTCTATACACTCGTCTATTCATCTAGTACTCTCATCTATTTATTGGTACTCTCTATTGGCCATTGATTGATTGTCTAAAGATAAACAATATAACTAATACCTGACAACATTAATGGGCCCGGTCTGGTCCTGGGAGGTGCGCTCAAAAGTGCTATTTGCCCACGGGAGTTAATTGACTAGATTGTTTGGCATTACACTCAAGTGCTATCTATCTCGACTATCTAAATGACAATCAAAGTGCTATACTATACTCGTTGTGCTATTGTTATACATTGTGCTATTTGTGCTATGGCCATCCTGCTCTATGCTATATTTGGAAATGTTGAGCATCCATCCCTTAAGAAAATTATTTAAGACTTTAAATTATTTTAACATGGTGATTTTGCTATGACAAAACCTTTTAAAAGACTCTCTACAAATTAACTATACTAATATATATATACCACTGAAATGATTTTGAACAGACTCTATCTTGAATTTTTTTTGAAGTCCACAGACTACTCTATGTATCACACTAACTCCGAATGTGGACTCCGACTCCTTAGAGTCAAATGATACTTTGTACAACTTTATCTCGAAAATTTTTCTAAGTCCACAGACTACTATATGTATCATACTGAATCCGACTGTTGACTCCGACTTTATAAAGTCGAAGTGTTCAGAGTCGTGTGTTCTAGACTCCAACTCTTAGAAGTCGAAGTATTCTCTCCGACTCCAGAAGTCGTTTTATAACCTCCTAATGCATATCAATCCGACTTTTTAAAGTCGAATTACATGGTCTCACTACAACTTCTGAAGAGTCGAATGTTAGCTTGTTCACATGATTCTGACTCCAACTCCTAGAGCCGAAGTACTCTCTCTTCTGACTCCGACTTCTCTGACAGCTTCTATACTTGTATTTTTCTGTGCAGAATTTTATCATTTCATGAGTTGTTGATGGTACAGTATCTCACTTGCTTAATATGATCTTTGTTAGAATTCATTGTACTTATATGTTTCTTAAATATCATTATCCTGTCAATTTATTATTATTTAAATTTATTCTAACAAGATGAGATATATTATATTCAAAATAATCACCAAAATTTGTTTATGTTTGTATCTGAAATATTTTATACAAACTGATATCTTGCTTCATGACAGAAGGCCGGATTTTCTCTTTCAGTATATATCTTGCATTTATTATCATCAGACGCATGGGGCATCTGACAGTAGCTCCCCTAACACTGTCAGAACCTCCTCTTACTTGTTGATGCAACTGTCTGTCCATCTTTTATTGGTCTAAAAGCTTGTCTATCCGAGGTTTCCATACTTTATATATTTCTTCTAACTCACCTACCTCAGAAAGTATGGAGGTATCCTCTCTTTTGTCTTGTCTTTGTTGCAGAACATTTATTAAAGCACGTTTTCAGCATGGAGCTTTCACAGAACAATTAATTAGACTTTGACCTCTAAGCTGTGAAGCTACAAGCCTTGTCTGAAGCCATTAGAAAGCTAAAAAGAGAGAAGGACTAATGGATAACAGCTTCAACCAGCATCCATAGGATCAAAGGTCTCTGCTCAAACGACCAGATTTCTAACGGACACTTTCAAACGGTTACATTCTTCTGAAGCATATATATAGAAGCCGAAGTTTGAATGATACACAACACTTAGTGTGTGAAACCAGCTAGCAACTTTCTCAACTCTCTTCTGCCTTCTGCTAGCAAGATCATCTACAAGCCTTCTCCTGAGCTGCAAGATTGAGAGCTTTCTCATTCAAAAAATTCTCCAAGCTCTCCTCTTCTCAGAAGTCTTGTTGTTGGGTGGCTTTTGTAATTGTGACTTCTTTCTGTCCACCCATCCTCATTCAGAAAGGATTTCAGTTGTAATTCTTATTATTTTTCTCCTTTCTGAATTTGGGTATGTTTGCCTATTGTTGAGGCAAACACACAAGTGTTTTTACAATTCCAATTGTGCAACCCTATAGGAGGTTTGTTCCTTCTGTACCCCTTTTGTGAAGGGAAGACCTTGTGAAAGGTAGTTTGTACCCCTGTTGAGGGAAGACTTGCTTGGGAGCAAGTGGCAGTTAGTGAAATCTCATGTGGTTGGCTTGAGGACTAGACGTAGGACTTCCATATGGGAGGGGCCGAACCAGGATAAAATTCCTTGCGTATTTGTGTGACTGTTTCCGCCAATTTACACTTGAATCACACACCACACTAAATTCTAACAGTTTTATTTAGTGTTGTTTAATTTCAGATAAAATTTTAAAAGCATAAGAAGTCCTATTCACCCCCCCTCTAGGACATCATTAGTGCCATTTCGATCCAACAAGTGGTATCAGAGCAAGGTCTTCTCAAAAAGAATCGAAAGATTTGAGAAGAGATGGCAGTTGAAAGTCACAACTATGAAGGCCAGTCTGTTACAAGGCCACCATTCTTTGATGGTGAAGATTATCAGTATTGGAAGATGCGAATGGAGTGCTTCATCAGAGGCACAGATTTTGATCTGTGGCAGGTAATAGGGCAAGGTGACTATGAAATTCTTGGTGAATCCACCTCTGGTCTTTCCATAACTGATAAAGGAACATGTCTTTAAATTATAAGGCTAAAAATTATCTATGTTGTACCCTATCCAAGAGAGAATTCAATAGGCTATCTGCTTATAGAACTGTTAAAGAAATGTGGGACAAACTGCAAGTAATATATGAAGGAACTGATACAGTAAAACAAACTAGGATAGATATTCTTGTTTCTCAATATGAACAATTTATAATGCTTCCTAATGAAAACATAACTTAGATGTACAATCGCTTTTCAAACATAATAGTAGGACTGAGCTCTCTAGGAAAGTTCTTACAAATGAAGAAACCGTAAGAAAGATCCTAAGATCATTAACAAATGTTTGGACCCCTAAGGTCACTGCCATTGAGGAAGAACATGATCTAACTCAGCTTTCCATTAATAAATTAATCGAATCCTTAATGGCTCATGAAATTAACATTGAAAGATTTTCTAAAAGTTCATCGAAAAAGAAAATGACAAATGCTTTGAAGGTTGCAGATTCTTCCTCCTCTGAAGATTCAAAGGAGAAATCAGATGATAGTAATGATGAAGCCATGTTGTCAAGGAAACTACAAAGGATCCTTGCCAAGAAGAAGAAATTTGGCTCCAAAAGATTCTTCAAGAAGCACAAGAAGAAGGAACCAACCTGCTACGAATGTAATCAACTAGGACATTACAAATCTGAATGTCCCAAGCTGAAGAAGAAGGATTAAGCAGAAAGATCTGAAAAGAAGAAAGGCAAAGAAAAGAAATTCAAAAGATACAAGAAAAAGGAAATGGCAGCAGCATGGGATAATGAAGAAGCCACCAGTTTAGACTCTTCAAGTTCAGAATCCGAAGAAGAAGAAAAGGCAAATCTAGCCCTCATGGCAGGACTAGATCAAGTAAATTCTGAAACATCTTTTACATCTTGTTCTGAATCTGATTCTGATAGCCTTGAAGATGCCTTCAACGAATTATATGAAAAATATAAAACATTAGTTAAGCAAATGGAAGTAGTTAAGCTAAATTTGCTAAATTAAGAAAAGGCCAACACCTTCCTGAAAAATGAAGCATAAAGGTTAGGACAAAGTTTAAATGAAACTAAAAGAGCAAATGAATTACTGTGTGAAGACTTAAAAAATAAAAATAGTAAAATCATGGAAATAGAATCAAATTTAAAAGAACTTAAAGATGAAGAAAAATTAAAAGTGGAAAACAATTATCTAAGAGCTACCATTGAAAAAATGTCTAACTATAAAACATCCTTATTTGTTAGACTAAAAGGTTCTAGAACAGGTAAGAAAAGTATGGAGTGGGATACACACCTCCACTAAATGAATAAGACATTGTGCATCCCACAATTTATCCAACTCCTCAATTTGTAAAAGAAAAAGGAATTAAAAATCCCAAAAAGGTTAACCAATATGTTTATAGGCAAAAACAAAAATTTAATAACACTACACACATGAAAAATGCTTTTGATTTATGTTGTAGTCACTGTAATCAGTTAGGACACACTGTCAGCACATGCACAACCAGACATTTGCACTGGATCCCTAAGACTAACCATCAAGGACCTAAGAAAATTTGGGTACCAAAAGTTACAACTTAAATTTATTTGCAGGGTTGCCTGAGAGCATCTAAATGGTATTTGGATAGTGGGTGCTCAAGGCATATGACAGGTGACAGGAAGCTATTTACAAGTTTTAGAGATGAAAGTGATCAGGTCAAATATGGAGATAATGGTAAAAGAAAGGTCTTAGGATGTGGAACAGTAGGAACAAAAGAAAAGAATCTAATAGAAGATGTCATGTATGTAGAAGGACTGAAGCACAACCTCATTAGCATCAGTCAATTGTGTGATAAGGGTCATCTAGTAAAATTTCAAAATGACAAGTGCATTATTCAAAAGGATGGGAAAACAATGTTTGAAGCTCAAAGAGTAAAAAATCTATACACCTTACAGCTAGCAGAACTAAAAGAAGTAAATTTATGTCTTGCAACCACCAAGAGTGAAGAATCTGATTTGTGGCACAGAAGATTGGGACATGCAAGCACTTCAGTAATCAAGAAATTGATTAAGCATGATCTAGTTGAAGGTCTTCCAAAGATGAAACTGAAGAAATCTGGAATATGTACAGCCTGTGTAAAGGGAAAGCAAACCAATACATCATTTTAGTCTAAAACAGTGGTCACAACTTCCAAGCCTTTGGAACTCATTCATATGGACTTATTTGGACCTATAAGAATAGTTAGTCTTGGAGGAAAAGTGTATGGCTATGTGATTGTAGATAATTACTCAAGGTATACTTGGGTATCTGTTTGGGAAGCCAAATCAAAAATCTTTTTAGCTTTTCTGAAGTTCAGCAAATTAGTACAAAAAAATCAGAAGCTTCAAATTATCTCAGCTCAGTACCAATTACTCTTTGTAGGCTTCTCCAAAAACCAGAAGTAAATCTTGGATCTCTATTAGACACAATAGTCTTCAGTATACCATGCAGTGGAACAATTCTTTCAACATAAATATTTGCTAATCTGTCCACTGTCCAAGACATACTTACTACCACTAATCTGCATACCTTGGTTAATCTGTCAACAAATACCCATATTCCATTATGCTCGGAACTCGATCTTGGTAAACCTGCCACAAAGTCCATAGCATTATCTTCCCATTTCCACTGTGGAATGGGTAACGGTTGCAATAGACCTCCAGGTTTCTGATGCTTTGCTTTAATCTGCTGACAGATAGCACACCTTGCAACAAACTCTGTTATTTCCTTTTTCATATGAGGCCACCATAAATGCTTTCTCAAATCATGGTACATTTTAGTACTACCCGGATGGATAGTGTACCTAGATTTATGAGCCTCTTCCAACACTCGCTGCTTCACCTCTCTTTCTTCTGGAACAAACAACCTGCCCCTGAGCCTGATCAGACAATTATCATCAATGGTAACTCCTTCCATTTTCACAATTTTAGCTAAACTTACATCTGCTCTCTGAGCCTCAATAATCTGCCAATACAAAGACGGCTCTACAGCACTAGCAGCTAGCACTGCTCGTCGCTGACTACTGGGCACATATAAGGAGTTCTCCATTACCTCTTCATACAACTTCCATTCTTTAATCATCATCAAACTTACATATGCCTTTCTGCTCAAGGCATCTGCTACAACATTGGCCTTACCCGGATGGTAAGCCAAACTGAAATCATAATCCTTTAAATATTCAATCCATCTGCGCTGGCGAAGGTTCAAATCTTTCTGCGAGAAGATATACTTCAAACTTTTATGATCTGTAAAGATCTCAAATCTCTCGCCATACAGATAATGCCTCCACATTTTCAAGGCAAACACAACTGCTGCCAATTCCAAATCATGAGTAGGATAATTCTCCTCTGCCGGCTTCAATTGCCTGGACGCATAAGCTATCACTTTGACATGATGCATAAGCACTGCACCAAGTCCTCTCCTTGAAGCATCAGTATACAACACAAAACCACCACTCTCTGCCGGTAATGTCAATATAGGTGCTGATGTAAGTCTCTTCTTCAATTCCATAAAACTTTTCTGACATTCACCGGACCACACAAATGGCACCCCTTTCCTGGTCAATTTAGTCATAGGTGCTGCAATCTTAGAAAAATCTTGAATAAAGTGCCTATAATAACCTGCAAATCCCAGAAAACTTCTAATCTCGGTTATTGTCTTAGGCACTCCCCATCTCATCACTGCTTCCACTTTACTTGGGTCCACTGCTACTCCTTTAGTTGAGATAACATGACCCAGAAACTGAATTTCTTTCAACCAAAATTCACACTTATTGAATTTAGCAAACAACTGATTATCTCTTAACAACTGCAGAGTAAACCTCAAATGAGCTGCATGCACCTCTTCAGATGCTGAATAAATTAGAATATCATCAATAAAGGCCACAATGAATTGGTCTAAATATGGATGAAAAATTCTATTCATCAGATCCATAAGACCTGCAGGAGCATTGGTCAACCCAAATGGCATAACCACAAACTCGAAGTGACCATATCTGGTTCTGAAAGCTGTCTTATCTATATCCTCCTCTTTGATTCTCAACTGATGGTACCCGGACCTCAAATCAATTTAGAAAATACCTTTGCTGATTGCAACTGATCAAACAGATCATCTATCCTCGGCAACGGGTACTTATTCTTAATGGTCACATCATTCAACTTTCTATAATCAATACACATCCGAAAACTTCCATCTTTCTTTTTCACAAACAAAACCGGCGCTCCCCACAAAGAATGACTCGGTCTAATGAACCCTTTCTGCAACAACTCTTCTAATTGCTTTTTCAATTCTTTAAGTTCTGCTGGTGCCATCCGATATGGAGCTTTAGAAATCGGCATGGTACCTGGCAGTAACTCAATGGTAAAGTCCACCTCTCTATGTGGAGCTAAACCAGGCAAATCCTCAGGAAAAACATCAGCAAATTCCCTAACCACGGGAACTGCTTCCACTGGCTGACTAGCTTCTACCAGACTTATCGAGGCTAAATAAGCCACACATCCAGCATTTATCAACTTTCTAGTTTTAATTGCAGAAATTAGAAACTTAGAGGTATAAAAAGGCATACCTTGATATTCAAATACTGCACCATTAGGATGACAAAACCTTATCCTTTTCTTTCTGCAATCTAACATTGCTCCATAAGTCTCAAGCCAATCCATACCTAAAATAATATCATAATCTGACAACTACAGGGCATATAACCGACCCGGCATCTAGTTCCCTTCAATCATAACAAGAGCTTCATCTATATAGCTTGAAGTGAGTAGGAACTCACCCGAAGGAACCTTCTTGGGCCATGTCATCTCCAAGGATGTCATCTCCTTTGATCCCTCCAAAGTCGAAGCTGTACTCAATTGGGAGAGACCAACTAATGTCACAGAAATCAGAAGCTTCTTATGTGGCAGAACGCGTCGGCCAAGCCCGTTAAACCGATAACGTACTTGATCCGAGTCTGCCTCCCGCGAACGTGCTGAAACCTCGCAAGGGATACCAAACCACAGTCCGTGTAAACACAAAGGAACACACCGCATTTTATATATATATCATAAGTTACATAGCCATATTTCCACAAAACTTAAAAGAAGTACAAGAGCCTGGGGCATACCCCGAGGTACAACTGAAGAAAATAAACAACTAACTATACTACATTGCTGGAGCCGCTACTACATAGCTGGAGGTACCGACCCTGCACCACTACGGCGCGGCTCTGAACTGGACGACGGTCGTAAAACGTCCTCCTCGCTCTCACCTGTGGGGGTAGGGGTGAGCCTCGCTAGTCACTGGCTCAGTAGGGAACTCCCCCAAAATCGAGCAAACCAAAAACCACAGGTACAAAAGTAATAAACAGTACCAACAATTTATAGAACAGCTAAGCAGGATATAAAAGCTGTAAAAGTACTCACCGTCTGCCGACTACGAAAAACAACTGTAATAATTAAACAGAAAACTAGTACAGGTGTACAAGCTAAAGTAGAGACAGCCAAACACGAGCCACGTGAACTGGTTCGCGACACTAGAAACTGACTCGGACAAGCTAACACAGGTCTACCTCTCAGTCTCGCAGCCACGGACGAAAGGTCCAGCTACAGCTCCACGTGAAAAAGTCAAGCAATTGTGGAGACCAACCAAACACCACCACCTGCGGACCACACAGTCACAGGCCCATGCCTGGCACCTCTAGAGATCCTGGCCCGGAACTCTCTAGAGTGAGGCACTGGAAAAGGACTAGCTGGGGTCCAGTACGTCTACTGGTGTCTGTACCCCCAACTACGAGCGCGCTACAAGTGACTAAAGACAAACACAAGTGTCACTGTCCCACTGTCGTCTTTCCCTCAGCCGGACGTACAACTCAAACACAGGAGTGAGGGTGTCCAGGTCAGATGACACAGACCTCGACGGTACAATACAAGTACCGGGACAAAGCCCCGAGCTAACAGCCTGGCTCACAAAGAACCTGGGGCACCCAACTGGAGAGGTAATCACGGTAGGCATCGTACTACTCGCCACGTACACAAAACCACGTGCATGTCACACACAAACCACGTGAAACCTCACGTAGACCTCAAGTAGCAATGGTCCACCACACGTGAACCCAACTGGACTCACGTGAACAACACACAACCTCGAAAGTGAGTAACTAACTACATAGCCCGTATGCTAAACACAGAAACCATGTGCACTCAGTGCACCACAGGTGCCAACGTACCATTCATTATCGATAAATACCATAAATAGTTATTTCTGCTTATACACAAGTTAGCGGCCACATCGACTGCCGCTTACATGAAGTAGACGGCAATGGATCTGGCCGTCTATATCCCGGCTGATGAGCTTGGCGACAAATGATGTTGACGCCAAGATCTTCAGCCTCTATTCCTGCAGAAACCCTAAACCGATCCTATATGCATTCTGATCCCAAAACCATCGAGAAAACACAATGAAATAGTTCCTCTAACATCCACACATTATAATTAAACTATAACAGCATGCTTTACTACTTAAATGCATCAAACCACCCATTGTCCCCACATGGTGCAACTTAATCCGAAAATGTATTAAACATGCTAATTCATGTGGTTAAGTCGTGTTTTAATGATCCTACGGAGCTAACAAGGTTCGTTCCCTACCTCAGAACACGCTTAAACCTTCCGAATTCTCCCAGTTCACACTGAACCCACCGCAAGCTCCTACGGCAATTGCACCACGCCACGGCGTTTCCTCGTCCGATTTGGCAACGCCACACGTCCCACGATCCTCCAACCACTCTCCTGTACCTGTTGGAAGCTTTAGGGATACGGGGGCGTGAAGCTAGGGCAAGGGGAAGAGAGAACAGGGTGGAAAACAAACTCTCGGGTGACCCTATAACCTACAGATTTCACAGGTTGGCGTCAACCCCTCTGTCGTTTAAGGCAACCACCACCATAAACGTCCACATCTTATGCCGCCAAGTTCATGCAGTCAACGGCATCTTACCTAGACGCCAACAAGTCAACGGCCACCCCTGGCCGCCAACTCCAACTCAACTGCAGTAGGTCCTATTCCATTTCAGGACCAAACCTGCTCCTCACCTGAGCAAACCACACATCCAAACCACACATTCCACACAACCAACTCACACTGGCCTCACAACGGCCATCACAACCATTACACACATGATCCGCATGGATCCGAAAAGCACGTGACGTTACATCTTAGGATTGGCTGGTTACTACAGGCGGTTCATAAAGGACTTCTCCAAGATCGTCGTTCCCCTCACGCGTTTTACACGGAAGGAGAATCCCTACTTCTGGAGTAAAGAGTATGAGAAGAGTTTTCAAACTCTTAAAGAATGTCTTACCTCCGTTCCTGTTCTCGCTCTTCCAATAAGGGGAGAAGGTTTCTCTGTCTATACTGATGCCTCAGGAATTGGGCTAGGCTGCGTATTGATGCAGAAAGAGAAAGTCATTGCCTATTCATCAAGACAACTGAAGATGCATGAAGTCAACTACCCTGTGCATGATCTAGAGTTGGCTGTCGTGGTCTTCGCCTTGAAAATCTGGAGACATTATTTGTATGATGAACAATTTACTGTCTACTCAGACCATAAGAGCTTAAATTATTTATTCTCCCAGAAGGAACTTAACATGAGGCAGAGAAGATGGCTTGAATACTTAAAGGATTTTGACTTCAACATCCAGTACCATCCAGGCAAAGGGAATGTCGTGGCTAATACTCTTAGTAGAAAGCCGATGGCATCATTATCGAGTCTAGTTCTTGGTGAGATGCAACTACTGGAACAATTCGCAAGGTTAGACTTGAATATTGAACATAGGGATGATCGAGTCTTGGTTGCCAATATCAATATTCAATCTGACATGCGGGAAGAGATTAAAGTACAACAGGACAGTGATCCATTCTTGGTTTGTGTCAAGGAAACATTTGACGATAGACTAGACTTTGCTATGACCGAGGATGCAAGGCTTGTATTCCAAGGAAGAACATGTATTCCAGACAATGAAGAACTGAAGAGGA
Organism: Colocasia esculenta; assembly: GCA_014218235.1. Lineage (NCBI taxonomy): Eukaryota > Viridiplantae > Streptophyta > Magnoliopsida > Alismatales > Araceae > Colocasia > Colocasia esculenta. The sequence goes on from CM024759.1 coordinate 18,437,713, forward strand.
AGTTAATGGATGAAGCTCACCAGACAAAGTATACTATTCATCCTGGAGGTATCAAAATGTATCAGGACATGAAAAAAATGTTTTGGTGCCTGAACATGAAGAGAGAGGTAGTCGAGCATGCCACTCATTGCCTTACTTGCCAACAGGTAAAGGCAGAACACATGCGCCCTGCTGGCATGCTTAGACCATTAGATATTCTGGAGTGGAAATGGGAAAGCATTGGCATGGACTTCATCATGGGTTTACCCAAGACTCGTGGTGGACTCGACGCCATATAGCTTATTGTCGACCGACTGACCAAGTCTGCACACTTCCTACCTATAAAAGGTAAGTGGTCTGTGGAGGTATTAGCCACTCTATATGTCAAAGAGATTGTGAGATTGCATGGAGTTCCGTCATCCATTGTCTCGGATCTCGATCCGAGATTTACGTCTCACTTCTGAAAGGGACTGCAAACTGCACTTGGTACTAAGCTCAATTTTAGTACCACATTTCACCCACAGACTGATGGGCAAACTGAGAGAACTAATCAAATAGTAGAAGACATGTTAAGAGCCTGCACTATAGACTTCCAAGGTTATTGGAATGAGCATTTGTCTTTGATTGAGTTCGCCTATAACAACAGTTACCAGGCAAGTATTAAAATGGCACCATTCGAAGTGCTCTATGGTAGAAACTGTAGATCCCCTGCATGCTGGAATGAAGTTGGGGAACAACAATGGCTAGACCTGGACATGGTACAAAATACAACCAGAGATATACAGGTGATTAGTGATCAACTCAAGATTGCTCAGTCCAGACAGAAGAGCTATGCTGACAAGAGGAGACGAGATCTAGAATTTCAAGTGGGAGACCATGTACTCTTAAAGGTATCTCCTACATGTGGCATACAAAGATTTGGTGTAAAAGGAAAACTCAGTCTGAGATTCATCGGTCCTTTTAAAGTACTCGAAAGGGTTGGTAAGGTTGCTTATCGGCTGGCGTTGCCGCCAAATCTAGCATGTGTGCACAATGTGTTTCATGTCTCGATGCTTAGAAAATATGTGTAAGATCCGACGCACATCATTCACCATGAGAAGTTGGTGCTGAACAAAGACATGACATACGAGGAGAAGCCAGTCAAGATACTAGAACGAAAGGTGCAACAACTTAGGAACCGTCCCATTCATGCGGTTAAAGTCCTGTGGAATAATCGTGGAGTGGAAGAAGTCACATGGGAACTTGAAGGAATCATCAGACGAAATTACCCTGATCTTTTCGGTAAGACGTTCTCTCCATTATGGTCATATGAATTTGGGGACCAAATTCTTTTAAGAGGGGGAAGATGTAGCAATCTGATTTTTTAAAAATTAAATAAATTGAAAAAAAATAAAGAAAAAGGAATTAATTAAAACCCATTAAATGAAAAGAAGTGATGGGCTTTGTTAAATGGACCATATAAAAGTTATTGGGCCAAAATTTGGATTTTTAAAAGAAGAATAATAGAAAAATACCCTAAATTCGTATCTTAAATATTTCCTAAAAAGAATAGAGCTATTAAATCATTAAAATAATTAATATGGGTTGGAATTGGACTCCTAACCCTACCAAAATTGGTTAGGCACGAATTTGCAACCCAACCTAACCCAAATAGGAGGTGGAAAGCTTGGAAGGGTGGAAGAAATAAGGAAACTCAAAATTAAATAGGAGTTAGAATCATATTAGGAATTAGAAATAAAGGAAGCTTAAATACCCCCCCCCCCCAATCTCTCCATGGTCGGCCCTAATGCGTTGCTGAGGCTTGCTGGACGTGGAGGAGAGGCCAAAGGAAGGGAGAATTCGTGGGGAGAAGGATTGCTCAAAACCCAACCCTTGTTCTTCGAATTCAAAGCCCTAGGACACAAATTGACCCAAAGGTAGGCATTCTTACAAGCTAAACTCAATTAAATTCGTCTGTAGGATGTTCCAAACATCGGGAACAAAAGCCCTCTTGTTGCTCTAATTTTCATCGACCCTATCATTTGATCTTTATTTTTGAAGTTCTGCTATCACCTTGACCCTGAACCCTTATATTAAATCTAGATCTCCATGTACACTCAATCCCATGCCATGAAAATTTTACTGGAGATATTGCTCGATGTCAGGAAACTTTTGCCACCAAAATTCCCAATTTCATCTAGTATACTACGCGAATTAATTCTTTTACCTTCACTGTACACATGTTCTATGTTCATCATGCATGTTCATGTTTAAAACCTATCAAGACCATGACTATTTGCAAATTCCTATTTAATGTGTATACCCTTGCATGTCTAGATTCGTTTGAAAGTGGTTTTGAGATTTTTAATCAATTGTACATCGAGTTATCGATTTTTAATCTACCCTGTATCAAAACATGGAAACCTTGGACCGTAATCCAAGGTAAATCCTTTTCCCACTCGGACTCAGGCGCAGAACCTAAGAATGAGACGGCCCGATAGGCCGCGTTCTCAGGGGCTGATCGCGACTAACGACATGTCGCATTCTGAATGCAATAGGCACTGGCGTTGCATTCTAGCTACCTGTCCTGACCGACCCGTCGTGTTCTGTGAAAGATCTTGTCGCATTCTGGCTATACCCTGTCGCGATCTTTACAGGGGTATGTCGCCTTCTGGTCTTTTGCATGAAAACCCTATATTTTTGCTAATCTTGACTTTCTACAGTGACCATATAACCTGTTAATTGTCTTGAATACAATAAACGATGTTGTTAAACTTGGTGATTTAGTTAATTAAAAGCCATACACTTAATCTCTTCACATCTATGATTTTCTTTATCACATGCACATACTTGTAACCATCCATTTTGACTTAACTTGGCATGAAAATATCTCATAATATATCTGGTAATTTATTTCAATAACGTATATTAAATTGCCCTATTTTTAATGGACTTACCTTTGTTTCTCGCGATGTTTTGGGAATATAGTTATCGACGCTCCACTGTTCTCTTGACTTGGACAAACTCTCCGTCGGATATTCCTTCTGCCAGACTAGTGAATCCTTGTTCAAGGCCTTCGTAAGTCTCCTCTGTCCATGGGTTCCCACATGGCCGACGAGTTGGTTGTACCCTAACACCTATGATACCCTTAGGGATCAATATGATCCAAAACGGCTTTTAGAAGTTTACTCTTATCTTGAATCATGCCGGACCTCTAGACCTGTGCATCACATGGCCAGTGGAAGGGTAGTGAATTTCACCTGACTACCAACACCGATTGTGCGTGTTGTACAACTGTTACTATCGCCTTTTTACTCGACGTTTCGTGTGCAATGACCCATAGCTCTCATCTATACTCTACTCGCTCATCTATTCACGTTCTCTATACACTCGTCTATTCATCTAGTACTCTCATCTATTTCTTGGTACTCTCTATTGGCCATTGACTGATTGTCTAAAGATAAACAATATAACTAATGCCCGGCAACATTAAAGGACCCGGTCTGGTCCTAGGAGGTGCGCCCAAAAGTGCTATTTGCCCGCGGGAGTTAATTGACCAGTGTTTGGCATTACACTCAAGTGCTATCTATATGACAATCAAAGTCGTATACTATACTCGTTGTGCTATTGTTATACATTGTGCTATTTGTGCTATGGCCATCCTGCTCTATGCTATACTTGGAAACTTATGATGTTTCAATCACATACTATCGTGCTATCTCGTACGTTACGTGACTCTCTCGCTCTATCATGTAGTGACTCTGCTTTTAATACATTAATCATTTAAAGCATGTCTGATCATGAGATTTAAGTCCTACTGGGCGTTATCGCTCACCCTGCGTTATTTGTCATGTGTTCTCAGGTGAGACCGAGGAAGATACCTACACTCAAGAAAACGGGAATGACCAAGAGTGAAGTCAAGAGTACCCTGGCATCTTAGTATTATGTTAGAGTCTGAGTTTAGTCTTTTACTTTTATTCAATATAATTGGGTCCTATAGAATGGCTCTGATATTAGTGGTTGTAATAGACATTTGAGGAATTATTAATGAGATACATTTGCTTTAGTATTTATTCTTTGTCCAATGGTTTGATGTCTATTATACGCTCTGTACCCGTTTACTTGCAACTGCCTCACGTTCTGATATTCTGCGTCGGGGCTTGACATAGGCGACCCTTATGTACATCTTAAGGATTTTGTATATGAATCATCTCCACACAATTATGACCGCCACCTCATGGCATACTTATTCAGAAAGTCATTGGATGGTTCGGCCCTCGAATGGTTCTACTCTCTACCCCCAGAGGAAGCCGAAGATTTTCAAATTGTTCAAGAAAGGTTTCTGCAGCAATTCCAAGATCGGGTCAGACCCGAGTATTCTTTTGTAGATCTAGTGGCCGAAAAGATGAAGACTGATGAAGAATTCGCAGTCTATACTAATAGGTGGTGTGCTCTTGGTGCAAAGGTCCGCTGCCCTATGCCTGAGGAGGAGAAGGTCAAGCTGCTAATTGCCAATGCTACACCTACCTATCGATCCATTCTGGCCATGAATGACATTACCACCATGCACCAACTCTACAGCCGAGCCTGTTTCATTCAGACCCAACGCAAGGACTCGCCTATTCACTCTGTTTGAAACCCCAAAGTCTCGCTATCCCAAGAAGGCTCAGGGCCCTATTACTGAAGGGGTACAAACTAATGAACAAGTAGGTGGTGTCAATAATCCCCAAGGCCAAATAGGTAGGCTATCTTACAACCAACCCCCTCAGCAGCCATGGAACAACAGGCCACAACCTCCTCAAACCCAAAACCCCCAGCAAGACCAACGCCAATACAACCAAGTCCCTCCACCTCAAAATGGCTATGCTCCCAGAAAGCCCAATGAACCCAAGAGAGCTCAATACCCTCCTCTTCCCAAGAGTCTAGCCGACATTTTTGCAGCCCCTATGTCTCTCAATGCCCTTAGACTCCCTCCGGAGAAGGCAAATTGGAACATGGCGACGGATCAAACTAAGTATTATGTATATCACCGCCACCCAGGGCACAATGTATCAGATTGCTTTCAATTCAAGGACATGATATATGATCTCCATGAACAGCAACAAATTGACTGGGCAGAAATGAAAAGATTGATTTAGACCCTGAGGGACCAGCAGAGGCAAAGATAGCAACAGCAGTAGCAGAGGCGACATCCGCCACCACAATAACAGCAGCAATTCCAGCAGTAGTTCCAGCCACAGCAGTTCCAGCAACAGCAGTTCCAGCAACCACAATAGCCGCAACAACCAGCTCATGACCTTGGTATAATCCAAAACCCTATGCCACAACACCAGCCCGCTCCAAATCCCCAACCTGCTCCACCACCCACTCAAGTAAACCCAGTCGTTCACCATCCAACACCCGCCGCCACTTGGGCCTATGACGACGAACACGAAGTAGGCCAATTATTGGCTATTTCCCACACCACCACTAGCTCCACTACACCCACCATTGCCACAATCACCTCACTGCTCTACAACACCCCCATCATACCACCCATCAGTCCATCACCCATTAACAACCCATTCTCCCCCACGCCAGTGCTAATAATAGCCAACACGTCCATTATCGACATCACCCCATCTCCACTACACCATAACGTCGCCCTCTAGAGCGGGCAGATGTTTCACCGGATGTATCCCAATGCATCCGTGTCTATGCCGAGTCAACCAACCCACAACTCCAACCCCCAACAACCAACAACAACAACAAGATGTCGAAGAGACAGATCTAGTCCCGAGGACCCAATATAATATCCTGAAGCATCTAGGTTAGACCCCTGCAAAGATATCTATCCTTGACTTGATCAAGAGGTCACAGACCCATCAAGATGCCTTAAGAACATTTCTGCAAAGAGTCATGGTCAATGAAGACATGCATCCTGAAAATTTGTCATCAGTTCTATCAATTGTTAACAGGGGGGCGATAATTACCTTTGCAGACAGAGAGCTAGCTCCTTATGAGGCCAGAAGAATGCCTCTATGTGTGACATTGACTATAAACAAGGTGGTCGTTGACGCCGCCCTAGTTGACACAGGAGCGTCAATAAATGTGTGTCCTCTCAGCACTCTATGGTCAAGTAACATCTCGAAGTACCGCTTGCAGCCAACTCCCACCACTATTGTGGCCTATGATAATTCCAGGCAGGCCTGCCATGGTGTTGTCTCCCTACAAGCAGAACTGGGCCAGCTTGTAATGACTGTGTACTTTTATGTACTTGACATCGATCCAACTTTCAAAGCTATTCTGGGCCAGCCTTAGATCGAAGCATTAGGGGCAGTCCCCTCCACAACACATCAATGTCTGAAGTTTCCATTCCAAGGACGCATTGTCAAAGTCAAGAGTGCAGCGACCACCCACACCATGGAAGCTATTGAGAAAATCATGCTGGCAGTCTGGCCCTCCAACAAGCCTATTATTTCCATGCTTGATGTGAATTATCCATGGGCTTACACCTTCTCCTCTAGCCGCCAAACAGTGTCCCCATCATTGGCAGTTATCAAAAAGGGCTCACCATCAGACACAAAGGGCTGGAACATCATGCTTAAGATTGGCTACCAGTCGAGAAAGGGTCTTGGGGCTCACCTCTAGGGGAGAATGCAAGCTATCGCCAGTTCCAAGCAAATCACAAGACATGGCCTAGGGTATAAGGAAGAGATCAAGCCGTGGATAGCCTATTCCTCTACTTTAAAGATAGAGCGAGAACCTCTCACCTGGTCATTATACTATCACTTTGTCAGAGGACCTATATAGCCGGAATACAACACTATTGTAGTAGGGGTAGACCATATGACACCAGCATCCACATATCAAGCTCTGGAGGCCCAGCGGCCCTGCAAGAAGAAGAAGACTGAAGATCCAGACGTTGAATGGTCACACATAGAAGACATGGTAACAACACTCAGTCGCCTGTTCCAGGATGGCGATTTCACCGGGCCCCCGGCAATGGCAGAATCAGCAGGACCACCATCAGCAGTCACCTTCAAGCGACAGTTGCTTGGGAATGGTGAGGATGTCGAAGATTTGGATCCGTTTTACAACAACAACAACCCTGTAGATGAGCTCTGGCCAAGGTATTCCCGGCCCCCTAAACATTCTATTTTTTCAATTCTTATTTCTAAGTTTTCTTTCATCCCTCATTCTCCTCCCCTTGTTCTTTAATTCTCGTCCGACGCTCTTGAAGCGTTAACCACTTCTTCATCCCACTTCACCCTCTCTTTCAACGGAACGGTTCTCTTCTTTTCCTGATGCCTTCCGATGTAGGGTAGTTTGTTTCCTTTCTTAGGTTAGCATGTTGTGTTTATTTCAAAAAAAAAAAACTTTCCACTCCTTCCTCACTCCCCCCGACATTCGGACGGTGATCCCTATATTTCCTTCTCTTTCGTCAGACGATGAACCCTGTCTTTCCTCCCTCTTTCTTCAGATGGTGATCCCCTTCCTTCCCTTTTTCAAATGCCAATCCCTGCTTTCATTCTCGCTGCAATCACTAGCTCCTGACGGCGATCCTCGTCACTCCGCGCTCCCCCTCTTTTGATGGTGATCCCTGTCATCCTCTACTTTCAACTCTGAAACGGTGATCTCCATCTCTACGCTTCCCTGCTTCTGACGGTGATCCCTGTCACCTACACACTCCTACTTCCTCGGCGGCAATCCCTGCCTTTTCTTTCCTCCTTGCTAGAGCGGCGATCCCCGCTCACCCACCAGTATGATCATCATGAATTCCCTAGGTGAGGGGCCTTCTGTTCCCATGCACTCCGATTCTGCTACAGGCACCCTGAGCTCGAGTGGCCTGTCTCAACCTCCAGACCCATCAGAGGCTTCCTACGGCTGTGCCGCACCCTTTCCTTTCCCTTCCAATAAACTTCTGGATGCTTCTCCGAAGTGCCATGTAAATATCAATTCTAGTTTAGGTTCAAGGGTAGGATCTAGCAAGTCCCCATCCCCGTCTAGGAAGAATAAGGGTAGGGCATTGTAACACCTCGGAAATTCGGTAATTAGAAAATTAGAAATAAATTGAAAACGATAAATTCAATACTAGTGAAATAGCAAAAACCGCACGTACCATTATCATACATACAAAAACCCATTAGAAAATTTCATAAAAACCATAGTTCACCTCTAAATAATACTCCCTAATAACCCACAGAGAAATTCATACAAAGAAAAATCGGATGGTCCAAGTTTAAGGCATTTTGCAACTGAGTATTGTAATCAGGGAATAACTCAGGAAATCATTATCACACATACTTAGAGGAGCCATAAAATTAAATAAAAATCATAGATGGACTTCAAATAATATCCTCTAATGATCCATCAAGAAATTTGGGTCAATAAAAGTCATTTGGGGTATATTTAAGAGTTATTGTGACTTATTACCGTAATTAAGAAATAAGTTGGAAAATCCATTATAATGTGTATAAAATGAGATTATAACTAAATTAAAATTTTATGGTTGACTCCAAACAATATGTGGGGATAGTCCATAAATGAAATTGGACCAATGGATAACTTATGACCCATGAACAAATTCAAGGATGAAAATAGTAAATAAATAATTTCTGTATTATCGGAATGGTAGAACATACGTTACACTATCGTACGTGAGAAGCACACCGGAAAATTACGTAAAATTTATAAATCAACCCCAAACATTATTCCTAAATGTTCCACAAAGAAATTCATGCAACAAAAATCCGATTGGCCGAGTGTACGTCACACGTGACTAACTACCCAAATTAGGAAACCAAGTCGGAAAATTGTTAACGCGGAAAAATGTCACAACCATAAATAAAATAAATATGTTGGAAAGACTTCTAACATCTTGTATTAGAGACCCATTAATGAAATTGGGCCAATGGATTACTTTTGGCCCAAGAATAAAATTGGAACAAGAAATTACCCCCAAATTCGTACATGTAAATAGGTGGTGATTAGGGAGGGAAAATTAGGGTTAACATTAGTGGTAATGGCCATGCATGGCAAGCCAAATCGAGGCCAACCCTGTATGACACCTTCCCATGGTGTAGCTACCTCCTTTGGGTGAGAGAATCTCAAATTTTGGATGGTGTCATGCTAAACCCGCAGGCCCCTTTCCTAGTCCCATTAGGACATGCAATTGAACCCTAAATCTATAAGAACTCGTCACAAAACATTTAGGGAAGGTTTGGCAACAAGTTGGGGTTGTGAGCAGAAAGCTTGGGGTGCTGGAGGAGAGGAGAACGGTTGGGGATAACGTGGTCTTCCTCAACCTTGCTCTGCATCGACCCAGAAACCTGTAGGGAGTTCTTAGCGTTCAAAGGTAGGTGTTCTCGGGCCAAGATTAAATAAAAACCATCTTGTAGAGCTGCGAGTATAGGTCCATTTGCACTTGATTTGCCTAATTTTCATGGAGTATGCATTGAGTATTAGTCGTTTTCCCTAAGTCGCGCACAGTTAGGGATTTTTACATTCTTCTTATTATGCATGTGATTTGAGACCGAATTAGACTAAACCCCCATCATCAAAGTTATGCTACTAGTAGTCCTCGTCATGTTTCATGTTAAACATTTTGTCTAAATGTCATTAGTTAGAGAGTTATAAGCATGGCAAGAGAGCCACTGCATGATATTGCATTTTCGGGAAGCACTTATCTTTTATGTTCTTCATATTTTTCACGAGATTTGAGATCGAATTAGGTCAAACCCTCAACATCAAAGTTCTTCTACTAGTTGTCCTGGTCATCTTTAATGTTAAAAATTTTGTCTAAATATCATTAGATAGTGAGATATAAGCATGGAAAGAGGATCTATTGGTTTTCCTGTGTTTTCGGGGTAAGCTAGGAATCGTGTCCGAACCAGGCGACGCGATTCCAGCGCCTGGTATCGCGTCGGCCTGGTCCGATGCGATCCAATAAAAGGCATCCACAAGGTACGATGCGATTCTCGTGCTAACCGGTCAACGGCCGCGTGAGACTTCGCGCCGCGTGGGAGTCTGTGCCCGGTCTGAACCGCGGCGGGATCCCCTGACGCGATTTAGGCCATTTTCTCACCCGATTTGTATTTAATGAATATTCATGAATGCGTCGGGATGACCCAACGCGATTCACATTAAAAGGCGGCTTGGGCGGCCGATGCGATTTACCTGTCTTCGCCTTTGGTCTGTTTTCCTATACACCATGTTTTGAAAAACGCCCACTGTGTTGGACGCCATTCATAGGCCGACCCGAGACTATACTTTTCAGTCAGTCAGTTAGCATGTTAGTCTTTGTGGTCTGTCTGCATGTTGCATAGTGTTCCATAGTGTGCATTGGCCTAAAAGAAACCCATCAATTTGAAAGCGGTAAAGGCATGAATATGATTCTAATTTGTAATATATGGTTTATGTTCAATTGATCATTAACTTGTGATCTAGCTTGTTATGAAGCTGATATGTTAATGAATATGATATGAATGTGGGGATGAACACATATTAGCGTGGACTTGTTAGTGAAGTTTCTATCATGATTTTTTTAGTTATCTGCTTTCCAATGTTTCAATTGTTATTTGTCAATTGCATACATATTAGGAAAGATCTGTGACACGTCACTTACACATTTGCACATTTAGGCACACCCTTCTTGGGGAATTGGGAGCTCTCTGCCGGTCATTCCGAATTGGCAGACTAGCGATCTTTTCCTTAAGACCTCCGTAAGTCTCCGTTCTCTATGGATTCCCACATAGAGACCGAGCTGGTTGTACCATGAAGTACCCTAGAGATAGAGAGCACATGTTCCACGTATGATCTGTCATTAGTTACCCTCATGTCAAGATATTAACGAATTATGAAACATAAGATATGTCGTTATACTGCCCATTTGTTCTCTTAAGCTATTATCATACCTTGACTCTATGATGATCATGTTCTTATTACATTGAGCTTATTATTGAAATTTCATGGCCATAATATGAATATGTTTGTTCGGCACAAAATAGGATTTCGGTCCATTTGACTAATGCCTGTGCAATAGGGGCCCTGTCTGGTCCTGGGGAAGAGTGCCCCTACGTACTTATTAACCGCGGAAGTATGGACTTGTGGTGCTTGGCATGGCACTGATACGATATGCAAGATTTGTGGGAATGTGCCTTCATTTGATATGATATGATAAGTTTGATTTGATATGATATGTCTGTTCACGTGAATACATAATATCTGTATGAATATGGCCAATTTCCTTTGATACGATTCTACTCTTGAACTACCTGTCCATTGTATATGCAATTCGATATATGATTTGATATGACATCTGTTCTATTCCTCTATTCAGCTTATTAGAAAAGTATGCATTGTCATCATGTTCATGTGCATATCTGCCTATTTAAAATGTTAACCATGTATACTAGTACCCTCACAATATTGAGATGTAAATCCTACTGAGCTAGTTCGCTCACCCCTATCATTTTGTCCTTTTCAGGTAGTGATGAGGAACCAGAGGAGTCAAATAGGGCAGGGCAAGAGTGATGAGCACCCGACATTGAGAAGATGAAGTATTAGGAATAGATATTTGAATAGTCTATGTATTAGAGAAACATTTTTATTTGAATAATGGGCCCTTTGATTGGCTCGATTGATGTAAGGTTTTTAATTAGTTGAATGAATGGAATAAGGAGTACTTTTATGACAATATTATAGTTTCCACTGTGTTATTATATTCAATTGTGACTCTGCGCTATTCAACTATGATACGTCTATTGTATCGTTCACGCACCTCAATATTTATTCCGCTGCTAAATATCGGGGTGTGACAGGATTACCCCGCAGATACCTAGTAGATCCGGTGCAAAGGTGTGGCGCTCTTCTAGCTATTGAAGCGTTTGTCTAAGAAGTGATCTTTCGAAACATAGAAGCTCTGCATGAAGAAGGGAGGCTAGACGACGGATTTGGAGTTTATGAAATCTTGGATGATGAGGACCCAGTGGATGAAGAAGATGGTGAAATAGAGGATGCTACCGAAATGTATGCTAGTGGCATGAGGAAATTCGGTGAGCCCACATCGGCAGTGGATGAACCCACCAAAGAGGTAAACATTGGGACAGACAAAGAACCCAGGCTCTTAACCATAGCTTCCAATCTCCCTCCTGAAGAAGATGATGAGCTTATAGATATGCTGAGGGAGTACAAGGACTCGTTTGCCTGGTCATATGACGACATTCCCGGCATTGACCCCTAGTTAGTAGAACATAGGTTGATCTTGAAGCCAGGGGCAATAGACGTTAAGCAAAAATTAAGACGATTCCACCCCCATATTGCATTGAAGATGAAGGAGGAGATCAACAAACTACACAAAGCTAAGTTCATCCATGTAGTCCTCTATCCTTTGTGGGTGGCCAACATAGTCCCGGTAATGAAGAAGGATGGAAGAGTACAAATCTGCATTGACTTCCGGGACTTAAATAAAGCTTGTACAAAAGATGATTTCCCATTACCTCACTTGGATGTCCTGATTGATAACACCGCTAGGTTCGAAACCCTCTCGTTCAAGGATGGTTATTCAGGCTATAATCAAATCCGTCTAGCCAAGGAGGACCAAGAGAAAACCTCTTTCACCACACCCTAGGGAACTTATTGCTATGTGGTTATGCCATTTGGATTGAAGAATGTCGGCGCCACTTACCAAAGGGCAATGTTAGCAATCTTTCATGATATGATTCATATTCATGTTGAGGTTTATGTGGACGATATTGTGGTGAAGTCTCAGACTCGAAGAGAACATTCCTCCGTATTGCCAAAGTGTTTCAACGCACACGAGAGTACCAATTGAAGATGAATCTGAAGAAGTGTGTATTTGGGGTCTCCTCGGGCAAGCTATTAGGATTCATAGTCAGCAAGCGGGGGATTCAAATAGACCCAAAAAAGGTCAAGGCAATAAATGAGATGCCTCCTCCTAAGAATATATCTGAGCTTCGAGGATTGATTGGTCGACTACAATTTATAAGGAGATTTATATCTCAGCATTTCCAAAGGTGTCGTCCCTTCTATGAACTATTAAAAAGAGGAGTCAAATTTGAATGGAACGATAAATGCCAAGAAGCCTTCGATGAAGTCAAGAGTTATCTTATGAATTTGCCCGTGCTGCAGGCGCCAGTCCCAGGAAAACCCCTCATTCTATATCTGTCGACTATTGAGGACTCCCTAGGAGCTATCCTTGCACAACACGATGACACTGGGAAAGAAAGGGTGGTATACTACTTGTCTAGGCTTTTCAATCCTGCCAAGCTCAAGCAAGAAAACATGTGCTGCGCTAGTGTGGGTAGTGTAGAAATTGAAGCACTATTTCCTAGCTCATCAGGTGAGCTTGATTTCTAGGATGGATCCTATTAGGTATCTCCTAGAGAAACCAGTCCTCGCCGACAGATTAGCATGTTGGCAGAGCTTCTTGTCCAAGTTCGATATCACCTTTCTAGTCCAAAAGTCTATAAAAGGGTATGACATCGCTTAGCACCTTGCTCACCTTCCTCTTCTTCATAGTGACATGGTCCAAGAAGAATTCCCTCATGAAAACCTGTCACTCATCTCCCGCGATTCCTTCTAGTTGCTCCATTTCGATGGAGCTCTCAATTCTAGGGGATGGGGCATAGGTGTTGTGCTGCTCACCCCAGATGGAATCACCATTCCATTGGCTTATCAACTCCAATTCCTTATCACCAACAACATTTCTGAGTATGAGGCTCTCCTTTCTAGTCTCAAATGTGCATATCTCTTAGGCGCACGTCAACTCAAGATCATAGGAGAATCTCAACTCATCCTTTAGCATGTCCTTTCTACTTACCGCACTCGTGACCCTAAACTCAAGCCTTATCAAGACTTGGTCACACTCCTAGCCAAGCAGTTCCTCAAGCTCATCTACATTCACACTTCTCGCTCCCAAAATATCTTAGCTGATGCCCTGGCATCTCTGGCCTCATCTCTCTCCTTCCCTCTCAGCCACAGTGCTGAGACTATCATTGTCTAAAGGTTAGAAGCACCTTCCATTCAGGACCCTTGGTTCGACAACCTCAGGAATTCTTTAGTTGTGAAGGCAGAGAGAAGAGAAGCGAAGGAAGTGATGCTCATGGAGCTAGGAGAAATGATGGAATAAGAAAGGCCATGGTACCACGAGATTGAGAAATATTGCAAAGACGGTACCTTCCCAGAAGAAGTTGAGTCTGAAGATAGGAGAGCCATCCGTAGAGCGGCATTAAGATATACCATTGTTAGAGAAGTGTTGTATAGACGCGCTCTAAATGGGACATAATCCTGGAGACCCGAATAAGGACTAATGACCTTAGTGTCCAAGAGCATACGCATCCCCCTACTCAAAGTCTCCTCCATAATGATGAAAAGAGCAGGCGCAATAGGGTCTCCCTGCCGGAGGCCCCTAGATGATTTAAAATACCCAGCTAGAGCACCATTAAATAAAACTGAGAACCAACAATTAGATATGAGCATGGCAACTAGAGATGTGAATCTGGTAGAGAAACCAAACTTGTTTAAGACTGCCAGGAGAAAGTCCCATTCAACTCTGTCATAGGCTTTCATCATATCAAGCTTGAATATAACATTGTGTCCACGAACTTTCCTGCCCAAATCAGTGGCCAACTGCCTAGCCAGGAAAACATTATCCATGATATTTCTTCCTTGCACAAAGGCACCCTGCTCCATGGAAATAATAATAGGCAAAATTGGAGCAAGTCTTTTACTAAGAATAACAGACACAATCTTGTAACAAAAATTACAAAGACTGATGGGCCGGTAATCACCAAAAGTAGTGGGAGTGTCTACCTTAGGAATGGGAGCAATAATAGAAGAGGAAACACCTCTAGGAAGCGGGTAACCAGCAAAAAATCCAGCAACGGCCTCAGTCACATCCTTGCCAACAATGTCCCAGCAGGCAGTGAAAAAGTTCCCAGTAAAACCATCAGGTCCCGGAGCACTATTACCTTTCATACCCCAAACAACAAACTTTACTTCTTCATCAGTAGGAATGGCAGTAAGCATGATATTATCCTAGTGGGTAATATGATTAGGAATAGCTTGAAGCAGGTGACTATCAATATCATGATGTTCAGAAGATAAAAGGGAGATAAAGTAATGTTCAGCTTCAGATTTAAGAATCCCCTGGTCCTCACACCAATTACCATCAACTCGAAGTCTGTGGATATGATTCCTGCAACGGCGACTTCTAACAGCTGCATGGTAGAAGGCCATATTTCTATCACCCTCTTCTAACCACTGAATTCTAGATTTTTGACACCAAAACATCTCCTGGCAATGCAAGACCTATCTAAGCTTAGCATTAGCTTCATTCAACAAAGAAAGATTAGTGGGAGTAGGATCATCATCAAAATGTTGCTGACAAGCAGCAATATGCACCTCAGCGTTTTTAAGATTAGTATCAATATGACCAAATACATTCTTATTCCAGATTCTCAAAGCATTTTTGACAGACATAAGCTTCTCTTGTAACTTAAGGAAGGGATTAGCATACCACCGATCTTCAGAATACCAAGCACTTTTAACACAATCCAAGAAAGTATCATGCGTGGTCCACATATTCTGAAAAATAAAGCGGGATGGCTGTTTGTGCACTTGATTTAACTGAACAAAAAGTGGAGCATGATCAAACGGACCACGAGAAAGATGTTGCACCAAGTATCCAGGAAATTTCATAGCACACTTGTTATCAATAAAAAGTCTGTCAAGTCTAGCCTTTATAGATTGAGATCCAGTTCTCTTATTTGTCCATGTAAATGGCGAACCCTTAAAGCCAACATCAACAAGACCACCAGCAGAGATGAAAGCATTAAAGTCCAACATAGATGTAGTAATGGGCAATAAACCACCTTTCTTTTCAGAAGTCTGGGCAACAGAATTGAAGTCGCCTCCAACCAACCATGGGACATGAATAGTATCAACCAGAGCTAGAACATCATCAAACAGAGTTCTTCTATCGCAAAGTTGACAACTAGCATAGACTGAAGTGATCAACATTAACGGGGTCCCATTTTTATGAAGCATACCAGTAACATGTTGATAGGTGTACGAGATTATCTTGAAAGAGAAAGGTTGGTTATAAAAAATCCAGATCTTTGAGTCCGATATCATTAACACAGAAGTCCATATGAAGATATTTGCAATTTCTAGATGCCTTACGGAGATCCAATTTCGGTTCAAAGATAGCTAAAAACTGAATACTGTTCCTCTTAATCAAGTGCTTGAGAGCTCGCTTAGAGGCCTTATTAGCAAGGCCCCTAATATTCCAGAAAAGGAAGTTATTAATCATGAAGATACATACCCACAATGACCAACGACAGCTCTGGCCTTGGATCTCGTATGCATGCCACCTTTAGGTGAAAACCCACGTTGTTTAGGAAGACTGAGAGGAGGCATTAGAAGGTTTTCAGTAGTTACCTTAAAAGTGGCCTGGGGAATTTCCGGTAATGACACCTTAACAGCTAGACTGCTACACAGATCCACGTACAAATCCACACCTGCTAAAAATAGAGGCTCCCCTTCATCCTTCTCTCCGGCGAGCCGAACGCCATGCAATGCCACCGACGGTGGCGATGCAATGTTACCTGCGATTCCCATGCAACCCATACTTCCAGGGGGTGTTAAACCACCATGCATACGTGACTGCTCACCGTCATTATGTTGTTGTTCCTTCTGATTGCTCTGCTGGATAGGAATAACACACCTGTTCATAGAATCATGCACAACATATGTGGAACATAATTTAACTGGAACTGGAGAACGCTCCTGAGGAGAGCTAGTACAGATATCATTGCTAACAAGAATCTACTCACTCTTATCACCATTAAGGACTACATTATCATCAATAGGATGAGAGACATCCTCTAAATGGGAAGCAATTAACTGATCACATTGGTTAGCCATAGAGGAGTCCGAAATAGGAATAGCAGGCACCAAAACTTCATCTCTGTCAAATTTATCATTAGGAAAATCCTCCACCTCCTGTTGTTGGTGTTGTTTTGGATCTGAAGCATCAGGGAGGACAGCATCGCCAATATTATCCCTCAAACGATCAAAAGCATTACGAACAGGAACAATAGAGTTATCACCCACTTCCACAGCAATCCTTTTGGGGTTTCGAACGGGCCTCCATTCATGGACAAGTTGGGCATTAGTCCCAGGTGCACCTTGATCTTGAACACTTAGTTTTGGAGCCATGAACTTATTCTTCTTGTGACAGGACGCTTCATCATGACCAATGCGATTACTAAACTTACATAAAGGAGGGACTCGGTGGTAGACAACCTTCTGCCAGAACCCTTGCTCACCATATCCGATCCAAATTCTATCTTGTAAAGGAGCAGCGATGTCCACATCTATACACACCAAGGCCTCAGCAGTTTGAGTCCATGCCAAAGTAACCTCATGAATATGCAAAACCTGGCCAATATTGTTAGCAATGGAGCGAAGGTAGTCTTCATTGTATTGACTCATAGGCAACCCTGGGAAACCAACCCATATAGGCATCATGGATGGATCCTTATCAAAATCAAAAACAGCTGACCACCAGAAAAATCTGAACAGATAACCTTTGATATATATGCTTTTACGCAGGAGAACCAGGAGGAAATCTTCATCTGAGTCAAGGCGAAGGAGAAGGTAACGATGGTTCAATATGCTCACAATAAACTCCGATTTCAGATTTAACCTTAAAGATAAACATGACTTGATCTCAGGGATAGAGGGCCTTCCATAGGAGCATTTGACGATGATAGCTCTTTTCAAGGATTCTTCAGACTTCAAGATTTCCTCCTCAGAGAAAAAAACCGCAGGTGCACCAGCATCAGTGAAAGCTGGGGGTTTGATCGGTATTGAAACCTTCTTGGGGCGTAAGGACTGCGAGAGGGCTTGAGTGAAGGAGAGCTTTCTCACCACTGGGCCAGCCTCCTCATCCGCCATGACCGCAGAAAGAAACCAGCCTCCCATCGCCAGAAAGGCGATGGTGGCAGGAGAGAAATCTTAGAACCTCGCATGCACCGGCTCAAAGCATGCGGGTCATGAAGGGTGCACTTGTGACTTCAAAAAATTGGGTTAATCTGTCAGACAACCTCAAGACCACCCCAGTTGGTGGAAGGCACCAGCTGAGAATGATCCTCCACAACCTGAACTCCCGAAGATCGAGAGTTAGCTAGCTCAGATCAGACGTCAAGAAAGGTGTTTAAACTTTTGAGAAAGATTCAATGATTAAGCAAGATCAGATCAGACGTCAAGAAAGGTGTTTAAACTTTTCAGAATTTGGGATTAAGATTTTCCGTAAAGAAAGTGAAATGGAAGGAGATAGAGAAATGCTAGTTCAGGAAAAAGAAGAAATGAGGAATGTTAATGTTAGCAAATAAGAATTTGTAAAGAAACATATATGTTAATGGTGATTAAATCAAAGCTTTGGTTAAGACTTACATTTGAATTATAGGATTGTCAGTGTTAGTAACTGTGTTATGGAAGTAGTGGTTTTAATGAATAAGAATAGAGGTGTGGCAGTAAAGTACATTAAGGGCAAATGAAAGAATATGGAATTTATAGGCATTGTTTATTTCAGTGGAATAGAGCTTAATTGTATAGCGTAGGTTGTGTAATGGAAGAGAACAACAAAGAGAAAGGGGGGAAAGCAGAATGTTTAAGGGAATCAGCATTAAAGATTTTAGAGTTTTTAGTGTATCAATAAAAAATTTGTGTATGTTAAAGGAATAGTTAAAGGATTTTGTTCAGTTTAGTTGATTATGGCAGTGGTCAGAAGGAGTGTTTGTGACCAGTTAGTAATGATATTCAAAAGAGGTTAGAGAATAGTCAGCAGAATGTCAAAAAGTATGAAAAGAGCAGTCATGGTAATTGTTCACCGGCAAATAGTAATATCAGATTCTGCAGGAAATATTTAGTTTTAACAAGAGGTTAAATACTAGCTGATGAGTGTAGGTTGAGAAACAACGGCAAAGGTAAAGAAAAGGGATAGAGCAGATCGTACTATCTAGAGGATTGGGTGGTGGTATTATGAGATTGTTAGTACTTCAGAGGCAGATATTTGTAAGGTAAAAGAATGTTACAATTATGAGTAAAGGAAATGAGTGAGGAAATATTTCTTTTAGAGCAAATGGTTTGTGTAAGTGAAGATAGATCTCGATAGTGTGTGCTTAGAGATGATTTAAAAGTAAAAATGAATCAGTTAAGGATCAGTTAAGTAACCAGAATAAGAAGGTTCATAAATATGTCATGCAGAGTCCAGAGAATTTGTGCAACGACCCACTTCCACCCGGTACGGTTATACCAACCCACATCGGATGAGAGCAAGCCGCTACAGGGGAGAATACCCCAACAAGTAACAAGTGAGCTGAGATATACACAAATAGAATTGAATAAATGCAACGAAATTTAATCGAATCTTATTCCATCAACTTTTAAATCCATATACCACAGTCTGTATAGTTCAACAAGAGATAACATAAGCGCGATGTTTTCCAAATACATAGCCGACTCCAAGTACATTTGATCAAAATTCAAATTTCAATTGTAGCATTACATACTATGAAAGGTAGATTACAAGTCTTCAATCACTTAGTCTAACTCCACTTCAAATCCTGCTAGCTCCTCCGCTGCTAATTTCCTGAAATGATTAGCAAGAGTGAGTCTACACAATAGACTCAGCAAGTAACTTAAGATTCAATACATACATGCTTTTTATCAATTAACACAATAAAATTTCAGCAGTTAATATCATACATGATCACGCTCTAATCCTAAATAATTGCACAGGGAATTTCATTAAACAATTATCCTAACACATGTAAAACTAAAATCTCACAAGATTACTAACATCATGGTGTCATTTAACACGAGTAAAATATACACTCACACGTTTCTATACTTACCCAAGTCATTGTAAAGTTTGCACAACTAAACCATGGAAACATATACAAGATAGGTTGCACTCCTAGCATGACTTCTAACCCACTTTACATGCAATCATAGCACCTTACTTCACATTTAGCTTGCTGATTTTTATGAAAATTTGATCACATTCATATTACATTTGCATAGGGATCACTTTTAACTACACAACATAATACTAAACACATGTACATCCAATAATTCAAATTTCATGAATATGAAAGCATATACTTACATTTTGGGTACTAATAGTAACCTCACTGTTAGCATTTGAAAATTAATACATCAATACATACACACACACATTCATACACATCAATAAACAAAATATCAGTTAACACTATTGTCATTTACACTTATACTATTTTCTCATTACATACAACCATATGATTAACCTTGGCTTTCACATACACTCACTTTTATTCTATCACACAATACTTATACACGTTTCCCATTATTTTCTCTTTCACATTCACATACTTCTCATCATTTCACTTTTGCACATAACATGTGCCACATTTACACATAACTCGCACATACCTTGTGCTATGAACACATATCACTTTTCACATCACACTTATGCTCATTTTCACATAATGCCAAGACACAGCCCAAACCACCACGTAGACGATCACATGACACACACATTCACATTCACATACTTAATCACCGACATAGTGATAAGTCTTAGTTCCTGCAGAAACCGAGGAAAGCCCTTCCCACCATTACCAGTGGAACATGTCCACCTCCAGGATTTCACAAGAGCCTTTGCCAGGGTATAACACTTTATCAAGACCCTTCTCTAGGGTATCATATATCACATTGAGCTTTCCAGTAGGGGCATTACTACGGTACAGCTCCAAGCATCTAGGGTGGCAGTGTCTTATGGGCATATTTGTTTATCTTGTCACATTAACCATTTTACACACCTATACCACTTGTTCTCTCACATCCCATGCACACACTCATACATAATTCACACACACATAAGTCCTCATTTACTGATTTTAACCTCAGTGTTGCAACTTCCAAATAATCATAATATAGATTTAATCATACTGAAATTTACTGAATCACATCAAGCCACAATTAACATGCTCACATAGTCATTTTTCTCATTAAAAATCCATAACAATACTTACTGTCATCAAAATGACATGAGATTTTAACCACAGACAAATTTCAGGTTTATAATCGCACATGAAAATTTTCAGATTTTTCTGAATCATATTACATTTATAGAAATTAAAACATTCAGTTTCATGCTATTCATAATTCAATTTAACATGGAACATAACACGAACATCAGAATTAACAGTTCACAACCCTGATCCTAACATACTCATCATCACAGAAATTTTCCCCTGATTTATTGCATAACACACAATTTACTGTAATTTTTACAAACCCTACGCATGTCATCTATTTTCAAAATAGAAATTTCAGTAAATCCTACAGTCATGGAAAAATTCTCAAAATTTCAGGGCATGGACTGATACATACACACATGCTATAGAAAACTCTAGGGCATTTAATTCCTCAGGAATCATGTAGATAGTAGGTGAACATGCATAATCCATTTTTCCCACATGTATTTCAATAATTTAACAATCCATGCCATTCACCAAAAAGCCCAGAAAATATCACATGCATCCCATGGTCTGTTTTACATAACATATATGATTACATTATATCCTCATTCGAAAACACTTCGGAAATTAATCATATAGAAGGGAGAATAGTTCACTGTTCTGCCCTGAAAAGCTTAACGGCATAGTCTGGACGCTAATAACACGTTAACGGCAATATCGTTGGACGCCAAGCTAAGATATCGACGGCAATGGCTTTTGCCGTCAAGTTCAGGTCTGTGCAAAACACAGACCCGAGCTCCCAACTCAAGGAGAAAGGGGGGATCCAGGACGCGAGGAAATATCCAGAAAAATGCTGGGACCTAGGGCACATGTATAGGATTGAGATCTATAGGTTACTTGCCTCTCAAATAAATCTACAATATCGAAATAAACTGATGAAGCCCCTCTCGGCCTTGCCAAAAAGGTGTTCAGAAACTCCTTCGATCCTCTTCTCCTGTCGATGTAGATGGCACCTCGGAGCTGGGATCTCTTCTTGGATGTATTGGCCGTCCTCCAGATGTTGTAGCTCCTTGGTTTGCACCTCCAGTCGACGGATCAGAGGCCACCAACTTCAGGTCTTCTCTTGTTCTCCCATAGCTAGGGTTTTCTTCTCTCCTTTTTGCAAAGAGCCCAAGAGAGCTCTTGGGGTTGCAAGGAGGGGTTGGTTTATAGGAGAGAGACCTCTCATCCCACGCAGGGGTTGATGTGAGGGTTTCACAGCCGATGGGGACAGCTCCCCAATGGCTGGGGTTGCTTGTCCCCAGAAATTCGGGCCTGCTGCGCATGCAGGTCAGAGAAGTAAACGTCCACCTATATGGACGGCTACTTATGTCTTGGCGTCCATCGATATGGACGCCGAAATATAATGGGCGTCCACCCATGTTGTCGCCAATTGGCCCTCCTGCCAGAACTTAAAATCATGCAAAAATCATGTTCAACTTACACATATATACATACAATGTATGTAACGTAGTATACACACTATCACACCATGCATTCAACCCATATTTACCATATAATTATTCACATGCATACATAAGCACAACTAGCTAATACGTACGTAGATATCTACCTATGCGTACATGATGTTTTACATAAGCATGACTCAACATGCGGCGAAATGAAGTGACAAGAATTGCGAGGGTTTCAGAAATCATTTGGAGGCAATATGAATTAAGTTAGCTAGGAATAGTCTATTCAATAAAATAGTTCTTGCTTGCACTCCATACGTACATGCAATGTACGAAGTACAATATACACATTAACTACACCATGCAATTGGACAACGTTTACAACTAAACATACACATGCATACATAGGTATACCAAGGTGTTATGTATGTAGAATTAGGTATACAATTATCACACGCATAAGATAACCTACATACGTACATACATATATGCACTTCATATATTCGCACACAATATCCATGAAATGGGTAATATAAGGTATACTTCAATATTTAGGTAGTACCTACGTAATATTTAAATAGATACCTTATACACAAAATTGGCCAATTACTTATATTCACGATAATAATATACATCCACGCATATACACATGCAAAATTTACTTCTATAATATGCACCATTTTTATGCACGTCATTTATGCAAGAACAAGTAAACATCATATACATAAAATATAAGCGGGAAAAAGAAAATTCGGGGCCTTACACCCTCTCCCCCTTAAAGAGATCTTCGTCCTCGAAGATCGGATCACGTACCCTTGATGACATCTCGTTGCCGCTTCTAGTCCACTTAGACCGGTGCCTAAATTCCTACCGGTGGCTTCCTTACTACTTGAACATCTCGGGGAATAAACCTCTTCTTCTGATTCGGACAGTCTTTAATCTGATGGTTCTTGCTACCACACTTGAGACATCTTCCTAACCTCATCCAGCATACGTCTCCGCCGTGGCGCTTGCCACAATGCACACATACGGGCTTCTCGTTGCCGGCCGAAACTACTGGCTGAAAGGTTGATTCTATTAGTACCATAGTTGGTTGCTGTCCTTTCATGAGCTTCTTCATCTTCCTCTTTTGCCGTTGAAATGGTTCTGGCAACATTTCTAATCATGCTTTCTTCTCTGCCAAGTACAACTCCATTTCACTCTCTTGTCTGCACGCTGCGCTAAGAGCTACATCCATAGTTCTAAGGTCAAACGCCGCCAGTCTGGCTCTCAATGATGGTCTAAGCCCCATTACAAACTTCCTTGCCTTGCGCCTCTCATCAACAACTATGTGTGGTGCATAACTAGACAACTCTGCAAATCTAGCCTCATACTCCAAAACTGTCATCGATCCCTGAGTCAATGCTAAGAATTCTTGCTCCATTTTGTCCTCTATATGATCAGGAACATACTTGGCCTGAAACATCCTTACGAAATCTTCCCAAGTAACCTCTAGCTCCACTCCCTCAACCCACGTGCGAAGAATGGAAGACCACCACACATCCGCTCGTTCCTGAAGCATGTATGCCGCCAGACTGATCTTGTCATTCTCTGCACAACTGATGGCGCTGAATATCTTTTCGATTTCCCTGAGCCAACTTTCTGCAACTAACGGCTCACTCTCCCCCTTAAAAGAGGGTGGAGCCATCCTCTTGAACCTCTCTATGACTGATACACCTCCTAAACCACGGTCTTGCTGAGCTGGTGCTGGAACCTGAGCCTGAAGCTGAGTTTGAAGAGCCACTTGTGTTTGCGCTTGAGTCTGTATTGCTTGTACAATCCCTTGCATGACCGTACCATAATCAGCCAACGGTGGCGGGGGTGGCGCAGGCGATCCTTGAGGTGCTGGTACTTCATGTTGCTCTCCGTCAGTCCTACTTAACTCTTTATCCCGAATAGGTAAGCTCGAACATCGAACCCTTCTATCCATTGCTACAAAATAAACATCAAGTTAAACTCCACTTATCCTTATACCTAACATGTTATCATGTATTTATCTTACCACTTTTCTAGTATTATGTTAATTATTCCTTGGATCTGGCTATCCACTACAAAGACTTAGAGATGTGATTTAGTTGATGGCTATTTATGTATAAGCTCAACCCAAAGGCTCTGATACCATCTCTGCAACGACCCACTTCCACCCGGTACGGTTATACCAACCCACATCGGATGAGAGCAAGCCGCTACAGGGGAGAATACCCCAACAAGTAACAAGTGAGCTGAGATATACACAAACAGAATTGAATAAATGCAACGGAATTTAAACGAATCTTATTCCATCAACTTTTAAATCCACATACCACAGTCTGTATAGTTCAACAAGAGATAACATAAGCGCGATGTTTTCCAAATACATAGCCGACTCCAAGTACATTTGATCAAAATTCAAATTTCAATTGTAGCATTACATACTATGAAAGGTAGATTACAAGTCTTTGATCACTTAGTCTAACTCCACTTCAAATCCTGCTAGCTCCTCTGCTATTTCCTGAAATGTTTAGCAAGAGTGAGTCTACACAATAGACTCAGCAAGTAACTTAAGATTCAATACATACATGCTTTTTATCAATTAACACAATAAAATTTCAGCAGTTAATATCATACATGATCACGCTCTAATCCTAAATAATTGCACAGGGAATTTCATTAAACAATTATCCTAACACATGTAAAACTAAAATCTCACAAGATTACTAACATCATGGTGTCATTAACACGAGTAAAATATACACTCACACGTTTCTATACTTACCCAAGTCATTGTAAAGTTTGCACAACTAAACCATGGAAACATATACAAGATAGGTTGCACTCCTAGCATGACTTCTAACCCACTTTACATGCAATCATAGCACCTTACTTCACATTTAGCTTGCTGATTTTTATGAAAATGTGATCACATTCATATTACCTTTGCATAGGGATCACTTTTAACTACACAACATAATACTAAACACATGTACATCCAATAATTCAAATTTCATGAATATGAAAGCATATACTTACATTTTGGGTACTAATAGTAACCTCACTGTTAGCATTTGAAAATTAATACATCAATACATACACACACACATTCATACACATCAATAAACAAAATATCAGTTAACACTATTGTCATTTACACTTATAATATTTTCTCATTACATACAACCATATGATTAACCTTGGCTTTCACATACACTCACTTTTATTCTATCACACAATACTTATACACGTTTCCCATTATTTCCTCTTTCACATTCACATACTTCTCATCATTTCACTTTTTGCACATAACATGTGCCACATTTACACATAACTCGCACATACCTTGTGCTATGAACACATATCACTTTTCACATCACACTTATGCTCATTTTCACATAATGCCAAGACACAGCCCAAACCACCACGTAGACGATCACATGACACACACATTCACATTCACATACTTAATCACCGACATAGTGATAAGTCTTAGTTCCTGCAGAAATCGGGGAAAGCCCTTCCCACCATTACCAGTGGAACATGTCCACCTCCAGGATTTCACAAGACCCTTTGCCAGGGTATAACACTTTATCAAGACCCTTCTCTAGGGTATCATATATTACATTGAGCTTTCCCGTAGAGGCATTACTATGGTACAGATCCAAGCATCTAGGGTGGCAGTGTCTTATGGGCATATTTGTTTATCTTGTCACATTAACCATTTTACACACCTATACCACTTGTTCTCTCACATCCCATGCACACACTCATACATAATTCACACACACATAAGTCCTCATTTACTGATTTTAACCTCAGTGTTGCAACTGCCAAATAATCATAATATAGATTTAATCATAGTGAAATTTACTGAATCACATCAAGTCACAATTAACATGCTCACATAGTCGTTTTTCTCATTAAAAATCCATAACAATACTTACTGTCATCAAAATAACATGAGATTTTAACCACAGATAAATTTCAGGTTTATAATTGCACATGAAAATTTTCAGATATTTCTGAATCATATTACATTTATAGAAATTAAAACATTCAGTTTCATGTTATTCATAATTCAATTTAACATGGAACATAACACGAACATCAGATTTAATAGTTCACAACCCTGATCCTAACATACTCATCATCACAGAAATTTTCCCCTGATTTATTGCATAACACACAATTTACTGTAATTTTTACAAATCCTACGCATGTCTTCTATTTTCAAAACAGAAATTTCAGTAAATCCTACAGTCATGGAAAAATTCTCAAAATTTCAGGGCATGGACTGATACATATACACATGGTATAGAAAAATCTAGGGCATTTAATTCCTCAGGAATCATGTAGATAGTAGGTGAACATGCATAATCCATTTTTCCCACATGTATTTCAATAATTTAACAATCCATGCCATTCACCAAAAAGCCCAGAAAATATCACATGCATCCCATGGTCTATTTTACATAACATATATGATTACATTATATCCTCATTCGAAAACTCTTCGGAAATTAATCATATAGAAGGGAGAACAGTTGACTGTTCTGCGCTGAAGAGCTTAACGGCATAGTCTGGATGCTAATAGCACGTTAACGGCAATATCGTTGGCCGCCAAGCTAAGATATCGACGGTAATGGCTTTTGCCGTCAAGTTCAGGTCTGTGCAAAACACAGACCCGAGCTCCCAACACAAGGAGAAAGGGGGGATCCAGGACGTGAGGAAAAATCCAGAAAAATGCTGGGACCTAGGGCACATGTATAGGATTGAGATCTATAGGTTACTTGCCTCTCAAATAAATCTACAAGATCGGAATAAGATGATGAATCCCCTCTCGGCCTTGCCAAAAAAGTGTTCAGAAACTCCTTCGATCCTCTTCTCCTGTCGATGTAGATGGCACCTCGGAGCTGGGATCTCTTCTTGGATGTATTGGCCGTCCTCCAGATGTTATAGCTCCTTGGTTTGCACCTGCAGTCGACGGATCAGAGGCCACCAACTTCAGGTCTTCTCTTGTTCTCCCATAGCTATGGTTTTCTTCTCTCCTTTTTGCAAAGAGCCCAAGAGAGCTCTTGGGGTTGCAAGGAGGGGTTGGTTTATAGGAGAGAGACCTCTCATCCCACGCAGGGGTTGATGTGAGGCTTTCACAGCCGATGGGGACAGCTCCCCAATGGCTGGGGTTGCTTGTCCCCAGAAATTTGGGCCTGCTGCGCATGCAGGTCAGAGAAGTAAACGTCCACCTATATGGACGGCTACTTAAGTCTTGGCGTCCATCGATATGGACGCCGAAATATAATGGGCGTCCACCCATGTTGTCGCCAATTGGCCCTCCTGCCAGAACTTAAAATCATGCAGAAATCATGTTCAACTTACACATATATACATACAATGTATGTAACGTAGTATACACACTATCACACCATGAATTCAACCCATATTTACCATATAATTATTCACATGCATACATAAGCACAACTAGCTAATACGTACGTAGATATCTACCTTTGCGTACATGATGTTTTACATAAGCATGACTCAACATGCGGCGAAATGAAGTGACAAGAATTGCGAGGGTTTCAGAAATCATTAGGAGGCAATATAAATTAAGTTAGCTAGGAATAGTCTATTCAATAAAATAGTTCTTGCTTGCACTCCATACGTACATGCAATGTACGAAGTACAATATACACATTAACTACACCATGCAATTGGACAACGTTTACAACTAAACATACACATGCATACATAGGTGTTATGCATGTAGAATTTGGTATATGATTATCACACGCATAAGATAACCTACATACGTACATACACATATGCACTTCTTATATTCGCACACAATATCCATGAAATGGGTAATATAAGGTATACTTCAATATTTAGGTAGTACCTACGTAATATTTAAATAGATACCTTATACACAAAATTGGCCAATTACTTATATTCACGATAATAATATACATCCACACATATACACATGCAAAATTTACTTCTATAATATGCACCATTTTTATGCACGCCATTTATGCAAGAACAAGTAAACATCATATACATAAAATATAAGCGGGAAAAAGAAAATTCGGGGCCTTACAATTTGTAATGTTTTGGTCGTTTGAATCTGAGTTTAATGGTTATGGTGTGGTGCTCTTGGCCAATGTGTAGCCATTGGGCCTTGGTTGTGGTCCTCGCGCATAACGACCCTCCTTATACTGATATGGTTATACCAACCCACGTCGGTATAGAGAGCGTCGCTACAATGGGACATTGATCCAACATATACACTAAGTTGAGATGTACACAAATATAGACATAGAACAGCGAAAATAAAACAACAATATTATTCCATCATCCACATTTTATCCACAGTCCATATAGTATAAGAAAGAAACTAAAGTCCACATAATTGAATTTGCAAGTCAAATTACATTGTCCACATCTGAATTGCATAATACCATTGATTACATACTTATGAAATGAAAGTACAACAAAGTATTCTTCACAAAAGATGCTACTCCTCTCGCTCGGAGTCACTCCTAACAGTCTCCTCCAAAGAAGAGGAATCACCTGCCACACATTTACGCCGAAGCAAGAGTGAGTCTAATAGACTCAGCAAGCAATCCACGCACATTATACATACACACATCATATGCACATTTTACTTCCTAATAAAACAATCAACACATGTAACATGGTTTGAACCTTTTAAATTCTATGCATGAAATTCCTATAACATTAAAGGACATGATACATGCTTAATGTTTCTTTTCACATTAGGTATAAGACCCATCACATGCTCTCCACACATTTCTTTAACATGCTTAATCAACTTAAAACTCATTCAATTCATGCTACAATGTATATATACAACTTAAGCATGAAATAACACATGATGTAAGCATTGCTCCTAGCATGGATTCTATTTACATTTTCATACACTTAACACAATTATAAACATGTTTAGCTTTCTGTTTTGACATGGATTTAACATACTCATTTAATGTTTCACTAATTCACATGCTATCACATTGTTTTCACACATTCACATATTCATTTGCACATTACACAATTTCACATTTCACTTATACACAATCACATTATTCACATTAAATGCCATGACACATAGTCCAAACCACCTCTAGAAGGACACACACAACACATTCACATACCTATCACCTAGGCAAAATAGTGATAGATCTTAGTTAACTGCACAGAACTGGGAGAAGCACTCTCCACCCTAACCAGTGGTACTTGTCCACCTCCAGAATTTCATCCTAATTGCCCATAAGATTTCACACACTATGAACCTTCCCGTAGGGACTTTACTACGGTACGGTTCCACAGCCCTCTAAGATAGCAGTGTCACACATGGCACAGTTTATACCTTTTTCATATTGTTCACCTTGTTCACATACATTTGTTTACACTATTGCATTCATTTGTACATGATTTCATAGTTCAGTTTATCTAATAACATGCTACTATTTACAATGTAAAACAGGTCATAAACTAACCCTAATCATGCTGCAATTCACTAAATTATGAACAATTATAGTAAGCATGCTCCACATTGTCCTTTTTCTATGTTAAATCTGATATCAGCACTTACTGTTATCCAATAAGCTTGAACATTTTACTACAGACTGCTTACAGGTTAATCAGCATACATACAATTTTTCATATTTTTTAGAAACATAAAAAATTTATGAAAATTAGAACAAGTATTCTACAGATTTATAAATAAACCTAATTAAATAGGAATTTCAACAATCCAGTCACATTTGGTAGTTTCAAAACCTGTGTTCTGCAATCCCACAATCCTCGTACAATTTTTGACATGATTATAAATAGTTACACATTTTTAATTGTAATTAAAATAGACTATTCATGCTCATTGATCCATTTTTCAGCAGTTCTGAATATTCACACAGCAAATAGAAATTTGTCCAAATTTCATGATGTGACCAGATACATGTATACAACTCATAGAAAACAACTCACAAAAATATTCTGACATCTTAGTTAAACATGGATCTATATAAATAGTAATTAATAAGACTAAAACATGCTCAATAATTCATTTCAGAAATTTTAATAATTAATGCAATGAATGAAAAGTTCAGTATAATGACATGGCATGATCCACTGGAGATACTTGACAATATAGCATTTTTACAGTATATTCTCATGTTCGGAAATCCGAAAAATAGGCTACAAAGATCAGGCATGCACATTGTCGCTGTCTAATGAACTTAGCGACACACAGGTGGCCGCCAATCAGGTTAACGACACCATCGGTGGCCGTTGACCGAGGATCTAAATGGCAGCAAAGGTTGCTGTCTGGTTCCTATCTGTGCAAACACAGACTGAACGCAGAAAACCTGGTGAAAAGGGGTTTCTAGGACACGAATATAATCCGGAAAAATACCTACGACCTACTAGACACATGTATGGACAATGGTCAAGGGCTACTTGCCTTTGTAAAAAATCTACAGACGGAATTATTGGTCGGAGAAGTTCTCCTCGGCCAGTGCCAAGATGCCTCCAAATCCTGCCAGATCCGGTTTTTGTGATGATCCTTACTGCACACTGGAGTCGGGGAAGTTTTCCTTGATGTTCAAAGAGTCCTCCAGTTGTTGTAGTTCGTCGGAAGATGCACCAAGTTGAAAGATCCAAGGCCTCCAAGTTCAGGGTTCGCAATAGAAAACTAGGGTTTTTGACCCAAGAGTCAAAAGGGTCTAACTGTTCCCTAAACGAGGTGTTTTATAGGGCTGGGGTTCCAGGGATGCGTTTAGAAGGGTTTTCCACCGTTGTAGAATGGTTTCTAAAATTGGGGCGAAGAAAACGCGAGCGTTTTCGGATCTGGAACCGCAATAAATCTGGAATCTAGACGTCAACATCATTGGCCGCCTATCTGGGGTTAGCGTCCATCGATGTGGTCGCTGACCTCCGCTTAACGTCAACTCATGTTGATGCCAAAAGGGTTTTCGGCCAGAACACAGAATTGTAGTAATTCTACTTACACTAGGTATATACATGCAATGTACCATACATATAACTTAATTATTAAATACAAACATCATGTATGTGATATATATATATATATATACATATATACATGTACAAATATAAATACTTATACATATATACACACATGTACTCAATTACATACATAAGATATATATACATCACATGACAAAAATCTAACCAAAATAGGCCAAAATTTGAGTGCCTTACATCGCGCGTCGTGTGGGTGTTGTGGGCCAGAAATTCAGACCCAAATAGCCCACTGATTCACTAGTTGTGAACGCGACGGGGTAGAGCATCGCATTTTGAATGCGTCAACTTCCTACGTCATGTTCTCCGCACCACCTTTGTCGAGTGTTTGGCTGTGTGGCAGATGCGTGGCATGTCGAGTTTTTGAAGGCGACTATCAGGTCTGTTGCATTTTGAAGGCGACAATTACCTACATTGCATACTCAGATATGATTGGTTAAATGGTAGCTTGGTGGCCAGATACAGTAGAGAGCTCTATCTAGCTAGGGGAGGAGGTTTTGCTGGCATTTTTGGTGATTTCGGCTTGCAGGTGGCTGGTATGGCACAGTTTCCACGCGAGGAGGGCGTCCGGAGTGTGGAAATGCCGACGGTGTAGCGTTCTTTGCATTCTTCACGTTCTTCGTGTTGATAGGGAGACTTCCCCTTCGTTTTGCATTGTTTAAATGATTTGAAGCGTGTAAATCATGTTATAGTGGTGTGTTGTTGTGCACTTTTCGTTTTAAAGATTTAAGCTCTAGTTTAAATTGGGTTTGAACTAATTGCTAGAGGAAGAAGAAGGGTTCGTCTGTCCTGCCTGATAAGGTGACGGTTCGAGCTGTTGCGTTTTTAATGCAACTATTTGTCTTGTCGCGTTAGTTGTAAATGCGTCGCTTTGGTCCATCGCATTTAGGTATATTGATTGGTGTCGATTGGCATGATGGCGACATGTCGAGCTGTCACGTTCTTAAAGGCGATGGTTGCCCCTATCACGTTTTGCTTTCCGAAGTGTGTATTGCTGTGTTGGGTAGAAAAGGTCTTGAATGGACCTAGCCTTGGTTATTTAGTGTTGCTTTGAGATGTTTAAGTTAGTTTAATGTTAATAAAATATGAGTTAGAGCTAATGGTTTGGATTATGATTAGTTATTGAGTTTTGTTAATCATATTAGCTATGATAAGTATGTAAAGAGTATGAGGTTTATGAATTTAACCGTTTTATTTATATATAATTGTGCATGGGGTTATATGATAACCCGTACTAAGCAATCATCATACATCTTGATTTATGAATGAAAGGTTTAAAGAGTGTGGTTTGTGTGGAATACTGAGTTTGCTAGTCCGGCGCCTATTCAGAAATGTCTTTCTAGTCAGGTACCTCAGGTTCTCTGTGAGCCAGGCACGATTGTGTTCGGGGTTTGTCCTAGTACTGTGTGTACTATCGTGGTATGTGTCGTCTTCATAAACACCCCACTCGTTCATCGAGTAGCCCATCCGACTGAGAGAAAGACGGCAATGGGGCAATGACTTGTGTGTTGTGGTTATCTTCGGTCGCTTCTAGCATGCTCGTGGTTGGGGGATGGACACCAATAGTCATACTGGTCCCAACTAGTCCTGTTTTCCAGTGCTTCACTTTAGGGAGCTCGGGATGGAGGCCCTAGAGGTGTTAGGCATGGGTCTGCAGAGTGGTGTTAGTTAGTCTCCACAATTTTCTTTAACTTGTAGTGTAGTTGTGGAGCTGCAATTGGACCTTCGTCCTTGACTGCGAGACTGAGAGGTGGTTCTAGTGTTGTGTTGTTCTGGTGGATACTGGCGTCATGAACCAGTAGTCTTTACTCAAGTAGTGGTGTCATTCCTTCCGACTCGGGTCTTCCAGAAGTTGTGGTTGTGAGTTGTGACTCACCAGTTATAGTTTCTTACTTGTTGGTTTTGTAAGGCTTCTAGTTGCGTAGTTGTGTGATTGTGGTTTTTCCGTGGTACCTACTAGTTTTAGGTACTTGTACCCTTTGTGGGTAGCTGGTTGTTGTGGCAGGTCGTATGCCAGTTTTAGGTATTGTGGTGTGGAGTTGTGCACCGTGAAGGTTGTGTTGTGTGACCTTCAACTTGTCGTATTTTGTTTTTGTACGTTTTTGTAGGTAGTCCTCAAATGTATTCTGTTACTTTAGGATGTGGTGGACTGGCTTCTTGTTATCAATCCCATTACTTTTCGGAGGTGGTTCGCCTGTGTGGCTCATGGCTTAGTTGTTTAGTTGCTACGGTGGACTAGTGTTTTTGTACTAGTCATGTTGTTTCCTTTACTTTGTGTGAACTGTGTTAGCTAGTGTATTTATGTTTAAATGCTGTTTAATTATGTTTATTGCTAGCACATTATTACTTTAGTGGTTCTCTTGTTGCGTTGCCAGTGAGACCCTTTGTGGTTGAGGCCTCGATTATCTTCCTTCTGTTTGGTTTGTTGTTGCTTTTGGGAGGTCTCTACTGAGCCTGTGACTTTTTGAGGCTCACTCCCTTACAGTTCTTTTCAGGTGTTAGCAGTGTGTTTGGCTTGCAATTACGTTATGGTAGACTTGTACCACGAGCAGTTGAGTTTTAGTTGTTGTAGTGTGAGCTTTTACTCCCTCAGGGTATGCCTTGTCACGTCCTAATAAAAGGCTATTTATCGGAACTAACAGAAAAATAGGTACAAAAGGTAATAATTATTTATCCATTCATAACGTCATAAGCGGAAGTTTTATTACATAGATACCCCTCAAAACAACTAAGAGAGGAGTAGGTTAAAACAAACTTAATTTACATTTCTCATATCACACTACTAAACAGAAATAGAAACTAGTTGGCTTCGCTTGTCACGGACAGTCCACTCAGCACTCAAACCCTTAAGCGTCATCCCCATCTGTATTACCTGAAAATGGTAGGAAAGAATGAGCTAACTAGCCCAGTAGAATTCAAATCCATAATTCAAATGATGCATACATGGTAGTCAAGGCAAGAATAGAACGGGTATCGAAGACATGTTCAAAGATCAGGATTGAAGACTTGACACAGTGATGATAATAAAACACAAGCATGTTCAGGTGTATAAACTTCACATTTTGCTCGAGTAATAGTAAGACAGTACAATATTTATGATGACCATAATCAACAGTAAGTGATGTAATGACAAACATCACGTCGCCCTTTATCAATCCATACGGCCAGTAAAAGAATTTGGGTGCTCCTCCCAGGACTGGACCAGCCCTATTTGCAGAAGCATTTCAGTCAGATGGGGTCCAAGGACCCAATAAATGTCATCATCATCACCTAACCATATCTCACCAGGTGTTCAAGCATTTGAACTCTCAAGATATCAAGTAATATGAACTTAGTTACCGAATACAGGAGAATGAACTCAACAGAGTACCATTCGTAGTTGACAACTTCAAGGACACTTTAAGGGTGAGTAAGGTACATTAAGAGGGTAATATTTACAGTGGAATGACAGTAGATACCAAGGCAATTAAGGGGGTAACTTGGTAGGCTAATAGAGTGAAGTTTAAGCAAGAGTTTTATCATAAAAAGTTGCTGAAATACAAGGCAGGACAAGTGCTGTCGACAGCCAGGAAGGGGCTGCCGACAGATGGCAGCAGACAGAGCTCAGATTTGTTGGCTCTGTGGGTATATGTTGACAGCAACAAGAGGGCTGTCGATAGATCCATACAGTCCAGAAATCTGGAGTTCTGGAAGACATGCGCCTGTCGACAGCTTTGGGCTGGCTGTCGACAAGTAGCAGCAGAACTTCCAGAAATGATGTTAAATCTGATCCAAACACCCTAACTATAGAACTTATAAACCAAGGCATGATTTATATCAAATGGAAGAGTCTATTTATAGTTCTCACAGTGGTTTATAAACTGAACAAGCGTGGTGAAACAAGAAGTTTGCAATTCAAGCTTGTCTAGCTAGAAACTAGACATAGTATAGTGTTGGAAGTGTGGTCTTGATAGTAATGGTTTATTGGAAGATTCCTACAAGATAAATACTAAAACTCAAAGTATTCCATAGATCTAAATCATAGTTTGGAGTACCTAACAAATAAACACAAGTTCTCACACAGTTCTAAAGATATTATGACTTCTATAGCATGAACAAGGATCAAAGGTAAAATAAGTAGATAGAACTCAATTTCTCACATAGAACAAGGTTGTTTCACTCCAAACAAGAATAATTCTTTTATGACTGGAAGAAAAATAGAAGAGTCACAGGTATAGTTCTTTGTCCTCTCAACAAGAACTTCTTGTCAGGAATGGAGGATAGATTTGAACCAGAGGGAGATGAATCCTACCTTTCTTAAACGATGAATTTGCAAATATCCTTGGTGAGAAATCCCACACTCAGCTAGACAAGTGTTTTCCCCCCTTAAGGTTGATGGCATGCTTGCAATGTCCACACCAAGTGAAGCAGCTACAGTGGCCGAAGGAGCAGAAGAAAAAGTAGTTGCAGTGGCTATAAAGCTAAGAACTCCAGCAGCTCCTCCAGCAGCACCTCTAACAGCAGTTCCAGGGCAAGGAGTAGGGAAGCAAGAACAGGAGCAAGTACAAGGGTGTGGAAAGGTACGTATGGGGGAAGGGAAGTGTTTTTTTATAGATCCCGTAACTCCCTCATGCAACGGGCACGTCAACCATGAGGTGTCATGGTAAAAATTGTTGGGTTCTTATCCTAACATGTTGCCCATGCAACTTACCCTTTGGTTACACACAAGTAACTAAGGTGTTGGCTTAACCACTTGGTATGGTGGCCTTCCATGAGCTTAACACGTAAGCTCCCAAAAATCACCAAAAAAATCCTTACCGTAAATGACCCAATAAATCAGCTGGCCCCTTAGTTTTGATGCAAACATGCCAAAACAAAGTCCGTTTGCACTAAAATTTCAACCATAGACTAATGTGATAGTTTTACCAATTATGGTGATTTTAGTGTAATTTTTAGAATTTATTTTATAGTAGGTGAAAAATCACCCGAAAAATGGTCGCGTCGACTTAACCTCGAAATACGTACGTCAAAAAATTTGGATATTTACATTTCTGATATCTCCACATTTTTATGGAAATTATGGTGTTATCGGATTTCATTTTTTTTATAGTTTTTCAGTGTCGCCCTATGGGAGCGCGCACATCCGAGTACGACACTGGGGTAATGTTAATTAATGCTAATCATTCCCAAATATCAATTATTTTAATTTAAGATTAATACTTAAGTATAATAACTTTATTATTCATATATTTCAACAAATAGAATTTCTGGGGTGTTACAATTCTCCCCCACTAAAAAAAATTTGGTCCTCCAAATTGAAGTACATAAGTATGCAGTTACTGACCTGTAAACAACTCTGGATACTTGTTCTTGATGGCCTCTTCCAATTCCCATGTTGCTTTTTCTTGTCCTCGTTTATTCCACTTAATCTTTAGTAAAAGAACTTCCTTGTTCCGAAGTTGCTTGATTTTTCGATCGAGGATCTGTACCGGTCTTTCTTCATATGCCAAATTTCCTTGTACATCCAGATCTTGATATCCAATAATGTGTTCCGGGTCATATACATATTTTCTTAACATTGACACATGAAAGATATCATGTACATTGGACAATTGTGGTGGAAGTGCCAGTTGGTATGTCATTTCACCGACTCTCTTCAATATTTCAAAAGGTCCATTGTATCTCGGACTCAATTTTCCCTTGATACCAAATCTTTTGATTCCTCTCCGAGGTGACACTTTAAGAAATATATGTTCTAATTGCTGAAATTCTAACTCTCTTCTACGTCGATCGGCATAACTTTTCTGTCAGTCTTGAGCAGCTTTCATCCGATCTTGTACTAACTTGATAACTTCTATTGTCTCTTGGATCATTTCTGGTCCAAGAATATGTGTTTCTTTTAACTCGACCCAACACAATGGTGTTCTACATTGTCGACCATACAAAGCTTCAAAAGGTGCCATTTGAATGGTGGACTGGTAGCTATTGTTATATGTAAATTCCATAATAGCTAGATGATTGTTCCAGTCATTTCCAAACTCTAATACGCAAGCACGGCACATATCCTCAATAATTTGATTTACTCGTTCAGTCTGTCCATCTGTTTAAGGGTGAAATGCAGTACTAAATTTTAATTTAGTTCCCAAAGCATCTTGCAACTCCCTCCAAAAATGCAAAGTAAATCTTGCATCTCGGTCAGAAACTATGTTCTTTGGAATTCCATGCAACCGTACAATTTCTTTCATATATATTGCTGCCAAAATATTAACAGACCATCTTGTCTTTATTGCTAAGAAATGAGCCGATTTGGTAAGTCTATCAATGATTACCCATATAGCATCAAATCCACTTCGTGTTTTGGGCAATCCCACAATAAAATCCATACCAATACCATCCCATTTCCATTCTGGTATCTCAAGTGGTTTCAATTTCCCTGCAGGTTTCTGGTGTTCTGCCTTAATTTTCTGACATGTCAAACATTTAGCTATGAAGTCAACGATATCTTTCTTCATATTGCACCACCAGAAATATTTCTTTAAGTCTTGATACATCTTGACAGCTCCCGGATGAATAGTATAATGTGCTCGATGAGCTTCTTCCCAAATCTGCTTCTTGATTTTGGGATTATCCGGTATACACAATCTGTCCCGGAATCGAAGATTTCCATGAGAATCTTCATTAAAATCAGGTTTAGAAGCCAATTTTTCTCTGATTCCTACTAATATAGGGTCATTGTCCTGTTGCTCATTAATTTGCTTCAACAAATCTGACTGTACTATCAAGTTGCTAATCACAATTCTTTCTTCTTGTGTTTCAACTTTCAAGCTTAATGTGGAAAATTCTTCCAACAATTTCCATTCCCTTACTTGCAACCGGAATATCCTGGCTATAGGATTTCTGCTGAGTGCGTCAGCTACAGTGTTTCCTTTTCCTGGATGGTATTCAATCTTGAAATCATAATCTTTGATATATTCCATCCATCTCCTTTGTCTCATGTTCAGTTCTTTTTGTGAAAACAAATACTTGAGACTCTTATAATCGGAGTACACTATGAATTGGTTATCATATAGGTAGTGTCTCCAAAGCTTAAGAGCAAGGACCACAACAGCCAATTCTAAATCATGTACTAGGTAGTTCTTCTCGTGAGTCTTCAATTGTCTTGAAGCATAGGCAATCACTCTTCCATCTTGCATTAATACACAACCCAGTTCAATGTTGGAAGCATCGGTATAAACCACAAATATTTTTCCTTCCACCGGCAAGGCTAGAATTGGTGCAGATGATAGACATTCTTTTAACAATTGGAATGCTTCCTCACAATTCTCATTCCAGATAAAAACAGTTCCTTTTCTAGTCAACTGTGTAAGAGGTGAGGCAATTCTAGAAAAATCATTGACAAATCGCCGGTAGTAACTGGCCATGCCCAGAAAACTTCTTACTTCAGTGATATTTTTAGGTCGCTCCCATTTCTGTATGGTTTCAATATTTGAAGAGTCTACTGATAGACCTTCTTTAGAAATAATGTGTCCTAAGAACATCACTTCCTTCAACCAAAATTCACACTTGCTAAACTTTGCATACAACTTGTTGTCTCGTAACAATTGCAAAGTGATCCGTAGATGGGCTTCATGCTCCTCCATACTTTTGGAGTAGATCAGTATATCATCAATGAATACAACCACAAACTGATCCAAGTAGGACCTAAATACATCATTCATCAGACGCATAAATGCAGCTGGTGCATTTGTCAATCCAAATGGCATCACCACAAATTCATAATGTCCATATCTTGTTCGAAAAGCCGTTTTATGAATATCTGATTCTTGGATTTTAAGTTGATGATATTCGGACCTTAAATCAATCTTAGAGAAACACTGAGCTCCAGACAATTGATTAAATAAATCATCAATTCTCGGAAGTGGGTACTTATTCTTTATAGTCAATTGATTTAACTGCCGATAATCTATGCATAACCGCATAGATCCATCCTTCTTTTTAACAAACAGTACCGGAGCACCCCAAGGTGAGGTACTGGGTCTAATGAATCCCTTCTCTATCAATTCCAACAATTGCCTTTTTAGTTCTTTCAGTTCTTCTATTGACATTCTGTAGGGTGTTCTAGAAATTGGCGTGGCTCCTGGTACCAACTCAATTGAAAATTTCACCTCTTTATTAGGTGGTACGCCAGGTAGCTCTTCAGGGAAAACATCAAGAAATTCTCTTACTATTGGAATATCTTCCAATCCCGCAATGCTCTGATTTAATAGGGTCACGGAAGCCAAATACCCTTGACAACCCTTCTGTACTAACTTACAAGCTTTCACTGCTGAAATTAATGGTATTCTTTTGGTTTGGGGTTTATCAAAAGTTATAGAATAATTTTCCTCTCCTAGGAAAGTCACTTGTCTCAATTGGCAATCTAGATTTGCATGGTATTTCGATAGCCAATCAATCCCAAGGATTACATCATAATCCCACATTTCTAAACATATCAGATCACCGGGTAAATCATGTCCTTTGACAAAAATCTGGCTAGCAGGGTAATATTCTTTAAGCTTTTTACCCTCACTTAAAGGAGTTGCAACCTCAAGTTGTGTGGTTAATGACACTGACTTTACATCCAACAATTTAGCAAACTCATAGCTAATGAAAGAGTGTGTAGCTCCAAAATCAAATAATACAAATGCAGATTTTGAGTTTACTAATAAAGTACCTTCAATCAATCTGCCTTCCTGCAGGGATTCAGGTTCCACATCCTGAATGGCTTGCAATCTACCTTGCTTCACTCGGGGGTTCTGATTTGTTGATGCTGACTTGGCCATCGGGCAATCCGGAATTCGGTGTTGAGTGCTTCCACAACGAAGGCATGCTCCCAATCGACGCCAACAATTCTCAGTCTTATGGCCGACGAGATGACAATGTTTACAAACATCCTTTCCTCCAACCAGAGTTTTTCCTGCCTTCTTAGCAGTCTGCTGAACCTTCGGGACATTTCCCGACTCATACTTCCTCTTTTTATCTGAAGATCCCTCTCCAGACTTTCCTCTAATCTTGTCCACGACCTCATTCGCAGCTTCCAATGCCAAAGCTCTCTTAACCATTTCTGAATAGGTAGTAATCAGATGAGGAGTTAGCTGCATAATAAAATTGGGACGCAATCCATTCATAAACCTCTTAGCCTTTAACTTCTCCGTAGATATAAGATGAGGAGCATATTTTGACAACTGGGCAAATTGAGACTCATACTCAGATATCAACATTCTTAGCTACTTTAACCCAGCAAATTCATTCACTTTCTTCTCCTGAACCACCTCAGAGAAATATTGCTCATTGAACAGTTCCACAAACTCTTCCCAACTAACTTGATTTGAATCTTCCAGGGTAGCTTCCACAGTTTCTCACCAAGCACGGGCATCTCGATCCAACTGGAATGTAGTTAGACAAACCTTTTCTTCTTATGTACACTTAATCATTCTGAATATCCATTCAATGTCTTTTAACCAATTCTCAACTTCATCCGGATCCGTACTTCCTGCGAATCTCGGAGGGTCCAGGCTTCGAAAATCCTTGTACAAGCTTGTCCCATTGTGACTATTATTTTTGGTTACCACCTTCATTACTTGGGTTAGATCATGCATAGAATTCTCCATCTTCCTCCAATTAGCGTCACCTCCGTCCATTACTAAATGGAGAAAGTAGCTGAAACATCCAATAATACACACATTAATTTTTACAATCATCCCAAGCTTACATCCATCACATACATAATTCAAATTCACAGAACACACCATATCTATTAAAAAGTCAAGTATTTACATGGTAGTACATTTCCATGGATCCACAAAATATCACAACCTTCTCCAACCAAGTTTGCCATAAATACAAACCTCCAACCTCCACTAACCTCTCACTCCACATACATATGGGAGTCACAGATATATAGCTAACATTTACACAAAAGGAGAGGTTTACAAAAAGATGAGGGGTCTAAGTCTATTCCTAGTTTTGAGTCAAATCTATAACGGTTTCCATTGGCGGTGCTTGCTGTTCTGCTCCGGTCCCGTAGTACAATTCTCTTGCTACATCCGTCAATGTCTCCCAATATCCTTCAAACTGATGAAGCAACATATCATGCCCCAACTTCAAATTATCCAAACGATTCATGACTTGAGTCATGACATCCAATGACGCACGTGGATTACCAGCAAGGAATGCACCCGCGGTCAAGTTAAGTACTTCTTCCTTAATTTTTATGTGGGCTTCTCATTGGGCTTGAGCATACAATTCTATATCTTGACGTAGCATTTCCATGGCAGCAACCAACCTTTCTTGGGCATTCATGTCCATTCTAAAATAATTAACAGATTAAGCATTTACACGATTACAAAAATCATGCTAACTAACCCCATGTCTCTACCCCAACTCACTGGTTTCCCTAGGTTTATCGAACTAAGGCTCTGATACCAAATTTATCTGTCACGTCCTAATAAAAGGCTATTTATCGGAACTGACAGAAAAATAGGTACAAAAGGTAATAATTATTTATCCATTCATAACGTCATAAGCGGAAGTTTTATTACATAGATACCCCTCAAAACAACTAAGAGAGGAGTAGGTTAAAACAAACTTAATTTACATTTCTCATATCACACTACTAAACAGAAATAGAAACTAGTTGGCTTCGCTTGTCACGAACAGTCCACTCAGCACTCAAACCCTTAAGCGTCATCCCCATCTGTATTACCTGAAAATGGTAGGAAAGAATGAGCTAACTAGCCCAGTAGAATTCAAATCCATAATTCAAAGATGCATACATGGTAGTCAACGCAAGAATAGAACGGGTATCGAAGACATGTTCAAAGATCAGGACTGAAGACTTGACACAGTGATGATAATAAAACACAGGCATGTTCAGGTGTATAAACTTCACATTTTGCTTGAGTAACAGTAAGACAGTACAGTATTTATGATGACCATAATCAACAGTAAGCGATGTAATGCCAAACATCCCATCTCCCTTTATCAATATGTACGGCCAGTAAAAGAATTCGGGTGCTCCTCCCAGGACTGGACCAGCCCTATTTGCACAAGCATTTCAGTCAGGTGGGGTCCAAGGACCAAATAAATGTCATCATCATCAACTAACCATATCTCACCAGGTGTTCAAGCATTTGAACTCTCAAGATATCAAGTAATATGAACTTAGTTACCGAATACAGGAGAATGGACTCAACGGAGTACCATTCGTAGTTGACAACTTCAAGGATATTTTAAGGGTGAGTAAGGTACATTAAGAGGGTAATATTTACAGTGAATGACAGTAGATACCAAGGCAATTAAGGGGGTAACTTGGTAGGCTAATAGAGTGAAGTTTAAGCAAGAGTTTTATCATAAAAAGTTGCTGAAATACAAGGTAGGACAAGTGATGTCGACAGCCAGGAAGGGGCTGTCGACAGATGGCAGCAGACAGAGCTCAGATTTTCTGGCTCTGTAGGTATCTGTTGACAGCAACAAGAGGGCTGTCGATAGATCCATACAGTCCAGAAATCTGGAGTTCTGGAAGACATGCACCTGTCGACAGCTTTGGGCTGGCTGTCGACAGGTAGCAGCAGAACTTCCAGAAATGATGTTAAATCTGATCCAAACACCCTAACTATAGAACTTATAAACCAAGGCATGGTTTATATCAAATGGAAGAGTCTATTTATAGTTCTCACAGTGGTTTATAAACTGAACAATCGAGGTGAAACAACAAGTTTGCAATTCAAGCTTGTCTAGCTAGAAACTAGACATAGTATAGTGTTGGAAGTGTGGTCTTGATAGTAATGGTTTATTGGAAGATTCCTACAAGATAAATACTAAAACTCAAAGTATTCCATAGATCTAAATCATAGTTTGGAGTACCTAACAAATAAACACAAGTTCTCACACAGTTCTAAATATATTATGACTTCTATAGCATGAACAAGGATCAAAGGTAAAATAAGTAGATAGAACTCAATTTCTCACATAGAACAAGGTTGTTTCACTCCAAACAAGAATAATTCTTTTATGACTGGAATAAAAATAGAAGAGTCACAGGTATAGTTCTTTGTCCTCTCATCAAGAACTTCTTGTCAGAAATGGAGGATAGATTTGAACCAAAGGGAGATGAATCCTACCTTTCTTAAACGATGAATTTGCAAATATCCTTGGTGAGAAATCCCACACTCAGCTAGACAAGTGTTTTCCCCCCTTAAGGTTGATGGCGTGCTTGCAATGTCCACACCAAGTGAAGCAGCTACAGTAGCCGAAGGAGCAGAAGAAAAAGTAGTTGCAGTGGCTATAAAGCTAAGAACTCCAGCAGCTCCTCCAGCAGCACCTCTAACAGCAGTTCTAGGGCAAGGAGTAGGGAAGCAAGAACAGGAGCAAGTACAAGGGTGTGGAAAGGTATGTATGAGGGAAGGGAAGTGTTTTTTTATAGACCCCGTAACTCCCTCATGCAACGAGCACGTCAACCATGAGGTGTCATGGTAAAAATTGTTGGGTTCTTATCCTAACACGTTGCCCATGCAACTTACCCTTTGGTTACACACAAGTAACTGAGGTGTTGGCTTAACCCCTTGGTATGGTGGCCTTCCATGATCTTAACACGTAAGCTCCCAAAAATCACCAAAAAATCATTATCTTAAATGACCCAATAAATCAGCTGGCCCCTTAGTTTTGATGCAAACATGCCAAAACAAAGTCCGTTTGCACTAAAATTTCAACCATAGACTAATG
Source organism: Colocasia esculenta (assembly GCA_014218235.1). Classification (NCBI taxonomy): domain Eukaryota; kingdom Viridiplantae; phylum Streptophyta; class Magnoliopsida; order Alismatales; family Araceae; genus Colocasia; species Colocasia esculenta. Next base: position 18,481,970 of record CM024759.1, read on the forward strand.
TGATAGTTTTACCAATTATGGTGATTTTAGTTTAATTTTTAGAATTTATTTTATAGTAGGTGAAAAATCACCGGAAAAATGGTCGCGTCGACTTAACCTCGAAATCCGTACGTCAAAAAATTTGGATATTTACATTTCTGATATCTCCACAGTTTTCTAGAAATTATGGTGTTCTCGGATTTCATTTTTGTTATAGTTTTTCAGTGTCGCCCTGTGGGAGCGCCCACGTCCGAGTACGACACTGGGGTAACGTTAATTAATGCTAATCATTCCCAAATATCAATTATTTCAATTTAAGATTAATACTTAAGTCTAATAACTTTATTATTCATGTTTTTCAACAAAAAAAATTTCTGGGGTGTTACATGCCCCAGGTAATTATACTTTTCTCTTAGACATGTAATAATGTATTGGGACATTGTAAAGTGTTGTAAATGAGTATGAGAATATGTATTTTCTTGTCTCTTGTACTTATGTGGTGGTCTTTTATATTCTTACTGGACATGTATGTGAGTTATCCCTTGCAAGACTTCAGTCTGTTCACGAGAGGTGGGTCTAGATATGGAGTCTTATTGGGGATAAATATCCAAGGTTGTTACAAAATTACAGTCAATTGAGTAAAGGGTAAGTAAACATAGCATGTTTTTAAGTCAATTGATGGGTAATTAGAGCAAGTTAGCAAAGTTTATAGTAAAATGTATATGGTATTTTCTAGGTAGTCTGGTTCAATAATCAGAGAAACGTAATGTTGTAGTGTTATGGTAATGTTGGTCTAGCATATGTTCTGAAATAGGTGGCATAAAGATTGAATGAAAATAGTACAGATGAAAGAGTCACATCAATGGATTAGAGGTTTAGTTTGGTTCATGGATTAGAGAACAGAGGTTGCAGTAAGTTGTATTTGGTAAGAAAAAAGTGGATTTTCACAAGATTTACTCGTGATGTTTAGTAAGCAAGGCAATAACAGAAATGCAAATTTTTTCAAGTTTGGACGGGAATTATGGGAAGAAATAGGTTTAAATCAGTGTACACAGCCGAAATGTAGTAAGTAATAGCAATGGCATAGTGGATCAGAAAGATTTGAATATTTTATTAAATTAGGTGCAGTTACAACATATTGGTTTCATTAAGAAATGTAAATTCAAGGTAGTATGAATTGTTGCCCAGCTAGTAAGCCCAGAGGGGGGTGAATGGGATTCTTTAAAATTTAATTATCAAACACCTGTTCACAAAAATGTTCACACAACAAGCACTTCAATGATTGTTAGCGTTAGTGAAAAATAAACAACAAACACAAAGCAAGCAATCACACTACACAAGATTTTATCCTGGTTCGGACCTCCTCTCCACAGGAGTCCTACGTCCAGTCCCTGAGCAACAACTCAGGATTCACTACCCAAGGGTATAGTCCCCCTCAAGGACACTTACACACCCAGCCGCAGCTGGTCTTCTCTTCACAACCCGAAGAGGAATACAACACCCTGGAACCCTCTAGGTCTTCCTTCAACACGAAGGGAATAACACCCTGGAACCCCTAGGTCTTCCTTCAACATGAAGGGAATAACACAAAGATGTGTTCAAGGGATGATACGCCCCTGGACCAAGCTAATAGCATAGTGCTTGATCCGAAGCGAAGACTGAGAGGAAAAGATCTACAAAGAAGAACACTCTCAGTTTACACAAGCTCTCTCAAGGTTCTACACTAGACACAGAGAGAAAAGAGCTACAATAAGACGATGGAGTGAGACTTGAGCTCTTCTATGGTGCTTTTTTTTTTTTTGAATTCTCAAGATTAGTTCTTTCTTTTCGTAGGCACCAGTCTTCTATTTGTATCTTCTCTTGAAAATGTAGCCGTTGAAGTATCTGTTGTCTCTAAGTTCTCAGAACGTTAGACAGCATGGCTTTCCTTTGTAGTCAACGGTTCTTTGAGTCCCATGCACGTAAGAAGAAAATCCTTCTTGATATCCTCCAGCTTCTACTTTATCCAACGTTGTATAGAGTCGTCCTGTCAGAGACTTGCACACATTAAATGCTAAAACGTAGACAGCTAAGTTGTCTCTTGTTTTCAGTCAACGTTAGAGTGAGAATACATCAAGATAGAAATTTCCATTTTGTCTTTCCAAAAAGATATTACATGCAGGAGCATAAGAATAGAAGATATCTGGACATGCATCGTGTAGAGAAATGTACGGTTATATTTAATGCATGGATAATAGAGAAATACGTGGAATGACTTTGACTTGTCAAGATATTCATATATCAAGTCATTATAGCTCATGAAGTCGATATGAACATGACTTATAGAATCGTTGTGAATGAGCCATTGTTCATGTGAATCATTGCTCATACGTAAACAAATCGTTGTACGCATAAATCGTTATGCATTCATAACCAAATCGTTATGAGCAAGTCGTTATAACCAAATCGTTATAAGCAAATCGTTATGACCAAATCGTTATAACACTATAAGCAAATCGTTAAGAGCAAATCGGTATAACCAAATCGTTATGAGCAAATAGTTATGACCAAATTGTTATAACACTATAAGCAAATCGTTATAACCAAATCGTTATGAGAAAATCGTTATAACCAAATCATTATGAGTAAATCGTTATAACCAAATCGTTATGAGCAAATCCTTATAACCAAATTGTTATGAGCAAATCGTTATAACCAAATCGTTATGAGCAAATCATTATAACCAAATCGTTATGAGCAAATCGTTATACTCACTTATCGAATCGTTAAGAGAGCAAATCATTATGCTTACTTAGGAAATTGTCGTGAGATTGAAATCGTTATACTCACTTGTCTAGTCGTTATGAGAGCAAATCGTTATGCTCACTTATGAAATCGTTGTGAGATTGAAATCATTATACTCACTTGTCGAATCATTATGAGAGCAAATCATTATGCTCACTTACGAAATCATTCTGAGATCGAAATCGATATAGACCAAAAAACGATATGAAACTTATGAAACCATTATGCTTCAAAGCGAGTCGATGTGTACTTAGAGAAATTTCATGCTCTGAAAAATTAAGAACAACAAAGTAAGGATTTACTTACAAGTCTTTGCTTGATTTTGCCTGGTTTATTTCATGTGACTAAGCTTCATAGAAACTTGTTAGGTACTAATTGTTAGGATTTTGTTAATCACCAAAATAGATATATAATTCATGAAATTATATGGGGATGATCTGATAATCAATCTCCCCCTTTTTGGTCATGACAAAACATAACATAAGCATAGACTTTTTGAAATAAATCTAAAGAATTTTGCAGAATATAAAAAAAATTGTATTTCAGAAACAGTATGGTTCTCCCCCTTTTTGTCATTAAGCAAAAAGATATCATTCGGAGACAAAGAAGAAGGAGAAAAGAGAGAGCAAAGAACTGTTCTATTTATCTTGAGGGGTTACATGGAGGTAGAAAGCAGGAGACAGAAGAGTGGCATGCCGTTGAATAATGCGCACAGCCTTGCATTCCTGTTCCTCAAAATAGGTCTGAAAAACCCTAAAAGTAATAGAATAAGATGACCCCATGACAGAAAGCATTCTTTTGATGTGAAGTTGGCGTTGAGCTTCTAGAAAGGTAGCATATTCATCTTTGCCAAGGGAGACCTTGAAGGAAATGAAAGATCCAAAGCTGGCAAACCGAAGAAACTAGTTGGTCTTGATAGGGTAGTGGATCTGATGCCGCAGGAGATCTTTCTTCAAAGCCATAAAAAGTTTGTACCGCTCGACCCTCTGATCATAAGGCTCTTTAACCAGATTGATGGAATTCAAGTCCAAAAAGGCTTCAGCTGTGAGAGTAGGCTTGACTGCCTTAAACAAGGAGCTGTTCAAGGCTTCCAACTAAAGGGCTGACTGTTTGTAATGTTTTTCCCAATCTGAGGGAGAGAGCCTTTCACTTTCAGAGAGAAGAGGGGCAAGAACCTCAGAAGGGATATGGCCTAGATGAAATTCCTGGAAGAGGAATCTTTAGAAGGAGGGGAGATGACCCTGCTGATCTGAGATCCTACCCATTACATGAGCAAATCTCTCAAAAATAACAGGGCCAACTGAGGAGTCCATGACCAAAGAATGCAGTTTGGGGAGAAACACATTGTCTGGTATTTGCAGGGTAGCAAAATCCACTTTGAAGGAGCAATTAACTGGATTTTCAATTTTTAACAAAGTAATGGCTCCCTGGAACTGACCCAGCTGCACTTCAGGTATCTTGTGAAGATAACGATAGTCATTGAATAGCTGGAAGTACCGGATGAGCTTTACTTCCTTTTGAATGAAGGGTGCCCAGGTGGTCTTGTGATGAATGACAAACCACTCAGAGAGAGTGAGTGGGTGATCTTGGGGTGGAAACCGATCTGACTTAGCAAGTAGAAACTTCCTGTAGAGAGCCTTGTGCCCTTTAGCCCACTGATCTTCAGACTTGCATTCAGCCATTTGGAAGATTTTTGATTGATCAGCTTTGGAGAGGTGGTAACAGGGAAGGACAACATTGAGGTGATCAGTGAGATTGAGAAAAGGAACACCAAAAATGGTGGCAAGGATACACTTTTGGAGATATTCACAATAGATTGGTTTCATTCGATTGTCATAGTAAGGGAAAACCAAAGAGGAGGAAACTTGGGAAGAGAAAGAGTGTTGGAGAGTTTCCTCTTTTTAGAAGAAGGACTAGAAGAAAGAGAGTTAGTTCTGTGGACATGAGAACTAACTTTTAGGACTGAGCGGATTGTGGTAATTTCCAACTCATCCTCGAATTTCTTGAGAAATGGACCTTCAAGTTGTGCACTTTCAGGTATAAAGGTAATAAAGGAGGGAGGAGTAGGAGGATGAAGAAAGGATTGATGGGTAGGAAGAGATATGATGGATGGTCCAGCAGAAGAAGGACCAGAGGAAGATGAGGCTCCAGCTAATGATGAGGCTGGAGGGTCTTCAATGACAGGAGGAGGTGGAGGAATGGATGTGGAGATGGCAGGAGATGAGGAGGATTCAGAAGGAAATGGTGTTGGAGATGAAATGGAGCGAGGCATGGGTTGTTTGAAAGGGATAGGTGCTGGTGGTGCTGTGGAGGAAGATGGTGGTGATGGAGGGGACGAAGTTGCAAAAGGAGAAGGATCAGAGGCTTCTGGAGCTACAGCTGGCTCTTCTACTCTAGGAATCTCACCCTCGGAAACCACTGGCTCTGTTGGCCCAGAAACATCCTCTATTGGCCCTGATGGCCCAAACTTCACAGCTTCAGCATGATCCTGCACTACAGTTGCTGCCTCTTCAACAACCTGTGGCCCAGATGGCCCTGCTGGTTCTTCTGAAATTGGCCATGATGGCCCAGCACTTTGGACTGGTTCTGCAGGAGAAGGAGCAGGAGGAGCATTTGAGGACTGTGCCCTGACCAAATCTCCAAGTGCGGCTGTAGACTCCTTGATGCTAATGAGCTCACTTCGAACCCATCTCACTGCATTTCTGACCATGCCCATCTCCTTAGCTGAAGTACTTTGGCTTATGAAAATTGACTGAATATCTGATTGCACAGAGCACTGAATCTTTCCTTGTTCATCCATTCTAGCAACTAAGGGCTTCAGATTGACCTTCAATTTCTTCTTTCTCTGCCTCTAATGAAGTCTCCTGGTCAAGAGAGGAATCCCAGAAGCTGCTTCTTTCCCTTTGCTGCTTGCCCTTGCAACGGGCTCCACATTATCATCATTATCTTCTTCACCTGAGGCACTCTCCACAATGCCTTCTCTGAACTGATCGTCAACGGGGGCATTGGCAGTGTGCTCCCCCTGGATTTGTGCTTCCTTTTCAACAGATTGCTCCCCCTGAATAGGAGCATCTTTTACTTGCACATCTTCAGTTACAATTTCCTGCTCCCCCTGGATAGGAGCTTCCTCCATCACAACATCTGCAATGTGGCCTGATGTCACAGCTTCTTCAACAATAGCAACCTCTTGCACACTTTGGATGCTTGGAATGGAGTCTAGCACTCTTCTGAGGACTGACCCTACCATAGAAGTTGGAGGGACAATTACTTGCAATTGCTCTATAGGCTCGAGGTGCTCAGGAGGAATATCCTCTATCCTTCTTTCACTGGAGCTGATATCCTCAACAATTTCTTGAATAATTCCTGCTGCTTGCTCTTCCTGAATGTCTGACACACATTCCCTGATATTTGTTGTTGCTGCTTGCACTGTAGGCGCTACTGCTACTGCTGCTTCTCCTACTTCTTGTTGGACTTTTTGGGCTTCGCCAATAATGGCTTCACCCTCAGCCACTGAGTTCTTGGTCCATATACCTCCAACCAATGAGAATCCACTTTTCTTTAAGTTTCTGCTTCGAATAGCCTGGCCCATTTTCTCTGACACTACTCCAGATAAATTGATGCCAAAATGTTGAAATACCTTGGTGAGCAGATGTGCATATGGTAGGGACACATTTAGCTTGCTCTTCTTGTCCTAAACCTGAGCGGATGCAAACTTCATCCTTTCTATCATAACCTCTGCCATATTTATGCTCTGGTTCTGGATAGCCCAGAACATCATATCTGAGTCCACCTTTGTACAAGTCGAGTAGGTGGCACTCCTAAGGACTAGAATCTGGCACACTATGAAATGTAGAATCTGATTGAATGCATTTAGCTGGTTGATGTCTATCTTTCCATCCTTTAGTTTGTACTCGGGACCAACAATCCCTAATCCCTTCGCCTGGATATCTACAGTGTGAACCCCACTGTGACCGATGGTGCAAACTCCAAATAAAGTTTCCAAAAGCTCATAGGTAATCTTAATTTGGGTTCCTTTGACAGTGGATGTCAAGGACCCGTCCTCCTCAGTCTTCAAACAAACATAAAATGCCTTTACTAGGTCTGGATAACTCACCTCCGACAGAGTTGTCATCTTTGACCATTTCATCCTCTTTATTGCTGCAATGATGTTGCCCATTCCATTCTTCTGCAAATCTACAACGTCCACTGCCTTGTTGCCACAGACCTTGATCTTCACAGAGGTATACCTCTCTTGCTGCTCGGCGGTAAGAAACGCAGCTCCATAGCCCCCTACGCTGCCGGATGCACCAGACGCGGCCATGGATTTGAATGGGGAAGGTTTCTGGATGATTGGAATGAGGAAAGGACCAGAAGCCCTCAAGAAATTTCTCACGGGAAGGAGTTAGATGCTTTGAAATCCCAGTGAGTCGATGCCGGAGTCGATAGGGTATCGCCTCAGGCAAGTTGAAGGAGATGAAGACGAAGGGTGAATCGTTGTACCACAGATTTCGGGTTTTTATCAAAAAGAATAAAGGTGACTTTTCGAAACAAGAGGCGCCATAATGGCAGAAAATGACAAAGTGACCAGTTCGAGAGGAATAAATACTTTAAAAATAATCGAACCGTCTCGGATAAGTAAGAAACAAGTAATATTTTAATGAGATTTTGCTTAACTATAGGGGAGAGAAAATTTGGTTATTCTGAAATAATTTATATTTCAGTTTTATACAGATAAATCTTTCACAATTTACACATGTCTGGTTCTCTTCTAAGAGAAGTAAATCTTTCTTCAAGTAAGGCCTTTGTGAAGATATCTGCTAACTAAATTTGTGTATCTACAAAAGAAATGTCTATATTACCATTAGCTACATGATCACGAATAAAATGGTACCTAACCTTAATGTGCTTTGTCCTTGAATGCTGAACTGGATTCTTGGTGAGATTTATTGCACTGGTGTTATCGCACAACAAGGGAATTGTCTTGATATTTAGTCCAAAATCCTCAAGCTGCTGTTTGATCCAAAAGAGTTGTGTACGACAGCTTCCAGCAGCCACGTACTCAGCTTCAGCTGTAGACAGTGCTACTGAATTTTACTTCTTTGAGGACCATGAAATCAGACATCCTGTAAGAAATTGACAAAATCCATTGGTGTTTTTCCTATCTACCTTGCATCCAGCATAGTCAGCATCAGAATATCCTACTAAATTAATTTCACATGAATTTGGGTACCATAATCCTAGATCATGAGTTTTGGCTAAGTATCTAAAGATCCTTTTAACACAAATTAAATGAGACTCTTTAGGATCTGCCTAGTACCTAGCACACATACATACACTGAACAATATATCAAGTCTACTTACTGTTAAGTAGAGTAATGAAACTATCATACCTCTGTAAAGTTTATGATCTACTTTCTTACCATTTTTGTCACTGTCTAGCCTTGTTGATGTGCTCATGGGTGTTGACAGTGGCTTGGCATTTTCAAATCCAAACTTCTTTAGTAATTCTTTAAGTTTAGACTTAATGAATAATATGCTATCTACTTTTCCTCTAATGAAACCATGATTTAACAAAAAAGAACTAAGCCTTTCATACCAAGCTCTAGGTGCTTGCTTCAAACCATATAAAGCTTTATGCAACTTAAAAACATGATTTGGAAAATCCATGTCATCAAAACCAGGTGGTTGTTCTACATATACCTCTTCCTTTATAAAACCATTCAGAAAAGCAGATTTTACATCCATTTGAAAGAGTTTTAAATTTGATGCAGAAGCATATGCAAGTAAAATCCTAATTGCCTCAAGTCTAGCCACTGGTGCATAGGTTTCATCTAAATTTATGTCTTCCTCTTGGGAATAGCCTTGAACTACCAATCTGGCCTTGTTTCTTATGATCACACTAGCTTCATCCAACTTGTTTCTAAACACCCATTTGGTGCCAATCACAGGATGATCTGATGGTCTCGGAACAAGGGACCATACTTGGTTTCTGTTGAATTGGTTAAGTTCATCTTGCATGGCTAATATCCAAGATTCATCAGACAGTGCCTCATTGACTGTCTTAAGCTCTATTTGAGATACAAAGGCAATGTAGTCACAAGGAATTATATTACCTTTGGTTCTTACCCCAACTGATGGATCACCAATGATGTTTTCCAGTGGGTGATCTTTCTTATACCTCCATTCTTTTGGAAGATTATCGTGAGATGTATCCTTCTGTTGTAGATCTTCCAAGGGTGAATCATCCTTATCCTCAATAGATGTGTTCTTTAGCTTCTTGGACAATTCATCTGTATCGTCAATATCACTATCTACTTCCTTTCTCAAGGAAGTGTTAGTTTCATCAAAAATAATATGCATTGATTGCTCAATTAATAAAGTTCGTTTGTTAAATACTCTATATCCTTTGGGTTTGGAAGCATACCCCATGAATATACCTTCATCTAATTTTGCATCTAGCTTACCAATGTCCCTTTTTCTATTGTTGTGGATGAAGCATGGACATCCAAATGTCCTGAAATGGCTGATCTTCGGCTTCTTCTGCTTGTATAGGTCATATGAAGTCTTTTTCAAGATTGGCCTGATCATTACTCTGTTGATGATATAGCATGTTGTGTTGATGGCTTTGGCTCAAAAATGTCTTGGCAATAGCATTGTCCTTGCCATATCCAATAGGGTTCTATTCTTTCTTTCAGCAACTCCATTTTGTTGTGGTGTCCTTGGTGCTGAGAAGTTGTGTTCTATTCCTTGGCTATCACAAAATTTTGCAAAGCTCTCATTCTGAATTCTCCTCCATGATCTGACCGGATACTAATGATGCTATACTTCTTATCCTTTTGAACTTTCTTGCTGAAACTAACAAAACTTTCAAAAGTATCATCCTTGTGATCTAGGAAAGAAACCCATGTAAACCTTGAGTAGTCATCTACTATAACAAATCCAAAGTTCTTTCCCCTAAGACTTGTGGTCCTCATTGGCCCAAATAGATCCATATGTAGAAGTTCTAAGGGTTTAGAGGTTGTTACCATGGTCTTTGACTTAAAGGATGACTTGGTGTGCTTCCCTTTTACACACGGCCTACAGACACCATTCATTTTTGCACTAACCTTGGGTAGACCTTCCACCTAGCTTCTCTTGATCAACTTTCTCATGCCATCCAAGCTGCAGTGGCCCAGTCTTCGGTGCCAGAGATCTATTGACTACTCTTTATTTGCTGCCAGACATATGTCTTGGTCCTTTAGTTCTTCCAAATAAAGTACATACAGGTTCTTTTCCCTGCTGACTTCAAACACGACTGCACCATCCTTCATAATACTGCACTTTGACTCTTGAAATCTGATCTGAAGTCCTTTATTGCACAGCTGGCTGATACTATTAAGGTTGTGCTTCAGTCCTTTCACACAAAGTACATCTTCAATGATAACCTTTCCTTTGCTACCAAGAGGTCCGCAACCTATTACAATTCCTTTGCCATTGTCACCATATGTAACTGTGCCTTCTTCAGCTTCAAGGTGAGAGAACAGCTTCTTATTACCTGACATATGCCTTGAGCATCCGCTATCTAAGTACCATTTGGATGCTCGAAGGTTTCCCTGCATTAAAAACATTAAGCTTTAGGTACCCAAGTTCTTTTGGGTCCTGATTGGTTAGTATCATCAATTTTTCTTTTAATTATCCATATTTTATGTTTAGTTGGACATGATACTTTAATGTACTCTAACTTATTGCAATGGCTACAGTAAGACATTTTAGTTATCTTTTCGGTTGGAATGTATTTAAAATTTGATTTATATGTTGTGTCTTGTTCAGGTACAAATTTAGGAGTTGGATATGTTTTAGGATATACTACTGTTTCCTCATTATCGGGAGGAGTATAACATAATCCATGTTTCTTTTTACCTGACCATCTAGAACCTTTTAATATTAATGTTGTTTTGCCATTAGTAAATTTTTCTAGTGTGCTTGACAATTTTTCATTTTCTGTTGTTAAAGTGTTAACTTCTTGTTTTAATTTATTTACAATTTCTTGGTTTTCCAAACTCACTAATTGTTCATTTTTAATGTTCAAGTCTTCGCATAACAATCCATTTCTCCTTTTTAGTTCAGTAATTTGTTTTTCCATTTGCTCATTTTCAGATTTTAAGTCTAAATTAGTATTTTCTAAGCATGCGAGATTGTTCTTATTGGATTTTAGTGATTTACACACTTCTTTATATTTACAATACAGTTCATTAAAAGCTTCTTCTAAGTTGTCAGAATCAGATTCATTGCACGAAGAGAAAGATGAGTCTGATGTTACCTTGTCTTCGAGGTTGGCCATGAATGCCAGGTTGGCTTCTTCTTCTTCTTCATTGCTTGAGCTTGACTCGCTGTCATAGTCACTACTGTTGTCCCATGCTGCAGCCATGGCTTTCTTCTTAAATCTTCTGAGTTTTCTGGAACTGTCTTTCTTTCTGAACTCAGTTTTCTTGAGCTTCGGACATTCTGCCTTGATATGTCTGGGCTTCTTGCATTCATAGAAAATCGGTTCAGTCTTCTTTGCATCTTTGACTTCTGACCTTTTGAAGTCTTTTTCCTTCTTGAAGTATCTTCTTCCAGACTGATACTTCTTTTTCTTAGCCAGGATGATGTGTCTTCTTCTGTCTTGAGTGCGTTGGAATGCTTCTTTCTGCTAGATGATTCTTTCAACCTTTCCATGTTAATCTCATGGGCCATAAGGGACCCAATGAGTTTTTCTAACGACATTGAAAGTCATTAGCCTCTTCTATTGCTGTTACGTTTGGAGTCCACGAGGTAGGTACGGATCTGAGAATTTTCCTAACCATGTCTCACATCTGATAGGTCTTACTAAGACCAGCCAATCCATTAGTGATGTCGGTGAACCTACTGTACATCTGTATAATTGTTTCACTGGGTTGCATCTGAAATCTTTCATATTGAGTTACCAAAATATCTATTCTGGTTTCCTTTACTTTGTCAGTACCTTCGTATGTGATCCTCAACTTTTCCCACATCTCCATAGCTGACTTGCAGGCAGATATACGGTTGAACTCTTTCTTGCTAAGAGCACAACACAGGATGCTTTTGGTCTTGCAGTTTAAGGAAATCTTTTTCTTGTCATCTTCCGTCCATTTATCTTTTTCATTCGTAACTAGAAGATCTCCTTCTTCAACAATCGACCAGATCTGATAGTCAAGTCCTTGTAGAAAGAACTCCATCCTTGTTTTCCAATATGTGTAATCTTCACCATCGAACAGCGGTGGCCTGTTTACTGACTGACCTTCGAAGTGACATTGGGCTGCCATTTTATCTTTTCTCTTCAGATCGTTGGATCTTCTTCTTTGTCAAAGAGACTTGCTTTGATACCACTTGTTGCCCAGCTAGCAAGCCCAGAGGGGGGTGAATGGGATTCTTTAAAATTTGATTATCAAACACCTGTTCACAAAAACATTCCCACAACAAGCACTTCGATGATTGTTAGCGTTAGTGAAAAATAAACAACAAACACAAAGCAAGCAATCACACTACACAAGATTTTATCCTGGTTCGGACCTCCTCTCCACAGGAGTCCTACATCCAGTCCCTGAGCAACAACTCAGGATTCACTACCCAAGGGTACAGTCCCCCCTCAAGGACACTTACACACCCAGCCGCAGTTGATCTTCTCTTCACAACCCGAAGAGGAATACAACACCCTGGAACCCTCCAGGTCTTCCTACAACACGAAGGGAACAACACCCTGGAACCGCCAGGTCTTCCTTCAACACGAAGGGAATAACACAAAGATGTGTTCAAAGGATGATACGCCCCTGGACCAAGCTAATAGCATAGTGCTTGATCCGAAGCGAAGACTGAGAGGAAAAGATCTACAAAGAAGAACACTCTCAGTTCACACAAGCTCTCTCAAGGTTCTACACTAGACACAGAGAGCAAAGAGCTACAACAAGATGATGGAGTGAGACTTGAGCTCTTCTATGGTGCTTTTTTTTTTTGAATTCTCAAGATTAGTTCTTTCTTTTCATAGGCACCAGTCTTCTATTTGTATCTTCTCTTGAAAATGTAGCTGTTGAAGTATCCGTTGTCTCTAAGTTCTGAGAACGTTAGACTGCATGGCTTTTCTTTGTAGTCAACGGTTCTTTGCGTTCCATACACATAAGAAGAAAATCCTTCTTGATATCCTCTAGCTTCTACTTTATCCAACGTTGTATAGAGTCGTGCTGTCAAAAACCTGCACACATTAAATGCTAAAACGTAGACAACCAAGCTGTCTCTTGTTGTCAGTCAACGTTAGAGTGAGAATACATCAAGATAGAAATTTCCATTCTATCTTTCCAAAAAGATATTACATGCAGGAGCATAAGAATAGAAGATATCTGGGCATGCATCGTGCAGAGAAATGTACGGTTATATTTAATGCATGGATAACAGAGAAATACGCGGGATGACTTTGACTTGTCAAGATATTCAAATATCAAGTCGTTATAGCTCATGAAGTAGATATGAACATGACTTATAGAATCATTGTGAATGAGTCATTGTTCATGTGAATCGTTGCTCATACGTAAACAAATCGTTGTACGCATAAATCGTTATGCATTCATAACCAAATCGTTATGAGCAAGTCGTTATAACCAAATTGTTATAAGCAAATCGTTATGACCAAATCGTTATAACACTATAAGCAAATCGTTAAGAGCAAATCGTTATAACCAAATCGTTATGAGCAAATCGTTATGACCAAATCGTTATAACACTATAAGCAAATCGTTATGAGCAAATCGTTATAACCAAATCGTTATGAGCAAATCGTTATAACCAAATTGTTATGAGCAAATCGTTATAACCAAATCGTTATGAGCAAATCGTTATGAGGAAATCGTTATAACCAATTCGTTATGAGCAAATCATTATAACCAAATCGTTATGAGCAAATAGTTATAACCAAATCGTTATGAGCAAATCGTTATGAGCAAATCATTATACTCACTTATCAAATCGTTAAGAGAGCAAATCATTATGCTTACTTACGAAATCGTTGTGAGATTGAAATCGTTATACTCACTTGTCGAGTCGTTATGAGAGCAAATTGTTATGCTCACTTATGAAATCGTTGTGAGATTGAAATCATTATACTCACTTGTTGAATCGTTATGAGAGCAAATCGTTATGCTCACTGACGAAATCGTTCTGAGATCGAAATCGATATAAACCAAAAACGATATGAAACTTATGAAATCGTTATGCTTCAAAGCGAGTCGATGTGTACTTAGAGAAATGTCATGCTCTGAAAAATTAAGAACAACAAAGTAAGGATTTACTTACAAGTCTTTGCTTAATTTTGCCTGGTTTATTTCCTGTGACTAAGCTTCATAGAAACTTGTTAGGTACTAATTGTTAGGATTTTGTTAATCACCAAAATAGATATATAATTCATGAAATTATGTGGGGATGGTCTGATCATCATGAATAAGCAGAGTATTTGGAAGAACGTGATTTTAGGGTACTATATCAGGTATTGATAGTGTGCAGAGCAAGACAGCAGACTGAATTAGATAATGGATAAAGGATGAAAGTGCATAAATAAATGGCACTCAATCTTTTATGGTTCGTTTTGCAGTTGTTCTATTTGATTATTTAAAGATAATAACAGGCCAAGGCAGAAAGTACTTTTCTGTAAGTAGTTGTTATTTGCAGGGCAAGGCAGTAAATGGGTGCAAAAAGCTCAAGTTTTGTATTAGAGATTCTTTAAAAAGGCAATGCTGGTCAGAAATTTGTAAAAGGTGGAAGATAGTCTAGATTGTCAACGTAAAAAGAATAGAGGTAAGGCAGATAATCAAGCGTCAAGGAAGGATGGCATGGAAAAAGGTTACAGGCACACCTAGAGAAAAAATTGCAAGTAGATTGAGCCTAAGGAGATAAAGTACCTACAGCAAAATAGACTCACTTGAATAGAGCAAGGATGAGGAGCAGAAGAGGAAAAGACAAAGAATTGATTTAAGCAGTTAGAATTAAAGATTTGAACAACAGGTTAAAGAGGAAGAGCAGTGGAAGAATGTATTCTTACTTGTTTGAATAAGTCTTTCATTCCTTTTAGGTGGTAGTCCGGCATGTTGTGACCGTGGTTTCTTTTTGAATGTCGAGGACGACATTCCTTTTTAGGTGGTATTAATGTAGGTGGTATTAATGTAGCATCGTGGTCATTCAGATCCGAGTTTAATGGTTGTAGGGTGGTGTTTTTGGCCAATGTGTGGCCATTGGGCCTTGGTTGTGGCCTTCGCATCTTGTGTGGGTGTTGTGGGCCGAAGATTTCAGTACAAATAGCCCACTAGTTCTCTGGTTGAGAATGCAACAGGTTATATGTCGCATTCTAAATGCGTCCCCCTCCTACGTCACGTTCTCTGCACCGCTTCTTTTAGTGTTTGGCTACGTGAGTGACATGTGGCTCACTGGGTTTCTGATCCCGTTGGCAAGGTACGTCGCGTTCTGAACGCCATGCTCACTTGCATTGCATTCTCATTTTCAATTGGTTAAGAGAAGGTTTGGCATCCAAATAGAACAGAGATCTCTGCTCAGCCAAGGAGAGAAGCTTTGCAGTGATTTGTGGTGATTTTAGCTTGGAGGCTCGTGTTTCGGTGTGGTTTTGACGCAAGAAGGTTGCTCGTATCCTGGGGAATGCCAAGCGAGCCTCATTCTTCGAGTTCTTTACATTGGTAGGGAGATTCCCTCATTTTTCTTGTGTTCTTTGAATAGTTTAAAGCATGTGAATCTTGAATCGAGGTGTGGATAAGAGTTTTAGATCGTTTAGTTGATTTGTAGAGGTTTGGTTTGCATATAAATGAGGTGTTTGGTTATTTTGGGTGTAACCGGAGGGTTGGGGACTCTGTCTGAGAAGGCGACGGGTCAAACTGTCACGTTCAGGTCCCGACCCCTAACCCTATCGCATTCTCTTTGTGAATGCGGCTTGTCGAGCTGTCACGTTCTTAACGCGGCAGTTGACCCCGTCACCTTCTTCTTTCCAAGGTGTGTTATGAGGTATTGGAAAATGAGAATTCTGTGTGGACCTAGCCTTGGTTATTTAATGTTGATTTAAGATGTTTAAGCATGGTTAATGGTAGTAAAGCATGATTTAGGGTTAATGGATCATATTGTGGTTCGTTAGTGACTTATGTTGATCATGTTAGTTATGTTAAGCATGAAAGAGTTATGTGGTTTATGTGTTTAACAATTGTATTTGTATACAGTTGAGTTAGGGGTTGTATGATAACCCATAATGAGCAATTGTTGTTCATCGTGGTTTATGAATGAAAGGTTTAAGTGTGGGTTAGGTGTGGAACATGGCTTGTGTGTTTCCCAAGCTTGGTGGTCCGACGCCTATTCCGGAATACCTCTCTAGTCGGATACCCCAAGTTCTCTGTGAACTAGGGACGTTGTTGCTCAAGATTTGTCCCAGTACTGTGTGTACTGTAGATGTAGCACCCTGGAAAATTCAGTATTTAAAAATTCGAAATAAATGGGAATAAATAATTTCCATAATATCGAAATATTAAGAACATACGTACCATTATCGTATGTATAAGAACCCATCAGAAAATTTCATAAAAATAGTTGTTCAACACTAAATAATATTCCTAAATATTTCATGAAGAATTTCATGCAACGAAAAATCCGATTGGCCAAGTTTACAACACATTGTGACTAATTATCCTAATTAGGAAATAAAGTCGAAAAACCGTTAACATAGGAATATAACATGATCATAAATTAAATAAACATGTGGGAGAGATTTCCAACATCATGTATGGATGACCCATTATCAGAATTGGGTCAATGAACAACTTTTAGCCCAAGAATAAAATGAAGCAAGAAAATACCCCAGAAATTTGTAACCCTAATTGAGCTGAAAATAGAAAGAGGTAATTAGGACAAATCCTAATGCAATTAGCCTTTCATGGCAACTCAAATTTGTGCCTACCCATGGTATGGGGTTGCCTAAAGCCTCACACACTCTAATGGGGTGAGAAATCATCAAAACTAGGAAGGTGGTAACCCAAAACCGCAACCCTTCCTTCCTACACTCAATGGGACTCCTAAAAACCCTAGATGCATATATACTTGCCAAGAAACCATTAGGGAAGAGTTTACCAATTGTTGGGGTCATGGGTAGTAGCTCTTAAGCACCAGAGGTGGAGGAAAATGCCCAAAATGGAGCTCTTATTCCCAGCTGCGTCTGCATCGATCTGTGTAGAGAATGTAATCACGGGGATTGTGCGCCCCCCAATACACGCAAATATGAGCTCAATATAAAAAACATGGGAAAAAAAGGATGTGATCGCCACCTAGATAGTTGCCTAAGAATAGAAATAACACGGGCTAACTAATCTAGGAAAGGAGAGAGAACACCATACTGACCTGAGGTCGCGACGGGGAACCCCGTTGCGATGAAGCTGGTTTCGCGACGCCCTATAGGGGTGAGTTCTCGGTGTCGCGTCGCCTTCCTCGGTCGCGTTCTCTGCAGTGCAGGAGAAGTGTGGAAGGACCTTCTTCTTGCCCTCCGGCCGGCCAGAGGACAAGATCTCCTCGTGAGAACTAGCTTGAGTACCTGCCAAAACAACGAAAATAAGGAAAGGAACCCTGTTAGAACATATTAAGTATAGTATCCATCCAAAAATGAAAAGAAGAGATGAAGCATGGTGGGAACGGACCTAGGGTGGTTTTAAACCCCTTGGGTATATGGAAAACGTGGGAAGAAAAAGGGAAATGAGTCCTATCTAAGAAAAACAAGAAAAATGCATGAAATGAAGAGGAAGAAGGAAGAGGAAAGAAGGAGCCCCGTATGGGGCGACTCCCTGGCGTGGTGGACGTCCTCGGATGCTCAAGATACTGAGGAAAGGTGGTGGGGGTTGCCCTCTTCACTCACCAAGCTCCATTGATGAAGAGATCGTCATGGCTTGATGTGAAGAATGTGTGGAAATGAGAGGGGAAGGGTTGATTTCGAGCTAAGTCCAGCTCACAGAAAATTTCGGCAGCCCTTCGGGGTGAAACTCGGGGTCCCCCCATCTCTGAAGAAAATGGCCTTGCTTATATAGAAAATGAGAGAGAAAATCCCATTATTAGGTGATAAATACCCATATGAGAGGATAAATGTCATTAAAAATCATGGATAGAGTCATAGGGAGACTCCCAAGGAGACCCTTAACCCCAAACCGTGGCCATGGGGGTTGGAAGGTTCAAATGGATAGAGATAAGGCCTTAAGGAGATAAATAGGAGGTGGTTGCGGAAGCCAGCTCAGGCGGCTGAAGTCGCGACGCATCATAGGGGAGCGACAAGAATGATCGCAACGGCTATGAGGAACGCGACAATGAGGTCACGTGCATGGATATGCATGGGCTGTCGCGGCAGCCAAAGGGGTTGCGACAGAGAGTAACGCGGCGCTACGACCCATTGCGTTAAAGAAAATCGATTATTCTTGAATTATTGGCCAATCACATAGGAGGATAATGATCATTAGGGCTCATGGACTCTTTAAAAGATAATGGACGGGATTTTTATGGAAATTGGGCTGTTAATGGGCTCAAAACAAGGCTAATGATGGGCTCAAGGTGAGTGACCAACTAGGGGCTCATTGGGATAACAAGAAATATAGTTCAACTTATAAGTCAGAATCGGGTGTCTACAGATTGCCCCTCCTTCACTCCTACTTTGCAAGGGAGCATAGCGGAAGTGCAGTGGAGATGTCACGAAGTGACGGCGAAGCGGAAATGACGCGGAGTGAACTAAAAAAATAGGAGTCAAGGTAAAGAGACACCCGACCTAACCAACAAGAAATTGGAATCTTCGCGAAAGCCCCAAGTTAGTTGCTCAAGCAGAATGCAAAGAAAAGCATAAGTTTGGACGAGAAGGAAAAGAAAAGGACGATCAACCCCTCGATTGAGAGGTACCCTAGCCGATTGGCCTACAGGTTTCATTTTGGAGGGACATGTGCGTGCCAGGCAGATAACTCATGACTCTGTCCTGGGAGCGGTTCGCAACCAAAACGGATCAAAGGAGTAAGATGAAAATTGGATAGGGAATCCAGACAGGGAAATTCTTGACGAACTGACAAGAGCAACTTACTCGGGGACAGACCTTCCGATTCAGAGTGGAATAGTACTTCTTGTTTGAAACATGAAGAATGATTGGGCACTCAACAAGAGCTCACCATTAGCCAGGGATGAGTTGTGAAAGCTCAAAGACCTATATGATGCATGTTGGGCTAAAAGAAAAGAAATCATTAAAACAAATGCAAAGAAAAGGAGAAAATAGAAAATAGAAAATAGATCAAGGATAATAATGTTAAGCCGCAGTAAGAGCGGGTCAAGAAACTACCTGCAACCGCAGTGTAGGCCTGAATCCATCGCCCCCAAACTTACCCGACCTAACGGCCTATCCAACGATTGACAATGTGCACCTAGATTATCACTGTTTTTGGTAAAGGGAAACTCAAATCCCAGAACACATTGAGAACCAGCCGTTCCTTGAAGCGATATAATAAATAAAATACTATATAGTAATGTAGGGAGTAAGGAAAGGAATACTTACCTGACTTACCTGTGATATCCCATTTTGTGATTTTCTGATTTTTTTTTTTTTTTTCCGACAAAATAGACATAATAAACACAAAAATGATAATATATACATAAACACAATCGAATAAGCAAATACATTATGCACAAACGTGGAAAATAACACACAAGATAGAGAGGCGACGCCTTTGGGGTCCACGACATAGTCGCGTCGCCCCGCCATGTCGTGACCTTGTCGCGTCATATCGTGGTGTCGCAACTTTGACCGAACTCAGAAAACGCAAAAAACATGTGTTTATCTCTATCCTAAGACCCTTAGACTTCTATTAGAACTCCTAGACCTCTTCTAATCTTATCCTAACACTTAGTTACGGGATTAGGATGGGTTGGCTCCCCCTAGAACTCTATAAATAGGGCTGTTTAGGGTGCTAATCCCACAGCTCTCTCTCTCTCTCTTCTTTAATTTTCTCTCTCCTGCAGTCATGAAGAGATCTTATTCTGCCTTCCAAGAAGACATCCCGCCTAATGCCGGTCCCAAGGCCGCCCGGGATTCTCATGCTGAGCTCCAGCAACTTTCCTCCATCCCCGGGCACATATGCACACGCTCAGAGCTTCAACTAAGTGATCTTCTTCTTTAGCTTTGATTTTCTGCTCTGTTTTTTTTTTCTCCTTTTTTTTCTTGTTTTCTTCCTCTCCCTCCCCTGCTCTCAATCTTCTCTTTCCTACTCTTCTATAGATTCTTCCTGGCCAGAGGAGATTCTCCAAAGTGCCTTGGCTAGCCCCAATGATAGAGCTACTCCCGCCTTCATCCATTCATCACTTAAAGGAGTGGGGACTGTCTACTACGTTCGTGCTAGCCAAGCAATATCATAAGATCGTGCACGTGTGGGACAGCATTACGGCGTTGGTGGAGCTATGGCATCCCCAAACCCACACGTTCATCTTCTCCAAGTTCGAGGCTACCATCCTGCTGAAGGAGTTGGAGACAATGTTAGGTCTCCCACGGTACCAGAGGGGGGAGGAGGTTGCACTCTCCTACACAGTAGCGCCTATCAATGCGTGGAGCATCCTCGGGGAAATTACCAATAAGAAGACTAACCTGCACTCCATGACCAGTCGGACGCAGGTACATCTCCTCCCCATCGCCCAATGGGTGATCTCCCAGTGCAAGCGTAAGACTGGGAACCATCTCGCTATCGCCAAAGCAGCTACCATATGCATCTGTGGCGTCATTCTCTTCCCAGCTGAAGACAGTGCTATCTCCATTGCAAATCTGAGCATAATTGGCTCCGTCTCAGAAGGTATGGGTATTGGTCAGGCCGTCCTTGGCTATCTTTATGCTGGACTTACCTCTGCAGCCACTGGAGGTCCCTTCTATGGCTCCGTCATCGCCCTCGAGCTGTGGATGGGCATGCACATACAGTTCCGGGCCATGGATACCCTCTCCATTGAGTGCAAGACCATGTTGCATCATCCCCTTACATTCGTTGGTGCGCCTCTCTACATGACACCACAAGCATGGTGCAAGACAGCACAAGTGAAGGGGTTAAAGGACTGGCGCGATTATCTCAAGAAGATGACCGTGATGGAGTTTGACATGCGCCCACGCTTTCTCCACAACAAGGCTGTCTACTTACCGCAGTGCCTCGGACTAGCACTCCGACTCCTGGGTGATGAAGCATTAGTTCTCTACAATCTGGATCGTTGCTATCTACAGTGTGGAGCGGCCCGCACAGTGGTCCCCTATCATTCACACTACCCGCCGATTCAAGTGAGGAAGAGGGGAGATGAGCAGGATGAATGGGACATGCGGAGCGCCATCGTCCACTGGGAGGTGTGTGCCACGAGCATGATCACGGCAGAGGTGGGCGAGGATGAGGACGTGATCCGAGAGTACCTCGAGATGCTAGAGCGGATCCATCCAGTTGCGCCAGTGACTTGATAGCTTAGATAGGTAGACATTGTATCAGGTGGTAGTTAGGGCGGAAAAGAGCATTGATTGATTGTAGGGGGAATTTAGACAATGTATTTGATTATTTGACTTAGTGAAAATTTGACTTTTGTTCAATTTGTACGCACTGTCAAAGTCGCGACCTCTACAGATGTCGCCTTAAGATAGCGACGGGGCGGGCGGTCGCGACAAGGTCACGACCGACATAGCCGTCGCGATAAAAGTGCAACATCTGTGAGCGCCGCAACACCAATTGGCGATTCAAAAAAAAAAATGCAAAAGCCTTTCCTCTTCCCCCCTTTGTGCATTCAAACTCTCTTGCTCCGGCAATTTCTCCCTGGGCTGTCCTCTACCTCTCTGCACTCTCTTCCTTTTTCTTTTTCTCTCTTTCTTCCTCACTCTCTCAAGGTGCTAGTGATGGAGGGAGGAAGAAATGGAGGTGGTGGTGGCGGTGATTCGCTAAGCGATGGGAGGAGGAAGCGGCCGGCGATGAGGACCGCCCAGCGGTGCGAGGAGGCTCCTCCGGCTATTGAAGAGGCGCCTGAAGTGGAGATGGTGGAGGAGGAGGCCCCGGCGATCAATGTGGAGGCAGCGGCGGCGGCTCAGGAGGAGGCGATGAAAAGGGTAAGTTCCCTGACCCTAATATGTTTAATTGTGATTGGTGGTTGTGTGGGGAAGCCCCTAGAGGGCCTAATGTAGGGTGAAAAGCCCAAGAGAAACACCCCCAAACAAGGGGAATTCTGGCCAAGTCGCGTCTGAGAACGCAACGGGTTGCCCCGACGCGACTGTTGCCCAGTTGACGAGCCCAGAGGGGGGGTGAATGGGTCTTTTAAAATAATCTACAAGATACCTATAACTAAAAATATTCACACAAACATTCTTCGAAGGAGGTTAGTGATTGTTAGTTTAAATATCAAACACACAAAGAAGACAATCACACAACACAAGAATTATCCTGGTTCGGACCTCCTCTCCTTAGGAGTCCTACGTCCAGTCCCTAAGAAACAGCTCAGGATTTCACTAACTAGGGTACAGTCCCCCTAAGGACGCAACAACACCCAGCTCAGCTGGTCTTCCTTCACACCCGAAGGGAACAACAACACCCTGAATACCACCAGGTCTTCCTTCACAACCAAAGGGAACTACACCCTGGATACCACCAGGTCTTCCTTCACACCCGAAGGGAACAACAACTCAAAGAGAATTGAATGAAATTCAAGCCCCTAGATCAAGCTTTTAACAAGCCAAGATCTGAAGCAACTAGCACTGAGAGCAAGAATCTAAACAAGGCACACTCTCAGAACTACACAGGCTCTCTTAGAAAATCTATTACAGCACAGAGAGCAAAGAGCTGAAGGTGATGAGGAATGAGATTCTTGGCTCTAGACTTTCTTCAGAAGAATTTGAATGCTTGAACAAGCGTTGTTCTCTACTTCGTTTTTTTTTTTCTTTCTTCTGTCTTTGAGTTTTTATATCTCCTTATTTGAAATACAGCCGTTGAAGTATTCGTTGTCTCTTGGATTGATAGACGTTAGACTGTTTGAAATTTGGAAGCTTCAACTATCTTTTATCCATTTGACCACGCAAAGAGATAGGGTCTTCTGACGTCTATAGGTCCAACGTTGTATGATAGAAAGTCTTCAGGACCCTGCACACATTAAATGCTAGACAGTAGACAACTCAAACTGTCTCTTGTTGTCAGTATACGTTGATGTGAGTATTCACTAGAATAGCAATCCCAAATAGCTTGTTTTAAAAGATGTATACAGAGTAAGCACAATAATGGACGATATTGTCTGCATGCATGCAGAGATACGTTCATAACTCATAAATGCAGGAGTGACAGATAGATATATGCATGACTTTGACTAGTCAACTCTTCAAGAGATAAGATAAAAATCAAGTTGATATAAACTGTAAAGTCGTTGTCTATATGACTTATGAAATCGTTATGAATACTAACAAGTCATTATAGAGAGCAAATCGTTATGAACACTTATCAAGTCGTTATGAGCTCTAAAGAAATCGTTGCGCAAAGCAAATCGTTGTGAGCGCTTAAAGAAATCTTTGTGCAAAGCAAATTGTTATGAGCGCTTAAAGAAATCTTTGTGCAAAGCAAATCGTTATGATAACTTACGAAATCGTTACGGCGAGCAAGTCATTGCGAGTTCTAAAGAAATCGTTACGGTGACTTACGAAATCGTTATGACAGGCAAGTCGTTGCGAGTTCTAAAGAAATCATTACGGAGAGCAAGTCATTACGAGTTCTAAAGAAATCATTACGGTGACTTACGAAATCGTTATGATAGGCAAGTCGTTGCGAGTTCTAAAGAAATCGTTACAGCGAGCAAGTCATTGCGAGTTCTAAAGAAATCGTTACGGTGACTTACGAAATCGTTATGACAGGCAAGTCGTTGCGAGTTCTAAAGAAATCGTTACGGCGAGCAAGTCATTGCGAGTTCTAAAGAAATCGTTACGGTGACTTACGAAATCGTTACGACATCGACTTGATTGAAACAACATGACTTTTCAGTCTTATAAGGAAATCGTTATGAATTTCAACAGAAATCGATATGGACTTAGAGAAATATCATGTTGAAAAGATTAAAGCTTCAGAGAAGTAATGCATACCTTTATTTTCTTGTTTGACCTTGGTATTTTTCCTGTACTTTAAGACTTATGAAATATTCAATAGATATTATTTATAAAAACAAGTTTAGTTTTGTTAATCACCAAAATACATATGTAATTAATTGAAATTACATGGGGACAAACTGATCATCAATCTCCCCCTTTTTGGTGATGACAAAACTGAACAATAAGCATGGATAAAAAAAAATCTGAAATCAGTCTGAAGATATGACATGCTAATTTATTTATTTTTTTACTAATTTTCTTCTTTAAAAAATTGAGTGTATTTCAAACATGCTACTTTTCTCCCCCTTTTTGTCATTGAGCAAAAAGATAATCTAAGACAAAGAAAGAAGAGAAAAGATAGAAGCAGATAACCAAGGGAATTTTTTATTAACTTTGAGGTGGTACAGGTAAATAGAAAGCAGGAGACAAAAGAGAGGCAAAATGGGAAATAGTTTCCCATGCCTGTGCTTCCTGCTCTTCAAAATGAGTTTTAAAGACTCCAAAAGACAAAGAGTAGGTTGATCCCATGGAGAAAGCCATCCTTTTGAGATGAAAATCTAGGTGTTTATAGAGGAGATCAGCATATGCATTCTTGTCCATGTTCATCTTAAGGAAACGACAAGTCCCAAAGCTGGCACAGGTGAGGAATTGGTGCATGGTCACAGGATAGTGGTTGTGGTTGTCTCTGAGAGCCTTGTGCATAGTCACATATACTTTGTATCTTTCCTCCCAGACTTTGAAAGGGTCATTAACAAGATGTATAGAATTCATATCCAAGAAGGTAGCTGGAGAAATAGCTGGTTTACCTTCCCTGGCCTGATCTTCATTGAGTGCAAACAACTGCTGAGCTGACAGAGGGTAGAACTTGGACCATTCTGAGGATGTCAGCCTTTCACATTCAGACAGAATGGGGGCTAGAACTTCAGCAATTACATGCCCCTGGTGATATTCCCTAAATAGGAATCTAGGAAAAGCAACCAGGCAGCCTTTCTGTACTTTAATTCTGCCCATTACTCTGGCAAAACGCTCAAAGATGATGGATCCTATAGAGGATTCCATAACTAGAAAATGAATTTGAGGAAGGGCTAACTCTTCAGGCACTTGGTGGGTAGCAAAATCTACCTGAACATCTGAAGTATGTGAGATGGCTGGAGTGAGAGCTGAAATGGCCCTTTTGAACTGGCTGAGCTGAACTTCAGGAAGATGATGGACATATCTGTAGTTGTTGAACAACATAAGGTGTATGACCATCTTGATTTCCTTTTGAATGTAGGGTGCCCAAAGTTCTTTATGATACATCCTGAACCACTCTGATAAGGTCAGGGAGTGGTCCCTTGGAGGGAATCTAGCAGTTTTGGCAAGAATAAATTTCTTGAGGAGATCCTTGTGACCTTTGCCCCACTGCTCTTCAGTTTTAGAGTGGGTAAGAGAGAAGATTTTGGACTTTTTGGATTTTGAAAGAGAAGTGTAGGGTAGAATGGTGTTCAAATGATCTGTAAGATTTTGAAAAGGAAGGTTAATGATGGTGGCAAAAACAACTTTGGAGAGGTATTCCCTATACAGTGGGTTATGTTTGTTGTCCACTGTGAGAGAGAACCACAAGGGAGGATATTTAGGTTCAGAGGAAATGGAGGAAGTGGAAGTAATTTTCCTCTTCTTGGGGGCAGGACTAGAAGAGTCTGCCCTATGGACATGTTCTCCAACCTTCAACACAGACCTGAGGATCCCTTCCTCAAACTCATCCTTTATCTGTTCCATAAAGGGAGAGTTGAGTTGAGCTCTTTCAGGTATGATAGTGATGAAAGATGGTGGAGGAGTAGGATGAAGAAAAGAATGTGATGTAGTAGGGAGGTCATCAACTGGTCCAAGGGAGGGACCAGAGGAGGAGGAGGAGGCTCCAGCTGAGGATGC
This sequence comes from Colocasia esculenta, assembly GCA_014218235.1. Taxonomy (NCBI): domain Eukaryota; kingdom Viridiplantae; phylum Streptophyta; class Magnoliopsida; order Alismatales; family Araceae; genus Colocasia; species Colocasia esculenta. The sequence continues at coordinate 18,507,795 of CM024759.1, forward strand.
TGGAGGGACCTCAAGTATAGGAGAAGGAGAAGGAATTGTAGTAGAGGAGGCAGGAGATGAGGTGGAATGAGGAGGAAATGGAGTAGGAGAAGAAATTGGTCTGGATTGAGGCTTCTTGAATGTTTGGGGAGCAGGAGGAGCTGTAGGAGCTGAGGGTGGAGTTGGAGGGATAGGTGTGTGAGAGGGAGAAGAGGGAGCTGGGGGCTTGGGTGCCAAGGACTATTCTGCCTCTTTCTGCACAGACTCACTCTCCAAAGGCCCTGATGGCCCTGACCCTTGCTCAGCTGGCCCTGGAGGCCCTTTGACCTGATCATCTGGCCCAGATGGCCCTTCAACATTTACTGCTGCCTCTGCTGGTACTGCTGCTGCTTCTGGCCCTGTTGGCCCTACCTCTTGAACTGATGGCCTTGAAGGCCCTGACTCCGGAACTTGGGCTGCAGGAGGTGGAGGAGGAGGAATTTGAGCTCCAACCACCTTGAGAATGTCTCCCAGCAAACTTTTCATAGACCGCATTTCCTGGTTAAACCACTTCATGGCATTTCTTATGTTGGAAATATCCTTTGAAGCTGAAGCTTGGCTCATGAAGATTGAACTAACATCTGATTGGAGAGAGCACAGGATTGTGCCTTGAGCATCAAGCCTCTCAATCACAGGCTTCAAATTTATTACTATTTTCTGCTTCATTAGCCTTTCATGTGGAGTATCTGATAGGAGTGGTACTTCAGGCTCCACTTCTTTCCCTTTCTGCCTAGCCTCTGAAACTGGAGGAGGCTGATCATCATCTGAATCTGAGGAGCTGGCTGTTGTAGACACCCATTTCTGACCCATAAGTCGAGCAAAATCCCTTGTCGTATCATTGACGCCCCACGTTGGCTCATCATCGTCAAGCTGGCTTTCTCCGATCGTAACATCATTTCCATTAGTTCATCACCCTGGAGGACCCTTCCTGGTCAAATCAATCTCTTTCACTATAACTCTCTGAGTTAGGAGTCCGATGTTTCAATTCTGAAGGCTGCGCATGGAGATTGGACGCATTGTATGAGCAAAATGCAGAAAAGTCATGAAGGCGACAGACCCTAGGTCGCGTTCCTGAAAACGACAACCCCTATGTCGCCATATTAAATCCATATTTTAAATCCTTGAAAAATCGCAAATTGACTTAAGTCACCCTTCCATATGAGGAAGGCGACGTATCGAGCCGTCGCATTCAGGAAGGCAACCAAAAGGATGTCGCATTCAGGACCTTAAACAGGAAACCCTTTCCGAGGCCAACTTGGACACATGCCAAAGATAGTAATTGCTTCATTTGGACGTCCAAATCACGTCCAAATCCTTTCGAATTTGGAGGAGACCTTCCTAACATGTCCCTTTCCAAGTTCCAATTGCCCATACGCAGCCATACTTAACCAAAGTCGGACTCTTGCCCATTATTCCTCTCAGACCCTAGTTAGGAATAATCACCCATAAGTACCTCGTCTCTGCATCTTTTTGGGCAAGGCTGGAGTCTGCTTCTTCCTCTTCCAGAGAGCTTCATCTTCCACAAAGAGAGCTTCTCCTCCAGACGACTCAGAAGAGCCCCCCAGGGTGTTTTCCCATCGGCTACACAATTCCTCTTCCCTTCTTCTCTTTATTTCATTCAATTCTTGCATGCATGGTCTTATTTTCTTCATAGATTAACATTAGATCACGACACACACCCATTCTTAACACCCACAGGGGTTAAAAGCCCCAATCTCGTGAGTTGCCTCCATTATAGTTCATGTTCTCAAGCTTTTCATTGAATAGATCTCATACACACGAATTCTAATGGGTGTTTATCTTGTTTAAATCACTTTGGCAGGTGTTTGAAGGTCAGAGCAACGTGAGGCTCTTGCCCCTCGGCCGGCTGAGGAGCAGGAAGACAAAGAACCCAAGTCTCCATCCATTGAAGAGGAAGGCGACCAGGCCCCTGTCGCGATAAAGAAGGCGCCATTGCCTACGTCGCATTCACGTGAAAGCATCGCGACGATCCCCGTGTCGCATTACTAGGTACGCCTTTTCACTTTTCCTTTCCAACGTAGTCAGCCCTCCACCTGAACATCAAGAGGCGACTGCATTGGTGGCGATCACGGTAAATTCCTAATCCCTACATATTCATATATATCAAAAAAGGGGATACAAATCCCATGATTACACCTTTTGGCGATCACGGTGGGACATCTAGTGCCCATCACGCTTGCTCTTTCTTTCCCTGCCGTTCTTACCTTCTAACGGGTGTGCTGCGTTCTTAGTTTTTCTTTGGGTGAAAAGGCGACACCACCAGCATCGCAATCAAAATAGCGACATACACCACGTCGTGATCAGGTCAGTACACAGCATCTTCTTTGTCTGTTTCTGTATTCAGCGTGCTGTGAGGAAGGCGACGTTGTTTTCGTCGCGATAAGGGAAGGCGACAGCTGTGGCATCGCTACAAGGTACGTACTCTGCCCATACACTCGCTTGGATTATTTAAGAGTTGTTGTGCCTGCGGGGAACGCGACGCCTCTGTCGTCGCGATAAAGGAGGCGACGGGGATTCTGTCACAATCAGGTCAGTACCCTGGTCTTTTGAGTTTTCATGCAAATTTGGGTTCATTTGTTACATACTCCATCCATGGTTCATCATATCACGCTTGTTCCATGCTCTTGAGAGATTGATTAGTCTTGTATGTTATAGGATTGTGTGATTTTTTCGTGCATAATTAGGACCTAACTGCTCTCTGTCCCCCGTGAGAGGGAACGCGACGGGCTAATTGTCGCGATCTTGGTCGTGACAGCTATCTCGTCGCCTTCTGCCTCTGAGAGCATTTAGTCCTAATTCTTGTTGTGTTAGTACTAGGTTAGAATTTTTGCATTCACTCCGGTGCACAAAGGATTTGCATACATTTTCCATACTTGTAGTATAGGTTTCCTCCTCAGCAACGCCCGCTCTCTCGGCCACATACTCCTTGTGTCCAACTAGAGCACTCACTTGAGGGCCTCCGTAAGTCCCCGCTGACCGTGGATTCCCACGCGGCTGCCAGGCTGGTTGTACCCGTTGCCACCTAGGATCGAGTCTAACTCATTTTGGCAAGATAGAGAGAATCTTAGTCACACCCGAAGTTGGAAGCCTTCTCCCATTTAGGAAACCCTTTCCTTATTTGGAGAGAACTTGCTAAAAGTCAAATCACTAAAAGGAAAACTTGAATCAATTAAAAGAAACCATCATCATTGCCAACTGCTTGCTTTGGGTGAGACGTTTTCTCTTTCCTTTTGTCTGCATAGGATTGCTTGGTTAGGAAACTAAGAGTCTGTCTAGGTTAGGTTGCCTCTCTCAAGTCTGGAAAGGCTTTCCCCATCTCTCTGCACCCACTTTCCAAACATGGAGTCGTTCTTGAACCCAATATACAATAGTGAGAATCCAGACACTGCCTTCTATGCTTCTCGGGACTACGAGGAGTCCCTACCCCATGATCTCCTTGAGGAGACGACCCAGCCATGGGTCGCTACCGTCCGTACCTCTAAAGGCCGCCAACGCGACGAGGGCAGCCTGTCTCAGAACATCCATCCTCCTCAGTCGGATGATCAGGCCACTCAACTCCTGCGCTTAATTCCCCAGCTTGATCAGTCCCAGATCCAAACCCTCATGACGGCCCTCAAAGGAAAGGCTGCTTCCTCACCCTCACCCAGAGCGGGCGCGTCACGCCCCGTAGCAGCTGCCTCCGGCCCCCACGTTGTCATGGGACAAGCCGACAACACGCCCATTCGGCCGCGGGCCATCCGATTCACGCCCTTTGAGTCGGAGCACTACCTGCCCCATGAGTCGAGGCCCCGGTCTCCGCCGTATCAGCCATGCTACTCCCCTCATCGCCCTGAGCCTCGCGCCAGGCCCACCTCTCATGCCTCCTCCATGTACGCTCAGCCATCCGCCGCACCGGACATGATGTCCGAGTGGGCATCCATCAAGAAGGAGCTCCAAGAGCTCCGAAAGCAAGTCGACCCTAGGCAGCACTACGATGTGCACATGCCAAATTTCAATGGCCTATGGGTCCCCTTCCCATCCGAGCTGCCGAAGTACCGCAAATACAACGGCTCAGGCAATCCCTATACCCATATCAAAGACTTCATCTATGAGTCCACCTCCTACCAGCATGATCGCCGCCTCATGGCATACCTCTTCCGCCGGTCGCTGGACGGGCACGCCCTAGATTGGTTCTACTCCCTGCTACCTGAGGACGCTGAAGACTTCGCTGTCATGAAGGCCAAGTTCCTCGAACAATTCCAAGACAAGGTCGGGCCCGAATACTCCCTTACAAATCTCATGGCTGAGAAGATGAAGTCAGACGAGGATTTTGCCTCGTACACCGATAGGTGGAGGCAAATGGCCATTAGAGTTCCAAGGTACCTTCCAGAGGGGGAGAAGGTGAAGATCATCATCGCCAATGCCACGCCTGCCTACAGAAACATCCTGGCGATGAATGACATCACCACCATGCATCAACTCTACAGCCGGGCCCAGTTTATCCAAACCCAGCTCAAAGATTCTCCCATCCACTCTATATTCGAACCCCAAAAGTCCCGGTTCCAAAGAAAGCCTCAGGGGCCAGTCACTGAGGGCGTCTAAGTGAAAGAGCAAGTGAGCGCGTTCAACCCTGCCGGCCAGAGCCAAAATCGTCAACCTTACAATGCCCAGGGTCAGAACCCTACCCATCCGCCACAAGGGCAACCACCACGCCAATACAACCAAGTGCCACCTCTTGATGGCTCTCAGCAAAGGCGTCCCATGGGTCCTAGAAGAACTCACTACCCGCCATTGCCGGAGACACTCTCCGACATATTCTTAGCCTTGCTCTCCACAGACGCCATTAGGCTCCCTCCTAAGAGACCCTTGAACCCCAGTGTGGATCAAACCCGGTACTGCGTCTTCCACCGGCAGCCTGGTCACACCATTGACCAGTGCTTTACATTCAAGGATCTGGTGTATGACTTGCATGAGCAGCACAGGATAGATTGGACAGCCCTCCGGCAAGTGATCGGAGATATCAAGGAAAGGCAGAGGCAACAACAGCAGCAGAGGCAACAGCGCCAACCACCCCCTCAACAACAACAACAGAAGCAACACCAATAGCCGTTGCAGGACCTCGGGATCGTCAACAACCCATTACCTAACCATCCACCAGCTCCAAACCCACCACCACAACAACCTGCCCAGGTAAACCCCATCGTCCACCACCCTCCTCCTCAGATCAATTGGATGTACGATGATGAACTAGATGTTCAGCAGATGATGGCCATTAACCAATATCCTATCCAGTCCCAAACAATACAACCAGCCTACACGGCTCCCCAGTCAATCCCTCCTTTAGTTTCTATGGCCAACGCCGTCATACTGCCCGTCGGTTCAGCACCCGCGCCAGTCGCCAGTCCACCCATCATCTTACCCTTCGCTCCACCTGTTTCCGTGCCTCTACCCCCTATCATATCTACTCCCTCACCCATCATTCTACCTCCACCTGGGCCGGACCAACCCTCCGCCACTACACTATCCTCCGCCAAACAACCACCTACCCATCCGACCACCCTGCGGAGCGGGAGAGTCTTTCGCCGTCCGTACCCGCCTATCTCCACTACCTCCACTTCCACAAACCCCCAGCAGGTCCTGCAACCGCCACAGCAACAACAAGCTCAGCAACAAATTCAAGATGAGGGGTTGATTGAGCCGCTGCCTGGAACCCACTATGATATCTTCAAACACCTGGACCACGTGCCAGCCAAGATCTCCATTTTGGAGCTAATAAAGAAGTCCAAGGAGCATCAGGAAGCCCTGAGGAACTTCCTGCAAAAGGTGGTAGTGAATGAAGACATGCTGGCTGACAAGCTACCTAGTGCCCTGGCTATGGTGACTCGCGGGTCGGCGATCACATTTGCGGAAAGTGAACTAGCACCCCCGGAAGCCAGGAGGCTCCCCCTCTGCGTCACTTTGGTCATCAATCATGTAGCAGTGGGAGCGGCACTGGTCGACATGGGGGCATCCATAAACGTCTGCCCGCTGAGTACATTGAGAGCCTGCGACCTATCAGAAGGGACGCTAAGGCCGACACCCACCACCATCGCCGCATATGATAACTCTAGAAGATCTTGTCATGGCATGGTGACTGTGCAAGACAAACTGGGACCCCTCTCTGTCACAGTGGACTTCTACGTCCTCGATATTGATCCCATGTTCAAAGCTATTCTAGGGCGTCCGTGGTTGGAAGCGCTCGGGGCTGTACCGTCCACTGCACACCAGTGTCTGAAGTTCCCCTTTCAAGGACGGATCATCAAAGTCAAGAGTATAGCCACTACCCACTCAGTAGATGCCCTCCACGATACCCACCTCCCAGCCGTATGGCCAGCCAACAAACCCATAGTTTCGGTGCTAGATATCAACTACCCATGGAGATACACGTTCCAGTCCAAGAGAGAGACCAATCTGGCACAGGTCAATGCAGTCAAGAGAAAAGATCCACTAAGCACGAAGGGGTGGCAAATCATGATGAAGCTAGGATATGAAGAAGGCAAGGGGCTAGGGGCAGAGCTACAGGGCATAGTCAAACCCATCCCTGACATTGTCACGAAAAGCCGATGGGGCTTAGGGTACAGAGAGAAATCCAAACCATGGTCATCCAACACATCCACTCTTAAGGCCGATCGAGAACCACTCACCTGGACACTCTGGTGTCACTTTATCAGGGGGCCTACCCAACTGAGATACAATACCGTGGTAGTCGAGGCGGAACTCTCACAGCACGAGGTGCATGGCCAGAACTTCTCTCGGCACATGGCCCCGTTGCTAACCTATAGAGCCCTAGAAGCCCTCCGTCCAACCAGGAGGAGAAAGACAGGGGACCCATAAGCTGAATGGTACAAATGGTTTGACATAGAAGACATCACCATTGCCTTCAGCCGACTGTTCTGGGAGGAAGAAAGGACATGGCCGCCAGCTGCGGCAGAGCTGTTATATCCACCCACCACCATCACATCTAAAAGGCAGCTCATGAGCGATGCCACAGACATAGGAGAGCCAGGCATTCCCTATGAAGAGGGGAAAACCATAGATGAACTCTGGAGGGGCACCTGCTTAGCCATCCACCCATCCCTTCTAGATTCTCTTCTGCCCAGTCTAGTTCCGTCCTCTCCCCCCTTGCTTATTCAGCTAACCCCTCAGCTCCTGACGGCGGCACACAGCCTCCTCACACCTGACCTCCCACCTACAATCCTCACTGCCCTGCAGTCCAATCTAGGTGACCACGAGGTCGCCCTCTCCTGTTGCACGCTCTCCACCGATCTCCAAAAAAAACGCCCATTTTCAAATGCACGTTGAGGTCGAGGAGCTGGCATTCCTCCTTCACTCTCCTGATCAGGGGCACCCCTCGACTGGGGGTCCCCCTCCTGCTCCTTCACTAGGAGCCATCCTCTTCGGGGACACCATGTCCTCCACCAGTCCTGTAGAGTCGTCTAGCCTAGAAGAGTCTAGGGTAGGTGAGTCTAGCATTAGGATAGATAGGCCTAGGGTAGAGAGTCAGGTCAGCCCGCCATCCACCAATTTCAAGCAGCGTCCTAGGAAGCAGCGGGGAAAAGCTATTCCCCGGAGATATCTTCAAGAGCTAGCTCGGCGATGTCAAGCGCTGCTATTAATAGAGGAGTTCACAAGGGAAGCGCTGGTGTTGGAAGAAGTTTTCGAGCAGGATGGGGTGTTCTTAGACGACGGATTCGGCGTCTACGAGATAATGAATGATGAGGACCTAGTCAATGAAGAGGCCTCCGAAAGATATGCCAGCGGAGTAAGAAGATTTGATGAGACCACAACGGCAGTGGATAAACCTACTAAGGAAGTCAACCTTGGAACAGAGGAAGATCCCAGGATTGTGATTATCTCAGCAAATCTCCCTCTTGATGAAGAAGAGGAACTGGTGCAAATCCTGAGGGAGTACAAGGACACATTCGCCTGGTCTTACGAGGACATGCCCGGTCTAGACCCCTCACTAGTGGGGCACCGACTGGTACTGAAGGAAGGGGCAAAGGCAATCAAGCAAAAACTCAGAAGGTTCCACCCGCTTATGGCCCTGAAGATGAAGGACGAAGTAGATAAACTCCATAAGGCTAGATTCATCAGGGTAGTGCTCTATCCAAACTAGGTGGCCAATATAGTCCCTGTCATGAAGAAAGACGGCAAAGTCAGAATCTGCATCGACTTCAGGGATTTAAATAAGGCATGTCCGAAAGACGACTTCCCGCTTCCTCACATTGATGTGCTGATCGACAATACTGCTGGGTATGAGACCCTCTCATTCATGGATGGATATTCAGGATACAACTAAATCCGTCTATCTTCTGAGGATCAAGAGAAAACATCCTTCACCACACCCTGGGGAACGTACTGCTATGTGGTCATGCCCTTCAGGCTGAAGAACGCTGGGGCTACCTATCAAAAGGCGATGATGGCCATCTTCCACGACATGATACACGTTTATGTAGAAGTATACGTGGATGACATCTTGGTGAAGTCAAGAACCAGGAGAGAACACCCCGAAATCCTAGCCAAGGTGTTGCAGAGGTCGAGAGAATATCAACTGAGAATGAATCCAAAGAAATGCGTGTTCGGGGTATCGTCAGGAAAGCTGCTAGGTTTTATAGTTAGCAAGCAGGGCATTGAGATCGATCCGAACAAGGCTAAGGCTATAGCAGAGATGCCTCCCCCAAAGAACATCTCACAATTAAGAGGGCTAATAGGGCGTTTGCACTTTATCAGAAGATTTATCTCTCAGCATTCGCAAAGATGTCGTCCATTTTATGATCTCTTAAAAGGAGGGGCAAAATTCAAATGGAATGACAAATGCCAAGCAGCCTTCGATGAGCTGAAAAGTTATCTCATGAATCCCCCAGTCTTACAGCCTCCTGTACCTGGAAAGCCGCTAATCCTATATCTCTCGGTCATTGAGGACTCCCTAGGAGCTGTCCTGGCACAACATGATGAATCTGGGAACGAAAGGGCAGCATATTACCTCTCTAGGCTCTTCAACACCGCCGAATCCAAGTTCACCACCGCGGACAAAACTTGTGCCGCACTCGTGTGGGTGGTCCAAAAGCTCAAGCACTATTTCCTTGCCCACGAGGTCAAGCTGATTTCAAGGATGGATCCACTCCGCTATCTGCTTGAAAAACCCGTCCTCTCTGATCGGCTAGCACGCTGGCAGAGTTCCCTCTCTCAGTTTGACATATCCTTTGTGGTCCAAAAGGCCGTCAAGGGGTATGCCATCGCCGAGCATCTAGCCCATCTTCCACTCCCTCACAGTGACTCCCTCCGAGAGGAATTCCCCGATGAGGAACTCTCAACCATAATCAAAGACCCCTTCTAGTCCCTTCATTTCGATGGTGCACTCAACTCTCAGGGACGGGGCATTGGAGCCGTGCTGCTTACCCCAGAAGGTATTACCATCCCCTTTGCATATCAACTCACCTTCCCCGCTACCAACAACATGTCGGAGTATGAGGCTCTCCTTGCTGGTCTCAAGCATGCTTATCTGCTGGGGGCCTCGCACCTCAGAATTATAGGAGACTCTCAGCTCGTCCTGCGGCAGGTGCTCTCAACTTACCGCACTCGTGACCCAAAGCTCAAGCCATATCAGGACCTGGTCACGCTGTTGGTAAGGCAGTTCCGCAAGCTCATCTACATCCACACTCCTCGTTCCCAAAACATCCTGGCCGACGCTCTGGCGTCGCTAGCCTCATCCCTATCCTTCCCTCTGAGTCGCTGGACTGAGACAATTGTCGTCCAGCGTCTCGATGTTCCATCTACCCAAGACCCTTGGTTTAGAGACCTTAGGGCAACCTTAGAAGAGAGGGCTAGGAAGAGAGGAGCGCAGCAAGTCATGTTAACTGAGCTCGAGGAGATCCTGAATGAAGAGGAACTGCCATGGTACTTTGAGATAGAGCAATACTACAGGGATGGAACATATCCTGAAGGGGCAAGTGCAGAAGACCGCAGGGCCATCAGAAGAGCCGCCTTAAGGTACACAGTTGTCGGAGAAGTTCTGTACAGGCGAGCCCTTAATGGAGTCCTCTTAAGATGCCTTACCGATGACGAGGCTTGGAAAGTGGTGGAAGGGGCCCATGCTAGTGAATGCGGAGGGCACGTTAACAGTCAAATGCTCGCAAAGAAGATTATTAGGCAGGGCTACTACTGGCCAACCCTAGAGGAAGACTGTACCATCTATGTCCGTAGGTGTGTCAAGTGTCAACTCCATGCCGATAAAATCCATGCCCCTTCTTCCTCACTACACCCACTCTCCACACCTTGGCCATTCTCCATGTGGGATTTCGATATTGTTGGCCCTCTTGGTGACTCTAATGCTCAAACCAAACAAAAATCATTTATCCTAACAGCGATTGAGTATTACACCAAGTGGGCAGAAGCCGAAGCTTTCACAAAAATCAAAGCATCCACAGTATGCCGCTTCATCATGAGGAACATCATTTCGCGGTTCGGAGTGCCAAGCAGCATCGTCACGGACAATGGGCCGCAATTCATCGCGCAAGAGCTCCAAGACCTCTGTAAGAAATACAACATCACGCTGCATCATTCATCACCGTATTACCCACAAGGCAATGGCCAAGCTGAAGCAACTAATAAAACCCTTCTTAAAATCCTGAAAAAGACCTGTGAATCGCATAAATTTGCCGACTGGCCAGAAAAGCTAATAGAGGCTCTATGGGCCTACTGTACCTCCGTCCGCACTCCCACGGGGCAAACCCCGTACGCTCTCACTTACGGGATAGAGGCGGTAGTTCCATACGAGATCCTAATCCCTTCACTAAGAGTCCAATTAGACAAGGAACTTAATCTTGATGAATGTCGAGAGGCATTGCTAGTCCAATTGGAACTCTTAGATGAGAGACGGCTTATGGCAGCCGACCATGTGCTTTCATATCTGAGGCGAATCTCAAGGTCTTTCCAAAAGAAGGTAATTGAGCATAAATTCCAAGAGGGTGATATGGTCTTGAAACGCATTTTTATCAAACCCGGAGGTCCTAGGTCCAAACTGCAGCCTAATTGGGAGGGTCCGTACGTCGTGAGGGAAGTCTACCCTGGAAATGCTTACTGCTTAGTCAATGTTGAGGGCGTCGAATTGTCACATCCGTGGAACAGGTTATACCTCAAACGTTTCTATCCTTAGTCCCATAGGTGTGAGGCCACAACACCTAGATCGGGAATAACCCCGTGTTGAAAGTCTAAAATCCCTCCCTAATCGTCAAGGATCGCTCTAATTTAGGATTAACACACACACACGGCAAGCCCGGATAACTGCACTTGGTAGACGCTGCAACTGTGCGGGCTCTACTCTAGCGATGCATCGGTCATTCTCTCCTAATCGGTCGAAGTGTAGGGGCAAAGGGGTTGTAAGGGTGAGGTCGTCAACCTACAGCATACCCCGACAAGAGAAAGTCTCAAACAGGGACGGTCAAAATAACAAAGGGGCAAAGAAGCAAAGAAACGAAAAGAAAAGAAAATCCACAATACAACAGGGGCATGGCAAAGAGTGGCAAAGTCCCCGCGGGACGCTCATGAGCCCAGTCGTACGCATGCCCCAAATAGTGCAAGTCCATAGCAAAAGACCATAAAGTCCCTCTGCAACAGACCCAATCTCTGAAGGATATGCTGTAGGAAGTAGTCAAACCCAACATCCCTAAACCTACACAAGACTTTCCTTAAATAATCTTCCATTTCTCCCTATAAGACCGAATCACCTCTTAGGTATGGCTTAAAATAGTCGCAGCGTCAACTAAGGGTAGTTCCCGAGGCATTGTCACCCCTCAACGCACGTCCTAGCCTAGTGAGGTCCGTGGCGAGAACCAAAGGTGATCAAGACTCCAAACCAGCGGCTCGAACCGGTCTAAGTGTTGTGGCCCAAAAGGGGGCGAGTACCTTCCATCTCGCACGTCTTGTTTCAGGAAGGGCTAACGCCGGCTTTAGGCGTCTTTCAAAACTCCAAAAAAATCAAATATTTCAAAAAACTCCAAAAAAATCAAATATTTCAAAAACTCCAAAAATCAAATATTTCAAAACTCCAAAAAAATCAAATATTTCAAAACTCCAAAAAATCAAATATTTCAAAAACTCCAAAACAAAAACCAAATATTTCAAAAAATTCCAAAAATGTTGTCAACCACTCCACTCACCTACGCGTGCATGTTATTTACTTGCATCTTTTGCCTATTTAATAAGGCTTAGCCCCTTGACTAATTATCAAGGTCGGTCACTCGTCGCATTTTAAAGCAAGGGGCTAAGCCTAAGAACAGATCTAACTTGTCTTGTGGTTGTCTAAGTGTGCAGGACGCGAAAGAAAGAAGGCGGCACTCACATCTCACCCGTCGCCACTCAGTCGCAAACCATAAGATAAAAAGGGGTCCATTTCATTCCATTCCATCTCATTCATGTACAAAAGGGGCAAACAAAAAGTACAAGCCCTCAACCGCTCTCCCCCGTACCCTCAGGCGGGCGGGGAGACGGAGGGGCCATCGCCCTCGGCCCTGTCTCACTACCCTCCGGCGCTCTCTCCTGCCGCCGCGCCACCTCGTTCCTCCGCCGTCCGGAGGAACTAGTCAAATAGTGTCCAGCGGACCCGCTCGGGATACCGCTCCTACTAGCTACCGAATGGCTGCGTCCAACCAAGGCTAGGGCCCTCTCCAGGCCCTTCATCTCGGAACGCAGCATGTCGCAGCGATGTCTCTCCTCCCCCAGCTGGGTGCGGAGGTCTCCGGCCTCGGTCCGCAGTCGCGCCGCCTCCTCCGCCTCCTGCTGCCAGCGTGCCGCCGCCTCTGCCTCCTGGCACCACCGTGACACTTCCTCCGCCGCCTCACGCCACCGCGTCACCTCCGCTGCCTTTGGGCGTAGGCGTAGCTCCGCCATCTCCGCCTCCAGCGTGGTCGTCCGCGCCAGGGCGGTCCTCAGCTCCTGCTCCTGCAATATCAAACATCTTGTCAGAACTCACAAAAGAAACAAAAGCCCAGGGGCATCTAAGTAAGTAACTTACCCGTTCCCGCAGCTGGGCGAGGGCGTCCTCCGCTCGGGCCGCCGCTGACGCTAGCTGGCCCTCCAAAACGGAGTGGCCAGGATCCTCTCGGGAAGAGGAGGCACCTCCCGCCATCTGCTGGGCCCTGTCCAACTCTGCCCGCTGCAAAAGAAACAACAAGGGTCAGTCAACCGAAACTAGAAATAGAAGGGTAGGGTGCAAAATACTCACCAGCTGGTCCACCACCACCTGAAGATCATCTCGCTGCTGGATGGTGGAATGGAGGATACCCTCGAGCGAGGAGATCCGCCCCTTAGGGTCAAGCTGCAAACACAAGCCAAGTCAGTCACACAATTAATTAAGAGCTCAAAACAGACTGAAAGCAGTAGAAGCTCACCGGTCGTCGGGTCCCCTTGTACACCTGGGCCCCGTACCTCCGAGCATAGGCCCGAAAGTAGTCCTCGTCGCTCGTGGCCTCGGAGGCCACCTCCCTGCCCCGCTGCTCCCAGTCGTCCAGTTGCTCCCGGACCCAGACCGTCCAGTCCGTGACCTGCTGGATCCCTCGAAAGCTGTGACCTGGCCTCTCCCATGGCCTCTGTCGGGTCGGGAACTCCACCACCGCGTGGTGGAGTCCCAGAGTCCGCGCCACTAGCCGGTGGTGGAGCTGGACCACTATGTTGAAACAATGGAGCCAAATGTCCCTACCGAAGTATGGACGGTCCCGCTCCACCCATGGCTGGGCGGCGTCGCTCTCCCCAACATAGGGAGCCCACCGTACCTGCACACCACAAGCAAAGACCCGTCAGTCAACTGTCAAAATAAGCAAAGCAAGGAAAAGGGCTAAGGTTAGAACTACTCACATGGCCGAATGGGATGGTGTCCAGAATGTCATGGATCAAGGTCACCTGTCGCCGCAGGGACCGCTCGTTGCGGCAAAATCGCCAGCGCTGCAGGAGAGGTACAGCGCCGCGTTGCCTCGCCACCCCGTGACCCAGGGAGGGGAGGTGGTAGTATGCCCACACCTGCAAGAGTAACACAAGTCAGTACCACAGTTAATCCAGTTAATAAGAAGGAAAAGCAGCAAAGGGTAAGGGTAGAAACATACCTGTAGTAGTGGGAAGAACCCCGCGACACCTGTCTCCCTGCTGGAGGTGCCCAAGCTGTCAAAGAGGTGGACCAGGAGGGCTGCACCCCATGCGTAGTTGCCCACGCTGGACAAATCCTCCAGCAAGGGCAGGCATCGGCAGCCGACCGGGTCCCCTCTGGTCCCCAGGATCAACTTCCCGATCACGAGGGTCAGGAACCGCCGTAAGTCCCTGTCCACTACGTCTCCCTCCTCCTCTGCCAGCACCGCTCTGGCATCCTCCGTCAACCGAGCCATGTACTCCGCCTGGCTCTCTCCCGTCTGATGGCGCGCATTCGCCACCCCTAGGCTCGCCTGCAGCGATGTCCACTGCACCAGAGAGGATCTCTCTCCCCTCACCTCCAAGCCAAGCAACCTCTCCACCGGCTCCTGATAACTGGTATAGGTGGTCCCAGTCACCGCCTGGCCGCCCACGCGCAGGCCGGTGATCCGTACCACATCCTCTAACGTGGGGATCATGTGTCCCCACGGGAAGAGGAAAGCGTGGCACTCCGGGTCCCACCTCTCCTTTAGCGCCTGGATGAGTGCTACGTCCGGCGCCAACTCCTCTAGCCGCAAGAAGGGCCCAAAACCCATCCCCTCCAGACGAAGCCTCTGGAAGTCCGGCAGGCCATCGTAGATCGCCTGGACGATGGCCCATCCAAGCCGGGACCTCAGCTCACTCTGCAAAACAGACATCAAAAAGATCAGAAGCCGATAAGAAACACCCAAAATCACTCTCTGTCCTGATAAGGCGACAAGGGGCCCGTCGCCTTCTGAAAGGCGACAACCACCCTTTCCTATGTAGGTCGCGACGGTCACCCCGTCGCCTTTTAAGAGGCGACAAGGTGGGCGTCGCCTTCCCACTGGTAAGGCGACAGGCCCCCTGTCGCATTACCGGGGTCGCTCGAAACCAGTCTTTCCCATTCCCGGCCGTTTCCCATTGGGCGAATCGCCCTACAAGCGAGTGCTCCGCACTCCCCACTCCACGTATACAAGGGTTAGGGTTCGAGATCTTACCTTTTTGGGCCCGACGGGCTCGTCTTCAACCCCCGCCGCCGGCATGGTCTCCTCCTCCATGGGCACGACCGGAGGGACTTCCGGGGCCGCCGTCGACGGTCCCTCACCCGGTTGTCGCCGCTGGATGGTCTTCTTGCAACGCCGACCGCCACCGTCGCCGCCTTGGCCCTCTCGGTGCTCGCCCTCCATCACCGGGTATCAAAGGAAGGAGAAAAGGGAGAGAGGAAGGAGACAGGAAGAGAAAGAGAGGAAAGGGGGTCGTCGCCGGCGATCGCCGGCCGGAGAAGAGGGGCTCGCCGGAAGGGGGGAGTGCCGGAGAGGAAAAGAGGAGGTCGCCGGTTTTGCCGGAAGAAAGGAAGAAAGGGAGGAAGAAAGAGAGGAAAGAGGGGAAGGAGGAAAGGGGGCGCTCGGCCTGAATTCAAACTGCCCCGGGACCTGTGAATGCGACATTACCCTCCTCGCCTTCTGCTCAGGTCACGACATGGCCCATGTCGCCTTCCTTTTGTTGGTCGCGACCGTTGACCAGTCGCCTTCAGGGTAGCGACGTACCCTATGTCGCCTTCTCAACCCAGTGCACAAAAGTCCCACAAATCAATTCTCATTGCAAATAACTCCATGCTCACATCAAATAAAAGTCATCAAAAGCAAAAATCAACATGTCTCTCACTCCCATTACATCAAGTCCACCAAGTCTCTCATAAAAGCTCAGAAAAGTACAATCAACTCTCGCCTTCCAGCTCATGGTCCCCAAGTGGCCGAAGCTTCTCATGCTCCTGGAGGTACGCCTGGTACGTCTCCCGGTCCTCATCCAGTCTCGGCGGGAGTGCGTGGGTAGCGCACGCCTTCCACAAGGCCAATGCGCTCCGCACGGCCTGTTCATCTTCCGGGTTCCCCAAGCGCCGCTTCTTCACGGGAGGTAAGTGAGACGGCGGAAGCACCCGAGCCCTCGGCTTCTCGATCTGTAGGTAGCACCGCTGCGGGTTATAGAGTATGGTCGCCATATTCCCTATCAATTGCAAATCCAATCCGCGTCCGAGTGGTAGCCGGATCTCCGCTCCGCGAAGTGCCGCTACGCCCAAAGCGAAGTGCTCCACCGGTAGGGTACTGAAGTAGAGGCGCCATGCACTCCTCGTCTTCTTGTCCGCCGTCCTGCATAAAACCTTGTCGGGGAATTTGGCCGCCCCGCCAATAAAGTTCAATGGATGGCACCCAAAGATCCGATTGTCGGTGGTAGGATTGTCAATAGGCTTAAATTTTATCCTCACACCCAACCAACACTCCAATAGGATCATGAAGCCATAAAGGAAGCCCCCCGTGGAAGCCGAGGTAAGACCCGAGTAAAGGTACGCCAAGACGGCGTGAGAAAGTGAACGTCCCCGCCATACCCCACTAATAGCACTAAGGCTCGCGTAGTCTATGAGGTGATCCCCGGACGGGAAGAGGACCACCCCACACAAACATATGACCACGGCCTTTTCTATCTCCCGGTGGTCCGTGTTCTTGTTTTTACATTGGGAGATGACCCACTTAGACAACGGAACTAAATGAATGAATTGTGGGCTAATCATGGTATGGACATCCCCCGGATCGGTCATGAACTCCCCTAGAATAAGTTTTGGGTTAATGGGCTCAACAGTGTAGCTTATGCTTTGCTCATCCCCCGACTTGGTTTTAGGAAGAGCTAGGAAGGCCTCGACCTCCTCTAGAAGGACGGTCACCTCGAACTTGGGAAAAATGAATGTATGGGTTTGTGGGTGTCATAGTTCTATGAGGGCCGAGATGCTATGCCAGTCAAAAGAAATTTTGTGGTAATTATGGGCCGCTATCAAAACCCCACTGTCTCAAGAACCGGATAACAAACATGGGTAAGGCTTTGATCATGGGGGTGATCCATGTAAGTTTAGAATAGCGGCGGGAGCCCGGGAAGAGCTAGAAGAAGAGGAAAAGAAGAGAGAAGGGGGGAAGAAGAAGAACAAAATTAATGAAGAAATTCGTAGCAAAAATTCATTGAAAATTGAAAACACCAAAAACTTACCTCTCTCACTTCCTTACTCCGGCTCAAGTGGTTGGGAACGTCCGTCAAACTCATAAGAGCCTCGTAGGTCGCCCGAGCACGCTTGGGACCCTCATAAGCCGTCTCCCCATCCATGGAAGCAAGAGGAGCTCTCTTCATGGCCATGAGAGCTTGCAAAACTTGAAGAAAAGAAGAGAGAGGAGAGAGCTACGAATTTGGCTTCTCATCCCCTTTATTTATAGAGCCATAGCACTCCTATTCCTGCTAGGAGAGGGTAGAGAAGACCCATTAGGAGTGGGACTTTGAGTGGAGAGCCATTGGAATCCAAATGGGAGACAAACTCAAGCTTGGGGCTGAAAGGTTTTGAGCTCGGGCTGAGAAACCTGTGAAAGCGACATATCGACCCGTCGCCTTCAGGGTGGCGACGTGGTGCTCGTCGCCTTCTTCAGTCAAGGGTCGCGACATGCCCTATGTCGCCTTCTGATCAGTTTACACTGTCATGCTTATTTATCTGTGATTGCTTAGAATGTTTGCACACATGCTTTGACGTCATTATTCTGTGCATTGTCCATTGTATCTTTATTGCTTTGATTATTGAAAACCCATAAAAATTAGAAAATGCAGGAAGATCCATAAAAATTCAGAAAATCAAAAGAGACATCCGTCAGGTAAGTCAGGTAAGTATCTCTAACTCTAATCCCCTCGCATTACTATATGATATCTATGCTACTATATTAGCTCAAGGACCGGCTGGTTCTCAATGTGTTCCAGGATCTGAGTTCCCCTTCATCAACAACAAGGATGATCTAGGTACACACTGCTAATTGCTGGATAGGCCGTTGGGTGATGTGACTCGGGGACGACGGATTCTATCACACGTCGGGGATGCGAAGTGTCTTGACCCTTGCCTATATTGTCTAGCAATATTATCCTTGAGTATTTGTTATTTTCTCCCGTTCTTTGCATTCGTTTTATGATTTCTTTTCCTTTAGCCCAGCATGCATCATGTAGGAATTTTGAGCTTTATGAATCACAATTCGTCAAAGTCAGCTTCCCAATGATGTCCCAACCCAAATCCTCATTTTCAGACAAGGATTCCACTCCGAATTTGAAAGTTTTCCTCGAGCTTGCTGCTCGGTCTAGTTTTCCAGTATGGTTCCTATGAAGAATTCCCCTCATCCCCATTCATTACAACAGTCATTCCTTCATCTCCGATCCGCTCATTAGTCATGAACCGCTCAAAGGCCAGAGTCGAATCGACCCGCCGGGCAGCACCAATCCCCTAATGAACGAAACCTGCACGCTAAAGATAGCCAGGGTACCTCTTGAATCAGGTGGTTGATCATTTCTTTTCTTTTGATTTTTATTCGTCCCAAATAGGAACCATCCTCGCATTCTATTCCTAGCCATGTTCAAGGTTAGCCAGAAAATTCTCGCTGCCTATTCGTCCAGAATGGGTGTCTCTTTACCTTGATGCCCGCTTTTCAGCTCATTCCGTTTCATTCCACTACATCGCCGTTTCACGCCACTTTCGCTCCATCACCACTCCACTCCCTTGCAAAGCAGGCATCAAGGAGGGGAAATCTGTAGACACCTATTTCTGACCCATAAGTCGAGCAAAATCCATTGTCGTATCATTGACGCCCCACGTTGGCTCATCATCGTCAAGCTGGCTTTCTCCGATCGTAACATCATTTCCATTAGTTCATCGCCCTGGAGGACCCTTCCTGGTCAAATCAATCTCTTTCACTATAACTCTCTGAGTTAGGAGTCCGATGTTTCAATTCTGAAGGTTGCGCTTGCAGATTGGACTCATTGTATGAGCAAAATGCAGAAAAGTCATGAAGGCGACAGACCCTAGGTCGCGTTCCTGAAAACGACAGCCCCTATGTCGCCATATTAAATCCATATTTTAAATCCTTGAAAAATCACAAATTGACTTAAGTCACCCTTCCATATGAGGAAGGCGACGTATCGAGCCGTCGCATTCAGGAAGGCGACCAGAAGGCTGTCGCGTTCAGGACCTTAAACAGGAAACCCTTTCTGAAGCCAACTTGGACACATGCCAAAGATAGTAATTGCTTCATTTGGACGTCCAAATCACGTCCAAATCCTTTCAAATTTGGAGGAGACCTTCCTAACATGTCCCTTTCCAAGTTCCAATTGCCCATACGCAGCCATACTTAACCAAAGTCGGACTCTTGCCCATTATTCCTCTCAGACCCTAGTTAGGAATAATCACCCATAAGTACCTCGTCTCTGCATCTTTTTGGGCAAGGCTGGAGTCTGCTTCTTCCTCTTCCAGAGAGCTTCATCTTCCACGAAGAGAACTTCTCCTCCAGACGACTCAGAAGAGCCCCCCAGGGCGTTTTCCCATCGGCTACACAATTCCTCTTCCTTCTTCTCTTTATTTCATTCAATTCTTGCATGCATGGTCTTATTTTCTTCATAGATTAACATTAGATCACGACACACACACCCATACTTAACACCCACAGGGGTTAAAAGCCCCAATCTCGTGAGTTCCCTCCATTATAGTTCATGTTCTCAAGCTTTTCATTGAATAGATCTCATACACACGAATTCTAATGGGTGTTTATCTTGTTTAAATCACTTTGGCAGGTGTTTGAAGGTCAGAGCAATGTGAGGCTCTTGCCCCTCGGCTGGCTGAGGAGCAGGAAGACAAAGAACCCAAGTCTCCATCCATTGAAGAGGAAGGCGACCAGGCCCCTGTCGCGATAAAGAAGGCGCCATTACCTACGTCCCGTTCACGTGAAAGCATCGCGACGATCCCTGTGTCGCATTACCAGGTACGCCTCCTTTTCACTTTTCCTTTCCAACGTAGTCAGCCCTCCACCTGAACATCAAGAGGCGACTGCATTGGTGGCGATCACGGTAAATTCCTAATCCCTACATATTCATATCTATCAAAAAAGGGGATACAAATCCCGTGATTACAGCTGTCTCCCCTTCTCTGACATCATTCTGATCACGAGGCAGGTCTTCATCAATTGGTACATCACCTATTGGCTCATCATGGTGAGCTGCTTCTTCTTCTTGACCTTCCTTGGATTGCTCCCCCTAAATGGGAGCATCTTCTTCCATGAATCCTTGCTCCCCCTGAATGGGAGCTTCTTCCAAAATAACACTTGATGGAGCACTAGACTGCTCCTCTTGAACTGATGCTGCCACTGATTCCTCAATGTGGCCTGATGCCACAATTTCTTTTGCAAATCCACCAGTCTCTGAGGTGACTGGAGAGGTGAGAACAGAATCTACTACATCTCTAAGAATGGAGGCAATAATGGAGGTGGGCAGATTATCTGCTGCACCTACCACTGCTTCTTCTTCAGGTCCTTCTGGAGATTGTGAAACTGCTTGGATAAGGGGTGACCCTGCAGTCTCAACTGCTGCTTGAGTTTCTTCTACTGATTCTGCTGGAAGAGAAGGTACTGCTAGCTCAAACTCTATTCTCTGCTCTACTTCTGCTTGGACTGCTGCTAGCTGCTCTGCTGCTGGTTCTGCTGCTTCTTCCTGAACATCAGGAATATCACCTATAATGGCTTCTCCCTCGGCCACTGTGGTCTTAGACCAAACACCATCTATAACTGAAAAACTACTTTTCCTGAGATTTCTGGACCTAATAGATTGGCCCATTCTTTTCCAGATCAGTAATGTCCACTGCCTTGTTCCCACACACTTTGGTCTTCACGAACTGGAACCTCTCCTGCTGCTCAGGAGTGAGGAACTCGGCGCTGTAGCCACCCAAACTCCCGGAAATGGAGGATGCGGCCATGGAATCAAGTGTGGAGGTTTTCTGGAGGGTTGAGAAGGAAGGAGGAGTGAAAGCCCTCAAGAAATTTCACGGGAAGAGGAGAGAAGCTTCAAAAATTAGCAGAGAGTCGATGTCGAAATCGCTAGGGCATCGGCTTGAGCAACCAGACGAAAGAGGGTAAAGGTAGAAGACGAGATATGAGTCATTATCTCATTCAATTCTTAGGAATAAATTAATGCGTTGTGGAAAGTGAGGCGCCAAAAGGCGGCAGAAGAAGACAAAAGAGTTTGACTATTCAAACCGACTTCAATGAGAGAGCGGTTACAAAGGATAATTGAATTTCTTTTGCTTAAAGTCATGGAGGGAAAAGTTACTTAATTCTGAAATTTAATGTGCCAATTTTAAACAAAACTTTTTCACAAATTGCACATGCCTAATTCCCTTCTAAGAGATGTGAATCTCTCTTCGGGTAAGACTTTTGTGAAAATGTCTGCTAACTGACCATTTGAATCAATAAAGATATTTCAATATTATCATTTGCTACATGGTCGCGAATAAAATGATATCTAACCTCAATATGCTTGGTCCTTGAATGTTGAACCGGATTCTTGGTGAGATTTATGGCACTAGTGTTGTCACACAACAGTAGGATGGATTTGATGTTTAATCCGAAATCTTCAAGTTGTTGCTTTATCCATAAGAGTTGTGTATAGCAATTTCCAGCAGCTACGTACTCAGCTTCAGCTGTAGATAGTGCCACTGAATTTGTTTCTTTGAAGACCAAGATATTAAACATCCTTCAAGAAATTGACAACAACCACCGGTGCTTTTTCTATCTAATTTGCATCCAGCATAGTCAGCATCAGAGTAATCTACTAAGTTAATTTCACAATGTTTTGGATACCATAAACCTAAGTCATGAGTTCTTGCTAAATATCTAAATATTCTTTTCACAGAAATTAAATGTGATTCTTTAGGATCTGCTTGATACCTAGCACACATGCATACACTAAATAAAATGTCAGATCTACTAGCTGTTAAATAAAGGAGTGAACCTATCATACCTCTGTAGATCTTTTGATCTACTTTCTTACCATCTTTGTCACTGTCCATCCTTGTTGATGTGCTCATCGGTGTTGACAGTGGCTTGGTATTTTCGAATCCAAATTCTTTAAGGGTTCTTTTGTGTACTTTGCTTGACAAATGTGAGTTCCTTCCTTTCCTTGTTTGATTTGTAATCCAAGAAATAATTAAGTTCTCCCATCATGCTCATTTCAAATTCTCCCTGCATCAACTTTTCAAAGTACTTGCAAGGGATTCATCAGTAGAACCAAAAATAATATCATCTACATAAATTTGAACTAGTAGAATGTGTTTGACCTTTAACTTTATGAAAAGAGTACTATCTACTTGACCTCTACTGAAACCATGGTTTAAAAGAAAAGAACTAAGCCTTTCATACCAGGCTCTAGGTGCTTGCTTTAAACCATATAATGCTTTGTGTAATTTGAAAACGTGATCCAGAAAATCAATATCATCAAAACCTGGAGGTTGTTCTACATAGACTTCCTCCTTAATAAAACCATTCAAAAATGCAGACTTAACATCCATTTGAAATAATTTCAAATCTAATGTGGATGCATATGCAAGCAAAATTCTAATAGCCTCAAGTCTAGCTACAAGTGCATAGGTTTCATCGAAATCTATGCCTTCCTCTTGTGAATAGCCTTGAGCTACCAATCTGGCCTTGTTTCTCAGGATCACACCAGTTTCATCCAGTTTATTTCTGAACACCCATTTGGTGCCAATGACTGGATGGTCTGATGGTCTAGGAACAAGTGACCATACTTGGTTTCTCTTGAATTGATTTAATTCATCTTGCATGGCTATTATCCAACATTCATCAGTAAGAGCTTCATTGACTGTCCTAGGCTCTATTTGAGAAACAAAAGCTAGGTAATCACAAGGAATAATATTACCTTTTGTTCTTACCCCTACGGATGGATCACCAATAATATTCTCAAGTGGGTGATCTTTCTTGTGTCTCCATTCCTTTGGAAGATTTTCATGTGTAATATCCTTTTGTTGCATGTCTTCCAGAGGTGGATCATCCTTGTCCTCAATTGATGTATTCTTTAGTTTCTTGGATAGCTTATCTGCATCATCATTATCACTATCTTCTTCCTTTCTCAAGGAAAGGTTAGTTTCATCAAAGATAATGTGTACAAACTGTTCAATTAATAAAGTGTGTTTATTAAATACTCTATAGCCTTTGGGTTTAGAGGTGTACCCCATGAAGATGCCTTCATCTGATTTGGCATCCAACTTACCAATGTCTCTTTTTCCATTGTTGTGGATGAAGCAAGGACATCCAAATGTCCTGAAGTGGTTGATCTTTGGTTTCTTTCCTTTGAACAGTTCATATGCAGTCTTCTTTAGGATTGGTCTGATCATGACTCTGTTGATAATGTAGCTTGTTGTGTTGACTGCTTCATCCCAAAAATACCTTGGCAGATCATATTCTGATAACATTGTTCTTGCCATATCCAATAGAGTTCTATTCTTTCTCTCAGCAATTCCATTTTGCTGTGGTGTCCTTGGTGCTGAGAAATTATGCTCAATTCCCTGATCATCACAAAACTTAGCAAATTTTTTGTTCTGAAATTCACCACCATGATCTGATCGGATAGAAACAATGCTAAACTTTTGATCCTTCTGAACTTTCTTGCTAAACTGACAAAGTTATCAAATGTGTCATCTTTATGCTCTAGAAATGATACCCATGTGAATCTTGAGTAATCATCGACTATGACAAATCCAAAGTTCTTTCCTCCAAGGCTGGTAGTCCTCATTGGCCCAAATAGATCCATATGAAGGAGCTCTAAGGGTTTTGAGGTGGTCACCACCGTCTTTGACTTGAAGGAGCTCTTGGTGTGCTTTCCCTTAGCACAAGGTCTACAGACACCATCCATTTTTGCACTGACCTTTGGCAGACCTTCTACAAGATTTTTCTTCAACATTTTCTCATGCCATCTATGATACAATGTCCTAGTTGTCTGTGCCATAATTCTGTAGATTTTTCCTTATTTGCTGCCAGACAGACATTTTGTTCTTTGAGTTCCTCAAGATAGAGCACATATAAGTTCTTTTCTCTATTTGCTTCAAAGATGACTAATCCATCCTTTAGTATACTGCATTTCGATTCTTGAAACTGGATTTGATGGCCTCTGTCACACAGCTGGCTGATGCTAATGAGATTATGCTTCAACCCTTTGACCAGCAACATATCTTCCATAACTGTTCTTCCTTTGTTATTCACAGACCCACTGCCAATTACTGTTCCTTTCCCATTATCTCCATAAGTGACTATTCCTTCTTCAGCTTGGAGATGAGAGAATAACTTCTGGTTTCCTGACATGTGCCTTGAGCACCCACTATCCAAATACCATTTGGATGCTCGAGGGATAACCTGAAACAAAAACATCAAGTTTTAGGTACCCAAATTCTTTTAGGTCCTGATGGGTTAGTATCATTGATTTTACTTTTTGTTATCCATTTCTTATGTCTTGTTGGGCATGTCGTTATGATATGTCCTAACTTGTTGCAGTGACTACAGCAGGATAATTTGGTTACTTTTTCTATATATTTGAAATCAGCTTTATATGATATATCTTGTTCAGGTACAAATTTTGGTGTTGGATATGTTTTAGGATAAACTATGGATTCTTCATTATCTGGGGGTGTATATCCTAATCCGTTTTTCTTCTTACCTGATCTTCTAGCACCTTTCAATATGAGGGAGTTTTTACCATTTGTGAATTTTTCTAATGTGCTAGATAACTGTATATTTTCTTCTGTTAGTGTTTTGATTTCAGTTCTTAGTTCATCTACATTTTCCTGTTTTTCAAGCTTAATTATTTGTTCATTCTTAGCTTTTAGATCCTCATATAGTAATTCATTTCTTCTTTTAAGTTCAGTTATTTGACTTTCTAATTGTTCATTTTCTGATTTTAGATCTGAGTTTGTATTTTCTATACAGACTATGTTTTTCTTGCTTACTTTTAATAGTTTGGTTACTTCTTTATATTTTTCATATAGTTCGTTGAAAGCCTCTTCTAAACTATCGGAATCTGAACCATTGCATGAATCAAAAGAAGAGTCAGAGGTTACCTTTTCTTCAGTATTAGCCATGAAGGCCAAGTTGGCTTTTTCTTCATCGCTGCAGGAGCTTGACTCACTGTCTGAGTCGCTATTGTTTTCCCATGCTGCTGCCATCGCCTTCTTTTTGTACTTTCTGAACTTCTTGGAACTGTCTTTCTTCCTGAACTCTGGCTTCTTGAATTTTGGACACTCAGATTTAATGTGTCCTGGCTTCTTACATTCATAGCAGATGGGTTTCTCCTTTCTTCATCTCTTTTCCATCTGGCTTCTTGAAGTCCTTATTCCTTTTGAAGTGCCTTCTACCTGATTGGAACTTCTTCTTCTTAGCCAAAATCCGCTGCAATCTTCTAGATAGCATTGCTTCCTCATTCTCGTTGTCTGCATCACTTTGACTCTCAGCTGAACTTGCTTCTGGTGAATCTTCTTCAGCTTTTAAGGCGTTGGAGTGCTTCTTTCTGCTAGAGAACTCTCCTAGCCTTTCCATGTTGATCTCATGGGCCATGAGGGACCCAATGAGCTTTTCTACTGACATTCTCTTCAGGTCATTAGCTTCTTCTATTGCTGTGACCTTTGGGGTCCATGAGGACGGTAAGGATCTAAGTATTTTCCTCACCATGTCTCCAATCTCATAAGTTTTCCCCAGACCAGCTAGTCCATTTGTAATGTCAGTGAACCGGTTAAACATTTGAGTTATGGATTCACTTGATTGCATCTGAAATCTCTCATACTGAGTGACAAGAATGTCGATTCTAGTTTCCTTTACCTTGTTTGTGCCTTCATATGTGATCCTGAGCTTTTCCCACATTTCCATTGAGGATTTGCAGGCTGAAACTCTGTTGAACTCCTTCTTACTTAGAGCACAGCATAAGATGCTCTTTGCTTTGCAATTCAAGGAGATCTTCTTTCTGTCATCATCTGTCCATTGAGCTTTCTCATTTGTGACTACCATATCACCTTCTTCTACTATGGACCATATCTGATAATCGTGGCCTTGTAGGAAGTACTCCATTCTGGTTTTCCAATAAGGATAATCTTCACCATCAAAGAGTGGGGGTCGGTTGACAGACTGACCTTCAATGTTGACTTGGGCTGCCATGGATCTTTACTCTTCAGATCGTTGGATGCTTTCTTTGACGAAGAGACTGCTCTGATACCACTTGTTGCCCAGTTGACGAGCCCAGGGGGGGGGTGAATGGGTCTTTTAAAATAATCTACAAGATACCTGTAACTAAAAATATTCACACAAACGTTCTTCGAAGGAGGTTAGTGATTGTTAGTTTAAATATCAAACACACAAAGAAGACAATCACACAACACAAGAATTATCCTGGTTCGGACCTCCTCTCCTTAGGAGTCCTACGTCCAGTCCCTGAGCAACAGCTAAGGATTTCACTAACTAGGGTACAGTCCCCCTAAGGACACAACAACACCCAGCTCAGCTGGTCTTCCTTCACACCCGAAGGGAACAACAACACCCTGAATACCACCAGGTCTTCCTTCACAACCGAAGGGAACTACACCCTGGATACCACCAGGTCTTCCTTCACACCCGAAGGGAACAACAACTCAAAGAGAATTGAATGAAATTCAAGCCCCTAGATCAAGCTTTTAACAAGCCAAGATCTGAAGCAACTAGCACTGAGAGCAAGAATCTAAACAAGGCACACTCTCATAACTACACGGGCTCTCTTAGAAAATCTATTACAGCACAGAGAGCAAAGAGCTGAAGGCGATGAGGAATGAGATTCTTGGCTCTAGACTTTCTTCAGAAGAATTTGAATGCTTGAACAAGCGTTGTTCACTACTTCGTTTTTTTCTTTTCTTTCTTCTGTCTTTGAGTTTTTATATCTCCTTATTTGAAATATAGCCGTTGAAGTATCCGTTGTCTCTTGGATTGATAGACGTTAGACTGTTTGAAATTTGGAAGCTTCAACTATCTCTTATCCATTTGAGCACGCAAAGAGATAGGGTCTTCTGACGTCTATAGGTCCAACGTTGTATGATAGAAAGTCTTCAGGACCCTGCACACATTAAATGCTAGACAGTAGACAACTCAAACTGTCTCTTGTTGTCAGTATACGTTGATGTGAGTATTCACTAGAATAGCAATCCCAAATAGCTTTTTTTAAAAGATGTGTACAGAGTAAGCACAATAATGGACGATATTGTCTGCATGCATGCAGAGATACGTTCAGAACTCATAAATGCAGGAGTGACAGATAGATATATGCGTGACTTTGACTAGTCAACTCTTCAAGAGATAAGATAAAAATCAAGTTGATATAAACTGTAAAGTCGTTGTCTATATGACTTATGAAATCGTTATGAATACTAACAAGTCATTATAGAGAGCAAATCGTTATGAACACTTATCAAGTCGTTATGAGCTCTAAACAAATCGTTGCGTAAAGCAAATCGTTGTGAGCACTTAAAGAAATCTTTGTGCAAAGCAAATCTTTATGAGCGCTTAAAGAAATCTTTGTGCGAAGCAATCGTTATGATAACTTATGAAATCGTTACGGCGAGCAAGTCATTGAGAGTTCTAAAGAAATCGTTACGGTGACTTACGAAATTGTTATGACAGGCAAGTCGTTGCGAGTTCTAAAGAAATCGTTACGGCGAGCAAGTCATTGCGAGTTCTAAAGAAATCGTTACGGTGACTTACGAAATCGTTATGATAGGAAAGTCATTGCGAGTTCTAAAGAAATCGTTACGGCGAGCAAGTCATTGCGAGTTCTAAAGAAATCGTTACGGCGAGCAAGTCATTGCGAGTTCTAAAGAAATCGTTACGATGACTTACGAAATCGTTACGACATCGACTTGATTGAAACAACATGACTTTTCAGTCTTATAAGGAAATCGTTATGAATTTCAACAGAAATCGATATGGACTTAGAGAAATATCATGTTGAAAAGATTAAAGCTTCAGAGAAGTAATGCATACCTTTATTTGCTTGTTTGACCTTGGTATTTTTTTTGTACTTTAAGACTTATGAAATATTCATTAGATATTATTTATAAAAACAAGTTTAGTTTTGTTAATCACCAAAATACATATGTAATTAATTGAAATTACATGGGGACAAACTGACCATCAGCGACATCAGTAGTCGCAACGGGTCAACGGGCCACGATACTGTTGCGGCGCATCGGTGTGGCACGACAAGGTCGCGGCGCACTACCACAACGCGACAAGGTCACGGCGCACTGCCACGATGCGACAAGGTCGCGGTGGACTAAACCGCTGCAACCTCAGCTGAACAACCCCCAAAGTTAACTACTTTTATTGATTAACTGTCTGTTTTATGTTCGCAGGGAGAGATGAGGGCCCGGGTTTCTTGGATCGTAGTTTTAGCAGTATTTCTAGGCTTCCCGGGGTTCCGGAGAGAGAGGATCAAGGAGATGGGGTTCGGGGAGATTCTACGGACAGAGTGGATGAGGGCGGATGCCCCTCTTACCCAGGCCCTGCGCGGCAGGTGGGACACGGAGGCGACTGCATTCGTGTTTCCATGGGGACACATGATCCCCAACCTAGAGGACGTGAGTAGGATTACTGGACTGAGGGTGCATGGTCATCTGGTGAGCGGGTTCACTTACCCTTGCTACTGAGAAGATTTGACTATAGGGCAGAGGTCTTCCCTCCTCTCTAGAGTTGATTTTTAGGAGAGCCTTGGACTGCTAGAGACTGGGAGGAGGGTAGAAGAGTTGATGGATGAGCAGCTGCAGTGGCTGAGGAGAGGCTGCGAGGAGATCCTAGCCAGGGAGCCGGGACCACAGGCAGATTTGGATTTGCGTCGCTTCCTCACCCTCCTCTTCGGCAGACTTTTGTTTGCCACGAGGGGCGACCCAGTCCACTGCCTGTTTCTGCCACTGCTGGAGGATCTAGGCCAGGTGGGTGACTATGCGTGGGGAGCAGCGTTCCTGGCACATCAGTTCGAGAGCTTGGGCTCCTTCGACTGGCAGACAACGATCAGCAGCTTCTACCCCTTCCTCTAGGTACACACTTCTTCACTTGCCCTTCACTTCAACTGCCTCTTGATATTACAAATGTGGTCTGATTGTAGCTTCATGCTCTTGCAGGTCTGGGCCTACCTCCACCTCCCTGGCCTGAGGAGGGGAGTACTAGAGCGACCGGGCACCGGGCCCCTCGCCCGCCGCTGGGTGCCGTGCCGTGACACGCACCCGCTGGGAGACCAGCTGGCATCCCTCCAGGATGCCATCGACGTCTACCCCCAGATAGATGTAAGTGTTATTATTAAATTGCATTTTCAATTACTTTCAATTGCCTGGCTACCAATGACATGTGCTTGATGTGCAGGTGGTGTGGAAACCATACCTGGGGAAGACAAACAAGGGACAGCCTTGGTTGGAGCTGGCCCGCCCCTACTTCGGTAGGATGGTGTGGATCCATGCTCTCAACCTTGTGCTACCTCTTCACCACTATCTGACTCAGAGGTCTCTTGGCCTATGTCAGAGTGTGGTGGAGTTTCCTAGCTGTGACCGGACCCTTAGGCCAAGTCGGAGGTTTCGGGGACTCCACGACACTACCGACTGGCTTGAGAGGGCCCGCGAGCAGATAGCCGAGTGGGAGCACAAGGGAAAGCGGGTCCGGTCGGAGGCCACCTCGAACGACGCATACTTACAGGCATTTGCCTTAAAGTACGGTACGAGAGTCTACCGAGGCACGAGGCGACAAGTAAGATCTACAACGTTAGATTATTTGAATTGTTCTTTGATTGAATTGAGCTGACAGCTGTGATGCTTTGCAGGTAGATGTGACTGGAGAGATTGCCTCGCTCCGAGCCCTGCTCTACTCAGCGGTACAGGATCGCGAGGCCGCTCAGAGAGAGGTAGAGGAGCTGGTAAGTACTTACTCAGACTTCAGCACGTTACCAATTTCATAGCTGATTTGAAAAAAAAACTGACGTGTATTAAATGTGCAGCGGAGAGAGCTAGACCGAGCGAGGAGGACACAGGGAGGTGCCTCCTCTTCCAGAACGGCAGAGGATTCCCAGACGGATCTAGCAGACCGACTGGCCAGTGCAGTGAGGAGAGCTGAGGAGGATGAGGCATCATTAGCAGGGCGGGTAGGTGTGCCGTGATTTGAAAATTGAGATTTTATTCACATTGACCTTCAATTGACTTCCTGCAGGTGGACGAACTGAGGACCGCTACTGACCGAGCAGCTGAGCCGGAGAGGGAGAGGGACAGCGTAGCAACAGAGAGAGATCAGCTACGCCTCCAGACGGTCGAGATGACCGCAGAGCTAGAGAAGTTGCGTACGCAGGGACCGGCTACAGATCAGGCAGAGTTGACACGGCTTTGCTTCGACTTGCATGCGCAGTAGACTCTAGCTCGGAGTCTGCAATAGATGATTATGGCGATCGGCTAGTCTCGAAGCAGGAGTGGTGTGAGTGGTGCTAGCCGGGCGACGGGCACCTCCGTGAGTCAATATCTAGCAGACTCCTCTGGCCGTCGGAGGAATGAGGAGGAGAGACGCCTGGCAGAGGAGGCAAGTGCCAGGAGCGGTCGGGGTGGTGGTGAGATGCCACCACCACCCGATAGGCGTGAGGGATCTGGGGAGAGTGGTGGTGGACAGTGAGGAGCTTGTGAGCCACCTCCCCCTTATCTTTGTACATATCGCTCTTATTAGTGGATTTTTACATTTTATGCCAATGTTTGTGATTATATTTGAATGTGATTGACACGGGTGAGATGAGATCCAAATGAACGAGAGAGTAAGAAAGAGAGTGGAAAATGAACTGAGTACAACGTTTGTATCGTTCTTCAATCTCTTGTCCCTGCACACTTAGCAAAACATGTTAGATCTGCTCTTTGGCTCAACCCCTTGCTCTAAATAAATGAGTGATTTGATCTTCGTGATAGTCAAGGGGCTGAGCCTTATTAAATAGGCGGGAAATTTAAAAGAAATAATGCATGCTAAAAAAATGATATGTACATCTCTTTTTTTGGCTTTTGTGATTTTGTGATTTTTTTTTATTTTCTGATTTTTTTTAGATTTTGGGGTTTTTTTATTTTTATTTTTTGGATTTTGGGGTTTTTTTATTTTTATTTTTTGGATTTTTGGGGTTTTCTGTAGTGGTACCCTTCGCATTTGAGCAAGCAATTATGAGTCTCATTTTTTCTTCTGACTGTCAAACAACCCCTAGGTGCAGTGTGCATTTGTTCTTGGACCTCCCACAGCCGATTGCCCCTAGCCATCGGTGCTCCTACATAGACCAAGTGTAGAGGGGAATTCGGTCTTTTAGGAAGACAGGAAGACATATAGGTAGAAAGACATGGCGTCGGGGTGCAGGGCGTTGGTTTGTGTGATCCGGTTGGGGGGAGTGTTTCATGTGAAATCCGTCTGTTGTTTAGAGACTTTATGGTCATTCATTTAGGGCATGCGTATGACCGGGCTCAAGGGCATCCCGCGGGGAACTATACTGCCACTCTTTGACATGCCCCTATTCCTCATATTTTAACTCATTTGTTCTTTTTCATTGCATATTTCTTTTGCACATTTTCATAGACCATCTCTATTTCAGAGTTCATTCGCACATGATCAACTCCCCCTTACCTAGTCTACAAACCAATCAATCCTTTTACCCCTAAACCTTTGTCCGAATAAGAAGAAAACAGACTTGTACCCCTCCTATGCAAGGGCTATGCCGGAGCACTCTTGTCTAAGGGACTTCGGCTATGGGTGGCCGTGTAGTGTGTGGTGACTAAACTTAGGATTGATCCAACAATCATAAAGGATGAGAAGCTCAAAATAGTCAACACTCTTTTAGAAAAGGGTGCCCCTATAGATAACCTTTTATTAAGGGTAGAATCTTTTCAAATACAAACCATTCCATGGGTGAGAGAGCTCCTCACCATCAGTATTTATTAGCCTATATGCGTTCCCAGGGTATACTTCCTTAACGACGTACGGACCTTCCCAATTAGCTTGCAGCTTGGACCTAGGACCTCTAGGTTTTATGAAAATTCGCTTTAAAACCATGTCTCCTTGTTGGAATTTGCGCTCAATCACCTTCTTTTGAAAAGATCTTGAGAGCCTATTTTGATATGAAAGTACATGATCGGCCGCGGCAATACGCCGTTCGTCTAAGAGTTCCAACTGTGTAAGCAGCGCCTCCTGACGTTCGTCGAGATTAAGTTCCTTATCCAATTGTACCCTTAGCGAAGGAATGAGAATTTCATGTGGACATACCGCCTCCATCCCATAAGTAAGTGAAAATGGAGTTTGCTCAGTGGGCGTGCAGATGGAGGTATGGTAGGCCCATAGAGCTTCAATCAATTTCTCTCGCCAATCAGCAAATTTATAGGACTCACAAGTTTTCTTTAGAATTTTCAAAAGTGTTTTGTTTGTGGCTTCGGCTTGACCATTGCCCTATGGATAATATGGAGACGAATGATGCAAAGCAATATTAAATTTCATACACAAATCCTGAAGTTCCTGGGATATGAACTTCGGCCCGTTGTTGGTGACGAAGTCACTTGGTACTCCAATCCACGAGATGATGTTCTTCATGATGAACCTGCACACGGTTGAACCTTTGATTTCTGCAAATGCTTCATCTTCGGCCCACTTGGTGAAGTACTCAGTAGCAGTGAGAATGAAAGATATCTATTTGATTTGAGCATTAGGATCACCAAGGGGGCCAATAATATCAAAGGCCCACATGGAGAAAGGCCAAGGGGAAGATAGTGGATGCAAAGAGGAGGATGGAGCATGGATTTTGTCGGCATGGACTTGGCACTTAACACACCTACAGACGTAGATGGCACAGTCTTCTTCTAGGGTTGGCCAGTAATAGCCCTGCCTAATGATCTTTTTAGCCAACATTTGGCTATTCACATGCCCACCGCATTCACTGGAATGAGATCCTTCCACTACCTTCCAGGCTTCTTCTTCCGACAAAAACCTGAGGATCATTCCATTTAGAGCGCGTCTGTACATCACTTCTCCGACGATGGTATACCTTAACGCCGCTCTACGGATGGCTCGCCTATCTTCAGCTTCAGCTTCTTCTGGGAATGTAGCGTCCTTGCAGTATTGCCCAATCTCATGATACCACGGCCTTTCTTCTTCCATCATTTCTCCTAGTTCCACGAGCATTATCTCCTTCGCTTCCTTTCTCTCTGCCTTCAACACCAATGAGCTCCTAAGGTTAATGAACCAAGGATCCTGAGTGGAGGGTGCTTCTAACCTTTGGACAGTGATTGTCTCAGCGTTGTGGCTGAGAGGGAAGGAGAGAGAGGAGGCCAGGGATGCCAGGGCATTGGCCAGGATATTCTGAGAGCGAGGAGTATGAATGTATATGAGCTTGCGGAACTGCTTGGCTAGGAGCGTGACCAGATCTTGATAAGGCTTGAGCTTGGGGTCACGAGTGCGGTAGGTAGAAAGGACTTGCCGAAGAACGATCTGAGAGTCTCCTATGATCTTGAGATGGCGCGCGCCTAAGAGATAGGCAAGCTTTAGACCAGCTAAGAGAGCCTCATACTTAGAGGTATTATTGGTGGCAGGGAACTGGAGTTGATATGCAAGTGGAATGGTGATCCCTTCTGGGGTGAGCAAGATAGCACCTATGCCCCGTCCCCTAGAATTGAGAGCTCCATCGAAGTGGAGCGACCAGAAGGGATCGCGAGAGATAAGTGATAGGTTTTCGTCAGGGAAATCTTCTTGGACCATATCACTGTGAGGAAGAGGAAGGTGAGCAAGGTGCTCAGCAATGGCATACCCTTTTATAGCCTTCTGGACTATAAAGGTGATATCAAATTGGGAGAGGAAACTTTGCCAACGTGCCAATCTGTCGGCGAGGACTGGCTTCTCCAGGAGATACCTAATAGGGTCCATTCTAGAAATCAAACTCACCTTATGAGCTAGGAAGTAGTGCTTCAATTTCTGCACCACCCACACTAGCGATGTGCATGTTTTCTCCATTGTGGTGAGTTTGAGTTCAGAAGGATTGAAGAGCCTAGATAGGCAATAGACTGCCCTTTCTTTGCCAGACTCGTCATGTTGTGCAAGGACAGCTCCTAGGGAGTCCTCAATAGTTGACAGATATAGGATTAAGGGTTTCCCAGGGATAGGTGCCTGTAGCACGGGCGGATTCATGAGATAACTCTTGAGCTCATTAAAGGCCTCTTGGCACTTGGCGTTCCATTCGAACCTGGCTCCTCCTTTCAACAGTTCATAGAAGGGACGTCATCTTTAAGAGTGCTGAGATATGAATCTCCTTATGAACTGTAGCCGACCAATCAGACCTCGAAGCTCAGATATATTCTTTGGAGGAGGCATTTCATTTATCGCCTTGGCCTTGTGCGGGTCTATTTGAATCCCCCGTTTGCTAACTATAAAGCCTAACAGATTTCCTGAAGAAACCGCAAACACGCACTTCTTCAGATTCATCTTTAACTGATATTCTTATGCGCGACGAAACACTCTGGCGAGCACGGAGGAGTGTTCCCTTTGAGTCCCAGACTTTACCACAATATCATCCATGTAGACCTCAACATCAATATGAATCATATCGTGGAAGATAGCTAACATCGCCCTTTGATAAGTGGCGCCGGCATTTTTCAATCCAAATGGCATGACCACGTAGCAATAAGTTCCCCAGGGTGTGGTGAAGGAGGTTTTCTCTTGGTCCTCTGGGGCTAGGCGAATCTGATTATAATCTGAGTACCCATCCATGAATGATAGAGTTTCAAACCCCGCGGTGTTATCAATCAAGACATCTAAATGAGGCAAAGGGAAATCATCTTTTGGACATGCCTTATTCAAGTCCCGAAAATCTATGCAAATCTGCACCCTCCCATCTTTCTTCATTACCGGGACTATGTTCGCCACCCACAATAGATAGAGGACTACATGGATGAATTTAGCTTTGTGTAGTTTGTCAATCTCTTCCTTCATCTTCAGAGCAATGTGGGGGAGAAACCTCCTTAACTTCTGTTTAACGGCAACTGCCCCTGGTTTCAAGATTAACCTATGTTCTACCAATTCGGGGTCAATGTCGGGCATGTCGTCATAAGACCAAGCAAAGGAATCCTTAAACTCCCTTAACATTACTATGAGTGCCTCTTCTTCCTCAGGAGGGAGACTGGAGGCTATGGTCAAGAGCCTAGGGTCTTCTTCTGTTCCCACATTTACCTCTTTGGTGGGTTCGTCCACTGCCGAGGTGGGCTCATCAAATCTTCTCATGCCACTCGCATACATCTCGGCAGCGTCCTCTATCTCACAATCATCTTCATCCAATGGGTCATCTTCGGCTAAGATCTCATATACTCTGAATCCATCGTCTAGCCCTTTCTCCTCGTGCTGAGCTTCTATGTTCAGGATTACAGCTTCTTGGACGAACTCTTCGACAGCTAGAAGAGAGCCACACCTTTGCACCAGATATAACAAATACCTACGGGGTATGCCACTACCCTTCTTCCTCTTAGACAGGGGCGGGGACATGCTAGATCCTACCCTTGAATCTAAACTAGGTTTGATATTTATAGAAGGTTCTGGAAAAGGGTCCAGAGATTTATTGGAATGGAAAGGAACAGGCGCGGCGGGGCCGCAAAAACCCTCCGATGGGTCTGGAGGAAGAGGCGGGCCACCCGAGCTCAGGGTGCCTGCAGCAGACTCGGGGTGCAGGGGAACAAAAGGCCCCTCACCCAAATTGCCCAAAGTGACCATGGTGGTCAGTGGGCGAAGACCGCAGCTTGGGCCGAAGGAGAAAGGCAGGGATCACCGCCAAGGAATAAGGGGGTGACGGGGATCGCCGTCAAAGTAGAGAAAAGCGCGGGGGTGACGGGGATCGCCATCAAGAGTAGGGGAATTTGACAGAAGAAGGCAGAAGGTGGGGAATGATAGGGATCGCCATCATGAGTCAAGATGGAGGTGGGTGTCGGGGATCGCTGTCTGAAAATCCAGAGGTGACGGGGATCGCTGTCGAGAGCAGGAAGGCAAGGGGATGGGGATCGTCGTCCGAAAATCAAGAGGTGACGGGGATTGCCGTAGAGAGTAGGAAGGCGAGGGGACGGGGATCGCTGTCCGAGGATTAAGAGGTGACGGGGATCGCCGTCGAGAGTAGGAAGGCGAGGGGAGGGGATCACCATCCGAGGATGAGAACTGCAGCGGGAGATTGGTGTTTGAAAGGAGAAGGACGGGTATTGCCATCCGATGAAAGAGAAAGGGGAAAGGCGAGGATCGCCGTCTGATGAGAAGGGCAGGGGAAAGATGGGAAACGAGGAAGAGAGGAGGCTTTTTTATTTTTATTTTTATTTTTTGATTTTTTTAATGCAACATATTAAGAAAGGAAATTAACCCTCCTACGAGCAAAGGCCTCGGGAGAAGGATAGAACCGAGCCATTAAAAGAGATGGTGAAAGAAGATGCAGAGGAGGTTAACACTTCGAGAGCGTCGGGAGAGAACTGGAGAATGACGGGAGGGGAAAAAAGGATGGAGGTGAATTTATAAATAAAGATGGAGGACACAAAATGATTGAAAGTCTGGGAATACCCTTGCCAGAACTCCGTTGTTGGGTTGATGAGGTTCATGGTTTCAAACTTTTCACCAAGTCCAAGCAACTGTCCCTTGGTGGTGATTGTTGATGCTGATTCTATCACTGCTGGTAGCTGTAGCACACTGTCCTCGACGAACAAACGACTAACTGATGAAACAAGGGCTTCAAGGCCCTGCTCTTTCGCTTCTGCTTCTGATGGCGGAGTGTTGTTGTCCTCCCTAAATAGGAAACTCACTGCAGGGAATAAATCTTCAATGTCTGAATCCACTATCTTTGTCTCTGGCTTCCTTTTCTTGTTGGGCCGATGAGCCTCTAGGATTTGATATGCTGACATCGGTGCCTCTTCCACTGTGATGTTATATCTGGGCTGTATAGGCCCTCTGACAAAGTGGTCATATAATGTCCAAGTAAGAGGTCCGGGACTTGACTGTGAGGCAGATGAGAATGCTGCCCATGCGTATCCTAGACCATGCTTTGTAAATTTCTTTGTGCTAGTGACGGCCTTGGTCCGCCCTTGGAGATGGGTTCCCAAACCTTTTCCTATCTGATAGCCAATCCTGAACATGATATCCCAGCCTTTGGTATTTGCTGACATATGCTTTCTAATGGCTGCCAATGATGGAGACACAATCGGACGCTTGGAGGAGAAAGTGTAAGCCCATGGGTAATTTATATCGAGCACCGAGATGATAGGCTTATTAGATGGCCAGACTGACGACATGATATTCTCTATAGCCTCCACTGTGTGAGTAGTTGCTGCACTTTTGACTTTGACTATCCGCCCTTGAAAGGGGAATTTCAAACACTGATGAGCTGTGGAGGGTACTGCCCCTAATGCTTCAATCCAAGGGCGGCCTAGGATAACATTTTAGGTGGGATCGATATCTAGCACATAAAAGTCCACAGTCATGACAAGTGGCCCTAATTCAGCCTATAGAGAAATAAGGCCATGGCAGGCTCTCCGAGAATTGTCATAAGCCGCCACCTTTGTAGGAGTGGGCTGCAAGCGGCACTCCGAGATGTTACAAGCTCTCAAGGTGCTCAGCGGACATACATTAATAGAGGCCCCTGTATCGACCAATGATGCATCAATGGCCACTTTGTTTATGGTAAGGGTTACACACAAGGGCATTCTTCTAGCCTCAGGAGGAGCTAACTCACCATCCGAAAAGGTAATTGTCGGTCCTTTATTCACAATAGAGAGCACGGAAGGCAGGTTGTCAGGGTTCATGTCTTCACTTACCATGACCCTTTGCAAGAACGCTCTCAGGGCATCTTGGTGGGTGTGTGACCTCTTGATTAACTCAAGGATAGAGATTTTTACTAGAGTTTGGTCCAAGGTCTTCAAGATGTCATACTGAGTTCCCAGAACCAGATCTAATTCATCGGCATCCTGTTGCTGCTGCTGACTGTTGGAGGATTGGGTTTGCTGACCCGGCATAGGCCCGGATGCATTTGGGTACATCCGGTGAAACATACGCCCGCTCCGCAGGGTGAGGTTATGGTGGAGTGGAGGAGGAGTGGTGTCAAGAATGGAAGGGTTGGGTAATAGTGGCACTGGCGTAGGGGAAAACGAGATGCTAATAGGCGAAGGGACAACAAGTTGTATGACGGGGGAGCTGTAGAGCGGCGAGGTAATGGTGGCAATGGTGGGTGTGGTGGATGTAGATATAGCGGAAACATGGGTGGTATGGGAAATGGCCAAGAGTTGGCCCACTTCGTGTTCGTCATCGAAGGCCCATGCGGCTTCTGGTGGTGGGTGGTGTATGACTGGATTAACCTGCGCAGGTGGGGGAGGTGGTGGAACAGGTTGTGGGTTTGGAGCGGGCTGATGTTGCGGCATAGGATTGCAAATTATGCCGAGGTCATTTGCTGGTTGTTGGGGTTGCTGTTGTTGTTGGAATTGTTGCTGGAAAGGCTGCTGGAATTGTTGCTATTGTTGTTGGAATTGTTGTTGTTGTTGTTGTTGTTGTTGTGGCTGCTGTCGCCTCTGCTGTTGTTGCTGCTGTCTTTGACCCTACTGGTCCCTCATTGTCTGGATCAGTCTTTTCATCTGCGCCCAATCGATCTAATTTTGTTCATGAAGATCATATATGATATCCCGGAATTGGAAACAGTCTGACACATTATGGCCCGGATGGCGATGGTATACACAGTACTTTGTCTGGTCTGCTGCCATGTTCCAATTTGGTTTCTCAGGAGGGAGCCTAAGAGCATTGAGAGACATAAGGGCTGCGAAGATATTGGCCAAGGTCTCTGGAAGAGGAGGGTACTGGGCTCTCTTGGGCCCATTGGGCTTTCTGGGGGCAAAACCATTTTGGGGTGGAGGACTTGGTTGTACTAATGCTGGTCTTGCTGGGGGTTCTGACCCTGAGGAGGAGGCTGTCTATTGTTGTTCCACGGTTGTTAGGGCTGCTGAGTATAGGGAGACCTACCCACGGGGCCTTGGGGGTTATTTACCGCACCTACTTGTTCATTAGTTTGGACTCCCTCGGTGACTGGGCCCTGAGGCTTCTTAGGGTAATGAGATTTGGGGGTCTCAAACATAGAATGGATAGGCGAGTCCTTAAGCTGTGTCTGGATGAAGCGGGGTCGACTATACAGCTGGTGCATGGTGGTGATATCGTTCATGGCTAGGATGGCCTGGTAGGTAGGAGTGGCATTGGAAATCAACAGCTTGACCTTTTCCTCTTCGGGCATTGGGCAACGGACCTTAGCAGAAAGGGAACGCCATCTGTTGGCGTAGGCTGAAAATTCCTCATCGACCTTCATCTTTTCGGCCACTAGATCAACAAATGAATATTCGGGTCCAACCCGATCTTGGAATTGTTGTAAGAACCTTTCTTGTACAATTCAGAAATCTTCGACTTCCTCAAGTGGCAGAGAGTAAAACCATTCGAGGGCCGAACCATCCAACGACTTCCTGAACAAGTATGCGATGAGATGGCAGTCATACTTGTGCGGTGCAGACTCATATACAAAATCCTTCAAGTGTACGTAAGGGTCCCCTACCCCAGAGTACCGTCGATAGACAGGGAGCTCCGACTGGGGTGGAACCCGGAGATGCTGGAAGGATGGGAGGGGGATGTCAGTGACCTTCTGAGGGTCTATTTGTCTCCTGAGGTCGTGGAGCTCCCTTTTCATGGTCGCCCACTCCGCAAGGAAATCGGAGGGGGTCGTGGCATGGTGAAAGGAATGAGGGAGCGAGATTGCTCCAACGAATAGGACCTCTCGCGGGAAGGTGAGAAGGTTCAGCCTGATAGAAAGAGGACATTGGAGGGACTTGGGCCGAACCCCATGCTGGAAGGTACTAGGCCTGAAAATGATAGCCCGAGGACAGAGGGGTGTGGGGTCTGCCACAACGGAAGGTACTGTGGTGTGCTGAAAAACAGGGCAGAGGAGGCCGTCTGTTGTGCTGAATTGTGATAGGTGAGACAAGGGTCGCTTGCCTTTTGGCAGCGGCCAGAAACTCACGGACTTGGTCCGGACTAAGATGAGGAAGAAGTTGACTAAATTGAAGATGGGGGTCATCTAACCCTGGAGGAGAAGGAGGCGGGATTGATTTCCAAGGACAGAGGGGGCTGGACTGCCCGTAGAGGACGGCCGCAGAGGTTTGGGCACATCCTCAAGAATCCAATGGCAAGACATCATCGGCAATGTAACGACCCTCTCATATCGGTACGGTTCCACCAACCCACGTCGATATAAAAGGTATCACTACAGTGGGACATTTACCCAACACTAGTACGATAGGCTGAAACATACACAAATATAATATATCTCATGACAGCGGAATTTAAAGAACTGAAAAGAAATTTTATTCCATCATCCACATTCTATTCACAGTCCGTATAGAAGAAAGAGAGCTAATTTTCCATAACTGAAATAAAATAAATACATTGTCCACAAGAGACTACGCAGAGTCTTTATTACATACTATGAAGAAATGAAAATTTCGAATGCTAACTCCACAACAATCTCTCCTACTCTCGCTCCGAGTCGCTCCTAACGATCTCCTCGGAAGAAGTAGAAACGTCTGCACCTGTACGCCGAAGCAAGAATGAGTTCAAAAGAACTCAACAAGTAACACCAGCACACTAAACATACATGCATCAAGTAATATCCATACTCTTAAGCTACATCATTTACACATAATGCATGGAAGTGACAATTTCTCAATAAAAGTCTATTCATGATTTCTACACATTTTTCACAGAGGATTTAGTTTTTACATACAATAACAAATCCTATCACATACTTTCTACACTTTTCACTATGCTAAACTGATTTCATTCATAAGCCACATGTTGATCATTTTACACAATATTTACACATTTCATAACAACTAATTTAACATGAATCTAAGACAATTGTACACATAGATAACACATTCATATTAGTGAAAAGCTCGCTGTTTTACTACTATCATGTCACATTCATAAGAAACTTATCATTTTGCATGCTTTCATAAGAATTTTATGAACACATATTCACTTACACAGGTTCACAATTTACACATTTTCACTTTCACTTAAACACAATTTCACTTTCACTTAATGCCGTGACACATAGCCCAAACCACTTTAGAAGGACACACACTAATCACATCACATATCAATCACCTAGGCATTCCAGTGATTAATCTTAGTTACTGCGCAGAACCGGGAGAAGCACTCTCCACCCTAACCAGCGATACTTGTTCGCCTCCAGGATTTAATCCCAATGCCCATGGGACATCACACACTTTGAACTTTCCGTGGGGACTTTACCACAGTACAGTTCCACAGCCCTCTAAGGTAGCAGTGTCACACATTGGCACATTAATACATTTTTCAATTTCAACACATTCTAAACACAAAATAATCACGCATTCATCTCATGTTCACACATTATCTTCTTCAGTATTACCTAGCATGGTACTACTGTTTTCAGTATTAATCAGATTTTTACAACAATCCTAATCATGCTGAAATTTTTGCATAATTAAACATTTATCATATTAGCATGTATTAATTATTAATACCTAACATAAAACAAGTTTATATAGCTACTGTCATCTGTTCAGTACAGAAATTTAACCAGAAATCCATCACAGTTTAACCATCATGCATACCAAAATTTGCATTTTTCTGAGTTACACATATTTTCTGAAAATTCTAACAGTGATGATATCAACTGTAAAAATAGTCAAACTGATACAATTTTCATTATTCGAATTCATAATTTATTTCATACATGAATACTGACAGTACAAGCTTTATCACAATTTTCAGGGATTTAACTAGTTTCGCAAGAATTCTTAACTTTTATGCATTGAATAGACATGTTAACTATTTTTCAGTTCAGAAAATTTAATAAACTGTCCAGATATTATAAATTGCTCAAATTTTATATCATGCATCAGATCTTATGAACAATGTACAGAAAATTTATGACACTTAATTTCTACACATAATTCATAAACGACATTTTCCAAGATTAACATTCTATTGGTAACACATTCCAAAAATTCTAATAATTAGTGAAAATTTCAAAAATGCACAATAACTTACAGTACATCCGAACATATATATTTACATATTATGTAAAATTTACCGTATATCCTCATGCGGAAAAACTCGAAAACTAGTTCATATAAGGACAGACTTGCTCACTGTTGCAGTCTGAAGAACTCGACGGCAAGGGGTGGCCGTCTATAGGTTAACGGCATTAGATGATGCCGCCAACACATGATATTAGCGGCAAGGGATCTTGCCGTTAATATCCTGTCTGCAGAACACAGACTGAAAGCCAATAAATCACTTGAAAGGGGGGTTCCAGGACACGAGAAAAATCTGAGAAAATCCTGGGACATACTAGACACATGTAGGGTTAATGTGTATGGGGTACTTGCCTTCTGTAAAATCTACCAACGACGATTTAAGCCGGAGAAGCCCTCCTCGGCCTGTGCCAAAGAGTCTCCAAATCCCTCCTTCTTCGGATCTTCTGTTGATCTTCACAGCACACCAGCGTGGGGAGTCGTTCCGGATG
Source organism: Colocasia esculenta (assembly GCA_014218235.1). Lineage (NCBI taxonomy): Eukaryota > Viridiplantae > Streptophyta > Magnoliopsida > Alismatales > Araceae > Colocasia > Colocasia esculenta. Next base: position 18,550,491 of record CM024759.1, read on the forward strand.
TTCAAGGTCGACACCAGTTGATGTAGATCGCCAGACGAAGCCTCCCGAAGCCGGATCTTTCAGGTTCAAGTTAGGGTTTTTCTTAGAGAAGATAGGTTTTTGACCCAAGAGCCAAAGGGATGGATCTGGCCGAAATTTGGATATTATAAAGGGTTGGGGGTCGGATCGGTTAAAGGGGCAAGTCTTAGAGCCGTTGGGAAGGTTTCCTAAACAAGAGGCTCAATTTCCGGAGGCGTTTCCGGATCTGAAAACGTAACAGATCTGGGATATTGGCGTCCATATCCATGGTCGCCTATCCAAAAATGGGCGTCCATCGATATTGCCGCCTACCCCTGGTCAGCGTCAGCCGATGTGGACGCCGACTGGCCGACAAAACTCACTTTAATTATGCAGAATTTATAATACTACACACTTAAATATATATATATATATATATACATACATATATGTACTTGAATATACTATGTACATTTCAATAATACTAATTCATACAATTTATATCAATAAATACTTATACACAATAATATACATCAATAGTATACACTTATACACACATACATATACTTAACAAACAAGGTGAAAATCAAGGGCCTTACACCCTCTCCCCCTTAAAGAAACTTCATCCTCGAAGTTAGACTGACACTACTCAAACAACTGAGGATATTTCTTTTTCATTGCATCCTCAAGCTCCCAAGTAGCCTCCTCTCGCGAGAAGTTACGCCATAAGACCTTTACTGACGCAATGCTCTTGTTTCGGAGATGTTGAACCTTCCGATCAAGAATAGCTACCGGTTGCTCTACATAAGAAAGATCTGGCTGGATCTCCACTGGCTCATGGCTAATAATATGAGATGGATCTCTGACATACTTCCGGAGCATAGATACGTGAAAACAGGATGAACGCTAGCCAAAGCTGGAGGTAAAGCTAGCTCATATGCCACGTTGCCCAATCGTCGGAGAATCTCATACGGGCCAATGAACCTAGGGCTCAACTTACTATGCCTGCCAAATCTAACTACACCTCGCGTAGGCGAAATCTTTAAAAAGACATGCTCACCTACCTCGAACTCTAGATCCTTCCTCCTGTTGTCGGCATAACTCTTCTGCCTATCCTGTGCCGCAACAAGTCTCTTCCTAATGAGCTGGACCTTATCCGAAGTCTCCTGAACTAACTCCGGACCGATCAACTGCCTATCACCGGTCTCCTCCCAACATAAAGGAGATCTGCAAGGCCTACCATATAAAGCCTCAAATGGAGCCATGCCAATGCTCGCATGAAAACTGTTGTTATATGCAAACTCCACTAGAGGTAAATGGCGCTCCCAATCATCCTTCCAATCCAGCACACAAGCCCTCAACATATCCTCAAGCGTCTGGATAGTCCTCTCGGACTGTCCATCTGTCTGGGGATGAAATGCTGAACTGAGCTTCAGCTCCGAACCTAACGCATCCTGAAGACCCTTCCATAGCCTCGAAGTAAATCTCGGATCTCGATCCGAAATAATAGACTTCGGTACTCCATGCAATCTAATAATACTACTAACATACAGTCTAGCTAAACTCTCTACTGACTGCTTCTTCTTCATAGGCAAGAAATGCGCAGTCTTCGAGAATCGATCTACCACTACCCAAATCGAGTCATTACCTCGTCTAGATCGAGGCAAACCCGTAACAAAATCCATAGTGACAGCTTCCCACTTCCAAACTGGGATCTCCATCTTCTGCATAAGACCAGATGGTCGCTGCCGCTCGGCCTTCACTTGCTGGCATACTAGACATCTAGACACGAACTCGGCTACATCCTTCTTCATGCCAGACCACCAAAACGATCTCTTTAAATCCTGGTACATCTTAGTGTTACCCGGATGAATAGAGAACCTAGATCTATGAGCTTCTGCTAAAACATGCTCACGAACATCTACAACATCTGGAACACAGACACGATGATGGAATCTAATCACACCATCCTCATCACAAGCAATACCCGCTTTGCCCACTAACTCTTGGAGTCTAGGGTCGGCTTTCTGATGCTCTATCACTTCATCTAACACTGATGACCTAATGGACAGCTGAGCCACAAAAGCTCGGCATAATAATGGCTCCAACTCGGTCATCGAACACGCTGCATCCTCCAACATCTTCCAGTCCTGCTGGAGAGATGACCTCTTTCTACTAAGGGCATCTGCTACGACATTCGCCTTTCCAGGATGATACTGGAGGTCGAAGTCATAGTCCTTCAGGAACTCAATCCATCTTCTCTGTCTAAGGTTTAATTCTTTTTGAGAGAAAAGATACTTTAGGCTCTTGTGATCAGTGAACACCTCAAATCTGACACCATAAAGATAGTGTCTCCAGATCTTCAGTGCATGAACCACTGCCGCAAGCTCAAGATCATGAGTTGGATAGTTTCGCTCATGCTCCTTCAATTGTCTCGAAGCATATGCTACTACCCTTCCTTGCTGCATCAACACACAGCCAAGACCAATCCGAGATGCATCCGTGTAGATAGCAAAATCCTCTACACCGCTCGGTAGAACTAACACAGGGGCCGATGTGAGTTTAGTCTTCAATAATTGAAAACTACTCTCACACTCTCGGACCAGACAAACTTCACTCCCTTCCTGGTCAGCTGAGTCAATGGAGCGGCGATGGATGAAAATCCCTCAATAAAACGCCGATAGTAACCCGCCAGACCAAGAAAACTCCGAATCTCCGAAGGAGTCTTGGGACTCTCCCAATCCATAACAGCTTGGACTTTCGCTGGGTCCACTGCTACACCAGCACCGGAGATAACATGCCCAAGGAAATGAACCTCGCGCATCCAAAAATCGCACTTGCTGAATTTTGCATACAGCTTGTGCTCACGGAGAACCTCTAACACTATCCTCAAATGCTGACGATGTGTGGCCTCATCTGGAGAGTAGACCAGCACGTCATCGATGAAGACTACAACAAAACTATCTAGATAGGGTCTAAACACCCTGTTCATGAGATCCATGAACGCTGCAGGGGCGTTGGTTAGACCAAACGGAAGGACCAAAAACTCATAATGTCCATAACGGGTTCTAAATGCCGTCTTGGACACATCCTCACTCCTAATCCTCAACTGATGATAGCCAGAACGCAATCAATCTTAGAAAAGACCGATGCATTCTGTAGCTGGTCAAACAAATCATCAATCCGAGGTAAGGGATACCTGTTCTTTACCGTCACCTGGTTTAGCTTTCTATAATCAATGCATAACCGAAGTGACCCATCCTTCTTCTTCACGAATAAACAGGTGCGCCCCAAGGGGAAACGCTAGGGCGAATAAATCCCTTATCTAACAAATCCTGCAACTGCTTCCTTAACTCAGCTAATTCCGCAGGTGCCATCCGATAAGGTGCCTTCGAGATAGGAGAGATGCCTGGAAGCAACTCTAGAGTGAACTCTATCTCTCTAGCTGGTGGCAATCCAGATAAATCATCAGGAAAGACATCTGGATATCCTGCACTACATCTATCTCGGCAAGAGTAAGTGACTCATCAGCCTTGGGTATTAAAACCACACTGGCAAGAAAAGCGTCACAACCCTTGTTCACCATTCTCATTGCCCTCATGGCCGAGATGACAAACTTTCCTGCTAAGTTCCTCGGCAAAGGATGAGAAAATTCATCCTCACCAGGAATGCGGAAAACAATCTTCTTCCCACGACAATCTACCAATGCATAGTGCTCCTCTAGCCAATCCAGACCAAGAATAGCATCATAGTCTTTCATCTTAAGCAAGAAGAAACACCCTTCTAGGACTCTATCCTCAATGCACACTGGTAAAGACGGAATACACTTCCTAGTCGATACCGTACCCGCAGGTGTATGCACAGACAAAGGGACTTCTAAATCCTCAGACTCTAACCCAGACTCTAAAGCTAACTGCCTAGCAAAACGCTCGGAAATGAACGAGTGAGTAGCACCCGTATCGAACAAAACCCGAGCATGCACACCTAAGAACAAAACTGTACCTTCGGTGACATGATCTGCCTGCTCGGCATCCTCACGAGCTAACGCAAACACTCGAGCTGGGGCTCGAGGTCTCCCTGGTCGTCCTGTCGCTGGCGCTGCTGCTGCTGCTACTGGGGCTGGCCCCCGCTGGGCTCCCTGCTGAAGCCTCGGACAATCCTTAATCTTATGATCAATGCTCTCGCACTTTAAGCACTTTCCTGCTACCAGCCAACACTCCGAACCGCCATGTGCCCTCCCGCAATGAGGACACTCCTTCTTACCACTAGGGGAACGTTGAGAGGATACCTGACCACTGCCTGATGCCACAGGATGCTGCGGTGACTGGAAAGTCGCCTTCTTCCTCTCCTGCCTCTGGAAAGGAGCTGCTGGCCTCTTTTTAGAAGCCTTCTTCTCCTCCAGGTACTGCTCCATCTCCCCTTCCTGCCGACACGCCGCGCTGAGCACATGCTCGAGAGTACGATGGTCGAAAGCCACTAACCTCGTCCTCAGTGATGGTTTCAGACCCATCACGAATTTCTTCGCCTTCCTGCGCTCATCAGCCACAATATGAGGGGCGTACTTTGATAGCTCGGCAAACCTGGCCTCGTACTCCAACACCGTCATGGAGCCCTGAGTCAACGAGAGGAACTCCTGCTCCATCTTGTCCTGGATGTGCTCCGGAACAAACTTGGCTCGGAAAAGCCTCACGAAGTCGTCCCATCCGACTTCCACGACACCATCCTCGAACCGAGTACGTAACAACGAGGACCACCATACATCGGCTCACTCCTGCCAAAACCATCCATGAGAACTAACCAACATAATTTATACTTAAAGTAATAGCCACTAGATTAGATTCACATACCTGTAGCATATAGGTGGCTAAAGTAACCTTGTCATCCTCAGCGCACCTAATGGCCCGGAAGATCTTCTCAATCTCCCTCATCCAGTTCTCAGCTAATAATGGATCGCTCTCCCCCTTAAAAGAAGGTGGCGACATCCTCTTGAACCTTTCCATGATGGAGGGTCCACCATGGTCAGCCTGGGGAACTGGTACCTGAGCCTGCTACAACAAGCAACAAAATTAACACATATAACATAACAATCATGCATTTAAAATACAGACTACTTTATCTTATTATTCTAACCTGAGCCTCCAACTGGGCCTGGAGTGCAGCCTGAGTGTGGGCCTGCGTTTGCATGGCCTGCACCAAACCCTGCATGAAAACTCCATAGTCTACTGGTGGCGGTGGAGGAAGTACAGGACCCTGGGGCGCAGGGGCCTGCTGCTCACCCTGATCCTCACGCCGAGGCTCATCTCTCCTCTGCTCGCCATCACGAGCAGGAACACCACGCCTACCACGCGAAGCCATAACCTGTAAAACGGATTAATCACCATTTAGAACTAAACTATCTAAATTCTAACTAATTACTTATCTATGTGGACAATCTACACTGACTTAGTATACAATGAAGATGATGGTATATGCATATTTATGTAAATTTCAGCCTGATTCTCTGATACCAATCTCTGTAACGACCCTCTCATATCGGTACGGTTCCACCAACCCACATCGATATAAAAGGTATCACTACAGTGGGACATTTACCCAACACTAGTACGATAGGCTGAAACATACACAAATATAATATATCTCATGACAGCGGAATTTAAAGAACTGAAAAGAAATTTTATTCCATCATCCACATTCTATTCACAGTCCGTATAGAAAGAAAGAGAGCTAATTTTCCATAACTGAAATAAAATAAATACATTGTCCACAAGAGACTACGCAGAGTCTTTATTACATACTATGAAGAAATGAAAATTTCGAATGCTAACTCCACAACAATCTCTCCTACTCTCGCTCCGAGTCGCTCCTAACGATCTCCTCGGAAGAAGTAGAAACGTCTGCACCTGTACGCCGAAGCAAGAATGAGTTCAAAAGAACTCAACAAGTAACACCAGCACACTAAACATACATGCATCAAGTAATATCCATACTCTTAAGCTACATCATTTACACATAATGCATGGAAGTGACAATTTCTCAATTAAAAGTCTATTCATGATTTCTACACATTTTTCACAGAGGATTTAGTTTTTACATACAATAAATAAATCCTATCACATACTTTCTACACTTTTCACTATACTAAACTGATTTCATTCATAAGCCACATGTTGATCATTTTACACAATATTTACACATTTCATAACAACTAATTTAACATGGAATCTAAGACAATTGTACACATAGATAACACATTCATATTAGTGAAAAGCTCGCTGTTTTACTACTATCATGTCACATTCATAAGAAACTTATCATTTTGCATGCTTTCATAAGAATTTTATGAACACATATTCACTTACACAGGTTCCCAATTTACACATTTCACTTTCACTTAAACACAATTTCACTTTCACTTAATGCCGTGACACATAGCCCAAACCACTTTAGAAGGACACACACTAATCACATCACATATCAATCACCTAGGCATTCCAGTGATTAATCTTAGTTACTGCGCAGAACCGGGAGAAGCACTCTCCACCCTAACCAGCGATACTTGTTCGCCTCCAGGATTTAATCCCAATGCCCATGGGACATCACACACTTTGAACCTTTCCGTGGGGACTTTACCACAGTACAGTTCCACAGCCCTCTAAGGTAGCAGTGTCACACATTGGCACATTAATACATTTTTTTCAATTTCAACACATTCTAAACACAAAATAATCACGCATTCATCTCATGTTCACACATTTACCTTCTTCAGTATTACCTAGCATGGTACTACTGTTTTCAGTATTAATCAGATTTTTACAACAATCCTAATCATGCTGAAATTTTTGCATAATTAAACATTTATCATATTAGCATGTATTAATTATTAATACCTAACATAAAACAAGTTTATATAGCTACTGTCATCTGTTCGGTACAGAAATTTAACCATATATCCATCACAGTTTAACCATCATGCATACCAAAATTTGCATTTTTCTGAGTTACACATATTTTCTGAAAATTCTAACAGTGATGATATCAACTGTAAAAATAGTCCAACTGATACAATTTTTCATTATTCAAATTCATAATTTATTTCATACATGAATACTGACAGTACAAGCTTTATCACAATTTTCAGGGATTTAACTAGTTTCGCAAGAATTCTTAACTTTTATGCATTGAATAGACATGTTAACTATTTTTCAGTTCAGAAAATTTAATAAACTGTCCAGATATTATAAATTGCTCAAATTTTTATATCATGCATCAGATCTTATGAACAATGTACAGAAAATTTATGACACTTAATTTCTACACATAATTCATGAACGACATTTTCCAAGATTAACATTCTATTGGTAACACATTCCAAAAATTCTAATAATTAGTGAAAATTTCAAAAATGCACAATAACTTACAGTACATCCGAACATATATATTTACATATTATGTAAAATTTACCGTATATCCTCATGCGGAAAAACTCGAAAACTAGTTCATATAAGGACAGACTTGCTCACTGTTGCAGTCTGAAGAACTCGACGGCAAGGGGTGGTCGTCTATAGGTTAACGGCATTAGATGATGCCGCCAACACATGATATTAGCGGCAAGGGATCTTGCCGTTAATATCCTGTCTGCAGAACACAGACTGAAAGCCAATAAATCATTTGAAAGGGGGTTCCAGGACACGAGAAAAATCTGAGAAAATCCTGGGACATACTAGACACATGTAGGGTTAATGTGTATGGGGTACTTGCCTTCTGTAAAATCTACCAACGACAATTTAAGCCGGAGAAGCCCTCCTCGGCCTGTGCCAAAGAGTCTCCAAATCCCTCCTTCTTCGGATCTTCTGTTGATCTTCACAGCACACCAGCGTGGGGAGTCGTTTCCGGATGTTCAAGGTCGACACCAGTTGATGTAGATCGCCAGACGAAGCCTCCCGAAGCGGATCTTTCAGGTTCAAGTTAGGGTTTTGCTTAGAGAAGATAGGTTTTTGACCCAAGAGCCAAAGGGATGGATCTGGCCGAAATTTGGATATTATAAAGGGTTGGGGGTCGGATCGGTTAAAGGGGCAAGTCTTAGAGCCGTTGGGAAAGGTTTCCTAAACAAGAGGCTCAATTTCCGGAGGCGTTTCCGGATCTGAAAACGTAACAGATCTGGGATATTGGCATCCATATCCATGGTCGCCTATCCAAAAATGGGCATCCATCGATATTGCCGCCTACCCATGGTCAGCGTCAGCCGATGTGGACGCCGACTGGCCGACAAAACTCACTTTAATTATGCAGAATTTATAATACTACACACTTAAATTTATATATATATATACATACATATATGTACTTGAATATACCATGTACATTTCAATAATACTAATTCATACAATTTATATCAATAAATACTTATACACAATAATTATACATCAATAGTATACACTTATACACACATACATATACTTAACAAACAAGGTGAAAATCAAGGGCCTTACAGGCAAGGACCCGGAATTGGTCCATACTGAACAGAGGATTATGATATAATACAATGGTTGGAGGGGACTGACTCGATCTACCTAGACAATGATGCATGCACCACCCCTAAGCAACTAGGGGAGATGACACCAACACAAACAAAAAACTAGATGCTATCACAACAAGAAGGACTGTGAGATAAGAAGGAGCACTCAAGTTATCATGATTACGGTCCAAATTTTGAGGTTTGCACTTGACTTTTAAATGAATAAATTAATGGAAAGCCACTCGGCCACGTGGGACCCTAATAGGTGTGAACTCAAGTCCTCCGGTGCAACTAGGGGAGACACACAACTTGATGATCAGATCATCCCCATGTAATTAAAATTAATTACATATTTATTTTGGTGATTAAAAAAACAATATCAAATTTTTCTAACATGCATTCTATAAGTCTTAAGCACAGGAAATAAACAAGGAAAATCAAGCACATATGATAAATACTAAATACTTCTGTCAATAAGCCAGGTAAGTGCATTTCTCTAAGTCCACATCGACTTCTGTTGAAAGTCACAACGATTTCATAAGTGCTTTAATGATTTCCTTGTAAGATTGGAAATTCATGTTGTTTCAAACAAATCGATCCTGTAACGATTCTATAAGTCATCGTAATGATTTCTTTAAAGCTCGTAACGACTTGCCTGTCGCAACGATTTCTTAAGTAATCATAACGATTTCTTTAGAACTCACAAACGACTTGCTCGCCGTAACAATTTCTTAAGTAATCATAACGATTTCTTTAGAACTCACAACGACTTGCTCGCCGTAACGATTTCTTAAGTAATCATAACAATTTCTTTAGAACACGCAATGACTTGCTCGCCATAACGATTTTTTAAGTAATCATAACGATTTCTTTAGAACTCGCAACGACTTGCTCGCCGTAACGATTTCTTTAGTGCACATAACGATTTACTTTGCGCAACGATTTCTTTAGCGCTCATAACGATTTGCTTCGCGCAACGATTTCTTCTGCGCTCATAACGATCTGCTTTGCGCAACGATTTCTTTAGTGCACATAACGATTTCTTTAGTGCACGTGACGATTTGCTTTGCGCAACGATTTCTTTAGCGCTCATAACGATTTGCTTTGCACAACGATTTCTTTAGCGCTCATAACGATTTGCTTCGCGCAACGATTTCTTCAGCGCTCATAACGATTTGCTTTGCGCAACGATTTCTTTAGTGCACATAACGATTCGCTTCGCGCAATGATTTCTTTAAAGCTCATAACAATTTGTTAAGTGATTATAACGACTCCTTTAATGAATACAACGATTTGCTCTCTATAATAACTTGTTGGTATTCATAACGATTTCATAAGTCATATAGACAATGACTTCATGGTTTATATCGACTTGATATTTATCGTATTTCTTAAAGAGTTGAATAGTCAAAGTCTTCTCTTATCTGTCTGACTGCTGTGCATTTAATCAAGCTAGAACGTATCTCTGCATGCATGTAGATGATATCTTCTCATTATCGTACATATTCTGTCAACATCTTTTAGAAGAAACTATTTGGCATTGCTATTTTGGTGAATACTCCTATCAACGTTTACTAACAACTACAGACAGCCTAGCTGTCTACTGTTCTAGCATTTAATTTATGCAGGGTCCTAAAGACGTTCTGTCATACAACGTTGGACCATACAGACGCCAGAAGACATTATCTCTTTGCGTGCTCAAATGGATAAAAGATTGTTGAAGCTTCCAAATGTCAAGCAGTCTAACGTCTACTAATCTAAGAGACAACGGTTACTTTAACGGGAGAATTTTAAAAGAAGATATAAATACAAGATAGAAGAGAAGATCAAAACATATAGAAGCAGAGAACGCTCGTTCAAGCTATTAAAAATCTTCTGCTAGAATTCTAAGGGCCAAGAAGTTCATTCCTTCTCGTGTTGCTCTTTGCTCTCCACTCTGTAGTGAAAATCTTGAGAGAGCTTGTGTAGTTCTGAGAGTGTGCTTAGCTTAGATTCCTTGCTCTCAGTGCTAGTTGCTTCAGATCTTGGCTTGTTAAAAGCTTGATCTAGGGGCTTGAACTCATTCTACTCTCTTTATTGTGTTTCCCTTCGTGTGTGAAGGAAGACCTAGTGGTATCCAGGGTGCTGTTTCCCTTCAGTTGTGAAGGAAGACCTGGTGGGGTATCCAGGGTGTTGTTATTCCCTTCGGGTGTGAAGGAAGACCAGCTGAGCTGGGTGTTGTAGAGTCCTTAGGGGGACTGTACCCTAGTTAGTAAAATCCTGAGTGGTTGCTTAGGGACTGGACGTAGGACTCCTAAGGAGAGGAGGTCCGAACCAGGATAATCCTTTGTGTCGTGTGATTGCTGTCTTTGTGTGATTGGTATTTGAACTAACAGTCACTAACCTTCTTCGAAGAATGTTTTTGTGAATGATCTTATTTACATGTATCGTCTAGATTATTTTTTAAAGACCCATTCACCCCCCCTCTAGGCTCATCAACTGGGCAACAAGTGGTATCAGAGCGAGTCTCTTCGACAAAGAAAGGATCCAACGATCTGAAGAGTAAAGATCCATGGCAGCCCAAAGTCACAACGAAGGTCAGTCTGTCAACCGACCACCATTGTTCGATGGAGAGGATTACACTTACTGGAAAACAAGAATGGAGTACTTTCTGCAAGGCCACGATTATCAAATATGGTCCATAGTGGAAGAAGGCGATCTTCTAGTCACAAATGAGAAAGCTCAGTGGACAGACGACGATAGGAAGAAGATCTCGCAGAATTGTAAAGCAAAGAGTATTTTATGTTGTGCCCTTAGTAAAAAGGAGTTCAACAGAGTTTCAGCCTGCAAATCGGCAATGGAAATGTGGGAAAAGCTCAGAATCACCTATGAAGGCACAGATAAGGTAAAGGAAACAAGAATAGACATTCTTGTAGCACAGTACGAAAGATTTCAAATGCAATCAGGTGAGTCCATTACCCAAATGTTCAGTAGATTTACAGATATTACAAATGGGCTAGCTGGACTAGGAAAGACCTATGAAATGGGAGATATGGTCAGAAAGATTCTTAGATCTTTACCATCCTCATGGACCCCAAAAGTAACAGCCATTGAGGAAGCTAATGATCTAAAAAGAATGTCTTTAGAAAAGCTCATCGGGTCCCTTATGGCCCATGAGATCAATATGGAAAGGCTAGGAGAGTCCTCAAGTAGAAAGAAGCATTCCAACGCTTTAAAAGCTGAAGAAGACTCACCAGAAGAAAGCTCAGATGAGAGTGAGAGAGTTGGGGACAGTGAAAATGAGGAAGCAATGCTCTCTAGAAGATTGCAGCGGATTCTAGCTAAGAAGAAGAAGTTCCAATCTGGTAGAAGGCACTTCAAAAGAAACAAGGACTTCAAGAAACCAGATGGAAAAGATCTAAAGAAAGGAGAACCCATCTGCTATGAATGCAAAAAGCCAGGACACATCAAAGCTGAGTGTCCAAAATTCAAGAAGCTGGAGCTTAGGAAGAAAGAAAGCTCCAGGAAGTTCAGAAAATACAAGAAGAAGGTGATGGCAGCAGCATGGGAAAACAGTAGCGACTCAGACAGTGAGTCAAGCTCCTGCAGCGATGAAGAAGAAGCCAATTTGGCTTTCATGGCTAATACCGAAGACAAGGTAACTTCTGACTCCTCTTTTGATTCATGCAATGGTTCATATTCCGATAGTTTAGAAGAGGCTTTCAACGAACTATATGATAAATATAGAGAAGTAACCAAACTATTAAAAGTAAGCAAGAAAAACATAGTCTGTATAGAAAATACAAACTCAGATCTAAAATCAGAAAATGAACAATTAGAAAGTCAAATAACTGAACTTAAAAGAAGAAATGAACTGTTATGTGAAGATCTAAAAGCTAAGAATGAACAAATAACTAAATTAGAAAAACAAGTAAGTCTAGATGAACTAAAAACTGAAATCAAGACACTAACAGAAGAAAATATATAGTTATCTAGCACATTAGAAAAATTCACAAATGGTAAAAACTCTCTCATATTAAAAGGTGCTAGAAGATCAGGTAAGAAGAAAAATGGATTAGGATATACACCTCCAGATAATGAAGAAACCATAGTTTATCCTAAAACATATCCAACACCAAAATTTGTACCCGAACAAGATATAGCATACAAAGCTAACTTCAAATATATAGAAAAAGTAACCAAATTATCCTGTTGTAGTCATTGCAACAAGTTAGGACATGTCATAACAACATGCCCAACAAAACATAAGAAATGGATAATCAAAGGTAAAATCAATGATACTAACCAATCAGGACCCAAAAGAATTTGGGTACCTAAAACTTGATGATTTTATTTCAGGGTAACACTCGAGCATCCAAATGGTATTTGGACAGTGGGTGCTCAAGGCACATGTTAGGAAATCAGAAGCTATTCACCAATCTCCAAGCTGAACAAGGAACAGTCACCTATGGAGACAATGGGAAAGGCACAGTCATTGGCAGTGGTTCCGTTAGCAACAAAGGAAAGATAGTCATTGAAGATGTATTATTAGTCAAAGGGCTGAAGCACAATCTAATTAGCATCAGCCAGCTTTGTGACAGAGGCCATCAGATTCAGTTTCAAGAGTCAAAGTGCAGCATATTAAAGGATAGAGCAGTAATTTTCGAAGCCAATAGAGAGAAGAATCTATACACACTCCATCTTGAAGAACTCAAGGATCAAGATGTCTGTCTAGCAGCAAACAAGAATCAATCTACTGAATTGTGGCACAGAAGACTAGGTCATTGCAGCATAGATGGGATGAGAAAATTACTAAAGAAAAATCTTGTGGAAGGACTGCCAAAGGTCAGTGCAAAAATGGAAGGTGTCTGTAGACCTTGTGCTAAGGGAAAGCACACCAAGAGCTCCTTCAAGTCAAAGACAGTAGTAACCACCTCAAAACCCTTAGAACTCCTTCACATGAATCTATTTGGGCCAATGAGGACTACCAGTCTTGGAGGAAAGAACTTTGGATTTGTCATAATTGATGATTACTGAAGATTCACATGGGTGTCATTCCTAGAGCATAAGGATGACACATTTGAAAACTTTGTCAGTTTCAGCAAGAAAGTCCATAAGGATCAAAAGTTCAGCATTGTGTCTATTCGATCAGATCATGGTGGTGAATTTCAGAATGAAAAATTTGCTAAGTTCTGTGATGATCAGGGAATTGAGCACAATTTCTCAGCACCAAGGACACCACAGCAAAATGGAATTGCTGAGAGAAAGAATAGAACTCTATTGGATATAGCAAGAACAATGCTATCTGAATATGATCTGCCAAGGTATTTTTGGGCCGAGGCAATCAACACAGCAAGCTACATTATCAACAGAGTTATGATCAGACCAATCCTGAAGAAGACTACATATGAACTGTTCAAAGGAAAGAAGCCAAAAATCAGTCATTTCAGAACCTTTGGTTGTCCTTGCTTCATCCACAACAATGGAAAAAGGGACATTGGTAAGTTGGATGCCAAATCAGATGAAGGCATCTTCATGGGGTACACCTCTAAACCCAAAGGCTATAGAGTATTTAATAAACGCACTTTATTAATTGAACAGTCTGTACATATTATTTTTAATGAAACTAATCCTTCCTTGAGAAAGGAAGAAGATAGTGATAATGATGATGCAGATGAGCTGTCCAAGAAACTAAAGAATACATCAATTGAGGACAAGGATGATCCACCTCTGGAAGACATGCAACAAAAGGAAATTACACATGAAAATCTTCCAAAGGAATGGAGATACAAGAAAGATCACCCACTCGAAAATATTATTAGTGATCCATCTGTAGGGGTAAGAACAAGAGGTAATGTAATTCTTTGTGATTACCTAGCATTTGTTTCTCAAATAGAGCCGAGGACAGTCAATGAAGCTCTTTGTGATGAATCTTGGATACTAGCCATGCAAGATGAACTAAATCAGTTCAAGAGAAACCAAGTATGGTCACTTGTTCCTAGACCATCAGACCATCCAGTTATTGGCACCAAATGGGTGTTCAGAAACAAATTGGATGAGGCTGGTGTAATCTTAAGATACAAGGCCAGATTGGTAGCTCAAGGCTATTTCTAAGAGGAAGGCATAGATTTCGATGAAACCTATGCACCTGTAGCTAGACTTGAGGCTATTAGATTATTACTTACATATGCATCAGCATTAGATTTAAAACTATTTCAAATGGATGTCAAGTCTGCATTCTTAAATGGCTTTATTAAAGAGGAAGTTTATGTGGAACAACCCCCGGGTTTTGATGACATAGAATTTTCTAATCATGTTTTCAAACTCCATAAGGCTTTGTATGGTTTAAAACAAGCACCTAGAGCCTGGTATGAAAGACTTAGCTCTTTTCTTTTAAACCATGGCTTCAGTAGAGGTCAAGTAGATAGCACTCTCTTCATAAAATCTAGGGTCAAACACATATTATTAGTGCAAATTTATGTAGATGACATAATCTTTGGTTCTACTGATGAATCCCTCTGCAAGTATTTTGAGAAGCTTATGCAGGGAGAATTTGAAATGAGCATGATGGGAGAGCTAAATTACTTCCTTGGACTACAAATCAACTCACATCTGCCAAGCAAAGTACACAAAAGAACTCTTGAAGAAATTTGGACTTGAAAATACCAAGCCACTGTCAACACCAATGAGTACATCAACAAGATTGGACAGTGACAAAGATCGTAAGAATGTAGATCAAAAGGTCTACAGAGGTATGATTGGCTCATTACTTTATTTAACAGCTAGTAGACCTGATATTCTATTTAGTGTCTGAATGTGTGCTAGGTATCAAGCAGATCCTAGAGAATCGTATTTGATCTCAGTAAAAAGAATATTTAGATATTTAGCTAGAACCCATAACTTAGGTCTATGGTATCCAAAATCGTGTGACATTACTTTAGTAGGATACTCTGATGCCGACTATGCTGGATGCAAAGTAGATAGAAAAAGCACCAGCGGTTGTTGTCAATTTCTTGCAGGGTGTTTGATATCCTGGTCCTCAAAGAAACAAAATTCAGTAGCACTGTCTATAGCTGAAGCTGAGTACGTGGCTGCTAGAAGTTGTTGTACACAACTCCTATGGATAAAGCAACAACTTGAGGATTTTGAACTAAATATCAAATCAATTCCACTATTGTGCGATAACACCAGTGCCATCAATCTCACCAAAAATCCAGTTCAACATTCAAGGACCAAGCATATTGAGGTTAGATATCATTTTATTCGTGATCATGTAGCAAATGGTAACATAGAAATATCCTTTATTGACACAAATAGTCAGTTAGCAGATATTTTCACAAAAGCCCTACCTGAAGAGAGATTCACATCTCTTAGAAGGGAATTAGGCATGTGCAATTTGTGAAAAGAGGTTTGTTTAAAACTTGCACATAAAATTTCAGAATCAAGTAAATTTTCTCTCCATGGCGTTAAGCAAAAGAAATTCAAATTATTCCTACAACCGTTTTTGTATTTAAAGTCGGTTTGAATAGTCAAACTCTTTTGTTGTTTTCCACCGCCTTTTGGCGCTTCTCTTTCCAATACATTTATTAATTCCCAAAAATCAATGCAAAAATCGATTCATCTCCCGTCTTCAACCTTTTCCCTCTTTCGTCTGGTTGCCTAAGTCAATGCCCTAATGACTCCAACATCTCTCTCTGCTCATTTGAAGTTTCTCTCTTCTTTCCGCGAAGAAATTCTTGAGGACTTTCCTCTCCTCCTTCCTTCTCAACCCTCCAAAAAACCTCCTCACCTGATTCCATGGCCGCATCCATCGTTTCTGGGAGTCTGGGTGGCTACAGCGCTGAGTTCCTCACTCCTGAGCAGCAGGAGAGGTTCACCTTTGTGAAGACTAAGGTCTGTGGAAACAAGGCAGTGGACATAGCAGATCTTGAAAAGAACGGTATACACAGCGTAGTAGCAACATTGAGCAGGATGCAGTGGATGGGAATCACCACCTTCTCAGAGGTAAGATATCCAGACCTCGTGAAGGCCTTTTTTGTCTGTTTGAGAGCAGAGGCAGACGGGTCCCTAGTTTCATCGATCAAGGGAACCCTGATTAAGATAGATCATGACCTATTGCACCTGTTATTTGGGATGAAGACTTCAGGGCACAGTGGGGTTCACACCGTGGGCGCCCAAGTTAAAGGTCTTGGTATTGTAGGACCGGGGTTCAGACTGAGGGATGGAAAATTAGACATTAATCAGTTAAATGCTTTCAACCGCCTCCTTCATTTCATAGTTTGCCAAATCTTGGTTCCTAGAAGTGCATCGTTCTCAACCTGCACCAAGACTGACTCAGATATGATGTATTGGGCTATTCAAAACAAGGAGATTAACATGGCCGAAGTGATAATTGAACGAATGAAGTTTGCTCGTGACTAGATCTGGGATACCAAAAGTAAGCTTAATGTGTCGTTGCCCTATGCCCACTTGCTTACAAAGATATTCAAACACTTTGGTGTTGATTTGTCTGGGGCGGTAGTTGAGAAGATGGGCCAAGCTATTAGGTCCAGGAACCTGAGAAAGAGTGGTTTTTCATTGGTCAATGGAATTTGGTCTAAGACCTCTGTGGCCTAAGGAGAGGCCATTATAGAAGATGTCCCAGAAATACAAGAAGATGTGCCAGAAGCCTCAACAGAGCCAGCAAGAGCGGCATCAGTAGCAAATGTTGAATCATCAGAACTTGCAGAAACATCTGAATTGGCAGCAACAGTGCCAGCGGAATCACAACCTTTAGTAGCTCAAGCAGAAGAACCAGTGGAGGGTGCAGCAACTCCTTTGCCCACCTCCAGTGTAGCCTCTATCCTTAGAGAGGTGCTGGATTCTATCCATACCACTCCAGTCATTCCAGAGGCTCATGGAGTGTCAGTTGAAGAAGTTGTGGCATCAGGCCACATTGAAGAAGAGGAGCAATCATCTGCTCCAGAAGATACTGTTTTTAAAGATGCTCCCATTCAGGGGGAGCAAGACAAGATCATGGAAAATGCTCCCATTCAGAGGGAGCAAGAGACTGAGGACCTCACTGCATCTCAAGGGGTGCATACAACAGATGCCCCTGTTCATGAAGAACAGACCACAGCTCATCAGGATTCTGTTGATAGGAGAGGCAAGAAGATTGTTCACAGAAGGCGAAGGACATCAAAGGAGCTGAAATTGAAGCCTATTCTGAAAAGATTGGAAGCACAAAATGATCTCTTATCCTCAGACCAATCAAATGTAAGTTCTATTGTTGTTCTCCAGGAATCTATTTCCAATGATATGTCACAAGTAAGAAATCAGTTGAAATGGTTTAACAAGGAAATGAGCAGCATGAAGGCAACACTTTCTGAGATTCTAAAGGCAGTGAGTTCTCCACCTTCTAGCACTCAGAGTGTTTCAGAAGCTGTTCTCAGGCCATCAGGGCCAGAAATCACAGAAGAGGGCAGTGTTCTAGTCCAAGTTCAGACTCAGCAGCAAGCAGAAGTACCCGGACCATCTGATGAGAATGCAGGGCCATCAGGGCCATCTCACAGTGCAGAAGGTTCAGTACAGCCTACCGTGGATGAAAGGCCATCAGGGAAGAATCTTGAAGAGGAGCCTCATGTGGCTGTTTCAGTGGCAGATGAAGTACCCTCTAAGGATCAAGGGCCAGCAGAACAGGCTGAGGGTCTGTCATCCCTGGAGATTTCGGCAGCAATTGGAGAGGCACAGGCTGTAGTTCCCGAGCCTTCCACTCTTCCTAATCCAGCCCCTCCTTCTCCACCCACCTCATCCACAGCTCCTCCAGCACCCCCTGTTCCCAAAAGGCCACGTTCACGACAAATCTCCTCTCCCACTCCTTTCACTTCTTCCACCACTCCTTTACCTTCCTCCTCTGTTGAAGTTCTTCCCGGATCTTCTTTAGCTGGAGCTTCCTCATCTGGTCCCTCCTCCTCAGGACCAAGTGATCCTCCTACCATCACTCCTAACTCTTTGATTCATCTACCAGCACCTCCATCTTTCATCACTCTCATTCCTGAAGGTGCCCAACTCACCCAAAGTGAGATCCATGGCATCAAGGATGAATTTGAAGAAGCAATTCTCAAATCTGTCCTAGCCACTGGAACTCACTCTCACAGGACTGGTATTTCCAGCCCTGTCTCCAAAAGAAGGAGACTTACTTCCACCCTTCCTGTCTCCTCCGATCCTTGCTATCCACCACTGTGGTTTTCCCTAGCCATAGCAAATAAGCACAAACCCCTTTATGAGGAATATCTTCAAAAGGTGGTTTTTGCTCATATTTTTGGTTTACCTTTCCAACCATCTTACTAGCATTTTCCCTTTCACTTCTCTTTCAAAGGCTCAACAGTCCAAAAAAATTTCTGTGACTGAAGCTAAAACTGAAGAGCAGTGGGCTCGGACCAACAATGCTTTGTACTCCCAATTTCGAAGAGTGCAAGCTGCCAGATATCCTGTAAGACCCCGGATTTTTATTCTCTTTATATATCTGTATGTATATGAATGGTGTGTTGGGTGTTCGGTTGTTGTGTGCTTAGCATGCGTAGTTCATTGTTCCTGCTATAAGCTTTATCCTTCTTTTGAATATGAGCATGTGCGAATATCTATATATGTATACATAGGTGTATATGATGATTAATGTGGAAGTGAACAATTAGCTAATTAGAGGTGTATTATGAATACCAAGAATCTCTGACTTAGGATACTTGAATAATACTATGCGTGTGCTATCTAAATATTGAAGAATATCCTATACTACCTATTTCATGGAATTTTGTATGGGAGTGTATGAAGTACATATGTGTATGTACGTATGTAGGTTATCTTGTGCGTGTGACAATTGTATATCTAATTCTACATGCATAACACCTTGGTGTATTTGTGTATGCATGTGTATGATTAGTTGTAAGCGTTGCTCATTTGCATGGTTTAGCTAATGTGAATATTGTACTTCGTACATTGCATATGCATAAAGAGTTCAAGCATGGTAGGTGTAATTAGTGGTTTATATTGAAATTCTATACTCCTCAAGAATAACATGCATGTATTTTTATGATATTTAGGTGAGAATAGCCAATTGGCTAAATTATGCATATAGTACATATTAAGGAATCCTATGCATATAGTACTTAAGCAATGTTAGGTAAAGTTGTGTAAGTTAATCTAATTACCGGTCCGCATGTTGTATCCATCTATTCCAAGCATAATGTACATAAGTATGCTACACCCGTGTGTGTATACTATATATATGTCAAATCAAGTGTGTGTGTGCAAGGACTATTTTATCGAATAGATTATTCCTAGCTAGCATAATTCATATCACCTCCTAATGATTTGCGAAGCCCTCATAATTCTTGTCATTTACTTTGCCGTGTGTTGAGTCACACTTATGTAAAACATCATGTACGCATAGGTAGATATCTACGTACATCTATCTTAGTGTATTTATGTATGCTTGTGTATGCCTTGGTATGAATGATATTGATTGCCTGGTATGGTAATGTACATGTTACACCTTATACATTGTATGTATATATATATAGAGTAAGCATAGTTTCTGCATGTTTTAAGATCTGGCCGAAGGGCCAATCAGCGTCAATGTGTTTATATTAAATATAAATAAGGTATGTATTGCATGGTGATAGTATGGATATAATACCGTATACATATTGCATGTATATAAGCTTGGTATGCGTGGTTTTCTGCATAATTTAGGGTTCTGGCCGAAGGCACCTTGGCGTCAACCCTAGGCCGTTGAGCCAGTGTCAGCGTCCAGACATGGACGCCAACACTAACTCCGGCGTCCAGCGATATGGACGTCAATTTCTCTGACCTGCATGCGTTGCAGAGCCAGAAAATCCGGGAGCAAGGTATGGCCACCATTGGGGGATGTCCCCCAACGGCTCTCAGGTTGTCAAATCGGTATGGTGAGTGGGTGAGGGGCTCTCCTTAGGTCTGAACCCGAATTTGGTCCCTCCCACTCCTCACTTCACCTTGCAAGAGGAGAAATAGAGGAAGGAAAACCCTAGAGAAGGTCTATGAGAAAAACCCCATCCTAGCACCCCCAAATCCGACCCCTTGGAGCTTGGTCTGGAGATCTACTGCGACAAGGAGGAAGTTGGAGCAAGGGAGAAGGCATCCCCATCGTCCCCTCGGCGTGGAGATCACCCAGGAGCCCGGAGGAAGGCGATCTAGAGGGAGTTTCTGCAACTTCTTGGGACTGCCCAAGGAGGTCTTCACCAAGCCATAAATCCCTTGGAGGAATTTTAGAAAGGCAAGTGACCTATCTATGGTGTCCCCGTATGAGTCTAGGTGGGTTTTGCTATTTTTATGGATTTTTCCTCGAGTCCTAGACCCTCCTATTCACCCAAGATTCAGAGCTCGGGTCTGTGTTTCTGCACAGACCTGGTTCGACGGCAAGGTCCCTCGACGCTTGTGATGAGCTTGGCGTCCATCGACCATGCCGCTGACCCTGAATCAGCGGCCAGAGACTGCCGCCTAGTTCCTCTGAACAGAACAGTGAGCTGTTCTGTCCTCCTTATGTATTAAATTCGGTACATTTTCCGTGATGAGGATATATGGTAAACCTTATACTCTATGTATATTGTTAGTTGTGATGTGTGGATGAATGTGGTGTGATGGTGAATGTGGGATAATGGCATCTTTTAAACTTGTGAGCATGACTTGTAGATAATCTTGCAAATCCTTGTTCATGATTTGAATTAGTATGAATGCCTTGGTTTTAGTCTAATCATGAAGATCAGTGG
Source organism: Colocasia esculenta (assembly GCA_014218235.1). Classification (NCBI taxonomy): domain Eukaryota; kingdom Viridiplantae; phylum Streptophyta; class Magnoliopsida; order Alismatales; family Araceae; genus Colocasia; species Colocasia esculenta. The sequence goes on from CM024759.1 coordinate 18,571,764, forward strand.
GTCAGCATCTATGTTTGCAAATTTTGGTAACTTATCCATGCTTGTGCAATTTGTAAATAAGCTCGGTTCGGTAAAAATAGAAGCATGCAAGAATGGTTTGTAGGGTTCAATCCATAGATGTATGAATTAGGAAAATTTTGTATCCTAAATTCCTGCATATGTTAGTAGCTTATGTTTAAATAGCAAGTGGCTAAATTACAAGACGTGTTAAACCCCACGTTAACTTAAGTTACTAATAGCATGCTAAATATGTGTTTTATTTTCTGTAAATTTTATTTAGCTCAGAAAATTCTGAAAATTTGAGTGTATGATCTTGAACCCGAAAACAGGATGTGGTTAAAATTTCAGGTCGTTTAGATCAGTAAATAAAAAGTTATGTATTTTCATGTGAAATGTGATAATCTACGTGTATTATCGTAATGTGATTAGTTATTGTCTAAAACCAACTTGATTGGTGAATTTACTGTGTTAAACTCCTGAAATCTGTAGTAGCATGATTAGGAGAAAAACAAAGACACATTGTGCATGAGAAAACGAAGGAGATGTGAGTGTTATGTGTAAAACACATGTTAAAACTCGGTATGAGTAAAGTGTAAAAGTTGTGCCTATGTGACACTGCTACCCTAGAGGCATCGGGAGCCGTATATAGAAAAGTCCCTATAGAAGGCTCCATGTGATATAAGTTTGTCCCAAAGGCATTGGGAAAACCCCGGAGGTGGACAAGTACCACTGGATAAGGTGGAGAGGGCTTCTCCCGGTCTGCGCAGTTACCAAGATTCACCGCTGTATTGCCTAGGTGGTGAGTATGTGTATGAGTTGTGTCATGTGTTGTGTTATGAGTTGTGTTGAGAGCTGTGCTAAGGAATGAGCACGAGCTATGAGATATTTGTTAGTGTCCTCTACTGGTGGTTAGGACTATGTGTCATGGCAAATTGTTTAAGTAATGAAAAATGACTAAAGTGTGAAATATGTGAACATGGAACGTGGTAAGTGCCCAAGATGCACGTGGTAAGTGCAATCGACGTGATATGTGATAAGTGAAAGTGGAAGAGAAAATGATGTGGAAATGAGTAAATTGTGTAAGTGTGAACATGTGTGCATGTCAAATGTGTAAAAGCGAACGATGTGAATGAGTAAGTGTGCAATCATGTGAAAATGAAAATGCGAGAATATGTCATTAAAACCCATGTGAGACAAATCTGAAATCATGTAAAATCAGTGAATTTATGTTATTATCATCATGTTATTATGTGTAAAGATGTCTAGGATCCATGTTAGGGATAATTGGTGAAAATGGGTACAAGATAGCATGATTGTTTGTTCACATGATATGTTTTAAGCAACGTTGTAGCTCTCATGTGTAGATTTATAGCCATTGAATCATGTGAAATCAGCAACCTAAAGCATGTAGAAATGTCCATGTATTTGTTTAAAAACATGTAAGATCCATGCTAGTTGTGTTTCCTTTCATGTGTGCACAATGTTCATGTTAGTAGCTCTCATGTCTTGGTTCTTTAAAGACAAAGTTTCATAAGTAAATTGAATAGAGAGCATGTGATAGGTAAATTTTATTCTTAGAAATCTGAAAGCATGATCCATGCATAAACTTGTAAAACTTTCATGATAGGTTGAAACCTCGGAAATGATTAGTATGCCATGTTTTGAAAATTGTAAATGCGCATGTAAAACCCCTATGACTTATACGTGTATGTTATGGGTAGTGTTGCTTGCTGAGTCTTTGGACTCACTCTTGCTTCGGCGTACAGGTTGACAGGTATCGTGCACTAGAAGGAAGCGTGACGAGGATCATCATATAGAAGGCTATTTTGTGGAGCTGTTACCAGTTGTACTTTTCTTTCGCACAAAAAGGAATATTGTATGAACAATATTTGGACATTGTAGTTCTCTTTATTTTGTATTAATGTGGACATTGTCTTTCCATTTCGCTATTTAGATTGTGGAATGTGTGTTGGTGACGGGTTAAGAGTTGAGTTGTTTATTTTATTCCGCTGTACTCTATTGCTATCCAGGTACATATCAACCTATTGACCAGTGTTGGGTACATGTCCCACTGTGACGACGCCTTTTTTACCGATGGGGATTGGTATAATCATACCGGTATGAAGAGGGTCGTCACATATCCCCCAAGGAAGCCCCTCTCCCTCTGTATGAATGGTTCCAGATCCATCACAAGAACTTGTTTGGACCCTTCATTCAGAAAGAAATTAAGTTCATCAGGCATTATCAGATGTTCTACAATTACTGCTATGTAAACAGCTTGGATGAACCTCAGTTGGGGCAGTTTCGTGCAGCTATCACATCTCTGCAGTCGACTCATTGTGAACCTCTTCAGGTGGAATTTGCTACCTTGAAGTTCCCGACATTGTGTTCCTTCCACCTCTCCACTCCTTGATCATGGATTCATCGGTTGGTACACTTGTCTTTGAGAGAGCTGCTAGAGTCATGGCCAGGTTGCATGTATATGAAGGCCGTGATCTTTCTTTCCAAAGATTTGTGTTCAAACACTATCTTGGGGGCAGATTTCAGCTGATATCCTTGCTCCCATTCTCTCCGAATGTGAAAGGCTGACCTCTGATGAGTGGCTCAAGCACTATCCGTTGTCTGCTCAGCAGCTTTCTAATCTGAATGCCTCCCAGGCCCGAGCAAATCTACCTCCTCTGACACCTGGTGACTTTCTGGACGCAAATTCTCGTCACCTCATCAGGAATACATTCGCAATATGGACTGAGAGATTCAAGATATTTCATGATTTGAAGAAGGAGCTCCGGTCTCATCAGATCTTCTATCCTATCAAGATGGACAAGTTTCTTCTCTTTGCCAGCTTCGGGTCCTTCTCCTCTTTCAAACTAGCCTTAGGTTTGGATAAATATGGGGACTTCATTTCTGAGCAGTGGAAACTTCATCTCAAGAGGATGGCTCCCACTATGAGACCCTCCTATAAAATTGAGATTGGAGCTTTTCAAGCTCATTTTGAAGAGTAGGAAAGATTGGCATTTCCTGTCATCCGACAATTTGCCTCCTTGTTGTCTCCTGCCTTCTATCTTGATCCTTCTCTTCGACCTCAAGATCAATGAAAAATTCACTTCTCTTGTCTTCATCTATTTCTTATCTTTTCTTTGTCTCAGATTACCCTTTTGCTTAATGACAAAAAGGGGGAGAAATACTTATGTCTGAAACATACTATATGCATTTTTTTACATACTTATTGTTGAGTTTTGTCATCACAAAAAAGGGGGAGATTGATGATCAGATCATCCCCATGTAATTAAAATTAATTACATATTTATTTTGGTGATTAATAAAACAATATCAAAGTTTTCTAACATGCATTCTATAAGTCTTAAGCACAGGAAATAAACAAGGAAAATCAAGCACATATGATAAATACTAAATACTTCTGTCAATAAGCCAGGTAAGTGCATTTCTCTAAGTCCACATCGACTTCTGTTGAAAGTCACAACGATTTCATAAGTGTTTTAACGATTTCCTTATAAGACTGGAAAGTCATGTTGTTTCAAACAAATCGATCCTGTAATGATTCTATAAGTCATCGTAACGATTTCTTTAAAGCTCGTAACGACTTGCCTGTCGCAACGATTTCTTAAGTAATCATAACGATTTCTTTAGAACTCACAAACGACTTGCTCGCCGTAACGATTTCTTAAGTAATCATAACGATTTCTTTAGAACTCACAACGACTTGCTCGCCGTAATGATTTCTTAAGTAATCATAACGATTTCTTTAGAACTCGCAACGACTTGCTCGCCGTAACGATTTCTTAAGTAATCATAACGATTTCTTTAGAACTCGCAATGACTTGCTCGTCGTAACGATTTCTTTAGTGCACATAACGATTTGCTTTGCGCAACGATTTCTTTAGCGCTCATAACGATTTGCTTCGCACAACGATTTCTTTAGCGCTCATAATGATCTGCTTTGCGCAACGATTTCTTTAGTGCACATAACGATTTGTTTTGCGCAACGATTTCTTTAATGCACATAACGATTTGCTTTGCGCAACGATTTCTTTAGAGCTCATAACGATTTGCTTTGCGCAACGATTTCTTTAGCGCTCATAACGATTTGCTTCGTGCAACGATTTCTTCAGCGCTCATAACGATTTGCTTTGCGCAACGATTTCTTTAGTGCACATAATGATTCGCTTCGCGCAACAATTTCTTTAAAGCTCATAATGATTTGTTAAGTGATTATAACGACTCCTTTAATGAATACAACGATTTGCTCTCTATAATAACTTGTTGGTATTCATAACGATTTCATAAGTCATATAGACAACGACTTCATGGTTTATATCGACTTGATATTTATCGTATTTCTTACAGAGTTGAATAGTCAAAGTCTTCTCTTATCTGTCTGACTGCTGTGCATTTAATCAAGACAGAACGTATCTCTGCATGCATGCAGATGATATCTTCTCATTATCGTACATATTCTGTCAACATCTTTTAGAAGAAACTATTTGGCATTGCTATTTTGGTGAATACTCTTATCAACGTTTACTGACAACTAAAGACAGCCTAGCTGTCTACTGTTCTAGCATTTAATTTATGCAGGGTCCTAAAGACGTTCTGTCATACAACATTGGACCATACAGACGCCAGAAGACATTATCTCTTTGCGTGCTCAAATGGATAAAAGATTGTTGAAGCTTCCAAATGTCAAGCAGTCTAACGTCTACCAATCTAAGAGACAACGGTTACTTCAACGGGCGAATTTCAAAAGAAGATATAAATACAAGACAGAAGAGAAGATCAAAACATATAGAAGCAGAGAACACTCATTCAAGCTATTAAAAATCTACTGCTAGAATTCTAAGAGCCAAGAAGTTCATTCCTTCTCGTGTTACTCTTTGCTCTCCACTCTGTAGTGAAAATCTTGAGAGAGCTTGTGTAGTTCTGAGAGTGTGCTTAGCTTAGATTCTTTGCTCTCAGTGCTAGTTGCTTCAGATCTTGGCTTGTTAAAAGCTTGATCTAGGGGCTTGAACTCATTCTACTCTTTTTATTGTGTTTCCCTTCGTGTGTGAAGGAAGACTTGGTGGTATCCAGGGTGCTGTTTCCCTTCAGTTGTGAAGGAAGACCTGGTGGGGTATCCAGGGTGTTGTTATTCCCTTCGGGTGTGAAGGAAGACCAGCTGAGCTGAGTGTTGTAGCGTCCTTAGGGGGACTGTACCCTAGTTAGTAAAATCCTGAGTGGTTGCTCAGGGACTGGACGTAGGACTCCTAAGGAGAGGAGGTCTGAACCAGGATAATCCTTTGTGTCGTGTGATTGCTGTCTTTGTGTGATTGGTATTTGAACTAACAGTCACTAACCTTCTTCGAAGAACATTTTTGTGAATGATCTTATTTACAGGTATCGTCTAGATTATTTTTTAAAGACTCATTCACCCCCCCTCTAGGCTCGTCAACTGGGCAACACAACTCACGTGTGGAGGTGGCTCAAACTAAGGGGGCGACGGGTACAACCGGCTCGGTGAACCACAACGTCCGTACGATCATGAGGACTTACAGAGGCCCTCGGAAGGCGGCCCTGGTCAGCCCACGAGTGCTCGCAGGTGCGAGGACCCACTCATCCAAGGAAGGTAACCTAACAACATGGATCAATAGTGTATATGCATGAAATAATGCGATATCTAACTTATGCTAACACAAAAAACAACTAACATGACTCTGCCAAAGTCGCCGCGACCAGATACGCCGCGACCTTATCGCGACCGAACACCTCGGCGTGATAACAACAGACTGCAAAGACCTATAGTTGTATGCAAGCAAACAGCGAACAGACTAACCTAGCACGTAAAACAATCATATAATGGATTAACAAGCACGTCACGGATCATGAAACACACAGAAAACCAACACATAAATTAAAACAATAACAAACAGTGCGTACCTGTGAATGCGACCTCCAACCACGGCGCAACACTGTCGCATCCCCACGATCTTCCGCGACCAGAACAAGAATCAAACAGTGAAAGTAAAAGGGAAATCTGGACCCTAACAGGATTCTACCAAACAAAAACACGAACATACATGATCTAACAGCATGGTGAATGCATGGATGTACTCATAGGGCAAAGAGTAGTGAATCATAATGGAAAGACACATACGTAAGGATGCGTCATTTAGATTCACCGCGACGAGGTCACGTCGTCGCGATACGCCGCGTCTCCCATAGGGAACAAAAAATGTCAAAATAGGATAAAATACACCTAACAGGGTTCTAAGAAGGCATTTAAATAATCAAACATGGCAGGCAAACAAGCTAAAACTCACGAGGGTAGCACTGAAGGTCCCACCGTGATCGCCAAAAGGTGTAATCACGGGGATTGTACGCCCCCCAATACACGCAAATATGTGCTCAATATAAAAAACATGTAAAAAAAGGATGTGATCGCCACCTAGATAGTTGCCTAATAATAGAAATAACACGGGCTAACTAATCTAGGAAAAGGAGATAGAACACCATACTGACTTGAGGTCGCGACGGGGAACCCCGTCGCAATGAAGCTGGTTTCGCGACGCCCTATAGGGGTGCGTTCTCGGTGTCACGTCGCCTTCCTCGGTCGCGTTCTCTGCAGTGCGGGAGAAGTGTGGAAGGACCTTCCTCCTGCCCTCTGACCGGCCGGAGGACAAGAGCTCCTCGTGAGAACTAGCTTGAGTACCTGCCAAAACAACGAAAATAAGGAAAGGAACCCTATTAGAACATATTAAGTATAGTATCCATCCAAAAATGAAAAGAAGAGATGAAGCATGGTGGGAACGGACCTGGGGTGGTTTTAAACCCCTTGGGTATATGGAAAACGTGGGAAGAAAAAGTGAAATGAGTCCTATCAAAGAAAAATAAGAAAAATGCATGAAATGAAGAGGAAGAAGGAAGAGGAAAGAAGGAGCCCCGTATGGGGCGACTCCCTGGTGTGGTGGACGTCCTCGGATGCTCCAGATACTGAGGAAAGGTGGTGGGGGTCGCCCTCTTCACTCACCAAGCTCCATTGATCGTCATGGCTTGATGTGAAGAATGTGTGGAAATGAGAGGGGAAGGGTTGATTTCGAGCTAAGTCCAGCTCACAGAAAATTTTGGCAGCCCTTCGGGGTGAAACTCGGGGTCCCCCCTTCTCTGAAGAAAATGGGCTTGCTTATATAGAAAATGAGAGAGAAAATCCCATTATTAGGTGATAAATACCCATATGAGAGGATAAATGTCATTAAAAATCATGGGTAGAGTCATAGGGAGACTCCCAAGGAGACCCTTAGCCCCAAACTGCGGCCATGGGGGTTGGGAGGTTCAAATGGATAGAGATAAGGCCTTAAGGAGATAAATAGGAGGTGGTTGCGGAAGCCAGCTCACGCGGCTGAAGTCGCGACGCATCGTAGGGGCGCGACAAGAATGATCGCGATGGCCATGAGGAATGCGACAATGAGGTCATGTGCATGGATATGCATGGGCTGTCGCGGCGGCCAAAGGGGTCGCGACAGAGAGTAACGCGGCGCTACGACCCGTCGCATTAAAGAAAATCGATTATTCTTGAATTATTGGCCAATCACATAGGAGGATAATGATCATTAGGGCTCATGGACTTTTTAAAAGATAATGGTTGGGATTTTCATGGAAATTGGGCTGTTAATGGGCTCAAAGCAAGGCTAATGATGGGCTCAAGGTGAGTGACCGACTAGGGGCTCACTGGGATAACAAGAAATATAGTTCAACTTATAAGTCAGAATCGGGTGTCTACAGAGAGCCCTTCTTAGATGCGACCAAAGGTGAGTCAAACCTCGACCAAACTGTGCAAGGCTTATACCTTTGGAAAGAGGGTTCAGTCTAATTTCTAATGGCACTAGTTTTCCCAATTTTCATCCAGTGAATCGGGAGTATTAAACGTTCTCCTCCAAGCGGTCCGAGCGAGGGCTTTCTGGAGGATGAGTCTTATTCAACTCAAAAGGTAGGTGATCTCGGGCCAAACCTAAGCAAAACATATATCAATGTGTAGTGCATCAAGTCTACTTTCATGTGCATGCGTTTTCCCCAATTTTATTGAATTTACATCGAGTATTAAGTGTTCTACCAAAGTCGTGCATGTTAATGGCTTTTTACGTTCATGTTGTTATCTCACGCATCTCGAGGCCAAATCTCATGAAACCAAAGCCATAGTTCTCTTCTACTCCCTGTTTCCAACAAGTTTTATATTTACACTTTTGTCCCAAGAGCCTAGATCAGGGGTTATAAGCATTGCATGCATCGTGTGTAGTTTTCTGCATTTTCAGGCAAGAACCCAAAATGCGACGAGACCAGACGTCGCTTTCTTACATGCATGAACGCGACGAACAAGTCCATCGCGTTCATTTGAAACGCGACTGCATGGTGCTTTGCGATTTCGACCGTGACATGACTGTTCTAACGTGTTGAACTATACACCACGTGGTTTTTCGTGCCATGCATGAATGCGACGTAGGAGGACGTCGCAATTTATACCATTTTCCCGCTCGTAGTTCCATCCTATTTTTATATTATTATTTTGAAATCATCTCTTGAGCGTGACGTGTCGATACGTCGTGATTCAAAGATGATGGCGACACGCTTCTTGTCATGATATGAATGCGACAGAGGGGTCCGTCGCGATTTTCACATGAAGGCGATGGTCAAGACCGTCACGATTTAAGTCTTTACAGATTACTCGTGCTTCAACAGTACACTGTCTTCTGAAATGCGATGACTATGTCCATCACGGATTTAAAGGCCTACCTGAAACCTATTTTACATGGTCTAGAGTTTAAGGTTTGCATGTCTTGGTTCTGATCAATGCATGAAGTCTGTTCAGAGGCTTAAAAGCGGTCAACCCATGAAAAAGCCATAACTATATGAATGTTTATTCTAATTTCTCTTTAATGATATGACCTAATCTGGCACACTATTGATTGTTCATCTTATTGCTCTAAGCTTGTTATAGTGAACAAATGCTACCATAAAATACTGCAATTCATATCAAGTTAAATGCATAGTTTCATCTCACGTCATCATGTTAATTGCTTTCCGCATGTTTGTGACCGATGGATTGTGGATTGAGACATGTACTTCACTACTGTCACGTCCTAATAAAAGGCTATTTATCGGAAGTGATAGAAAAATAGGTACAAAAGGTAATAATTATTTATCCATTCATAATGTCATAAACGGAAGTTTTATTACATAGATACCCCTCAAAACAACTAAGAGAGGAGTAGGTTAAAACAAACTTAATTTACATTTATCATATCACACTACTAAACAGAAATAGAAACTAGTTAGCTTCACTTGTCACGGACAGTCCACTCAGCACTCAAACCCTTAAGCGTCATCCCCATCTGTATTACCTGAAAATGGTAGGAAAGAATGAGCTAACTAGCCCAGTAGAATTCAAATCCATAATTCAAAGGATGCATACATGGTAGTCATGGCAAGAATAGAACGGGTATCGAAGACATGTTCAAAGATCAGGACTGAAGACTTGACACAGTGATCATAATAAAACACAGGCATGTTCAGGTGTATAAACTTCACATTTTGCTCGAGTAACAGTAAGACAGTACAGTATTTATGATGACCATAATCAACAGTAAGTGATGTAATGCCAAACATCCCGTCGCCCTTTATCAATCCGTACGGCTAGCAAAAGAATTCGGGTGCTCCTCCCAGGACTGGACCAGCCCTATTTGCACAAGCATTTCAGTCAGGTGGGGTCCAAGGACCCAATAAATGTCAACATCATCAACTAACCATATCTCACCAGGTGTTCAAGCATTTGAACTCTCAAGATATCAAGTAATATGAACTTAGTTACCGAATACAGGAGAATGGACTCAACAGAGTACCATTTGTAGTTGACAACTTCAAGGATACTTTAAGGGTGAGTAAGGTACATTAAGAGGGTAATATTTATAGTGGAATGACAGTAGATACCAAGGCAATTAAGGGGGTAACTTGATAGGCTAATAGAGTGAAGTTTAAGCAAGAGTTTTATCATAAACAGTTGCTGAAATACAAGGCAGGACAAGTGTTGTCGACAGCCAGGAAGGGGCTGTCGACAGATGGCAGCAGACAGAGCTCAGATTTGCTAGCTCTATGGGTATTTGTCGACAGCAACAAGAGGGCTGTCGACAGATCCATACAGTCCAGAAATCTGGAGTTCTGGAAGACATGCGCCTGTCGATAGCTTTGGGCTGGCTGTCGACATGTAGCAGCAGAACTTCCAGAAATGATGTTAAATCTGATCCAAACACCCTAACTATAGAACTTATAAACCAAGGCATGGTTTATATCAAATGGAAGAGTCTATTTATAGTTCTCACAGTGGTTTATAAACTGAACAAGAGAGGTGAAACAAGAAGTTTGCAATTCAAGCTTGTCTAGCTAGAAACTAGACATAGTATAGTGTTGAAAGTGTGGTCTTGATAGTAATGGTTTATTGGAAGATTCCTACAAGATACATACTAAAACTCAAAGTATTCCATAGATCTAAATCATAGTTTGGAGTACCTAACAAATAAACACAAGTTCTCACACAGTTCTAAAGATATTATGACTTCTATAGCATGGACAAGGATCAAAGGTAAAATAAGTAGATAGAACTCAATTTCTCACATAGAACAAGGTTGTTTCACTCCAAACAAGAATAATTCTTTTATGACTGGAAGAAAAATAGAAGAGTCACAGGTATAGTTCTTTGTCCTCTCATCAAGAACTTCTTGTCAGGAATGGAGGATAGATTTGAACCAGAGGGAGATGAATCCTACCTTTCTTAAACGATGAATTTGCAAATATCCTTGGTGAGAAATCCCACACTCAGCTAGACAAGTGTTTTCCCCCCTTAAGGTTGATGGCGTGCTTGCAATGTCCACACCAAGTGAAGCAGCTACAGTGGCTGAAGGAGCAGAAGAAAAAGTAGTTGCAGTGGCTATAAAGCTAAGAACTCCAACAGCTCCTCCAGCAGCACCTCTAACAGCAGTTCCAGGGCAAGGAGTAGGGAAGCAAGAACAGGAGCAAGTACAAGGGTGTGGAAAGGTACGTATGAGGGAAGGGAAGTGTTTTTTTATAGACCCCGTAACTCCCTCATGCAATGGGCACGTCAACCATGAGGTGTCATGGTAAAAATTGTTGGGTTCTTATCCTAACACGTTGCCCATGCAACTTACCCTTTGGTTACACACAAGTAACTGAGGTGTTGGCTTAACCCCTTGGTATGGTGGCCTTCCATGAGCTTAACACGTAAGCTCCCAAAAAATCCTTACCGTAAATGACCCAATAAATCAGCTGGCCCCTTAGTTTTGATGCAAACATGCCAAAACAAAGTTCGTTTGCACTAAAATTTCAACCATAGACTAATGTGATAGTTTTACCAATTATGGTGATTTTATTTTAATTTTTAGAATTTATTTTATAGTAGGTGAAAAATCACCCGAAAAATGGCCGCGTCGACTTAACCTCGAAATCCGTATGTCAAAAAATTCGGATATTTACGTTTATGATATCTCCACATTTTTTTGAAAATTATGGTGTTCTCGGATTTCATTTTTGTTATAGTTTTTTAGTGTCGCCCTGTGGGAGCGCACACGTCCGAGTACGACACTAGGGTAACGTTAATTAATGCTAATCATTCCCAAATATCAATTATTTCAATTTAAGATTAATACTTAAGTCTAATAACTTTATTATTCATATTTTTCAACAAATAAAATTTCTGGGGTGTTACACACACTTGCACATATAGGCAGCCCTTTCTTGGGGGATTGGAAACTCACGGCCAGTCATTCCGTATCGGCAGTCTAGTGACCTTTCTCTCAAGACCTCTATAAATTCCGTACTCCATGGATTCTCTCATGAAGACCGAGTTGGTTGTACCATTGAAGTTCCCTGGAGATAGCGTGCACTCCCTTTCTTCTCTTGTTCTCGTGAGAGCGATTCATAATCTTAACTTAAGCCATTAATGTAAAGAGTGAACTAAAGTATAAATTATGCTGTTATGCTGTCGAAATTATCTCTTGACTATAGTTGTCATGAAATCATGTTCACATGACTTGCTATCTATTGACATCATCATCATCATGAACATGACATTACAATTGCTTACATCTTGAAACTCTTATTGGCCATTAATGACTGTGGGTATCTACATTTAAAAATAGTGAGATGCTGATCAGGCACAGAGAGTGTCCAAGGGCTCCAGTCTAGCCCCAATGATGGAGAGTCATAAATATATTGTTAACCATGGGATATAATGATTACTGGCGTTGCATCTGTACTGGGAGTACTTGCGTGTTGAATGCTAGATACAATAACCACATACACGTGTCCTATTGTGCATTTCGAGGTGGATCTTTCCTTGGTGTACATTAGTGTCTTCGTGCTTGATTAGTGTTACATGATCGTGCTCGTGCTTGCTTGCTTGCGTGATATGGCCATCCTGCAATTATTGCAATTTAAGTGATATCTTGTGTGCTTGTTACATGACATTCTATTGAATACTATCGCTCGTTATATCATTCTAGATCTTGCTCTATCATGATCATTCCATCTACCTTGTTCATGAACCATGTTTTATTCGCACATGCTTATCTAGATAATCGTGCTTACCTAGTTCTAAATTACTAATCACTTATATCATTGCCCGCACATTGAGATATAAATCCCAGTGGGCTAGTTTGCTCATTTCCTACTTTTAACCATTCTAGGTGACTATGCAGTACAAGAAGAGGAGCAAGTTGAGGATGGGAATGAGTCCAAGTGATGAGCCTCCAAACACATGTGTTTATCCTTAGGCTACATTGAGAGTAGATTCATGTAGTAGGTAGTGAGGAATTATGTACTTTTCCTTTTATTAAGTCTTAATCCTATTACTCAATATTTAAAGAGTTGTATTAGTTCCCTTTGAAACAATGAGATGAGATTTGAATACAATTTCAATTGAGTTCATTATTTGGGCTCTATTATGATGTTGCGTTGATATACATTTAGTGCTTGCTAGCTAGAGGCTTATTTGCCGACTGTTCACATCTCGGAATATCGACTCGAATTACCTAAATTATTATCTGTTGCATAATTCTCGGGACGTGACAGTAGAGGTCTGTGTCATCTTCCTGGACACCCTTACTCATTTGTCTACTGAGTAGCTCATCAGGCTGAGGAAAAGACGATAGTGGGGTAGCGACTTGTGGTGTGCGAGTGTTCTTTATTTGGTCACTTGTAGCGCGCTTGTGGTTAAGGGATAGACACCAGTAGACGTACTGGTCCCCATCTAGTCTCGTGTTTTCACTTGCCTCACTCTGCGGTCCCCGGAACCTGAAGAGATGTGTCGAGTGTGGGTTTGCAGCATGTGTCACTACAGAGTGGTGTTGGTTGGTGTCCATAGTTATTTGACTTACACAGTGTTGTGGTGGAGATGTAGTTGAACTTTCTGTGCGTGGCTGCGAGACTGAGAGGTGGTTCTCATGTTTGTTAGTCCTGGTTGGATACTGGCTTCATGAACCAGTAGTCTTTATCTGAGTGGTGGCATTGTTCCTTCTAACTCGGGTTTCTAGCAGTTGTGGTTGTGAGTTATGTTACTGGTTGTAGTGTTTACCGGCTATAGTTTCTTACTCGTTGGTCATGCAAGGCTTCTAGTTGTACAGTTGTGTGGCTACGGTTCTGCAGGTTTTCAGGTACATGTACCCTCCTTGGGTAGCTAGTCGTGGTGGCATGTCGTGTGCCGATTTCAAGTGTTGTTATGGAGCTATGCTCTGTGGAGGTCGTGTTGTTTGACCTTCCACTTGTCGTGTTTTTACCCTTCTATGGGTAGTCCTCCAAGTGTGTTATTATTAATGTGTGGTGGACTGGCTCCTTCCTGTCAGACCTGTTACCTTTCGTTGGAGATTTGCTTGTGTGGCTTATAGCTTAGTTCTTTCAATTTTTGGGGTAGACGTGTTTTTATACTGGTCCTGTTGTTCCCTTTATTTTCTGTGAGTTGTGTTAGCTAGTGTGTTTATGTTTAAAAGCATTTTAATTATGTTCATTATGAGCATGTCTTTACTCCAGTAGTTCTACAGTTGGTGTTACCAGTGAGACCATGAGTGGTGGAGGTGTTAACTCCTCTGTGCAGTTTCTGGTTGTTATTTCTCTTTTTAGGAGGTCCATGTTGAGCCTGTGACTTTTTAAGGCTCACTCCCTTTTAGATCTTTTCAGGTGTTAGCAGTGTGCTTGGTTTGCAGAGACATTGTAGCAGACTTGTACCACCAGCAGTTGTTGTTGTGTGAGCTTTTTCTCCCTCGGGATATGCCCCAAGTAGTTGTACCTTTCTCTTGGACATGTAATAATGTATTGAGACAGTGTAATATGTTGTAAATAAGTATGAGTACAAGTACTCTCTTGTATCTTATACTCTTGTGGTTATCTTTTATATTTTTACTAGACACTTGTGCGACCTATCCCTTGCGAGACTTCGGACTGTTCGCGAGAGACGGGTCTAGATATGGAGTCTTATTGGGCATAAATATACAGGGTCTCTACATGTTGCAACACCAAGTAGTTGTCATCTGTTGAGAGGAGGACCGACACGGTCGACGGTATGTCCTCTGTTGAGAGAAAATCCTATATGTGCAGCACTAGGTAGTTGATTCCCTCTATTGAGAGGAGGATTGATGAGGCCGAATGGTTGTTCTGTCATGAGAGAAAAGCTTGGCTGCAAAATATGCAGTAAGTGGTTGTCCTATTGGGATAGTTAGTTTTCACACAGTGATGGTTTTGCCCCCGAGGACTAGACGTAGGCTGGCGTGGTCAGAAGTGAACCAATATAAAATCCTTGCGTCTCATGCTTGCGTGTTTTCTTTCCTTTACTTTCCGCTCTTACATGCATTTAGTTCCTTCCACTGTGCTTTTATGTTATGTGCTTTATATGTCTCTGCGATCGCAACTCATTCACCCCTTCTCTGGATATCTATAGCGTGGCCAGCGAGTGGTATCAAAACCATGTCTTCTCATACTTTCAAAGATTGAATGATATGTGAGAAGAAAATATCAAACTATGAAAATTAGAGTTGGTGTGTTTCTTAATCACCCTTCATTCGTTGACTCTAAACTATCTAATATGGAAGATCCTCACAGAACTTACCATGCAAAAATCTTAGCAACAACATCTAAAAGACAAACTGAGAAAGGGGACAAAGTTGAAGAGAACTTTTATGGCATATTTACTAACAATATTTCCTACGAGGGCTATATACACTGCCCAGGAGTATCATGATACAACATGTTGTAGCTCAGTTGAACAGGATCACTTAAAGATACCTACTCTCCAACTACATGTCTGGATATATTACAACAATCATAACAACTGAGAACCAACATTCAATATGTTCAACAAAGAAAAGTGACTACAAGAATCATAGGGAAATGAACCACACATGAGCTAAGCTATGACACTCATTACATTAATCTCCCGGCAATTATCGAGAAAGCATTTATAAGTCTTTGTTAAAAGCCTTCTTTAATGTTTAGAGAAGATTAAACCTGCAGCAATGTTATTAATGACTGAAATACAACACTACATAGAGCGTAAATTCACTTTCTTTTTTGTGGTTTCTTTTGCTCCCAAATGTTGCAATGTTATGGCCTATTCTGTGGCCAAATTGGGCGTGTCTCTACCCAACTCCAATAACAAGAATTATCCTCCCTCCCCTCCTATAGTAATTTGAATTTTTAAAATATAAATAAATAAGATAACTATTATAATATGTCAGATATTGCAATATAATTAAAAAAAATTTATGTTTAGACACTAAACAATAAATATAAAGAGTGATCAAGAAAAGTGGGTCAAGACATAAATAACTAGGTTGGCCAGCGCTGAACAAAGTCTTAAGACGAATAAAGTCAATAACGATAAAAGTTATTATCACATATGAAAAAACAACTCGGAATCATACAAAAATTTAGGATGACAAATTAAATAAGGAGATAAAAATAATAGTAAATAAATTAGAGTCAAACAGACAATTTTGGTTCAATAAAACCGTAAAGTCCGACTTAAGACGATAAATTCTGATAACGTCAAAAACTCATTATTGCATGTAGTTAACTCATGTGAAATGGATATTTGGGGTCCAATCATGTTATTGGGCTCAATAAGAAGCCAGACACAAGAAAGTAACATTGAAAATTCATGCTAACCCAATACCCACCCATAAAGTGGGTTAATTAAATATAAAAGAATGTCAAATGAGTCATGGAATAAGTTTAAACCTTAGCCCAAATGGGGAGCATGAATTTGTTGCCACTTACCTTCATAGTTGGGATAGGATTAGAAGGAAATGAGTCCTAATCATGGTAGGATTGCTAGTATCAAGATTAGGAAACTCCAACTTGTTTTGCACAATCCTACCTTTATAAACACATCATATGTAACACTCCAAAATTTTTTGTAATTTAAAATTACGATAAATTAGAAAATTGACAATTTAATAATCTAAAAATGGTAATAACGTACACACCATTATCATATACACGAAAACACAACGAAAAATTTCGCAACAATTATAGTTCAACTCTAAATAATATTTCTAAATGACTCATGAAGAGATTTGGGCAAAGAAAAATCTGATTATCCAAGTTTAAAGCATTTTGCGGCTTCTTATCGTAATTCATAAATAAGTTAGAAAATTATTATCACACGTACTTAGATGAGTCAAAAACTTAAATAAAAATCATACTTGGACTTCAAATAATATCCCCTAATGACCCACCAAGAAATTTGGGTTAAGAAAAATCATTTGGACCAAGTTTAAGAATTGTTGCAACTTCTTATCATAATTAAGAAATAAGTCGAAAACCTATTATTACACTTATAGAAATAATTTTAAAAATATTATAAAAATTATGATGGGCTCTCACTATCATTCCTTCACCATCCATCAATAAAAGATGACTCTTGGTTCCTGAATAAATTCATGTTAGGAAAATAACATGAAATTCAGATTTTCTCATTAATGGACCATAAAAAGGTAAATTGTCACCCAATAGACACTCATTGGACTTCAAACCAACTCAAATTCGTGGTTACCACCTAAGGTAAGTTTCCATATGACTTCCATCATGAATTGGGGAGACAAATCTTGAATTGGAGGAAGGATACACCCAAATTCGTGCCTAATGGTTTCCTAATCTAATTAGGCAACTAAAAACACATCCCCCTTTTAAATAAACCCTCTCTCTCCCATGGGATGACCCCTAGGGTTGCTGATGTCGTGCTTCGACTTTCCAAAGGCTGGGAATCGCAAGAGGAAGGCTGGGCAAGAAGCAACTTCGTGCTCATCTCCACCTGCAACCTGCAAACAAGATCTTTCAAGATCATAACCAAAAGTTAGTAAAACCTCGACCAACCATGCAAGTCATATACCCCTAAAAATCTCTTCATGTCTAGTTGCTTAATGCACTATTTTTCCCAATTGCTACCTAGTAGTTTGTGAGCATTAGGCGATCTCCTCCAACGGGTCGAAACTAGGGTTTTCTGGAGGACGAATCTTTATTCAACCCAAAGGTAGGTTATCTCTATGCCAAACAATAATTAAACTCGTTCATGCATGAATACATGTGTATAAATCATGTTCTTACCGTTTTCCCAAATTTCTATCATGTGGATTTCGTGAATTAAATCTTGCATGTTAGAATATTGTGTTGTCTTATTTAAACTCTGATCTATCTTGCGGGTTCTATATCTTTTTGTGGAGTCATTTACAGACTGAGCATGCAACATGAAACTTGTTCCCCTATGAGTCTAGTTTCATTTGGCATCAATTACCTCAATTTTATTACTTGTATAGAGAGTATTAGCTCATACATGAGTACTGTGTCAGATTCATATGGATAGTCATAATACATCTTTTTACCCTGCTAAATGACTATTGTTTCATAATTACTTTGTAGGTTGGTTAGAAAATCTTATAACTAACAGAAGTGGTCTCACCTGATTTGGATCACCACACAATTAGTTTGGATTTTTTAAAGACCCGTAGGTCAAACCTAGTTTGAATTGGAGTCGGTTTTGGCTTGAAAATGCAGCCCAAAAGTCATCTTAAGGTCACGCCAAGTAGACACGTCACTCCAGAAGGCGATAGCCTCATGGTCGCAACTAGGTCACGATCATATGATGGTTGCGTTCTTGTTTTTCTGTGGGTAGACCGCATTGTCTATCGTATATCACCTGGATTTTCTCGTTTTACATCAGATTTCGATTTTGTTTTCTTTGTTGGATTCCTTATTCAAAGGGCTTCAAGATAGCATGTTCATGTTTATATTTTCATAAGAAATAAGTGAGTTATGACCATAGAAGTGGAAGGGATGGGACTGTGTTTGCCTTCTGATGAGCATACGTCCTAGTTTCAGTCGATTTTCGTCACTTCTTGGCCCGATTTGTTCTTGTTCATGGTATATACTATAAACATGCATTTATCAACCCATGGAAAAATTAAAACATATTCACATGATTTTTAATTGCTCTTAAGTTGATGATTATGCTCTCTACCTTCCGATTATTTCCTTTCTTGCCTTGCTATCGAACGTGTTAAACTTAACACACGTCTACTTGCAAAAATTGGTCATGCATGATTAGTATTTCCTGATTTAGCACTCATGATACTTGCCATAAATAGAGTTTCCATAAACAGAGTTCCCATGACTGGAGTTTCCATAATTGAATTTACACACATGCACTTGAGCGATTCTTACATGCGGCACGTGCATACACTCTAGCACGATAGGAAAGCCCCTTCTTGGCTTGTTGTGAACTCTCCATCAGATATTCCTTCTTCCCGACTAGTGACCCCTTGACCAAGGCCTCCGTAAGTCTCCTCTGACCATGGATTCCCACATGGCTGATGAGCAGGTTGTACCATTGAAGTACCCAGAAGTTAATGTGCACGTATCTTTATTCTCTTGATATTCTTGACAAGATCTTTCTCTTCTCATCTTGATTCTGGAGTACACCTTAATTGAATATAAGACCAAGTTACTAATAAGTGATCAGGACTAAATTAAAAACACGTTGTTATGCTGCCAAATTGAACTCTTGAACTATTAACTATGTTGGTATTATTGAACTCTTGAAATACGGCCATACTTGATTGTGGGTGTCTACATTTAAATTACTTGTGATGCTGGATCAGGCACGATGAGTGTCCAAGGGCTATAGCCTAGCCCCATCGACAGAGAGTCGAGAATATACTATTAACCATGGAGTATAATGATTACTGGCATTGTATCTAAGCTAGGAGTACTTGCGTGTAAATGCTAGATACATACACCACATTACACTTGTTCATGATATGCATTCCAAGGTGGCATAGATCCTTAGTGTATGTTAATGACTCGTGAACTGATAGCCTTGCTCGTGAAGATACACGCTTGTTACATTCTTGCTTGCTTTCTCGTGAAATGACCAATCTTGTTACATGCTATCTTGCTCTTGCTCGTGAAGTTACCATCTTGCTAGATCATTGTTCATTCTATCTTGAAATCTTGAATACAACCTTCTTGCGATTGATCATTACATCTCTTAATCTTACTATCTTGCATGATACACTGTTCATGTGTTATTACCATCGTTTTAATTGCATAGTACATATCATGTTCATAACTTCTAGATTTTAAACTGTTAAATACTTATATCATTGCTGGAAGATGTAAATCCTACTAGGCGAGTGTGCTCGTTACCTACTTTCCAACATTTCAGAAGAATAGGAGATGGATGATGTAGAGAACTAAGACTATACTGGAGATGAACAAGAGTGAAAGAGTGCTCTCAAACCCTAGTATTGGAGTCATGTTATCTTAGCATCATAGTATTATAGTTTGAGTATGAGAGTACTAGAATAATGTAGTAGGAGTGAGGATAGTATGTGAGTTTCCTTTTATAGAGTTTTAGTCCTGTAGTTCAAGTTGAGATGGAGCATGTATCAGTTTTTATTATGGAAATGAAATAAAGAGTTTGATATTTATGATAAGCGCAAATTAGTTGTGTTATATGTGATTGCTCGCTAGAGGCTTATTTGTTGACTATTCACGTCTCAACAATCAAATATGTCACGCCCCCAATTTCTTAGCAGCGGAATAAATCGAGAGACGCGACGAACAAGTATGCATTCAGAAGCCATAGACAATGACCAATACCAGTAGGGCCCATAATTCAATAATCAAAGCTCTATTCATCATAATAAATTAATAATGCAATATCCAATGTCAAAATAAGAACAACTCTCTACTTACTAGTCTTACCTATCTCTCAAAGAAAGATAAAATTACAATGATGACCAAACTCTCACTACTAAAATAAATAGAAAATCTCTAAGGTGTACTTCACGCTCAACACACAATCCCATCATTAAATTTTATTCTCTCCTCACTTCCTAAAAATGTTAGGAAAGCAGGTATGAGCAAACTAGCATAGTAGGATTTACATCTCAATGTGCGGGCAATGAAGTAAGTGATTAACATTTTACTCAGGAAGGCACGAGTACAAACAAGATGTTCTAATATGCATGATAAATCCAGTGAAAACATAATTAGCAATGCATTCAAGAGATGTCCAATGAATTCAAGAGATTATGTGAGAAGGACGATCAAGTAAGGGAGATTGTTATGCTAGAAAGTATATCACATGTACAGGAGAGTATTCACATTTGGTAGTAATAAACATGGCCAATAGTTCAAGATGGTCAGGATAACTCATGTGTCAATATCACTGAAAAGGGAACTGTGACGGACCACGTCATTCAAACCTGTTAACCCAATAACGAGCTTGATCCGACTCCGCCTCCCGCGTACAGGCCGAAGCCTCGCCAGGGATATCCATACACAAGTCTGTGGAAATATAAAAGAACACACTGAATATATATAAGATTTAACATCTCACATATATCTACAGAAGGATTACATAGCCAACTTTCAACAAAAGTCAAACTCAAGTACAGAAGCCTGGGACATACCCCGGGGCATAACAAAAGAAAATTACACTGCTAGAGGCGTGAACCCAACACCGCTACGATGCGGCTCCAGACTAGAAGATGGGCAAGAAACCTCCTGCTCTCCCTCACCTGAAAGCAATAAGGGGTGAGCCTCACAAATCACTGGCTCAGTAGGGAAATTCCCTCAAAAGTCGCAAACCACAAAGCACAAGAGTAGCAGGAGTAAAGCACAGCTATTAATAACTAACAACCCAAACTGAGCATGGAGCTATAACCACAATGCTTAAATAAACATTAAGTTATTAACAAGATTTCAACTTTCATAAATAAATGGTAAACCACGCTCAGGAGTACGAGCTAAAGAAGGGTAACGTCAAACATGAGTCACGAAGACTAGTTCGCGACACAAGCTATAGACCCGGACAAACAACACAGGTCTACCTCTCAGCCTCGTAGCCAAGGACAAAAGGTCTAGCTACCGCTCCACCACAACAGAACCAACAAACTGTGGAGACCAACTCTCACCACACTGCAACTCACACAGCTATAGCTCCATGCCTGACACCTTTAAGGACTCTAGCCTGAGCTCCTTAAAGTGAGGCACTGGAAAGGGACTAGCTGGGGACCAGTACATCTACCAGTGTTCGTCCCCCAACCAAGAGCGCACTACAAGTGACTAAAGGCAACCACGAAACACAAGCCGTTGTTCCATTATCGTCTTTCCCTTAACCGAATGTCCTACTCAAGCTACAGAGTGAGGGTGTCCAGGAAGACGACACTGTCACGTCACGACATTTAATATGCCATAAATGTCGGAATGTGAACGAACGAGAAATCAAGAGTAAAATTATATTAATTGAATAGGACAATTACTCAGAAGCTTCACTAAATAACAGGAATTATTTGCCATTCAATAGGTGTTACATGATTCTTGCTTTACAATCTCAAAAATAAAATGTCGCCACGGTTGATCTCTCCACACACAAATCCTGAAGTTCCCGCCTTCTAGAATTGTAGATACCTAAAATAGTAGGATTTAATGAGCTAACTAGCCCAGTAGAATTCAATTCCTTGAATTAAGAAGGATTCACATGTATGATCTCAAGATAAAAACATGAACATTATTAACAATGAGTGTTCAAAGCTATGAATGAATGAGTCAATTCAATAACACATAAGAACAAGGATAATATAGAAGCATGGTCAATAACTCAGGATATCACTTAAGTTTAGAATCAAGCACGTATTCACACACACATGTGTATCATGATGACTAATCAAAACACTTAATGATGCATGCCAACATCCACTGTCCTCATCGCCCCCGCGCGGCCACTGACAAATTCGGGCGCTCCCCCCAGGACTGAACCAGCCCTTTATTTGCCAGGCATATTACTCAAATGAGTCTCAAAGACTCGCAACTCGTCATCATAACACACTCATTATTGTAATGAGTCAAGGATACAAGGATTTTACTCATAGTTACTCAAGATTTGCACACAAGAACCAAGGAACTTTGGTTCCTTCACTGATTTCAGAAATTGATAGTTTAACAAGAACAATTTTGTTCGGAACTTGAACAAATAATTCAAGGAAAAAGGAAAGATCACATGACTGGTTTTAGTAGAGGTTTAGATAGTAAAAACCACAAACTATAGGTAGATTATTAGTTGGAGCAATTGGGTAGGATTTACAACGAAGAACGGAGTCAAAAAGATGCTGGAAACATGGCTCTGTCAAGACCTGTCGACAAGCTTGGGTCTGCTGTCGACAGGGGCTGTTTTTCCAGAACTGGGATTTCAGTTCTGTGTGCACCTGTCGACAACAAGCCAGGAGCCTGTCGACAGGGACACACAGTGCTGGTTTTCTGGTTCTGGCCAGGGGTTCCTGTCGACAGCCAGCCCTTCGTCTGTCGACAGGGGCTGTGTAAAACTTCAGAAAGCCACTTAATTCAACCTCAAATAGTT
This sequence comes from Colocasia esculenta, assembly GCA_014218235.1. NCBI lineage: Eukaryota > Viridiplantae > Streptophyta > Magnoliopsida > Alismatales > Araceae > Colocasia > Colocasia esculenta. The sequence continues at coordinate 18,594,727 of CM024759.1, forward strand.
CTAAAAAGTTCCTCTAACATTCCCAACTTGATTAGAACCTTGAACACAAATAATTTCAGTTATAATGCTCATTATAACATGATCAGAAAAAGGGAAGATCATGGAACATAATTTGCAAAGATGATTTAGCAAGAGGTTAACTCATAGGATATAATGAAGAGTATTCTTTCAAGAACCATTTCCTCTTCATTATTCTCTGCTAAACATATATCAAATGTTAACACTTGAGAGCTTTATAATCCCTCAACGAATCAGGCTAACTAAGATTAGAAAAAACATTAAGGTTCTATCTAACCTATACGATGAGATCAACACTCTGAATTGAGTTGAATTGATCAAAGACAATAACATGTAGTTACTTGTGATTTGAGGATCAACTAAAACTTGGTGTAATGTTGATTTTCTAACATAGACATATTTTCTAAACTTTGGAAATAACATGACTATCAGATTTGACAAAAGTCTGAGTTCTCAGATTGGAAGGATGGCATGCTTAAGGTACCACACGCCATTAACCAAGGAATCAAAGAAAAGGTGGCTAGGGAACTAAGAGATTAAGAAAGGAATCCTACCAATACATAAGATTATAATTAAAGACATGAGTGTTGAATAGCAACCATATGAACTCAACAATACAGAGGTAATCAAACAAGCTGACTAAATCCCATGTTCTCATGAGGTCAAGATGGTTATAGAATTCCAAGACTTAGTAAGGAAGGGGAAATAGAAGATAGTGATCAAGGATTGAATCCTACAGTTGGTTAGCTTAAAACTTAACATAATATGATACTAGAGGAACACTTCTATAACAACAATGAGGTATTCAACAAGAAATCATATAGGATAAACACACACTTCTAAAAGTGTTTATGGAGTCAAGCAATAGTTTGAGGAGGGAACTACCTACACAGGAGGTTTCCTAATAAGTCAATTGAACGAGATTGAGGGAAATAGGAAAAGAATTCTACCTTGCTTTTAGAGAGATGAAGACTCACACCTCCCCCTTAACAGAGGAACCCACAACTGGTAGGAGGAAGAGATGGTAAGCTTGGAAACACAGCTGCAACAAGGGTGGAAGCAACAGCAGTAGCCACGGCTGCAGCACCTCCAACAGGAATAATAGAAACAGTAGCTCCAGTAGAAACACCTTCAACAAAAGCAGTAGCTCCAACAGAAGCAATGACTTCCCCCACAATTCACCCACTATAAGGGACTGGAAAGCATAGCAGCAGCAGGAGCAAACCCAGAAAGGTTCGCAAGCTGGGTATTGGGGGTTTTTATAACTCTCAACGCAGGCCATGCATGATGGCACGATAGCCATCAATGTGTCAAGGTTTTAATCCCCTTAAACCATGTCTAGACACGTTTGCCATGCACAGCTCCCATGGCTGACACCTAAAGGTTAACGTGTTAACTTCTCCATCAAATGTGTTGGCCATTCCATGGCTTCACACGTAAGCCCCCGTAAATTCCAGAAGAAAATCAAACCGTAATTGTATAATAATTCGGCTGGTCCAATTGTCCCTCGTTTTATATAATCAAACGATGTCCGTTTACACTAAAATTTTAACCATAGGCTAATTTAATAGTTTTTCTAATTATGGTGATTTGTATTTATTTTTTTTGAATTTATTTTACACTAGGTGAAAAATCACCCGAAAAATGGTCGCGTCGACTGTACCTTGAAATCCGTATGTCGAAAAATTCAGATAATTACATATTTAATTTCTCCACATTTTTCTGGAAATTATGATGTTCTCAGATTTTTATTTTGTTGTCGTTTTCTGGTATCACTCTGTGGAGGCACGCACTTCGAGGTACGATACTGGGATAACGTTCATTACCACTAATTAAGTCTATCATCTAATTATCACAATTTAATAACAACCCTAAGGTATTTTAACCAAATTATTTCTATTTTCTTAACATTTTAAATTTCTGGGGCGTTACAACTCTCTCCCACTAAAAAGAGTTTGGTCCTCCAAACTTCTTGACTTAGTTTGGATGGATCACAAAGATGTAAGTTTTCAATTTTGGAATATTTATCTATTTCAGATTAGTTTCACTAATCTTATTATGATTACTATGCTATACACTTTCTATAACACGACATCATTAGTTGATGGAAATCTGTATATTAGTTAGCATTTTTAAATCTTATGAAGCCATGTGATGAACAAGGGTTTCATTAGTACATGCTGCTACATTTTTTATTTCTGGTAGTAGTATATTACTCCTAAGATTTCTTTTATCAGGGAATAACTATAACCCTCATAGAGTTATATGAGTACATATTCCCTTGAAAAGGTAATAAGGTTTGATGAGTAAAGATAGACAATGAGAATTTTATTTATCACATAAGATTTCCAGTACAGAACTCTATAATCAGCCTTGTAAAATTACATTGATTGGCAAAACTTACCAAGTTTTATCCTACTACAACAACTAAATTCAAGCACTTTTTACTATACTCTAATCCTATTAACTTATACTTAAATTTACTTCTAATAACTTCAGTCACTTTTCCTTGTGGCTTCAAGTTTTTCCTGAACTCTTGTCTTTGCTCTGAGAGAGTACAGGACATTCTGAGATCCGATGCTCTAGACTTCCGCACCTTAAACATGCTCCTAGTCTCCGCCAATAGTTCTCCTTGACGTGGCCTGATTTGTGACAAGATGCACAAGCTTCGTTTGCTTGCTTTTTGGCCTTCTTACTCTTTTTGTTCTCATTGCTCTACTTCATCTTCTGTTTGCCAGCTATTTTTCTATCATTGGGGAGAACTGTCTTCTTCCGTATAGACACTGTAATACTCACTGTTTCTTGAGAGTTTGGATTACGAATGCTCTTATGCAGTTTCATTTTTCCCTGGTTATCAACGGGAACTACCCGCTCTAAGGATTGAGCAAGATTGTCCATTGCATGTTGAACCTCTTTCCATTGTGCTTCTTCTCCCATTACGCTGGTTGAGCAAACAAATTAAATTTAGTTAGTTAATCATGTGATTTAAAACTCAGCTTTTCTGATTCATACAATTGTTACAGTATGTATCTGGTTATTTGACACATTAATTTCCATGATTAAATGGTGCCTTCTTCTTGTAGGATCTCAAGATATGACAGATGATTTATATTGTGTTCATGGTTTTCATATATCTAACTAAATAAAACAAATATTTAACACAAGTCTTCTATAGCATATGAAAATTCATAAAATCAAAAGCTCTATTAGTTGTGTTGACAATGATTACCTCTTAGGTTGACACTACATGGAGATCAGGTTAACACTAGTTAAGTTTCTAATTAATACTTAGAGAAAGATACGGCTTGAGGTTAACTCCAAGTGGAGGTTAGGTTGACTCTACTCATATGTGAGGTTGACACTATGAAATTACAAGATCAACTATATGTGATGAATAATTAATCAAAACGGCAATCACCTGATTGAGGTCAATTCTGGAAAATATAGAGTTGATTCATTCGAAACTTCCTACTGACCCAAGTCAATTTGTTTGCGTGTGTTAACATGCCATGCTATTAATTAATTGAAGCAAAATTATAGGATTTAACTCAACTAGAAAACATTGGATCCTTGGAATACAGTTAGAAGGAAAATTTTGATGAGTTCAAGTCTAAAGAGGATATAAATTGAAGGGTGAACAAGTTTGACTTTTCCTTCAGTAGGAGAGGGCTCCCTTGGAGAAGTCATATGTGTGTTTACCATTTTTCACCGGACCTTGGATTCTTAACATTCTACTAGGTTTATTTGAATTATGAAATTTTTAGGTAGGCCAAATTGTGAGAAATTAGAAAGACGTTATTTTGATGGAATCGCAAAAATCGCATTTTCTTCTTCGGTGGGAGAGTTGACTTTTTATTGGTAAGAGATATGATTTTTCTGATATTTTATTGGATTCAAATGGGGGTACTTCCTTATTTTCATTTACTTAAATGATATGGAATGTAAATAAGGTATGAGTTCAGTCTTACAAGGGTCCTGCTGACACTTCTGACTGAACCTGCTGACACATCTAACTGAAGAAGGATCAGTTCAACACAAACTGGTGTCTGTCGACACCTAGAAAATGGCTGTCGACAGATGACAACAGACAGAGCAAGGTTTTTCTGGTTCTGAGGGTATCTGTCGACAGACCAGAGTCGGCTGTTGACAGGTAAGTGCTGTCAGTCAACAGGTAAAGTCTAAACTTCCACGAATGTGGTAGAACTACCACAGGAAATTCTACCAAGTGTTCCTATGAATCTTTACATGATTGACAACATTAAAATGGTCTTAATTCCAGTTCTAACACCATATTTCATGAGGGAGACAAGTAGGACAATAGGGATATATTGTGGTATGGGAATCTAAAAGCATGATGATAACTAGAAGTGCAACACTTCCTAACAACCTTTGCTTGCTTCTAATGGGATAAGTTTCATAGTATGCTTGAGTCATAGCACAACTCTAGCTCAAACATGATTACAAGGAATAGAACAACTCTTCTATAGTTGTTTCAAATATGTGTACATGGTAAACACTTCACTCATGAAGTTCTTAAGTAGGGATAAGAAGCAAGAACAGAAGAAGGAAACCACAGGAAGGTGAGTTCTAAAGAACATGAAACAATTAGTACATATGATTTGTACAAATGGAGAACCCACAAGCATGAAATTATGGAAGTGAAGATGAATCGTAGGAAGGAAACTATCTCTAGATATTCCATTCATACTCTATACAATCTATATCTGACTTTTACCTATCTAGCTTAACCTCAGGCTTTCTACCCATCCTCACAGGTTATCCCTAGGTTTATCGAACTAAGGCTCTGATACCATTCTATCACGTCACGATATTTAATATGCCATAAATGTCGGAACGTGAACGAACGAGAAATCAAGAGTAAAATTATATTAATTGAACAGGACAATTACTCAGAAGCTTCACTAAATAACAGGAATTATTTGCCATTCAATAGGTGTTACATGATTCTTGCTTTACAATCTCAAAAATAAAATGTCGCCACGGTTGATCTCTCCACACACAAATCCCGAAGTTCCCGCCTTCTAGAATTGTAGATACCTAAAATAGTAGGTTTTAATGAGCTAACTAGCCCAGTAGAATTCAATTCCTTGAATTAAGAAGGATTCACATGTATGATCTCAAGATAAGAACATGAACATTATTAACAATGAGTGTTCAAAGCTATGAATGAATGAGTCAATTCAATAACACATAAGAACAAGGATAATATAGAAGCATGGTCAATAACTCAGGATATCACTTAAGTTAGAATCAAGCACGTATTCACACACACATGTGTATCATGATGACTAATCAAAACACTTAATGATGCATGCCAACATCCACTGTCCTCATCGCGAGTACTCAAATGAGTCCCAAAGACTCGCAACTCGTCATCATAACACACTCATTATTGTAATGAGTCAAGGATATAAGGATTTTACTCATAGTTACTCAAGATTTGCACACAAGAACCAAGGAACTTTGGTTCCTTCACTGATTTCAGAAATTGATAGTTTCACAAGAACAATTTTGTTCGAAACTTGAAGAAATAATTCAAGGAAAAAGGAAAGATCACATGACTGGTTTTTGAAGGGTTGCGGAATTCCCAATATGGTAATCTAGAAGGGGGGTTGAATAGATTACTGTCTCTTAAAAGCTATTATCACGTTCTTTTTCTTAAAGCACAGATTAACAAGACAATATCAAGATCTAAACTATGTGTAGATGATGTAGAAACCTATCTAGCGTGTGAATATGCAACGTGTCTATCAAACATCTATCGTAGAAATGATCAAACCACGAGACACGCAGATTTACGTGGTTCGGAGTACACAACAGTGTATCCTACGTCCACGGCACACACACACACACAGAGTAAACTGCTTATGAGCGAGTTCGGTGACTACAACTCACACACACACGTGTTTTTGATGTGTACCCACGATCAGAACAACACACACACGTGATCTCAAGCACAAGAGACGCTTGAATCACACAAGCACACACACGGTTGATAAGAATTATAAAACAGGAAGAGTTCAGAGTATAGGAGTAAATCCTGATGTGGAACTCTTCTGAGAACGTCTGGATGGAGTTCAAACTTCGACTTGACTGCTTTGGATTGATGGAGAAGGTTGAATCCACGACGATCTATCTTCAGTACTGCAGATCAACAGATCTTTCGGTCTCTGCACTGCAGACTTGAAGCAGAGCAGCAGCAACTCTTTTCTCTTGGACTTGGCTTTAGGGTTTTTGGTTGTGGCTGCTTCTGTACGAGATTCTCTTCAAAAGGATGCTTATATAGTTGTGTTTTCATGTGGAGAGTCGTGGGACTTGAAAACACAATCTTGGATATGAAGGAAGGTTTCCGTATTTGAAGATCCTCTGCGTCTGTCGACAGGTGCTGAGTGTCTGTCGACAGATTTGCAATAGACAGACTTCAGGTTGCTCTGGCCTGTGGCATCTGTCGACAGGCGACACCTATCTGTCGACAGGCAAAGTCAGTTTTGCCAAAACACAGAACTCTGGCATTTCTGTCTGTGACATTTGTCAACAGGTCTCCAAGCATCTGTCGACAGGTGCTCTCAGTACTTTTCTGTCTGATCACAACTGTGGCATCTGTCGACATATGCCTTTGGGTTTGTCGACAGGTACATGTATACACTGTACTTGTGATCATTTTCTCATGATTTGAGAAGGCTTGGTTATATGCACTTGTACCTACATGATAAAACATGTATAGTTAGGTATAATGAAGACATAGATAACCAAATATTGTATCATGTTAATTGACATGTATGAAACCTCAATTCAACTCATTCATCATTAAAAACATTGTTTGATTATCATTTATCATTTAGAATGTGAATTCACTTAGTTTCCAGAATATGAACCCAACATTCTCCCCTTTTTGATGATGACAAAATTATTCAATTAATGCTCATGAACTTGAGTTTCTTCTCCCCCTTTTGACAACATCAAAAGTAAAGACAACAATCACATTTGTAGATTTGCACAGAACATGTGATTTCATTCATAGGAAAGTGAAGCATTCACATGACAAAAGTGTGACTGAAGTAACATGAAGTGAAGGAGAAAATACATGAAAATACATGAAATAACATAAGAGAGAAACGACATTGCTCAGACTAAAATGAAAATACAGGACATGACCCACTCCTAGACATCAAGTCTATCTAAGCAGCATCATCTTCAGGAGCTTGATGAGGGACATGACGCTCTGTGGCAAGTCTGTCAATGCGTGTGTCCAAGGTATCCATTCTTGCATTCAGCCTCTCACAGCCATGTGTCATCTGGACTTGTAGCTGCGCTATCAAGTCCCAAATGGAGGGCTGAGCAGCTACACCAACACTAGCATCTCCCGGAGCATCTAGTGGCTCTGACTGGGAGTCTTCATCACCCTCTTCAGCATCTTCTTCATCATCAGCTTGATCGTCATCCCCAATGTAGTCTTCATCCTCGGCAGCAGCAGGTGCCTTGCCCTTGAGTTCCCGGGTGACTACCCCATCCACTAGCTTGTATCCCATGCGTGAGGCAGCAGTGATATCAAAACTGTTGCGGGAGTTGAGTGAGACACACTCACTTTCTGGAATGGGAATGCCAATAAACTTCAAAAGAGAAGTAATTTGGCAAGCGAAGGGCATGGATCTCCTGGGTTGGTAGAAGCACTTGGTGATCAAGCGAAGCATCAGGAGAGGAAGATTGATGGGTTCACAATTAAGGAAGAAGGTAAACAATGATTTGTGAACATTGGTGACGAGTTCACGACTGCCATGCTTCGGCGCAATGCAAGTGGTGAAGATTTGGTGAATCATGCGGTTGAGGGGAGGGAAAGTGTTGGCATTGAGCTTAGCAATCTCCTTGGTTGTATCATAGGGTTGAAGAGTAAGAAGGGGATAGTAGACAGAGGCGTCTGGATGATGATCAAATATCCGCCCCGGTGTTCGGAATCTGGAGGGCAGTGCTAAAAAGGTTAGCAGTGAGTTTAAAGGGAGTGCCCTTCACAGAGGTGTAGAACCCCTCATCTGAGGAAGCGAGGTTGTTAAAGAACTCAGTTACGGCAGTGGGAGAGTATGCCGTATGAGCGTAGAGAAAGACTGTCCAACCCTGGGTATCGAACAGGGGTTGGAGGTTGGGAAAGAGATCGGCCAACGAGTGGAAATCCACATAACGTGGAGGAACAAACTTTGTGAATGTACCGTGAACCCGTTTGAGATGGAGACGGGGAGGTACGACCAACTCTGGAAGGCGATCATCCCGGTGTTTGGTCCGGCGTTCATCGTGAGCCCTGGATCCTTCGCCGGGCGAGGAGGAGGCGGGACGACGACGTGAGACCAACTTCTTCGCCTTGGGAGCCATGGATGGGATGAGGCAAAGATGGAGGAATAGGAAGGAGGGCTGGAGAAGGAGAGGAGCAAGGGTAGGAAGCCAGGGGGATGGAAGTAGGGTTTCCCGTCCAGAAGGGGAAGGAGGTGTTTGAGAGAGGAAGAAGAGAAGATTGGGGTGGTGTTGGAGGTGGAAGGGCCGGAGATGCCTATATAAAGAAGTGAGGGGAAGTTTAAAAGGCAATGGCCCACCAAATCAGCCCCAAACGGCGTGCCCGTTGGACTTCCAAACAGGGCAGTCGCCGTCTGTCGACAGACAGAATTTTATCTGTCGACAGATGCTTTCAGAATGTCATCTTGTTGGATTTTTGTGTGTAATTTGAAAGTGAACTCTTGAGCAGTGGTTTTTAACTGATTACCTAAGGTGAATAGATGAAGAATACATATATAAGAACCTATCATATACATGTAGATGAAAAGCCACTTCAACTATCTTAATGGTTCAAACATAATACTGAATTAGTCTGAAGTTGAAGCATGAAGAAAACAGTCACTTATATGAAAAGGAAACACTTTTACTCTTCTCGTTGTTAATTAGAGTGTAGGACAACACAATCCTCATAGTTGAGGTTCAAATGATCAAGGAGAGAAATATCTAAATGCCAAGACATTCAAAAACAGCAATGACCCATGGGAATTAGCACTCAGTGGAGGCTTCACACTATTTCAACTTTTCGTTATTTGCCATTCTTTAATGCAAAGGGAAAAAGAGGTAATTAAGATAACTTCACACCTTTGAACATGAGGGTAGACATTATTCGTGCCCGTACCCCCAGTTACTCAGTGAAAGTGTCCATCATACCGTTGTACAGAGTTGATGAATTAGCCTTTTGACGCGAGGGCAAACATTTGTGATGCCCACTCCCCGGTTACTTAGCAAGAACTCATCATTGCTCTGCATTTTTCCAAATTTAATTCATTTTAATCTAATGGAATGAAATTGTTTAGAAATAGGTAGCTTTTCTCCAAGTATTGTTTTAATAACCCAAGATCAATATAGTGATTGATTATCCATCAATTGTAGACATTAAACTCAGTGATCATAATACCTTTCAAAAGAGAATCATGTTTGCCTACATGTAAATTATGAAGAAGAGTTAGGTGTTAAGTTTTTGAAAATAGTGAAATGTTTCCAGAATGATGGAACCTAGACTCAACTTGAGTATTATGTAAAAATCACAAGATTGTTGAAAATTGCTTAATATCTTATGCACATGATGTGATCATATATGTTATTAACACCATATAAACACCTTAGACACTTTTAAAGAAACCAGCTCAAAGAGTTTTGGATTGAATAGGCTTGAAATGCCAAGTAGAAATGTGTCTGTCGACAGCAAAGTTGAGCTTGTCGACAGTACACTCAGACAGATAAATGGGTGTTCAGCTAGTTGAGAGTACTGTGTTATCTGTCGACAAGCCAAGTTGTGTCTGTCGACAGCTACACACAGACAGATTGTAGGCTGTGGGGAGGACAAAACCTGTGAAATCTGTCGACAGATGCATGGTCGACTGTCGACAGATGCACACAGAGTTCAGAACATGTGGTCTGTGGATGCCTATCTGTCGACAAGAAAGGAAGGAGCTGTCAACAGATCCTTGTTGAAGGCCAGTTTAGAGAAAGAAGGGAATATGAAAAGATCATCCCATGTGGAGGAGTTAATGAACAGCAAGGAGAAATGATTTCCTTCACAATAACACCCAACTTTTGAACTAGCTCCCCCATAATGTGTGCTCATAAGAAGACTCAAAAATTAAGCAATGCAATTCAATTCAAGCAAGATATGCACACATGTATTCAGCAGACCATTCATGGAATTGAGACTGTTTTTTTTTTTTTTTAATTTATGATTTTTTTGTTTGTTTTCAGAGTAATTTGGCTAATGAAAGAAACTTACCCCTTTATCCAACATGGATGTCCCTTCATGGGCTCCAACTACGGGTACTTGGCGGAGAATATTTTCTCACGCATAATGAAGGTTTCCAAACAAGCCGAACTTGTTTTTCCACAAATCACCATTTGATATACCCCATAGTTGTTGCTTACAAGGAACATTCATCAAGGACTTGGGATTTGTGTTACTGAATTTTACATAAGCCTAATTCTCTTCTAAGGGATGTGAACCTATCCTCAGCCAATGGTTTTGTAAAGATATCAGCTAGTTGTTGTTCTGTTGGTATGAAGCTAATTTCCAAATTTCTATTGGCTACCTCATCTCTCAAGAAGTGATGACGAATTTCTATGTGTTTTGTCCTAGAGTGTTGAATGGGATTTTTTGATAAATTGATTGCACTAGTGTTGTCACATAGGATTGGTGTGCATCCAAGGTCAATGTCGTAGTCACACAACTGACTTTTTATCCACAACACTTGTGTTGCACAACTCCCTGCAGCAACATATTCTGCCTCTGCAGTGGAGAGTGCAACCGAATGTTGCTTCTTGGATGCCCACGAAACCATGCAACCACCAAGCATCTGGCAATAGCCACTAGTGCTCTTCCTGTCAATTTTACATCCAGCATAGTCAGCATCAGAATATGAGATTAAGTTAAAGCTACTTCCTGCTGGATACCAAAGACCCATGTCATGTGTACCTGAGAGATACCTGAATATTCTCTTAACTGCAATTAGGTGGCTTTCCTTTGGACTAGATTGATATCTAGCACAGAGGCAAACACTGAATTGTATGTCAGGTCTACTTGCAGTAAGATAGAGGAGTGAGCCAATCATACCTCGGAAGTGTTTAGCATCTACCGGTTTACCTTTCTCATCACTTTCTAGCTTAATGCTTGTGCTCATCGGTGTTGAGGCAGGTTTTGCAGTTTCAAACTGAAATCTCTTGAGAAGCTCTTTGACATATTTTTCTTGGTTTATGAAGAAGCCATCTTCCATTTGCTTGACCTGCAGACCAAGAAAAAATTGGAGCTCCCCCATTAAACTCATCTCAAATTCACTGTGCATGTGATGTGAGAATTCTTCACACAGTGAGGGGTTAGTAGAACCAAAGATTATGTCGTCCACATACACTTGAACAACAATGATGTGTGTGCGAACTTTCTTTGTAAAGAGAGTTTGGTCTACCTTACCTCGTGAGTAGTTTTTGCTTACCAGAAATTGGCTTAGCCTGTCGTACCAAGCTCGGGGTGCCTGTTTCAAACCATAGAGAGCCTTGTGCAATTTATATACATGGTTTGGTTTGTCATGAAGTTCAAAGCCAGGTGGTTGAGAGACATAAACTTCCTCTTTGATGTAGCCATTTAAGAAAGCAGTTTTAACATCCATTTGATATAGTTTGAACTTGTTTGAACATGCATAAGCTAACAAGATTCTGACTGCTTCTAGTCTAGCTACAGGTGCAAAAGATTCTTCAAAATCCACACCAAATTCCTGATTATAACCCTTTGCAACCAGTCTAGCCTTGTTTCTCACCACCTTTCCCTCTTCATTTAGTTTATTCCTAAAGACCCATCTTGTCCCAATTACAGAAATTTCGGGGGTTCTAGGAACTAAACTCCAGACATTGTTTCTTTGAAATTGGCCTAGCTCCTCATGCATAGCATCAATCCACGAATTTTCGTTCAAGGCTTCTTCAACATTTTTAGGCTCCACTTGAGAGACAAAGGCTAAATGATCCTGTTCAACTATTTGATGAACTTGAGACCTAGTTTGAACTGAATCATTTATGTTACCTATGACATTCTCAAGTGGATGTGCTTTAGAGTACCTCACATTTGTGATTGTTGAAGGACCGGGTTGATCTTGCACTTCAGAAGACTGTTCTGGAGGAGGGGTGGCTGGAGGACTTTCATGTTGTAGTTCATCCTCGTGTTGTGGATCTTGTGCAGGTACTTCATCTTCATTTCTGAACAGAAGTCCGTCATCTTCATCATTGTACCTGCGTAGATAGCCACTGTTTATTTTTGGAACTGACTTAGAGATTGTATTTGGTTTTCTTTGCAGTTCTTCATGTGTTGTATCTTCAGTGTCATCTTGAAACCTGTAAGGATTAGGACTGTTAGATTTGGTTTGAGATTCATCAAATACAACATGTGGAGTTTCTTCCACTTTTCTGGTTTTAAGATTAAACACTCTATAAGCTCTAGAGTGTTCTGAGTATCCAAGAAAAATACCTTTGTCGCTTTTGGCTTCAAATTTGTCCAATCAGTTTTATCATTGTTATGTATGAACACCTTTGAACCAAAAACTCTGAAGTATCCAAGGGATGGTTTCTTACCTTTCAGAAGCTCATAGGGAGTTTTCTTGAATACCGGTCTTACCATGGCTCGATTAAGAATGTAGCATGACGTGTTTACCGCTTCTGCCCAAAAGGTTCTGGCAAGTTGATTTTCGACCAGAAGCGTACGAGCCATCTCCACCAAGGTTCTATTTTTCCTCTCCACAACCCCATTTTGTTCTGGAGTTCTTGGGGAGGAGAACAAGTGTTCTATTCCTTGGTTCCTGCAGAAATCAGTGAAGGAGTTGTTGTCAAATTCTCCCCCGTGATCAGTGCGGATGGAGCATATCTTGTGGACATTTCCATGCTCAATTTTATTGAAGAATTCTTCAAAAACATTAAGTGCATCATTCTTATGAGCCAGAAATTTCACCCAAGTGAACCTAGAAAAGTCATCTACAATGACAAAGCCATACCTTTTGCCATTGAGACTCAGTGTTCTAGTAGGTCCAAAAGGTCCATGTGCAACAGTTCATAAGCTTTGGAAGTACTTACCGGTGCTTTCGATTTGAAGGATTTTCGGGTCTGTTTTCCCTGTGCACATGCATCACAGAAATTTTCATTTTTATTGAATGGGATTTCAGGAAGTCCACTTACAAGTTTGAGCCTCATAATCTTGTGCAAAACATTGTAACTCGCATGTCCAAGCCTACGATGCCACAATGTAAGCTCATCCTGTTTATTTGCTACAAGACATAAATCATTATTTTCTGGATCATCTAAATCAACCATGTAGATGTTATTCATTCTTTTTCCAGAAAATTTGAGACTTCCTGTTTCCTTATCAAGGATTTGACATGAATTTGATTCAAAAACAATTTTATGGCCCTTATCACACAATTGACTTATGCTAAGCAGATTGTGATGAAGACCATCAACTAATAGTACATTATCTATTGAGTTGGAGGCAAACTTACCTACCTTACCTGAGCCGATGATCTGGCCTTTGTTGTTACCTCCAAAGACAACGTGACCTCCGTCTTTTTCCACGAGCAAACTGAATTTTTCTTTATCGCCCGTCATATGCCTCGAGCAGCCACTATCCAGGTACCATTTGTTTTGATTGTGAGCTGCTAGGCATTCCTGCACATGTGGATTAGACAAGAGGTTTTGGTACCCAAATTACTTTGGGTGCCGTTTTATCATTCATGCCAAACAGTAAATGCTTTGGAATCCAAATTTGTTTGAGTTTCTGTTTTATTGGATTGTTCCAGCATTGTTTTTCATTGTGCCCAATCTTTTTACAGATTTTACATGATGATGGCTTATGAACAACAGTGGGCTTTGGATTCTTAGGAGCATGCATAGGCATCTTACCCTTTTGTTGCCTAGTGAACTTAGCTTTAGGACTTGCTGTTTTTCCTTGGGACATCCCTGTTTGGGGTTAGTAGCAAACTCCTTAAGCTTAGTTGGAACAAATTTGGTAGCCTTAGGTTCCTGGTTTTTACCCTTGGATTGATTTTTCCTTTTCTTTGAGGGATTTTGATTGCTAGAACTTGGGGTAGGATCAATGAAATCAGTCAACAGATTTTTGCCAATTTCCTTTGGCTTATGATTTTGAAACCCAATCCCATGTCTAGCAACAAACACATTGGATCCTAAGATTGCATCTAGATTCTGTTTGCTCTTGACAAAACTAGATAGATCCTTTGATTTGCCTTTTAATTCCTTTTCAGCTTTTTCCAATTTCTCTTTTAGATCAGCATGCTCACTGTTTAGAGTTTCAAGAGAGTTCATTAGATCATCTTTCTCTTTTTGAACTTCTTGAAGCTTAATTTTCATGCTATCCATCTCTTCACTGTGTGTTTGTTCATCTATTTTCATCATGTCAATTACCTTATTCAGAGATTCAATTTCATCATTATTATCAGTTTCATGAACAAGGGAATTAACTCTCTTCTTGAGTGCTTTATTTTCTGATTTGAATTGACAGAATTTTTCAAAAAGGACAGTGTAAGCTTCTTCCCATTCAGTAGTAGAAAAAGATTCAAAGGAAGAGTTTACCTCAGAGGAGTCATCACTCCTTGCCATAAGACAGTGAATCTCTTCATCTCCTGAGGTAGCTTGACTTTTTTCGTCATCGTCTTCATCACTCCATGTAGCCAGCATTGCTTTGGCTTTCTTGAAAACGAACTTGTCTTTTTCAGTTTCTTCTTGAGCTCGGGGCACTCTCCTCTCATGTGTCCCTGCTTCTTGCACTCATAGCACACAACATCAGATTTTTTATTGGTCGTGTCAACCCTGTTGGTGCCTTTTTGGAAAGGTTTGGAGTTTTCTGAACCTCTTCTCTTGAATTTAAGGAACTTCTTAAACTGTCTAGTGAGCATGGCCATCTCGTCATTCTCACTATCAGTAGAGGTTTCAGACTCAGAACCTTCCTGTTGGGCACTCTTTTTGGAACCTGAAGATACTTTGTTAGAAGCCTTCAAGGCAATAGACTTCCTTGGATTCTCTTCAGTTTCTTTTCTTTTTACATTTAGTTCATAAGTCATGAGAGATCCAATCAATTCATCCACTTTCATTGTTGAAAGATTCTTAGAATCCTCGATGACAGTGACTTTGGTGTTCCAAGAGGATGGAAGAGACCGAAGTATCTTCCTCACCAAATCACTCTCTGAGTATTCTTTCTTAAGACCTTTCAATCCATTTATAAGTACCATGAATCTAGCAAACATGTCAGAAATTGTCTCATCATGGTTCATCTTAAACATTTCATATTCTGAGACTAGCATGCTTACCTTGGATTCTCTCACCTCAGACGTACCTTCATATATCAACTCGAGCTTGTCCCACATCTCCTTTGCTGAGGTGCATGTGGAGACTCTCGAGTACTCCTTTGGGTGGACCGCGCACTGCATCATGTTGAGGGCGCTCCAGTTGAGTGTCCCTTTGGCAATCTGGTCCTTGGTCCATGTATCTTCATCTTGAGGCAATCCATATGGTCCTGTTCTGACTATCTTCCACAATTCAAAGTTTTGTGCTCGTAGAAACACCTGCATGCGGTTTTTCCAATAGGGATAGTCAGTGCCATCAAAGAAGGGTGGCCTGGTCACAGAGTGTCCCTCGGCCATATACCCCTTGGTAGATTCCATTTGACCGTGAATCTCCTGATCGTAAGATCAAATAAATAAAGCAATAAATCGGAGAAAACACGGCTCTGATACCAATTGAAGGGTTGCGGAATTCCCAATATGGTAATCTAGAAGGGGGGTTGAATAGATTAGTGTCTCTTAAAAACTATTATCACGTTCTTTTTCTTAAAGCACAGATTAACAAGACAGTATCAAAATCTAAACTATGTGTAGATGATGTAGAAACCTATCTAGCGTGTGAATATGCAACGTGTCTATCAAACATCTATCGTAGAAACGATCAAACCACGAGACACGCAGATTTACGTGGTTCGGAGTACACAACAGTGTATCCTACGTCCACGGCACACACACACACAGAGAGTAAACTGCTTATGAGCGAGTTCGGTGACTACAACTCACACACACACGTGTTTTCTGATGTGTACCCACGATCAGAACAACACACACACGTGATCTCAAGCACAAGAGACGCTTGAATCACACAAACACACACACGGTTGATAAGAATTATGAAACAGGAAGAGTTCAGAGTATAGGAGTAAATCCTGATGTGGAACTCTTCTGAGAACGTCTGGATGGAGTTCAAACTTCGACTTGACTAGCTTTGGATTGATGGAGAAGGTTGAATCCACGACGATCTATCTTCAGTACTGCAGGATCAACAGATCTTTCGGTCTCTGCACTGCAGACTTGAAGCAGAGCAGCAGCAACTCTTTTCTCTTGGACTTGGCTTTAGGGTTTTTGGTTGTGGCTGCTTCTGTATGAGATTCTCTTCAAAAGGATGCTTATATAGTTGTGTTTTCATGTGGAGAGTCGTGGGACTTGAAAACACAATCTTGGATATGAAGGAAGGTTTCTGTATTTGAAGATCCTCTGCGTCTGTCGACAGGTGCTGAGTGTCTGTCGACATATTGCAACAGATTTGCAATAGACAGACTTCAGGTTGCTCTGGACTGTGGCATCTGTCGACAGGCGACACCTATCTGTCGACAGGCAGAGTCAGTTTTGCCAAAACACATAACTCTGGCATTTCTGTCTGTGACATCTGTCGACAGGTCTTCAAGCATCTGTCGACAGGTGCTCTCAGTACTTTTCTGTCTGATCACAACTGTGGCATCTGTCGACATATGCCTTGGGGTCTGTCGACAGGTACATGTATACACTGTACTTGTGATCATTTTCTCATGATTTGAGAAGGCTTGGTTATATGCACTTGTACCTACATGATAAAACATGTATAGTTAGGTATAATGAAGACATAGATAACCAAATATTGTATCATGTTAATTGACATGTATGAAACCTCAATTCAACTCATTCATCATTAAAAACATTGTTTGATTATCATTTATCATTTAGAATGTGAATTCACTTAGTTTCCAGAATATGAACCCAACAGCTTTAGTAGAGGTTTAGATAGTAAAAACCACAAACTATAGGTAGATTATTAGTTGGAGCAATTGGGTAGGATTTACAACGAAGAACGGAGTCAAAAAGATGCTGGAAACATGGCTCTGTCAAGACCTGTCGACAAGCTTGGGTCTGCTGTCGACAGGGGCTGTTTTTCCAGAACTGGGATTTCAGTTTTGTGCGCACCTGTCGACAGCAAGCCAGGAGCTTGTCGACAGGGACACACAGTGCTGGTTTTCTGGTTTTGGCCAGGGGTTCCTGTCGACAGCCAGCCCTTCGTCTGTCGACAGGGGCTGTGTAAAACTTCAGAAAGCCACTTAATTCAACCTCAAATAGTTCTAAAAGTTCCTCCAACATTCCCAACTTGATTAGAACCTTGAACACAAATAATTTCAGTTGTAATGCTCATTATAACATGATCAGAAAAAGGGAAGATCATGGAACATAATTTGCAAAGATGATTTAGCAAGAGGTTAACTCATAGGATATAATGAAGAGTATTCTTTCAAGAACCATTTCCTCTTCATTATTCTCTGCTAAACATATATCAAATGTTAACACTTGAGAGCTTTATAATCCCTCAATGAATCAGGCTAACTAAGATTAGAAAAAACATTAAGGTTTTATCTAACCTATACGATGAGATCAACACTCTGAATTGAGTTGAATTGATCAAAGACAATAACATGTAGTTACTTGTGATTTGAGGATCAACTAAAACTTGGTGTAATGTTGATTTTCTAACATAGACATATTTTCTAAACTTTGGAAATAACATGACTATCAGATTTGACAAAAGTCTGAGTTCTCAGATTGGAAGGATGGCATGCTTAAGGTACCACATGCCATTAACCAAGGAATCAAAGAAAAGGTGGCTAGGGAACTAAGAGATTAAGAAAGGAATCCTACCAATACATAAGATTATAATTAAAGACATGAGTGTTGAATAGCAACCATATGAACTCAACAATACAGAGGTAATCAAACAAGCTGACTAAATCCCATGTTCTCATGAGGTCAAGATGGTTATAGAATTCCAAGACTTAGTAAGGAAGGGGAAATAGAAGATAGTGATCAAGGATTGAATCCTACAGTTGGTTAGCTTAAAACTTAACATAATATGATACTAGAGGAACACTTCTATAACAACAATGAGGTATTCAACAAGAAATCATATAGGATAAACACACACTTCTAAAAGTGTTTATAGAGTCAAGCAATAGTTTGAGGAGAGAACTACCTACACAGGAGGTTTCCTAATAAGTCAATTGAACGAGATTGAGGGAAATAGGAAAAGAATTCTACCTTGCTTTTAGAAAGATGAAGACTCACACCTCCCCCTTAACAGAGGAACCCACAACTGGTAGGAGGAAGAGATGGTAAGCTTGGAAACACAGCTGCAACAAGGGTGGAAGCAACAGCAGCAGCCACGGCTGCAGCACCTCCAACAGGAACAATAGAAACAGTAGCTCCAGTAGAAACACCTTCAACAGAAGCAGTAGCTCCAACAGAAGCAATGACTTCCACCACAATTCACCCACTACAAGGGACTGGAAAGCATAGCAGCAGCAGGAGCAAACCCAGAAAGGTTCGCAAGCTGGGTATTGGGGGTTTTTATAACTCTCAATGCAGGCCATGCATGATGGCACGATAGCCATCAATGTGTCAAGGTTTTAATCCCCTTAAACCATGTCTAGACACGTTTGCCATGCACAGCTCCCATGGCTGACACCTAAAGGTTATCGTGTTAACTTCTCCATCAAATGTGTTGGCCATTCCATGGCTTCACACGTAAGCCCCCGTAAATTCCAGAAGAAAATCAAACTGTAATTGTATAATAATTCGGTTGGTCCAATTGTCCCTCTTTTTATATATTAAAATGATGTCTGTTTACACTAAGATTTTAACCATAGGCTAATTTAATAGTTTTGCTAATTATGGTGATTTGTATTTATTTTTTTTGAATTTATTTTACACTAGGTGAAAAATCACCTGAAAAATGGTCGCGTTGACTGTACCTTGAAATTCGTATGTCGAAAAATTCAGATAATTACATATTTAATTTCTCCACATTTTTCTGGAAATTATGATGTTCTCGTATTTTTATTTCGTTGTCGTTTTCCGGTATCACCCTGTGGAGGCACGCACTTCGAGGTACGATACTGGGATAATGTTCATTACCACTAATTAAGTCTATCATCTAATTATCACAATTTAATAACAACCCTAAGGTATTTTAACCAAATTATTTCTATTTTCTTAACATTTTAAATTTCTGGGGCGTTACAGAGACAGACCCTAGCGGTACACAAGTACTGGGACAAGACCTCGAGCACTACGTGCCTGGCTCACAGAGAACCTAGGGTACCCGACTCGAGAGGTAACCATGGGTGGCATCATATACCCGACTTGTCTCGGACGCACAACCACGCAAACTCGATAATTCCACTTACCACAAGTGCCAATGCACCACTTAATAACCACTGCATGCAAACCAACACTTATATGGACCCATGCATGAAAGCAACTCATAGTACCATGAAGACAAACCAGGGCTCGAGTAGCAGTCATCTAAATCGCGACGGACACAGAGGTCACTTTTTGATGATTGAATCAAGATGGACCAAACTGTCGCGTTACAGACTGAAACGCGACGTCTGGATCTGTCGCATTTAAACTGCAGAAACCCTACCTGAAATCCCCCTCCAAGAGAAACTCAAACCACCCTGTACAACCCATTCACATGTTGTTTTGCAGTAAAATAAAGACCTACACATGCCTTCTACCTTCCTTAACCCATTACATACCTTTAAAACCTTAAACATGGTCTGATTAAATCAAGGAGAAGAATCCCTGTACCACACGAAGAACATGAAGAACGCATAAAACGGCGCTGCCCTGGCATTTCCCGCACTCCACACAACGTCCTCGCGCCGGAAACACGCCGAAACCTCCAAATCGCCACGAAAAACCCCACACGAGCCTCCCCCATGGCTGAGTAGTGTTTTCTGCACTGCTCGGTCTAGGTTGGTCGGCCTCAACACACAGACAAAATCACGACGGGTATATCCATCGCAATTAAAAGCGACGCCCCTGCATGCGACACGAGGCGCGCATGTAGACGTGCAACCCAGAAGCGAAAACGCGACGACCCTGGCGGTCGCGATTCTCAAAATCTCGTCGCCTGTGTTGGTTGCGTTTATGAAAGCCACACCAGAGGTTGGTTTGGCCTGGATTCCAAGCCCCCAACCAGCACAACTTGTACAAACCATAAGAAAGCTCCATATTGGGCCACACACTGTCCACAAAACCCACTAAGTTATGATTCAAAAAAGTCGCGACGTTACATTACGATCATCTAAAAAGAAATTCTGACCTCGAAATCTAAACACTTAATGCATTAAACATAACACCACATACTATCATCTAAAAAGAATTAAAAGCTTACTCAAATAGGTAAGGATACGCTTTCAACATTTCTTATGCTAACTCCCATGTATCTTCTCCTCCTTGCCTGTTCTCCCATCTGATCTTTACTAATTCAATTTCCTTATTCCTCAATTTCTGTGTCCTTCGGCCTGTGATCTGTACCGGGTACTCTGGCATGGACATGTCCGGTTTCAAATTATCTCGTTGATAACTGACTACCTGTGATGGATATTTGATGTACTTTCTCAGCATAGAAACATGGAAAACATCATGAGCATCCGTGAAATCTGCCGGGAGATCTATTTTATATGTTGTTTCTCCGATTCTTTCAATCACCTGGAAGGGGCCCAGATACCTCGGGCTTAACTTACCTCTTTTGCTGAATCTCAACACACCCTTGGTAGGAGAAACCCTCAGAAAAACATAATCTCCAACCTCAAATTGAAGTGGCCAGCGTCGGGTGTCTGCATAACTTTTCTGCTGGCTTTGGGATGTTTGCAATTTTTCTTTAATAAATCTAACCATTTTTGTAGTCTTCTGAATCAATTCAAGACCCATAACATGCCTTTCTCCGACTTCATGCCAGTTCAATGGTGTTCTGCATGGCCTGCCATACAAGGCTTCATAAGGTGCCATTCCAATACTCGTATGATAACTGTTATCATATGAAAATTCTACCATTCCCAGATGATGCTTGTTGCCCAGATAGCAAGCCCAGAGGGGGGTGAATGGATTTCTAAAAAATCTTTTAGAATAATACCTGTAAATAAAATGCTTGACAGAAAACACTAAGTTCGATAGTTAGAGTTAGTGTGGAATAAAGACAAACAAGCAAGCACACATAAACAACAGGAAATTTTATCCTGGTTCAAATCACCTATACTAAGGAGTCATACGTCCAGTCCCCAAACAACAACTTGGGATTTCACTAAATAAGGGTACTGTCCCCCTTAAGGACTCTTACACATCCAGTAGCAGCTGGCCTTCTCTTCTCTACCCAAAGAGGTACAACCAACACCTGATGCAACAGGTCTTCCTTCTCACCAAAGGGAAACAACCACCTATTCAACATGAGGTCTTCTCTTCACAACCGAAGAGGAGCACTCAAGAAGAATGAGTAGAGAATGAATGGCCCCTAGACCAAGCTTATAGCATTGCTTAATCTGAGGCGAGGTTTGAGAGACAAAGATTGGCAGTGGTGGATTCTCTCAGATCTTACACAAGCTCTTAAAAGACTAAGCAAATGGTTGTGGAGATATTAAGAGCTAAAAATTGATTGCCTGAATGAACAAGCTCTTCTACCAGGTGCTCCAAAGGATTACCAGTTTTTTTTCATGGAGTCATCGGTCTTCTATATATCTTCTCTTGAGAATATAGCTGTTGAAGTATCCCTTGTCTCTATGTCTGAGGCACGCAAGTTGAGTATGGTCCAACGTGGGTACCAGGAATACCTGCAGCCATTAAATGCCCAGAGAGACACGCACACAGAGAAGGATTGTCACGCCCCGACGTGGAATATCGGAACGCGAGATAGTTGCAAGAAAAGGTATAGATCAAGTACTGGCTGCATCTAAAATCTTTCGTACTGTGTCACTAGAATATCTATCCTGGTTTCTTTCACTTTGTCAGTACCTTCATACGTGATCCTTAACTTCTCCCACATCTCCATAGCTGACTTGCAGGCAGATATGCGGTTGAACTCTTTCTTGCTAAGAGCACAACATAGGATACTCTTGGCCTTGCAGTTCAGAGAAATCTTCTTCTTGTCATCTTCCGTCCATTTATCTTTTTCATTCGTGACCAGAATATCTCTTTCTTCAATAATCGACCAGATCTGATAGTCAAGTCCTTGTAGAAAGAACTCCATCCTTGTTTTCCAATATGTATAGTCTTCACCATCGAACAGCGGTGGCCTGTTTACTGACTGGCCTTCGAAGTGACCTTGGGCTGCCATTTAATCTTTTCTATTCAGATCGTTGGATCTTCTTCTTTGTCAAAGAGACTAGCTCTGATACCACTTGTTGCCCAGCTAGCAAGCCCAGAGGGGGGGGGGGGGTAAATGGGATTCTTTAAAATTTGATTATCTAAAACCTGTTCATAAAAATGTTCACACAACAAGCACTTCGATGATTGTTAGCGTTAGTGAAAAGTAAACAACAAACACAAAGCGAGCAATCACACTACACAAGATTTTATTTTGGTTCGGACCTCCTCTCCACAAGAGTCCTACGTCCAGTCCCTGAGCAACAACTCAGGATTCACTACCCAAGGGTACAGTCTCCCTCAAGGACACTTACACACCCAACCACAGCTAGTCTTCTCTTCACAACCCGAAGAGGAATACAACACCCTGGAACCCTCCAGGTCTTCCTTCAACACGAAGGGAAAAACACCCTGGAACCCCCAGGTCTTCCTTTAACACGAAGGGAATAACACAAAGATGTGTTCAAGGGATGATACGCTCCTGGACCAAGCTAATAGCACAGTGCTTGATCCGAAGCGAAGACTGAGAGGAAAAAATCTACAAAGAAGAACACTCTCAGTTCACAAAAGCTCTCTCAAGGTTCTACACTAGACACAGAGAGCAAAGAGCTACAACAAGACGATGGAGTGAGACTTGAGCTCTTCTATGGTGCTTGCAGAGTTTGAATTCTGAAGTAGTTGTTCCTCACGTAGGCACTAGTCTTCTATTTATCTTCTTTGGAAAATGTAGTCGTTGAAGTATCTGTTGTCTCTAAGTTCAGAGAACGTTAGACTGCATGGCTTTCCTTTGCAGTCAACGGTTTTTTGTGTTCCATGCACATAAGAAGAAAATCCTTCTTGATATCCTCCAGCTTCTTCTTTATCCAACATTGTATAGAGTCGTGCTGTCAGAGACCTGCACACATTAAATGCTAAAACGTAGACAGCTAAGCTGTCTCTTGTTGTTAGTCAATGTTAGAGTGAGAGAACATCAAAATAGAAATTCCATTCTGTCTTTCCAAAAGATATTACATGCAGAAGCATAAGAATAGAAGATATCTAGACATGCATCGTGCAGAGGAATGTACGGTTATATTTAATGCATGGATAACAAAGAAATACGCGGGATGACTTTGATTTGTCAAGATATTTAAATATCAAGTCGTTATAGCTCATGAAATCGATATGAACATGACTTATAGAATCGTTGTGTGAATGAGTCATTGTTCATGTGAATCATTGCATGTTCATAACCAAATCGATATACACACAAATTGTTATATACTCATAATAAAATCGTTATGACAATGTAAGCAAATCGTTATGAGCAAGTTGTTGTGAACAAATCGATATATTGACCAAGTTGATGTTGTGACTTATCGAATCGTTATAGCAAGTAAATCGTTGTGTAACTTATCGAGTCGATGTAAATACTAAATTGATGTGGAACTTATCGAGTCGTTGTGAGAAACAAATCGTTATGAGACCAAGTCGTTGTTCTCACTTATCAAATCAATGTGAAACAAAATCGATGTGAGAGCAAATTGTTGTTCTCACTTACCAAATCGATGTGAACCAAAATCGATATGAGAGCAAATCGTTGTTCTCGATCGAAATTGATGTGATCACTTAGCGAATCGTTCTGAGATCGAAATCGATGCGATCACTTAGCGAATCGTTCTGAGATTGAAATCGATGCGATCACTTAGTGAATCGTTCTGAGATCAAAATCTATGCGACCACTTAGCGAATCGTTCTGAGATCGAAATCGATGTGATCACTTAGTGAATCGTTCTGAGATCGAAATTGATGCGATCACTTAGCGAATTGTTCTTAGATCGAAATCGATGTAAACCCAAAAATGATATGAACTTTATGAAAGAGTTATTCTTTGCGATGACTTATGAAATCGTTATGCTTCAAAGTGAGTTGATGTGTACTTAAAGAAATTTCATGCTCTAAAAATTAAAAACAACAATGTAAGGATTTACTTACAAGTCTTTGCTTGATTTTGCCTGGTTTATTTCCTATGACTAAGCTTCATGAAAACTTGTTAGATACTAATTGTTAAGATTTTTTTAATCACCAAAATAGATATATAATTCATGAAATTATATGGGGATGATCTGATCATCAAGTAAACTCAAGGATAGAATGTGTGTGTGAACCTTGTGCAAAAGGGAAGCACACAAAATCTTCTTTCAAATCGAAGACAGTTGTAACCACTTCAAAGTCATTGAAATTATTACATATGGATCTATTTGGGCCAATGAGAACAACAAGTCTTGGAGGAAAGAACTTTGGATTCGTAATAGTGGATGACTATTCAAGATTCATATGGGTATCATTCTTGGAACACAAAGATGACACATTTGATAGTTTTGTTAGCTTCAGTAAGAAAATTCAGAAAGATAAGAAGTACATCATTGTCAGTATTCGATCGGATCATGAAGGTGAGTTTTAAAATGAAAGATTTGCAGAATTCTGTGATGATCAAGGAATAGAGCACAATTTCTCAGCACCAAGGACACCACAGCAAAATGGAATTGCTGAGAGAAAGAATAGAACTTTATTGGACATGGACAGAACAATGTTGTCAGTGTACAACCTTCCAAGGTATTTCTGGGCTGAAGCAATTAACACAGCATGTTACATTATCAATAGAGTAATGATCAGGCCAATCCTGAAGAAGACAGCTTATGAGTTATTCAAGCAGAAAAGGCCAAAGATCAGTTACTTCAGAACCTTCGGATGTCCATACTTCATCCACAATAACGGCAAAAGGGATATTGGTAAGCTAGACTCCAAATCCAATGAAGGTATATTTATGGGGTATGCTTCTAAACCGAAAGGATATAGAGTATTTAACCAGCAAAGTTTATTAATTGAGCAAACAGTACATGTTATTTTTTATGAAACTAACCCTTCCTTGAGAAGGAAGTAGATAGTGATATTGATGATGTAGAAGATTTGTCCAAGAAATTAAAGAATACATCTATCAAGGACAAGGAAGATCCACCCTTGGAAGAACTACAACAAAAAGATATATCACATGATGATCTTCCAAGAGAATGGAGATACAAGAAGGATCACCCGTTGAATAACATTATTGGAGATCCATCGGTTGGGGTAAGAACCAGAGGTAATGTAATTCCCTGTGATTATTTAGCTTTTGTATCTCAAATAGAGCCTAAGACAGTCAATGAAGCACTGTCTGATGAATCTTGGATATTAGCCATGCAAGATGAGCTTAATCAGTTCAAGAGAAACCAAGTGTGGTCCCTTGTTCCGAGACCATCAGATCATCCTATAATCGGCACCAAATAGGTGTTCAGGAACAAATTGGATGAAGCTGGTGTGATCACTAGAAACAAGGCCAGACTGGTAGCTCAAGGGTACTCCCAAGAAGAAGGCATATATTTCGATGAAACCTATGCACCAGTGGCTAGACTAGAGGCGATTAGAATTTTACTTGCTTATGCATCTGCATTGGATTTAAAACTTCAAATGTATGTAAAATCTGCATTTCTAAATGGCTATATAAATGAGGAAGTCTATGTAGAACAATCTCCTGGTTTTGATGATATCGATTTTCCAATTCATGTTTTTAAGTTGCATAAAGCCTTGTATGGATTAAAACAAGCACCTAGAGCATGGTATGAAAGGTTAAGTGTATTTTTATTAAACCATGGTTTTATCAGAGGTCAAGTAGATAGAACATTATTTATTAAGTCTAAAGTCAGAAATGTATTGCTTGTACAAATCTATGTAGATGATATAATATTTGGTTCTACTGATGAATCTCTTTACAAGTATTTTGAAAAGCTTATGCAGGAAGAATTTGAAATGAACATGATGGGGGAGCTCAATTACTTCCTCGGATTGCAAATCAAGTAAGGAAAAGAAGGCACACATATTTGTCAAGCCAAGTACACCAAAGAACTACTAAAGAAGTTTGGATTTGAAAACGCGAAGCCACTGTCAACACCAATGAGCACATCTACAAGGCTAGACAGTGACAAGGATGGTAAGAAAATAGACTAAAAGCTCTACAGAGGTATGATAGGTTCTTTACTCTATTTAACTGCCAGTAGACTAGACATTCTATTTAGTGTATGCATGTGTGCTAGATATCAAGTTGATCCTAAAGAATGTCATCTAATATCTGTCAAAAGGATTTTTAGATATTTAGCTAAAACTCATGATCTAGGACTATGGTATCCCAAATCATGTGAAGTAAATTTAGTAGGATATTCTAATGCTGACTATGCTGGATGCAAAATAGATAGAAAAAGTACCAGTGGTTGTTGTCAATTTCTTGCAGGATGCCTGATTTCATGGTCCTCAAAGAAACAAAATTCAGTAGCACTGTCAACAGTTGAAGCTGAGTACGTGGCTGCTGGAAGCTGTTGCACACAACTCCTATGGATTAAACAGCAACTTGAGGATTATTAATTACACATCAAGACAATTCTCTTGTTGTGCGACAACACCAGTGCAATAAATCTCACCAAAAATCCAGTTTAGCACTCAAGGACAAAGCATATAGAGGTTAGATATCACTTCATTCGAGATCATGTAGCTAATGGGAATATAGATATTTCTTTTATAGATACTCAAAATCAGTTAGCAGATATCTTCACAAAGGCCTTACCTGAAGAGATATTTACATCTTTTAGAAGGGAATTAGGCATGTGTAAATTGTGATAAATTTATCTGTATATACCTGAAATAATAATAATTTCAGAATAACAATTATGCTCTCCCTTGAAATTAAGCAAATTCCTTAGAGTTGTTTGCATCATAAATACCTTTAACGGTTCTTTAATTTAAAAAGTCTTTAATTATCTCGAACCTGTCTTCTTTTGTCATTTTCTGCATTTATGGTGCTATCCTTTCAAAAAGTTACTTTATCTTTATCTGATAAATCCCGCAATCTGTGTCATAACGATTCATCTCCCTCTCTCATCCCTTTCGACTCGCCTGAGACGATAAACCCTATCGACTCCGACATCGACTCTGTGAGATTTCAAAGCATCAATCATCTTCCCGCGAAAATTTCTTGAGGGCTTTTGCCCCAATCCTCTTCACGGTCTTCCAGAACCTCTTCCTGTTCAAATCCATGGCTGCCTCTGGAGTTTTCGGCAATGTTGGGGGCTATGGCACTGCTTTCGTCACCGCAGAGCAGCATGAAAGGTTCACTTATGTGCAGACAAAGTTGTGTGGAACAAGGCTGTGGATGTAGCGGATCTGGAGAAGAACGGAATGCATAGTATTGTGGCTGTGATGCAGAGGATGAAGTGGTCGAAGATGGCAACCCTTTCTGAGGCAAGTTATCCTGATTTAGTGAAAGCTTTCTATGTTTATTTGAAATCAGAGGCAGATGGGTCATTGACATCCACGGTCAAAGGAACCCAGATTCGCATTACCTATGAGTTATTAGTATCCCTATTTGGAGTGTCTACCACCAGTCACAGCGGGGTAAACATTGTCGATATTCAGGCCAAGGGTTTGGGGATAGTTGGTCCTGAGTTCAAGTTGAAGGATGGAAAGATTGACATCAACCAGTTGAATGCCTTTAATAGAATTCTTCGCTTTATTGTGTGTCAAATTTTGATGCCCAGGAGTGCGACCTTCTCCATCTGTACAAAGGTCGACTCCGATATGAGGTTCTGGGCCATTCAAAACCAAGGTATCAATATGGCAAAAGTTATCATTGAGCGGATGAAGCTTGCTACGGAAATGATTTGGGACAGGAAGAACAAGTTAAATGTGTCCCTTCCTTATGCTCATCTATTAACAAAGATCTTTCAGCATTTCGACATAAATTTGACTGGCGAGGTTTCTAAGAAGATGGGCCAGGCAATCAGGAGCAGAAATTTGAAGAAGAGTGGTTTCTCCTTGGTAGCTAGGGTATGGACCAAAACCTCAGTAGCTGAAGGTGAGGCCATTATTGGAGAAGCTCAAGAAGTCCAAGAAGAGGTAGCTCAGACAGTGGCAGCAGCAGCGGGTCCAGCAGTTCAAGATCAGCAAGAAGATGTCAGGGCAGAGATGCCAGCTGTCCAAAAAGAAAAAGCAGCAGCAGCAGCAGAGGTTAGAGTGGATGATTTGATGATGAGTGATAGCCGAATTGAGGATATACCTCCAGTGCATATTGAGCCCCTTGGGCAAGTTGAAGAGGTTGCCACCCCCACCTCAATAGTAGCTTTAGTACTTAGAGGTATGCTGGACTCTATCACCAGCACTCAGGGAGAGTCAGAAAAGGTTTGTGAACAAGTTGCAGAGGTTGTGGCATTAGGCCACAATGAAGATATTCAAATGGTGGAAGCTCTCATTCAGAGGGAGCAAAAAGATTTGGCTGAAGATGTGGCATCAGGCCACATAGACGATGTTCAGATGGAGGATGCTCCTAGTCAAGGGGCGCATATTGCTGAGAAGGAAGCAGAGCTTCAGGGGGAGCACACTGCTAACCTCCAAGTTGATCAATTTCAAGAACGTGTTGCGGAGAGCACTTCTGATGAAGAAAATGTAGAAAATGTGGAGCCCGTTGCAAGGGCAAGTGAAAAGGATAAAGGTGTAGCTCTAGAGATCCCTCTACTCACAAGGAAGCCACACCAGAGGCAAAAGCAGAAGAAGTTGAAAATCAATATGAAGCCTATAATTAACAGATTGGATGAACAAGGTAAAATTCTTTGCTCTGTGCAGTCAGACATTGCTTCAATTTTCATTAGCTAGAGCACAGCATCTAAGGAAATGGGAATGGTTCGAAATGCAGTCAGATGGGTGAGAAGTAAGCTGAGTAGCATAAAAGACTCAATAGCTACTCTTTCAGATCTTTTGAGGGCGCAATCCATTCCTGCCCCTCCTGCTCCTTCTCCTGCAGTTCTGGGCCATCAGGGCCAGTTGATGTTGAGCAGTCTAGCCCATCAGGGCCAAAGGTTGTAGAAGAGGCAGTCCGGCCATCAGGGCTATTGAAGCCGAGCAGTCAGGGCCACCAGGGCCAATCTTGGATGAGTCTGGGCCATTAGGGCCAATGGAGTCTGAGGCTATTCCCGCTAGAGTAGAAGACCAAGCTGTAGCCCCTGAGCCCCCTAGCTCCTCTCCACTTCCAACTCCAGCACCTCCTTCTCCACCATCATCCTTCACTACACCTCCAGCACCTACTACCTTCAAACAACCCCTTCCTAGAAACATTTCATCTCCTACACCATTTCCTTCAGAATCCTCATCATCTCCTACTTCCTCTACTTATATTCCTCCTCCTTCTTCGTCCAGTGAGGCACTTCCAGCTTCATCATCAGCTGGAGCTTCCTCTTCTAGTCCTTCACCCTCAGTTGGACCATCCATTCCAGCTACTTCCACCTCTCATTCTTTCCTTCATCCTCCTACTCCTCCCTCCTTTATAACCATCATTCCAGAAAGTGCTCAAATCGATGCTCCCTTTCTTCGGGCCATCAAAGATGAGTTTGAAGAAGCCATTCTTCGCTCCATTCTGAAAGTTGGGACTCACACTCATAGGACAGGCTCTTCTAGCCCTGCTCCTAAGAAAAGAAGAATTACCTCCACCCATGCTATTTCTTCTGAACCTCGTTTTCCACCCCTTTGGTTTTCCCTTACTATTGAAAATAAAAACAAGCCTCTCTATCATAAATATCTTCAAAATTGCACTTTTGCCACCATTATGGGACTTCCACACCTCAACCTCACCGACCATCTCAATGTCATTCTCCCTTTCATTTCTCTATCCAAGGCTGAAAAGTCTAAAATCTTTTCAATAACAAAAGTCAAATCCGAAGAGCAATGGGCTCGGGGCCACAAGACCCTGTATAAGAAGTTTCTGTTCGCCAGGTCAGCCAGGTTTCCTCCCCGAGATCATTCCTTGACTCTCTCTGAGTGGTTCCAGATCCATCACAAGGACACCTAGGCTGCCTTTGTTCAAAAGGAGATTAAGTTGATCAGGCATTTTCAGATGTTCAACAACTATCTCTCTCTTAATAATCTGTTTGAAGTTCAGCTTGGCCAATTTCGGCAAGCTATCTCCAATCTCGGATCTTCTGTGGCAGTCACCTCCTCAATTCAAGTAGATTTTGCCACTTTACAGTTGCCTGATGTGGTATTTCTCCCTCCTCTTCATTATCTGGTCATGGACTCCACTGTTGGCTCCATCATTTTTTAGCACTTTTCCAAAATCATGGGGAGAATACATGTGCAGAAAGAAAATCTAGCTGCATTCCATCGCTTTCTGTTCAGAGAGTACCATCTGGGGCATATAAATTCTAATGTTCTTGCCCCTCTCTTGTCAGAATGTGAGAGGTTGTCTCCAGCTAACTGGGCAACATTTTACCCCCTTTCTACCCAGCAACTTCAAGATCTAAACGCCTCTCAAGCCAGAACCAATCAGCCTCCTGTTTCAACTGCTGAATTCCTTGATATGAACTCCATACACCTTGTTCGCGATCCTTTTGCTACTTGGGTTGAGAGATACAAGGTCTATGTAGCCATGAGAGAGGAACTGAAGCATCATCGGATCTTCTACCCAATTTCACTTGATCAGTTCTTTCGGTATGCATGTTTTGGCTCCTTCAGCAGCTACAAAATTTCTCTTGGCTTGGATGAATATGGCAACTTTATAGAAGCTCAGCGACAACTTCACATCCAAAAGATGGTTTCTGATATGGGATCTTCCTATTGTATCACTTATGGTGCTTTTCAAGCCCACTTTGAAGAGCAGGAACGCCAGGCTTGGCCAATAATAACCCGCCATGCCTCTCTTTTGTCTCCTGCCATCTATCTTCCTGTACCTTCCATGGAGTAAATGATTTCCTTTGCTCCCATTTATCTTTCTTCTCTTCTTTCTTTGTCTCATTATGTTATCTTTTTGCTTAATGACAAAAAGGGGGAGAAAAATAACTATTCTGAAATACATTTCTTGAATTTATTCCGCAAATTTACTTACATTTATTTCAGAACTTTCTATGCTCATGTTATGCTTTGTCATCACCAAAAAGGGGGAGATTGATGATCAGTTCATCCCCATATAATTTCATTTATTATATGCCTATTTTGGTTATTAACAAAACTTCAATAAAGTATTATCTAACAAGTTTTTATGAAGCTTAGTCACAGGAAATAAACCAGGCAAAATCAAGCAAAACCTGTAAGTAACTCTTACACTATAGCGTTTAAAGTTCAGAGCATGTGATTTTTCTAAGTACACATCGGTTTCCCAAGTGAGAACAACTATTTGCTCTCACAACGATTTTTTAAGTGAGAACAACGATTTACTCTCACAACGAATTGTTAAGTGAGAACAACGATTTGCTCTCACAATGATTTGTTAAATGAGAACAACGATTTGCTCTCACAACGATTTCTTAAGTGAGAACAACGATTTGTTAAGTGAGAACAACGATTTGCTCTCACAACGATTTGTTAAGTGAGAACAACGATTTCCTCTCACAACGATTTGTTAAGTGAGAACAACGATTTGCTCTTACAACGATTTGTTAAGTGAGAACAATGATTTGCTCTCACAACGATTTGCTTTCACATCGATTTGATAAGTTACATAACGACTCGGTCGCCATAACGATTTGATAAGTCTCACATCGACTTAGTCGCCGTAACGATTTGATAAGTTTCACATCGACTTGGTCACCACAACGATTCGATAAGTTACATAACGACTCGGTCGCCATAACGATTTGATAAGTCTCACATCGACTTGGTCGCCGTAATGATTTGATAAGTTTCACATCGACTTAGTCATCACAACGATTCGACAAGTTACATAACGATTTGGTCGTTGTAACAATTCGATGAGTTACACAACGATTTGGCACAATAACGACTTAGTCAGTGTAACGATTCGATAAAGCAAACAACAATTTGATCACTGTATCGATTCGATAAGTAAAGCAACGATTCGATACCTGCAACGATTTACTTATGTGAGAAACAACGATTTGCTTATGTGAGAAACAACGATTTGCTCACAACGATTTACTTATAACGACTTGCTTATATCTGTATAACGACTTGTATTCACATCGATTTGTTTATGGATGAATAACGATTTACATAAACACCGACTTACTTGTTCACACAATGATTTCATAAGTTACATTATCACAAAGACTTCATGACTTCATACATATTTTCAAATATCATGAAAGGCAAAGTCTTACCGCGTGTTTCTCAAATATCCTTGCATTTATTATGAATGTTCACATCATCTGCTCGTTGCCTTCTATTCTTATGTTTCTATAAAAAACACTTTTTAGAAAGCAGAATGACATTTCTATTTTGGTGAATAGTCTTACTACATGAATTCTAACGTTGACTGACAGCAAGAGATAGCATAGCTGTCTATGCCTTGGCATTTAAAGTGTGCAGGTCTCTGCCAGTACCATGTCATACAACGTTGGACAAAATAGAAGCTGAAGGATATCAAGATGGATCCTCTCCTTGCGTGCATGGAGCGTAAAGCATTAAATGACTGCAAGCACACATGTCGTACTCGACGAACCATGCAGTCTAACGAGCATCCAACCTAGAGACAACGGACACTTCAACGGATATATTTTTCAAGAGAATGATATATGAAGAAGACTAATGACTCCGTAAAGAGGCACTTTTGAACTTTTGAAGTGTTCAACATTCTCAACGAAAATTCTCTGAAGTCATAGAGTCTTAGTGAAAGAGCTTCTTGTTTTCGTTCCAATCATCTATAGCTCTTGCTCTCCGTTCTTCTTGATCTTAAACTTTGGAGAGCCATTGAGTTCTGAGAGACTTTGCCATTGTAGATCTTTCTCGTTCAGTCTCTGCCTCAGATTGAGCATTTGTTATAAGCTTGGTCTAGGGGCATTACGCCTGTTTTTCACATTCTTGTGAAGTTCCTCTTCAGGTTATGAAGAGAAGACCTGTTGGAAGCAGGTGGTGAGTATTCCCTTCGTGTTGAAGGAAGACCTGTGTATCAGGGTGTTGTATACCTCTTCGGGCTGTGAAGAGAAGGCCAGCTGCGGCTGGATGTGTAATTGTCCTTGAGGGGGACTATACTCTTGGGTAGTGGAATCCTGAGTTGTTGCTTGGGGACTAGACGTAGGACTCCTTAGGATAGGAGGTCCGAACCAGGATAAAAATTCCTGTGTTGTGTGATTGCATGCTTATGTTCGTTGTCTTCTTTATTTCTAACACTAACAATCGAACATAGTGTTTTGTATTGAACGTTCTTGTTGACAGGTGTTAACGCTATTCGAAATTTAAGAATCCCATTCACCCCCCCCCCCCCTCTGGGCTTGTTAGCTGGGCAACAAATGTAACGTCGAGCATTTTTCGGATCCTTATGGATCCTCGCTTAGCGGTCATTCGGATCCATGTTTACTGGCTCTGGTGTGGTGCTCATGACCAATGTGAGGTCATTGAGCCTTGGTCATGGTTCCCGTGCATTGTGTGGGGCTTAGTGGGCCGGCAGGTTGGGCCCATAGCACTCGTTGGTTCACTGGTTGTGAACATGGCAGGGGTGTGCATTGCATTCTTAACACGACAGCCCTGGTAGTCGCGTTCTTCTTGCCGACCGAGATGCAATTTTCGTCTGCATCACGCACTAGGCAGCATGCTGACATCGGCCTTAAGAAGGCGACGCCCTAGTTCGTCGCGTTCAGGTCGCGATGGAGAGGTACGTCACATTCTTAACCGCAAACAGTTCATAACCCAGGTCGGCCAGACAGAGCTGAGTGAGCTCTGTTTGGCCAGGGGGAGGAACTATTGCAGGAATCTCGGGCAATTTAGCATTTGGGAGTCATTTTCAGCGTGGTCTCTCTGCGAGGACGTCGCACAGAGCGGGGGAAACACTGGGTGATCATCGTTCTTCATGTTCTTTGCGAAGGTAGGGAGATTCCACCTCGTTCTACTGCATGGATTACCTGTGGTGCATGTTTAGATCGTTTAATGCTTTATAAACAGTAGATATCATGCTAGGGTACTCAGTAAAGCATGTAAAATGGAAATTAAACATGGTTTGTATGGTTTTTGGGGGTGATCCAGAGATGGGAACCCGGATTAGGGTTCCTGCCTGTGAAGGAGACGGAGCCCCTTGTCGCGTTTAGAACGCGACAGGCCGACTCGTCGCGTTCAGGTTATGAACGCGACATGTCGGGGTGTCGCGACCAGAAGGCGACTGCTGCTTGTGTCGCAACCACAGCCGAGAGAATTGGTTGTGTTTGTTTTACTAGTACAATTATCCGATTATCGTTAAAGTGTTGTTTATGGCATGGATAAGCGGTGCATTGGCACCTGTAGCGTTCCACGACCATGTTATTCACGTGGCAAGCGTGTTGCTCACGAGGTGAGTGTGTTTTTACGTGGTTAGCATCCAGATCACGTGTTGTTCACGTGATGTTACGTTGTTTGAGTGTCGTGCCTGTGATTTGTGCATGCATGGCAAGTGTTTCGACGTTGTGTTTATCGTAATAGAACTTCTGTGATTAGTTTGTGATGGTTGGGCAGTGAGGTTCCAGTGTGAACCTAGCCTCGGTCCTTTAATGTCTTTTGTATGGTTATTAAGTGGTTATTATATTATATTAATATGGCCATGGAGGTCACAAGGTGACCAATGATAGGCATGATTATTATATGTTATTGTGATTTAAGTA
Organism: Colocasia esculenta; assembly: GCA_014218235.1. NCBI lineage: Eukaryota > Viridiplantae > Streptophyta > Magnoliopsida > Alismatales > Araceae > Colocasia > Colocasia esculenta. Next base: position 18,629,936 of record CM024759.1, read on the forward strand.
TATGTTGGTGTCGGTTAGCTCGGACGTCACAAGGTGATCGGTGACGAGCCAATTATGTTTAACGTATCATGATATAAGTTTCACCGAGATGTTAAGTGGCCGACATGGTTTGTGTGTTAGCTGAGTGTGGTGGTCTGGCGCCTATTCCGGAATGCCTCTCTAGTCAGGTATCCCAAGTTCTGTGTGAGCCAGGCACGTGTGTTTGTTGTGCTCGGAGTTTGTCCTGGTACTGTGTGTACCGTCGAGGTCTGTGTCATCTTCCTGGACACCCTCACTCCTATGTTTGAGTTGTACGTCCGGTTGAGGGAAAGATGACAGAGGGCAGCGACTTGTGGTTGTGGGTGTGTGGTCGCTTGTAGCGTGCTCGTAGTTGGGGGTACGGACACCAGTAGATGTACTGGGCAACAGCTAGTCCTGTTTTCTGTTGGGTTGAATGTCTAATTCATATCATTTCCCTCCTATTTTGATGATGACAAGAAGTGTTCTTAAAGCAATTTAATTGGAACATGTCAAAAGCATCATACCTGAAAGTCATGCTCAAAAAGCATTTTTCAAACCTCATTTATCATTTATGGTAATGATAAATCATTTAACTAATGATATATGTGTTTATTTTTCAGGTACAAACTTTTTATGCAAAAGATGTGTCGACACACCCATCAATGGTGTCGACACATCAACACAGACTCAAAGAGAAATTGTGCAAGAATGTCAAGAGTGTGTCGACACATGTCAAGAGTGTGTCGACACGAGTGGCAGTTTTCCAGAGATCAAGGGTACCCAGGTCGACACACTCCCAGAGCAGGTCGACACTAGACCCAGTTCCCAGAACAGCCAGTTTGAGGAATTGGGACAGCAGGTCGACACACTCCCAGGGCAGGTCGACACTAGACCCAGTTCCCAGAACAGCCAGTTTGAGGAATTGGGACAGCAGGTCGACACACTCAAGAGCAGGTCGACACGGGACCTTTCTCCCAGAACAGATTCTTCTATCTTTGGGACAGTGTGTCGACACAACCACCAGGGCAGGTCGACACACTACGGAAACTTTTCATCCTAAGAGCTGATGGCTGCCACGTGTCCTTCTAGGGCGATCAGAATCTTCCTAGGGAAGCGTGCCCTTGTACCCCAAAAGGGTATCTTTGGAATCCTAAGGGTATAAAAGGCTCCTTTTGGCCTCCCTTCGAAGAGAAAGACCCAACCAACCTCTTAGAGTCTCCTGAAAAATTCCTGGCGGCCATAAGAGTTCGTGTCTCCCTCCTCTGCCTTCCTGGAGTCTCCTGAACACCTCTTCTCACCAATTCAAGGTGTGAGAATTGTGGTTTGATCTTTAAAGAAGCCTCTGAAGCATCTCAAGGAAGCAGATCAGGTAGAAGCCATCGTTGGAGAAGAATTCAAGGAAGGTCCAACCTCCCAGATTGCAGAGCATCGTCTTGGACTTCATGTTTACAAGCTTCTTCCCAATCCAAGCTTCTACAAGGGAGTACACTTGAAGAACGAAGCCATTCAATACATTTTACTTTACTTCTGTTCTTCTGAGATATCTCTTGAGATTATGCAAGTGCTTCTGCATAATTCTCATTAGTGTTCTCAAATTTCGACTAGATCTGTTGCTAGGAGATCTTGTCTTAAGTTGGTGTCTAGCAAGTCTATGTGTGAGCCTTGTGCTCAGATTGTTGTGAGCCGGTGTGCTCAGTGTTGAGTTGTCAAACTCAAGTGTGTGTTGAGCAGTCTTGCTCAGTTGTTCTAGAGTAGTCTTGCTCTAGAAGTGGTGTGAGTTGTAAGCTCTTCAGTGTTGGAGTTGTCAGGCTCCAGTGGGTGTGTTACCCAGTTGTGTTAGTGAATCCTCACGGGTTGTGAGGGGTGGATGTAGGAATCACATGGGTGATTTCCGAACCACCTAAAAATCCTTGTGCATTTGTCTTCTGTGGTTTGATTGATTTATTCGATAGATGTTTGCATAGGATTCGTTTTTAATTCACTTAATCAACTTGCTTCACATCCAAGTTTTTCAACTCACTCAAATCTAATCAGATCTGTAGTTTTTCTGATAATATTGCCTCTGATTCTAGATAGTATTCAAATTTCTTAAGCTTCCGCAAAAGTGGCTAAGATCTATTCATCCCCCCCCCTTCTAGATCTTTTCCATACATTAATCTCGATCCTTCAATTGGTATCAAGCGGGTTTACATCGATCTGATTTGAACTGAGCAGCTTTTGTTTCTGAGTATTGAGTGTTTGTTTGTCTGTTTGTCTGGTTGTTTGTTTGCTTGCTTGCTCAACTACTTCTCTTTGCACTTACTTAAGTGTCATGGACTCAAAGGGTTTCATAGCTGAGGGCCATTCCATAAATAGGCCACCATTCTTTAATGGTTTGGACTATTCTTATTGGAAGAACAGAATGCAAGTATTCTTAAGGGCCCAGAACTATGAGATCTGGAAAGTAGTTGAGGCTGGTCCCTATGAAAACCAGGGTGAGGAAGAAACCTGGACGAGGGAACAAATTAGGAGAGCTACATTGAATTACAGTGCCATGAACATGATTCAATGTGCCGTCCATCCCAAGGAGTATTCGAGAATCTCTATGTGTAAATCTGCCAAAGAGATGTGGGATAAACTCGAACTACTCTATGAGGGAACATCTCAGGTCAAGGAGACCAAGGCAAATATACTAGTTTCAGAATATGAACTTTTCATGATGAAATCTAATGAATCTATTTCTGAAATGTTTGCCAGATTTATGGTGATTGTCAATGGACTCAAGGCTTTGGGTAAGGAGTATACTGATGCAGATTTGGTAAGAAAAATTTTGCGTTCACTTTCTTCAATTTGGCATACCAAGGCCACTGTTATTGAAGATTCAAAAGATTTATCCAAAATGTCTTTGGATGAATTGATTGGATCTTTAATGACGTATGAAATAAACTTAAGAAGAAATGAAGATCTTATCATTAAGCAAGCCTATGGCACTCAAAGCCTCTTCAAGCAACAAAGATAAAAATTAGGATAAAACAAGTTCTGAAGAATCTGAGTCAAATGAGGATGAGATTGCCCTCATGACCAGACAATTCAGGAAATTCTTGAAATATAGGAAAGGGAAAATGACTGGGAAAAAGAAATTTCCCCCAGGTAAGAAGAATATTTCCTCTTCCAATTTCAATAAGAATCATAAACCTGATGAGAATGTTATCTGTTACAGGTGCAACAAGCCAGGACACATGAAGGGAGAGTGTCCTGAGAACAAAAAGGAAAAGCACAAAAGATTCCAGAAATACAAGAAGCCCAAGGCCATGGTAGCCACTTGGTCTGATGAAGACACAAGTGAGGAAGAAGAAGAGAAGAAGTCCTCAAGCTCAGAGAGTGAGGAAGTTTGCTTCATGGCCAACAGCACAGATGGAAAGGTAAATACTTCCTTTGAAGATTATAGTGTTGAAGATTGGCAGGATGTGTATGCTGAATTGGTAGAAAGATACTCTGAAATGAGAAAAGAAAACAAACACATCAAAAAGAAAATTGAAAATCTTTACCATAACCAATCTTCAAACAATAGAACCTGTGAACTGGAATCTGAAGTAACAGAATTGCTTGAAGAAAAAGAAAATTTACTGAACCAAATTGATGATTTAAAGCTTGCCTCTCAGAAGGCCTCCCAAGACTTCAGAAATTTAAATGAAAAGCTGGAAATTGAAAAACAAGAAAAACAACAGAAAATTGAAGAAATTGAAATTCTTAAAAACCAGCTAAAGGAAAAGGAGGAGGTTATCCAAACCTTCACAAAAGGCCAAGATAACCTAGAGGCATTGCTAGGATCCAACAAGACAACCACATCTCATGGATTGGGATTCAATAAAAAGAAATCAACAAAAGATAAATCTGGTGAGAAAAAGGGAAAAGCACCATTAATCAACTTTGTTAAAGGTCCCAATCTGGAAAACACTGAAATCCAACAAACAGCAAACAAAACCCCAAACAAAAACCCAAACAAAACTCAAAACAAATCAAAAATTCAAAAACAAAAGAAGACTGTCAGGTCGACACAGTCCCCTGACAGGTCGACCTGTTCAACACCAAAAACATAATCAACTCAACTAAAAATTCAAATAAAAATCTGAGAAATAAGAAAAAGGGAAAAGAAATGATCCATGAAAAACCTTGGACCTCCAAGACAGCTCCTCAAGAAAATTGGATTAATCCTTGGAACCAATGGTATGAAAATCCCTGTTGGTATTATCCTCAATACCCTTGTCCAAATTTCTGGATGTACCAACACAATCCATGGATTCCACCTCCTTCTATGAACTCAAATTTTCAAATGAAAAACTCCCCTCCTACCAAAAACAAAGATCTTGGTGTTTTCATTCCTAAAAGAAAGAACAAACAGAAAAATGCTGAAAACACCAAAGTAACAAAACAAAAATCTAAAACAAATCAAATTTGGGTGAGAAAGGATTTGCTGTCTATGTTAAATCATTCTGATGGTCCCAACTCTGTTTAGGTACCAAAATCTTCTCTCCACTGATCTTGTTGCAGGGAAGTCGTGCACCCAACACAAATGTATGGTTTCTTGACAGTGGGTGTTCACGACATATGACTGGAGATAGAGCCAAATTCTCATTCCTGCTTGAAAAGGAGGGAGGGTCAGTCACCTTTGGAGGTAAAAATAAAGGAAAGATCATTGGATCTGGTAAGGTTGGTCAAACTTCTTCAAACTCTGTAGATAATGTCTTGTTAGTTGATGGACTTGATTATAATTTGCTCAGTATCAGCCAACTATGTGACAAAGGTCACAAAGTTGTGTTCGAATCTGATTTTTACAAGATAATAGATTCATCAACTGATAAAATCAAATTCTTTGGAAAAAGAGAAAACAATGTCTACATGATCAACCTTGATAAAAACTTTTCTGAAAATCTTTGTTTTGTTGCAAATAAAGATGAAATTGCATGGACTTGGCACAAAAGACTTGGCCATGCAAGTTTCAGAACAATGAATAAGTTGTTAAGATTGAATTTGGTTAAAGGTCTTCCTGAATCCTTTTCTAGTGTTGAAGGTCAAATTTGTGGGATCTGTGCTAAAGGAAAACAAACTAGAAAATCCTTTAAAGTCTTCAATGATGTACTCACATCTAAGCCACTAGAACTTCTTCACATGGACCTCTTTGGGCCAACAAGAGTTCTAAGCTTGAGTGGCAAAAGATATGGATTTGTAATCATTGATGACTTTACTAGATTTACCTGGGTTATCTTTCTATCTCACAAAAGTGATGCATGCCTTGAATTCAGGAACTTTTGTACCACTGTCTTAACCACTTATCCATATAAAATCAAAAACATCTTAACTGATCATGGGGGTGAATTTGAAAACACATCATTTTCTGATTTTTGTGCTGAATTTCAGATATTCCACAAGTTTTCTTCACCAAGAACTCCAGAACAAAATGGAGTTGTGGAAAGAAAGAACAGAACTCTTGTGGAAATGGCAAGAACCATGCTTCTTGAGAGTAAATTGCCCAAATCTTTCTGGGCTGAAGCTGTGAACACAGCAAACCACATACTCAATAGAGCATTGGTCAGACCAAAAATCAAGAAAACCCCCTATGAATTATTGAAAAACAAAAGGCCAACTGTTTCCTACTTTAAAGTCTTTGGGTGCAAATGCTATGTACACAATAATAACAAAGAAAACCTTGACAAGTTTGATGCTAAGAGTCAGGAAGCTATCTTCCTTGGCTATTCTGAAGTGTCAAGGGCCTTCAAAGTGTACATATTGAAAACCAAATCTGTTGAAGAATCTCCACATGTTATTTTTAATGAAAATTCCTTTTCCACCAATGATTCTAAATCTTGCAGAGAAAAATAAGACAATGAAGAGGATGACCTCATTGTGGATTCTTCACCAACCGTTGAGGAGAGTAATAACATTGAAGAAAACCTGAACAACAACTCACAATCTCCAAATGGTTCAGGTAATACTGATTCAGAAGTGGGTACCTTTCAACAGGTAATTTCTGAACCTCGATTTCTAAGAGATCACCCATTAGACAGTGTAGTTGGCAATCTAAATGATAGAGTTAGGACCAGATCATCCTTTTTGCAAAACATTGAAGAAGACTCACTAGCTCTAATTTCCCAAATTGAACCCAAGTCAATTGATGAAGCCTTATCCAGTTCTGATTGGATTAATGCTATGCATGATGAACTTCATCAATTTGAAAGAAATCAAGTGTGGGAATTAGTGCCTAGACCTAGTGACCAAACAGTGATTGGCACTAGATGGGTTTTCAAAATAAATTGAATGAAGCTGGTCAAGTAATAAGAAACAAAGCTAGGCTAGTTGCAAAGGGGTATAACCAAGAATTTGGAATTGACTTTGAAGAATCTTATGCCCCTGTAGCTAGACTAGAAGCTGTGAGAATTTTCCTTGCTTTTGCATCCTCCATGAAATTCAAAGTCTTTCAAATGGATGTTAAAAGTGCATTCCTAAATGGATATATAAAGGAAAATGTGTTTGTTGAACAACCTCCTGGATTTGATAATGAAAAATATCCTAACCATGTTTTCAAGCTTAATAAGGCACTCTATGGTCTTAAACAAGCTCCAAGAGCTTGGTATGATCGTTTGAGTTCCTTTTTACTGGAAAAAGGATATTTTAGAGGTAATGTTGATCAAACATTGTTCACAAAAACAGTAAAAAATCAAATAATTGTGGTCCAAATTTATGTTGATGACATAATTTTTGGCTCCACCAATAAAGGCCTTTGCACTGAATTTTCAAATCAAATGCAGAATGAATTTGAAATGAGCTTAATGGGAGATTTAACATTCTTTTTGGGATTGCAGGTTAACCAAACGAATGAAGGAATCTTCATCAGTCAAACCAAATATGTCAAGGAGCTACTGAAAAGGTTTGACTATCAGAACCTTAAACATTCAAGCACACCCATTGCAATAAATGCTAAGCTAGAAGAAGATCCATCTGGTAAGTCAGTAGATCCAAAAACCTACAGAGGTATGATTGGCTCTCTGCTCTACCTTACTACTTCTAGACCTGACATTCAGTTTTGTGTGTGCTTATGTGCTAGATTCCAATCAAATCCTAAAGAAAGTCATATGCTTGCTGTGAAAAGAATTTTTAAATATCTTGTTGGAACATGTGACTTAGGAATTTGGTATCCTGCTGGTTGCAAGTTAGAATTGTTTGCCTATTGTGATGCTGATTATGCTGGGTGTAAGTTAGATAGAAAAAGCACAAGTGGCTTGTGTGTATTTCTAGGTGGGTGCCTTATTTCTTGGGCTTCTAAGAAGCAACATTCAGTTGCTCTGTCAACAGCAGAGGCTGAGTATGTTGCTGCAGGTAGATGTGGAACTCAGATTCTCTGGGTGAAACATCAACTTCTTGATTACAACCAAGATTTAGGGTGTGTACCCATCCTATGTGATAACACAAGTGCAATCAATCTTTCTAAAAACCCCATTCAGCATTCTAGAACAAAACACATTGAAATTAGGCATCATTTCTTGAGAGATGAGGTTGCAAAGAAATCTTTTGAACTCCATTTTATTGAAACTGAAAAACAAATTGCAGACATATTCACAAAACCCCTTCCTGAAAATAGATTCTCATCCTTAAGGAGAGAACTTGGTCTTTGTAAATGTCCACCTTCTTGATCTCTCTTAAGGTTTGGGTTGAGTGCTATGCATTATCTAAGGAGGAGTTCTTTGCATTTCATATTTCCTTGCTTCCTCAAGATACATTGTTCATATCTCTCTCATTTTCAATTCTATTTCCCTTTTTACAATAAACTCTCCACTTCTGATTGTGTTGAAACTTCTTGGTATATCAAATAGTGATTTGAAGAAGGACAAGTTATGCTTGTCTGGACACTTTCACTATGCGTGAGAACATATCTCCGCCAAGTACTAAGAAGTTAATATGCAATAATTGAGGGGGAGCTTTTATTGTTCAAAGAGAAATTCTTTTCTGATTTCAAAACTTGCACAGTTTCAACTTCCACTTTTTTCTTTGCTAATGAATTCTTCAACTCTTATTGTATTGAAATCTCTTGGTATATCAAATGGTGACCTGGAGAAGGACAAGTTATGCTTGTCTGGACACTTTCACTATGCGAGAGTATGTGTCTCCGCCAAGTACCAAGAAATGGATATACAGTTGTTGAGGGGGAGTCTTTGTTATCCAAGAAGAAAATTCTCTTCTGATTTCAAAAAAAAAAAAAAAAAATTGCATATCTTTATTTTGATGACAAATGGTTGAAATCATCATCTCAGGGGGAGCTAGAAAATTCAAGTCACCTTTTTGCAAATTTCAAAACCCTTCTTGCATTTCATCAATTCCTTACATGATGTCCTCATTCTAAAGTCTAGAGTCTCAAAATGAACCTTGAGTGATCTACTATATTTTTACTAATCAACTTTTCACTATGTCTCTCAATCCACAGAAATTCAGATCTCTTCCTAAACTAAATAACAATTTGTGTATTGAACTTAAAACATTTCCTTGTTTGCAACTGATGACTGGATGTATTTGAATTCTATCTCACAAACTCTCCAAAATCTTATAAAATCCAACAGAGCAATAGCACTTGTGCTGAGAAACTGCACACCTTCACAATGAATGAAGTGCTATGTATGTCATGAGGCATTATTGCTAACTCTGTTCAAAGGGGATCCAATTTTAAAAAAATAACCTCAGAATTCAAGCAATTATGTGCTATGCTTTTTGATGATGACTGAGTAACTGGAAATATTGGCGTCTACAAAACGTATATTTTCATGTCAAAAGGTCATCATTTACCCCCTTTGAAACTTGACAATGACTAAATCTTGAGTATCCAGGGACTATGGTGTGTAAAAAGCACTAGTACTTGAGTGAAAGAGATTTACATCATTTGATAGTTTGTTAAAAGAACAAAAATATGAAAATTATTGGAGATTTGTTTAGAAAGAATCATCTTCCTCCTTCATCAAGTTGTTCTTTAAGTTTGTGTTTTACTTTCAACACAACTGTATTTAGTCTAGATGATATCTTTAATTCTTGAAAATTGAGAAACATGGTAGATTTTGGTTGATTGTTAGATACATTATATCCCTCAATTTATCATTTTGTTGATTCAAGTCATGGAATGCTAATATTCTGTTGGAAATTGTGTGAAATACTTGAACTGTAATGAATTTTTGCAAAATACAGCCAATGAATTTTGAGGCCTCTTAAAAATCCCTGAAATGATAATTCCTTTCATTATTTATCATTATAAAGATGTCCCCAAATATCTCAAAATTTCCTCTCAAACATTCACATTTCTGTCAAAGGCTGTGTCGACACAATTCTCTCTCATGTCGACACATAACCCCAGACAGGTCGACACACCCTTCCTCATGTGTCGACACTGCCTTCTTGCCCGAACCTTTTCAAACCCTTCGGGTTCACCTTAAACCCTTGTTGGTCCTGCGGGGCAGTGTACCACTGCATCCCTTTTTGGGCATCAGGTCGACCCGACGGCCAAACTCTCACCTCTCCGGCAAGAAATTTTCCCCATTTCTCTCTAACTCTCACCCCCCTTCAATCATCTCTCCAATCTTCCATCTCCACTCTGAAATTCCACTCCATCCTTGCACCATGGTCCGCAAGTTGGGTCCCCGCCGTGGCGCAAGGTCTCAGGCTTCTTCAAGGCAGGTTCCGGCACAAATTCCAGTTGAACAGATGGAAAGAAGAACCAAGCGAAGAAATGATCTTGCAGAGCTTCCAGGATCCTCTTCTGCACCTCTCAGAGCTTCAAAGAGAGGTAGAACCTCCACTACTGGCAGAGGTAGTCACGCTTCAAACCCTAGATCAGATATTTCGGGCGATTCCTCTGACCATCCTGAGGAATCATCTTCGTCTTCCTCTACTGAGTCTCAAGAGGATATACCCTCAGAATCCGTCAGTGCTGCCAAACTGATTTTGAAGCCTAGAATTCTTGACCTTTCTGACACCCAATTAGCAGACTCTCTCCCTGAAATTCAAACCTATTTCTCCTTTCAATCTTGGATACCTTTTATTTCTGAATTTCAAGTATGCTATCCAAGGTTAGTTAGAGAGTTCTACAAAAACCTCACCTGCACAGAAGAAGGTTTTAAATCCAAAGTCAAGGGGATAGAGATAGACATGCCAACTGAAGTAGCAGCCTCCATTTTCAAAGTGCCAGATGAAGGGGCTGACTACCATGAATTTGAATTTGACTTACATGAAGCCTACTCAATCTTGACAGGCCATCCTGCAGATCCATCAGATGCCAAACAAACCTATGTGACAAGGTTTAATGCCAACTCATTTCCACCTGTGTCAAGGGTAATTCACCACATCTTGACAACCATAGTTACCCCTCAAGGTGGTGGGCGGGATAGACTGACAGATATCCAGAGATTCATACTCTATTGCATGGTCAAAGATATCAAGGTCAACCTTCATGTGATTCTTTATCAAATCATTTCTGAAACTACAAGAACAGACTTGAAGAGATCACTTCCTTATGGAGCACATCTGACCTCAGTGTTCAAGCACTTTGGTGTGCCATTGGAATCTGAAAAATCCCAATCCATTCCCAAGTCAAATATCTATACATTCAAGAATATCCAGAAGTTCATGGGATTTAGATTAGAGGGAAATCAAATTAGAAGAGGACCAGCTGTGGTTGAGGCTCCTCCAGTTCAAGAGGAACAGCCTCAAGATCAAGGGGAACAGCCCCAACCTCAGGAGGATCAGCCTCAGGCTCAAGGGGATCAGCCCCAAGTACAAGAGGAACAGCCTCCAGCTGAAGGGGACCAGCCCCTAAGTTAAGAGGATCAGCCTCCTATGCATGAGGATCATCCTCAAGTTGCTAATGAAGGTGACAGTCCTTTCCATGCTCCTCTCTCACCTCAGCTTCCTCATTTTTCTCCGCAACCCTCATTCCAACCATCCACATCTTCTGGTGGGCCTCCTGTTCCACCAGAATTGATATCTTTCCTAAATGACAAATTTGAATCTTTCAACTCCTCACTTCAATCCATGTCCACATCTTTTGAGCTACGGATTCAAAGACTGGAAAACACAGTTTCTGCCAAATTTATTGAGCAGAAGGCAGCTTCCGATTATGCAAGTATTATCTAACAAGTTTTTATGAAGCTTAGTCACAGGAAATAAACCAGGCAAAATCAAGCAAAACCTGTAAGTAACTCTTACACTATAGCGTTTAAAGTTCAGAGCATGTGATTTTTCTAAGTACACATCGGTTTCCCAAGTGAGAACAACTATTTGCTCTCACAACGATTTTTTAAGTGAGAACAACGATTTACTCTCACAACGAATTGTTAAGTGAGAACAACGATTTGCTCTCACAATGATTTGTTAAGTGAGAACAACGATTTGCTCTCACAACGATTTCTTAAGTGAGAACAACGATTTGTTAAGTGAGAACAACGATTTGCTCTCACAACGATTTGTTAAGTGAGAACAACGATTTCCTCTCACAACGATTTGTTAAGTGAGAACAACGATTTGCTCTTACAACGATTTGTTAAGTGAGAACAATGATTTGCTCTCACAACGATTTGCTTTCACATCGATTTGATAAGTTACATAACGACTCGGTCGCCATAACGATTTGATAAGTCTCACATCGACTTAGTCGCCGTAACGATTTGATAAGTTTCACATCGACTTGGTCACCACAACGATTCGATAAGTTACATAACGACTCGGTCGCCATAACGATTTGATAAGTCTCACATCGACTTGGTCGCCGTAACGATTTGATAAGTTTCACATCGACTTAGTCATCACAACGATTCGACAAGTTACATAACGATTTGGTCGTTGTAACAATTCGATGAGTTACACAACGATTTGGCACAATAACGACTTAGTCAGTGTAACGATTCGATAAAGCAAACAACAATTTGATCACTGTATCGATTCGATAAGTAAAGCAACGATTCGATACCTGCAACGATTTACTTATGTGAGAAACAATGATTTGCTCACAACGATTTGCTTATGTGAGAAACAACGATTTGCTCACAACGATTTACTTATAACGACTTGCTTATATCTGTATAACGACTTGTATTCACATCGATTTGTTTATGGATGAATAACGATTTACATAAACACCGACTTACTTGTTCACACAATGATTTCATAAGTTACATTATCACAAAGACTTCATGACTTCATACATATTTTCAAATATCATGAAAGGCAAAGTCTTACCGCGTGTTTCTCAAATATCCTTGCATTTATTATGAATGTTCACATCATCTGCTCGTTGCCTTCTATTCTTATGTTTCTATAAAAAACACTTTTTAGAAAGCAGAATGACATTTCTATTTTGGTGAATAGTCTTACTACATGAATTCTAACGTTGACTGACAGCAAGAGATAGCATAGCTGTCTATGCCTTGGCATTTAAAGTGTGCAGGTCTCTGCCAGTACCATGTCATACAACGTTGGACAAAATAGAAGCTGAAGGATATCAAGATGGATCCTCTCCTTGCGTGCATGGAGCGTAAAGCATTAAATGACTGCAAGCACACATGTCGTACTCGACGAACCATGCAGTCTAACGAGCATCCAACCTAGAGACAACGGACACTTCAACGGATATATTTTTCAAGAGAATGATATATGAAGAAGACTAATGACTCCGTAAAGAGGCACTTTTGAACTTTTGAAGTGTTCAACATTCTCAACGAAAATTCTCTGAAGTCATAGAGTCTTAGTAAAAGAGCTTCTTGTTTTCGTTCCAATCATCTATAGCTCTTGCTCTCCGTTCTTCTTGATCTTAAACTTTGGAGAGCCATTGAGTTCTGAGAGACTTTGCCATTGTAGATCTTTCTCGTTCAGTCTCTACCTCAGATTGAGCATTTGTTATAAGCTTGGTCTAGGGGCATTACGCCTGTTTTTCACATTCTTGTGAAGTTCCTCTTCAGGTTATGAAGAGAAGACCTGTTGGAAGCAGGTGGTGAGTATTCCCTTCGTGTTGAAGGAAGACCTGTGTATCAGGGTGTTGTATACCTCTTCGGGCTGTGAAGAGAAGGCCAGCTGCGGCTGGATGTGTAATTGTCCTTGAGGGGGACTATACTCTTGGGTAGTGGAATCCTGAGTTGTTGCTTGGGGACTAGACGTAGGACTCCTTAGGATAGGAGGTCCGAACCAGGATAAAAATTCCTGTGTTGTGTGATTGCATGCTTATGTTCGTTGTCTTCTTTATTTCTAACACTAACAATCGAACATAGTGTTTTGTATTGAACGTTCTTGTTGACAGGTGTTAACGCTATTCGAAATTTAAGAATCCCATTCACCCCCCCCCCCTCTGGGCTTGTTAGCTGGGCAACAAATGTAACGTCGAGCATTTTTCGGATCCTTATGGATCCTCGCTTAGCGGTCATTCGGATCCATGTTTACTGGCTCTGGTGTGGTGCTCATGACCAATGTGAGGTCATTGAGCCTTGGTCATGGTTCCCGTGCATTGTGTGGGGCTTAGTGGGCCGGCAGGTTGGGCCCATAGCACTCGTTGGTTCACTGGTTGTGAACATGGCAGGGGTGTGCATTGCATTCTTAACACGACAGCCCTGGTAGTCGCGTTCTTCTTGCCGACCGAGATGCAATTTTCGTCTGCATCACGCACTAGGCAGCATGCTGACATCGGCCTTAAGAAGGCGACGCCCTAGTTCGTCGCGTTCAGGTCGCGATGGAGAGGTACGTCACATTCTTAACCGCAAACAGTTCATAACCCAGGTCGGCCAGACAGAGCTGAGTGAGCTCTGTTTGGCCAGGGGGAGGAACTATTGCAGGAATCTCGGGCAATTTAGAATTTGGGAGTCATTTTCAGCGTGGTCTCTCTGCGAGGACGTCGCACAGAGCGGGGGAAACACTGGGTGATCATCGTTCTTCATGTTCTTTGCGAAGGTAGGGAGATTCCACCTCGTTCTACTGTATGGATTACCTGTGGTGCATGTTTAGATCGTTTAATGCTTTATAAACAGTAGATATCATGCTAGGGTACTCAGTAAAGCATGTAAAATGGAAATTAAACATGGTTTGTATGGTTTTTGGGGGTGATCCAGAGATGGGAACCCGGATTAGGGTTCCTGCCTGTGAAGGAGACGGAGCCCCTTGTCGCGTTTAGAACGCGACAGGCCGACTCGTCGCGTTCAGGTTATGAACGCGACATGTCGGGGTGTCGCGACCAGAAGGCGACTGCTGCTTGTGTCGCAACCACAGCCGAGAGAATTGGTTGTGTTTGTTTTACTAGTACAATTATCCGATTATCGTTAAAGTGTTGTTTATGGCATGGATAAGCGGTGCATTGGCACCTGTAGCGTTCCACGACCATGTTATTCACGTGGCAAGCGTGTTGCTCACGAGGTGAGTGTGTTTTTACGTGGTTAGCATCCAGATCACGTGTTGTTCACGTGATGTTACGTTGTTTGAGTGTCGTGCCTGTGATTTGTGCATGCATGGCAAGTGTTTCGACGTTGTGTTTATCGTAATAGAACTTCTGTGATTAGTTTGTGATGGTTGGGCAGTGAGGTTCCAGTGTGAACCTAGCCTCGGTCCTTTAATGTCTTTTGTATGGTTATTAAGTGGTTATTATATTATATTAATATGGCCATGGAGGTCACAAGGTGACCAATGATAGGCATGATTATTATATGTTATTGTGATTTAAGTATATGTTGGTGTCGGTTAGCTCGGACGTCACAAGGTGATCGGTGACGAGCCAATTATGTTTAACGTATCATGATATAAGTTTCACCGAGATGTTAAGTGGCCGACATGGTTTGTGTGTTAGCTGAGTGTGGTGGTCTGGCGCCTATTCCGGAATGCCTCTCTAGTCAGGTATCCCAAGTTCTGTGTGAGCCAGGCACGTGTGTTTGTTGTGCTCGGAGTTTGTCCTGGTACTGTGTGTACCGTCGAGGTCTGTGTCATCTTCCTGGACACCCTCACTCCTATGTTTGAGTTGTACGTCCGGTTGAGGGAAAGATGACAGAGGGCAGCGACTTGTGGTTGTGGGTGTGTGGTCGCTTGTAGCGTGCTCGTAGTTGGGGGTACGGACACCAGTAGATGTACTGGGCAACAGCTAGTCCTGTTTTCTGTTGGGTTGAATGTCTAATTCATATCATTTCCCTCCTATTTTGATGATGACAAGAAGTGTTCTTAAAGCAATTTAATTGGAACATGTCAAAAGCATCATACCTGAAAGTCATGCTCAAAAAGCATTTTTCAAACCTCATTTATCATTTATGGTAATGATAAATCATTTAACTAATGATATATGTGTTTATTTTTCAGGTACAAACTTTTTATGCAAAAGATGTGTCGACACACCCATCAATGGTGTCGACACATCAACACAGACTCAAAGAGAAATTGTGCAAGAATGTCAAGAGTGTGTCGACACATGTCAAGAGTGTGTCGACACGAGTGGCAGTTTTCCAGAGATCAAGGGTACCCAGGTCGACACACTCCCAGAGCAGGTCGACACTAGACCCAGTTCCCAGAACAGCCAGTTTGAGGAATTGGGACAGCAGGTCGACACACTCCCAGGGCAGGTCGACACTAGACCCAGTTCCCAGAACAGCCAGTTTGAGGAATTGGGACAGCAGGTCGACACACTCAAGAGCAGGTCGACACGGGACCTTTCTCCCAGAACAGATTCTTCTATCTTTGGGACAGTGTGTCGACACAACCACCAGGGCAGGTCGACACACTACGGAAACTTTTCATCCTAAGAGCTGATGGCTGCCACGTGTCCTTCTAGGGCGATCAGAATCTTCCTAGGGAAGCGTGCCCTTGTACCCCAAAAGGGTATCTTTGGAATCCTAAGGGTATAAAAGGCTCCTTTTGGCCTCCCTTCGAAGAGAAAGACCCAACCAACCTCTTAGAGTCTCCTGAAAAATTCCTGGCGGCCATAAGAGTTCGTGTCTCCCTCCTCTGCCTTCCTGGAGTCTCCTGAACACCTCTTCTCACCAATTCAAGGTGTGAGAATTGTGGTTTGATCTTTAAAGAAGCCTCTGAAGCATCTCAAGGAAGCAGATCAGGTAGAAGCCATCGTTGGAGAAGAATTCAAGGAAGGTCCAACCTCCCAGATTGCAGAGCATCGTCTTGGACTTCATGTTTACAAGCTTCTTCCCAATCCAAGCTTCTACAAGGGAGTACACTTGAAGAACGAAGCCATTCAATACATTTTACTTTACTTCTGTTCTTCTGAGATATCTCTTGAGATTATGCAAGTGCTTCTGCATAATTCTCATTAGTGTTCTCAAATTTCGACTAGATCTGTTGCTAGGAGATCTTGTCTTAAGTTGGTGTCTAGCAAGTCTATGTGTGAGCCTTGTGCTCAGATTGTTGTGAGCCGGTGTGCTCAGTGTTGAGTTGTCAAACTCAAGTGTGTGTTGAGCAGTCTTGCTCAGTTGTTCTAGAGTAGTCTTGCTCTAGAAGTGGTGTGAGTTGTAAGCTCTTCAGTGTTGGAGTTGTCAGGCTCCAGTGGGTGTGTTACCCAGTTGTGTTAGTGAATCCTCACGGGTTGTGAGGGGTGGATGTAGGAATCACATGGGTGATTTCCGAACCACCTAAAAATCCTTGTGCATTTGTCTTCTGTGGTTTGATTGATTTATTCGATAGATGTTTGCATAGGATTCGTTTTTAATTCACTTAATCAACTTGCTTCACATCCAAGTTTTTCAACTCACTCAAATCTAATCAGATCTGTAGTTTTTCTGATAATATTGCCTCTGATTCTAGATAGTATTCAAATTTCTTAAGCTTCCGCAAAAGTGGCTAAGATCTATTCATCCCCCCCCTTCTAGATCTTTTCCATACATTAATCTCGATCCTTCATTTTCCAGTGCCTCACTCTAGGGAGCTCGGACCGGAGTCCCTAAAGGTGCCAGGCATGGACCTGCAGCTGTGTGGTCTACAGGTGTGGTGTTGGTTGGTCTCCACTATTCTTGGCTTTACTGTGTGGTTGTGGAGCGGCAGTTGGACCTTTCGTTCGTGACTGCGAGACTGAGAGGTAGTTCTTGTGTTGTGTTGTCCGGGTTGGATACTGGTGTCATGAACCAGTAGTCCATTCCCATGTGGTGGCGTCGTTCCTTTCCGACTCGTGCTTTGCCACAGGTGGTGGCTTATGTGTATGACTCGTTGGTTGAGGTTTTACCCATTGTGGTGTGCCCTGGTGGTGGCACAGTACTGGTTGTGGTTTCATGGTGGTACCTCGTGGAGGTAGGTATATGTACCCTTCGTGGGTAGCTTTGTGTTGTGGTACATTGTGTACTAGTCCCTTCAGGTGTTGAGGTGGACTTGTGTTCTGTGGAGGTCTGTGGAGTGACCTTCCACGTGTTGTGTTTTTACTCGTTTTCGGGTAAGCTTCCGATTATGTTTTGATATGAGGTGTTGGTGTGAGGTGGATTGGCTAGCTGATGCCAGTCCTGTTACCCTTCGTGGGTAGGTTCCCCGTGAAGCTTGTAGCTTCAGGGACCAGTGGTTGTCATAATTAGCCTGTGAGGTCTATGACTTAGGCAGTTCAATTATTGAGCGGACTAGTGGTGTTGTGCTAGTCCTGTTGTCCCTTTTATCTTCTGAGATTTGTATTAGCTAACGAGATTTATTGTTTAGCTGTTATTTATCATGTTTTGTAGTGAGCATAATATGGTTTGGCTATCGGTGTTGCAATTGAGACCCTCTGGGGTTGAGGTCTCTTCAGTGTTATGTGTTGTTTTTGGGTGGTCCCTACTGAGCCTGTGACTTATTGAGGCTCACTCCCCTATAGTTCTTTTCAAGGCTTGTTGTTTGCGTAGCTTACCATCAGCAGTAGAGTTAATCGTGTTGTGTGAGCTTATGCTCCCTCGAGGTATGCCCCAGGTAGTTGTACTTTTTAATTGGACATGTAATAATGTATTGGGACAGTTGTAAATTGTTATATAGAGGTATGAGCACATGTACTTTCTTGTGTCTTATACTGTTGTGGTTGTCTTTTATATTCTTATTGGACATGTGTACGAGCTATCCCTTGCGAGACTTCGGTCCATTCACAGGAGATGGATCTGGATATAGAGCCTTATTGGGCATAAATATCCAGGGCCGTTATAGCTTTCTTCTTATACTTCTTGAATTTCTTCACACTGTCCTTTTTCTTGTACTCTGTCTTCTTTAGTTTTTGACACTCAGCCTTGATGTGTCCAGGCTTCTTGAACTCGTAGCATATAGGTTCTGATTTCTTGACTTCTTTTCCCTCAGATCTTTTGAAATTTCTACCTTTCTTAAAATGTCTTCTTCCAGACATGTATTTTTTCTTAGCTAGAATGCGCTGCAGTCTTCTGAAGAGAAGAGCTTCTTCATCTTCGTTGCCTTCATCACACCTTTCACTTTCTGACTCACCCTCAGAACTACCTTCTGTGGCCTTTAGAGCATTGCTATGCTTCTTCCTGCTGGAGGATTCTCCAAGCCTTTCCATATTTATCTCGTGAGCCATCAAGGATCTAATGAGTTTCTCAAGTGACATTCTCCTAAGATCGTTGGCTTCTTCTATGGCTGTTACCTTTGGAGTCCATGAGGTTGGTAGAGATCTTAATATTTTTCTTACCATGTCTCCAATTTCATAGGTTTTTCCAAGCCCAGCCAAACCGTTGGTGATATCTATAAATCTACTGTACATTTGGGTGATGGAATCTCCTGACTGCATTTGAAATCTTTCATACTGAGCTACCAGGATGTCTATTCTTGTTTCCTTTACTATGTCAGTTCCTTCATATGTGATTCTAAGCTTTTCCCACTTTTTCATAGCTGACTTGCATGCTAAAATCCTATTGAATTCTTTCTTACTCAGTGCACAGCACAGTATACTTTTAGCTTTGCTGTTTAGGGATATTTTCTTCTTGTCATCATCTGTCCAATTTTCTCTATTGTTGAGTACCACTAGGTCTCCTTCTTCGATAATTGATCAAAGGTGGAAATCAAGACCTTGAAGGAAGAACTCCATCTGAGTCTTCCAGTAGTTATAATCTTCACAGTCGAATAGTGGAGGTCTGTTGACGGACTGACCCTTTGCATATCCTTGAGCTGCCATTTACCTTTGCTCTTCAGATCGTGAGATCTTCTTGCTCGAAGAGACTAGGCTCTGATACCACTTGTTGCCCAGATATCAAGCCCAGAGGGGGGGTGAATGGATTGCTAAAAAATCTTTTAAAATAATACCTGTAAATAAAATGTTTGACATAAAACACTAAGTTCAACAGTTAGAGTTAGTGTGGAATAAAGACAAACAAGCAAGCACACATAGACAACATGAAATTTTATCCTAGTTCAGATCTCCTATCCCAAGGAGTCCTACGTCCAGTCCCCAAGCAACAACTTGAGATTTCACTAAACAAGAGTATTGTCCCCCTTAAGGACTCTTACACATCCAGTAGCAGCTAGCCTTCTCTTCTCTACCCGAAGAGGTACAACCAACACCTGATGCAACAAGTCTTCCTTCTCACCAAAGGGAAACAACCACATGTTCAACAACAGATCTTCTCTTCACAACTGAAGAGGAGCACTCAAGAAGAATGAGTAGAGAATGAATGGCCCCTAGACCAAGCTTATAGGATTGCTTGATCTGAGGCGAGGTCTGAGAGACAAAGATTGGCAGTGGTGGATTCTCTCAGATCTTACACAAGCTCTCAAAAGACTAAGCAAATGGTTGTGGAGAGCTTAAGAGCTAAAAACTGATTGCATGAATGAACAAGCTCTTCTACCAGGTGCTCCAAAGGATAACTAGTTTTTTTTTTTTGCATGGAGTCGTCGGTCTTCTATATATCTTCTCTTGAGAATATAGCCGTTGAAGTATTCGTTGTCTCTATGTCTGAGGCACGCAAGTTGAGTATGGTCCAACATGGGTACCAGGAATACCTGCAGCCATTAAATGCCCAAAGAGACACGCACACAGAGAAGGATCATCCAGATATCTTTTGCTTCTTGTTTGTCCAATGTTGTAGGGTGTGATACTGGCAGAAATCTGCGCACAATAAATACTGAAACATAGACAGCTCAAATGTCTCTAAGCTGTCAGTCAACGTTAGATGGCATGCAATAAGAAGATACGCCAAAAAGGAAATACCATTCTGTCACCCTGTAAAGGTTTTGCTTAAAGAATAAAGATGTAGAAAGCACACAAATATATTTCGTGCAGAGATATGTACTAACACAATAAATGCTCAAGAGCAAGAGATATAGTGTAATACTTGGGAAGTCTTGAACTCCACAGAGATTCAAAAAGAATACATTAGAATATCATGAAGGATAATTATTTTCAAGATTATCTGAGAAGATAATGAAAATATATGTCAATTTATTTAAACCATAATCGTTGTGAAGAGAGTTGATGAATTCATGAAATCGTTGTCATAAATATATAAATGAAATCTATGTTGAAATAGAGTCGATGTGACCATAATCCATGTATAAATATAGTGAAATAGTTGTTTTGTACACAATCGTTATATGAAGAAATTGATGTGTAGATGAAGTCATTGTTTAAGTAAAATCATTGTTTCATAGGAAATCGTTGTAGCAGCACTCAAATCGTTATAGCGATCAAATCGTTGTTTAAGTGAAACAGAATCGTTATAGCGATCAAATCGTTCTTCAAGTGAAAGGAAATCGTTGTAGCGACCAAATCATTGTTTAAGTGAAAGGAAATCGTTGTAGCGACCAAATCGTTGTTTAAGTAAAAGGAAATCGTTGTAGTGACCAAATTGTTGTTTCTATGAAGTCGTTGTTTAAGTGACCAAATTGTTGTGGCGATCAAATCGTTGTTTTACCAAAATCGATGTTTAAGTGATATTGAAATCAATGTATCAACAAAATCGTTGTGAGACCGAAATCGTTGTCTTACTTATGAAATCGTTGTGAGATCGAAATTGTTGTTTTACTTATGAAATCGTTGTGCGATGGAAAATCGTTGTTTTGCTTATGAAATCATTGTGCGATGGAAATCGTTGTTTTACTTATGAAATTGTTGTGCGATGGAATTCATTGTTTTACTTATGAAATTCATGCTTTGAACTTCAAATAACAGTGTGTGATAACTTACTTATTTTAATTTACTTGATGCCTATTAATGAACTTCAGAGAAAGATGTTAGTTAATGTTTTCAATGGTTTTGTTAATCACCAAAAATTCATATAATAAAAGATAATTTATTTATGGAGATGGACTGATCATCAATGCTCTCAGCTACCTCCCCACACTAAACAACAAGCTCGTAGCATGTCTTCAATTGTTTGGATGGTTCTTTCAGTCTGTCCATCAGTTTGCGGGTGATATGCCGAACTATACCTCAATTTAGTGCCAACCACTCTCTGTAAACTCCTCCAAAAACCTGATGTAAATCCTGGATCTCTATTAGAAACAATTATCTTTGGAATACCGTATAATGCTACAATTCTGTCCACATATATTCTTGCCAATCTATCCACAGTCCAAGACATACTCACAGCTAATAATCTGCATACCTTGGTCAATCTATCAATAAACACCCAAATTCCATTGTGCCCTATTTCTGTCCTGGGTAGCCCTGTTATGAAATCCATAGCAATATCGTCCCACTTCCATTGTGGAATTGGTAATGGCTGAAGTAGCCCTCCTGGTTTCTGATGTTCTGCCTTTATTTACTGACACACTGAACACCTTGTAATGAATTCTGCTATTTCTCTCTTCATGTGTGGCCACCAAAAATGCTTTCTCAAATCTTGATACATTTTGGTACTACTTGGATGGATGGTGTACCTGGATTTGTGTGTCTCTTCTAAAACTCTCTACTTTACCTCCATCTCTGCTGGTACATACAATCTTCCTCTGAGCTTGACTACACAGTTATCATCAATTGTAACACCTTCCATTTTGACAATCTCTACTAAATTTCCATATGTCTTTTGAGCGTCAACAATCTACCAATACAAGGATGGTTCAATAACACTACTAGCTAATACTTTTCGCCGCTGGCTGCTTTGAACATATAGAGAAGTCTTTGCTACTTCTTCATATAACTTCCATTCCTTAATCATCATTTGACTCAAATATGCTTTTCTGCTTAATGCATCTGCTACAATATTGGCTTTACCCGGGTGGTAAGCCAAACTGAAATCATAATCTTTCATATATTCTACCCACCTGTGTTGACGAAGATTCAAATCTTTCTGGGAGAAAATATATTTCAAGCTCTTATGGTCTGTAAATATCTTAAACCTCTCACCATAAAGATAGTGACTCCATATCTTCAAAGCAAAAACAACTGCTGCCAATTCCAGATCATGAGTTGGGTAGTTCTCTTCTGCTGGCTTCAATTGCCTAGATGTATAAGCTATAACCTTACCATGTTGCATAAGAACAGCTCCAAGACCTCTTCTTGATGCATCCTCATATACCACAAAACCTCCACTGCCTACTGGTAATGTCAATATCGGTGTTATTGTAAACCTTTTCTTAAATTCCATAAAACTTTTTTGACAATCACTTGACCAAACAAATGGTACATCTTTTCTGGTTAACTTTGTCATAGGTGTTGCGATTCTAGAAAAATCTTGTATGAAACGCCTATAATATCCTGCTAAACCCAGAAAACTTCTAATTTGTGTAATTGTCTTTGGCACTTCCCATCTCATAACGGCTTCAACCTTTGTCGGATCAACTTCAACACCTTCTGCTGAAATTACATGCCCCAAAAATTGAATTTCTTTCAACCAAAACTCACATTTACTAAACTTAGCATACAACTGATTCTCTCGCAAAGTTTGCAAAGTAAGTCTTAAATGTGTTGCATGATCCTCTTCTGATGCTGAATATACCAGTATATCATCTATAAAAATCACAATAAACTGATCCAAATATGGATGAAAAATTTTGTTCATTAAATTCATGAACGTTGCTGGTGCATTAGTTAGCCCAAATGACATAACCACAAACTCATAATGTCCATACCTGGTTCTAAATGCTATTTTATCGATGTCTTTCTCTCTAATTCTCAGCTGATGATACCCAGACCTCAAATCAATCTTAGAAAATACTTTAGCTGACTGAAGTTGATCAAATAAATCATCAATTCTTGGTAATGGATACCTATTTTTTATAGTAACCTCATTCAATTTCCGATAATCTATACACATACGAAAACTTTCATCTTTCTTTCTTACAAATAACACTGGAGCTCCCCATGGTGAATGACTCGGCCTGATAAAACCCTTCTCTAACAATTCTTATAACTGTTTCTTCAATTCTTTAAGTTCAGCCAGTGCCATTCTATACGGTGCCTTGGAAATTGGCATAGAACCTGGCTGTAATTCCACTGTAAAGTCCACTTCCCTGTGCGGAGCTAGACCTGACAAATCATCGGGGAACACATCTACAAATTCCCTGACTACCGGAACAGCCTCAACTGACTTACCAGTCTAAACCAAACTCACTGAAGCTAGGTAAGCTACACATCCCGCATTCAGCAATTTCCTAGCCC
The DNA here is from genome assembly GCA_014218235.1 of Colocasia esculenta. Taxonomy (NCBI): domain Eukaryota; kingdom Viridiplantae; phylum Streptophyta; class Magnoliopsida; order Alismatales; family Araceae; genus Colocasia; species Colocasia esculenta. Next base: position 18,653,463 of record CM024759.1, read on the forward strand.
TAAGTGCTGGAATTATAAACTTGGGAGTGAAAAACGACATACCTTGAAATTCAAATACAGCTCCATTAGGGTGACAAAATATGACCCTCTTTTTTCTGCAGCCAACCATTGCACCATAGGCTTCAAGTGTAAGGCCCTCAAATTCTGTGTATATTATATTTATTTATTTATGTGCATATAACATTTATTTATTTCTGTGCATGTATGTTTATTTGATGTTTTTATGTTCTGCCCGAAATTCCTGTTTAACGTCAACATCCCTTGACGTTAAGAGAAGGTTGACGGAAACTTGTGTGTCGTTGACTGTATGGCTAGAGGATATAGACGCCAACATCGATTGACGCATATTTCTTGTTAACGGCAGCAAAGTGGTCGTTTACTTCTCTGGCTGTGTTTGGGATACCAGATCTGAAACGACCCTGTTTTCTCCAGAATTCGTTTAGGAAACCCAATCCCCAACGGTCAGGACTCCTTATACTAGGTTTACCCGGACTCTTAGCCTATATAACCTAAGCATCTCAGCTAGGAAAGACCCTTTGATTCAGAAAGAGATTCTAGGGTTCGGGTGAGAGAAAAGGCAGACCTTTAAGAGGCTTGATCCGGTGTTTGGGAGGCTTCTCTGGAAATCTTCTTTGACTGGAAGGTTCATCTGGAGGTGAAGGAGCTCCCCTAACTCCAGGAGATCATTCGTGCAAGCGTGGGGATCGATTTTGGGCTGAAGAAATCACCTCTTTGGCTTGGCCGAGGAGGGCTTCATCGCCAGAATTAGATCTCCAGAGGTTTTTCTAAAGGCAAGTAACTTAGGGGTTTCATCCCTAGACATGTCCCCTAGAGTTTAAGAATTTAGTAGATTTTTAAATCATGTCCTGGACCCTCAAATTCTGTCTTTTTATGCATTCGATCTGTACTTTTCTACAGACAGGAGATTGACGGCAACCTTGTTGCCACCAAGTTCCTGAGTTAATGGCAACTGATTGTGTCGTTAACCCACCTTGACGGTAAGACCCTTGCCGCCAAGTTCTTCTGGTTTTTACAGAATTGTGATTTCAATATCTGTGATATGATTTTCAGATTTCTGGATGTTTGCTCATACTGTAAAAATGATGGATGTTTATGTAATGTCTTAGGGTTAAACCATGATTTTTTGTCAAATTTCTGATCAGACTTTCATTTAAAATAATTTCTGTTATGGAGAAATATGCATGATTTGATAGAGTTAAAATCAGGATAATTAGATTTGATGCATGTTATTGTTTCAAAAAAATTTTAATGAACTTAGGGCTACTATTTACATGTTTTAAAACTATAAGAACTGACTGTTTACTATCTATCATGTTAAAGTGTAATATCTTGCAAAAATTGCACGTAATCTGTATTAAATGTTAAAAATAGTATACTATTAAGAAAATTATGAAAAAATAGCCATATGATATACGCTATGTGTAAAGTTTATAGTTAAAATTTGGGACTGTTTCGATAATTTTAGGTACTATTTGCACTTATAAAGGGTATTTAAGTAATATTAAGCATGATTGTTTAAGAAAATGTATTTTCAATGATTAGCAGCATGTTTAGGCACTGTTATGCATGAATTGACACTGTTAGACAGTCATATTAAGTTTTGTAAATTGAAGCATATGTATTTGAATAATTTGCATGAGAATGGACCAAATAGTGCATGTAAATGACATTAATCATGTGATTAAGTGAGATAATGTGTTTAAGAGAAATATGTGCCGAAATTGACACTGCTACCATAGAAGGTTGTGGAGCCGTACTGTAGAAAACTCCCTATGGGAAGGCTCAATGTGTATGTGATATCCTGTGGGCTCAGGATGAAATCCTGGAGGTGGACAAGTACCACTGGTTAAGGTGGAGAGGGCTTCTCCCGGTTCTGCGCAGTTACCAAGATTCGTCACTATAATGCCTAGGTGACGGGTATATGTTATGTGATATGTGTGTCCTTTTTTATGGTGGTTCGGGCTATGTGTCATAGCAATTAATATGTAAAGATGTGAAACATGTGTAAATGTGCAATGTGTTCATGTGAAAGAGAGGTGCAAATATGTTACAATGTGAATCAATGTGAAAATCATGTGATTATGATTTATTTATGTTATAACAGCAAGAAAAATATGTGATCATGTGATATAAAAGCATGTGAAAAATGTTAGATATCATACTAGGTTTGTTAGTAACTATGTGCTAAACTCCATGATCAAGTTATGTATAAAAAAAATACTGTGAATGAGTTGTATTTAAGGGCATGTTTAAAAGTTAAAGACCATGAGTAGAAAGCATGTTATAGGTTATTCATATGTACTTGATTATCACGACATGAACCATGTGCAAAACTTCACTTATTGTTTCAAAAATAGCATGTTATGTGATATGTGTAAGGATGTGCCAATGGGTTACTTGCTGAGTCTTTGTGAAGACTCATACTTGCTTTAACATACAAGTGAGACAGGTGTCCCCGTGCTAGAAGAGGACATTGTGAGGACCGACTCCGAGCGAGAGGAGTAGCGGTGCTTGTGGAGACTACTTGTTTAGACTACATTTTCATTTAATAGTATGTGGACAATGATGTTATTATATGGACTTGTATAATTGTGGACATTAGTTTATTTTCTTTGCAACTATATAGACTGTGGAATGTGTGATTGATGATGGAATAAGAGTATCTTTTATTTCCGCTGTACTTTCTTTTGTTATTTATGTACATCTCGACCTATTGTGTTGTGTTGGGTACATGTCCCACTATGACGGCACCCTTTATATCGATGTGGATTGGTATAATCATACCGGTATAAAGAGGGTCGTTATAGAGATTGGTATCAGAGCAACCGGTTGAGATTGTACATAAATAAGCCATCATCTACACAATATTTCAAAGTATTTATAGAATTAGTCCATATATGTGGAAAATATTTAAAAGTGAATCAAAGATAGTTAAGAAAATGGTTAGGACTAAGTAACTTAGATTCTAACTGAGTTATTGTTTTACAGGCAATGGCGAGCCGTGGTAGGCGTAGTAGTGAGCAGCAGGCCCCAGCACCCCAGGGTCCTACGGTACTCCCTCCACCACCACTTGTGGATTATGGCGTGTTCATGCAAGGCCTGGTCCAGGCGATGCAGACTCAAGCGTAGACACAGGCGGCACTGCAAGCTCAGTTGCAAGCTTAGGTTAGAGTTGTTAAATAGAGAGTAGTCTGTTTTGTTAAATGTATGATTGCTTATGTGTTGCTTGTTGTCTCAGGCTCAGGCTCCAGCTCCAGTTCCCCAGGAGCATGGCCATGGTGGTCCGTCCATCATGGAGAGGTTTAAGAGGATGGCTCCGCCTTCTTTTAATGGGGAGAATCAGCCCCTTTTGGCAGAGAGCTAGATGAGGGAGGTAGAGAAGATCTTCCAGGCTATCAGGTGTGCGGAAGAAGATAAAGTCAGCCTGGCTACTTACGTGCTACAGGTACTTAGAGTATATGTACTTGTGTAAGGTTAAGTTTTGTTTAGATGGTGCTTATGGGTTGTGTTTTGCAGGAGAGAGCTGATGTTTGGTGGTCCTCCGTGCTGCGTACAAGGTACGAGGATGGTGCTATTGAGGTGACTTGGGATGAGTTCATGAGTCTATTTCGAGCCAAGTTCATCCCCGAGCACATCTAGGACAAGATGGAGCAGAAGTTTCTCTCTCACACACTGGGCTTCATGCCCGTCTTGGAGTATGAGGCCAGGTTTTTCGAGCTTTCCAAATATGCTCCTCATATTGTTGTTGATGAGTGTAGGAAGGCCAAGAAGTTTGTGATGGGGCTCAAACCATCACTTAGGTCGATACTGGTTGCGTTTAACCATCGTACTTTGGATAAGGCTCTCAGCGCAGCATGCAGGCAGGAGAGTGAGATGGACCAGTATTTGGAGGAGAAGAGGGCAGCTCAGAAGAGATCAGCGCCACCTTTCCAGAGGCAAGACAAGAAGAAGGCAGTGGTATACCAGTCGCCACAACATCCAGCAGTTCCGAGTCAGTAGGCAGTTGTACCACAGACTCCCAGCTTCAGACCCAGCGACAAGAAGGCGTGTCCTCATTGAGGAAGGGCACAAGGAGGTACCGAATGTTGGAAGCTAGCGGGGAAGTGTTTGAAGTGTGGCAGCACCGAGCACCAAATCTGAGATTGTCCCAGGCTTCAACAGTTCGCTCAGAGAGGAGCGCCAGCCCCAACAGCGGCAGCAGCACCACCACCAATGACAGGGAGACTAGGGCGGGCCTAAGCCCGAGTGTTTGCACTAGCTTGAGAGGATGCAGAGCAGGCCGAGAACGTCACGGAAGGTACAGTTCTAGTCATGGGTGTGCAGGCTCGAGTGTTGTTTGATACGGGTGCTACACACTCATTTATTTCTAAGTGGTTTGCCAAGCAGTTAGCAGCAGAGTTTGGAGTTGAGGCATAGGAGTTAGAGGTCCCCTTGTCTGTGCACACACCAACAGGTACGGTGGCAACCAGGAAGTGCATTCCATCCTTACCTATGTGCATTGAAGACCGAGGCTTGTTCGGGTGCTTCTACTTGCTCAAGATGAAGGACTATGATGTCATACTTGGTCTGGATTGGCTTGAGGAGCACTATGCCTTGGTGGATTGCAGGGGGAAGAAGATTACTTTCCGTATTCCTGGAGAGGATGAGTTCTTACATCCGTTGCCAAGGAATTTTGCGGGAAGATTTATGATCTCCGCCATGAAGGCTATGAGGTTGGTGAACAAGGGTTGTGACGTTTTTCTTGCCAGCGTGGTATTAGTCCCTAAGGCTGATCAGTCACCTACCCTTGAGGAGATTGAGGTTGTGTAGGAGTTTACAGACGTGTTTCCTGATGATTTGTCTGGATTGCCACCAGTAAGGGAGATAGAGTTCACCATAGAGTTGCTTCCAGGCACCTCACCTATCTTTAAGACTCCATATTAGATGGCACCTGCGGAGTTAGCCAAGCTAAGGAAGCAGTTACAGGATTTTCTTGATAAGGGGTTCATTCACCCTAGTGTGTCACCATGGGGCGCACCTGTGTTGTTCGTGAAGAAGAAAGATGGTTCCCTCAGACTGTGTATCGACTACAGGAAGCTCAACTAGGTGACAGTGAAGAACAGGTACCCCTTGCCGTGGATTAATGATTTGTTCGATCAGTTGCAGAAGGCATCTGTGTTTTCCAAGATAGATCTGCGGTCCGGCTACCATCAGTTGAGGATCAAGGGAGAAGATGTGTCCAAGACTACATTCAGGACCCGCTATGGACACTATGAGTTCCTTGTACTTCCATTTGGTATGACTAACGCCCCTGCAGCGTTCATGGATCTCATGAATAGGGTGTTTAGGCCATATTTGGATAGTTTTGTTGTGGTGTTCATAGACGATGTGTTAGTCTATTCTCCTGATGAGGCTACACATCGTGAGCATCCGAGGATTGTTCTAGAGGTTCTTCGAGAGCACAAGCTGTATGCTAAGACCAGAAAGTGCGACTTATGGATGCGCGAGGTACATTTCCTTGGGCATGTTATCTCAGGCGCTGGAGTAGCTGTTGATCCGGCGAAGGTTCAGGCGATGTTAGAGTGGGAGACTCTGACGACACCATCCGAGATCAGAAGTTTTTTTGGTTTAGTAGGCTATTACATGCGATTCATTAAAGGCTTTGCCTCTATCGCAACACCTTTGACTAAGCTAATCAGGAAGGGGGTGAAGTATGTGTGGTCTAAAGCTTGTGAGAGCAGTTTCCAGTTGCTGAAGATGAGGCTTACATCTGCACCCGTGTTGATCTTGCCTAGTGGTGCAGAGGGTTTTGCTATCATTCTGATGCTTCCCAGATATGCCTTGGTTGTGTGTTGATGCAGCATGGTAAGGTAGTTGCCTATGCTTCTCGCCAATTAAAGGAGCATGAGCGTAACTATCCGACCCATGATTTGGATTTAGCGGCTGTGGTTCATGCACTGAAGATCTGGAGACACTATCTTTATGGTGTCAAGTTCGAGGTGTTCACTAACCACAAGAGTCTGAGGTATCTTTTCCCTCAGAAGGAGTTGAACCTACGGCAGAGAAGATGGATAGAGTTTCTCAAGGACTACGACTTTGAGCTTCAATACCATCCAGGAAAGACGAATGTCGTGACGGATGCGCTCAGTAGGAAGAGGTCCTTACTTCGGCAGGATTGGAAGATGCTAGAGGATGTGGCATGTGCTATGACTGAACTAGAGCCACAGTTATGTCAGGCTTTCGTAGCACAGTTGTCTATCCAGTCCACAGTTCTAGACGAGGTGATCGAGCAGTAGAAAGCTGACCCCAGGCTTCAGGAGATGGTGGGCAAGGCAGGCATTACTCGAGATGAGGATGATGTTATTAGATTTCAGCACTGAGTGTATGTCCCTGATGTTGTGGATGTTCATGAGCGAGTACTTGCAAAAGCTCATAGGTCGAGGTTTTCCATTCACCCACTTGCAGAAGCTCATAGATTGAGGTTTTCCATTCACCCAGGCAACACCAAGATGTACTAGGACTTGAAGAGATCCTTCTGGTGGTCTGGCATGAAGAAGGATGTGGCAGAATTTGTGTCCAAGTGTTTGGTGTGCCAGCAGGTCAAGGCCGAGCATCAAAGACCATCGGGCCTTATGCAGAAGATGGAGATCCATGTATGGAAGTGGGAGGCAATCACCATGGATTTTGTGACGGGTTTGCCCAGGTCAGCCAAGGGCAATGACTCGATTTGAGTGATTGTAGACCGTTTCTCCAAGACTGCTCATTTCTTGCCAATGAAGAAGAAACAGTCTGTGGAGAGTTTGGCTAGGCTGTATGTTGGAAGTATTGTGAGACTGCATGGTGTGCCGAAGTCTATTATCTTTGACTGAGACCCGCGGTTTACATCGAGGTTATGGCAGGGTCTTCAGGAGGCTTTGGGTTCTCAGTTGAAGCTTAGTTCGGCGTTTCACCCTCAGACAGATGGTCAGTCCGAGAGGACGATTCAGACGCTCGAGGACATGTTGAGAGCATGCGTGCTTGATTGGAGGGGCGATTGGGAATGACATCTACCTCTTGTGGAGTTCGTCTACAACAACAGTTTTCATGTGAGCATCGACATGGCTCCATTCGAGGCTTTGTATAGGCAGCCCTGTAGATCTCCTTTGTGCTAGGAGGAGACAGGTGATAGGTAGTTGGTTGGTCCAGAGGTGGTGTAGGAGACTTCGGATAAGATTTAGCTTATCAAGCAGAGATTGGTTGCGGCGCAGGATAGGCAGAAGAGCTACGCTGATAACAAAAGAAAGGACTTAGAGTTCGAGGTTGGCGAGCATGTATTTCTCAAGGTTTTGCCTACCCGAGGCATGGTCAGGTTTGGCAGGCATAGCAAGTTGAGCCCGAGATTCATTGGCCTATTTGAAATCCTCAGGCAGATGGGCAGCATGGCATATGAGTTAGCTTTACCCCTAGAGCTAGCTAGTGTGCACCCAGTTTTCCACGTGTCTATGCTCAGGAGATACGTGAGAGATCTGTCACATGTTATCAGTCACGAGCCAGTGGAGATTCAACCAGACTTGTCTTATGTAGAGCGACTAGTAGCTATTTTAGATCGGAAGGTTCAGCACCTCAGAAACAAGGCTTTTGCATTTGTGAAGGTGTTACGGAGGAATTTCTCACGGGAGGACGCTACATGGGAGCTTGAGGAGGCCATGAAGAAGCAATATCCCCATTTGTTTGGTTAGTATTTATGTGCTAACTTCGAGGATGAAGTTTTCTTTTAGGGGGAGAGGGTGTAAGGCCCTCAAATTCTATGTATATTATATTTATTTATTTCTATGCATATAATATTTCTTTATTTCTGTGCTTGTATATTTGTGTGATGGTTTTATGTTCTGCCCGAAATCCCTGTTTAACGTCAACATCCCTTGACGTTAAGAGCAGGTTGACAACAACTTGTGTGCTATTGACTGTATGGCCAGAGGATATAGACGTCAACATCGATTAACGCCTACTTCATGTTAACGGTAGCAAAGTGGTCGTTTACTTCTCCGGCTGTGTTTAGGATTCCAGATCTGAAACGGCCTTTTTTTCTCCGATGTTTATTTAGGAAACGTATTCCCCCAACGGTCAGGACTCCTATCGCTATTCCGTCGCTAGACTCTCTAGCGACAAAATAGTGACGGAATAGCAACGGAATCAGTTTGCGGCTATATATTGGACGCTAAATTAGCGACGGACTAATTTCAGTCGCTACTTGGCGACTGAAAACTATTGTTGCAAAAACTGTCGCTAATTTAGGTGTCTTTTAATATCAGCGACAGTAAAATTTCTGAACGAACATGCAACGCTCAATTACTCTGTCAAAACTTGATATCTAAATAGCGACGGATTTAACTGTCGTAAATTCGTAATTAATTGCGACGATGAATATTTTATTCGTCGCTAAATAAATAAAAATATTATAATAATATTTTTTTAAAATATATTTTTTTTACACGTGTATACATTTTCAAATGACAATTAACTAGAAAATAAATATCACAATCACCATTCAAACATAAAAAAATCATATAAGTAATTAAGTAAAATTTAAATATTTCACACTAATTCAAATATCTTCTAAATATTTGCCAACAAGTCACAAAAGTGTTTACTTAGATAATGAAGAAGATAAGATTGGAAAAGTCAAATGATGAGACTCCTAATCGTCTGCAAGATGAGTCTCTAGATCGTCGCCATCTCCATCGCTGCTAGCCTGTTCTCCAATGACCTGCACGCAAAAAATAATTATTAGACATGTATGAATATGAAGAATAAATAAGAGATCATTTTACATTAACAAACTATAAACTTAAGCCTAAATACTTCTGACTTGTATAAATTCCATTCTGACTTGTATTAATCTGCCATACGTGTATAGATCCAAATTTCACTATGCTCTGAATTGGATTCATACACAAGTACTATCTCTTAATTCAACTTAAACACTGCAAAAAATACACTAGTACCAAGCGAGACTGAGTGTCACGCCCCGACGGGGAATATCGAAACGTGAGGCAGTTGCAAGAAAAGGTATAGAGCAAGTACTAGACATCAAACCATTGCACAATGAATAATACTAAAGCAAACTTTTCTCATTAATAATTTCCAATGTCTAGTTACAACCACTAATATCAGAGCCAATCTATAGAGCCCAATTACATTGAAATAAAGCAAAGACTAAACTTCAAACCTAACTACTACAATGCTAAACATAGTAATAGGACGCTATGGTACTCATGACATCACTCCAGGTCGTTCCCGTCCTCTTGAGTGTATGGTTCATGATAGTCCACGAATGCGTCGTTTAACACGTGACTAACAATCTCAAAAGTATCGGCCTACACTAATTATTTTGACAATAGTTAAGTGGTGAGAGCCGAGTCGAATTCACGGAGAACTAGATTTTAGAGTTGAAAATCTTGAGTTTTTAGTTAAGAAAATAATGTGGTGAGAATAAACTAAGTTGCACAAAATAAACCTAAACTAAAGAGGGTGGTTGAGACAGAGATAAACAGTAGAGTAGAGAGAGATGCAAGAGAAAGTAATCATTTAACCACACTTACCTAATCCAAATTAAACAAACTGTAAAGAAACATGATAGAGAGATGGACAGAATAGAGAGAGTGGGAGGAATAATTAACAAACCACAATTAACATTATTTAAATAAATATAACTGTTTAACACAATGTAGAAATAAACTAAACTAACTGGAGGGGTGAGAGGAGAGAGAAATAGCATAAAGAGAGAGAAGAGAGATGAGAGAAAATGGAAAAGAGAGAGAAGAGAGAGAGCCTACGTGAGAGAGAGAGAGCGAATAGAGGAGAGAGAGGGGATAGAGGAGAGAGGAGAGAGAGGCACGAGAGAGAGAGAGAGAGAGAGAGAGAGAGAGAGAGAAATGAGAGAGAGCACGAGATAGATAGGAGAGAGAGGGTGCGCGGCGCCCTCACGTTGCATGCATGCAACGTGAGGGGAAGGGCGGTTCGGGCGCCTGGGGCGCGTTGCAGTCAGCGGCGAGCGCGGGCGGGCAGAGGCGCGAGGGCGGCTGGGGTTGCGCGCGCGGGCAGGCACGCTCGGGCGTGCGCGGGGGCAGCCACACGGTAGGCGTGCGGGTGCGGGCAGGCAGGCGCGCGGGACCGTGGCGGCCGCTGGCAGGGCGTGGTGCTGGTGCGCGCGGAGGGGGCTCGAACGCGGGCAACGCGCAGACGGGATGGCGGCCGGGTGCTTCTGCTGCTGCTTTGCGTCTTCTACAAGAGAGAGAAACCGAGGGGAGGAAAAAAGAGAAGGGGAAGAAGAGGAGAGGAGGGAGAAGAAAGAGAAGGAGGAAGGGATGTGCACCGGAGAAGAGAGAAAGTGGGAAAAGAATACCAATGAGAGAGAGAGGGGGAGGGTTTATAAAGTGGTAGAGAAAGAGAGGAAGGGGGAGAGAGGAAAGGAAAGAGAGATTTTTAGAAAATAGGAGAGGAGATTTTTAAAAGTGAGAAAGTGTTTTAAAAAAAATAATAGAATCTCTCTTTTATTCTCTCTTGCTTCAATCCAATCCATTGGCCCATTAAGCACTTCATAGAATGACCCATTAACCTGCAAATACAACATATAATTGAATTTCATCAATTATAGTCCATGATAAGAGAAATCTATGAATTTATCAAGTAGTTGTCAATAAAATGGCATGATTATTCATGATAATTATGAGATTATCACATCCCCCAACTTACTCATTGCTAGTCCCTTAGTAATGCACACAAGTGAATAATTGGGACTAACAGGAACTCAAAACATCATTTTCATGTCAAGAAAGCAGAGATGAGACTAATCAACACTAAGTATTTTCAGTTCTAGTAGCAAGTGTCAAAGATAAACATGTCAGTTCATGTTATTAGGTAGTTTCCTCAAGATACACTTGAAATTATCATTTCCTTCATGAATGTACTTGTGAGCAATAAGCATTACTCAGATAGTGCATGGGCTTTTTACCTATTACTTAGAGATGATATCAACTCTACACTCCTTAAATCCAATCCTCGAATTACAGGTAGCTTTCACTCTGCCTTTTCTGTCTCTTCATTTCATTCATTTCATTTTATTTTATTTTTTTCAACTAGGATATCCTTTCACCGTTTGACGTGAACTTCTACACTTCTTGAGGTGCTGAAGTCCGGTTACTAAGCTAGGGATTTCCTTCTTCATTTTGTCATTCAATTTTTTTTTTCATAACTTGCAGGCAGGTAGCTTTTTCCCCACGATTAGTTATCAATAAGAGTGTGGAATGTCAATCCTCAACATGAGTATTGGGTAAAACTCTCATCACTCTCATGAATGACACTTATTCATCATGTAATTCATGTGTGTAGAAAATTTCAAATGTAGTTTGAGGAAAATGCTAAGAACATAACTACAAAATTCATCCTCTAACGTACCACTAGCACAAGTATATACTTAGAGTAAAATCATTCTAGAATGAGGTATTCTTTTCATGAAAAGTGATACATGAAGTATAATGTTTGAGATGTTTATTAGCAGGATTTTAAAATTTGAAAGACTTCCCTCCCCCAACTTGAATGACATTGTCCTCAATGGCAAACAGATAACACAACCATCAGAAGTTTGGAAAGGAGAGATACAACCTGCTGGAAGCGTTTTACTCAATTCATTCATCAAGAATAATGGGCCTCCAAAAACCTACAGCATAATAGAAAAGAAAAAATAAGTAAAATATCCTAAAAAATTTGGGTTGCCTCCCAACAAGCGCTAAGTTTAACGTCTTCAGCCAGACACCATAAAGCTCCATAACCAACGAGTTGCATTAAGAATGAGCCACCATGTGATCTTATCCTCCTTTAAGTGCCAGCTCTTGTACCATTGGAGGAAAAGACTGTATCTATACATACGTGAGCCAACCTGTTGCCAAAGAGAGTCAGAAAATGATAGAGGAAGAATCATGTCTTCAATTATAAAATATTCCTCTACACACGTAAGGTCTTCAAATGTATTGAACACTTCAATTCAGACCTTAATTTTTTCCAAATTCTTTTCTTCAACCTCGATTTTAGGATTCATATTCATATTGTTGAGGTGAGAAAGGGTTTGGGTATCATGGATTCTTGGAGATTCCACCATATGCCTAGTGTCAAGGAGACCATAATTGTTGGGAATTGGATGTGGAGGCTCTTTAGCACAAAGATTTTCATCAATTCCAAGTGGATTTGACCAGTTGGCTAATTGCATAATGTTCAAATTGACTTTAGCTTTGCCAATGTCAAGGATGGGTGTTAGATCCACATCATCCCCTAAATCATGAAAGTCCCCATTAGAGTTACTGCCAGGCAAAATTTTCAACTCTTCCCCTATCCAAGTAGAATGGTTTATGACTTGACTCCATTCCATCTCCAAACTCATCTTTTCTTCATCCCCTCCTTGGGTTAAGGTCACATCAGACCTAGGAAGGGCAAGAAATAAAGTTTTATCATCATCTAGCTTGTCCACTTCCTCTTGTTCTCCCTCCAACTTGAGTTCAACTAACTCCCTAGAGTATTCTTCACAGGTGACATCATGGCTGGGCTCTTCTTGACAGTCAAATTCAAGTTGGGTAAAAATCATGGATTGATTTGTAGTACTACCCATCTCCTCTTGATCTGACTTATTAAAATTACACTTAGTTTGCCAAGTGGACATGTCCATAATCACATTAGGCTGTGAAGTTTCAAGTGAAAGTTGTGGGTCAAATTGCTGATCAAAATCATGATATTGATTTTCATAATTGTCAATTGATTGAGTTGGTAATTGAATATTTTGCCTCTTTCTGATTTCTATCAATTGATCAATTAGAAGGTCAGTTTTGGTAAAAAGATTTTTCCAATTCTTGTTGTTGGTGGGCGAATGTTTGCTCAAAGACTTGTTGAGCATCATAGATCTTTTGTATAGATTGCCCAAATTAATCATCAAATAGGCCTGATGATGGGGGAGAAGTATAAATGGAATGCGGATCTGCATATTGTCCCCTATCATGGCCTTGATCATGAATATTATTTTGAAATTGGACCCAAGGATGAAAGTTGTTGTTAGGAGGACTTTGGGCTTGGGCCACAATCGGTTGATCGCTCTGTATCAAATGTGGCATTATCTTTCCAAGTGGTTGGAAAGGAGTACCTTTTGGAGCATTTGATAAACATACATGCAGATCAGTACTAAAGAATCCTTCATTGAACCATGAGATGATTTCAGCACCAAGAAAGGGTCCTTGAATTTCCCCTTGTGGATCTTGATAAAGCAAACTCAATTCTGTAGGAAGGACATATTGTTCATCTTTTGGGTAAGGAGTGGCGGTGGAAGGCCATTGAAAATATTGTGTTTCTGCTTGGGTGAAAGATGGCCCATTATGGAACAAATTAGTATGGTGGGCCTGATCTTGGGTAAAATGTGAGAGTTGGGCCACCCCAGGGGATGTACTTTCATAGTGGGCTGACAAGAATTGTGTATTTTCAAAGTAGGCTGGGCCACGTTGAATGAGAGATAAAAATTGGTTTGGGCCATGGCCTATATAATGTGCTGGGTTGGCCCACATATGATTGTGACTGGGAAAGATGAGACTTTTTTTTTCTCTTTTTTTTAATTTTTTTTTTAATTTTTTTTAGGTAGAGACAAATAAGTTGCAAACAATTAACCTAAATGACCTAGGGATCTTGGATCTAAAAGTAAGCTTTCTCACAAAGTGACTTAAACCCAACCTAAGTCCACTAACATGTATGTCCACTGGCCAGGTAAGAGGTGGGGTAGTGGGAGGCTCCCCCTACTTTCGTAGGGACCTAATTAGAGAACCACTTTCCCGCTTAGGCATTTGCCACTTAACCTCTAGCCTTGGGCACCAGTTTCCAAAACTTGATAGTGGGCCTAGGTGGACCAAAATCTCAGTGTGAACCCTAGGTTCAATGTCTACTGCCTTTTATTAAGAGTTGAGAATGCAAAAAGATGCAGGAGAATCGTGGTTTGTGGGCCAAGGAAGGGTGATCAAATCCCCACCTTATCTTGTTAAGGAAACTGCCCTTAAAATATTTTAGAAATGATGTGCACACCACAAAATTAAGCAAGGGTTCTATGCAAGCATGGCAATGCATGATCATGCTTTCAAGAAAGTTAAGATTCTCACCTTGCCTCCAGCAATCTTCGACAAGAAAGGAAACTTTTCAAAAAAGAAACTTACCTAAAGATAAAAGTCTAAATGATGCATGCCCTAAAAATGTAAAGTTTCTAATCTTGGCATGACATCTTTTATTGGATTCAAGTGATTGATTTTTTTTTATTTTTTTAAAGAATTATCTAAACATGGCAACTAAAAAAAAAAAAGAAACTCAATCAAGAGGGTTTTAAGGGTACTTACCTCCAACGCAATCCCTCGTTCTTTTGGAAAGTAAAACAAATAGAAAGAGTGAGAGAGAGAAGGAAACTCACCTCACTTACCTTTTTTCTGAATCTTTTTGTGCAATTTTCGGATTTGTTTTCCAAAATAGCCCCTTTTACTTACAGATCTCCCTTTTAGTGACAGATTTCTGATAGATTCTTCAATTTTGCAATTTTCAGGATTTTTCACTTTTTATTTGATACCTACAAAAAGAAAGAAAATGTTAGCCTGAATATATACCCAAAAAAAATCAAGATTATCAAAACTAAAAATCTAATTCCCCGGCAACGGCGCCAAAAATTGATAGTCCACGAATGCGTCGTTTAACACGTGACTAACAATCTCAAAAGTATCGGCCTACACTAATTATTTTGACAATAGTTAAGTGGTGAGAGCCGAGTCGAATCCACGGAGAACTAGATTTTAGAGTTGAAAATCTTGAGTTTTTAGTTAAGAAAATAATGTGGTGAGAATAAACTAAGTTGCACAAAATAAACCTAAACTAAAGAGGGTGGTTGAGACAGAGATAAACAGTAGAGTAGAGAGAGATGCAAGAGAAAGTAATCATTTAACCACACTTACCTAATCCAAATTAAACAAACTGTAAAGAAACATGATAGAGAGATGGACAGAATAGAGAGAGTGGGAGGAATAATTAACAAACCACAATTAATATTATTTAAATAAATATAACTGTTTAACACAATGTAGAAATAAACTAAACTAACTGGAGGGGTGAGAGGAGAGAGAAATAGCATAAAGAGAGAGAAGAGAGATGAGAGAAAATGGAAAAGAGAGAAAAGAGAGAGAAGAGAGAGAGCCTACGTGAGAGAGAGAGAGAGAGGAGAGAGAGTGAATAGAGGAGAGAGAGGGGATAGAGGAGAGAGGCGTGAAAGGAGAGAGAGAGAGAGAGAGAGAGAGAGAGAGAGAGAGAGAGAGAGAGAGAGAGAGAAATGAGAGAGAGCACGAGATAGATAGGAGAGAGAGGGTGCACGGCGCCCTCACGTTGCATGCATGCAACGTGAGGGGAAGGGCAGTTCGGGCGCCTGGGGCGCGTGGCAGGCAGCGGCGAGCGTGGGCGGGCGGAGGCGCGAGGGCGGCTGGGGCTGCGCGCGTGGGCAGGCACGCTCGGGCGTGCGCGGGGGCAGCCACGCGGCAGGCGCGCGGGTGCGGGCAGGCAGGCGCGCGGACGCGTGGCGGCCGCTGGCGGGGCGTGGTGCTGGTGCGCGCGGAGGGGGGCTCGAACGCGGGCAACAAGCAGATGGGCTGGCGGCCGGGTGCTGCTGCTGCTGCTTTGCGTCTTCTGCAAGAGAGAGAAACCGAGAGGGAGAGGAAGAAAGAAAAGGGGAAGAAGAGGAGAGGAGGGAGAAGAAAGAGAAGGAGGAAGGGATGTGCACCGGAGAAGAGAGAAAGTGGGAAAAGAATACCAATGAGAGAGAGAGGGGGAGGGTTTATAAAGTAGTAGAGAAAGAGAGGAAGGGGGAGAGAGGAAAGGAAAGAGAGATTTTTAGAAAATAGGAGAGGAGATTTTTAAAAGTGAGAAAGTGTTTTAAAAAAATAATAGAATCTCTCTTTTATTCTCTCTTGCTTCAATCCAATCCATTGGCCCATTGAGCACTTCATAGAATGACCCATTAACCTGCAAATGCAACATATAATTGAATTTCATCAATTATAGTCCATGATAAGAGAAATCTATGAATTTATCAAGTATTTGTCAATAAAATGGCATGATTATTCATGATAATTATGAGATTATCAGTTCATCCTCGGTCTCACCTGAGAACACAACGACAAACAACGCAGGGTGAGCGATAATTCCCAGTAGGACTTAAATCTCAATAGTCAAGCAGACTTTAAATGATTAATGAATTAAAAAGTAGAGTAACTAATGATAGAGCGAGAGAGTCATGTAAAAGATAGCAGGATAGCACGTGAACAAAATAGCACAGGTTTCCAAATATAGCACGAGAGTCGAGTATAGCACAAAATAGCAAGATGGCCATAGCACAAATAGCACACAATAGCAATAGCACAACGAGTATAGCATAGCACTTTGTTGTCAACCGACAACGAGAGAATATAGCACTTTTGATTGTCATTAGATTAATCTAGATAGTATGTGTAACGACCCTCTTCATACCGGTACGATTATACCAATCCCCATCGGTATAAAGGGAGTCGTCACAGTGGGACATTTACCCAACACTGGTCGATAGGTTGATATGTACCTGGATAGCAATAGAGTACAGCGGAATAAAATAAACAACTCAACTCTTAATCCGTCACCAACACACATTCCATAATCTAAATAGCGAGATAGAAGGACAATGTCCACATTAATACAAAATAAAGAGAGAGTTACAATGTCCAAAATATTGTCCATACAACAGTCCTTTTTGTGCAAAAGAAAAGTACAACTGGTAACAGCTCCACAAAATAGTCTTCTAATGATGATCCTTGCCACGCTACCTTCTAGTGCACGATACATGTCAACCTGTACGCCGAAGCAAGAGTGAGTCCAAAGACTCAGCAAGCGACACTACTCATGATATACACATACAAGTCTTAGTGGTTTCTACGTGCACTTTTACAATTAACAACACATAGCATGCTAGTCAATTCAAGTTTTCTACCTATCATGAAAGTTCTACAATTTTATATATAACTCATGCTTTCAGATTTGAAAAATGAAATTCACCTATCACATGATCTCTATTCCATTTGCTCAGGAACTTTAGTCTTTTAAAGAGCTAAAACATGAAAGCTATCAACATGAACAATTTACGCACATGAAAGGGAACACAACTAGCATGGATTTCACATAGTTTTAAACACATACACGAACCTTTTCACATGCTTTAGATTGCTGATTTCATATGATTCAATGACTATAAATCTACACATGAGAGCTACAATAATACATAAAACACATCATGTGAACAAGTAATCAAGCTATCTTGCACTCATTTTCACTAATTATCCCTAACATGGATTCTAGGCATTTATGCACACATAAGCATGATAATGACAACATTAGTTTACTGATTTCACATGGTTTCCAATAACACATTCTCACATTCTCGGTTTCACATGATTTCATACTTACTCATTCACGTTGTTCACTTTTACACATTTGACACGTACACATGTTCACACTTATACAATTTACTCATTTCTACATCATTTTCTCTTTCACTTTCACTTATCACATATCACATCGTTTGTACTTACCACGTGCATCTTGGGCACTTACCACGTGCCATATTCACATATTTCACATTTTACTCATTTTTCATTACTTAAGCGATTTGCCATGACACATAGTCCTAACCACCAGTAGAGGACACTAACAATGTCTCATAGCTCGTGCTCATTCCTTAGCACAGCTCTCAACACAACTCATAACACAACACATGACACAACACTTACACAACTCATACACATACTCACCACCTAGGCAATACAGCGGTGAATCTTGGTAACTGCGCAGACCGGGAGAAGTCCTCTCCACCCTATCCAGTGGTACTTGTCCACCTCCGGGATTTTCCCAATGCCTTTGGGACAAACTTATATCACATGGAGCCTTCTATAGGGACTTTTCTATATACGGCTCCCGGTGCCTCTAGGGTAGCAGTGTCACATAGGCACAACTTTTACACTTTACCCATACCGAGTTTTAACATGTATTTTACACATAACACTCACATCTCCTTCGTTTTTCTCATGCACATTGTGTCTTCGTTTTTCTCCTAATCATGCTACTACAGATTTCGGGAGTTTAACACAGGAAGTTTACCGATCAAGTTGGTTTTAGACACTAACTAAGCACATTTCGATAGTATACATAGATTATCACAATTCACATGAAAATACATAACTTTTTATTTACTGATCCAAATGACCTGAAATTTTAACCACACGCTGTTTTCGGGTTCAAGATCATACACTCAAAGTTTCATATTTTTCTGAGCTAAATAGGATTTACAGAAAATAAAATACCTAATTAGCATGCTATTAACAACTTAAGTTAACATGGGGTCTAACACATCTTGTAATTTAGCCACTTGCTGTTTAAATATAAGCTACTAACATATGCAGGAATTTAGGATACAAAATTACCCTAATTCATACATCTATGGATTGAACCCTACAAACCATTCTTGCATGCTTCTATTTCCACCGAACCGAGCTTATTTACAAATTGCACAAGCATGGATAAGTTACCAAAATTTGTAAACACAGATGCTGACCCACTGATCTTCATGATTAGGCTAAAACCAAGGCATTCATACTAACTCAAATCATGAACAAGGATTTGCAACATTATCTATAAGTCATGCTCACAAGTTTAAAAGATACCATTATCCCACATTCACCATCACACCACATTCATCCACACATCACAACTAACGATATACATAGAGTATAAGGTTTACCATATATCCTCATCACGGAAAACATACCGAAATTAATGCATAAGGAGGACAGAACAGCTCACTGTTCTGTCCAGAGGAACTAGGCGGCGGTCTCTGGCCGCTGACTCAGGGTCAGCGGCATGGTCGATGGACGCCAAGCTCATCACAGGCGTCCAGGGACCTTGCCGTCGAACCAGGTCTGTGCAGAAACACAGACCCGAGCTCTAAATCTTGGGTGAATAGGAGGGTCTAGGACTCGAGGAAAAATCCATAAAAATAGCAAAACCCACCTAGACTCATACGGGGACACCATAGATAGGTCACTTGCCTTTCACAAATTCCTCCAAGGGATTTATGGCTTGGTGAAGACCTCCTTGGGCAGTCCCAAGAAGTTGCAGAAACGCCCTCTAGATCGCCTTCCTCCGGGCTCCTGGGTGAGTTCCACAGCAAGGGGATGATGGGTAGGCCTTCTCCTTTGCTCCAGCTTCCTTCTTGTCGCCGTAGATGGCCGGATCAACCTCCAGGGGGTCGGATATGGGGGTGCTAAAAGGGGTTTTTTTCTCACAGACTTTTCTCTAGGGTTTTTCTTTCTCTATTTCTCCTCTTGCAAGGTGAAGGGAAAGAGTGGGGAGAGCCATTTCGGGTTCAGACTTAAGGGAGTCTCTCTCCCACTCACTAGGGTGATAGGACACCCTTCAGAGCCATTGGGGGACATCCCCCAATGGTTGGCTTGCCTTGCTTTAGAAGCTTGCAGCTCTGCTGCGCATGCAGGCCAGAGAGATTGACGTCCATATCGCTGGACGCCGGAGTTAGTGTTGGCGTCCATGTCTGGACGCTGACACTAGATCAACGGCCTGGGCTTGACGCCAATGTGCCTTCGGCCAGAACCCTAAGTTATGCAGAAACTATGCATGTAATGCATGTATACATGCATTATGTATATAGTAGGGTATACATACTATCACCATTCATTACACAAATTATTTACATTTAATATAACCATATGCACATTAATTATACCAATTAATATATACATAAATATCTATATACATACACAAGCATACATAAACATACTAAGATAAAATGTACGTAGACACCTACCTGTACGTACGTGATATTTTACACATGTACGACTCAACACACGGCAATTTAAATGACGAGAATTATGAGGGCTTCGCAAATCATTAGGAGGTGATATGATTTATGCTAGCTAGGAATAATCCATTCGATAAAATAGTCCTCGCATACACACACTTGATTTGTCATATATATATAGTATACGCACACTGGTGTAGCATACTTATGTACATTATGCTTGGAATAGATGGGTACAATATGCGCACCGGTAATTAGATTAACTTACACAACTTTACCTAACATTGCTTAGGTATTACATGTATAGGATTTCTTAATATATATACTATATGCATAATTTATCCAATTGACTATTCTCACCTAATCATCATAAAGATACATGCATGTTATCCATGAGGAGTATAGAATCCCAATGTAAACTACTAAACACACCTACCATGCTTGAACTCTTTATGCATATGCAATGTACGTAGTACAATATTCACATTAGCTAAACCATGCAAATGAGCAACGCTTACAACTAATCATACACATGCATACACAAATACACCAAGGTGTTATGCATGTAGAATTAGGTATACAATCGTCACACGCATAAGATAACGTACATATACATATCTACTTCCTATATTCTCATACAAAATTCCATGAAATAGGTAGTATAGGATATTCTTCAATATTTAGATAGCACACGCATAGTACTATTCAAGTATCCTAAGTCAGAGATTCTTGGTATTCATAATACACTTCTAATTAGCTAATTGTTCACTTCCACATTAATCATCATATACACCTATGTATACATATATAGATATTCGCACATGCTCATGTTCAAAAGAAGGATAAAACTTATAGTAGGCACAATGAAATACGCATGCTAAGCACACAACAACCGAACACCCAACACACCATTCATATACATACAGATATATAAAGAGAGTAAAAAATCTGGGGTCTTACAGTATGGCACTTGGATGTAATGCCGACATCCTGATCATTTAACTCACATGGGCAAATGGCACTTTTGGGCGCTCTCCCCAGGACCAGATCGGGCCCTATTGCTCTGGCATTGGTTATATTGTTTATCTTTAGACAATCATTCAATGGCCGATACAGAGTACCAAGAAATAGATGAGAGCACTAGATGAATAGACGAGGTAGTAGAGTGAACAAGAATAGACGAGCGAGTAGAGCATAGATGAGAGCTAGTGGACATTGTACGTAACACGTCGAGTAATCAGGCGATAGTAACCGTTGCACAACACGCGCACTTGGTGTTGGCAGTCAGGTGGAACTCACGACTCTACCACTGGCCATGTTAAGCACAGGTCTAGAGGTCCGGCGTGATTCAAGATAAAAGCGAACTTCTAATAGCCGTTTGGATCATATCGATCCCTAAAGGGGGTAATAGGTGTTATGGTACAACAGGCTCGTCGACCATGTGGGAATCCATGGATAGAGGAGACTTACGGAGGCCTTGAACAAAGACTCACTAGTCCGACAGAAGGAATTTCCGACGGAGAGTTCGTCTAAGTCAAGAAAGTGTGTATATAGAAACAAGTGCTCGACGTTCTAGAGGAATTCTAGAACAGTGGAGCGTCAGTATCGGTGTTCCAAAACATCGCACGAAAATGTACACATGTATAATTAAGCATGAGGCAATTTAATTACATAAATTACCAGATGTATTTAGTAACATGTTAATGCCAATTAAGCCATATTTGGATGGTTTCAAAGTGTGTGCATGTGACATGAAATCATAGATGGAAATTGGTCGTGTGTATGTATTTTAAATCTCATATAAAGGTTCAAATTATATTAAGTGCAATTACTGCGTTTATAACTGGGATTAAAGGGTATAAACACAATAGACAAATAGAACATTTCAATTCAGGGGTTTTCTGTAAAAGTCCTGTGAACGCGACGGACACTTGTAAGGATCGCGACGGGGTCGGATCAGAACGTGACAGTACCTTGTAAGGATCGCGACAAGCTTGTCTGATCAGGCACTGAGAACGCGACAGAGACCTGTAAGGAACGCGATAGACCGTTCAGACCAGGCACAGCGATCGTGACGGCGATGCCTGTCGTGTTCAGAACGCGACCGGTAGATTGTCGCAATCAGACCTCAGAACGCGACCTATCGGGCCGTCGTGTTCTGGTGGTCTGTGCCCGAGTACAACAGGGATCAGACATGTCTTGGATTGCGGACCAGACTTTCCCTTTTTGACACAGGGTTGTTCTAATACTAAGAACAAATTGTATAGTGCATGAAAAATTACGAAACCAGTTTTAAACAGATCCAGACATGCATGGGAACTTCCAGTAAATCAGAATCGGAAAGCAACGAAGGTTTCAACATGGTTTAATAAAGAGTATTCAAGACGAACATAGAACTGTGTACAGTTGGGATCAATGAATTAATTCGCATGATAGGGTGGATGGAAATTAGGGCTTTCAGAGGCAAATGAAACCTAACATCCATCAGAATCTTCAATAAAAATTTCATGGCATGAGATTAAGTGTAGAAGGAGAACAAGATTTAATAAGGGGGTTCGGGGTCAAGACAAGTACAGAACTTCGAAAATCAAGAAGTAAATATTGACTCGATGATAAATCACGAAACTTGAGGGTATTGCTCATGATGATGGGAAGAATCTACAGTTAAAACTTTATAGTTTATGCTCGTGAGAATGTCTACCTTTGATCGTTTTCCTCTTCTAGGGTTAAGACTTGAAGAACTCGGGTTAAGGGCTTGAGAACTCCTTTCTCCCATGAGATCTCCTCCTCTTGGCCTCTTCTCCAGGTCCAGCAATCTCTTGGCATGAGCTAGGGCCGGACATGAGAGTTTAAGAGAAGTATTTAAGCTTCTCCTCATTCCCTTTCTTAGTTTAAGTCGAATTCCTATTAATTCTGAGTTTTCCTATTTCCTACCTTCCTTCTAAGCATTCCACTTCCTCTTTGGGTTGGGAAGAGAGCCAAATTCGTGGCCAATCAATTAGGGTGGGTTTAGGATTCCAAATCTAACTCTATTTGCTTATTTAATGTATTAAATTCCCCTTTTTCTAATTAGGTAATAATTAGGTTGCAAATTTAGGGTATTTTCCCATTATTCTTTTTTTATAAATCCCATTTTTTGCCCACTAATTTCTAATGGGTCCATTTAATAAAGCCCATTACTTATTTTCATTTGATGGGTTTTATTTAATTCTCTTTTCTTTAATTAATTTAATTAATTTTCTTTTATTTGATTATCCAATTATCAAAATTTTAATATTATTTAGATTTTTATTTTTGAAAAAATCCAGGTTGCGACAGTAAGTCTATAAGATCTGGATCCGACTAAATCAAGAAAATCTATCTGGATTTCCCCACCTCTTATTCCGATTTCCTCTTAATTAGGCTGGGGACTTCCAAACTCGACCTAGTTAGAGCATATATCTCTTGGTCTCCTTTCCATATAAATACACCCTGTTGAGGTAGAGAAAAGGTTGTTGGATGTCGTTCAACTTGCTATACTGTAGTTGAAGCTCTATTTCTGCACTGCATCGGAATAGTAGAGGGGGGGATGCAGGGGCACTGGCGAGAGAGAGTGAGAGACTTACCGGTGGGATGCTCGGTGGTAGGGGTGT
Source organism: Colocasia esculenta (assembly GCA_014218235.1). Lineage (NCBI taxonomy): Eukaryota > Viridiplantae > Streptophyta > Magnoliopsida > Alismatales > Araceae > Colocasia > Colocasia esculenta. The sequence continues at coordinate 18,677,022 of CM024759.1, forward strand.
TCACTATATGGTCCAAACCGAAAAACCGAACCGAATCGACCGATTCGGTTCGGTTCGGTTCGGTTTCACGGACCTCGCTGTTCAATTCGGTTTTAGACTGGAAAACCGAAATGAACCGAACATATATTACATTTATACTGAAAACCGCATGTAGCACAGTGGAACGCGCCCTTTGGCGCACGGAGCGCGCCCTCCGCGCGCGGTGGCGCGAGTTCGAACCTCGCGACCACCATGCCAAACATCCAATTTTTGCCACTTTTGCCAGATTTTATCTATTTTTGTCTAATTTCGGTTTGAACCGAACCGAACCTCGGTTCACTGAAGGGGTTCGGTTCGGTTCGGTTTCCCCAAAAATTGGCGAAACTGAACCGAACCGTTGTACACCCCTACTTGGCGAAGGGGGGGATGCAGGACGTCGGCGACTGGCGAGCGACAATGGCTGGCAGCGTGCCTCCGGCGACGGGCGAGCGATGGTGGCGGGACGCTCGGCGGAGGGGGGGGATGCAAGATCTCGACGACTGGCGAGCAACGATGGCCGACAGCGTGCCTCCGGCGACGGGCGAGCGATGGCGGCGGGATGCTCGGCGGAGGGGGGGATGTAGGACGTCGACGACTGGAGAGCGACAATGGCCAGCAGCGTGCCTTCAGCGACGGGCGAGGGAGCTCCGAGATGAGGGGAAGAAGAGAAAGGGGAGAAACGGTGGCGGATGGTTTTGACGGAAGGGAGGGGAAGAAGAGAGTGAGGGAGGACTCCGCGACGGAATAGCGACAACCAAAATTTCCGTCGCGAATCTGTCGCTATATAGCGGCGGGCATAGCGACAAACATTTCCTATTGCTAATCCACCACCGAAATTTAAAGTAGGGACGAAAGCTAGTTTGCCGCTAATTTGTTGATAATTAGCAATGGATTAGCGACGACAAAATGTTTGCCGCTAAATGCCGTCACTAAACATGTGACGGCCCTCGTTACACCGGTACGGTTATACCAACCCACGTCGGTATAGCGAGAGTCCTCACAATGGGACATTTACCCAACGATACAAACAGCTGAGATACACGCGAATATAAATAACAGAGTAGCGGAAGTAAAAGAGAACTATCTCCATTCATTCATCATCCACATTAAACATACATGCAGTTTACAATTTGCAAAAAGGAACTAAAATTCACATGATTTAATTTGCTGAAATAGAAATACAAATGTCCACATATTACATTCTTTTCATGATAATCCTAATACAATGTTCAAGTACATACGACGAATTACACAATCACAAAGAAGCTCCAAGTAACTAGTCTCCGCGCTCGGAGTCCGTCTCCACCGTCTCCTCCAACGGTGTCGTGTCACCAACTACATCTGTACGCCGAAGCAAGGAGTGAGTCCAGGGACTCAGCAAGTAACACTATACATGATATACACGTACAAGTCCTAGTGGTTTCTACAAGCACATACAATTAGCAACACATAGCATGCTAGTCCATTTAAGTTTTCAACCTATCATGAAGGTTCTACAATTTTATACATAACGCATGCTTTCAGATTTCAAAAAAATATATAACATTCACCTATCACATGGTCTCTAATCCATTCACTTATGAACTTTAACCTTATAAAGAAACAAACATGAAAGTTATCAACATGGACACTTTACACACATGAACGGGGAACATAGTTAGCATGGATTCCACATGTTCTTAAGTACATACATAACTTTTTAACATGCTTTAGGTTGCTGATTTCGCATGGTTCAAAAACTATAAACCTACACATGACAGCTACAATGTGGCTTAGAACATAACATATGAACAATCCATCATGCCACTTTGCACACATACTCATTAATTGTTCCAAATCATGGATTCTAAACACTTTGCACACATAAACATGGAATTGCTAACATGCATTTGCTGAATTCATACGGTTTCAGATTTAGCCTCACATGATTTCAATACACATTTTACACATCTAGAATTTCACATTTTCTTTTTACACAATTTCCTCTTTTCACATGGTTACACTTTACACATGCACATTCACATATCACTTACACATTTACACATGGTCACATACACTTTACACATTACACTTTACACATATTTTAGGTGTCGTGACACATAGTCCAAACCACCAAAGAAGGACACATTCACATCACATAACACATAGGCACCATCTAGGCAATGCAATGGTGACTCTTGGACTGCGCAGACCGGGAGAACAAGTCTCCACCCTAACCAGTGGTACTTGTCCACCTCCAGGATTTCCCCCTAATGCCCTTAGGGTCACTTAACACAATGAACTTTCTCAGGGGGACTTTTCCCTGATACAGCTCCACTGCCTTCTCGGAAGCAGTATCACATTGGCACAGTTTACACTTTTACACATTTAACGTTTTACACATGGTTTTACACTTGGCACTCTTCATTTCATTCACACTTTCTTACTCACATGAACACCTCTGTTTTCCTAACATGGTACTACAGAGTTTTCAAGATTCAACACATAGTAAACACACCAATCATGCTGGTTTAAACAAAATAAAATCACATTACTATCATATGTACGAATTATTCACAATTCACATGAAAACACATAACTTTTTATTTACTGTTCCAAATAACCTGAAATTTTAACCACATACTGTTTTCAGGTTCAAAATCATACCCTCAATTTTTCAGATTTTTCTGAGCTAAATAGGATTTACAGAAAATCAAACACCTAATTAGCATATTATTCACAACTTATGCTAACATGGGTCTAACACATTTGAAATTTACCCACTTACTGTTTTGCACAGAAAACACTAATGCATGATTTCAGGATACAACATCATCCTAATTCATACATCTATAAATCCGTTACCACAACCCATTTTTTTACATGTTTTCATTTTACCAAATCGAACTTTCTAGCAATTCCACAAGTATGCATGAATTACAAAAATTCAGAACATACATACATGTCCCACAATTCTTCATGGATAGACTGAAAACAAGACATTTAACTAATCCTAATCATGGAACATTAATTTGCAAGAATTATCTACAAGTTATGCCCACAAGTTTAAAGACACCAATTTTCCACATTCACCAACACACCACATTCATTCACAACCACAATGCACAAAATACATAGCTTATAGGAATACCATATATCCTCATCACGGAAATCATAACAAAATTAACGTATAAGAGGGACAGAACAGCTCACTGTTCTGTCCTGAAGAACTAGACGGCGGTCTCTGGCCGCTGACTCAGAGTCAGCGGCAGGGTCGATGGACGCCAAGCTCATCACAGGCGTCCAGGGACCTTGCCGTTTACTCAGGTCTGTGCAGAAACACAGACCCGAGCTCTGAAATTTGGGTGAAATGGAGGGTCTAGGACTCGAGGGAAATTCCATAAAATCATAAAAACCTCCTAGACTCATACGGGGATACCATAGATAGGTCACTTGCCTCTCTAAAAATCCTCCAAGAAATTTATAGCTCGAAGAAGACCTCCTTGGGCAGTTCCAAGAAGTTGCAGAAGCACCTCCAAGATCGCCTTCCTCCGAGCTTCTGGTTGATCTCCACGCCGAGGGGATGATGGGGAAGCCTTCCCCTTTGCTTCAGCTCCCTCCTTGATGCAGAAGATCTCCAAAACCAGCTTCAAGGGGTCGGATTTTAGGGGTTCAAACTGGGTTTTTCTCACAGATAGCTCTAGGGTTTTTCTTTCTCACCTCTCTCCTCTTGCAAGGGTGAAGGGGAAGAATGGGGTGAGCCAATTCGGGTTCAGACCTAAAGAGGGTCTTTCCCCCACTCACTAAGGTGATGGGACACCCTCAGAGCCGTTGGGGGACATCCCCCAATGGTTGCCATGCCTTGCTTCAGAAGATAGCAGCTCTGTTGCGCATGCAGGCCAGAGAAGTTGACGTCCATATCGCTGGACACCGGAGTGAGTGTTGGCGTCCAGGGTTGGACGCTAACACCACCTCAACGGCCTGGGGATTGACGCCAAAAGGGCCTTCGGCCAGAACCCTAATTCATGCAGAAAACCATGCATACCAAGCTTCTATACATGCAATATGTACATGGTATTATATTCACACTATCATCATGCAATACATACATTATTTACGTTTAATATAAACACATGTACACGTATTTAAACTATTTTAATATCCACGTAAATACGTACATACATACTCAACACAATATACACACATAAATACGAAAAATACGACGGAATTCGAGGGTCTTACAAAACAATTTTTTTCTTGTAGTGTAATTGAGATTCTAGATCTAAAACGGCCCTGTTTTCTCTGGAATTCATTTAGGAAACCCAATCCCCAATGATCAGGACTCCTAATACTAGGTCTACCCCGACTCTTAGCCTATATAACCTAAGCATCTTGGCTAGGAAAGACCCTTTGGTTCAGAAAGAGATTCTAGGGTTCGGGTGAGAGAAAATGCAGAGCTTTGAGAGGCTTGATCCGGCATTTGGGAGGCTTCTCTGACAATCTTCTTCGACTGGAAGGTTCATCTGGAGGTGAAGGAGCTCCCCTGACTCCGGGAGATCATCTGTGCAAGCGTGGGGATCGGTTTTGGGCTGAAGAAATCACCTCTTTGGCTTAGCCGAGGAGGGCTTCATCGCCAAAGATAGATCTTCTGAGGTTTTTCTAAAGGCAAGTAACTTAGGGGTTTCATCCCTAGACATGTCCCCTAGAGTTTAGGAATTTTGCAGATTTTTAAATCATATCCTGGACCCCCAAATTTTGTCTTTTTATACATTCGGTCTGCACTTTTCTACATACAGGAGGTTGACGGCAACCTTGTTGCCTCCAAGTTCCTGAGTTAACGGCAACCGATTGTGCCGTTAACCCACCTTGACGGCAAGACCCTTGCCGCCAAGTTCTTCTGGTTTTTATAGAATTGTGATTTCAATATCTGTGATATGATTTTCAGATTTCTGGATGTTTGCTCATGCTTTAAAAATCATGGATGTTCAGGTAATGAATTAGGGTTAAACCATGAATTTTTGTTCAGGCTTTCATTTAAAATAATTTCTGTTATGGAGAAATATGTATGATTTGATAGAGTTAAATTCGGGATAATTAGATTTGATGCATGTTATTGTTTCAGAAAATTTTAATGAACTTAAGGCTACTGTTTACATGTTTTAAAACTGTGAGAATTGACTGTTTACTATCTATCATGTTAAAGTGTTAAAAATAGTATACTATTACAAAAATTCTGAAAAAAATATCCATATGATATATGTTGTGTAGAGTTTATAGTTAAAATTTGGGACTATTTTGATAACCGTAGGTACTGTTTGCACTTATAATGGGTATTTAAGCCATATTAAGCATGATTGTTTAAGAAAATGTATTTTGAATGATTAGCAGCATGTTTAGGCACTGTTATGCATGAATTGACACTGTTAGATGGTCATGTTGAGTTTTGTAAACTGAAGTATATGTATTTGAATAATTTGCATGAGAATGGGCCAAATAGTTCATGTAAATGACATTAATCATGTGATTAAGTGAGATAATGTGTTTAAGGGAAATATGTGCCGAAATTGACATTGCTAACATAGAAGGCTATGGAGCCGTACTGTAGAAAAGTCCCTATGGGAAGGCTCAATGTGTATGTGATATCCTGTGGGCATCAGGATGAAATCTTGGAGGTGGACAAGTACCACTGGTTAGGGTGGAGAGGGCTTCTCCCGGTTCTGCACAGTTACCAAGATTCGTCACTATAATTCCTAGGTGACAGGTATGTGTTATGTGATATGTGTGTCCTTCTTTATGGTGGTTCGGACTATGTGTCACGGCAATTAATGTGTAAAGATGTGAAACATGTGTAAATGTGCAATGTGTTCATGTGAAAGAGATGTGCAAATATGTTATGATGTGAATCAATGTGAAAACCATGTGATTATGATTTATTTATGTTAAAACAGCAATAAAAATATGTGATCATGTGATATAAAAGTATGTGAAAAATGTTAGATATCATACTAGGTTTGTTAGTAACTATGTGCTAAACTCCATGATCAAGTTACGTAGAAAAAAAATATTGTGAATGAGTTGTATTTAATGACATGTTTAAAAGTTAAAGACCATGTGTAGAAAGCATGTTATAGATTATTCATATGTACTTGATTATCACAACATGAACCATGTGCAAAACTTCTCTTATTGTTTCAAAAATAGCATGTTATGTGATATGTGTAAGGATGTGCCAATGGGTTACTTGCTGAGTCTTTGTGAAGACTCATACTTGCTTTAACATACAGGTGAGACAGGTGTCCCCGTGCTAGAAGAGGACATTGTGAGGAGCGACTCTGAGCGAGAGGAGTAGCAGTGCTTGTGGAGACCCCTTGTTTAGACTACATTTTCATTTACTAGTATGTGGACAATGATGTTATTACATGGACTTGTATAATTGTGGACATTGGTTTATTTTCTTTACTTCTATATAGACTGTGGAATGTGTGATTGATGATGGAATAAGAGTATCTTTTATTTCCGCTGTACTTTCTTTTGTTATTTATGTACATCTCGACCTACTGTGTTGTGTTGGGTACATATCCCACTGTGACTGCGCCCTTTAAATCGATGTGGATTGATATAATCATACCGGGATAAAGAGTGTCGTTACATCAAGCCAGTTCATACCCAAAGTTATATCATAATCATTCAACTGTAAGGTGTAGGATCGAGAAAGATGTGGACTAGATCTTGAAGGGGGGGTTGAATAGATCTAGGCCAACTATTGCGGAAGTTTAACCAATTTAGAAAAAACTCTTGAATCAGAGACAAATTGAAAAATAGATTTCACAGATCTGAAGAGTGATTAAGTGAGTTGTGCAATCGGAGTGTGTGAACAAGTTAATTAGATGTGAATTTGAAAGATCCTATGCATGCATCTAACGCAAAGAGAATTCAAACCACAATCAAATCATTGCACAGAGAATTTTAGGTGGTTCGGAAATCACACCATGTGATTCCTACATCCACCCCTCACATAGTGAGGATCCACTAACAAACTTGGGTACACCACACCCACTGGAGCCTGACAACTCCAACAACCTGAGTTTACAACTCACACTACCTCTAGAGCAAGACTACTCTAGAAACCTGAGCAAGACTGCTCAACCACAACCTGAGTACATGACTCAGAAACCACTGAGCGCAAAGGCTCACAGACAACTTGCTAGAAAGAAATACAAGATTCAGATCCTCTAGCAATAGGTCTGATCTATTAAGAGTTAATTCATGAGACTTATGCAACAACTCATGCACAATCTCAGAATCACTCAGAAGAGAAAAGGGAAAATGAAGAAATGTATGAATGATCTCTTCTCTTCAGATGTACTCCCTCGTAGAAGGTCGAATTGTGAAGAGTCTTGAATCCTTGAAGTCCCTGGCCGATACTCTGCACTTTGAGCTTTGGGATCTTCCTTGAAGTCTTCTCAATCAACTGCTTCCACTTGATCTACTTCCTTAAAGTGATCCAATTGCATCTTCAGTGATCAAACTCCACTTCTCATGCTTGGACAGATGAGAATTGGATTGAGGAATCACCAAGAGAGCAAGAACAGGGAGGAGAACTCTTCTTGCCGCCAAAGGATTTCTGGAGGGCTCTGAAAAGGGTTCTCTCATGTTGGATGGCCAATAGGAGGGTATTTATACCCCAAATAGTCCAAATGTACCCTTGGGGGTTGTGGGCACACGATCCAAGGCCGAACCAGCAATTCCCTAGGGTGCCACATGTCCAGGAGAAATTTTAAGTCATAAACTTTCCAGAGTGTGTCGACCTACCCATAGGATGTGTCGACACACTATCCCGGATAGGCAAAATAGTTCCCTGGGAGAGGTCTCTAGTGTCGACCTGAGATGATCCAGTGTCGACACCCTGCCCCAGTCTGGCAAAATAGGCCTTCTGGGAGAGGCATCTAGTGTCGACCTGTCTGCATTTGGTGTTGACCTGACTGCATCTGGTGTCGACCTGACTGCATCTGGTGTCAACCTGATTGTAGAGACCTGTGAACATGGTTCTCTGGGATCTGCCTCTAGTGTTGACCTGACTTGGTCTAGTGTCGACACTACTTGACCATTTCTTCATCTTTTGGCTTAGGGCTTGGAGCATTGTGTCGACACCAGTATGAGGTGTGTCGACACTTCCCTTGAAAGAAATGTTTGTCCCTGAGAAATAAACACATAAATCATTAGTCTAATGTATTATAATGAATATAAATGATAAATGTGTTTGGAAACATACTTTTTGAATATTGTCATTTCATGTGTGATGTATTTCACATGTTCCAATTATTGTGCATTAAAATCACAACTTGTCATCATCAAAATATGAGGGGAAATGAATTGTATTCACACTCAACCCAAAAATCTCCCCCTTTTTGATGATGGCAACATTAGATTCATATGAAAGTGTGAAGTTTTGATGAAATGTGATTTTAAGCTTTTATTTATTCAATCACTCAATTTGAAAAGCATTGATAGACATTAAGCTATGTTTCATTTCCTTTTTATTCACACTTGTCAAGGACCTTTGAGAATATTTTAGTAACATTTGAAATTTGCACACATTAGAGACATAATGTTACCAGTGATGAACTATTTTCACAAAAGGTCAAGCAGCTTGACAAGCATTCATTCATTCATGACACTCATTCAAAATTCAATCACATTCAAGAAAAAGATGTTTCTTTTCATTTCATCCAACAAAAGTCATTTCATTCAAAAAGATATGTGCATTACAATCATCAAAAGGAGACATTTCAGAAAAGCTTTACAATCATCCAAATAGAAACTTTCTTGCATTCTAACTTTCTCTCTTTCTCCCCCTTTGACATCATCAAAATAAAATACATTAGGCAGAAGGAGGAGGAGGAACTGGAAGTAGAATGTCTTCTATGGACTTGAGTCTGGAATCCATAGCATGAAGGCTTGTACGAAGTTGCTTCTGCATTATGGATAGTCTAGTGTGGACAATCTCTTCCAGGCGTTGACTACTATCAGACAAGGTGTACTGAAGAGATGACAAGTCAACTAAAGAGTGTTGTGCACTAGAAGATGAACTTCCAAGTCCATAGTTGTTGATGTTCTTTAGCTCTTTCTTGAGGTCAGTCATTTCACTGTCAATGTGAGCTGACAGATTTTTCATGCTTTCCAAGTCATCAACCAAATGAGCAAATGATAATCTGGTCTTGGAAATCTGGGTCAGTGTCTCCTTGGTGTTGAATACATCAGCCTGGGAATTTGCCAAAATTCCCTGAAGGACCATTTCCAACTTATCTTGGTGTTCTTTCAACTCAATAGAAGCATCTGCCAGGGTTCCAATCAGCCTATTAAACCTTTCGACTACATGGTCTGAAGCTGCTTTTTGCTCAATGAATTTTGCAGACATTGTATTCTCTAACCTCTGTACCTTCAATTCAAAATTCTCTGTCATGTGCTTAATTGAGGTGGCGAAGGCATCAAATTTGTCATTCAGAAATGAGTATAATTCTGGTGGTACAGAAGGTCCACCAAAAGCATAGGAGGTTTGAGCTTGAGGTTGGGGAGTGAAGGTAGGAGTATCCTTGGCAATATGAGTGGGTGAAGAATTCTGAGATGGAGGAGTTAGAGGTGCATCTTGGGGTAGTTGAAGTTCAGGTTCAATGTGAGGCTGATCCTCAGGGGCTAGAGGTTGTTCCTCTGGAATTTGAGGCTGGTCCTCAGGAGCTTGAGGCTGGTCCTCATTAGCTGGAGGTTGGTCCTCAGGAGGTGGTATCACTACCTCTGGAGCCTCAGAAATTGGGGCCTCAACAACTACTGGCCCTCTCCTCACTTGGTCACCCTCAAGCTTGAATCCCGTAAACTTTTGAACATGCTTGAAACAGTAGATGTTGGATTTGGGAATCGGCTTAGATTTCTCATTAGCTAGAGACACACCAAAATGCTTAAAGACTGGAGTCAAGTGAGCTGCATAAGGAAGAGATCTATGGAGATCTTTCCTGGTTGTCTCAGAAATGATTTGGTACATTATGACATGGAGATTGACCTTGATGTTCTTTTTCATGCAATATATCACAAATCTTTGAATATCTGTGAGTTTATCCCTTCCACCACCTTGAGGTGTGATGATAGTGGTGAGAATGTGATGGATAAGTCTCAACACAGGTGGAAAGGTGTTTGTGTTGAACTTGGTGACATATGTCTGCCTGGGATCAGACTCATCAGCTTGCAATCTAGTTAAGATAGTGTAAGCTTCATGAAGGTCAAACTCAAAATTATGGTAATTGGCTCCTTCATCTGGAATTTTGAAAAGGGTGGCTGCTAAGGCTGTGGGCATATCAATCACAACACCTTTGACCTCAGACTTATAACCGACATCAGTGCATTCCAAATTCATGTAGAATTCTTGAACAAGACGAGGATAAATGACCCGAAATTTAGAGATAAAAGGTAACCAAGTCTGAAATGAGAAGAAACTGTGAATTTCTGGAAATGCAGCTGCTAACTGAGTATCTATCAAATCAACTGCCCTAGGTTTCAAAATCATATTTCCTTCACTAACTGGCTTGGAAGGAGTGGCCTGAGAAGATGAGGAGGATGATTCCTCAGAAGCGTCAGGAGAAGAGACCAAAATCCGACGTCTAGGGTTTGCGGATCCCCTACCTCGACTAGAGGATGTCCTACCTCTCTTGGTAGAGGAAGGAGATGCAGAGGAAGGCCCTGGCTGCTCAACAGGGTCATGACGCCTCTTGCTTCCCCTCTCAGTAGGAGGAGCTTCTTCCGCCGGAATGGGCCGAGCTGTGGCCCTGGACCTTGCTCCACGGCGAGGGGCTTGCTTGGGTGCCATTGAAGCAAGAGAGAGTGGAAGAGCAGAGGATGGAGAGGAAGGAATGAAAGGAAGAAGACAAGGATGGTTTGGAGGAGGGAAGAAGGTGGAATGGTTGCCGGATTCAAAGGTGGAAGGCGGCCATGGGGTCGACCTTGCATAGAAAAAGGGTTTCGAGGGTGCAGTGTCCCGCAGGAACAAGAAAACCCTTAACCGGTGCCCACACCTTGAATCACCCTGGGAGGGGTATGTGTCGACACTAGAAGAAGTTAGTGTCGACCTGGCTGAAGAGTGTGTCAACACTAGATGGGGTAGTGTCGACCTGGCCTGATGAAAATTGAGATGTAAGAATGGGAAAAATTGGTGAGCTTTGGGACATCTTTAAAATGATAAACAATGAGTGGAATTAACATTTCAAGGATTTTTAAGAGGTTTAAAAATTCATGGTGAGCTTTGGGACATCTTTAAAATGATAAACAATGAGTGGAATTAACATTTCAAGGATTTTTAAGAGGTTTAAAAATTCATTTGTCATATTTTGCAGAAATTCAACACAATTCAAGTTTTACACAACATCTAACAGGATATGATCATTCAGTGACTTGAGCCAATAAAATGATAATTTGAGGGATATAATACATCCAACAATCAACTACAAACTACCATATTCTTCAAATCCAAAGAAATAAAATATCTTTTAGAGTGAAATCAAGTGTGTTGAAAGTAAACAAGTGTTTGTAAAAACAACTTGATGATGGATAGGGATGATTCTTTTAAACAATTCTCCTTTGATAGATATTTTAATTTTGAATCAAACAATCAAATGTGATAAATCTTGTTCACTCAAGAACTAATGCTTTTTACACACCATAGTTCCTGGATACTAAAGATTTACCTATTATCAAGTCTCAAGGGGTAAATGATGACCTTTTGACATGAAAATATACGTTTATCAAACGCCAATATTTCCAGTTACTCAGTCATCATCAAAAAGTAAATTTTTTTTTAAGTATTTTGATTTTGAACCCCTTTGAACAGAGATAGCAATAATGCCTCATGACATACATGGTACTTCATTCATTGTGAAGGTGTGTAGTTTCTCAGTATATGTGCCATTGCTCTGTTAAATTATCAGTTTTTGGAGATTTTGTAAAAACTGAAATCATTTATATCCAACATCAATTGCAAACAAAGAAATGTTTAAATTCAAGATACACATTATCTTTCAGTCTTTGAAAGAGATTTGAATTTCTGTAGTTTTGAAGAAATAGGTGAGAGTTGACAAAAAATATATAGTAGATCACTCAAAGAATCATTTTGAGACTCTAGACATCTAAATGAGGACATCATGCAAGGAAATTGATGTAATTCAAGAAGAATGTTGAATTTTTCAAAAGAAATGACTTGTGAATTCTCTAGCTCCCCCTGAGATGAGGATTCCAACCACTTTTCATCAAATTAAAGATATGCAAGTATTTTGAAATCAGAAATGATTCTCTTTGAACAACAAAAGCTCCCCTTCAACAATTGCATATTCATTTCTTGGTACTTGGCGGAGACACATACTCTCGCATAGTGAAAGTGTCCAGACAAGCATAACTTGTCCTTCTCCAAGTCACCATTTGATATACCAAGAAATTCAACACAATGTGAGTTGAAGAATCATTGTCAAAAAGAAATGGAAGTGAAATGGAGAGAATATGAGCAATATGAATCAAGGAAGCAAAGGATAATGATGATGCAAAGAACTCCCCCTCAGAAAATGCCTAACACTCAACCCAAACCCAATGAGAGATCAAGAAAATGGACATTTACAAAGGCCAAGTTCTCTCCTCAAAGATGAGAATCTACTGTCAGGAAGAGGTTTGGTGAAGATGTCAGCAATTTGTTTTTCAGTTTCTATGAAGTGGAGTTCAAAGGATTTCTTTGCTACCTCATCTCTCAAGAAATGATGTCTAATTTCAATATGCTTTGTTCTGGAATGCTGAATTGGGTTTTTAGACAAATTTATTGCACTTGTGTTGTCACAGAGAATGGGAACACAACCTAACTCTTGGTTATAATCAAGAAGTTGATGTTTCACCCAAAGAATTTGAGTTCCACATCTACCTACTGCAACATACTCAGCCTCTGCAGTTGATAGAGCTACTGAGTGTTACTTCTTAGAAGCACAAGAGATTAGGCACCCACCTAAGTATAAACACAAGCCACTTGTGTTTTTTCTATCTAATTTACATCCAGCATAATCAGCATCACAATAGGCAATCAAATCTAACTTGCAACCAGCAGGATACCAAATTCCAATATCACATGTTCCAACAAGATATTTGAAAATTCTTTTAACAGCTAACATGTGACTTTCCTTAGGATTTGATTGAAATCTAGCACACAAACACACACTAAACTGAATATCAGGTCTAGAAGTTGTAAGATAGAGTAGAGAGCAAATCATACCTTGTATGTCTTTGGGTCTACTGACTTACCAAGTGAGTCTTCTTCTACTTAGCATTAATTGCAATGGGTGTGTTTGAATGCTTGAGGTTCTGGAAGTCAAACTTTTCAGAAGTTCTTTGACATACTTGGTTTGACTTATAAAGATCCCCTCATGTGTTTGGTTAACCTGCAATCCCAAGAAAAACTGTAAGTCTCCCATTAAGCTCATTTCAAATTCATTTTCATTTGATTTGAAAATTCAGTACACAGGCTTTTATTGTTGATCCAAATATTATGTCATCAACATAAATTTGGACTGCAATTATTTGTTTATTAACTATTTTTGTGAACAAAGTTTGATCAACATTTCCTCTAGAATATCTTTTTTCAAGCAAAAAAGAACTCAAACGGTCATACCAAGCTCTGGAGCTTGTTTAAGACCATAGAGAGCCTTATGAAGCTTGAAAACATGATTAGGATGTTTTTCATTTTCAAATCCTGAGGTTGTTCAACAAAAACTTTTTCCTTTATGTATCCATTTAGAAATGCACTTTTGACATCCATTTGATAAACTTTAAATTTCATGGAGGATGCAAAAGCAAGGAAAATTCTAACAGCTTCTAGTCTAGCTACAGGGGCATATGATTCTTCAAAGTCAATTCCAATTCTTGATTGTACCCATTTGCAACTAGCCTGCTTTATTTCTAATGACTTGACCATTTTCATTTAGTTTATTTCTGAAAATCCATCTAGTGCCAATGACTGTTTGGTCACTAGGTCTAGGTACTAATTCCCATACTTGATTTCTTTCAAATTGATGAAGTTCATCATGCATTGCATTGATCCAATCAGAACTCAATAAAACTTCATCAATTGACTTTGGTTCAATTTGGGAAATTAGAGCTAGTGGGTCTTCATCAATAACATGCAGGAATGATGATCTAATCCTGACTATATCATGCAAATTGCCAACGACATTTTCCAATGGGTGATCTCTCAAAAATCTAGGCTCGAAAATTACCTGTTGAGGGGTACTTAAATCTGGAACAACATTACCTGATCCACTTGAAGATGGTGACTGGATGTTCAAGTTCTCACCAATGTCTTCAAGTTCCTCAACAGTTGGTGAAGAGTCCACAATGAAATCATCCTCTTCATCGTCTTGTCTTTCCCTGCAAGATTTAGAACTATTAGTTGAAAAGGAATTTTCATCAAAGATAACATGTGGAGACTCTTCAACATTTTTTTTTTGAGAGAGTAAACTCTAAAAGCTCTTGACACTTCAGAATAGCCAAGAAAGATGGCTTAATGACTCTTAGCATCAAACTTGTCAAGATTTTCTTTATTGTTGTTATGAGCAAAGCATTTACACCCAAAGGTTTTGAAATAAGATACAGTTGGCTTTTTGTTTTTCAATAATTCATAGGGGGTTTTTCTGATTTTTGGTCTGATCAAAGCTCTATTTAGAATGTGATTTGCTGTGTTTACAGCTTCAGCCCAGAAGGATTTGGGCAAATTGCTTTCTAAGAGCATGGATCTAGCCATTTCCACAAGAGTTCTATTCTTTCTTTCCACAACTCCATTTTGTTCTGGAGTTCTTGGTGAAGAAAACTTGTGAAATATTTGAAGTTCAGCACATAAATCAAAAAAGGATTTGTTTTCAAACTCACCCCCATGATCAGTCAAAATGTTTTTGATTTTATACGGATAAGTTGTTAAGGCAGTGGTACAGAAATTTCTGAACTCAAGGCAAGTATCACTTTTGTGGGACAAGAAGATAACCCAGGTAAATCTGGTAAAATCATCAATGATCACAAACACATATCTCTTGCCACTTAGACTTAGAATTCTTGTTGGGCCAAAGAGGTCCATGTGAAGTAATTCTAGTGGCCTAGATGTGAGTACCTCATTGAAGGTTTTAAAGGATTTCCTGGTTTGTTTTCCTTGGGCACAAATCCCACAAACTTGATTTTCAATATTAGAAAAGGATTCAGGAAGACCCTTAACCAAATTCAGCCTTAACAATTTATTCATTGTTCTGAAACTTGCATGGCCAAGTCTTTTGTGCCAAGTCCATGCAATTTCATCTTTATTGGCAACAAAGCAAAGATTTTCAGAAAAGTTTTTATTGAGGTTGATCATGTAAACATTGTTTTCCCTTTTTCCAAAGAATTTTATTTTATCAGTTGATGAGTCAATTATCTTGCAGAAATCAGATTCAAACACAACTTTGTGACCTTTGTCACATAGTTGGCTAATACTCAGCAAATTGTAATCTAGACCATCAACTAATAAAACACTATCAACAGAGTTTAAGGAAGATTGACCAACCTTTCCAGATCCAATGATCTTTCCTTTATTTTTACCTCCAAAAGTAACTGAACCTCCCTCCTTCTCAATCAGGAATGAAATTTTGGCTTTGTCTCCAGTCATGTGTCGTGAACACCCACTATCAAGGAACCACACATTTGAATTGGGTGCATGACCTTCCTGCAAAATCAATCAGTGGAGAGAAGATTTTGGTACCCAAACAGTGTTGGGACCATCAGAATGTTTGAACATAGTCATCAAATCTTTTCTCACCCAAATCTGATTTGTTTTTTATTTTTGAGTTGTTACAGTGGTGTTCTCTATCTTTTTCAATTTATTCTTTCCCTTAGGAATGAAAACACCAGTGTTTTTGGTTTCAGTAGGAGGGGAGTTTTTCATTTGAACATGAGAGTTTAGATGAGGAGGTGGAATTCAAGGGTTCTGTTGGTACATCAAGAAATTTGGATAGAAGAATTGGGGATAATACCAACATGGATTATGATACCATTGGTTCCAAGAATTGGTCCATTCAGCTTGATATGCTGTCTTGGAGGTCCAAGGTTTTTTATGAATTACTTCCTTTGAGTTTTTCTTATTTTTCAAATTTTTATTTGAATTTTTGTTTTTGTGGTTTGTGTTTGTTGAGAGCAGGTCGACCTTTCCTTGACTGGTGTCGACACAGCAGTCACAGAATCCTTCTTCTTGTGGATTGGTGTCGACCTGTCAGATAACTGTGTCGACTTGGTTGATTTCTTTTGGTTCTGAGTTTTTGAAATTTTTGTTGTTTTGCTTGATGTTTGCTTAATTTCAGTGTTCTCAAGACTATGACCTTTGACAAATTTAATCAATGGTGCTTTATCCTTTTTCTCACCAGATTTGTCTTTCTTGGATTTTTGCTTATTAAATCCTAGTCCATGAGAAATTGATTTCATTTTAGCTCCCAGCAAGGCCTCCAAATTGTCTTTACCTTTTGTGAAGGTTTGAATGACTTCATCTTTTTCTTTTAGCTGGTTTTCTAAGATTTTGATTTCTTCAATCTTTTGTTGTTTATCTTTGTTTTCCATTTCCAGCTTTTCAGACAGTTCTTTAAATTCATGGGTGGCCTTTTGAGAGGCAAGCTTAAGCTCATCAATTAAGTTTAGGAGATTTTCTTTTTCTTCATTAAGTTCAGCTACCTCATTTTCTAATTTACAAACTCTTTTGTTTGGGGAATAGTTATTCATGATGTTTTCCATTTTCTTTTTGAGATGCTTGTTTCTTTTCTTAATACAGAATATTTTTCAACAAGCTCAGCATATGCATCTTGCCAGTCCTCAATTAAATAGTCTTCGAAGGATGTACTTACCTTTCCATCTAAACTATTCGCCATGAAGCAGATTTCCTCACTTTCAGAACTTGAGGATTTTTCTTCTTCTTTCTTCTCACTTGAGTCTTCATCAGACCAAGTGGCTACCATGGCCTTTGGCTTCTTGAACTTGTGAATCTTTTTGTGTTTTTCCTTCTTGTTTTCAGGACATTCTCCCTTCATATGTCCTGGCTTGTTGCACCTGTAACAAATGACAGTTTCATCAGATTTCTGATTCCTATTAGAATTAGCATTAGAAAAGGAAGTGTTTCTTTTTCCTGATGGGAATTTCTTTTTCCCAGAAAATTTTCCTTTCCTGTATTTTAAGAATTTTCTGAATTGCCTGGTCATGAGGGCAATCTCATCCTCATTGGACTCAGACTCTTCAGAACTGGTTTTCTCCTGATTCTTGTCTTTGTTACTTGAAGAGGCCTTTAGTGCTACTGGCTTGGTTTTAATTGTATGTTCTTCATTTCTTTTTAGATTGATTTCATAAGTCATTAAGGATCCTATCAATTCATCCAAAGAGATTTTGGACAAATCTTTAGAATCTTTAATGACTGTGGCCTTTGTATGCCAAATTGAAGAAAGAGAGCGTATAATTTTCCTTACCAAGTTAGCATCTGAATAATCCTTACCTAAGGCCTTTAGTCCGTTGACAATGATCATAAACCTGGCAAACATTTCAGAAATTGTCTATTCATACTCAGAGACAAGAATGTTAGCTTTGGTTTCTTTCACTTGGGATGTTCTCTCATAGAGTAACTCAAGTTTATCCCACATCTCTTTAGCAGATTTGCACATTGAGATTCTTGAGTACTCCTTAGGGAGGACTGCACATTGGATCATGTTCATGGCACTATAATTCAAAGTGACCCTCCTAATCTGTTCCCTAGTCCAGGTTTCTTCCTCCCCCTGATTCTCATAGGGACCTACTTCGACTACCTTTCATATTTCATAGTTTTGGGCTCTTAGGAAGACCTGCATTCTATTCTTCCAATAGGTGTAGTCAGTCTCATTGAAAAAGGGTGGCCTATTGATAGAGTGACCCTCAGCCATGAACCCTCTTGAATCCATTAAAGCAATTAAATGGTGCAAAGAAGAGATACTCAGCAAACAGACAAGCAAACAATCAAAACACACAGAACAATCAGAAACCACTCAGATCAGATCAGATATAAACCCGCTCTGATACCAATTGTAGGATCGAGAAAGATGTGGACAAGATCTAGAAGGGGGGGTTGAATAGATCTAGGCCAACTATTGCGGAAGCTTAACCAATTTAGAAAAACTCTTGAATCAGAGACAAATTGAAAAACAGATTTCACATATCTGAAGAGTGATTAAGTGAGTTGTGCAATCGGAGTGTGTGAACAAGTTAATTAGATGTGAATTTGAAAGATCCTATGCATGCATCTAACGCAAAGAGAATTCAAACCACAATCAAACCACTGCACAGAGAATTTTAGGTGGTTCGGAAATCACACCATGTGATTCCTACATCCACCCCTCACACAGTGAGGATCCACTAACAAACTTGGGTACACCACACCCACTGGAGCCTGACAACTCCAACAACCTGAGTTTACAACTCACACTACCTCTAGAGCAAGACTACTCTAGAAACCTGAGCAAGACTGCTCAACCACAACCTGAGTACATGACTCAGAAACCACTGAGCGCAAAGGCTCACAGACAACTTGCTAGAAAGAAATACAAGATTCAGATCCTCTAGCAATAGGTCTGATCTATTAAAAGTTAATTCATGAGACTTATGCAACAACTCATGCACAATCTCAGAATCACTCAGAAGAGAAAAGGGAAAATGAAGAATTGTATGAATGATCTCTTCTCTTCAGATGTACTCCCTCGTAGAAGGTCGAATTGTGAAGAGTCTTGAATCCTTGAAGTCCCTGGCCGATACTCTGCACTTTGAGCTTTGGGATCTTCCTTGAAGTCTTCTCAATCGACTGCTTCCACTTGATCTGCTTCCTTGAAGTGGTCCAATTGCATCTTCAGTGATCAAACTCCACTTCTCATGCTTGGAAAGATGAGAATTGGATTGAGGAATCACCAGGAGAGCAAGAACAGGGAGGAGAACTCTTCTTGCCACCAAAGGATTTCTGGAGGGCTCTGAAAAGGGTTCTCTCATGTTAGATGGCCAATAGGAGGGTATTTATACCCCAAATAGTCCAAATGTACCCTTGGGGGTCGTGGGCACACGATCCAAGGTTGATCCAGCAATTCCCTAGGGTGCCACGTATCCAGGAGAAATTTTAAGTCATAAAGTTTCCAGAGTGTGTCGACCTGCCCATAGGATGTGTCGACACACTGTCCCAGACAGGCAAAATAGTTCCCTGGGAGAGGTCTCTAGTGTCGACCTGAGATGATCCAGTGTCGACACCCTGTCCCAATCTGGCAAAACAGGCCTTCTGGGAGAGGCATCTAGTGTCGACCTGTCTACATTTGGTGTCGACCTGACTGCATCTGGTGTCGACCTGACTGCATCTGGTGTCGACCTGATTGTAGAGACCTGTGAACATGGTTCTCTGGGATCTGCCTCTAGTGTCGACCTGACTTGGTCTAGTGTCGACACTACTTGACCATTTCTTCATCTTTTGGCTTAGGGCTTGGAGCATTGTGTCGACACCAGTATGAGGTGTGTCGACACTTCCCTTGAAAGAAATGTTTGTCCCTGAGAAATAAACACATAAATCATTAATCCAATGTATTATAATGAATATAAATGATAAATGTGTTTGGAAACATACTTTTTGAATATTGTCATTTCATGTGTGATGTATTTCACATGTTCCAATTATTGTGCATTAAAATCACAACTTGTCATCATCAAAATATGAGGGGAAATGAATTGTATTCACACTCAACCCAACATAAGGCATACAATCTAGCAGGCAACTGGTTCCCTTGTATCACAATAGGAACTTCATCTATGTAGCCAGAAGTGAGCATAAATCCTCCGGAAGGAACCTCTACAACTAACTCACACAATCTTTCTTCTAATGGGTGCACCTTATTATCCATAAATTCTTCAGAAATAAAAGAGTGTGAAGCACCTGGATCAATTAAAACTCTTGCTGAAAAGTCATAGATAGGCAATATACCTTCAATCATATTAGAAGCCTCTGTCTTTGCCCGGGTGATAGCCATAACCTGGCCTCTACCATGCTAGTGTGGTGCTCCTCTACCTCGTGCTGCTGGCGGCTGCTGAGGCTGCTGCTGCACTCCTCTTCCATACCCATACTCCCTTGGGTAAGGACAATTACAAATCAAATTTCTCGGTTGATCACAATTATAACACTTGTAACCTGGTGGAATTATAGGCTGCCTTGCTGTACTTTGTTGCGATTCTTCCACCTCCGGCCTGTAACCTCGGCCCTACTGAAACATCTGCTGGTGACCTCCTCCTCATCCTCTGAATATCTTCTTCAATTTTGAACCCCACTTACTAAAACCCGAGGAAGATGATCCTGTTGGTGCCTTCCCTTTACTAACTCCGTAGGATTGCTGTGGTAGCCGAAAACTACCAGAATCCCCCACCTGACGGGTCTGAACTGACCTCCTACATAGTCCTACACATAAGTGGTATCACCGTATTCTGTAATTCTAATCTCAGTCCATGAATAAAATACTCTACCATCATTGCATTATTTGTAACAACATACGGTGCATATCTACTTAGTGCCATGAATCTCATTTGATATTCTAAGATAGAAAAGTTTCCTTGCTGCAAAGTCCAGAATTGCCCCCTCTTAGCTTGCTGCACTTGTATTGGGAAAAATGTGTCATTAAACACCTCCATAAACCCTAACCATGTAATGGTGTCCTCCACTCTTCCTGCAAAAGTAGTTTGCATCTTTAACCTCCACCATTCCTGTGCAAAACCCCATAGCTGATAAGTAGCTAAAACCACTCTGTCCGCTAATGGACACCTCATAGTCACAAAGACTCTTTCTATTTCATGAATCCAGTGCTCAACTTGTCTGGATTGGGTCCCCTTGTGTAGGTAGGTGGCTGCAACCTCAGAAATCTTTCAATCTGCATAGTTGATTCTTCTGCTGGTCTCACTGGTGGTATTGGTGGCACAGGTACCACAAGAGGTACCTCCACTCCTGGTGGTGGTGGGAGTAGTATAATTGGTACTGGCACTGCCTCCTCAACAACCGAAGGCCCTGCTACCACTGGCTGAACTGGACCCTACTGGTTCAACCTTGTTCTTATTTCAGTGATGCTTTCCCATAGCCTCTCAATCAATTGATGTGTGGTTTCCTTCGGATCATCTCCCCCACCTCCCCAGTCTCCCCTGTCAGCCATCTCAAATTCCTGCACAAACAACATTTCAACAACATACATGCCAACCGATCAAAACAAAACCTGGGTCAACTACCAACAGTGGACTAGTGTAGAAATCAAGCTATGTAATCCCTCAGTTCCTTCATATTTACACGGACCTTTCTCTGATACCAACTATGACGGACCACGTCGTTCAAACCCGTTAACCTAATAACGAGCTTGATCTGACTCCGCCTCCCACGAACAGGTCGAAGCCTCGCTAGGGATATCCATACACAAGTCCATGGAAATATAAAAGAACACACTGAATATATATAAGATCCAACATCTCACACATATCTACAGAAGGATTACATAGCCAACTTTCAACAAAAGTCAAACTCAAGTACAAAAGCCTGGGGCATACCCCGGGGCATAACAAAAGAAAATTACACTGCTGGAGGTGTGAACCCAACACTGTTACGATGCGGCTTCGGACTAGAATAAGGGTGAGAAACCTCTTGCTCTCCCTCACCTAAAAGCAATAAGGGGTGAGCCTCATGAATCACTAGCTCAGTAGGAAAATTCCCTCAAAATCCGCAAACCACAAAGCACAAGAGTAGCAAGAGTAAAGCACAGCTATTTATAACTAACAACCCAAACTGAGCATGGAGTTATAACTGCAATGCTTAAATAAACATTAAGCTAGTAACAGGATTTCAACTTTCATAAATAAACGGTAAACCACGCTCAGGAGTACGAGCTAAAGAAGGGTAACACCAAACACGAGTCACGAAGACTGGTTTGCGACACCAGCTACAAACTCGGACAAACAACATAGGTCTACCTCTCAGCCTCGTAGACAAGGACGAAAGGTCCAGATATCTCTCCACCATAATAAAACCAACAAACTGTGGAGACCAACCCTCACCACACTGCAGCTCATACGGCTACAGCTCCATGCCTGGCACCTTTAAAGACAGCCTGAGCTCCTTAAAGTGAGGCACTGGGAAAAGACTAGTTGGGGACTAGTACGTCTACCGGTGTCCGTCCCCCGACCAAGAGCGTGCTACAAGTGACTAAAGACAACCAAAAAACACAAGCCGCTGTCCCATTATCATCTTTCCCTCAGCCGGACGTTCTACTCAAGCTACGGAGTGAGGGTGTCTAGGAAGACGACACAGACCCTAGTGGTACACAAGTACCGGGACAAGACCCCGAGCACTACGTGCCTGGCTCACAGATAACCTGGGTTACCCGACTCAAGAGGTAACCACGGGTGGCGTCATATACCCAACTTGCCTCGCACGCACAACCATGCAAACTCGATAATTCCACTTACCACAAGTGCCAATGCACAGCTTAATAACCACTGCATGCAAACCAACACTTATACGGACCCCTGCATGAAAGCAACTCATAGTACCATGAAGACAAACTAGGGCTCGGGTAGCAGTCATCTAAATCGCGACGGACACAAAGGTCCCTTTTTGATGACTGAATCGCAACTGACCAAACCGTCGCATTACAGACTGAAACGCAATGTCTGGATCCATCGTATTTCAACTACAAAAACCCTACCTGAAATCCCCCTCCAGGAGAAGCTCAAACCACCCTGTACAACCCATTCACATGTTGTTTTGCAGTAAAATAAAGACCTACACATGCCTTCTACCTTCCTTAACCCATTGCATACCTTTAAAACCTTAAATATGGTCCGATTAAATCAAAAGGAGAAGAATCCCCCTACCACACAAAGAACACAAAGAACGCGTAAAACAGCGCTGCCCTGGCGTTTCCTACACTCCACACGACGTCCTCGCACTGGAAACACATCGAACTGCATGCCGAAACCTCCAAATCACCACGAAAAACCCCACACGAGCCTCCCCCATGGCTGAGCAGTGTTTCCTACACTGCTCGACTTGGGTTGGTCGGCCTCAACACACAAACAAAATTGTGACATGTCGCGCTGTCGTATTTAAATCACGATGGGTATATCCGTCGCAATTAAAAGCGACACCCTTGCATGCGACACGTGGAGCACATGTAGACGTGCAACCCAGAAGCGGCGTTCAAAATGCAACGACCCTGGCGGTCGCGATTCTCAAAATCACGTCGCCTGTGTTGGTCGCGTTTATGAAAGCCACACCAGAGGTTGGTTTGGCCTAGATTCCAAGCCCCCAACCAGCACAACCTGTACAAACCATAAGAAAGCTCCATATTGGGCCACACACTGGCCACAAAACCCACTAAGTTATGATCCGAAAAAGTCGCGACGTTACAGGAACAATCAAGATTATACAAGAAAGTTCTTTCACGCAAGAAAATCACTAGAGTATCTTTTAAGAGATCGAGATAGCAATGGGAAGTGCAAGCACGCAGGACAATTCACTAACAAGCATTTTGAGTAACCCGCTTTGGGCAATCCACAAGAATAGCACGCAAGATCTATTGTGCCTCAAGCAAGTACGTCCTTCTACCACTCAGGTTTAGGACAAGCACGCAATAGCAAGTAACAAGTCAAGTCAAGCAAGTGTATCACATGTAACAAGTACATGCCATTCCAAGCACCAATCATGATTCCGCACCACGCCAGGCACACGACTTTGTTAGAGGATCAGCCTAACAATCAACTCATAGGTTAACGAACATCTTTGGGAAAACTGGGCAATCAACCCCTTGGGGTAAACAGGACTTTGTCGAGGGCGAATCCAACAATCACACCCATAGGTAATAGGACTTTGCCAGGCCCTTAGTCAGGTTCGTATTGCACAACACTGGCATGTATCCCAATGAGCCCGTCGACTCATGGGTGACGAGAACGAGTTTTGAGTCCATGACTCCAATATCATTGATGTACTTCAAGAATGTATCACAAGAAGGTAATGTGTGTCAATATGGATGGACTAGTTAATAGAGTTCAAGACTATCATGTCAAGGACAAAGATTTAGAATCACGATTGTAAAGAGAGTGATCAGGCGTAATTTTATTTTAATAATCTATTAATGTCTTGTCATTCAATTTGGACTAATGCCGAGGGAGGAAGATGAGAAAGAAAAGTGCACGCTATCTCCAGGGAATTTCAATGGTACAACTAGCTCGGTCTCCATGAGGGAATCCACGGAGTACGGAGACTTACGGAGGTCTTAACAAAAGGTTCCTAGTCTGCTAGAACGGAATGTTTAATAGAGAGGTTCCAATTTGTCAGGAAGGGGTTGCCTAACTTGTGAAAGTGTACAAGTGTAATGTATATCAAAAACTTGTCAAATCAAGTGTGCTATAGAATAGCAAAAGAATTATGAAAAATATGGGAAGTAACTAATATGACAAGTTTAAAATCAAGAAAGTCCAAATAAAGCAAGATCATTATGTAACATGTAAAATAAATTAAAATTTATGCATGGTTAAGGTAAGGTTCTCTACATGCCATTATCACCAAGCCAATTTCCATTCAAGTTTAAGTTATCATTTTAACCATAAACTGAGTATAAGATGATGAATAAGATCGGTCGTATGGTAACAGAGACATGATCATACCATTAAGAATATTAGAATAAGATTTCAAGTTATTAATATCTCTACAAATGGGTTAAACAAATTTATATTGCTAAAAGTATGAAAATCATGCTTAATAAAACTTAATCAAGCTTAATCATGGCTTAATCAGGCTTAATTGAACTTAATCAAGGTTGATTAGGGATTAACAAGACTTAATTAGAGTTAATTAGGACTTAATCAAACTTAATAAAGATTTAATCAAGCTTAATTAAACTTGATTAGGATTTATTCAAGCTTAATCAAACTTAGTTAGGTCATAATAACACTTAATCAAGCTTAATCAAACTTTAATAGACTTAACTTGGCTTAATCATACTTAAATAGTACTTAATCAGGCTTGACATGGCTTAAAGAGAGCTTAATTAGACTTAATTAAAGTTAAACAGACTTAAACAATACTTAATCAGGCTTAATCTGACTTATTCAGGGTTAAATAATACTTAATCACACTTAAATAAGGCTTAATCAGGTTTAATAATATTTAATTAGGCTTACTCAAACTTAATCAAATTTATTCAAGGTTTAAAAATACTACTGGTTGGCCTATTTCAAATAATAAATAGAAGTAAGGGGGTTTTGTGCAAAAGACAAGAGAAAAGAATAAAATAAATAACAAAAGCCAATGAGAGGGCTCGGTCTGCCGCGCCGGATAGGGAAGAAGGTGCCGGTCAGTGCAATACGCCAGCGCAAGGGGTACGGCTAATCGGGGGCGCGGTGCACCAAGAGAGAATTCTAGTAGGATTTTTAAAATTCAAAAAGATAGGTGGTGTGTTGCGCCGGCTGGGTCTGACAGCAGCTGAGGGCGCTGTGTGCCAAACCAAGACCAGTTTTTTGCAGAAAATGTGATTTATTGGTTATGCATTAAAAATATGTTTCTAATCGTTTTTAGTCAAAACTTTCAACATAAAACTTGTCATAAATAGGATGGAGAAGGTCCCTATGTATTTTATTTGAATAAATTTGACCTAGAGATACGTGAATTTCAATTTTATGATCAAAAAGCCCTAATTCGTAGTATGTTTGGAAAACGCTTAATACGATCAAACCAATGCATAAAAATTGGGGAAAATAGAGGGGAATCTTTCCTAACATGTTGAATAATCTTCAGTCAAAGTTTCATGAATTTTAGATTAGAGGTTTAAGAGATACAATACCAAGAATATGTAACTCGTATGAACACTAAAACTGAAACTTTGGGGCTTAAATTCGATGCATATGCATGATATAAATTGGGAAACACTTGTCTAACATGCTTGGGACATGTAGAGATATCTATGAACAAGTTTAATTAGAGTTTGGCTCAAGATTACCTACCTTTTGAATGTCTCTTGCAAAGGGGATGAAGAACCACATTTTTTGATGAAGAACACCTAAATCTTTGCTCTAGAGCTCCTCTTCTTGCTCCTAGCCAATCCACCCACGTCTAGCAAGGTTGGGAGAAGGTTGGGGGTGGCCATGGAGGGTTTATGGTGTATTTATAAGTATAGGGTTGTCTAAAAATGAGTTTAAGTTTCCTAATCATGAGGGTAGGAGTCCTACCATGATTAGAGCTCTTTTCTATGGCTATTTCCTTCTAATCCCACCCCAATTAAGATGGTAAGTGGAAGCAAATTCGTACTCCCCAATTGGACTAGGGTTTAAACTTGTACATGGCCCATTTGATGCATTTTTATGCTTAGTTAACCCACTTTAAGGGTGGTTATTAGGTTAACACGAATTTTAAATATTAATTTATTATATTTGGCTTCCTATTGATCCCAATAAACATAATTGGACATTAAACATCTATTTCACATGAGTTAGTTACCTATGATAATGAGTTTTCGACATTATCAGATTTTATCACCTTAAGTCAGAGTTTACGATTTTACTATCCCAAACATATTTTTTTTACTCTAATTTTTTTATTATTATTTGTATCCCATTATTTAATTTGTCATCCTAAAATTTCGTGTGATTTCAAGTTGGTTTGCACATGCGATAATGACTTTTATCATTATCAGGTTTATTCATCTTAAGACTTTATTTAGTGTTGGCCAACCCAATTATTTATGTTTTGACCCACATTCTTTATCACTCCTTTTAATTTATTGTTTATTATCTGAACATAAATTTTCATTTAATTACATTGTAATATCTCACATGTTATAATAATTATCTTATTTATTTATATTTTAAATTTTTGGGTTGCTACAAAATAATTCTTCCGCTGCCATGCTTTGGGACGTGACAGCTTAGTGGTATCAGAGCCTAAGAATAAACAAGGATTTTTAAGTCCAAGGTTTAGGGTATACCCAAACAACTTACGTCATGAACGATTCCTATAAGTCACCCAGTGAGTATGGGTAGAGCCAGGGATAAGCTAAATTCATAAGCTCATAACACATGCTAAATTAAACACCCCACTCCTATCATGTACTTCGTAAAGTAAGATAATGATTGGTTGTTGTTTTCACAAGAACCTTCATTCATTTGCAATGGCCCGTAATCAGTGGCAAGTGATGCAGGAAACTGTGGCAGAACTTACACAGACCCTACAAAATGTAGTACAAGTTGGGAACCAAGCTGGAGCCCGAAATGGAGCTGGCGATCTACATCGCAATTTTCGTAGCCTAAACCCACCTCGTTTCTCCAGATCTCCTGACCTGTACAAGGCTAAAAACTGGTAGGGGAAGGTGGAAAGAATTTTCCAAGTGATGTAGTGTACCAAGAGGGAGAAGGTCTTACTGGCAACCTTTCAATTAAATAAAGATGTCAGAGCATGGTGGAAGGTCACATCGGCCCATCTACCCAATGTTAATAAGATGGAATGGGAAGAGTTCCTGGAACTATTCCAAGAGAAATATTTCTCCGAGCGAGTGTAGGAAAAGAAGGCAGCCAAATTTGCCACACTAAAGCAGAGGGGAATGTTCGTGGCTGAGTATGAGGCTCAGTTTGCATGTCTGGCCCAATATGCCCCACATCTGGTGGGCACCGAGAAGCTGAAGGCACAACGGTTCATGGACGAGCTTCGGCCCGTGTTCATTGAAAAACTTGGACCACTCAACATCCGTACTTATACGGAGATGGTCCAATGGGCTCAGCTTGTGGAAGACACTCTAGCGAAGCTAGAGAACTTTAAGGGAAAGTAGACCCAGAGTCAGACCATTGTCAGGAAGGAAGCACCCCACACTGTTGGGATTGTTCACCTTGGCAGCAACGATAATAAGGGGACGAATAGAGGAAACGACATTGGCAATAATAAGAAGATCAAGGTGGAAGAGCAACTGACAATGGAGTATTGCAAATTTTGCAACATGCCAGGACACCACGCGGACGAGTGCTAGAAGAAGGCCGACGCTTGCCTGCGTTGTGGAAGTCGTGATCACCTCATTCCCTAAAAGACCAGGTTAGGAGAAACAAAGTCAGGCAGAACTCTTGGAAGGAGGTATGGTAAAAGATGCTAGTTTTGCTAATCCTTATGATACCTTTTTACTAATATATTCTTAAGTGGGGGAGACGACTAGGAAAAATTTCAAAATAATCTAGTAGTCTTACCAAAGCTAATCACGTGAATTAAGATGGAGCGTTGTTAATGCAGAAGAAGGAAATAGTTGGAAGGAATTAAATAAATAATATTAACAACCCATAGATGAAAATAACAATAAGGGTACAAGAATGTGGATACGCAGGAATGTATTAAAGATCGGATCTTGAACCAAATGAAGAATCTGGTTACCAAGTTCATCTGGAAATTGGTATGAATTTGGGGACCAAATTCTTTTAAGTGGGGAAGGATGTAGCACCCTGAAATTTTTGTAATTCAAAATTACAATAAATTAGAAAATTGATAATTTAATAATTTAAAAATAGTAATAACGTACGCACCATTATCATATACACGAAAACACAATGGGAAATTTTGTAAAAATTATAGTTCAACTCTAAATAATATTTCTAAATGACTCATGAAGAGATCTGAGCAAAGAAAAATCCGATTAGTTAAGTTTAAAGTGTTTTGCGGCTTCTTATCGTAATTCATAAATAAGTCAGAAAACCATTATCACACGTACTTAGATGAGTCAGAAAATTAAATAAAAATCATAGTTGGACTTCTCCTCTAATGGCCCACCAAGAAATTTGGGCTAAGAAAAATCATTTGGGCCAAGTTTAAGAATTGTTGTGACTTATTATCATAATTAAGAAATAAGTCGGAAACGTGTTATCACACGTATAGAAATAATTTTAAAAATGTTATAAACATTACGATCGACTCTCACCATCATTCCTTCACCATCCATCAAGGAAACTGGGCCAAGAGATGACTCTTAAGCCATGAATAAATTCATGTTAGGAAAATAACCTAAAATTCAAAATTTCTCACTAATGAACCATAAAAGGGTAAATTCTCACCCAATAGACACTCATTGGACTTCAAACCAAGCCCAAATTTGTGGCTACCACATAAGGAAAGTTTCCATATGACTCCCATCATGAATTGGGGAGAGAAATCCTCAATTGAAAGAAGGATACACCCAAATTCGTGCCTAATGATTTTCTAATCTAATTAGGCAACTAAAAATCCATCCCCCTTTTAAATAAACCCTCTCTCCCCCATGGGACGACCCCTAGGGTTGCTGAGGTCGTGCTTCAACTCTCTAGAGGCTAGGAATCGCAAAAGGAAGGCTGGGCAAGAAGCAACTTCATGCCCATCTCCACCTGCGACCTGCAAACAAGACCTTTCAAGATCATCACTAAAGGTTAGTAAAACCTCAACCAAAACATGCAAGGCATATACCCCTGAAAATCTCTTCGAGTCTAGTTGCTTATGGCACTATTTTTCCCAATTTCTACCAAGTAGATCGTGAGTATTAGGTGATCTCCTCCAATGGGTCGAAACTAGGGTTTTCTGGAGGACGAATCTTTATTCAACCCAAAGGTAGGTTATCTCCATGCCAAACTCTAATTAAACTCGTTCATGCATACATACATGTGTATAGATCATGTTCTTACTGTTTTCCCCAATTTCTATCATGTGGATTTCGTGAATTAAATCTTGCATGTTAGAATGTCATGTTGTCTTGTTTAAACCCTAATCTGTCTTGCAGGTTCTATATCTTTTTGTGGAGTCGTTTATAGACTGAGCACTCAACATGGAACTTGTTCCCCTAAGAGATTTTATTACCTGTACAGAGAGTATTAGCCCATACATGAGTATTGTGTCAAATTCACGTAGACAATCACACTTGTTACCCTGCTAAATGACTATTGTTTCTTAATCACTTGTTATTGTAGGTTGGTTAGAAAGTCTTCTAATTAATAGAAGTGGTCTCACCTGATTTGGATCACCACACAATTAGTTTGGATCTTCAAAAGACCCGTAAGTCAAACCTAGTTTGAATTGGAGTCGGTGGCTTGAAAATGCAACCCAAAAGTCATATTAAGGTCGCGCCAAGTCGACACGTCGCTACCAGAAGGTGACATGACCCTTGTCGCGTCAAAATCCAAAAGGCATGTAAGGCCCTCAAATTCTGTGTATATTATATTTATTTATTTTTGTGCATGTAATATTTATTTATTTATGTGCATGTATATTTGTTTGATGTTTTTATGTTCTGCCTGAAATCCCTGTTTAATGTCAACATCCCTTGATGTTAAGAGTAGGTTGATGACAACTTGTGTGTCGTTGACTGTATGGCCAGAGGATATAGACGTCAACATCAATTGACGCCTACTTCCTGTTAACGGCAGCAAAGTGGTCGTTTACTTCTCTGACTGTGTTTGGGATTCTAGATCTGAAATGGCCCCGTTTTCTCTGGTGTTTATTTAGAAAATGTATTCCCCTAATGATCAAGACTCCTAATACTAGGTTTACCCCGACTCTTAGTCTATATAACCTAGACATCTCAGCTAGGAAAGACCCTTTGGTTCAGAAAGAGATTCTAGGGTTTGGGTGAGAGAAAGGAAGACTTTAAGAGGCTTGATCCGATGTTTGGGAGGCTTCTCTGGCAATCTTTTTTGACTGGAAGGTGCATCTGGAGGTGAAGAAGCTCCCTTGACTCCGGGAGACCATCTGTGCAAACGTGAGGACCAGATTTGGGCTGAAGAGCATCACCTTCTTGGCTTGGCCGAGGAGGGCTTCATAACCAAATTTGATCTTCTGAGGTTTTTCTTCAGGCAAGTAACTTAAGGGTTTCATCCCTAGACATGTCCCCTAGAGTTTAGGAATTTTTGTAGATTTTTAAATCATGTCTTGGACCCCCAAATTTTGTCTTTTTATGCATTCGGTCTGCACTTTTTTGCAAACAAGAGGTTGACAGCAACCTTGTTGCCACCAAGTTCCTGAGTTAACGGTAACCGATTGTGCCGTTAACCCACCTTGACGGCAAGACCCTTGCTGCCAAGTTCTTTTGGTTTTTACAGAATTGTGATTTCAATATCTGTGATATGATTTTTCGATTTTTGGATGTTTGCTCATGTTTTAAAAATCATGGATATTCAAGTAACGTCTTAGGGTTAAACCATGAAATTGTGTCAAATTTCTGATCGTGCTTTCATTTAAAATAATTTCTGTTATGGAGAAATATGCATGATTTGATAGAGTTAAATTCGGGATAATTAGATTTGATGCATGTTATTGTTTCAGAAAATTTTACTAAACTTAGGGCCACTGTTTACATGTTTTAAAACTGTGAGAACTGACTGTTTACTATCTGTCATGTTAAAGTGTAATATCTTACAAAAATTACATGTAATTTGTATTAAATGTTAAACATAGTATACTGTTACAAAAATTCTAAAAAATTAGCCATATGATATATGCTATGTGTAGAGTTTGTAGTTAAAATTTGGGACTATTTTGATGTCCATAGGTATGGCTTCCACTTATAAAGGGTATTAAAGCCATGTTAAGCATGTTTGATTAAGAAAATGTATTTTCAAGTGATTAGCAGCATGTTTAGGTACTGTTATGCACGATTTGATACTTTTATATAGTAATGACAAGTTCTGTAAACTGAGATGTATGTATTTTAAAGATTTGCATGTGAATGGACCAAATAGTGCACGTAAAATGATGTTAATCATGTGATTAAGTGAGATAATGTGTTTAAGTGAAATGTGTGCCAAAATTGACACTGCTACCATAGAAGGCTGTGGAGCCGTACTATAGAAAAGTCCCTATAGGAAGGCTCAATGTGTATGTGATGTCTTGTGGGCATCAGGATGAAATCCTGGAGGTGGACAAGTACCACTAGTTAGGGTGAAGAGGGCTTCTCCCGGTTCTGCGCAGTTACCAAGATTCATCACTATAATGCCTAGGTGACAGGTATGTGTTATGTGAATGTGTGTCCTTCTTTATGGTGGTTCGGACTATGTGTCACGGCAAATAATGTGTAAAAGTGTGAAACATGTGTAAATGTGCAAAGTGTTCATGTGAAGGTGATGTGTTAATGTGATGCCATGTGAAAAGATGTGAAACCATGTGAATAGGTTTTATTTAAGTTAAAACAACAAGTAAAAGATGTGGTTATGTGATATAAAATCATGTGAAAAGTGATAGATATCATGCTAAGTTTGTTAGTACCCATGTGCTTAATTCCATGATATATTTGTTTAGAAATATGAAATGATATGAATGAATTGAAATTGGTACCATTAACCAAGTTAATGACCATGTGTAGAAAGCATGTTATAGGTTATACTTGTGTACTTATTTATTTTGGCATAAACCATGTCCCATACTTCTCTTGTTGATTAAAAGAATAGTAGAAATGTGATATATGTAAGGATGTGCCAATGGGTTGCTTGCTGGGTCTTTGTGAAGACTCATACTTGCTTTAACATACATGTAAGAGAGGTGTCCCCGTGCTAGAAGAGGACATTGTGAGGAGCGACTCCGAGCGAGAGGAGTAGATGAGCTTGTGGAGACTACTTGTTTAGACTACATTTTCATTTACTAGTATGTGAACAATGGTGATATGTTATGGACTTGTATAATTATGGACATTGGTTTATTTTTCATGCTACTAATAGACTGTGGAATGTGTGATTGATGATGGAATAAGAATATCTTTTGTTTCCGTTGTACTTTCTTTGTTATTTATGTATATCTTGACCTACTGTGTTGTTTTGGGTACATGTCCCACTGTGACAGCACACTTTATATCGATGTGGATTGGTATAATCGTACCGGTATAAAGAGGGTCGTTATAGAGATTGGTATCTGAGCAACAAGTTGAGATTGTGCTTAAATAAACCATCATCTACACAATATTTCAAAGTCTTTATAGAATTAGTCTATATATGTGGAAAATATCTAATAATGAAACAAAGATAGTTAAGAAAATAGTTAGGACTAAGTAACTTAGATTCTAACTAAGTTAATGGTTTTTCAGGCAATGGCGAGCCGTGGTAGGCGTGGTACACAGGCTCGGGAGGATGAGCATAGGCGTGAGGAGAGGGGTGAGTAGCAGGCCCCAGCACCCCAGGCTCCTACGGTACTCCCTCCACCACCACCTGTGGATTATGGCGTATTCATGCAAGGCCTCGTTCAGGCAATGCAGACTTAGGCTCAGACACAGGCGGCACTGCAGGCTCAGTTGCAGGCACAGGTTAGAGTTGTTAAATAGGAAGTAGTATGTTTTGTTGAATGTATGATTGTTTATGATTGCTTATGTGTTGCTTGTTGTCTCAGGCTCACGCTCCAGCTCCAGTTCCCCAGGAGCATGGCCATGGTGGTCCGTCCATCATGGAGAGGTTTAAGAGGATGGCTCCACCTTCTTTTAAGGGGGAGAGTCAGCCCCTCTTGGCAGAGAGCTGGATGGGGGAGGTAGAGAAGATCTTCCGGGCTATCAGGTATGCGGAAGAAGATAAAGTCAGCCTAGCTACTTACATGCTACAGGTACTTAGAGTATATATACTTGTGTAAGGTTAAGATTATAGTTTGGATGGTGCTTATGAGTTGTGTTTTGTAGGAGAGAGCCGATGTTTGGTGGGCCTCTGTACTACGTACGAGGTATGAGGACGGTGCTATTGAGGTGACTTGGGCTAAGTTCACGAGGCTATTTCGGGCCAAGTTCATCCCCGAGCACATCCAGGACAAGATGGAGCAGGAGTTTCTCTCTCACACACAGGGCTTCATGACCGTCTTGGAGTATGAGGCCAGGTTTGCTGAGATTTCCAAATATGCTCTTCATATTGTTGTTGATGAGCGTAGGAAGGCCAAGAAGTTTGTGATGGGGTTCAAACGAACACTCAGGTCGAGGTTGGTTGCTTTTGACCACCATACTTCGGATGAGGCTCACAGCGCAGCATGCAGGCAGGAGAGTGAGATGGACCAGTACTTGGAAGAGAAGAGGGCAGCTCAGAAGAGATCAGCACCACCTTTCTAGAGGCAGGACAAGAAGAAGGCAGTGGTATACCAGTCACCACAGCATCCAGCAGCTTCGAGTCAGCAGGCAGTGGTACCTCAGTCACCCAGCTTCAGGCCCAGTGACAAGAAGATGTGTCCTCATTGCAGAAGGGCACACGGCGGCACCGAGTGTTGGAAGTTAGCAGGGAAGTGTCTGAAGTGTGGCAGCACCGAGCACCAGATCAAAGATTGCCCCAGACTTCAGCAGTTCGCTCAGAGAGGAGTGCCAGCCTCAGCAGCGGCAGCAGCAGCAGCACCAGTGACAGGGAGACCAGGAAGGCCTCAGGCCCAAGCCCGAGTGTTTGCACTAGCTCGAGAGGATGCAGAGCAAGTCGAGAACATCACGGAAGGTATAGTTCTAGTCATGGGTGTGCAGGCTTAAGTGTTGTTTGATACGGGTGCTACACACTCATTTATTTTCGAGTGGTTTGCCAAGCAGTTAGTAGCAGAGTCTGGAGTTGAGGCAGAGGAGTTAGAGGTCCCCTTGTCTGTGCACACATCAGCAGGTACGGTAGCGACCAGGAAGTGCATTCCATCCTTACCTATGTGCATTGAAGACCGAGGTTTGTTCGGGTGCTTCTACTTGCTCAAGATGAAGGACTATGATGCCATACTTGGTCTGGATCGGCTTGAGGAGCACTATGCCTTGGTGGATTGTAGGGGGAAGAAGATTACTTTCCGTATTTCTGGAGAGGATGAGTTCTCACATCCATTGCCAAGAAATTTAGTGGGAAGATTTGTGATCTCCTCCATGAAGAATATGAGGATGGTGAACAAGGGTTGTGATGCTTTTCTTTCCAGCTTGGTATTAGTCCCTAAGGTTGATCAGTCACCTACCCTTGAGAAGATTGAAGTTGTGCAGAAGTTTCCAGACGTGTTTCCTGATGATTTGTCTGGATTGCCACCAGCAAGGGAGATAGAGTTTACTATAGAGTTGCTTTCGAGAACCTCACCTATCTCTAAGGATCCATATCGGATGGCACCTACGGAGTTAGCCGAGCTGAGGAAGCAATTGCAGGATTTGCTTGATAAGGGGTTCATTCGCCCTAGTGTGTCACCATGGGGCGCACCTGTGCTGTTTGTGAAGAAGAAAGATGGTTCCTTCAGGCTATATATTGACTACAGGAAGCTCAACCAGGTGACAGTGAAGAACAGGTACCCCTTGCCGCGGATAGATGATTTGTTCGATCAGCTACAGAAGGCATCGATGTTTTCCAAGATAGATCTGCGGTCCTATAACACCCCAATTTTTTTTTGAAAATTAGATAAATGTGAAGATTTGGATTGTTAAACATAACTACTATCATGTGATATAATTAACTTTAATTTAGGATTAATTTGTACTAATAAATGTTATTCCAGTGTCGTACTCAGGGGTGCGCACTCAGACAGGGCGACGTCGGAATTTCGTAACGAAATTGAAATCCGAGAACACCATAATTTCTCAAAAAATGTGCTGATATCAGAAATGTATATATCCGGAATTGATGAGGTACGGATTTCAAGATTAAGCCGACGTAATGATTTTTCAGGTAATTTTTGCTGGGTGAAAAATAAATTCTAAAAATTAAACTAAAATCACCATAATTTGTAAAATGTTTTAATTAGCTTATGGTTGAAATTTCAACTTAAATGGACACCATTTGGGTATAAAAGTTTAGGGTCAAATAGACCAGCTGATTTATAAACAATTTACGTAACCCAATTTTTTTTGGAAAATCCTTGCTTATGTATTATGGGCTACGTAAGCCCATTTCACCTGGGTTAAGATGCCTACACATTTTTACCCTACGTGTAAGTCATGGGGATTGCATGGTAAATGTGGCTTTGGGTGGGTAAGAGAGGCTTTTACTGCAACACATGTATGGCCTACGTGCCATACATGCATGGGGTTTGAAAGCTTATATAGACTCACCTTTCACCCTTCCTGTGAACCTTTCCACCTCTTGCTCCTACTCTTGCTCTTGCTTCTCTCCTGCTCCTGCTGCTGTTGTTCTTGTCGTGGCTGTTGTTGCTGCTTCTTCTGTAGCTGTTGTTGCTGCCACTTCATCTCTTGCACATGCTGTGGCTGCCAATACAAGTTTCCTTTTCCCTGCTGCTGTGGGCTCCTTCGTTAAGGAGAAATGAAGGCCTTCATCCCTTCCCCAGTCAAGTAGGATTCTTTCCTCTTGCCTTCTTCTTCTCTTGCTTCTCCTTCTTTTAGGAACTTGGAGTTCAAGCTTCCATATACTTTGATCTATCGTTGTCGTGAGATTTAGTAGAGTTTTCTTGGATGTTTCTCTTCCATGGTGTTCATACCTCTAAATAGATACTCATGTCTTTAGATATAGCCTTATGTACTGGTATGATCCATGTTTCAGTCTTAAAAAGGACTGGTGTAAAGGAGTAGTCGTGTCACTACAAAGTTTTCACTTATAAGCTTCCAGTTCTTATCACTTTATTGTGAAGAATGTGTTCCATTGTCATATTGTTTCCTTCCTGTAACGTGGTGTTTAGAAGTGTAGATCAGACCCATTTGATGTTGTTAATCATGTTAGGAATCATAGAAACACTTAGTAGAATTCCCTATGGTAGTTTTACATCATTTCCAGAAGTTTAGCCTAAGCCTGTCGACAGCCAGAAACCATCTGTCGACAGGGTTCATGCTTCCAAAACCCAGATAATGCAGAACACCAGTAGTTGTCGACAGCTGATCTTCACCTGTCGACAGATGGCCTTCACCTGTCGACAGCCAACCTTGGCCTGTCGACAGGCAGTGTTCAGATTCCAGAAATCTGGTTCTGGAAGGCAGTGGCTGTCGACAGCCACACTCTGGCTGTCGACATACACTGTCCTACCTTGTTTCTAGTACCACTCCTTATTCAGTCTTCTGTTAACTCACTATGCTATTAACCTAACAAGTTGTTCTCCTCACTTCCTTGGATTCCAACCCCTTTATCACTAAGAAGGGGTCATTCAATTATCTTCCATGTCCTACCTTGGATTATTCTTAAACTCCCCAAGTACAGTTGATTTCTATATGGTTTCAATCTTCTGAAGCCTTTCTCACAATTGTTATCTATTTGACATGGTCATCAAGTCATCTTTGATATCCAGCATTGCTAATAGTTAAATTTCTTATCCTGTTCTTGGTATTCTTTTTTATTAGTAGATTGAATCCTACTGGGCTAGTTAACTCATCAAATCCTACTTTTTCAGGTGATCAAGATGAGCAAAATGCTTAAGGGGAAGTGTGCTGAGAGGGACAACCAGTCCTCAGTAGTCCAATATCTTTAGTTTGCTTTAGTAATGTAGGAGTGAAATGTAATTAAGTTTTCTTCTTTTTTTCTTTTTCCTACTTCTCTTATGGATAATAATGAGAAGTATAGTCTAATTAAGCTTCTGCTATGACAATGTTAGATGTATGAGAATATAAGTTTTATTTCTTAAGTTTGTCATCTGTCATTTCCAATAAATAGACTTTTATTAAGACGTGACAGATAATTTGGTATCAGAGCCTTAGGTTCCGTAAACCTAGGGAATGACCAGTGAGTTGGGATAGAAACCTGGGATTAGTTATAAATGTAATAGTGATTCTATAAATGTATAAGTATTTAATTTGTTATTTGTCACAGAATGGACATGAATGCTCAGGAACGGCTTGTGTCAACAATGGAATTGCTCTGTCAAGATATAGAGTTATATGCTCAGGCCCAAAGGGAAGCGCATGTACAGATTAAGGAGGAAGTGTTGAACCTGACTGCGGGCACATTTCTGGCGAGAAATCCCCGTGCCTCTTTGGAGACCATGGCCCAGATAATGAGCAATCTGGATAGTCTGAAGCTGGGACAGGATATGCTGCTCCATCAGGTGCAAGGGTACTGGGAGGTACTGTCTAAAGCAGCAAGAGAGCTGTATCATGGGCCTGGGGGTGATCAGCAATCGTCTGTGGTGTCTGCTGCACAGGCTTGAAGTCAGCTAGGAATTAGGAACTTACTTTTGAAACCTCTCATTTTGTTAGTGGTGGTTGTATATATAAATCTCATGTAAATGTGTAATGAGAGGTTAAGGATGTTAAAGGTATTGTAAACATTTTCAGCTTATTAGGGATGTTGTAAATATTTCTCCGTTTATTAGAACAAGAATGTTGATGTAATGTAAATATTTTGGTTAGTTAATGAAAAGTTGTATGTTATGTGAAACTGAAAATTTGTATGCGATGAATGTGAGCATGGTTTGGGTGATGATATTAATGTATGTATTGTTGGATGTCTCAGATATTTTTTCAAATTAATCATGGATGGAAGTGATCAAATTGGAAGAAAATGGAATGCTCAATGCATGATCTGAACGAGTGATGAGGACTGTGGCTAAGAATAACACCCACAATGGAACAAATTTGTTTAAGGATTTCCGAAGTTTAGATCCTCCAAGATTTGCTGGTAGTACAGATCCAGATGAAGCCGAAAACTGGTTAAAGGATATTGAGAGAATTTTTAAGGTGGTCCGATGTACAGAAGAGGAAAAGATACGGCTAGTAATGTTCCAGTTGGATCGTGATACTCGAGCGTGGTGGGAAACTGTGGAAACTACTCTAGAGGACCCAAATCAGGTTGGTTGGGAGGAGTTTGTGGAGTTATTCAATGATCAATATTTCTCCGAGGTAGTTCAGGAGAGAAAAGCTAACAAGTTTTTTTTTTTTTTTGAAAAGCCAACGAGTTTGCTAGTTTAAAGCAACTCAGAATGTCGGTGTTGGAGTACAAGGCACAGTTTGCCCGATTGTCTAAGTATGCTCCTCATCTAATAGCCACAGAGAAATTGAAAGCAAAAAAGATTTATGAATGGTTTGCGTCCAAACTTCATTATGCAACTAACACCACATTTAATTACTACATATTCTGAAATGGTTAAAAGAGCCCTGGCGTTAGAAGCTGCCAATGATACAGTGGAAAAGATTAGAGGAAAGTCCGGTGAAAGTTCTGCTGACCGTAAAAGGAAGTTTGAGTCAGGGAATACCCCTAAGGTACAACAATCCACCAAGAAGGTAGGGAAAGCTCCAGTTGGGAACAAGGATGTTTGTCATCATTGCCACATCAGTGGACACAAAACTGAGAACTGTTGGCATAGCTTGGGTCCTTGCCTCCGATGTGGAAGCAATCAACATCGGATTCCAGATTGTCCTATGATAAAGAACGCACCAGCAAACCAGAATCCCTGAACCAAACAAGGACGTCTACAAGCTATTTAGGAAGTGGAACCTGAATCTCCGCAAGAAGGCGAACTTATTGAAGGTACACTTCTAGTGAACTCAAAACTTGCATATGTATTATTTGATTTAGGAGCTACACATTCTTTCATTAGTTGTGAGTTTGCTAGATCCTTAGGAATGCAGTCAGTCCCACTACCTACAA
Source organism: Colocasia esculenta (assembly GCA_014218235.1). Lineage (NCBI taxonomy): Eukaryota > Viridiplantae > Streptophyta > Magnoliopsida > Alismatales > Araceae > Colocasia > Colocasia esculenta. The sequence continues at coordinate 18,716,577 of CM024759.1, forward strand.
AGTTAGAGGTTACTACTCCTCTAAGTGAGGGTAAGAAACTTAAGGAATATTACCCTGCCAGTCAAATTCTGGTCAAAGAACATAATTTTTCGGATGACTTAATAAGCCTTGAGATGTGGGATTATGATGTAATCCTTGGGGTAGATTGGCTATCTAAACATCATGCAAATTTGGATTGTCAATTAAGACAAGTAACTTTTTTGGGTAAGGAAGTTTACTCTATGACTTTTGATAAACCCCATACAAGAAGAATACCCATAATCTCGGCAGTTAAAGCATGCAAGTTAGTACAAAAAGGATGTCAAGGATATTTGGCTTCTATGACATTAATAAATCAGAATACTATATGATTGAAGGATATCTCGGTAGTAATAGAATTTCTTGATGTATTTCTAGAGGAACTACCTGGTTTACCTCCTAGTAGAGAAGTAAATTTTTCAATTGAATTGGTTCCAGGAGCCACACCAATTTCAAGAACGCCTTATCGAATGTCAATGGAAGAGTTGAAAGAATTAAAAAGGCAATTGATGGAATTGATAGAGAAAGGTTTCATTAGACCCAGTACATCTCCCTGGGGTGCTCCAGTACTGCTCGTTAAGAAGAAGGATGGGTCTATGCGGCTATGCATAGATTATAGACAATTGAACCAGTTAACAATTAAGAATAAATACCCACTTCCTAGAATTGATGATTTATTTGATCAATTGTCTAGAGCTCAGTATTTTTCAAAGATTGATCTTAGATCCGATTATCATCAATTGAGAATTCAAGAAGAGGATATTCACAAGACAGCTTTTCGAAGTAGATATGGACATTATGAGTTTGTTGTGATGCCATTTGGATTAACCAATGCACCTGCTGCATTTATGCGTTTGATGAATGATGTATTCAGGTCATATTTGGATCAGTTTGTAGTTGTGTTCATTGATGACATATTGATTTACTCTAAGAGTGTGGAGGAACATGAAGCACATTTATGGGTTATTTTGCAATTGTTACGAGATCATAAGTTATATGCAAAATTCAGTAAATGTGAATTTTAGTTGGAACAAGTGACGTTCTTAGGACATGTCATTTATAAAGAGGGATTATCAGTAGATTCCTCTAAAGTTGTTGCTATTCAGAAGTGGTAAGAACCTAAGAACATTACTGAAATTAGAAGTTTTCTGGGTATGGCTACCTATTACCGACAGTTTGTTAAAGATTTTTCCAGGATTGCTTCACCTCTTACGCAATTAACTCGGAAGGGAACTACATTGAATGGAATGAGAGTTGTGAGCAAGCATTTCAGAGATTAAAGGAATGTTTATCATCCGCACCAGTTTTAGCCTTGCCGGTAGAAGGAAAAACATTTGAAGTTTATACTGATGCATCAAATATCAGATTAGGATGCGTTTTAATGCAAGACGGAAGAGTTATTGCCTATGCATCTAGACAATTAAAGACTCATGAGAAAAACTATCCAGTACATGATTTGGAATTAGCAGTAATAGTTTTTGCTCTTAAGCTCTGGAGACACAACTTGTATGATAATCAATTCATAGTGTACTCCGATCATAAAAGTTTAAAGTATTTATTTTCACAAAAGGAATTGAATATGAGGCAAAGAAAATGGATGGAATATATCAAAGATTGTGATTTTAAGATTGAGTACCATTATGGAAAAGGTAATACTGTAGCTGATGCTCTCAGCAGAAATCCCATGGTTAAAATATTTCAATTGCAGGTCAAGAAATGGAAACTTTTGGAAGAATTTTCTACATTGAGTCTAAAAGCTGAACCACAAGAAGAAAAAGTTGTGATTGATAACTTGACAGTACAATTAGATCTACTGAGACAAATTGGTGAACAACAGGACAATGACCTCACATTGATAGAAATCAGAGAGAAACTGAATTCCAGACCTGACTTTAATGAAGATGCACATGGAAATCTTCGGTTTCGGAACAGGTTGTGTATACCGGATAATTCGGAAATCAAGAAACAAATACTAGAGGTGGCTCATCGGGCACATTATACTATCCATCCAGGAGCTGTCAAGATGTACCAAGATTTAAAGAAAAATTTTTGGTGGTGTAACATGAAAAAAGATATTGTAGATTTTATAGCTAGATGTTTAGCATGTCAGAAAATCAAGGCTGAACACCAGAAACCCGCAGGGAAATTAAAACCCCCTTGAGGTACCAGAATGGAAATGGGGTAGTGTTGGTATGGATTTTATTGTGGGATTACCCAAAACACGTAATGGATACGATGCAATATGGGTAATAATCGATCGACTCACAAAGTCAACTCATCTCTTGGCTATTAAGACGAATGGTTTGTCAATATATTAGTAGCTTTATACTTGAAGGAAATTGTTCGGTTACATGGAATTCCAAAAGATATTATTTCTAACAGAGATGCAAGATTCACTTCACATTTTTGGAGAGAACTACAAGATGCATTGGGAACTGAGCTAAAGTTTAGTACTGCATTTCATCCTCAAACTGATGGATAAACAGAACGGGTAAATCAAATTATTGAGGATATGTGACGTGCCTGTGTTCTGAATTTGGAAATGACTAGAGTAATCATTTAGCAATTATGGAATTTACCTATAACAACAGCGATCAGTCTACTATTTAAATGGCACCATTTGAAGCTTTATATGGCCGGCAGTGTAGATCACCACTATGTTGGGTGGAGTTGAAAGAATCACACATTCTTGGACCCAAAATGATCCAAGAAACTACAGAAATTATAAAATTAGTGCAGGATCGAATGAAAGCTGCCCAAGATCGACAAAAAAGTTACGCTGATCGACGAAGAAGAGAGTTGGAATTTCAACAAGGTGATCATGTGTTTCTTAAAGTGTCACCCCGAAGAGGAATCAAGAGATTTAGAATTAAAAGAAAGTTGAGTCCAAGGTACATTGGACCATTTGAGATATCAAGAAGAGTTGGGGAAATGACGTATCAACTAGCACTTCCACCTCAATTATCCAATATACATGACATCTTCCATGTGTCAATGTTGCGGAAATATGTCTATGATCCAGAACATGTTATTGAATATCAGAATCTGGATGTACAAGAAAACCTGGCATATGAAGAAAGACCTGTGCAAATCCTCGACCGAAAGATCAAGCAACTCCAGAACAAGGAAGTTCCATTACTAAAGATTTAATGGAATAAATGAGGACGGGAAGAAGCAACGTGGGAATTGGAAGATGCAATCAGAACCAAGTATCCAGAACTATTTACAGGTCAGTATTACGTATTGTTGCACTCTTATTTGTTAAATTTGGGGGACCAAATTTCCTTTAGTGGGGGAGAGTCGTAACACCCCAAAAATTTTATTTATTTGAAAAATAGAAAAATGTGAAGATTTAGATTGTTAAACATAACTACTATCATATGATATAATTAACTTTAATTTAGGATTAATTTGTATTAATAAATGTTATTCCAGTGTCGTACTCAGGGGTGCGCACTCCGACAGAGTGACACCGAATTTTGTAACAAAATTGAAATCTAAGAACACCATAATTTCTCAAAAAATGTGTTGATATCAGAAATGTATATATCCGGAATTGTTGACGTGCGGATTTCCAGATTAAGCAGACGCAATGATTTTTCGGGCAATTTTTGTTGGGTGAAAAATAAATTCTAAAAATTAAACTAAAATCACCATAATTTTTAAAACCTTTCAATTAGCTTATGACGGAAATTTCAACTTAAATGGACACCATTTGGGTATAAAAGTTTAAGGTCAAATGAACCAGCTGATTTATAACCCATTTACGTAACCCAGTTTTTTTTTGGAAAATCCTTGCTTACGTATTATGGGCTATGTAAGCCCATTTCACCTGGGTTAAGATGCCTACACGTTTTTACCCTACGTGTAAGTCATGGGGGCTGCATGGTAAACATGGCTTTGGGTGGGTAGGAGAGGCTTTTACCACAACATATGTATGGCCTACGTGCCATACATGCATGCGGTTTGAAAGCTTAATAAACTCACCTTTCACCCTTCCTGCGAACCTTTCCACCTCTTGCTCCTGCTTCTCTCCTGCTGATGCTGCTGTTGTTGCTTCTTCTGTGGCCGCTGTTACTGCTTCTTTTGTGGCCGCTATTGCTGCCACTTCATCTCTTGCACCTGTTGTGGCTGCCAATACAAGTTTCCTTCTCCCTACTGCTGTGGGCTTCTTCGTTAAGGAGAAGTGAAGGCCTTCATCCCTTCCCCAGTCAGGTAGGATTCTTTCCTCTTGCCTTCTTCTTCTCTTGCTTCTCCTTCTCTTAGGAACTTGGAGTTCAAGCTTCCAAATACTTTGATCTATCGTTGTCGTGAGGTTCAACAGTGTTTTCTTAGATGTTTCTCTTCCATGGTGTTCATACCTCTAAATAGATACTCATGTCTTTAGATATAGCCTTATGTACTGGTATGATCCAAGTTTCAGTCTTAAAAAGGACTGGTGTAAAGGAGTAGTCGTGTCTCTACAAAGTTTTCTCTTATAAGCTTCCAGTTTTTGTCACTTTATTGTGAAGAATGTGTTCCATTGTCATACTATTTCCTACCTGTAACATGGTGTTTAGAAGTGTAGATCATACCCATTTGATGTTGTTAATCATGTTAGGAATCATAGAAACACTTAGTAGAGTTCCCTGTGATAGTTTTACATCATTTCTGAAAGTTTAGCATGTGCCTGTCGACAGCCAAAAACCATTTATCGACAGGGTTCATGCTTCCAGAACCCAAATAATGCATAACACTAGTAGCTGTCGACATATGATCTTCACCTATCGACAGATGGCCTTCACCTGTCGACAGCCAACCTTGGCCTGTCGACAGGCAGTGTTCAGATTCCAGAAATCTGGTTCTGGAAGGTAGTGGCTGTCGACAGCCACACTCTGGCTGTCGACATACACTGTCCTACCTTGTTTCCAGTACCACTCCTTGTTCAATCTCCTGTTAACTCACTATGTTATTAACTTAACAAGTTGTTCTCCTCACTTCCTTAGATTCCAACCCCTTTATCACTAAGAAGGGTGTTGGCTTTTTTGGTACGGCAGCAAGCTAACCTAGAGGGGGGGTGAATAGGTTTTTTTGAAATCTAAAATAGAAACTTAAACACAGAAAATTATCGCTTGAAAGTTTGGTTAGTTTAGTGTGATAAAGAGTAGCAGTGTGGAAGTAAATAAACAATCACACAAATAACACAAGAGATTTATCCTGGTTCGACCCTTCCCACATAGAAGTCCTACATCCAGTCCCCAAACAATCTCTTGGGATTTTACTAACCAATGGTACAGTCCCCCTCAAGGACAATACAACACCCAGCACCCCAGTTGGTCTTCTTCTCTTTCCCGGGCAAGAAGGCAGCCCACTTCTTTTACAGGTCAAGAAGCCAACCTTCTGGTACAAACTCCAGTGCGGTTCTGCTAGACTTAAACCCTCAGCTAGGTTCTACACTGTATACAGTCCTACAACTGGACAGAAATCTTTCTTAGAAAAGAAAGAACAGGTCGAGAGCTATTACAAAATGAACACTAAGAACTCTAGCTCTCACCCACAGACTCTCCCCCAGATTTACAATGACCACAGAGAGAGTGAAGAGAGGAGAAGGAGCTTGAAGCTTGAAGACTTTAGATGCTTGAGCACTTCTTCTTGGGCTCGGGATCTTTCTCTCTTTTCCTTTGAGTGTATTTGGAGTTCAGGTTCCTCACAAGATGTACACTCCTTCAAAGATCTTCAGAAAAGCTCTATTACTTTTCTTCAGCCTTGCTTCATCTTTTATATGAGCAGCTTTGAACAAATCCGTTGGAGTTCTAGCCGTTGCTCATCTTCTTTTTCTTCTGATATTTTGTGGTCTACGAGGTCTGCAAGCATAAAAGAAAGTGTTTAGCTAAAAGAGTGTTTCTGTCAAAAAGGTTCATACCTCTATGTTTCGTATTGTCTCCCAGAAGTGGTAGGTAAGCTCTTTTTGTTCTAACAAGAGAGAAGAGATTTGGAAAGATAAAAGAGATCTTCTGTCAGAAGTATATTTGACTTTTCACTAGATGCCAAAATATTTTGAAATAAAAAAGAAATCGATGTTTAAGTGAAATCTATGGTTTTAAAGCAAATCCATGTTTCACTTATGAAATCCATGTTTGAAGCAAATCCATATTTTTCAAGCGAATTCATATTTCACTTATCAAATCGATGTTTCACTTATTAAATCAATGTGAGAGGCAAATCGATGTTTCACTTATCAAATCGATGTGAGAGGCAAATCGATGTTTCACTTATCAAATCGATGTGAGAGGCAAATCGATGTTTCACTTATCAAATCTATGTGAGAGGCAAATCGATGTTTCACTTATCAAATCGATGTGAGAGGCAAATCTATGTTTTCAAGCAAATCGATGTTGCGGTGAAATCCATGTTTTCAAGCAAATCAATGTGGCACTTTGTGAACTGAAATCGATGTATATGGAATGGACATCGATTTAGCTTTTTAGTGCAAATCACACAGCAATAATGTCATAAAATTATATTTATTAGAAAAACATGATATTTAATTTATTATTAGAAAAATATGGTATTGAATATATTTAATTTTTAATTAATCACATAAATTTATATTTATTAAGAAAAATATAATATTGAATATATTTATTAATATTTGATTGATCATAAGTTTTGATATCACCAAAAAATATATGTTATCATCAAAATATAAGGGTAAAATATAAAAGTGGTTCAACAATCTCCCCCTTTTTGGTGATGACAAAATTTATGAGAATTTTTTAACAAAAATACTTAAAGCATAGAAAATACAGAAAATTCACAGATAATGCATACTATGCATGCTCTCCCCCTTTTTGTGACTGACCAAAAAGGAAGGATCTTACCATACAATCTCTCCCCTTTGTGAAAATTTCTTACCATTGAAGGGTTCAACAATGATTGACATTAATGAATAACTCCCCCTTAGTCTGTGCTCCCTCTGAATGAGAGACTCCACCTGAATGAGACTTTCAAATAATTGTTAGTAATATTAAAATTTTAAAATAAATTAATGACTACTCCCTCTTCAGATATGAGTTGGATGAAGAGCTGGCAGTCACCAGTGCCTTGAGCATCCTTTGTTCCTGATGCTCCAAGGCTATCCTGCAAATAAACTACTCAGAAGTAGGTACCCAAATCTTTTTGGGCCTTTGATGGTTAGATGCATAAAAATATCCTTTCGGAATCCATACTAGATGCCTTGTTGTGCAGGTGTTTATTGTGTGTCCTAATTTATTACAATGTGAACAACAATGAATATAATTTGTTTTGCAGTTCTTATTTTCTTTGTAATGTCTGTCTAGAACACAATTTTTGGAAACATTTTCTTTTACAGGGGGCATCTTGGTTTCTTTTACAAATTTTGGTAATGGATACTTTTCAGGAATTATGACTTGTTTTCCTTTTTTAGGAGATTTGTATCCAAGACCTTGTTTATTATTTCCAGATTTTGATTCTTTTAAACATAGGGGTAAAGATGTTTTTCCTTTAGTAAATTTTCTAACTGATTCTTTTAAATAAAGATTTTCTTCAGTTAGAGTTTTTAATTTTTCTTCTAACTCTAACTTCTCATTATTCTTGCTTTTTAAATCTTCATTTAAAAGATAATTATTATCTTTACTGTCCTTTAATTATTTTTCTAGTTGCTCTAATTCGGATTTAAGATCAGAATTGGTGTTTTCCATGCAAGTAGTGTTGTTTTTTAGATTTTTTAATTCTTTTACAACACCCTTATGTTTTTCATATAGTTCATTAAAGACTTCTTCTAAGTCTTCGGATTCTGACCCTAAATCAATGCAAGAGCTAAAAGAAGGGTCAGAATGTACCTCATCTAGTCCTACCATGAGGGCTAGACTTACTTGCTCTTTCTCCGATTCTGAGCTTGATGATTCTGAGCTTGTGGTCTCTTCATTTTCCCAAGCAGCTGTCGTGGCTTTTCTTTTGAATTTCTTGTGCTTCTTTTTGAATTTTTCTGGCTGACCAGTCTTCTTAATTCTTGGACAATCTGGTCTCAGATGTCTAGGTTTTCTGCATTCATAGCAGACTGGTTCTTTCTCTTTTTTCTCTTTCTTTTGAATCCTTCTTGATCCATTTTTCTTCTTCTTGAGAATTTTCTGGAGCTTGGACAGTACTTCATCTACGTCACTGTCTTCAGAATCTGCATTTTTAGAACTAGAAGAAGAAGAAGTGGAAGGAGTAGCTGCAACTTTAAGAGCATTAGTACATTTTTTCTTTGATGAGCTTTCAGATAGTCGCTCCATATTAATTTCATGTGCCATGAGGGAACCTATTAAGTTATCAATAGAAAGTTTGGTTAAGTCATGGGCTTCTTCAATAGCAGTTACTTTAGGTGTCCATGAAAGAGTTAAAGACCTAACTATCTTTCTAACGGTTTCTTCATTAGAAAGAGTTTTACCAAGAGAATTTAAACCTACTACTATGCTTGAAAATATATTATACATAGTAGTAATATTTTCATTTGGAAGTATTTTAAATTGTTCGTATTGTGAAACAAGAATATCTATCCTAGCTTGTTTCACTTTATCTGTTCCTTCATAAGTTATCTGTAGTTTATCCCATATTTCTTTAGCAGATTTACATGCAGATATTCTATTGAATTCTCTTTTAGATAAAGTGCAACATAGATAGTTCTTAGCCTTAAAGTTTAAAGATAATTTAATTTTATCTGCTGCTGTAATAGCAGTAGTACCTAGAACAGGAACAATAACATAATCACCTACCTCTATTACCTGTCACAGATCAAAGTCTGTGCCTCGAATGAAGCATTCCATTCACATCTTCCAATATTGGTAATCCTCTCCATCGAAGAATGGACGTCTGGTGACTGATTGGTCTTCAGTAAATCCTTGAGCTGTCATGGATCTTCTCTAAGATCGTTGGATTTTCTTGATTGATCAGAGAACCTCGCTCTGATACCACTTGTTGGCCCTTTTGGTACGGCAGCAAGCTAACCTAGAGGGGGGTGAATAGGTTTTTCTGAAATCTGAAACAGAAACTTAAACACAGAAAATTATCACTTGAAAGTTTGGTTAGTTTAGTGTGATAAAAAGTAGCAGTGCGGAAGTAAATAAATAATCACACAAATAACACAAGAGATTTATCCTGGTTCGACCCTTCCCACATGGAAGTCCTACGTCCAGTCCCCAAGTAACCTCTTGGAATTTTACTAATCAAGGGTACAGTCCCCCTCAAGGACAATACAACACCCAGTACCCCAGCTGATCTTCTTCTCTTTCCCGGGCAAGAAGGTAGCTCACTTCTTTTACAGGTCAAGAAGCCAACCTTCTGGTACAAACCCCAGTGTGGTTCTGCTAGAAATAAACCCCCAGCTAGGTTTTACACTGTATATAGTCCTACAGCTAGACAGAAATCTTTCTTAGAAAAGAAAGAACAGGGTCGAGAGCTATTACAAAATGAACACTAAGAACTCTAGCTCTCCCCCAGATTTACAATGACCACAGAGAGAGTGAAGAGACGAGAAGGAGCTTGAAGCTTGAAGACTTTAGATGCTTGAGCACTTCTTCTTGGGCTCGGGCTCTTTCTCTCTTTTCCTTTGAGTGTATTTGAAGTTCAGGTTCCTCACAAGATGTACACTCCTTCAAAGATCTTCAAGAAAGCTCTATTGCTTTTCTTCAGTCTTGCTTCATCTCTTATATGAGCAGCTTTGAACAAATCCGTTGGAGTTCTAGTCGTTGTTCATCTTCTTTTTCTTCTGATATTTTGTGGTCTACGAGGTCTGCAAGCATAGAAGAAAGTGTTTAGCTAAAAGAGTGTTTCTGTCAAAAAGGTTCATACCTCTATGTTTTCTGTTGTCTTCCAGAAGTGGTAGGTAAGCTCTTTTTGTACTGACAAGAGAGAAGAGATCTGGAAAGATAAAAGCGATCTTCTGTCAGAAGTATATTTGACTTTTCACTAGATGTCAAAACATTTTGAAATAAAAAGGAAATCGATGTTTAAGTGAAATCCATGTTTAAAGCAAATCCATGTTTTTCAAGCGAATCCATTTTTCACTTATCAAATCAATGTAAGAGGTAAATCGATGTTTCACTTATTAAATCGATGTGAGAGGTAAATCGATGTTTCACTTATTAAATCGATGTGAGAGGCAAATCGATGTTTCACTTATCAAATCGATGTGAGAGGCAAATCGATGTTTCACTTATCAAATCGATGTGAGAGGCAAATCGATGTTTCACTTATCAAATTGATGTGAGAGGCAAATCCATGTTTTCACTTATCAAATCGATGTGAGAGGTAAATCCATGTTTTCAAGCAAATCGATGTTGCAGTGAAATCCATGTTTTCAAGCAAATCGATGTGACACTTTGTGAACTAAAATCGATGTATATTGAATGGACATCGATTTAGCTTTTTAGTGCAAATCACACAGCAATAATGTCATAAAATTATATTTATTAGAAAAACATGATATTTAATTTATTATTAGAAAAATATGGTATTGAATATATTTATTTTTTAATTAATCACATAAATTAATATTTATTAAGAAAACATAATATTTAATATGTTTAATAATATTTGATTAATCATAAGTTTTGTTATCACCAAAAAATATATGTTATCATCAAAATATAAGGGTAAAATATAAGAGTGGTTCAACAAAAGGATCATTCAATTATCTTCCATGTCCTACCTTGGATTATTCTTAAACTCCCCAAGTACAGTTGATTTCTATATGGTTTCAATCTTCTGAAGTTATTGGCATCGGATCATAAACCTTTGCTACATATGAAATTCGGAGTACTTATGTACCACACTAGAACATTACCAGGAATGATTTGTGATGACAATTATTGGGTCTTTGGACTCAAATGAGATATATGCCAGTGCAAATGGGACTAGTCCAGTCCCGGGAGGAGCACCCGAATTCTTTTAGTGACCATAGGGAACGATAAAGGATCTGTGGATGTTTGGCATTGCATCAATACTAGCTTGATTAGTCATCATGTTATTTTATCATGAGTTGGATATGAATTTGAACCAGAATGTGGTTGTTATTCTGAATTCTTGATCATGTAATCTTAATTCGGTATTCCTTTCTCATAATTGTTATCTATTTGACATGGTCATCCAGTCATCTTTGATATCCAGCATTGCTAGCAGTTAAATTTCTTATCCTGTTCTTGGTATTCTTTTTGATTAGTAGATTGAATCCTACTTGGCTAGTTAGCTCATCAAATATTACTTTTTCAGATGATCAAGATGAGCAAAATGCTTAAGGGGAAGTGTGCTGAGAGGGACAACCAGTCCTCAGTAGTCTAATATCTTTAGTTTGCTTTAGTAATGTAGGAGTGAAATGTAATTAAGTTTTCTTCTTTTTTTCTTTTTCCTACTTCTCTTATGGACAGTAATGAGAAGTATAATGTAATTAAGCTTCTGCTATGACAATGTTAGATGTATGAGAATATAAGTTTTATTTCTTAAGTTTGTCATCTGTCATTTCCAATAAATAGACTTTTATTAGGACGTGACAGATAATTTGGTATCAAAGCCTTAGGTTCTGTAAACCTAGGGAATGACCAGTGAGTTGGGATAGAAACCAGGGATTAGTTATAAAGGTAATAGTGATTCTGTAAATGTATAAGTATTTAATTTGTTATTTGTCACAGAATGGACATGAATGCTCAGGAACGTCTTGTGTCAGCAATGGAATTGCTCCATCAAGATATAGAGTTATATGCTCGGGCCCAAAGGGAAGTGCATGTACAAATTGAGGAAGTGTTGAACCTGACTGCGGGTGCATTTCTGGCGGGAAATCCCCGTGCCTCTTTGGAGACCATGACCCAGATAATGAGCAATATGGATAGTCTGAAGTTGGGACAGGATATGCTGCTCCATTAGGTGAAAGAGTACTGGGGGTACTGTCTGAAGCAGCAAGAGAGCTATATCATGGGCCTGGGGGTGATCAGCAGCCTTCTGTGGAGTCTGCTGCACAGGCTTGAAGTCAGCTAGGAATTAGGAACTTACTTTTGAAACCTCTCATTTTGTTAGTGGTGGTTGCATATATAACTCTCATGTAAATGTGTAATAAGAGGTTAAGTATGTTGAAGGTATTGTAACTATTTTCGGCTTATTAGGGATGCTGTAAATATTTCTCCGTTTATTAGAACAAGAATGTTGATGTAATGTAAATATTTTAGTTAGGCTACATGGGAGCTTGAGGAGGCCATGAAGAAGCAATATCCCCATTTGTTTGGTTAGTATTTTTGTGCTAGCTTCGAGGACGAAGTTTTCTTTTAGGGGGAGAGGGTGTAAGGCCCTCAAATTCTGTGTATATTATATTTATTTATTTATGTGCATATAATATTTATTTATTTTTGTGCATGTATATTTATGTGATGTTTTTATGTTCTGCCCGAAATCCCTGTTTAACGTCAACATCCCTTGACGTTAAGAGCAGGTTGACGGCAACTTGTGTGCTGTTGACTGTATGGCTAGAGGATATAGACGTCAACTTCGATTAACACCTACTTCATGTTAACGACATCAAAGTGGCCGTTTACTTCTCCGGTTGTGTTTGGGATTCTAGATCTGAAACAGCCTCGTTTTCTCCGGTATTTATTTAGGAAACGTATTCCCCTAATGGTCAGGACTCCTAATACTAGGTTTACCCTGACTCTTAGTCTATATAACCTAGACATCTCGGCTAGGAAAGACCCTTTGGTTCATAAAGAGATTCTAGGGTTTGGGTGAGAGAAAGGCAGACTTTGTGAGGCTTGATCCGGCGTTTGGGAGGCTTCTCCGGCAATCTTCTTCGACTGGAAAGTGCATCTGGAGGTGAAGAAGCTCCCTTGACTCCGAGAGACCATTTGTGCAAATGTGAGGACCAGATTTGGGCGGAAGAGCATCACCTTCTTGGCTCGGCCGAGAAGGGCTTCATCGCCAAATTTGATCTTCTGAGGTTTTTCTTCAGGCAAGTAACTTAGGGGTTTCATCCCTATACATGTCCCCTAGAGTTTAGGAATTTTTGTAAATTTTTAAATCGTGTCCTGGACCCCCAAATTCTATCTTTGTATGTGTTCGATCTGCACTTTTCTGCAGACAGGAGGTTAGCGGCAACGTTGTTGCCGCCAAATTTCTAAGTTAATGGCAACCGATTATGCCGTTAGCCCACCTTGATGGCAAGTCCCTTGCTGCTAAGTTCTTCTGGTTTTTACAGAATTGTGATTTCAATATCTGTGATATGATTTTCGGATTTCTGGATGTTTGCTCATGCTGTAAAAATCATGGATGTTCAGGTAACGTCTTAGGGTTAAACCATGAAATTCTGTCGAATTTTTTATCATGCTTTCATTTAAAATAATTTCTGTTATGGAGAAATATGCATGATTTGATAGAATTAAATTTGGGATAATTAGATTTGGTGCATTTTATTGTTTTAGAAAATTTTACTAAACTTAGGGCTATTGTTTACATGTTTTAAAACTGTGAGAACCGACTATTTACTGCCTATCATGTTTTAGTGTAATATCTTGCAAAAATTACATGTAATCTGTATTAAATGTTAAAAATAGTATATTGTTATGAAAATTCTAAAAAAAAATAGACATATGATATATGCTATGTGTGGAGTTTGTAGTTAAAAATTGGAACTATTTTGATATTTGTAGGTACTGTTTGCACTTATAAAGGGTAATAAAGCCATGTTAAGCATGTTTGATTAGAAAATGTATTTTCAAGTGATTAGCAGCATGTTTAGATACTGTTATGCATGATTTGATACTGTTATACAGTAATGATAAGTTCTGTAAACTGAGATGTATGTATTTTAAAGATTTGCATGTGAATGAACCAAATAGTGCATGTAAAATGATGTTAATCATGTGATTAAGTGAGATAATGTGTTTAAGTGAAATGTGTGCCCAAATTGACACTGCTACCATAGAAGGCTGTGGAGCCATACTGTAAAAAAGTCTCTATGGGAATGCTCAATGTGTATGTGATATCCTGTGGGTATCAGGATGAAATCCTGGAGGTGGACAAGTACCACTGGTTAGGGTGGAGAGGGCTTCTCCCGGTTCTGCACAGTTACCAAGATTCGTCACTATAATGCCTAGATGACTGGTATGTGTTATGTGAATGTGTGTTCTTCTTTATGGTGGTTCGGACTATGTGTCATGGCAAATATTGTGTAAAAGTGTGAAACATGTGTAAATGTGCAAAGTGTTCATGTGAAGGTGATGTGTTAATGTGATACCATGTGAAAAGATGTGAAACCATGTGAATAGGTTTTATTTAAGTTAAAACGGCAAGTAAAAGATGTGGTTATGTGATATAAAAGTATGTGAAAAGTGATAGATATCATGCTAGGTTTGTTAGTAACCATGTGCTTAATTCTATGATCTGTTTGTTTAGAAATATGAAATGATATGAATGAATTGAAATTGGTACCATGAACCAAGTTAATGACCATGTGTAGAAAGCATGTTATAGGTTATTCTTGTGTACTTATTTTGTGACGGAACGCCTCGTTCAAGTCCGTTAAACCACTAACGAACTTGAACCGAGCCCGCCTCCCGCGAATGGGCCGAAGCCTCGCAAGGGATATCATACACACGTCCGTGAAACACAAAGGAACACACCTGATCACATATATGATTCACCAACTCATATATAGTGTACAATATTTACATAGCCAAATTTCAACAAAAGTACAAGAAAGTACAGGAGCCTGGGGCATACCCCGAGGTAAACTAGTACAACTGAGAAAAGAAACTGCACTGCTGGAGGTGCTGGTCCAACACCGCTGCGACGCGGCTCTGAACTAGATGACGGTAACGAAACGTCCTCCTCGCCCTCACCTGTGGGGGGTAGGGGTGAGCCTCTCTAGTCACTGGCTCAGTAGGGAACTCCCCCAACACCGAGCAAACCAAAACACAGGTACGGAAGCAATAAACTGAGCTAGCAATTTATAGAACAACTAAGCAGGATATTAAAGCTGTAAATGTACTCACTGTTTGCCAACTACGTAAAGCAACTGTAATAAATAAAAGGCAAACCCAAACAGGTGTACGCGCTACAGTAGAGACCGCCACACACGAGCCATGTGAACTGGTTCGCGACACTAGTGACTGACTCGGACAAACTAACACAGGTCTACCTCTCAGTCTCGCAGCCACGAACGAAAGGTTCAGCTGCCGCTCCACGTGAAAAAGTCAAACAATTGTCGAGACCAACTAAACACCACTCCTGCGGACACACAACCGTAGGTCCATGCCTGGCACCTTTAGGGTCTCTGGTCGGAGCACCCTAGAGTGAGGCACTGGAAAAGGACTATTCGGGGACCAGTGTCGACAACCGGTGTCCGTACCCCCAACTAAGACGCGCTACAAGTGACTAAAACCAAACACAAGAGTCATTGTCCCATTGTCGTCTTTCCCTCATCCGAACGTACAACTCAAACAAAGGAGTGAGGGTGTCCAGGACAGACGACACAGACCTCGACGGTACAGCACAAGTACCGGGACAAAGCCCCGAGCTAACAGCCTAGCTCACAGAGAACCTGGGGCACCCAACTAGAGAGGTAACCAAGATAGGCGTCGTACTACTTGCCACGCACACAGAACCACGTGCACATCACACACAAACCACGTGAAACGTCACGTAAACCTCAAGTAACAATTGTCCATAACACGTGAACACAGTGCAACTCGCGTGCATACCATGCCAAACACACTAACCACTAGCTAGCTACATAACCAACATACTAGCCTCGAAAACATGCACTCCCAGAACGCCACGGGTGCCAATGCACCATACGGTATTACCAAATACATCGAATAATAACATCCAGATAATCATATTACATAAATCATGCACATTCAGACCATTCGGCTGTGGTCGCGACATGGGCTTGCGTCACCTTCATAACGCGACAGCCCGATAGGTCTCCTTCACAACCTTAACGCGACGCACAAGCAAGCCGCGTTCACAACCTTAATGCGACGAGTCGGCCCATCGCCACCTGATCGCGACAGGGGGATCCGTCGCCTTAACAGACGGAAACCCTAATCCGGGATCCCCTCCACGGATTGCCAACCCATACCATACAAACCACCCTTAATTAGTGTTTTTCATGCTTTAATGGATTCCTAGGCATGATATCTATTGTGTAGAAAGCGTTAAACTGATCACACCCTGCATTCCATGCGATTCTCGCCCCGGAAACGGGAGGAGTCACCCTACCTCGCGAAGAACATGCGATACAATGCTCCCCCGACATTTCTCTCGCTCCACACGAGCTTCCTATGGCACGAGCTCGCCGAAAACATGGATTTCCCGCAAAAATCGCCGCAGCTCCCCTTCCCCTGGCCGAGCAGAACTCACTGCAGTTCTGTCCGGCTGGGGTTTCTTAAAAACACCCAACGGTTTAGAATGCGATGTATCTTCACGTCACGATCTGATCGCGATGGACCTAGGCGTCGCCTTCCCTAGGCTGACATCCGCAGGTCGCCCAGCTCTCGACACATGGCGCACATGCAGACGATCAGTGCCACAAAGCGGCAACAAGAACGCGCCGGCCACCTCGGTCGCGTTCAGAATGCGACACTCCTCCCTGTCGCGATGACAGGCTGAGGACACGGGGGTGCTGCAGGCCCAGATTATCGGCCCAATAGGCCCTTAAGACATGCACGCGTACCACACACAAACGACATTGGCCTCATGATAGCCATCACAACCACTAAGCACAGGGTCCACGAAGTTCCGAAAGACGCGCGACGTTACATTACTATCATCTAAAAAGAAATTTCGACCTCGAAATTCATAACTCAAATACAAAAAGTTTCATCACACATATTTACAAGTACTATCATCTAAAAAGAAATGCAAAACCTTACTCAAATAAGTAAGGATACCCTTTAGCCATTTCCTCGGCTAATTCCCAGGTATCCTCACCACCCAACCTATTCTCCCATCTCACTTTGACCAATTCAATTTCTTTATTTCTCAGCTTCTTTGTCTTTCGGCCAGTAATCTGTACTAGATACTCTGGCATAGTCATATCCGGTCTTAAGTCACCACCTTGGTAATTGATTATCTGTGCTGGATCTTCAATGCATTTTCTTAACATAGAAACATGAAAATTATCATGAACATATGCAAAGTCAGCTGGCAAATCAAGTCTATAAGCTGTTTCCCTGATTCTTTCTAATACCTGAAAGGGTCCCACATATCTCGGACTCAACTTTCCGGCCTTGCCAAACCTCATAATACCCTTACTAGGGGAAACTCTTAGAAAAACAAAGTCTCCCACTTCAAACTGAAGTGGTCTTCTCTGATTATCGGCATAACTTTTCTGCCTGCTTTGAGTTGCCTGCAATTTTTCTTTAATAAGCTTCAATATTTCCATGGTTTTTTGAATTAATTTAGGACCCACCATCTGCCTTTCTCCCACTTCATGCCAGTTTAATGGGGTTCTACATGGCCTCCCATATAGAGCTTCATATGGCGTCATCCCAAGACTGGTATGATAACTATTATTATAGGCAAACTCAACCATACTTAAATGATGCTCCCAGTTACCTCCCCAAACCAAACAACAAGCTCGCAACATGTCTTCAATTGTCTGAATAGTCCTCTCTGTCTGACCATCCGTCTGGGGATGATAAGCTGAGCTATATCTCAACTCGGTGCCAATTACTCTCTGCAAGCTTCTCCAAAAACCAGAGGTAAACCTTGGATCCCTATCAGATACAATAGTCTTCGGAATACCATGCAGTGGAACAATTTTATCAACATAAACCTTTGCTAATCTGTCCACTGACCAGGACATACTTACTGCTACCAACCTGCACACTTTAGTTAATCTGTCAATAAATACCCATATTCCATTATGTCCTGAGGCTGACCTTGGCAAACCTGCTACAAAGTCCATAGCAATATCATCCCATTTCCACTGTGGAATGGGCAATGGTTGCAATAGATGTGACGGCCCTCATTATACCGGTACGGTCATACCGACCCCCGTCGATATAACGAGTGCTGCCACAGTGGGACATTTACCCAACACTATCACATGATTGAGATATACACAAATATAGATACAGAGTCGCGGAAGTAAAGGACTAACAGTCATCACATTCCATCATCCACATTTATCATACATGATCCATATAGCAAAATAAAAGACTAAACTTTCATAATTGAAATTAAACCAAGCTACATTGTCCACAAAATTAAAGTTCTACATTTAATACATAGTTTGTCCACAATTACATAATGATAACCCTAATACAAGCTACAATTCACATACTATGAAACAAAAGGGGCACAATGTCAACTCCACCAGCTAATCTCCACGCTCGGAGTCGCTCTCCACTGTCACCTCCAAAGGTGTGTCACCAACTACACCTGTACGCCGAAGCAAGGAGTGAGTCTAAAAGACTCAGCAAGTAGCTCCATACACATCATTCATGCATACATCATAGTAGGGTCTACTATTTCAATTTGCAAGGCAACATATAGCATGCTTGAACATTTATGAGAGACAACCTATCATGGTATTTCTACAAAATCAAAACACATGGTACATGGTTTAAGATGTTTCAAATAACACTTCCTATCACATGCTTCTACTCATTTAATCACATGAAGACTACACTTCCAATTTGACTATAACATGATAGCAATTATATGGGATTAGAAATATCATAGCATGAATTTACGTATCATATTCTAACACATTTACTTCACATGGTTACACATTCCCATATTTCACATGGATTCATTTTTCAAGCATTTCACATGTACACATGTTCACATTCTAACATAAAGGGTTCACATGGTTTCACATTTCACATTTGCATGCTCACATATACACATTTTACACATGTTCACATAACACAATTTACACATTATTTGCCGTGACACATAGTCCAAACCACCACTAGAAGGACACATCACATACACATAACACATAGCACATCACCTAGGCAATACAGTGATGACTCTTGGCACTGCGCAGACCGGGAGAACACGTCTCCACCCTAACCAGTGGTACTTGTCCACCTCCAGGATTTCATCCTAATGCCCTTAGGATATCTTAACACATTGAACCTTCTCATGGGGACTTTTCCATGATACAGTTCCACAGCCCTCTATGGAAGCAGTGTCACACACGGCACATTTTACACATTACACATTCCGATTAACACACGTTTCACATATGATTTTCACACTTTCTTGTTTATGCACATGGTTCAGTTCATCCCTATCATGATGCTACTAATAACAGAAATCAAGCATTTAGTAGCTCTCATGGATTAATTGGAACACACATCATTTAACCTTAATCATGGTACATGTATTCACACTCATTTTCACATGAAAATCTCATAATGTAGGTTACTGTTATCAAATTTTCCTGAAAATTTTACCACATGCTGTTTTCGGGTATAATAACACACATACAAATTTTCACATTTTTCTGAATTCACATGCATTTATAGAAATTAAAACATTCAGTTTCATGCCATTTTAAACTAAGTCAACTTAGAACATGACATGGAATTCAGATTTGATCATGCACAGTCATGAACCACACATACATGTTGGCACAGAAATTTTTCCCGAATTTATTTCCCAACACATGATTTACTAGAATTTTCACAAGGTCTACACATGCTTCTATTTCTCATTGTAGAAATTATAAGAATTCACATGGGGATGGGAAAATTCCCAAATTTGCAGGGCATGGACTGATACATACAAACATGGTTCATAAAATTCTACAGCATTTAATTCCTCCGAAATCATGGGAAACAAGATTAACCAAGCATAACCTCTTTCCTACACATGCTTTTCAACAATTCTAATAAATTATGCCATCTACAGAAAAATACAGGAAATTCCACACACATCACATTACCTATTTTACATAACATATAAAATTTACATTATATCCTCATGCGTAGAAATCCAGAAATTAAAGATATAAGGCAGAACAGTTCACTGTTCTGTCAAGAAGAACTAAACGGCATACTGTGGACGTTTACAAGAGTTGGCGGCCACATCGTTGGCCGCTGACTCAAGATCTCAACGTCCATGGGGCTTGCCGTCAAGTTCGGACCTGTGTAAAAACACAGTCCGAGCTCTGAAAAATGGTGAATGTAGGGGATCCAGGACACGAGGAAAATCTGTAAAAATGGTAAAAGCCTCCTAGACACATACATGGACAATGTGGAATGGGTACTTGCCTTTGGAAAAACTCCTAAAGGGATCAAATCAGTTGGAGAAGCTCTCCTTGGGCAGTCCCAAGAAGCCTCCAAGATGCCTCCACTCCGGCTTCTGTGATGCTCCCCTCTGAACTCCAGGGCCGGGGATGTGTAGCCGGTTATGTTGTCCTCCTCCTTGTCGAAGTAGATCTTCAGAAGAAGCCTTGGATCGCCGGATCAAGGCCTTCAAACTTCAGGTTTTCTCACAGGGGCTCTAGGGTTTTTCCTCCTTTCTCCTCTTGCAAATGTGAAAGTGGGAAGTGGGGAGAGGCCAACTCGGGTTCAGGAAGTAGGGAAGGCTCTCACCCACTCACCATGCCCATCTGACAGATTTGGAGCCGTTGGGGGACATCCCCCCAATGGCCACCATACCTTGTTTCAGAAGACAGCAGCTCTGCTGCGCATGCAGGCCAGAGAAGTCGACGTCCAGATCGCTGGACGCCGGAGCTAGGGTTGGCGTCCAGGGTTGGACGTTGACACCACCTCAGCGGCCAGGGGTTGACGCCAATAAGGCCTTCGGCCAGAACCCTAATTATGCAGAAAACCATGCATACCGGACATATATACATGCAATGTACATATAGTATCATATCCACACTACCACCATGCAATAAGTACATTATTTACGTTTAATATAAACACATGCACACGTAATTATACTATTTTAATACCTACGTAAATACGTACATACATACACAAGCACAATATACACACATAAATACGAAAGAAATACTACGGAAATTCGAGGGTCTTACACCCTCTCCCCCTTAAAGAAACTTCGTCCTCGAAGTTAGAACGACACTACTCAAACAAAAGGGGATACTTCTTCTTCATCGCATCCTCAAGCTCCCACGTAGCCTCCTCACGTGAGAAGTTCCGCCATAGAACTTTCACCGACGCGATACTCTTGTTCCGAAGATGCTGCACCTTCCGGTCAAGAATGGCTACCGGTTGCTCGACATACGAAAGATCTGGCTGGATCTCCACTGGCTCGTGGCTAATCACATGAGACGGATCTCGGACATACTTCCTGAGCATAGATACGTGGAATACCGGGTGAACGCTAGCCAAAGCTGGGGGTAATGCTAGCTCGTACGCCACGTTGCCCAAACGTCTGAGAATCTCATACGGGCCAATGAATCTGGGGCTTAGCTTGCTATGCCTGCCAAATCTAACAACACCTCGAGTAGGCGATATCTTCAAGAAGACATGATCACCAACCTCGAACTCCAAATCCTTTCTCCTGTTGTCGGCATAACTCTTCTGCCTATCCTGTGCCGCAACAAGCCTCTTCCTGATAAGCTGGATCTTATCCGAAGTTTCCTGAACCAACTCCGGTCCGATCAACTGCCTATCACCAGTCTCCTCCCAACATAAAGGAGATCTGCAGGGCCTACCATACAACGCCTCGAATGGAGCCATTCCAATACTAGCATGAAAGCTGTTGTTGTATGCGAACTCCACAAGAGGTAAATGACGCTCCCAATCATCCTTCCAATCCAGAACACACGCTCTCAACATATCCTCGAGCGTCTGGATAGTCCTCTCGGACTGTCCATCGGTCTGGGGATGAAACGCCGAACTGAGCTTAAGCTCCGAACCTAACGCATCCTGAAGACCTTTCCACAATCTCGAAGTAAATCTCGGATCTCGATCCGAAATGATCGACTTCGGCACACCATGCAACCTAACGATACCACTAACATACAATCTAGCTAAGCTCTCTACCGACTGCTTCTTCTTCATAGGCAAGAAATGAGCAGTCTTCGAGAATCTATCTACAACTACCCAAATCGAGTCATTGCCCCTCCTAGATCGAGGCAAACCCGATACGAAATCCATAGTGACAGCTTCCCACTTCCATACGGGGATATCCATCCTCTGCATAAGGCCGGATGGTCGCTGCCGCTCGGCTTTCACCTGCTGACATACTAGACATCTAGACACATAATCCGCAACATCCTTCTTCATGCCGGACCACCAAAATGATCTCTTCAAATCCTGATACATCTTAGTGTTACCCGGATGAATAGAGAATCGCGATCTATGAGCCTCCGCTAACACATGCTCACGGACATCTACCACATCGGGGACACAAACACGGTGCTGAAATCTAATCACACCGTCCTCATCACGAGCAATGCCCGCCTTACCCACTAACTCTAACAATCTAGGATCGGCTTTCTGCTGCTCAATCACCTCATCCAAGACTGAGGATCTAAGGATAGCTGAGCTACAAAAGCCTGACACAACGATGGCTCTAACTCGGTCATAGAGCACGCTGCATCCTCCAACATCTTCCAATCCTGCTGGAGCGAAGACCTCTTTCTACTAAGAGCATCCGCTACGACGTTCGCCTTTCCAGGATGATACTGAAGGTCGAAGTCATAGTCCTTCAAGAACTCAATCCATCTCCTCTGCCTCAGGTTTAATTCCTTTTGGGAGAAAAGATATCTCAAGCTCTTGTGGTCGGTAAACACCTCAAATCTGACACCATAAAGATAGTGCCTCCAGATCTTTAGTGCATGAACCACAGCTGCTAACTCCAAATCATGAGTCGGATAGTTCCTCTCATGCTCCTTCAACTGACGAGAAGCATAAGCTACAACCCGCTCACACTGCATGAGTACACAGCCTAAACCAATCTGAGATGCATCCGTATAAATGGCAAAGCCCTCTAGACCACTAGGCAATACCAATACCGGAGCAGAAGTAAGCTTAGCCTTCAATAGCTGAAAGCTATGCTCACATGCCTCAGACCACACGAACTTCTCACCTTTCCGAGTCAGCTTTGTCAAGGGGCGGCGATGGATGAGAAACCCTCAATGAATCGCCGATAATAACCAGCTAATCCAATAAAGCTACGAATCTCCGAAGGGGTCCTGGGAACTTCCCAATCCATAACTGCCTGGACCTTTGATGGATCAACAGCTACACCCGCGCCGGAGATAACATGCCCGAGAAAGTGAACCTCGCGCAACCAAAAATCGCACTTGCTGAATTTTGCATACAGCTTGTGCTCACGAAGAACCTCTAAGACTAACCTCAAATGCTGACGGTGCGTGGCCTCATCCGGAGAATAGACCAATACATCGTCAATAAACACAACAACAAAACTATCTAAATACGGACTAAACACCCGGTTCATGAGATCCATGAACGCTGCAGGGGCGTTGGTCAATCCGAAGGGAAGAACTAAGAACTCATAATGTCCATAACGGGTTCTAAACGCCGTCTTGGACACATCCTCACTCCTAATCCTCAACTGATGATAACCAGATCGCAAGTCAATCTTGGAAAAGACTGATGCCTCTCGCAACTGGTCAAACAGATCATCAATGCGAGGTAAGGGATACATGTTCTTCACAGTCACCTGGTTTAGCTTCCTATAATCGATGCACAACCGAAGTGACCCGTCTTTCTTCTTGACGAACAATACAGGTGCCCCCCAAGGGGAAACGCTAGGGCGAATAAATCCCTTATCAAGCAATTCTTGCAATTGCTTCCTCAACTCGGCTAATTCTGCAGGTGCCATCCTATAAGGGGCCTTTGAGATAGGAGAGGTGCCTGGAAGCAACTCTATAGTGAACTCTATCTCCCTATCCGGTGGCAATCCAGACAAGTCATCGGGAAAGACATCTGGAAAGTCCTGCACCACATCGATCTCTGCAAGAGTCCGTGACGAACTAGCATCGGGTACTAGCATAACGCTGGCAAGAAATGCGTCACAGCCCTTGTTCACCATGCGCATCGCCTTCATGGCAGAGATAACTAACTTTCCCGCTAAGTTCTTTGGCAAGGGATGAGAGAACTCGTCCTCGCCAGGAATGCGGAAAACAATCTCTTCTTACGACAATCTACTAGCGCATAATGCTCCTCTAGCCAATCCAGACCAAAATGCAATCATAGTCCTTCATTTTAGCAAGAAGAAACACCCATCTAGGAATCTATCCTCAATGCACACAGGTAACGACGGAATACACTTCCTAGTCGATACCGTACCCGCAGGGGTGTGCACAGACAAAGGAACCTCTAACTCCTCAGACTCTATGCCTGACTCTAGGGCTAACTGCCTAGCGAACCGCTCGGAAATGAACGAGTGAGTAGCACCCGTATCAAACAAAACCCGAGCGTGCACACCGAAAAGTAAGACTGTACCTTCGGTGACATGCTCCGCCTGCTCGGCGTCCTCACGAGCTAACGCAAACACTCGAGCCGGGGCTCGAGGCCTTCCAGGTCGCCCTGTCGCTGGCGCGGCTGCCGCCACTGCTGGTACTGGCGCTCCTCGCTGAGCTCCCTGCTGAAGCCTAGGGCAGTCCTTGATTTTGTGGTCGCTGCTCCCACACTTTAGGCATTTCCCGCTATCATCCAACATTCCGTACCACCATGTGCCCTTCCGCAATGAGGGCACTCCTTCTTGTCACCAGAGGAACGTACAGAAGGTACCTGATAGTTGCTGGTTGTCGATGATTTCTGCGGTGTCTGGTACACCGTCTTCCTCTTGTCTTGCCTCTGGAAAGCTGCTGCCGGCCTCTTCTGCGAAGCCTTCTTCTCCTCCAAGTATTGCTCCATTTCGCCTTCCTGTCTGCAGGCTGCGCTGAGGGCCTCGTCCAGGGTACGATGATCAAACGCTACGAGCCTCGTCTGCAGTGATGGCTTCAAGCCCATCACAAACTTCTTCGCCTTCCTGCGCTCATCTGCCACAATATGGGGTGCATACTTAGACAGTTCTGCAAACCTGGCCTCATACTCAAGTACGGTCATGGAGCCCTGAGTCAAGGTGAGGAACTCCTGCTCCATCCTGTCCTGGATGTGCTCGGGGACGAACTTGGCCCGAAAGAGCCTCACGAACTCATCCCAAGCGACATCAATCGTGCCGTCCTCAAACCGCGTACGTAGTAATGAAGCCCACCACACATCGGCTCTCTCCTGCAACATAACCTTCATAAGCACCGACTAATAAATCTAACTTAACAAGCAACATGCAAGCATAACTAAAGCATACCTGTAGCATGTAGGTGGCTAAGGTAACCTTGTCCTCATCCACACACCTGATGGCCCGGAAGATTTTCTCGATCTCCCTCATCCAACTCTCTGCTAGCAACGGATCGCTCTCCCCCTTGAAAGAGGGTGGGGTCATCCTCTTGAACCGCTCCATGATGGAAGGTCCACCATGGTCCTGAGCTGGGGCCTGAGC
This sequence comes from Colocasia esculenta, assembly GCA_014218235.1. NCBI lineage: Eukaryota > Viridiplantae > Streptophyta > Magnoliopsida > Alismatales > Araceae > Colocasia > Colocasia esculenta. The sequence goes on from CM024759.1 coordinate 18,742,062, forward strand.
CTGCTACATTATACAACAAACAATATATAATAAACACAATAGCATACAATTCAAATAGCAGACTACTTAGTTATTTTATTATTTTACCTGGGCCTCCAACTGGGCCTGAAGTGCTGCCTGAGTGTGTGCCTGAGTCTGCATGGCCTGCACCAGACCTTGCATGAACACTCCATAGTCCACAGGCGGCGGTGGGGGAAGCACAGGGCCTCGTGGTGCTGGGGCCTGTTGCTCCGCCTGACCATCACGTCTCTGCTCGTCGTCGCGAGCTGGCGCACCTCCACGTCGTCCACGGGAAGCCATGGCTGTCATAAAATTTCAGCCACCATTAGAGCTAGGTTACTAAGTTTTCTAACCATTTTCTTATCTATTTTCCATTCATTATTAGTCATTTCTACCCATGTGGACAATCTATAAGGATTTAGCATGCAATGGGGATGATGATTCATGTATATTTATGTAAGATCTCAATCGGTCGCTCTGATACCAATCTCTGTGACGGCCCTCATTATACCGGTACGGTCATACCGACCCCGTCGATATAACGAGTGCTGCCACAGTGGGACATTTACCCAACACTATCACATGATTGAGATATACACAAATATAGATACAGAGTCGCGGAAGTAAAGGACTAACAGTCATCACATTCCATCATCCACATTTATCATACATGATCCATATAGCAAAATAAAAGACTAAACTTTCATAATTGAAATTAAACCAAGCTACATTGTCCACAAAATTAAAGTTCTACATTTAATACATAGTTTGTCCACAATTACATAATGATAACCCTAATACAAGCTACAATTCACATACTATGAAACAAAAGGGGCACAATGTCAACTCCACCAGCTAATCTCCACGCTCGGAGTCGCTCTCCACTGTCACCTCCAAAGGTGTGTCACCAACTACACCTGTACGCCGAAGCAAGGAGTGAGTCTAAAAGACTCAGCAAGTAGCTCCATACACATCATTCATGCATACATCATAGTAGGGTCTACTATTTCTATTTGCAAGGCAACATATAGCATGCTTGAACATTTATGAGAGACAACCTATCATGGTAATTCTACAAAATCAAAACACATGGTACATGGTTTAAGATGTTTCAAATAACACTTCCTATCACATGCTTCTACTCATTTAATCACATGAAGACTACACTTCCATTTGACTATAACATGATAGCAATCTATATGGGATTAGAAATATCATAGCATGAATTAACGTATCATATTCTAACACATTTACTTCACATGGTTACACATTCCCATATTTCACATGATTCATTTTTCAAGCATTTCGCATGTACACATGTTCACATTCTAACATAAAGGGTTCACATGGTTTCACATTTCACATTTGCATGCTCACATATACACATTTTACACATGTTCACATAAACACAATTTACACATTATTTGCCGTGACACATAGTCCAAACCACCACTAGAAGGACACATCACATACACATAACACATAGCACATCACCTAGGCAATACAGTGATGACTCTTGGCACTGCGCAGACCGGGAGAACACGTCTCCACCCTAACCAGTGGTACTTGTCCACCTCCAGGATTTCATCCTAATGCCCTTAGGATATCTTAACACATTGAACCTTCTCATGGGGACTTTTCCATGATACAGTTCCACAGCCCTCTATGGAAGCAGTGTCACACACGGCACATTTTACACATTACACATTCCGATTAACACACGTTTCACATATGATTTTCACACTTTCTTGTTTATGCACATGGTTCAGTTCATCCCTATCATGATGCTACTAATAACAGAAATCAAGCATTTAGTAGCTCTCATGGATTAATTGGAACACACATCATTTAACCTTAATCATGGTACATGTATTCACACTCATTTTCACATGAAAATCTCATAATGTAGGTTACTGTTATCAAATTTTCCTGAAAATTTTACCACATGCTGTTTTCGGGTATAATAACACACATACAAATTTTCACATTTTTCTGAATTCACATGCATTTATAGAAATTAAAACATTCAGTTTCATGCCATTTTTAAACTAAGTCAACTTAGAACATGACATGGAATTCAGATTTAATCATGCACAGTCATGAACCACACATACATGTTGGCACAGAAATTTTTCCCGAATTTATTTCCCAACACATGATTTACTAGAATTTTCACAAGGTCTACACATGCTCTCTATTTCTCATTGTAGAAATTATAAGAATTCTCATGGGGATGGGAAAATTCCCAAATTTGCAGGGCATGGACTGATACATACAAACATGGTTCATAAAATTCTACAGCATTTAATTCCTCCGAAATCATGGGAAACAAGATTAACCAAGCATAACCTCTTTCCTACACATGCTTTTCAACAATTCTAATAAATTATGCCATCTACAGAAAAATACAGGAAATTCCACACACATCACATTACCTATTTTACATAACATATAAAATTTACATTATATCCTCATGCGTAGAAATCCGGAAATTAAAGATATAAGGCAGAACAGTTCACTATTCTGTCAAGAAGAACTAAACGGCATACTGTGGACGTTTACAAGAGTTGGTGGCCACATCGTTGGCCGCTGACTCAAGATCTCAACGTCCATGGGGCTTGCCGTCAAGTTCGGACCTGTGTAAAAACACAGTCCGAGCTCTGAAAAATGGTGAATGTAGGGGATCCAGGACACGAGGAAAATCTGTAAAAATGGTAAAAGCCTCCTAGACACATACATGGACAATGTGGAATGGGTACTTGCCTTTGGAAAAACTCCTAAAGGGATCAAATCAGTTGGAGAAGCTCTCCTTGGGCAGTCCCAAGAAGCCTCCAAGATGCCTCCACTCCGGCTTCTGTGATGCTCCCCTCTGAACTCCAGGGCCGGGGATGTGTAGCCGGTTATGTTGTCCTCCTCCTTGTCGAAGTAGATCTTCAGAAGAAGCCTTGGATCGCCGGATCAAGGCCTTCAAACTTCAGGTTTTCTCACAGGGGCTCTAGGGTTTTTCTCTCCTCCTTTCTCCTCTTGCAAATGTGAAAGTGGGAAGTGGGGAGAGGCCAACTCGGGTTCAGGAAGTAGGGAAGGCTCTCACCCACTCACCATGCCCATCTGACAGATTTGGAGCCGTTGGGGGACATCCCCCCCCAATGGCCACCATACCTTGTTTCAGAAGACAGCAGCTCTGCTGCGCATGCAGGCCAGAGAAGTCGACGTCCAGATCGCTGGACGCCGGAGCTAGGGTTGGCGTCCAGGGTTGGACGTTGACACCACCTCAGCGGCCAGGGGTTGACGCCAATAAGGCCTTCGGCCAGAACCCTAATTATGCAGAAAACCATGCATACCGGACATATATACATGCAATGTACATATAGTATCATATCCACACTACCACCATGCAATAAGTACATTATTTACGTTTAATATAAACACATGCACACGTAATTATACTATTTTAACACCTACGTAAATATGTACATACATACACAAGCACAATATACACACATAAATACGAAAGAAATACTACGGAAATTCGAGGGTCTTACAATAGACCTCTAGGCTTCTGATGCTCTGCCTTAATCTGTTGACAAATTGCACATCTTGAGACAAATTCTGCTATTTCCTTTTTCATATGAGGCCACCAAAAGTGCTTTTTCATATCCTGATACATTTTAGTACTACCGGGGTGAATAGTGTACCTGGATTTATGGGCCTCTTCTAATACTTTCTGCTTTACTTCTCTTTCTACTGGCACAAATAACCTGCCTCTGAGTCTGACCACACAGTTATCATCAATAGTAACTCCTTCCATCTTCACTATTTCGGCTAAATTCACATCTGTCTTTTGAGCCTCAACAATTTGCCAATACAGTGACGGCTCCACAGCACTACTAGCTAGTATTGCCCGTCGCTGACTACATGGCACATATAGGGAGTTCTCTGCTATCTCTTCATATAATTTCCATTCCTTAATCATCATTTGACTTAAGTATGCTTTTCTGCTTAGAGCATCAGCCACCGCATTGGCCTTACCCGGATGGTAAGCCAAACTAAAATCATAATCTTTTAAATACTCCACCCATCTACGCTGACGGAGATTCAAATCTTTCTGGGAAAGATATATTTTAAACTTTTATGATCTGTAAAATTTTAAATCTTTCACCATAAAGATAATGCCTCCACATCTTTAAGGCAAACACAACTGATGCTAGCTCTAAATCATGAGTGGGGTAATTCTCTTCTGCTGGTTTCAATTGCCTGGACGCATAAGCAATTACCTTGCTATGCTGCATTAACACTGCGCCCAACCCCCTTCTAGATGCATCCGTGTACACAACAAAACCACCATTACCTGTTGGTAATGTCAACACAGGTGCCGCTATAAGCCTCTTCTTTAATTCCATGAAACTTCTTTGACATTTACCAGACCATATAAATGGCACACCTTTTCTCGTCAGTCTAGTCATGGGTGCCGCAATTCTAGAAAAATCTTAAATGAAACGCCTATAATAGCCTGCTAACCCCAAAAAGCTTCTTATTTCAGTAATTGTCTTAGGCACTTCCCATTTCATCACTGCTTCCACTTTACTTGGGTCAACTACCACTCCCTCAGCTGATATGACATGACCAAAGAACTAGATTTCCTTTAACCAAAATTCACACTTGCTGAATTTGGCAAACAACTGATTATCTCTTAATAATTGCAAGGCAAATCTCAAATACGCTGCATGCTCCTCTTCAGATGCTGAGTAAATCAGAATATCATCTATAAAGACCATAATGAATTGGTCCAAATACGGATGAAAGATTCTATTCATCAGATCCATAAAAGCTGTAGGAGCATTGGTTAGCCCAAATGACATAACCACAAATTCATAGTGACCATATCTGGTTCTAAATGCTGTTTTATTTATATCTTCCTCCTTAATCCTTAACTGGTGGTACCCAGATCTCAAATCTATTTTAGAAAATACCTTTGCTGACTGCAACTGATCAAACAGATCATCTATTCTCGGTAATGGGTACTTATTCTTAATGGTCACATCATTCAATTTCCTATAATCTATGCACATGCGAAAACTACCATCTTTCTTTTTTACGAACAACACTGGTGCTCCCCACGGGGAATGACTCGGTCTAATAAACCCTTTCTGCAATAACTCCTCTAATTGCTTTTTCAACTCTTTAAGCTCTGCTGGTGCCATCCGATATGGAGCTTTAGAGATCGGCATGGTACCTGGCAGCAACTCAATGGTAAAGTCCACCTCTCTGTGTGGAGCTAAACCAGGCAAATCTTCTGGAAAAACATCGGCAAATTCCTTAACCACGGGAACTACCTCCATTGACTGACTAGCCTCTACCAGACTCACTGAAGCTAAATAAGCCACACATCCTGCATTTATCAACTTTCTAGCTCTAATTGCAGAAATTATAAATTTAGGAGTATAAAAAGGCATACCTTGATATTCAAACTCTACACCATTAGGTTGATAAAACCTGATCATTTTCTTTCTGTAATCTAACATTGCTCCATAGGTCTCAAGCCAATCCATTCCCAAAATAATATCATAATCTATTAATTGCAGGGCATATAACCGACCCGGCATCTGGTTCCCTCCAATCACAATAGGAGCTTCATCTATGTAGCTCGAAGTGAGCATAAATTCACCAGAAGGAATCTCCACTACCAACTCACAAGACTTTTCTTCCAAAGGTTGAGTCATACAATTCAGGAATTCTTCGGAAATAAAAGAATGAGAGGCACCCGAATCAAATAAAACTCTTGTTGAATAATCATAAATGGGTATAATACCTTCTATCATATTCGATGCCTCTGCATGGGCACGGGTGATAGCCATAACCCGGCTTCTACCTCGCTGCTGCGGTACACCTCCACCACGACCTGCTAAAGGCTGTTGGGGCTGCTGCTGCTACTGAACACCTCTACCATACCCATATTCTCTCGGATAAGGGCAATTGCGGATCAAATGCCCTGGCTGATTGAAATTATAACATTTGTAACCTGGTGGAATAATAGGCTGCCTGGCAGTACTCTGCTGCGACTCTTCTACCTCTGGCGTATAACCGCGCCCCTGTTGAAACTGCTGACGATCCCCTCTTCCTCTTCGTTTGCCCTTGAATACTTGCTTTAATTTCTGTCCCCACTTACCAAAATCTGAAGAAGAAGGTCCTGCTGGAGCTTTTCCCCTACTAACTCCTGCTGCCTGCTGAGGTAGCCGAAAACTACCCTAACCTGACCCACTTGCTTGATGAGCCTGAATAGACCTCTCAAGAGTAGCTGCTCTCTGGGCTGCTTCCTTAACTGATCTACACATTAACGGTATTACCACATTCTGCAACTCTTCTCTCAAACCCCAAATAAAATATTCAACCATCATAGCATTATCCGATACTACATAAGGTGCATATCGGCTAAGTGCCATAAATCGCATCTGATATTCTAAAACTGAGGTATTACCTTGCTGAAGTGTCCGGAATTGCTCTCTTTTCGCCTGCTGCACTTGAAGTGGAAAGAATGTGTCATTAAATGCCTCGAGAAATTCTGGCCAGGTAATAACCTCCTTTGTCCTGCCTGCAAAAGTAGTTTGCATCTTCAGACGCCACCACTGCTGCGCAAAGCCTCTCAACTGGAATGTGGCTAGCACAACTTTATCCACTGCTGGACACCTCATGGTCGTAAAGACCCTTTCAACCTCATGAATCCAGTGCTCTGCTGTATCTGGATTCGGCCCTCCTGTATAAGTGGGTGGCTGCAACCTCAAAAACTTTTCAACTTGCATCACTGGCTTTTCTGCTGCCATTACTGGTGGTGGTACAGGTGCCACATAAGGTACCTCCACCCTAGGCAGTGGTGCAACAGGGGCCACAGGTACTTCAGCAACTGGTGGTACTGCTGCTGGAGGTATCGGTGCCTGCTGATCCATCCTCATCCGAATATCAGTGAGGCTTTCCCAAATCCTCTCAATCATACGCTGAGTGAACTCTTCAGGGTCCTCTCCTCCACCATCCCAATCCCTTCTATCAGCCATCTCAAACTTCTGCACAAACAAAACACCATCCACAAACATAACAACAAATCATTAGAAACCATGGCCAACTACTAGCAGTGTACAAATGTAGAAATATTGCTATATAATTTCCCAGTTCCTTTATATTTACACGGACCTTGCTCTGATACCAACTGTGACGGAACGCCTCGTTCAAGCCCGTTAAACCACTAATGAACTTGAACTGAGTCCGCCTCCAGCGAACGGGCCGAAGCCTCGCAAGGGATATCATACACACGTTCGTGAAACACAAAGGAACACACCTGATCACATATATGATTCACCAACTCATATATAGTGTACAAGATTTACATAGCCAAATTTCAACAAAAGTATAAGAAAGTACAGGAGCCTGAGGCATACCCCGAGGTAAACTAGTACAACTGAGAAAAGAAACTACACTGCTGGAGGTGCTGGTCCAACACCGCTGCGATGCGGCTCCGAACTAGACGACGGTAACGAAACGTCCTCCTCGCCCTCACCTGTGGGGGGGTAGGGTGAGCCTCTCTAGTCACTGGCTCAGTAGGGAACTCCCCCAACACCGAGCAAACCAAAACATAGGTACAAAAGTAGTAAACTACACTAGTAATTTATAGAACAACTAAGCAGGATATTAAAGCTGTAAATGTACTCACCGTTTGCCGACTACGTAAAGCAACTGTAATAAATAAACGACAAACCCAAATAGGTGTACGAGCTACAGTAGAGACCGCCACACAAGAGCCACGTGAACTGGTTCGCGACACCAGTGACTGACTCAGACAAACTAACACAGGTCTACCTCTCAGTCTTGCAGCCACGAATGAAAGGTCCAGCTGCCGCTCCACGTGAAAAAGTCAAACAACTGTGGAGACCAACTAAACACCACTCCTGCGGACGCACAACCGTAGGTCCATGTCTGGCACCTTTAGGGTCTCTGGCCAGACCACCCTAGAGTGAGGCACTGGAAAAGGACTAGTCGGGGACCAGTGTCGACAACTGGTGTCCGTACCCCCAACTAAGAGCACGCTACAAGTGACTAAAAATAAACACAAGAGTCACTGTCCCAGTGTCGTCTTTCCCTCAGCCGGACGTACAACTCAAACAAAGGAGTGAGGGTGTCCAGGACAGACGACACAGACCTCGACGGTACAGCACAAGTACCTGGACAAAGCCCCGAGCTAACAGCCTGGCTCACAGAGAACCTGGGGCACCCAACTAGAGAGGTAACCATGGTAGGCGTCGTACTACTTGCCACGCACACAGAACCACATGCACGTCACACACAAACCACGTGAAACGTCACGTAAACCTCAAGTAACAATTGTCCATAACACGTGAACACAGTGCAACTCGCGTGCATACCACGCCAAACACACTAACCACTAGCTAGCTACGTAACCAACATACTAGCCTCGAAAACATGCGCTCCCAGAACGCCACGAGTGCCAATGCACCACACGGTATTACCAAATACATCGAATAATAACATCCGGATAATCATATTACATAAATCATGCACATTCAGACCATTCGGCTGTGGTCGCAACATGGGCTTGCGTCGCCTTCATAACGCGACAGCCCGATAGGTCGCCTTCACAACCTTAACGCGACGTACAAGCAAGCCGCGTTCACAACCTTAACGCGACGGGTCGGCCCATCGCCACCTGATCGCGACAGGGGGATCCGTCGTCTTAACAGACGGAAACCCTAATCCAGGATCCCCTCCACGGATTACCAACCCATACCATACAAACCACCCTTAATTAGTGTTTTTCATGCTTTAATGGATTCCTAGGCATGATATCTATTGTGTAGAAAGCGTTAAACTGATCACACCCTGCATTCCACATGATTATCACCCCGGAAACGGGAGGAGTCACCCTACCTCGCAAAAAACACGCGATACAACGCTCCCCCGACATTTCTCTCGCTCCACATGAGCTTCCTATGGCACGAGCACGCCGAAAACACGGATTTCCCGCAAAAATCGTCGCAGCTCCCCTTCCCCTGGCCGAGCAGAACTCACTGCAGTTTTGTCCGGCTGGGGTTTCTTAAAAACACCCAACGGTTTAGAACGCGACGTATCTTCGCGTCGCGACCTGATCACGACAGACCTAGGTGTCACCTTCCCAAGGCTGACGTCTGCAGGTCGCCCAGCTCTCGACATATGGCGCACATGCAGACGATCAGCGCCACAAAGCGGCAACAAGAATGCGCTGGCCACCTCGGTCGCGTTCAGAACGCGACACTCCTCCCTGTCGCGATGACAGGCTGAGGACACGAGGGTGCTGCAGGCCTAGACTATCGGCCCAATAGGCCCTTAAGACATGCACATGTACGACACACAAACCACATTGGCCTCACGATAGCCATCACAACCACTAAGCACAGGGTCCACGAAGATCCGAAAGACGCGTGATGTTACATGTTTATTTTGACATAAACCATGTGACATACTTCTCTTGTTGATTAAAAGAATAGTAGAAATATGATATGTGTAAGGATGTGCCAATTGGTTGCTTGTTGGGTCTTTGTGAAGACTCATACTTGCTTTAACATATAGGTGAGACAGGTGTCCCCATGCTGAATGAGGACATTGTGAAGAGCGACTCCGAGCGAGAAGAGTAGTTGTGCTTGCGGAGACTACTTGTTTAGACTACATTTCATTTACTAGTATGTGGACAATGGTGATATGTTATGGACTTGTATAATTGTGGACATTGGTTTATTTTTCATGCTACTATATAGACTGTGGAATGTGTGATTGATGATGAACTAAGAATATCTTTTGTTTCCATTGTACTTTCTTTGTTATTTATGTATATCTCGACCTACTGTGATGTGTTGGGTACATGTCCCACTGTGAAAACACACTTTATATCGATGTGGATTGGTATAATCGTACCGGTATAAAGAGGATCGTTACAAGGCAAAAGCCTCATGGTCGCAACCAGGTCGCGACCATGTGATGGTCGCGTTCTTGTTTTCATGTGGGCAAACTGCGTAGTTTGTCATATATCACTTGGATTTTTCTCATTTTACATCAGATTTCAATTTCATTTTCTTTGTTGAATTCCTTATTCAAAGGGCTTAAAGATAGTATATCCATGTGTTAGATTTGCATACTAAATAAGTAAGTTATGACAGTAGAAGTGGAAGGGATGGGTCTGCATTTGCCTTCTGATGAGCATACGTCCTAGGTTCAGTCGTTTCTTGGTCCGGTTTGTTCCTGTTTGTGGTATATACTATAAACATGTATTTATCAACCCATGGAAATGTTAAAACATATTCAAATGATTTTTAATTGCTCTTAAGTTAATGATCATACTTTCTACCTGTCGATTATTCCCTTTCTTGCCTTGTTATCGAACGTGCTAAACCTAACACATGTCTATTTGCTAAAATTGGTCATGCATGATTAGTATTTTCTGATTTAGCACTCAATACTTGCCATAAAGAGAGTTTCCATAAACGGAGTTTCCATAACTGGAGTTTCTATAATCAGATTTACACACACGCACGATAAAAAAGCACTTCTTGGCTTGTGGTGAAATCTTTGTCGGATATTCCTTCTGCCGAACTAGTGACCCCTTGACCAAAACCTCCGTAAGTCTCCTCTGACCATAAATTCCTATATGGCCGACAAGCAAGTTGTACCTTTAAGTACCCAAAAATTAGTGTGCACGTATATTTATTTTCTTGACATTCTTGACAAGATCTTTCTCTTCTCATCTTGATTCTGGGGTACACCTTAATTGAATATAAGACCAAGTTACTAATAAGTGATCAAGATTAAATTAAAAACACGATGTTATGCTTCCGGATTGAACTCTTGAACTATTAATTATCTTGGCATTATTGAACTCTTGAAATACGACCATACTTGATTGTGAGTGTCTACATTTAAATGCTAGATACATACACCACATTACACTTGTTCATGATATGCATTCCAAGGTGGCATAGATCCTTAGTGCATGTTAATGACTCGTGAACTGACTGTCTTGCTCGTGAAGATACATGCTTGTTACATGCTTGCTTGCTTGCTTGTGAAATGGCTAATCTTGTTACATACTATTTTGCTCTTGCTTGTGAAGTTACCATATTGATAGATCATTGTTCATTCTATCTTGAAATCTTGAATACAACCTTCTTTCTATCTTACATGATACACTGTTCACTGTTACTACCGTCGTTTTAATTGCATAGTACATATCATGTTCATACCTTCTAGCTTTTAAATTGTTAAATACTTATATCATTGCTGGAAGATGTAAATCCTACTGGGTGAGTGTGCTCATTACCTACATTCCAACATTTCAGGAGAACAGGAGATGGATGATGTAGAGAACCAAGACTATACTGGAGATGAACAAGAGTGAAGAGTGCTCTCACGCCCTAGTATTGGAGTCGTGTTATCTTAGCATCATAGTATTATAGTTTGAGTATGAGAGTACTAGAATAATGTAGTAGGAGTGATGATAGTATGTAATTTTCTTTTTATTGAGTCTTAGTCCTGTAGTTCAAGTTGAGATGGAGCATGTACAGTTTTTATCATGGAAATGAAATAAAGAGTTTGATATTTAAGATAAGCGCAAATTAGTTGTGTTATATGTGATTGCTCGCTAGAGGATTATTTGCCGACTGTTCACATCTCAATGATCAAATAATTCTTCCGCTGCCATGCTTTGGGACGTGACATCATAAGCCCCTCTTGGCCGACCCCAACCCTCTCTAAACATTGTTGAACGTGGGAGGCAAGGCTAGGAGCAAGAAGAAGAGCTTTAAGAAGAGGATTTGAAGTGTTCTTCATCAAAACTCGTCGTTCTTCTTCACCTTTGTAAGAGACAACTAAAAGGTAGGTAATCTCGGGCCAAACTCTAATTAACCTTGTTCATAGATATCTCTCCATGTCCCAAGTATGTTAGAAAAGTTTTCCCCAATTTATATCATACATATACATCGAATTAAATTCCCAAAGTTTCAATTTTTGTGTTCATATGAGTTGCATATTCTTAATCTTGTATCTCTTAAATCTCTTATCCAAAATTCATGGAACTTTGACTGAAGATTCTTAAACATGTTAGAAACGATTCCCCTCTATTTTCTCCAATTTTTATGCATTAGTTTGATCGTATTAAGTGTTTCTACGCATGTTGCGAATTAGGGCTTCTTAAGCATAAAACTGAAATTCATGATCCCTAGGTCAAATTAATTCAAATAAAATGCATAGGGACCTTCTCCATCCTATTTATGACAAGTTTTATGTTGAAAGTTTTGCCTAAACACGATTAGAAACATGTTTTTAAAGCATAACCAAGAAATCATGTTTTCAACAAAATCTGGTTCTTAGGTTGGGCACACAGCTCCCTCAGTTGCTGTCAGTCCAAGCCTGACGCAACACGCCACCTGCCCTTTTGAATTTTAAAAATCCCGCTAGAATTCTCTCTTAGCGCACCGCGCCCCCACTTGACCATACTCCTTGCGCCGACATATTGCACTGATCTGCACCTTCTTCCATATCCGCCGCAGTAGACCGAGCCTTCTCATTGACCTTTGTTATTTATTTTATTATTTTCTCATCTTTTGCACAGAAACCCCTGACTTCTATTTATTATTTGAAATAGGCATACCATTGGTGTTTTTAAATCCTGAATAAACAAGATTAAGTCTGATTTAGTTTGATTAAACCTAATTAAGCCCTATTTAAGTATGATTTAGGCAGATTAAGTCTATTTAAAGTCTGATTAAGCTTGATTAAGTGTTACTAAGCTCTAACTAAGTCTGATTAAGCTCTGATTAAGCTTGATTAAGTTTGATTAAGCTTGAATAAGTTTCAATTAAGCTTAATTAAGTTTGATTAAGTCTTATTAAGTTTGATTAAGTCCTAATTAACTCTAATTAAGCCTTGTTAATCCCAAATTAACCTCGATTAAGATCAAATAAGCTAGATTAACCCATGATTAAACTTGATTAAGTTCGATTAAGATTTATTAAGCATTATTTTCATACTTTCAGCAATATAAAATTTGTTTAACCTATTTGTAAAGACGTTAATATCTTGAAATCTTATTCTAATATTGTTAATGATATGATCATGTCTCTATTACCATATGATTGATCTTATTCGTTTATGATCAATTTATGGTTAAAATGATAACTAAACTTGAATGGAATTGGCTTGGTGATAATGGCATGTAGAGAACCTTATTTTAACCATGCATAGCTTTAATTACTTGCTTATTCTACATGTTACATGATGAACTTGTTTTATTATGGACTTTCTTGATTTTAAACTTGCCTTATTAGTCACTTCCTATTTTTGTCATAATTCCCTTGCTATTCTATAACACATTTGATTTGGCAAGTTTTCAATACACGTTACATTTGTACACTTGCACAAGTTAGACAACCCCTTCTTGACAAATTGGAACCTCTCTGTTAGACATTCTATTCTGGCAGATTAGGAACATTTTTGTTAAGACCTCCATAAGTCTCCTTACTTCATTGATTCCCTCATGGAGACCAAGCTAGTTGTACCATTGAAGTTCCCTGAAGATTGCATACACATTTCTTTCTCATCTTCCTCTATCGGCATTAGTCTGAATTGAATGACAAGACATCAATGGATTGTTAAACTTAAATTACACTTGATTACTCTCTTGACAATCGTGATCCTAAATCTTTGTCCTTGACATGATAGTCTTGAACTTTCTTGACCAATCCATCTTTATTGACACACCTTCTTGTGATACAATCTCAAAGTGCATTCTAATGATATGAATAAGATTGGAGTCTTTGAATCAAAACATGCTCTTGGTACCCATGAGTCAACGAGTTCATTGGGACATATGCCAGTATTTCGCAATACAAACCTAACTGTGGACCCGTTTCCGGTCCTGAAGATTCTAGCAAAGTCGTGTTACCTATGGGTGTGAATGTTGGACTCGCCCCCGACAAAGTTGTGCTACCCCAAATGTGTTGATTGCTCAGTTTCCCAAAGATGTTCATTGCCCCAGGTGTTGATTGTTAGGCTGATCCACTAACAAAGTTGTATTGTATAACATGGTGCGGAATCATGATTGGTGCTTGGCATATCATGTGTTTGTTACATGTGATACACTTGCTTAACTTGACTTGTTACTCGCTACTGCGTACTAGTCCTTAACTTGAGTGGTAGAGGGACGTACTTGTTTGAGGCACAAGTAGGTAATGCATGATATGAAAAGTACATTCTTGTGGAGTGCCCAAAACAAGTTACTCAAAATGCTCGCTAGTGAATTGTCCCGTGTACTTGCACTTCCCATTGCTATCTTGATCTCTTGCAAGGTATTCTAGTGATTTTCTTACGTGAAAGAACTTTCTTATACGATCCTGATTGTTCCCTCTTCAGTGAAAATTACACAAGACTTATTCTGACCTTCTTGAACCATTGACCATGTTTATTACTTCCAAGTGTGAATACTTTCATGTACATGTGTTACACTTTCTAGCTTGATAATATCTCTTACTTGATCATCCTGCTCACATGATATCTCAAATTCATTGGACATCTCTTAAACGCATTGCTAATTATGTTTCACTAGATTTATCATGCATGTTAGAGCATCTTGTTTTTACTCTTGCCTGCCTAGTTCTTAAAATATTAATTACTTATATTATTGTCCGTACATTGAGGTGTAAATCCTACTGGGCGAGCGTGCTCATACCTGCTCTCTCTAACATTTTCAAGTAGCATAAAGCTTGTGATGGGACTCGTGGGCCGAGCGTAAAGTACACCTAGAGAGTCATACTTAGTTAGCTATTGGGGGAGAAGTCATTATTGTAATTTCACCTTCTTTTGAGAGACAGATAGGTCTGAAAGTAAAGAGTGTTTCTATTTGACATTGGTGATTGTAATATTTATTTTTGATAAATAAAGATAGAGAATTTGATTATTTCATTATGGGCCCTACTTGTAGTAGCTTTTGTCTAAAGTTTATGAATGCTCGCTTGTTCGTCACGTCTCCTGATTAATTCCACTATTAAAATCGGGGGCGTGACACCTCCTTCTTGTTCTCTATAATAGCTTTTGCTCCTTATTCTCTATAACATATACTGACTTTTCTTCTTAATGCATCTTCTTCTGGGGCTCTACTCTGTTATTACCCCCAAAAAAGTAGAGTAGTGGTCATCCTAAGCGAGAGTAGCTACACCCGCTTACAATCCAACTACCTTAGTTGAACCCAATTTGTGGAGGAGCGGCCGTATAACCCTAGAAATCCGGAGAGGGAAGGGAGCATCATCGACAAGATTTTGATGCATTGGGCGCCATCCCTATCTATTGAGCAAAAGAGAAATGAGCGTGCGAGGACAACGACGGGGAGTAGCCGATCCGATCCCAACTGGGGCAGTGGATTACGTGGGCAACAGTGAGGGGGGCGAAGTCTGGAAGCTTATGGACATGGCAGCGACCCTTGGTGGGGTAGAAATGGGGGTAAGCAGTGGATGAAAGGAGTTGGTTGCGAGGGTTCAAGAAAACTCAACAAGGATGGTGGCAGGGTGCCTCTTAGGGACGGAGGGTCTAGTTGCTTTCTCTGTCTTTATTTACATATCTTCTTCACTTATCCATAAAAACACTCACCCATTAGATGTATTTACCGGTGTGGATTCTAGGGCAACACCAATAGTGTGCACCACGTATATGGCTTTCCGATAACGGTTATTGGACACACCTTACCTTGTATCCGTTCTAAACCGCAGTATCCGAGTCGTCCAATTCGGATTGGATAAGAAAGAGCACTTGCGAATGCTCCACCTGGACCACCTCTACCTTTATTTTTGCTCAGAAGAATGGCGGACGGGGATGCGTTTTTTGTGGTTGTGGCTGTCGCAACACGTCAGAGCCGCCTCCTCCGCTCCAAATGCCAACCATCCCCTCTCTCTCTCTCCTCTGTTTACTACGAGCACAGCGCAGTGGTCGCAGCAATGGTTGCTGTAATCGGCGGGTCAAGGATGAAAGGTTTCAGCCAGCCGTTCAGAGTCGACGGGGCCCCCGCGCCCTCTATCCTCGCTACCGCCGTCGTGTATTACCCATGTTCCGTTTGGTCTTCCACCAGTCTCCGGTGGAGAAGTAGGCCGAGGATGCCCTCGTCCTCTCCTTTCAGGCTCGCCTTGTCCCCCGGCGGTGTTCAGGAAGGCGAGGCCGTCTGTCAGGAGGTTTCCAAAGCCGACGACGACGCCCGCCAGGCTCGGGTAACATCCTCCCCCATCTCTCTCTCTCTCTCTCTCTCCCCGCCCGGCCCCCGGCCGATGGCATCAAAACTGGGTAAGACATAATGAATTCAGCTTAGCTACTTATTCATCATGCTGCCTTCATGTTTAATCACTGTTTCACGCGCTTTTCAAGTGCTTGTGCACTCGATTCCAATCTTTCTTCTTAATTATTCATCTCTTAGCAAAATGTTTCCAGAAGCTCAAGACCTGTGGCATCTTGCACATCCACTTGAAACTCATACGTGCAAGGAGTTCTTCCTTTGTACCAGCAGAAATTTGCATCCATCACCTATCATATTTAATTAATTACATAATTGGATATTTGGTGTTCGCCTTTCTTTTTTGTCAACTGATATGTAGTTTCTGTCAAGAAGTAGAGGCTTGCTGATTGGAAGGCTGCCAGGGCATATCAAGAAAGTGGTGTCATTTATGATGGGAGGATTGAAGGCTTCAATAATGGCGGCTTGCTTATTAGATTTTACTCACTTCTCGGTTTTCTTCCATATCCTCTTCTGAGTCCTGCCCACTCATGCAGAGGTATCTCCCATGCATTTCCCTCTTCCTTTTCCTTTGTTGTTTACTTTCTTTTGTAGTTGACACACTGGAACTCTAGAAGTTTTCTAACAGTTCCAGCACAATGCCTGCCTTTTGCTAATACATTTCTAGAATTTTTTTAGAGCTGTAATGTGATGCTCTTTTCCTGGGTGGTAAAATAACTTTTCTATGCCTATGACATAATAAGGAGACAATTCTGCAGCTAGTTCAGATCTGCATTTCTATGTACTTGGTTCTTATTGTCCATCTTTGCCAACATGACGTAACTTTAATTGAAATTCCATCCATTAAAAGTGATGATTCTTGTACTTGTTTTCTGCATATCTTCCATTTTCTCATACCTAAAGAGGTTTCAGATGCGTACTGGGAAGGGAGGAATCAGGGAGTAACACGAATATTGGGTTAGGGTTAACCTAATTTACTTCAGTGGAATAACATATTCAAGAGTAGACATTATTTATTTGGTAATCAATGAGTTGACCTAATAGATTAGCTGAGGATCAGGTAAATTTACTTTGGTAAATCTAATTCAAGTGTGTAAAAATCTGGGCCTTTTCTCTCTCTAGACTTTTCTTGAGAGAAGCTCTGAGGAGAGAGGGCCCCTTCCGGCATGGCAGGGATTCCCCCGTCTCCTGAGGGCGACAGGGGCCGGATCGCCACCGCCGGAGAGGACCCCCCTCTCCGGCATCCAGTTTCATCAGTAGGGGTCCAAGTTTCAAGGAGATGACTAGCGCCAATGTTTTGCGATGGTTTGCTCCACGGACGGCGTGGCCCTCCGGGGCTAATCGGGGTCCTTTTAGGGACGGCGGACCCCGCCATACCTCCCCTTTGGCCTATAGACTCCTCCCCACCTGCCTTCAATAAGGAGAGGTCATGTGAGGCCCGACTGCCCTGTTCGCCATAGGGCGACTAGTGCATTGGGGCTTGGCCATAAGACTTTTGTAGAGGCTATGAGAGGCCAAGTAAAGGAGAACATGCTTAAGGCGTGGAGCAAAAGTGTGGTTGAAGTGAGAGACCTCCCAGCGAAATGTGTAGCAAGGAAGACTGGCCGTTTGCGGTGCAGTCTTTGCGCCATTGTAGTCCAAGGAGTGGTGGAGGTGAATTGCCTGAAGAACAAGGTAGCCCAACTGTTGAACCCGAAAAAATATCGGGGCTTAAACAAACCCCGGGCGACAAACACGCCCTGGGGGAACCGGGAATAAACTCCCGATCCCCCGCTCGGACATCGGAAACAAACGAGCCTGAGTGCTTGCGTCAATCCGGAGTGGCCCGGAAGCTAGATGCCCGAGAAGCTCGTCGACGACGAAGAGTACGTACTCCGGATGCCAGGAACCCCGTGTCCGGATCAACGTTCGAAGCCGCGCCCGAAGCCGAAAAGTTCGAAGAAGTCGAATGCACGTGCCTCCAGGAAACGGGGATAAACGCACGTGGGACGACCGAAGAAGCACAAGCGACGCACGTGTGCACGCGCGCGGCACGGCCGTCAACCAACAAACCGGGCACGGGAGGCCCACAGAGCTCTCTCCCGGGAAATACGCAGGAAAATAAGAAGAGAAGAAGGCCCCACTCTGTTAATATATGGGTGGTGGGCCAAAGGGAGGCCCCAAGAGGGTCGCCGGTCAGCCCCCCCGCCAGTGAGGGGGGCCGCCGGTTCGCTCCCCCCACAGGGGCGCCGGTTCGGCCCCCTGGCAGGGGGGGGCGCCGATCAGCCCCCCGCCAGCAAGGGGGGCCGCCGGTTCAGCCCCCCGCCAGCCAGGAGGGGCCGCCGGGTCGGCCCCCAAATAGGGCCGCCGGTTCGGCCCCCCCGCGCTAGCCAGGAGGGCCGCCGGTTCGGCCCCCGAACAGGGGCGCCGGTTCGGGCCCCCCCACTAGCAGGGGGGGCCGCCGGTTCGGCCCCCGAACAGGGGCGCCGGTTCGGGGCCCCCACTAGCAGGGGGGGGCCGCCGGTTCGGCCCCCAAACAGGGGCGCCGGTTCGCCCCCCCCCTCCCCGCCGCCGCCAGCCAGGAGGGCCGCCAGTAGGGGGGACCGCTAGCAGGTACCCCCGCCGGTCACCCCCCGCCAGCCAGGAGGGGCGCCGGTCAGGGTACCTGATTGGCGGCCCCCCTCCGCCAGTCCGGCTCCTCGCGAAGCACTTCCGCCGGTTCGTCTGCCTCGACGCCCGTGCCACCCGAGGCCTCCGCCGGGCGGGTACCCCGCCGGTATGCCCCCCACAAAACCTATAAATAGGGGGGCATACCCCCATTGCAAAAGACACAGGCGAAAAGATCCCGGTCTCGTGCAAAAAACACACCGAGACACACACCACTGCTGAAAAGGGCTGTCCGTGCGCGAGCTTAAATAGGCCGCACGTGCTGGGGGCAAAGTCCTTGGTATCCTTTGGTGTTCTGTCCTCCGCGTTCGGGCTCTCGTGCGTCTCGTCCGTGAGAAGACACCACAGGTTGTCATATGACTCCTAGCATTTTTGTCTAAGCCCTCCGGTGTCATAAAACGACACACGTTGAGGCACATGTTTAAGCCCTCCGGTGTCATAAAACGACACACATTGAGGCACATGTTTAAGCCCTCCGGTGTCATAAAACGACACACGTTGAGGCACATGTTCAAGTCCTCCGGCGTCATGAAATGACACACGTTGAGGCACATGTTTAAGTCCTCCGGCGTCACCAAATGACGTGCGTCGAGGCAATGCTGTTTGACGGTGGCACAAACACCCCGTCGCGAACATTGATGTAACCCCCATGCTATGTAAACGTCCGACGGAGGCACAAACACCCTGTCATCGACGCCCATGTACATGACTTGTTGTATACACGCCCAGTGGAGGTACAAAACCCCATTAAAGGTGTAAATGTAAATGTCATAAATATAAATGACGTGAGCACGCTTGAATGAAATTGTGGAAATTTACTTGTCATCTGTTTCCTTTAAAATTTCGGCATATGGTCTTTTAATAAACATTACGCATCGAAGGTATTCGAGTGTCATACTCGATGTAAATGAAACATCGACTTCGGTCGGTGGGGAACGGTCCAGTACATAATCACTCCAATCGCTCTGAACGCGAGCGCACGCGGAAAAAATGAAATATTCGAGGGTGCCGGGTCTTTACCCGGTACCCCTCGTAAAATCAATCTTTGTCTGTTTCTCGCAAACAGTCTGGCACGCCCGCAAAAGAAAGCAAAAAAAGAAACAATGAACGGGAACCCTCCGGGCATCCCCCAAAATTCATTTTAGAAAGAAATAAAAAAGAAATTCAAAAAATCCGCGTTCCAACACCAGCTTTATGGTGGAAGTTGGGAGGTTTTCCACGTGACCCTTTGCACCTTCTTTCTGGTGGGTAAAGAGGAGCAGAAGGTAGAGGACCTTGTGGCGATCAGAGTGCTCATGGTTGGCGATGCCCTGCTTTGGATTGGTAGGTGGCTCATGGGGATAGGAACTTTTCTCAACTTGTCTTTCTAGCAGTTCAGGGTGGTTCTGGAGGGAGTTCCTCTTGCCCTTTGTGACGAGGAAGGTTTGAGGTTTCTAGTCAATTCCTTCGGCGACAGAATGATAGGGAAGCTAGTCTTCTTCCTTTTGGGGACCAGGACATCCATCGCGGTCGAGGTGGAGGCTTCATCTGTAGTAATGATTCTGGCGGTGATCACCACGATTGCGGATGGGGTGTCTTTCATCCTTCGGGCCTGGGTGCTGGAGGGCAAGGAGAGCAGGCGGCTAGGGCATCCATGGCTTCGTCTTGAGGTTGAAGAAAAATCCTTGGTCGGGATTTGAATTTCGAATCCCCGGATCTATATTGGGCCGGATCTTGAGGCTCCGATCGGAAGCCAACCGAATCGAAACGCCCTGAGCTGGATCGCTGTCCCTGAACTGAGCCTCCTACGCACCGGTCTGAAGGTTAACTTGCTGCAATCCGGTAATGAGCACCGTATTGGGCCCGATAGACCCGTTACACCTCATCCTCCCTATCCGACTTCTGCGGGGGTTTCTATAGTCTTGGCACTGGAGCAGACGTCTCAGCCTAGCCTGCCGGCAGGTGATATCCTTGCTGGTAAGTGCCTCAGTGCAGGCGATCAAGGGGAGAACGATGCTGACATCGTCCCCGTCCTCCCAGTCGGACTTTTAGAAGCCCTCAGGTCGGGGGACACCAGTATTTCCGGCACGCCTCCACTGGAACAGCTGGAGTGCCTCACCACAGTAGGCACTCTGTTGCAGATGGCCCCACAGGAGAGGTCCCCGCAACCCAATGTAGGGGTGAGCACATGTCTGGATTGCCGGGACATCACGTCCATGATGCTCAGGCCATTGTCCCCTGGTGGAAACAGGAACGATTGACTGAGGATGTTAAGGAAAGGAATCAACAGCTCGAATCTCCCACTACTGAAGGTGCTCAAGCTATGCTTAAGAAGGAGAAGTCATGCAGGAAGGGGGGCTCAACTAGCAGGGGTGGCGAAGAGGTGGTAGAGGTAGAGGAGGCTCAGGTAAGGGGTGTGGAGGAGGGATTGTCCACCGTCTTTTAATGAGGATTGTTTCCCGGAATGCTGGGGTGTAGGGGGAGTGAGAAGCAGAGAATGGTGATGGACCTGGTGAGAAGGGGTAAGGTGGACATCTTGTGTCTTCAGGAGACTAAAAGTGAATAGGGGGTGGAAGCTTTGATCAGGGAATTGGGGGGTGGAAGACTGGTTAATAGGGTGTCTTCTCCTACTGTCAATAGGGCAGGGGGTATTGTTATTACTTATTATGTGGAATACTTTTAAAGTAGCGGAGGTTAAGGTGGATAGAAGGGTGGAGAGATGGGCTATCACCACGCGTTTCAGATCTGTCAGAGATGGCTTCTCTTGAGACTTCACCAGGGTGTATGGTCCACAATCCAAGGAAGAAAAACAAGAGTTGTGGAAGAGGCTGCTGGACACTCATATTTCTTCAGGGAGACCTTGGTGTATGACAGGAGACTTCAATGTTGTTACTTGCAAGTCAAAAAGGACAGAGACTGCCTATTTCCAAGCTGAAACTGAGGATTTCTACGACTTCATTAAAGAAGCTGCTCTTATTGACTTCGACCTGGTAAATGCTCATTTCACCTGGTCAAATTTGAGAGCCAACCCCTCTTGCTCTAGATTAGATAGATTTTTTGTTTCTGTAGATTGGGAGGGTCATTTCCCGCATTCCTTGGTGTCTTGTCTGCCAAGACCACAGTCAAACCATAAGCCCATTTTACTAAAGACCAGAAGGGGCAGCAGGGTGCAGTCTATTTTCATATTTGAGAAACATTGGATCAGGGAGGAAGATTTTCTTGATACAGTCAGGAACGCTTGGGAGAGTTGTAGTAGAAGAGGTAGTGGCATGGGCACTCTAGTTGCAAAAATGGAACATCTTGCTCGAGTGTTGAAGACTTGGGGGGCCAGTAAGAAGATTTGAAGTAATTCAGAAAGAGTCTATTCTTCTTCAGATTCAGACTATAGATCAGCTGGAGGAGGCTCATTTGCTAGATGAAGAAGACAGATTGTGTAGAGAGGCCCTAAGGACCCAATATCATGAATGCTTGCTTAAAGAAGAAATGTCTTGGAAACAAAGGTCAAGGGATAGATGGGTTAAAGAAGGAGATAGCTGCACAAGGTTTTTTCACACCATTGCATCAGGAAGGAGAAGGAGAAATTATATTGCTTCTCTTTCAAATGGGGTTCATCTTTTAGATACGGAGGAGGACATCAGGAGGTATGTTAAGGGACTTCTATGCATCTCTTTACTCTGAAGACCTGTTGGTTAGATTGAGGATTGTGGATGGGACTCTACCAAGGCTGTCTCAGGCACAGAGAGAGAGTCTTATCTCCCCTTTTCAGCAGGAAGAGATTAGGCAGGCAATGTTCCAATGAATGTTCTCATTGGCTGGTGATAAGGTCCTAGGTCTTCATGGTTTCCCTATGTTCTTCTATCAACACTGTTGGAAAATTATCAAGGAAGATGTGTGTACTGCTATTAAGGAAATCGAGGAAGGCAAGGCTCATCTGCGAGGTATTAACAAAACCTTCTTGGTGCTCATTCCTAAAAAGATAGGGGCCTCACAGTTGGCGGACTTCAGACATATTAGCTTGTTGAATGGAACTTACAAAATCATTTCTAAAGTTTTGGCAGGGAGGCTGGAAGGTCTATTGCACAGTTTGATTAGCCCTTTTCAAGGAGCCTTCATTAAAGGAAGACACATCCAGGAGAATTGTTTGGTAGCTCATGAATGTTTGTTCCATTGGAAGAGGCAAAGGAAAAAATGTCTTGTTCTCAAGTTAGACTTTGAAAAAAACATATGGCAGAGTGAGCTGGGGTTTTCTCCTGTAGGTTTTGAGGAACATGGAATTCCATCCTACTTGGATTAATTGGGTTTCCCAGTGCCTCTCATCAGCCTCTTTGGCGGTCCTAATTAATGGGCAGCCTACCCCCTTCTTCTTTATGGGTCGAGGAATTAGACAGGGGGACCCTATCTCCCCTCATTTGTTTGTCTTGGTGGCTCAGGTTTTGAGCAACATGTGGATCAAAGCTCAGGGGAAAGGCATAGTGACGGGATTCCAAACGTCTCCATCTTCTGTTCCTATTACACATCTTCAATATGCAGATGACACTATTCTATTTGTGGCTAACATGGATGGCAGTTTCGGCCAAAATTGAAACATTTTGGTCGAAACATTTCGGTTTCAGACCTATTTGAAACCGAAACCGACACTCCCGTAACCGCCCTAAACAGGATCCTTTGAAGCCAAATTCCCTTAAACTTTCTGAAACCGTCTGAAATCGAAATCGAAACCGAGTTCGAAACCGACACTGCCATCCTTGGTGGCTAATGAGGACCAGTAGCTTAGGGACACTATTTTGATGTTGGAAGTACTGTAGGATGTAATAGGGCTAAAGGTTAACTGCAACAAGAGTCTCTTGGCAGGTATAAATATGGCGGATCAAGAAATTAGGAGGGTAGCATCACTTTTTGGCTGTTTGATGGGGAATTTTCCATTCTCTTATTTGGGCCTCCCATTGTCTCCGGGGTCGCTCTATAACAAGGATTGGAATGAAATCATGGAAAGCAATCTTGCGAGAATCTCACGAAATTCTCGGCCTTGGCACCTTCTCAAGAAATGAGGAGGCCGAGATGATTAGTCAATGTTGTCAGGATCCTCTTAAGCCAGGGTTGGCAAGATCCCCTTATTTACCTAAACATCATTTACTTAAGATGTTACATGTAAATAAAAAAGTACCTCCCATTTGAATCTAATAAAAATATAAAAAAATCATATCTCTTACAAAAAAAGTCAACTCTCCAATCTAAAAAGAAAATTGCGATTTTGGTGATTCCATTAAAATGTTGACTTTCTAATCCCTCATAATTTGGTCTAATTAAAAATTTCATAATTCAAATAAACCACATGGAATACTAAAAATTTAATGTCCGGTGAAATAAGTCAAATGTGCATGTGACTTTTCTAAGAGACTCACTCTTCTACTGACAGTACTTAGTCCACTATTATATTCTGATAAATAAGATATTTTACCATGGGTTCCTATGTCACGAATTAAATTTCTTTATGCTTAAAGTAAAACCCTACAGAGAGAAAAATGAAAACGCACATCTTGAATCCCAATTCCCACACTCTTGTTGTATGATATATGTGAACCTATATCATTCATGGTTGAGACTTGAGAATGTATGCAATTATCTATGTTCCTTAAGAAATTATCTATGTGAACTTATCTGATCCATACTTTTATGTTATCCTGATCTCCCGAGATCTTACTGAGATCTCTTCTCTTTGACCCCCCTGAGACGAAGCTGAGATCCAATATGGCAAACATTGAATGGAATGGTTAAAAAGTTTGAAAGTAGGCTATCGAGATGGAAAGCGAGTCTTTTGTCTTATGGAGGTAGACTTGTGCTTTGCAGATCAGTCCTGGATAGCTCACCGATATACTTATCTACTTTCAGAATTCCTAAAGGGGTGGCCAAGAAGTTGGAGTCAATTCAAGCTAGATTCTTTTGGCATGGTAGTGGGGGCAATAGAAGAGGGTGGCATGATATTGCGTGGGGTAGAATTTGTCAATCCAAGGATGCAGGTGGTTTGGGGGGTCAAGAACTTGAGATGTTTTAACCTCACCCTTTTATGCAAATGGATAAGGAGATTGGGAGTGGAGGAAGGGGGTTTGTGGTGGAACATGGTTACTCAAAACTATTATCACTTTGTTAGAGTGTGGGACATTTGGCCTCATTGATGGTATATTGTCTCCCTTATTTGGAAGGGAATCCTTATGGCTGCGGACTTTATTAAAATTAGTGTGAGAGTTGTCTTGGGGAATGGGCACCACACTTTATTTTGGAAGGACAGATGGTGTAGTGACTTCACCCTTGAGGAGCTCTTCTCTTCCTTGGCGGCCTTATCCTCCGTGTCTAACACAAAGGTGGAACAAATGTTTGACTTTCAGCTATCAGGACTCAGGAGGCATCTGGGTGCCGATTTTCAGAAGAAACCTGAACAATGAAGAAATGGAGCAGCTGCAGCAGCTTCTTTCATTAGCGCATACTCAGCGGCCGGATCAGCAAAAAAAGATTCTTGGACTTGCAGATGGGAAAAAATGGGATTTTCTCAGTTAGATCTGCTTATGCTGTGTTGTCAGATGGAGGGACCTGTTTTGATAATACTAAAGCTATTTGGTGGGCTAGAAGCCCCTTTAAAGTTAAAGTCTTGGTGTGGAGGATTTGACATGGTAGGGTGCCTACCAGTGAGGCAGTGACAACCTGCAGGTTTTCCTCAATAATATATCAATTGTCTGCTTATTATGTGGGGCTGATCAGGAAGAAAGGGATCATATCTTTGGTGCTTGCTCATTTGCTAAGGGGATTTGGGAAAGGTGGAGCCAACTTCTTATTAGTCATCTGCCCCTCAGTTTGAATGTGCAGGAGCTCTTTTCAGCATGGAAGAAAGCTCGGCCTACTGTTGAAGATAGAGCCTTTTGGTGGTTGATTTTGCATGGCACGCTTTGGGTCATTTGGACGGAAATGAACTATAGACTTTTCAGGAGAGAAGCTAGATCTGAGGACTGTTTTTCTTTTTTGAAAGGAATATTATTTTTCTGGGCTCAACATCTCTGTAAAGGTGTTTAACTCCACCTTTTTGCTTTTAAGGGGGGCACATCAGCTTGATGTGGAGTTTCTTTTGTAAAGGGTTAACTTGGGGCTCACACATGTACATTCTTTTCCTTCTTTAATACAATAGTGGTACCATCCACTTCTCAAAATAAAATTTACTTTGGTATAGATACGAAACAAAGGCTACAATGTGCATTAGGTTACCATAAATTCATAAAAGTGCGCTGGAGGATGGAACATTTTTTTTGGGGAAGAGGGAGAAAGTCCAAGCATCCCTGGGTTAGACGTATTCCAGGGACATTTTGGAATACTTAAAATTTAATTCATTCTACCAAATTGTTTTCTGGGTTAACCCTGTTGTTAATCTATGCCTCAATCAACCAGGAACCAGAGAAGCTATCTGTTGCCATTAATAGGCTCACAGCAGCATTTGGTATAAGAGAGGAATAATCTTGGCTGCTGCTTAATGTTGTTGTTGGGTACATCAAGAAGTATATCAAAGTCACTTGCAAACAAATGCATGGTTCCACAAAAAAATGCATGGGCTCCCTCTGCAGTTAGAGCACATATAAAAGAAAGTAACACCACTTGATGTAACATCCACAAGAATATGGCTCTATGGTTTGCCAAGAGGGGAAACAACATATGGTCTAATACATTTTAGTGCAACTGTTGTTCAGTTATGGTAAATCTCATGGACTTGTTTTGACTGTAGCAAGTTTCTAAGGATTTTCTTTTGAAATGTGCAAGTTTCTAAGGATTAAAAGTAAAAATTTCTTTCTTTCTCTATTGGTGGATGTGGAACGCTGAATTTTCTTTCTCTTTTTCTTTTCATTTTTTTTTTCATATTTATATCTTCTCCTTTCGACTCATGGATATGCGTCTTGGAGTTGCGTTTCGGGCGTGCCAGACTATTTACGGGAAACAGACAAAGATATTTTATTTATGAGGGGCATTGGGTGTAAACCCTGAGCCCTCGAGCATTTTTAAATTTATTTTCCGCACGCGTCCGTATTTTCAGGTGATTGGAGTGGTCGTGTACTGGACCGTTCCCCACCGACCGGAGTCGGTGTTTCATTTACATCGAGTGAAAACTCGAATACCTTCGATGCGATATGTTTGTTAAAAGACCTCATGCCGAAATTGAAGGAAATTAGATAGCAAATGAATTTCCACAAATATCCTCAAATGCATTTATGACATTTGTATTTTCGTTATCAACGGGATGTTTGTGCCTCCGTTGGGTGTTTACATCACATGTCCATTACATTTTCCGTCCTCAATGGGGTGTTTGTACCTCCATTGGGCGTTTGTACAATGTAACATTTATATTTATGTCCACAACGGGGTGTTTGTGCCTTCGTTGGGCGTTTGTACAATATAACATTTACATTTACGTCCACAACAGGGTGTTTGTGCCTCCGTTGGGCGTTTGTACAACATGCCTCTACGTGTGCTATTTTAAAACACCGGAGGACTTATATATAAAATACCGGGTCTTATATAATGACCTGCGGTGTCTCGGCACGGACAGAGCACAAGGGGCCCGACGCTTATGCGAGGACGAAGGCTTCACAAACGGGAACACAGATAGAGAACTGGTGAGTCTCTTCCTGGCGCTGTGGGGAGAGAGCTTTCTGGGCTCGCTGATCCGGGGGCGAAACGTCGCTCTTGGGTGGCGCTCTTCGAGACGGGGGGCCCTGGAGGCGAGAGCGCTTAGATGCGGAGAGGGGCTGATCCGGGGGGCTTCTTCTTGGCCCTGCCCCTCTATTTATAGGGGTTTTTGGGGGCTTGTTTCATTGTTTCTTTCGAACCCGTTTATCTCAGGTATTCGAAGTTAGCAAACCCCGAGGCTATTCACGGGGCTTTATGGTCATTTCTTGACCTTCGGGGATTTTCGGTCGTATTTTGACCTTCCGGGGCTTTCGGCCATATCTCGACATGTACAAGGGTTCTTGCCATTATTTGACAATCCCCAGACTTGGAGCGGCATGCCGTTAGCCGGGCCAGGGAGATTCATAGAAACAGCGTGGGTCCTGCTCCACCGGGGCGTGCAAACAACATGAGCCAGGCCTCTTG
Source organism: Colocasia esculenta (assembly GCA_014218235.1). Classification (NCBI taxonomy): domain Eukaryota; kingdom Viridiplantae; phylum Streptophyta; class Magnoliopsida; order Alismatales; family Araceae; genus Colocasia; species Colocasia esculenta. The sequence goes on from CM024759.1 coordinate 18,770,113, forward strand.
GTCATTTCTTGACTTTTCTGAGCGGCTCCGAGTATTTTCGTCATTGATTGGCTTTGCCAGATGCTTCTGCCGTTTCTTGGTCTGCTTGGACATCCTCACCATTTCTTGGCCTTCTTAGACATCCCTGCCATTTCCTGGCTTTCTCGGACATTCCTGCCAGTTCCTGGCTTTCTGGGACATCCCTGCCGTTTTCTGGCTTTCTGGGACATTCCTGTCAGTTCCTGGTTTCCTGGGACATTCTTGCCAGTTCCTGGCTTTCTGGGACATCCCTGTCATTTTCTGGCTTCCTGGGACATTCCTGCCGTTTTCTGGCTTTCTCAGACATCCCTGCCGTTTTCTGGCTTTCTGGGACATTCCTGCCAGTTCCTGACTTTCTGAGACATCCCTGTCATTTCCTGGCTTTCTGGGACATCCCTGCCGTTTTCTGGCTTCCTGGGACATTCCTGCCATTTTCTGGCTTTCTGGGACATCCCTGCCGTTTTCTGGCTTTCTGGGACATTCCTACCATTTCTTGGCTTTCTGGGAGATCCCTGCCATTTTCTGGCTTTTTCGAGCACCTTTGGCAAGTGGGGTTAACCCAGGCTCGACCCAAGAGAGTGCACGCCGCTTCAGAGAAGTGACGTAGGTACCGCTCCACCGAGTCGGGCCAACGGTATTCCCGCCTTGAGCCCTGTTGTCTTTGGCGCTTGCCAGGGGCTTCTTGCCATTTTCTGGTCCGACCAAGGGCTTCCATGCAATTCTCGAACTCCGTGAGGATTTACATGTGGTTTTCCCCTAAATCGGAGTATTTCTGCTATTTTTTCAATGGCAGGGGCATTTCTGTAAATTTCCCCACAATCGGGACATTTATGCAATTTTCTGCTCTTCTCGGGAGCCTTTATGACATTTCCCACAAACCGGCGACTTCTGTGTAATTTCCCGGACAGTAGGGACATTTCTGCCATTTTTCCTTCCACTGGGGGTATTTCTGTAATTTTCTGGGCAGCAGGGGTATTCCTGCAATTTTCCGGGACATCCGGATATTTCTTTAATTTTTCGGGACATCCGGGTATTTCTGCAATTTTTTGGGACATCCGGATATTTCTTGCAATTCTCCGGGGCAGTAGGGATATTCCTGCAGTTTTCTGGGACAACGGGGGCATCTGTGCACTTTTATATACACATACACAAACTTTATATTCCCCGGGGGGTTTTGTGCAATTTTACACAAACTTGGGTCCCACATGAGGGGTCTTCATGTGAGGAACAAACATGTCCCCCCCCCAAAGGAGGGAGACTTCTCTTCAGCCCTAGGAGGGTCTGCCCGTCGTCCTGCCAAAGCGAGAGCAAGAGTTCGGGGGGTAGCACTGCGGGAGCCCAGGGAGCGGGGGCCTTGGCGCTCAGATCCAGAGAGAGTTACTTCTTGGCCCCTACCCCTGTATTTATAGGGTCTTGGGGAGGATGGCCCGGCGGAGGTGGATGGTCCGGCGCGGATGGCCCTTGGGCTGGCCATGGCCGCCGGGCCAACGCGCAGGGCGCCCGACGTGGGTGGCACCCGGCGCGGGTGTCTGCGTGGGTGGGCCCCGCGCGCGAGTGGCCCGGCGTGGGTGCCCGCACGGGTGTCCCCGCGCGCAAGGCGCGGCGCGAGCGGGCCCCGCGCGGGTGGTCCGGTGCGAGTACCCGCGCGGGTGGCCTGGCGCGGGTGTCTGTTGAACCCGAAAAAAATATCGGGGTTTAAACGAGCCCTGGGCGGCAAATTCGCCCGAAAAGCTACAAAAGACTGGGAATAAACCTCGGCCTCCCCACTCGGACACCTGAGATAAACGGGTTCGAGTCCTCGCGTCAACCTAAAGCGACCTGGAGTATGGCGTTCAAAAGGTCCGTCGATGGCGAAAATACGTACCCCGGGCAGTCGAAACTCGATGTCCGGACTCTCGTTCAAGATCGTGCACGACTCGGATGGGTCCGAGAAAGTCAAATGCACATGCCCTCCAGAAATGGGGTCAAACGCACGTGAAACGGGCAAAAACGCACGTCGGATGCACGTCGAACGCACACAGGCGCGCGTGTGCACGTGCGCTGCACAGTCGTCAACCAACAAACCAAAACCCCAGAGCTCTCCCGGGAGAAACCGTGAGAAATGGCCAAGGGAGGGGGAGGCCCACCCCCTTTTATAGGCGGGCCAGGCGCGGCCAGCAGGGTGCACCCCCGCCAGGCCAGGCGGGGTGCACCCCCGTCGGACCAGGGCGCCAGACCGGGTCAGGGGCGAACCCCCGCCAGACCAGACAGGGAGCACCCCCGCCGGGCCAGCCCTGGTCTGACGGGCCTTTTCCGCTGGTTTGGCGGGCCTCTCCCCCGGCTTGGCGGGCCTCTGCGCATGGGTCCCACTTCTGTGTACCTCCGCCGGGTCGTGTCCCCGCCGAGTCGTGTACCCCCGCCGGGTCATGTACCCCCGCCAAACCACCTGCCAGCGCCCCTATAAATAGAAGGGCAGCCCTCCACACAAACGCGTGCGTTACCGGAAGAAGAAGCACCCAAGGCTCTCGCTCTCGTGCCTAAGCCCCTGGAGCGTCGAGATTTCTCTCCGCTCGTCGTGTGCGTGCTCTAGGCCTCTTCGCCCCGTCCGTGTCAAGGGAAGATTCTGCTGGTCACTCCGCAGGTCATTACCTAAGACCCGACATCTGATATTGTGTTTACATGAGTCCTCCGGTGTCTCAAAGTGACACACGTCGAGGCATATGGTCCGATGGAGGCATAAACGCCCGTCGTCGACGTCAATGCGAATACTATAATATCTAAAAGTCCGACGGAGGTACAAACACCCTGTCGTCGACATGAATGTACGACACATCTTGTAAACGCTCGATGGAGGCACATACACCTCGTTGTGAGCGTAAATGAAATGACATGCTTTGTAAACGCCCAACGGAGGCACATACACCTCGTTGTGAGCGTAAATGAAATGACATGCTTTGTAAACGCCCAACGGGGCACATACACCTTGTTGTGAGCGTAAATGAGATGACATGCTTTGTAAACTCCCAACGGAGGCACATACACCTCGTTGTGAGCGTAAATGAAATGACATGCTTTGTAAACTCCCGACAGAGGCACATACACCTCGTTGCGAGCGCAGATGTAAATAGCATATATTGTAAACGCCTAATGGAGATACAAAAATCCCATTTAAGGCGTCGATGTGGATGTCATAAATACACTTGAGCAACTTGTGGAAATTCACTTGTCATCTATTTCTTCTAAATCTCGGCATAAGGTCTTTTAACAAACATATCGCATCGAAGGTGTTCGAGTTTTTACTTGATGTAAATGAAACACCGACTCAAGAGTTCCCACGAGAGGACCTAAGAGAGCGCACATCACTTCAGAGAAGTAACATGGACCCGCTCCACCAGGTCAACTCTACGGGTGTGTCTCATTGACGAGCCGCTCCATGGCTTTGTTTGGAGCTGACTTTGGCTTTCTTCATCTGAGTCTTGTCTTTTTGACTTTACTCAAGAACTTGATTTCAACATCCTTCTTCCGAGGCTTGCCTTTTTGGCTTTGCTCGAGAATTTGATTTGGTTGGAGATTTGACCGGTGAGACTTGTCTTCGAGACTTTGCTCAACGACTTATCATTTGGTCGATGAGGTTTGTCTCTTTGACTTTACTTTTCGACCCGATCTCATATTTTTCCCTCAGGACTGGCCTTCCTGGCTTTTCTCGGGATTTCATTTGGCATCTTGCTCTTGAATTTTGCATATCTGGCATTCTTTCATATCTGATGCAAACTTCTGCCGCTGAGGCTGGCCTTCTTGACTTTGTTCAACGACTTTGCTCTCGAGACTTGCCTTCTTGGCTTTTCTCGGGATTTCATTTGGCACCTTGCTCTTGAATTTTGCATTTATGGTATTCTTCATGATCTGATTCAAACTTATGCCACTGAGACTGGCCTTCTTGGCTTTGTTCAGCGTCTGCTTCATGTTTGGATGGCTTGACGGGTGTGACCCGTTTGCTTGCTTTATTTATTTTCTCTTCTCTCTTTTTTTTTTCATTACCATCTCAAGCGCCCTTTCGGGTTTTCACCGGAGATGGCCCCCTCTAGCTTTTTCTGGTGCGCCCTTTCGGGTTTTCACATCGAGGGGTTACCCATTTTTGCATGAGGCGCCCTTTCGGGTTTTCACCTCAGCCGGGTTTGGGGCCTTTTTGCCCTTGAACATTCCTTTATGGGGAACGGTCAAGTCCGCCGGGACATCTCTATTTTTAGTCCATTTTCTTTTTCTTTGTTCTTTTTTTTGTTTATTTTTTGGAGTCCAGAAGGCATTTGATTGTAGGGTTTTACAATTTGGACTTAGCCTACCATTGTGGTTTGCTGGCTAAGGATTTGACCTGGTCTACCATTTTGGTTTGTTGACCTAGGGGGATATAGGTTAGCCTACCATTTCGGTTTGCTGGCTAAGGAATTTCGGTTAGCCTACCGTTTTCGGTTTGCTGGCTAAGGGTTGAACCCGGCCTACCATTTTGGTTTATTGGCCGAGAGGGGCATGGATTTTGGTCTACCACGGTGGTTTGTTGACCAAGGAATTTAGGTTAGCCTATCATTTTCGGTTTGCTGGCTAAGGGATTTGATTCGGGTTAGCCTACCACTTTGGTTTGCTGGCTAAAGGTCTGACTTGGCTTACCACGATGGTTCGTCAGCCAAGAAGGGGGGCAAATATGGCTTAGCCTACCGTTTTGGTTTGCTGGCTAAGAGAAATGTGAGTTTGGCCTACCACGGGGGTTTGTTGGCCAAAGGGGAATATGGCCCAGCCTACCGCTTCGGTTTACTGGCTGAGCGGGCCATGACTTGATAAGTAATGACGATGATGATTGATTTTTTTTTTTCACATTACCGACTCCTGCGCCCTTTCGGGTTTTCACGGAAGCCTGCCCCCTCTAGCTTTTTCCAATGTGCCCTTTCGGGTTTTCACGTTGAGGGGTTATCCATTTTTTCCTGAGGCGCCCTTTCGGGTTTTCACCTCATCCGGATTTTAGGCCTTTTTGCCCTTGGGCACTCCTTTTGGGGAGTGACCAAGTCTGTCGGGACATCTCTATTTTTAGTCCCTCTTTTTTTTTTTCTTTTTTTTTTTTGAAGCTTGGGATCTGGCGCAGGGCTACGGAACCTTGGGCTATAGAATTTACTATTTGAACTTAGCCTACCATTGTGGTTTGTTGGCTAAGGAATTTATTTGGCCTATTATGATGGTTTGTTGGCTAAGGAATTTATCTGGCCTACCATGATGGTTTGTTAGCCAGAGGGGAGGTTTAGCCTACCATTTTTATCATTCGCTGGCTAAATGATTTGACTTGACCAACCAGGATGGTTTGTTGGCCAAGGAAAAGGATTAGCCTACCATTTTGGTTTGCTAGCTAAGGGTAATACAGCCTACCGTGGAGGTTTACTGGCTGCAGGGGCATGGCTTAGAGAACCTTATTGGTTTGCTGGCTAAGCGGGATATGATTTGGGCCGACCTTTGTGGTTTATTGGCCGAAAAAGGGGGGTATAGCCTACCATTTTGGTTTGCTGGCTAAAAGGTTTTGACTCGGTCGACCACCATGATTTGTTGACCGGGATAGGGTTTAGCCTACCATTTTGGTTTGCTGGCTAAGGATTTGACTCGGCCGACCACCATGGTTTATTGACCAAGAAGGATCTAGCCTACCATTTTGGTTTGCTGGCTAAGGGTTTGACTTAGTCGACCACCTTGGTTTATTGACCAAGAAAGGGTTTAGCCTACCATTTTGGTTTGCTGGCTAAGAGTTTGACTAGGTCGACCACCATGGTTTATTGATTAAGAAAGCGTTTTAGTCTACCATTTTGGTTTGCTGGCTAAGGATTTGACTCGGTCGACCATCATGGTTTGCTGACCAAGAAAGAGTTTAGCTTACCATTTTGGTTTGTTGGCTAAGGATTTGACTCGGTCGACCACCATGGTTTATTGACCGGGAAAGGGTTTTAGCCTACCATTTTGGTTTGCTGGCTAAAGATTTGACTCGATCAACCATCATGGTTTGCTGACCAAGAAAGGGTTTAGCCTACCATTTTGGTTTGCTGGCTAAGGATTTGACTCGGTCAACCACCATGGTTTATTGACCAAGAAAGGGTTTTAGCCTACCATTTTGGTTTGCTGGCTAAGGGTTTGACTCGGTCGGCCACCATGGTTTATTGACCAAGAAAGGGTTTTAGCCTACCATTTTGGTTTACTGGCTAAGGGTTTGACTCGGTCGACCACCATTGTTTATTGACCAAGAAAGGGTTTTGCCTACCATTTTGGTTTGCTAGCTAAGGATTTGACTCGGTCGACCACCATGGTTTATTGACCAAGAAAGGGTTTATCCTACCATTTTGGTTTGCTGGCTAAGGATTTGACTCGGTCGACCACCATGGTTTGTTGACCAAGGAAAACATAATTCATAAAGGAGATAATTCTTCTTTCTTTTTCTTCCCTCTTCTTTTTTACCGACCCTGGCGCCCTTTCGGGTTTTCACCAAGGTTGGCCCCCTCTAGCTTTTTCCAACGTGCCCTTTCGGGTTTTCACGTTGAGGGATTATCCATTTTTGCTTGGGGCGCCCTCTCGGGTTTTCACCCCAATCGGATTTTTCAGGTTTTTTTGCCCTTGGACACTCCTTTTGGGGAGTGGCCAAATCTGCTGGGACATCTCTATTTTTAGTCCTTTTTTTTTTTTTTCTTCGCATGTGCCCAGTTTTAGCCTGATTCGGACATGGGGGAATCAGAAGGCGGTTGCCCCCGAAATTCATGTTCGGGGGCATAGTACATTTTCAAATGTTTGCCATTTAGCGGTGGGAAGGGGCGATCACCCGTATGTGTCGCCAGCATGTATCCCCCCCGCCTTCGTAGACTCCAGTGACCACATACGGCCCATGCCAATTTGGCTGGAGTTTACCGCTTGATTTGCCTGCCATGACCTCTCTTTCCTTGACCATGACGAGATCACCTTCCTTGAAGACACGAGGCCTGACTAGCTTGTCATAAGCTCGGGTCATGCGGGCCTGGTAGGATTGGAGGTGTTTGTAAGCTTCCAACCGTTTGCCTTCTAGGTCAGACAGTTCCTCCAACCTCCTTTCAATTTCTTGTCGCTTCTCGGGCTGGAGACCAGTATGGATGGCTACCCTATAGGATGACATTTCAATTTCGATAGGGAGCATGGCTTCAGCTCCGTACACCAAAGAGAAAGGGGAGCACCCAGTGGGTTCGGTAGACCGTTCGGTACGGCCAGAGTGCTTCATGTATTTTCTCCCCCCAGTTGCGTTTGCGGTTGCCGACTATCTTAGCAAGCAGCTTGCAAAGGGTCTTGTTGAAGACTTCCGCCAGACTGTTGGCTTGAGGGTTGTAGACCGTTGACGTCCTTCAATCTATATGGAATTTGGCCGCAAACGCATATATTGTCTTGTTCTTGAAGGGCGTACCGTTATCTGATATGATCCGGTGAGGGGCGTCGAACCTATAGATTAGGTGTTGCTTGACAAATTTGGCAACAGCTACCCCAGTCACCTCCCGGAGAGAGATTGCTTCTGCCCATCGGGAGAAATAGTCGGTGGTCGCTAAGATGAATTTGTGGCCGCCGGAGGACGGTGGGAAAGGTCCCACGATATCTATTCCCCATTCTGTAAAAGGCCATATGGGGGTAGTTGGATGCAATTCATTCGGTAGTTTTCTTGGCACCGAACTGAAGATTTGGCATTGATGACACACGTGGGCGTATTGGACGCAATCCGTGTACATAGTTGGCTAGAAGAAGCCTTTTAGCTTGATGTTGACCTTCATTTTGTCTCCCGCCTGATGGGCCCCGCACAGTCCAGAGTGGACTTCATGCATGATGACTTTGGCTTCTTTGGGGGAGAGGCACCTTAGGAGGACAGACTTGTCTTTTTCATGGACAAGTCGATACAATTGGTCCCCGATCACTTGATAGGACATGGCCCGCCGTAGGAGCTGGACCCTTTCAGCCCGATTTGGGGGCAGCCAACCGTTCTTTACTTGGATGATCGGCTGGCGCCAGTATTCTTCTTGGCTGGCTTCCTCTTCAATGGTGTTGACCTCTACAGTTTCTGGGTCAGAATCGTCCTCGAGGACGCTGGGCATTAACCTCCTATGGCGGGCGGTTATACCCAATTCTCCTTCAGGAGGAAGCTTTAAAGCTGACGCTAATTTGGCTAGCGCGTCGGCTTGCGAGTTTTGGCTCCTGGGGACATGCCCGATTTCGAACAAGTAGAACCTTGCACGGAGCTTCATTACTTTAGCATGATAGGGGATTGTGGACACAAATTTTTTGTTGTTGTGCCAATTCTCCATTCCCAGAAATTCCCCCTCCCTTAACCGATGGAAGCACCATCGATTAGGGGTTTTTTTTCCCCTTAACCGATGGGGCTACCATCGGTTAAGGGGGTTCTCTCCCCCAATCGATGGAAGCACCATCGGTTGGAGGGACAAACCCCTCCAACCGATGGTACTACCATCGATTAGAGGGGAATTCCCCTCTAACCGATGGGAGTCCCATCGGTTAAGGGGATCTCCCCTTGAGAGTCCCCTAACCGATGGGACTGCCATCGGTTAAGGGGATTTTCCCCTTTAACCGATGGGAGTTCCATCGGTTGAGGGGAAATTCCCCTCTAACCGATGGAACCTCCATCGGTTAAGGGGATGGCCCCTAACCGATGGTACCCCCATCGGTTAGAGGGGCTTTAACCCTCTAACCGATGGGACCCTCTAACCGATGGGACTACCATCGGTTAGAAGTCCCCCATCCCACCATTGTAAGGGGGGCCTTCCCCTATAAAAGGCACCCGCATCCCCCATTTGAAAGGGGTCAGCCCCAAGGGAGCTACAGCCCTCTCCCCTTAGCAAAGTGCTGTCCCACTGTTTTCTGAAAATACTCAAAAAATAGAAAAGTCCCCAAATTTCCAAATTCCCCATCTCTTCCTCAACCTCCCCTCTTGTGTGTGAAGGTATCAAACTCCCTTCCCTACTCGGAGTAGAGTGAGAAATCGAGAGATCGTCTCCATACGGCATCGGCAATTCTCTCTTCTTAAGTCCGTAATAACGACATCGGCCCCCATGGGCTATAGGGTTTAAATACCGTCCATACATAGACATATGGTATTTAAATACCTTTGTAATTCATGCTCTGAATGCTACGCATCCAGACGCATATGTGCCACCTCCCATCGAGTGCTAAGTCTCTGGGATGGTGTGTTTGTGTTTATATGTATGTGTTTCTTAGAGGAGACTCTGCCCAAGTGGAGATTCTACCCAAGAACATATTCGTATATTCGCAAATTTGTGTTTTTATGTATATGTTTCCTAGGGGAAACTCTGCCCAAGTGGAGATTCCGACTAAGGACATATCCATAAACCTCAAATTTGCACTTATACATATATGCTTTCTCGGGAGGAAACTCTGCCCATGACAAAGTTCCTTCTGAAGAAAGATGTCTATGTAACCACAGACTCGTATTTATATGCATATGTTTCTTAGAGGAGACTCTGCCCAAGCGGAGATTCTGCCCAAGAACATACCCGTATATTCGCAAATTTGCATTCATATGTATATGTTCCCTGAAGGAAACTCTTCCTGAGCAGAAACCCCTTTTCCCAGAATAAACTCTGGGGAGCTCCCGCCCAAGCGGGGTTATAGCTCGGGAATATATCCATAAAAATGATAATTTTGCGCCTATACATATATGTTCCTTAGCAGAATTTCCATTTGAATAGAATCTCTATTCAAGAACATATTCATATAATTACGAATCTGTGCTTATGTGCATATGTTTCCTAGGGGAAACTCTGCCTAAGCGGGAATTCTGCCCAAGAACACTTTTGTACAACCATAAATTTGGATTCATATGAGTATATTTCTCGAAGGAGACTCTGTTTCTACAGAGATACCTTTCGTGACGGAAACTCCGCCTAAATGGAGATACCGCTCGAGAAGATATTCATAAAATTACAAATTCATGGCTATGCACATGTATTCTACTGGAAGAATCCTGCCTAAGTAGAGACTCTCCCTAAAACATATTCATATAAACACCATTTCCTATGCATACGTTTCTTGAGGACACTTTGTCTAAGCGGAGGTTTTGCCCGAAAACAGACTCAGATGTCTACAACTCCACATTTGTATGCAATAAAGGGAGTTCTGCCTAAGCGGAAGTTCTGCAGAAAATATATGCATACACCCATGAAAAATCATGATTATATGAATATATTTCTAAAAGAAGAAAAGAAAAGACAAACTCTGGCCGAACCGAAATTCTGCCAGAAATATATATATATATTCACAAAAGAGTTGTACTCATGTGGATAGTTCATCGGGGAGAAACTCCGCTTTGACAAGGACCCTCACAAGAAATATATCCATATGTCTGCAAGGTCATCTTCATGCGAACAAAAGAAGAAGGGAAGCTCTGTTCAAAGAGAGGCTTCGCCCCACAAAAAAAAAAAAATGCCACGGAACTTCATAATCTATAATCAAAGTCATACTATAAATTTGCACAACAACTCTGCCCATGTGGAAGTGCTGCCCAAGTTCTCAATACACATAAAGCCCAGAAATAATCTGCGGGTGTATACCCATTCCAAACGAAAGTTCAAATCATACATTTTAAACCTCAAACGGGTCCATGAATATACACCCGTTTCATTTTCAAAATCATATTTCACACCCAAAGAAAATAGGCAGCCATACCATCTCATACCATTCAAAATGAAACAAACTCGAACATTTTCAAAGAGTAAAATGCATTTTCAATAAAAGAGAGGGAAAAATATCATATTAGGACTTTCTAAATTTTTTACATATATATGTTCTCATCCTTGCTATGAATGGTATTCGGGTTAAAGCTGGTATTAAATAATACCAAGGGCTTTTAACTCGATGTAAATGTAACATCGATTCCGATCGATGGAGGCAGAGGTCCAGCACACGCTACCCTGATCGCCTGTTGATGAAAAGACACGGAATCAAAGAAGTTCAGATTAAAATTGGCGCACCCGTCCGTTCCTCGGACACCAATACCTGTCCGTTCCTCAGACACCAATACCCGTCCGTTCCTCGGACACCAATACCCGTCCGTTCCTCGGACACCAACACCCGTCCGTTCCTCGGACCCCAACACCCGTGCGTTCCTCGGACACCAACACCTGTCCGTTCCTCGGACACCAAAACCCTTCCTCCGCATCGTGTGGACTTTTTTTGTCTGCCAGACAGATTGGCACGCCCCGCAAATACCAAAAATCCAAAATATGTGAAATGAATGAATACCTTGAACCAAAATGAAATGAAATGAATGAATAAAATTGAGTGAAGAAAAATCCCGTGTCCACAGGGATCAACTCTTGTTTCCGAACATCGTAATCCCCCAGCACTTGACGGATGACTAACTGTGAGTCCCCATAAACTTTTATACATTTGACGCCCATTTCGACGGCCAGTTGAAGTCCCACGATCAATGGTTCATATTTAGCTTGATTGTTGGTCAATGGCTTCATGAGGGCGCATGAGTTGTGAAAGATTCCCCCTTGTGGAGTCACCAAGACAATGCCCGCTCCGGAGATATAAATTGTGGTGCCGTCAGTTTGCTTGAGCACCCGGGAAGCGCCGTCAAAGTAGAGCTCCCAATGTGGTAGCTCTATGGCAAGAGTATTTCCGCTCTCTTGAGCGGGAGGTTCTTCTTGTTGACTTCCTTCCCCTTGAGGGAGCAAGAGCGTTTCCTCCTCGGGAATTTTGAACTCGAGGGGAGAGCTGGCCGGAATCAGGTGTGCTGCCAGGAAGTCAGCCATGCCTTCTCCTTTGATTGCTTTTCTTGGGACAAAGGTGATATCAAACTCCATGAGGAGTAGGGCCCACTTTTCCATCCTCCCTGACAACATAGGTTGGGTGAGGAGTGCTTTTAGCGGGTCCATCCTCGAGATGAGGCTGACTTGATGGGCCAATAGATAATGTCGTAATTTCTTGACGGCGAATATCAGCGCGAGGCATACTTTCTCCACAGGGGAGTAGTGGTGCTCCGGGCCCACCAGCATTCGGCTGAGGTAGTACAGCGGCTGCTCTTTGCCTTCCTCATTTGTTTGCGCCAAGAGCGCTCCTAGCGATGTTTCCATGGCAGCAATGTAGAGGATGAGCGGCTTTCCTTTCACCGGCATGGATGGCAAAATCGGCCGACTCCGCTCCGAGTCAGCCGACTCGGAGCGAAATCGGCTCATGTCGACCCGACTTGGGGGGGGGGGGGGACACCCACCCACCCACGGGGCTAGGTTTGCAAAGTCCACTGCACGACTTACCCCGACTCGGCACGACTCAGCCCGACTCTGGCTCGACTCGGGTCGGGATCGGCTGGGGCCGACCCAGCCACCCGACCCGACTTCTCCATCCATGTTCACCGGGGCTCCCAACACGGGAGGAGTGAGGAGATACTCCTTGATTTCTTCAAAAGTATCTTGACACTCTTGGTCCCATATGAATGAGGCTCCTTTCTTTATCAATTTGCTACTCCGCATTTGCCCGAGAGATTGGAGATGAACCGCCTTATATAGGCCAGCCTTCCTTGGAGTGACTTTAGCTCCGTCAAGGTTTTTGGCGGCGGCAGTTCTCTGATGGCTTTGATTTTAACGGGATCAATTTCTATCCCGCGGTATTTGACAATGAAGCCGAGGAATTTGCCGCTCGAAACACCGAAGGCGCACTTCATTGGGTTCATCTTCAGTTGATGCTGGCGGAGTCTTTTGAAGACCTGGCGCAAATCGCCCTGATGGTCTTCTCGCCTTCTGGTCTTGACAACCAAATCATCAACGTAGCACTCGACCAAGCTGTGGAGCATTTCGCCAAAGATCTTGGTCATGGCCCTTTGATAGGTGGCTCTAGCATTTTTCAAGCCGAAGGACATTTTTTTGTAATTGTAGACCCCTTTGGGGGACTTGAATGCAGTATGGTCCTTGTCTTTGGGAGCCATACGAATTTGATTGTAGCCTGACGACCCATCCATGAAGGATAATGTTTCGTGTCTGGTGGTCATATCGACCATTGTTTCGATAATCGGGATCGGGAAGTCGTCCTTCGGGTAGGCTTTATTCAAGTCCCTGTAATCGATACAGATCTAGACTTGGCCGTTTTTCTTTTTCACCGGCACTATATTGGCCAGCCAAGTTGGGTAGATGCAAGGCTCGGTGAAGCCGACTTCAAGGAGTTTGTCCACCTCGACGTTTACCTTCAGCTCCAGCTCATGGTGCATACGCCTTTGGGCCTGTTTGACCGGCTTTGCTGTGGGGAGTATAGACAATTCGTGCTCAGCCACAGAAGGGTCTAGACCTGGCATTTCTTTGTATGTCCACGCGAAACAGTCTTTAAACTCGAGCAGGAGTTGTTGATATGACTGTCTCTCCTGTTCATTGAGGAGGGCGCTGACGAAGATTGGGTGGAGTTCTTCTAGTCCCCCAAGGTTGAGTTCAATCATCTCATCCAAGGTAGCTTGCCCGTCGTCTTCAAGTTCGCGGGGTGCGGCTGTAATTCGATGAATTCTTTTTCTTCATCGGATTCGGCGACGTGGACATCATAATATTTGAAGCTTTCCTCGGTCACCGGCCAAAATAGTTGTTCCTCATCTTGAGGTGCTTCTGGGCACATTGTCTCATTTGTGAGGACAAAATTTGCTTCTCCTTCCTGCGGGTTTGTCACGGAGGCAGGAGGTTGTCCGTTGGCATGGCAGTGATCGGACGAGGGGATAAGCCCAACGGTATTTACTGCGTAATAGGCCTCAAAGTCTGTCCCTCGTTCATAACCCAACCCCCTTGTGTCTTTTGCACAATGTGGGGGTTGCCCTTGGAGTTGCTTCGGGTACCAGATGATGCGGTACCGACCGCGGGAGAAGGAGGGGGACGGAACAGAAGGTGGCTGGGGAGGGTTTTAGCAGGGTTTTAGGGAGAGGAAGGGGGGCCGGGAGATGGGGGAAGCAGGGGAAGGGGAATGGTGTTGGGGTTCGGAGGGTGAAGTGCAACCGGGAGAGGGGGTAACGGGGAGATGAACAGGGAGGGTTGAGGACAGAAAGTAGAAGAAATGGGGAGGAGGATGGAGGAGACGAGAGGGAGGGGGGGGGGAAAACTCGGGAGAAGACAACACAGTCACACTCTCAAAGGCGGCGCCTCCATCACAAACATTCTTTCGATTCTTCTATTCCATGCCATCAAAAGAGTCCATACAAGAGCATATATAGGACAAGCCCAAAGAAACCCTACTGTGCACTTTTCCCATGGGACCACAATGTCCTCTGAACAAAAAGAAAAAAGACAGCCAAGTCCCACCTTTACAAATAAACCCAAAAGATCTCCAAAATACATCTGAAAAAAAAAGAAAACTCTCATGGGCCTCAAATGGGCCTCACAACACCTCACATAAATGTCACTAAGAATAGCACTCCTCATCTCCAAGCCATAATGACGGAATCGCTGCCGCGGGTCGCCGACGCTGGTAGACTCGAGCCGGGTCGAAGAGGGTCCGCGCTCTGGTGTCCTCACCAATCCTCCCCGCCTGGGAGGAACTCGACCCAGTCGAGTACGGGTCCTGGACGCTCTGGTACCGCTCCAAGAGATCGGGGTCGATCTGCTGTAACTCCTCCCGCGTGACCCACGTGTCCTCAATAGAGGGCCTGCCCCTCCAACGAACCAAGTAGCGCTGATAGGCTCCACTCCGTGTAGTGATGATCTGCTCATCTAGTATCTGGTCGATCTGCTCATGTCGTGCTGGAATGGAGGCTGCTGGTGGGCACTCGTGGGTGGGGTCACTCACAAAGGGGAGAGGAGGCTCGAACGGCTCACTAGGAATCGCTGTCGGGTCCTGATAGGCTACCAAATCCGAGACATTAAATGTGGAATGGATGCCGTAGTCGGGTGGTAGATCTACAACGTACGCATTAGATCCGACGCGTTTCAATACCTTGAAAGGACCTACTCCTCGAGCTTGCAGTTTTCTCACGGCCCCGGAGGGTAGCCGCTCAGGTCTGACCCTGATCATCACGTAATCACCCTCGTGAAACTCTTGCAGACGGCGATGCGCATTTGCTGAAATTGTATATTTTTCATTGCTTGCTTCAATGTGGTGACGGACACTTTCATGCAGACTTCTGATATGGGCAGCTAACGACTCGGCTGACTCAGAGACTCGGGCCTGGATGGGCATAGGGACAAGATCTAATGGCCGCCTAGGTCTATAGCCAGTAACTATCTCGAAGGGGCTCAAGCCGGTAGACCTATTGACTGAATTATTATATGCAAACTCCGCTGACGACAAGACCAAGTCCCAACCTCGCTCATGCTCTCCTACTAAACAACGCAAAAGGTCACCCAGACTCCTATTAACTACCTCTGTTTGCCCATCGGTCTGGGGGTGATAAGCAGTGGAGAACTTGAGCTTGGTGCCCAAGAGGTGCCATAAAGTCTTCCAAAAATAGCTCGTGAATCGCACGTCCCGGTCCGAGACAATGGTCTTAGGTAGCCCATGCAAGCGAACAATCTCATCTAGAAAGAGGCGTGCTACCTTAGACGCATCCGAAGTCTTGGAACAGGGGACAAAGTGGGCCATTTTGGAGAATCGGTCGACCACCACCATAATCGAGTCGTGCCGGCGAACCGTGCGTGGCAATCCCAGAATAAAATCCATGCTAATGTCCTGCCACGGACGATCAGGCACAGGGAGGGGAGTATACAGCCCGGTATTTTGCTTTCGCTGCTTAGCCAGAGCGCAAATACGGCACTGAGCCACGATGAGAGCTACGTCGCGCTTCAGGCTGGGCCAGAAGAAACGATACTCCACTAACTCAATGGTCTTGTTTCGGCCAAAGTGGCCGGCAAGACCTCCAGCATGCACCTCCCAAACAAGAAACTCGCAGACAGAGGTCCGCGGAACACACAACCTATCCTCTCGAAAAAGGTACCCCCCTTGCAGGAGGTAGTCAGGATACTTCCGGGAGGGCCCGGACAGGAGCGCGGAGTGTATCGAGCCAAAATCGGGGCAAGGGGCATACTCGTCTCGAAGGCGCTCAAACCCAGTAACCTCCGTGTGGACAGTCGACAATAAAGTAGAACGTCGACTCAGCGCGTCTGCCACACGGTTCTCCACGCCTGCTCGATGCTTGAGGACAAAAGTGTATGCTTGAAGATATTCTACCCATCGACTGTGTCGAGGGTTGAGCTTTTTCTGAGCGTGGAGGAAACAGAGGGCCTCATGGTCGGAGTAGAGGACAAACTCCTGTGGTAGAAGATAATGTCTCCAATATCTTAACGCCTGAACTACCGCATAAAACTCCTTATCATAGGTGGAATACTTCATCCTTGCATCATTCAATTTCTCGCTGAAGTAGGCGATGGGATGGCCCTCCTGGCTCAATACTCCACCGATGCCGACACCTGAGGCATCACAGGAGACCTCAAACACCTTGGAAAAATCAGGTAATCGAAGTACAGGTGCCTGAGTCATCCTCTCCTTGAGATCACAAAAAGCCGAAGCTGCGGCCTTAGTCCAGATAAATGCTCCCTTCCGAATGCAATCTGTGATGGGAGCTGTGACGGTGCTGAACCCGCGTATGAATCGGCGGTAGAAGGTGGCCAAACCGTGAAAGCTACGCACATCATGAAGAGTCTGAGGCTCGGGCCACTCTACGATCGCCCTGATCTTTTCGGGGTCAGCAGAGACACCCTCTTTAGATACGATGAACCCCAAGAAAGTGACAGATTCAGTCAGGAAGGCACATTTCTTGAGGTTGCCGTAAAGGCTTTCTTGGCGGAGGGTAAGGCAAACTTGACGCAGGTGGTCAAGGTGGTCACTCCTAGAGCGGCTATAAATCAGAATATCGTCAAAATACACGACCAGGAATACTCCAATGTACGGACGTAACACCTCAGTCATCAGCCGCATGAAGGTGCTAGGAGCGTTGGATAGCCCGCAGGGCATTACCAACCATTCATAGAGCCCATCTTTTGTCTTAAAGGCCGTCTTCCATTCATCCCCAGGTCGGATCCTGACCTGGTGATAGCCACTCCTAAGATCGATCTTTGAAAAGATGGTGGCCCCCGCTAGCATATCCAGCATATCATCCAAACGGGGAATGGGAAATCGGTACTTGACAGTGATACGGTTAATCGCGCGGCTGTCCACGCACATTCTCCAGGTGCCGTCTTTCTTGGGAGCTAGAAGTGCGGGGACGGCGCAAGGGCTCTTGCTGGTTCTCATAGATCCCTTCCTCAAATACTCCTCAACCCGCCGCTGCAGCTCAGCATGCTCAGCGGGATTCATCCTATAGTGTGGCAGGTTGGGTAATGTGGACCCCGGTACCAGATCAATGGCGTGCTGGATGTCACGCATTGGGGGTAGGCCGTCTGGTAGTTCATCAGGGAACACATCAGAGAATTCATGGAGGAGAGGGGCAACATCAGCTGGGTGCTCCGAAGAAGCCTCACTAGCGACCTCGTCTTTCACAGGCATCACTAACAGGACAAATACCTGGTCATGCCTCGACAATTCCTGCTCAAATGCCCTGGCAGTGATCAATTGTAACGGTTTAGTGAGGGGAGGAACACCCAAAAGTGAGGGACTAGGAGTGGGGGCGCTACCAGTGGTAGGGGCCCTCGAAGTGGGAACGCGTCGTGCGACGCTGGGGGTAGAAGGAGTAGCGGGCCGAGAAGGGTCCACCACACCCGAAGCACCTAGAGGGGAGCTCACCTGGGGAGTAGGGGAAGAAAGGGAACTCGCCGGAGGGGTAGGTGCAGGGGGAGGAGAAGGATAGATGGTGATCCGCTGGCCCCCGAAATCGAAGACGCAGGTGTTGGTCCGGCCATAGAGGGTCGCATCCACATCATATATCCAGGGTCGTCCCAAGATGATGCTCCCTACCTCCATGGGCAAGACGTCGCACCAAATGTTCGCTTCATAAGCGTGGAGCCGAAGCGGAATTAGGCATCTGGACTGAACGGGAATGGAGGTCGAGTCCACCCACGACACGTGGTAAGGATGTGGGTGGTTTTCTGTAACCAGACCCAAACGTGTGACGGTGCGGGTGGAGATGGCGTTAATGCAACTCCCGTTGTCCACAATAACCCGGCAGACTCTACCGCCCAAGCGACAGTAGGTCTGGAAGATAGAGGTGCGACGCCAGTCAGCACTCTCCTTAGGCTGGGCCAAGATGCATCGAACAACCCCAAGCCTCGTATCACTGGGCACTTCCTCGAGGCTCGGCGCATGGGCGGGATCGGCCAACTCATCCTCCAGCTGGTACTCTAGGGCCAAATCAGCACCCGCCGCATACCCCACTTCTTGAAGATCATGAGAGGATTCCCCGGGGTCAACTCCCTCAATGGTCAGGGTCCTCGTAGGACAAGCACTCTGGTAGTGGCCAAACCCCTGGCACTTGAAACAGCGGACACGGGAGATGCCATCCTGAGGTGCGCCTCCCCCCATGGGTGCTTTCCCCTTTTCATCCCGCCGGACCGGGGGGGCGGGGAGCTGTGGGCGCGTGGGAGGAGCAGGCAAGGCTGGAGCGGCCTCTCTCGGGGGTAGGAAACGAGGGCGGGGCGGGGGTTCCAACGGCCCCAAAGTGGGTCCTCTCGGAGGTAACCCGGGAGCGGAACGCTGCTCGGTCGGGCGAGGGTAGGCTGGCCTAGCGCGCGGAGGAGACTCGTGACCTGGCTCAAATTGCTCCATCTCACGTACGACCTGATATGCATGCTTGATGGTCGTCACATGTTGGCGGAACAACTCATGCTAATAAACACGGCGAAGACCCTTCCGAAATCGGGAAAGGGTAATCGCGCCCTCCTCACGGGCCCCACACCTCAGCAGGTACTCGTCAAAATTAGCAATGTACTCAGAAATAGTACGAGTCCCCTGGGTGAGCTCTTGCCAGCGGTCTATGAGACGGTGTCGATAGGTCGGTGGGAGGTATTTCTCGCGAAGCTTCACCTTCATGTCCTCCCAAGACTCAATCGGCACTAATCCACGCTGCTCGTAGAGAGTTTCCACATTCAACCAATATGTCTGAGCCTGACCAACCAGTTTCATCATGGCGAAGCGTGCGCGTCGGGCATCAGACATTCCCATCCAATCAAAGTATCGGTCCATGCTGGCCTCCCAATCTAGATAAACTCGCGGATCCAAGGACCCGTCAAAGGTGGGGGCATCCACACGGACAAGGCGACGGTCGTCTTGATCATCATGGTCATCCCGACCTCTCGGTGACGGTACCGCCGAGGCTCAAACCCATGCTCGTCCTGATCCTCCCGACCTCTCGGGTGTCGGTGACGCGGCTGCTCATACCCCACATGGCGCCGATCATCTCTATCCCGCGGGTGTTGGTAGAACCCATGATCGTGCCCCAAATCCACTCTACCTCCGCAGTCTTCTCTCACCTCGCCACCCCTAGGGTACCTATGACGCCCCTGAGCACCACCCCACTCGTGCTCAACTTGCCTTTCCCTAGCAGTGACGGGTCTAAAGTCCGTGCCAACTTCCTCCGTGGAATCATAGTTGGACACGTAGTCATCTACCCCTCGACCCGTGGGTCGTTCCGCCCTATGTGGGGGCTCTCCGGGGTCCCGGCGAGCAGGCCGGTTCCCAGGAGCCGGATCCTGGGCTGGTGGGGGCCTCTCAAGGGCAAGGACACGCCCAACCATTCCCTGGACAACACGGGTCGACTCGGTGACCCGCTCCTCAAAGCGTTGCTCAGTCTCAGTGAGCCTCTGCTCCATTTGTTCCATGCGGACCATCAATTGATCCAACCTCACAACTACCTCGGGAAATGAAGGGGAACCTGTCTGCGAACCCGCCATGGGCGCTGAGGTATGGAACTCTATACCGCTACGGGTGGGCATAAGCTACGAGACAATGAAACCCAACACCGCTAACCATGATGGACACTCTAAATGCAGCAAGGGAATAGCCATGGGCATGACAGGAAATTTCCAAACGCAAGATAAGCAGCTAATGATGCAAACTCAAACCTTAGACAGTAAACTCTACCAAAGATGATGCGGGAAGACTACCCGAATTGCCACAAAATCAGACCGCAGGTGATCAGCCACAAGGAAGCAGCAAGCTCATTCAAATGCACATGTTCCACAAGAAGTTTCAAAGCGTGACTTACATGCTACAACAGAAAACTACAGCACAGGAGTATCATCCCTCGCAGCAGAAAAATGTCGGATTCAAGGAAGTTAAGATCAGCCACACGGCTCAAGCAACAATCACACAACTATTTATCTTCAGATTTTGCGCTAACAGGATGTATGGTATCTCACTTGACACAGTCCGACAGCAATAGTATATAACTAGCTAGGATTCCTACCCCTCAAACACGACGGCAAATCAAACTGGATATGAAATGAGCAGAGAGGGAGAACGGAGAGAACCTTCAGGCCGACGATTCGTCGGGGAGGGAGACCCGCGATTGGGTGAGGGGCGCGGACGGAGACAGCGAGAGCGCGGTGATCTCGGCAACCAGCGGGTCTGGACGCCGCACGATCCGGGGCGCGTGAGCAGGCCGGCGGGGATGTTGGCGAGGGGGAGTCTTGGGTCGCAGCGGTTGTGCGTATTCGTGCGGGAGTACCGGAAGATACACGTACAGTCGGAATGAGCCGCCGACGATCTCCGCGCTTGGTCCGCTCATCAGTCCAACTGGTTACGCTCCGTTCGTTGCAGGCCAAGCTCGAGCAGGGGATGCGGGTAGGGGAATCCCACACTGGGGCAGGACGGGGACGCTGGTTGTCGTCTTCCGAGGTGGGTCCGTTGCGACCCGGGGAGGCCGGTCGCGGAGCTGTGCCAGGACAGTCACGCGGCCCGCGACGCTGAGAGGGGAACCGTCGGCGAGGACTCCGGCGCGTCGAGCCGGTCACGGAAGCCGATCCTGGTGCGACGGTGCAGGGGGACCCGGGCACGGGTGGTGACCCAGGCGCGCGGGTGGTGGCCCAGGCGCGCGTAGTGCCGGAGCCGGGGGTGAGTGGTGCAGGCCTCCTGGTGCGCGGAAGCTGAGGCGGGGAGGTCTCCGGACGCGGAGGTGGGGCCTGCCGAGGAGGCCGGAGTTGCGGCCGGCTGCTGGAGGTGGCCCGGTCCGGTGCGGAGGGAGTCTCGCGGAAGGCCTTGGCGCGGCGACGGCGGGGTTGCACCGGGGGCGCGAACAGGGAGCCTGGGGCCGCGTGGGGGCTCGGGCGAGGTCGATCGGCGCTGGGATCTCCGGACGCGGGAGCTCGGGTGGGTGTCCGGGACCTCCGGACGCGGGAGAGAGAGAGAAGAGAGGGCGAGAGAGTGCTTCCGCTGCGACTGGCTGGGGAGCAGCGGCGCGGCGCTGCCGGCACGAGGAAGTTGGCTCGGGGTGGCCGACCTCCCTGTCGCGGGGCGGCCCGCCTCCAAGAAGGCAGAGGAGAGCAGGGAAGGGGAGGATCGAGCGTGCTCTGATACCATTTGATGCGGTATCGACCGCGGGAGAAGGAGGGGACGGAACAGAAGGTGGTTGGGGAGGGTTTTAGCAGGGTTTTAGGGAGAGGAAGGGGGGCTGGGAGATGGGGGAAGCAGGGGAAGGGGAATGGTGTTGGGGTTCGGAGGGTGAAGTGCAACCGGGAGAGGGGGTAACGGGGAGATGAACAGGGAGGGTTGAGGACAGAAAGTAGAAGAAATGGGGAGGAGGATGGAGGAGACGAGAGGGAGGGGGGGGGGAAACTCGGGAGAAGACAACACAGTCACACTCTCAAAGGCGGCGCCTCCATCACAAACATTCTTTCGATTCTTCTATTCCATGCCATCAAAAGAGTCCATACAAGAGCATATATAGGACAAGCCCAAAGAAACCCTACTGCGCACTTTTCCCATGGGACCACAATGTCCTCTGAACAAAAAGAAAAAAGACAGCCAAGTCCCACCTTTACAAATAAACCCAAAAGATCTCCAAAATACATCTGAAAAAAAAAGAAAACTCTCATGGGCCTCAAATGGGCCTCACAACACCTCACATAAATGTCACTAAGAATAGCACTCCTCATCTCCAAGCCATAATGACGGAATCGCTGCCGCGGGTCGCCGACGCTGGTAGACTCGAGCCGGGTCGAAGCGGGTCCGCGCTCTGGTGTCCTCACCACCAGAGTTGGTGGAAGTATTCCCGCCGAGAGGGATCTTGCATTTGCACAATCTTCTGCTTTTGGCATGACTTCTTGATACGCCCAGACATGTCGTCCATTTCTTGGACGGGCTCGAGGGCGATTTGAGTTATTTGACTCCAGCCGAAGTTGTCTTCGAGAGGCCCATATGGGAGCGGGTCCCCCTTGTAGAAGATGATTGGCTTCGGCGTCTTTCCTTTCTCGAGACTATCACTTCTATAATGGGTGACTATGAATGTTTTTAGTCGTTCTACCATGTGCTCCTCCCTATGGAAGGGTAGCTGCGTGTATGCCGGGGGCAAGGAGATACTTTGGCTGATGGCCTCGCCGATGGCGTTTGCTTGATAGTTGACTTTCCGCCTTTCCGGGTAGTTGGGCCCTGGCTCGGTGGACTCGATGAGGCGACCGAGTCGGTGGACTTCGAGGAGATCTTTGTTGACTGTGAAAAGCTCCTCTTCGTCCTGATCTTGCTTTTCTTGTGTTGCATTGGCCTTTTGCTTTCCCTTACCTTTGGGTGTGGTCGATGACTCGCCCAAGGGCTCGCCGAAATATAATTGAGCGTCCGCCAAGTTGCATTCATTTGGACGGAAAGCGGCCCGGTCAGCGAAGACTGTATATTGCTCTCCCTTCTTGACATATTTTATGCACTGATGGAGAGTTGAGGGGATGACCCGATTTTCATGCAGCCAGGGTCTTCCCAGGAGAGCCTTGTAGGACGTGTTTGCATTGATGATATAGAACACGACCTTAGTGGTGAGGCCATCCATGGCCAGCTGCACTTCCACCTTTCCCAAGGCGTTTTCAGAGTTCTGATTGAACCCGGCGATTCTAACATCATTTACCCTCTGCAAGTAGGGCATAAGGTATAGAGACTTGAAAGTCTTGAGAGGCATGATATTGATCGATGCCCCAGGGTCAACCAAGATCCGATTGAGCTCGTGCCCATTGATTTTTCCTTGCATGTACAGAGGGCGATTGTGGTACAGCGTGGGCAGCAACATATCTTTGTCGGAGAATGTCACCTCCGCCACAGGGCTTGAGCTTGGAGTTCGGTCACATCAGCTTCGTAGACCTCGGGCTTTTGCAATATTTTGATAAGAGCCGCCCTTAACTCTTTGCTCCAGGCGATGGCGTCCCATATAGTGACCTTCGTCGGGAACTGCTTCATGTGCTGTATGATTTTGCAGTCGGCCCGAGCACAGAGCTGATCCAACGGCGGGAGCATGTCCGCCAAAGATTCTAGCGGCTGCCCAGACTTGTCGTTCCGCCTTGTCCCTGACTGTTCATCCGATCTTTTTTTGAATGAAGGGGCCAAGAGGCCCTCATATGGGGCAGGAGTTTCATCTTGGTTCTTTTCAGGTGGAGCGGGCCGGCCGGCCTGCTCAGCAGTCCTTCTGCAGGGGAGTTCACTTGTGATTTCCTCCTGCTCTTCTTCTTCTTCGTCAGAAGGGTCGAAGACGAAGGAATTCACCCGTACTTCTATTTCGGGGACAGGCTGGGGCTTTTCGCCCCGGAAGGCGATGATTTTGTCGAGGCTGGGCGAGTTTGGCTTCTCGCCGGGAGACAAGGTGGACTTCTTTCTTCGTCCACGGCCTTTTCCTCTGCCTCGGTTGTGGCGTTGATATGTTGCCACAGTAGTTTTGTCGGCTGACGACTGCATGCTTGCCGGCGGCGGTATTGACACCATATTGCACGAGAAATCCTTCAACATTTCTTCCAGCTTCTCGACAATGATCTCATCTTTTTTATAGAAGATGGCCAATTCTTCAGGTAAAGGCAGCTTCTCGCCTTCTTGCGCCCGTTGGAGCATTTGATGGAGCCAGCTTTTAAGCCTCATTTTACGCTCCATTTCTTCCCAAGGGATGTACTTGTCCAACGGGACAGCCCTGGTTGGTTCAGAGGGAATATATTCCTCCAACTCATCAATGAGCTTTTGTAATTTCTGGAGCGGGGTCAACTCCAGTGGGGCCATCATCGCCGATGCTCGTTCGGTTTGTTTCTTCAGGCGTCTTTTCAAGTTTTTCTGCCTGTTCTTCTCTTGTTTCTTTGCTTGCGCCATTTCAAGCGGCGACAGCTCCTTTTCTTGCACAGCGTGTCGAGTGGTACTCTCTCGGCCGGAGTGACTATACGACCCTCCCCTTTTAGGGAATGATAGCGGGAAGCGCATCCTGGGCTCCACCGTGGTCCAGCCGGCTTCATCTAGCTGGTGCTGGAAGGTAGAGTTGATTGCTTGCTTGATTATCTCAGGCGGCAATTCTTGGAATTCGGCCATATAGGGCCTTGGCCCTTGGACAGCTGGCTCCGTCACCGGCTTCTTGCCCCTGCGGTCTTCATTTTGCTGCTTGGAGGGCTGTGAGGACTCCGACTGGGCCTCAGTCCCGCTGTTTTGTTTAGAGGCGGGTCGAAAATGCCTGCGTCGGACGCGACTTTCTTGGTCGAACACCGAGATAGGCTCCTCTTTCAGGGATATGTCTTCGAAGTGCCGTTCCAAGCTTGTACCTCCTGCAATTTGTTCATGGGGAGACGCTACCTGATATCATCGAGACCCCTTCTTTCGTCGAGAAGGTTGTCGCCGAACTTCTTCCGCCTGGCTTTTGGTGTTGGCCGGCGACCGCATCGGCGGTATGAGCCACCCTTGTTCATCAACTTCAGGGGCCTTGAGATTTGCGAGGCTCATATATTCGTTTTGCTCGAATTCTCGCTGAGCTGCTTCCCTGGCTCTCTTCACGACCATGGAATTTCCTTCCGAGTCGATCTTTCCCCTTTGTATAAGGGCTTCGATCCAATCTCGGACAATCGGACATCTGTCCAAGGGATGCAGCAACATGGCATGGTACCGACAATACATGGGATGATTTATCTCCCTCTCTGTGTATGTCGGCGGTGGGTCATGCGCCATTACGCAACCTTCCCGCAGGAGCTCTTCGAAAATCTTCCCAATATTTCCAGTTGCAAAGCGATTCTGGTCGGAGATTGGCCACCCTGGATACCACAGGGTGGGGGCTGAGTTGGAGGAGCCAGCTTCCATCATCTCCGGCTCCAGAAATGTGAATGCCACCACTGGATAGACTTCAGGCGGCTGGATGACGTTGACCATATGCGTGACAACGTCAACCGAGTGGTCCGCCCATTCGCGAACATGAGGCTGCGGCGGGTTGACGTGGGCGTTGCCTAGGTCGATGACCCCTTGGTTGACCCATGCTTCAACCTTGTCTTTGAAAACGTGGCAGTCCTCCAGATCATGTCCCGTGACTTGATGGTATATGCAATAGTTTGGCGGGATGCTTGTTGGCGGCTGGCAGCCTAATAGTCCTGCTCGCAAGCAGGTGCGGTAGAGTGCCAGTGTCTGATGGTGCGGAAAAGAATATAACTTTCTGGCGGCTTCATCATCGGACGAACTTGAAGACTCCTCCGAGATCCATCCCCCGCACGAGGGACGGGTCCGAGGCGCAGGCGTGGTTGCAGGCGCCGGGAGTCCTTGTTGGAGGGCGGTCAAGCTTTCGTGCATGCTCCTCAAATATATCAATGTTTGGCGTTGACCATGCCGCAATGATTGAACTTGCCTTTCGAGATTTTGGACTGCCTCCGACCACGATCTCTGCCCCGGGACCGAGGAATGATGATTCTCTCACCCATTTCTGGACTGAGAGTCCCATGGATTTGCGTCAGGGTCCTCTGGCTCGGGTATCGGCATATTGACGTGAATGACGTTGGCCGATTGCTTCGATTGATCCCAAGCATGGGGTTGTGGAGGGTCAACCAAGTTGCCTTGCATTGAGATGAGGCGACTCTGGATCAGCTTCTGTACTTCGTTTTTGAAGACGTAGCAGTTCTCGATAGAGTGCCCTAACATGCGGTGATAGAGGTAGTAGTTCGGTTCATCTACCTTATCCGCTTCACCCGGTCTTTTCGGTCCCGGGAGCATGATCAAGTCATTCTCCACGCAGAGCTTGAAGAGCTTCCTTGTGTGGTCCTTTTTGAAGGAGTAAGGTGTGCTCATACGCTGAGGCAATGAGGTCGGAGGTGGCCTTTCTTTCGCCTTTTTGCTTGGAACACTGGTGACCGCGATCTTCTTCCCCTTATTTTGCAGGACGAAGTCCATAGCGTTGACTTCTTTGCCAGCAGCACGCTCCTTGTTTGGCTTGTTTCTGGAGGGGGCATATATCAGATTGTCAGCGAAGAACATTTCTATCTCCGCGACAACCGCATTGAGCTGGTCGAAGCCCTTGATATTTGTACCCAACAGTTTTTCACTTACTTCAGCTGCCAGACCCTGCCGACAGATGGTTATGGCATCTTCTTGTGTCGGGGGATTGTCGCACCTCATGCTGAAGTCACGCCACCGCTTGATAAAGTCGAGTGTCGTTTCTCCTTTCCTCTGCTTGAGGGAGCATAGCTCTGCTAGCGACACCTTTCTTTCGGCCATCTGGAAGCAGTCGATGAACTTCTTCTGGAGGTCGACCCAATCAACAATGGAGTTGGGCCTCAACCTTGAGTACCATTGGAAGGCGGTGCCCGTCAAGGATGTTGCGAAGTAACGGAGGAGGTAGGATTCATCGAATGCCAACTCTCCCATGGCCGTTATGTAATAGGCCAAATGCTCATTTGGCGAGCCCTGCCCGTCAAATTTTTGCAACTTCGGGGCTTTGGGGCAATCCGGTGGTAGCTTCTTGAATTGATGGTGGACAGAGTACGACACACTGTACAGATCCACAGTGGCGATGCCCTCGCCTCGTTGAGCGAAGCGGTCATCCACAATCTTTTCGATCATCCGTCGCTGGGCTACGATATCTTCAGTTGCGGAGGCCTGGGAGTTTATGCCCCTGCGCGGTTGTTGGACCGGATCGACGGTATAATCGTTGGCCGCAGCTGTTTGCGGGTTGACATCGGGCGGGTAGCCTTGTTGATGTCTTCCCCGAGCATTTTGGTTTGCCGCCGGCACCTGGCGACGTGGCGCATTTGCCCCTGCCTGCTGCCCCCGCTCCATCAGGAGGTTGGCCATTTCGGCCTGCCTGCGTTGTATGAAATCATATTTGTCGTCATCCATCATGGCCTGGAAGGCAGCTCTGGTTGGTGGCATGAGGAACACTTCAGCTTGTTCTCCGTCCGCCGGCAGTTATTGATTCCCGAGGTGGAGGCTCGCGACCTCGTCTTCTTCCCCTCCTTCGAGGTCTCTCGGGATCTAACCCGGGGGTGGCCTTTGATCATGCTCGAGCTGAGGCTCGAGGACTTGCCCCTGGTTTGAGGGTCCAGCTTGACTGCCTTGTTGACCTTGGGGAGGTCTTCTGGCAGGATTCCGGGTATACCGGAAGATAGCTTCGCCTTCCTGGCCGGGTTCATCTATCCTAGCCACGCCAACGGGGACGCCGGATGGCCCAGCCGCTTCCCTTCCGGAAGCGTAGCAGGTAAAAATCTTTATGCCTCCACCTTCTTCAGATGTCTACTGCACTCTCCGCTTCTTGGGCTTCTGTGTGCTTGGGCGGAGTGCCGCCCCCAGCCTGCTGAAGATTGAGGTGCTCAGTCTTTCGAAGACTGAGACTCGAGGTGCGGAAGCTTCAGTGCCGCTGACGTCTCCCCCTGAGGTAGGTTCCGCCTAGGTGGAGACGAAGTGACGAAGTTGGGCTTCCTGTAAACACCCCTCCTCTTCTGCCCGCGAGGGCGAGGAGGATCAGGATCCCGAGCTTTTTCTTGCTCAGGTGCCGCCTTCTTGGAGTCTTCGGCGGGTTGGCCCGCTCTGCCTTGTTTGATCTGGAGGGCCTCCTGCTTGGTGACCCACATCTGCCTCATTTTGCGAGGCTGCTGGGGTGCCGAGCTGGACGCCTGCCCCAGTCGGGCTCCTTTTGGGGAGTCCCGCTTTTCTTGGCGCATCCCCTAGAGGGGAGCGAATTTGTTGGAGGTTGCCACAGTGGGGATGCTTCTGTCCCGCAGCAGGATCGACTCGCCTCCATCGAGCCTGATACAGACGTCTCCGACGAGTACGGTTTTGCCGGAGTTGGAGACGATCGCCCGGGGCTTGCTGCCCCTGTGTCCCTGGTGCTGCCCCCGTTTTCTAGGGACTGCGGCACAAGAGACTGTATTTACCGAGAAAACTCGGCCTTCATTTGGGCGGGGCTTGGTGCCCCTGGCTGCAGTAGCTTTTGGCGTCGCCATTGGAATAGCTTGGACGACGGGGACCACCCCTAGGAAGTAGGGGGATCCCACCACGGCAGGGAAGTCGCCGAACACGATCGGCGTGGTGAGGTAGCCACATTTCGCGTGGCTGGGGATGACGAGCGGGCCGTATGTGACCGCTGCCATTGCTTCACTTGAGGTTGCAGGTGGAGACGGGCTTTTGACGCCGGCTGCAGCTCCTTGTACCTGCCATGTGGATATCAGTCATCTTATATCTTATTTCGGCATAAGGTCTTTTTACATATGCATGGAAGGCAGGAACAGTCCTACCGGGCGTGCCAGATTGTGGAACGCGGAATTTTCTTTCTCTTTTTCTTTTCATTTTTTTTCATATTTACATCTTCTCCTTTCGACGCATGGATATGCGTCTTGGAGTTGCGTTTCGAGCGTGCCAGACTGTTTACGGGAAATAAACAAAGATATTTTATTTATGAGGGGCATTGGGTGTAAACCCTGAGCCCTCGAGCATTTTTAAATTTATTTTCCGCGCGCGTCCGTATTTTCAGGTGATTGGAGTGGTCGTGTACTAGACCGTTCCCCACCGACCGGAGTCGGTGTTTCATTTACATCGAGTGAAAACTCGAATACCTTCGATGCGATATGTTTGTTTAAAGACCTCATGCCGAAATTTAAGGAAATTAGATAACAAATGAATTTCCACAAATATCCTCAAATGCATTTATGACATTTGTATTTTCGTCCTCAACGGAGTGTTTGTGCCTCCGTTGGGTGTTTACATCACATGTCCGTTACATTTTCCGTCCTCAATGGGGTGTTTGTACCTCCATTGGGCGTTTGTACAATGTAACATTTATATTTACGTCCACAACAGGGTGTTTGTGCCTCCGTTGGGCGTTTGTACAACATGCCTCTACGTGGGCTATTTTAAAACACCGGAGGACTTATATATAAAATATCGGGTCTTATATAATGACCTGCGGTGTCTCGGCACGGACGGAGCACAAGGGGCCCGACGCTCATGCGAGGACGAAGGCTTCACAAACGGGAACACAGACAGAGAACTGGTGAGTCTCTTCCTGCCGCTGTGGGGAGAGAGCTTCCTGGGCTTGCTGATCCGGGGGCGTTGATCCGGGGTAGAGACGTCGCTCTTGGGTGGCTCTCTTCGAGACGGGGGGCGCTGGAGGCGAGAGCTCTCATATGCGGAGAGGGGCTGATCTGGGGGGCTTCTTCTTGGCCCTGCCCCTCTATTTATAGGGGTTTTTGGGGGCTTGTTTCATTGTTTCTTTCGAACCCGTTTATCTCATGTATTCGAAGTTAGCAAACCCCGAGGTTATTCACGGGGCTTTATGGTCATTTCTTGATCTCCCGGGGATTTTCGGTCGTATTTTGACCTTCCGGGGCTTTCGGCCATATCTCGACATGTACAAGGGTTCTTGTCATTATTTGACAATCCCCAGACTTGGAGCGGCATGCCGTAAGCCGGGCCAGGGAGATTCATAGAAACAGCATGGGTCCCGTTCCACCAGGCCGTGCAAACGGCATGAGCCAGGCCTCTTGGTCATTTCTTGACTTTTCTGAGCGGCTCCGGGTATTTTCGTCATTGATTGGCTTTGCCAGATGCTTCTGCCGTTTCTTGGTCTGCTTGGACATCCTCACCATTTCTTGGCCTTCTCAGACATCCCTGCCATTTCTTGGCTTTCTCGGACATTCTTGCCAGTTCCTGGCTTTCTGGGACATCCCTGCCGTTTTTTGGCTTTCTGGGACATTCCTGTCAGTTCCTGGTTTCCTGGGACATTCCTGCCAGTTCCTGGCTTTCTGGGACATCCCTGCCGTTTTCTGGCTTCCTGTGACATTCCTGCCGTTTTCTGGCTTTCTCGGACATCCTTGCCGTTTGCTGGTTTTCTGGGACATTCCTGCCAGTTCCTGACTTTCTGGGACATCCCTGCCATTTCCTGGCTTTCTGGGACATCCCTGCCGTTTTCTGGCTTTTTGAGACATTCCTACCGTTTTCTGGCTTTCTGGGACATCCCTGCCGTTTTCTGGCTTTCTGGGACATCCCTGCCGTTTTCTGGCTTTCTAGGACATTCCTACCATTTCTTGGTTTTCTGGGACATCCCTGGCATTTTTTTGACTTTTTCGAGCACCTTTGGCAAGTGGGGTTAACCCAGGCCCGACCCAGGAGAGCGCACGCCGCTTCAGAGAAGTGACATGAGTACCACTCCACCGAGTCGGGCCAACGGTATTCCCGCCTTGAGCCCTGTCGTCTTCGGCGCTTGCCAAGGGCTTCGTGCCATTTTCTCGTCCGACCAAGGGCTTCCATGCAATTCCCGGACTCCGTGAGGGTTTACATGTGGTTTTCCCCTAATCCGGAGTATATCTGCTATTTTTTCAATGGCAGGGGCATTTCTGTACATTTCCCCACAATCGGGACATTTATGCAATTTTCTGCTCTTCCCGGGGGCTTTTATGACATTTCCCACAAATCGGGGACTTCTGTGCAATTTCCTGGACAGTAGGGACATTTCTATCATTTTTCCTTCCACCGGAGGGTATTTCTATAATTTTTTGGGCAGCAGAGGTATTCCTGCAATTTTTTGGGACATTCGGATATTTTTGCGATTTTTCGGGACATCCGGGTGTTTCTGCAATTTTTCGGGACATCCGGGTATTTCTTGCAATTCTCCGGGGCAGCAGGGGATATTCCTACAGTTTTCTAGGACAACGGGGGCATATGTGCACCAACTTTATATTCCCCGGGGGGTTTTGTGCAATTTTACACAAACTTGGGTCCCACATGGAGGGTCTTCATGTGAGGAACAAACATGTCCCCCCCAAAGGAGGGGGACTTCTCTTCAGCCCCAGGAGGGTTTGCCCGTTGTCTTGCCAGAGCGAGAGCCCAGGGGGTAGCGCCGCGGAAGCCCAAGGAGCGGGGGCCTTGTCTCTCAGATCCGGAGAGAGTTGCTTCTTGGCCCCTACCCCTGTATTTATAGAGTCTTGGGATGGCCCGACGGAGGTGGATGATCCGACGCGGATGGCCCTTGGGCTGGCCATGGCCGCCGGGCCAACGCGCAGGGTGCCTGGCGTGGATGGCACCTGGCGCGGGTAGCCCTTGGGCTGGCCATGGCCGCCGGGCCAGCGCGCAGGGCGCCCCGCATGGGTGGCACCCGGCGCGGGTGGGCCCCCGCGCTAGTGGCCCGGCGCGGGTGGCCTGGGGCGGGTGTCCCCATGCACAAGGCGCGCGCGCGAGCAGGCCCTGCGCGGGTGGTCTGGCGTGGGTACCCGCGCGCAAGGCGCGCGTGCGAGCGGGCCTCGCGCGTTTGGCCCGGCACGGGTTTCCCCGCGCGGAAGGCGCGCGCGAGCGGTCCCCGCGCGGTGGACCAGCGCGGGTGGCCCGGCGCGGGTGTCCCTGCGCGCAAGGCGCGCACGAGCAGGCCCCGCGCGCCAGGTTCTGGCGGGGGTGGCACCAGCGGGGTGTCCCCGCGCGCGCAGCGCACGGGACGTCTCTTTTTGGTGCATTTTTATTATTTATTATTAAAATAAATAAATAAAGAAAATGGTGTCAACAGTGGACCAGCCAAATAATGGATGGCTCTTTCATCCTCTTTTTATTTGTTTATTTTTCTCTCCTACCGTTCAGTGTTAGTTACTTAGTACTTTCTTATTTGTGGGTGGAGAATGGAGTAAGAGGGGGAGAGAGGGAGTGTGGAATCTGTTTAACTGCTAGCTCCCTTTTGGTCATCTGTTTCTGTCCTGATTATCACTACCAAAAGGGATAGAATATGGATATAGATGGAAAGCCAGTGTGATGGGGGACAAGAAGGAGAGATGGGCTTCACACCCGGGGGGGGGGGGGGAGAGAAGGAGAAAGGCTTTGCGCCTAGGGTTTCACATCCGGGAGAGGGGAAAGAGGGAGACGGCTAGAAGTTCCAAATGAGATTTTTGCTTTCATTCATTCATCATCAATTCTGAAAATGGGGGATACAACATATTTTTAAGTACTCCCAAAGAAACCCTACTTAACCAAATGGCCTAAATACCCCTTATTCAAAGCAAACCTCAAACCTAAAATTTTAAAATAGACATTACATCAATTGGGCCTCTAATGGGCCAAATAAAATAAACAAAAGGCTCTTGCTATAGCTCTTCAATTCCCATCACAGTGAGCTAGTATATATTAATATAATATTAAATGGGACGAATGTATGGCCCTTTATATGTACTACATAGCTTCTTTTATTCAAGCATGCAACTTTTTATTTTCCTCTAGTTTCAAATGCTACTACACCGTGACAGCTCAATTGTACAAGTACATGTCTCCAAGAAGCAAAGGGCTCTCTTAATGCTTCAAGTGTGTTGCTACAACATATTGTAATCATTTTGTATTATCATTTTCTGATGTCTATTTCTTTTGTAGAACCTCAAAGAACCATCCAAGACATTGCGAAGGGCTTAGTTGGTTCATACATTTCAGTGAAGGTACTTGTTTCTTCATTACTTCTGTAGTTCACAATGGTGAAAATTGGATTTTTGTGTATGTACCCCTGTTAAAAGCATAATGGGGCCATAATCCGTCTTACATTTGCATGTGCACTAAAAACCATGTTATATGATTTTGTTTGCACCAGACTACCAGAGACCTGCCATCATGGGTCGGTTAGAAATCGCTAGACCATTATGTCCCTCCTTGGGTGTGAAGAGAAACTCTTTTGGGATGGGACTTTCCAGGGGTAAAAGTTTTCAAATAATGCCTAATGGTTGCTCAAACAACTGGAAAAGGAATATTTGAAGCATATTCTATAGGTCCGTGATGATAGGTGACAACAGGTTTTCTGCTGCAAATAAAATCGCATAACAAGGTTTTTGGTGCAAATGCAAATATAAGACATATTATTACCCAATTATGCTTTTATCAGGGGTATACATGCAAAAAATCCTAAAAGATTTTAATATGTGTTTTCCAATTTACTAATAAATTTATTTATTGTATTTTTTCATTTTAACTTTACATACTCTTTCCATGAAGGCCATCTGGTATTAATGTCATTCATTCGTTTTTTGTATATTGCTAAAGTTTCCTAGCCCATTACCTTTTCAATGTGTTGTTTCCTTGTTTAGTATCAATGTGTTGTTTCTTTTAATGTAATTCATTCATCTCATAACTAAACTACATAGGACTATAGGAGAAGGCTCCACAGGCTTGGACCTTCATAACTTTATCCATTGACAAAATTAATCAGGGAGATCTGTCCACAAGCTTAGAGAAGTCCTGGACAACTACCCATAAAACAAAGAGAAAGCTGGCAAATACTCCTAGTTGACAAACTGAGAATTCACTGATCAGGCTCAGATCAGTGGCCAAAAATTGAATCAGATCAAGTCTGAGTCCCATCCCCAACCAAGTTAGGCCGATTCATAGTTTTTTATACTTTTAAATGTTTCACTGTTTCTGGACAGCCGGAGGGATTTCTTTGCAGGAGTGCCTACTTTACCTTTCTTGAAAGAATCTCGATGGACGAAATGGAGCAATAGGAGGTGGCAGTGGCAGCAGCAAGTGGCCGCATCGAGCAGCAGCAACTGGTGATGGCAATGATGACACTAGGTTTTTCCTCTCTTCGTCCCTTTTATTCTTTCCTCTTCTTATAGAGTGAGACTTCACTTGGGAGTGGGTCAGATCAATCAAGACCACATCTGCAGCAGCAGTGAGCAGCAGCAACTAGTGACGGCAATGATGACGTTGTGGAACGCGGAAAGAGACTTTCTAAAAATATATGTATGCGTGGGATGTATGTATATCTATGCATGAGCGTGCCAGACTGTTTAAAATAAACAGACAAAAAGATTTTTATATTTACGAGGTGCATGGGGTATAAACCCTGAGCCCTCAAATATTTCATATATTTATTCCACGCGTGTTCGTTTATCAGGTGACTGGGGTGGTCGTGTACTGGACCATTCCCCACCGATTGGAGTCGGTGTTTCATTTACATCGGGTGAAAACCCGAATACCTTTGATACGATACGTTTGTTAAAAGACCTTGCCGAATTTAGGAAAGTTTAGATGACATTTAGGCTTCCACAAATATCCTCAAACATTCATATATTTATGTCATTTGCATATACGTCCTCATTGGGGTGTATGTGCCTCCATTGGGCGTTTACATGAGTGTGCCTTCACATACGTGTTATTTTGAAACACGGAAAGATTTAATTACAAAATTCCACAGTCTTTTAAATAGACCTGCAGTGTCTTCTTCCTTCAACGTCACGGTCTTTTCACCGGAGTACGGACGGAGCACAAACGAGGCACGAGCGGACAACGGGAACTCGGAGAGGTATTCTCCCCAAAACTCCCTAAGTCTCAAAGCACAGACTTCTTGTTCTGGAAAAATTCTTCTAAGGGCCCCCCTCTTTTCTTCCCAAGCAAAGGCTTTAGGGTCTTCCAAAAAGGGTCCTTTTCTTCAAGCCCCCTACCCTATTTATAGGGGTTTGAAGGGTGTTTGTTTCATTATTTCTTTCGAACCCATTTATCTCAGGTGTTCAAAGTTAGTAAACCCCGAGGCTATTCACGGGGCTTTACGGTCATTTCTCAACCTCCTGGGGATTTTCGGTCGTATCTTGACCTCCCGGGGTTTTCGGTCGTATCTTGACCTCCCGGGGCTTTCGGCCATATCTCGATACAAGGGTTCTTGCCATTATTTGACAATCCCAAGACTTGGAGCTGCCTGCCGTAAGCCGGGCCCAGGAGAGCGCACGTCGTTTCATAGAAGCGTTGTGGGTCCCGCTCCACCGGGTCGTGCAAACGGCATGGGCTAGGCCTCTCGGTCATTTCTTGACTTTTTCGAGTGGTTCCGGGTATTTCTGTCATTGATTGACTTTTCCAGATACTCTTGCCATTTATCGGCTTGCTTGGACTTCTCCGCCATTTCTTTACTTTCTCCACGGGGGAATAGCGGTGCTCCAGGCCCACCAACATTCTGCTGAGGCAAGGTTTGCCGGATCGGAATCGAGAGGCGAATCGGATTTTCCTTGATCCGATTCGATTCCCCCCGAATCGACCCGAATCGATCCGAATCGGATCGATCCTCATAGGTATAATATATCATATATATGATATTTATAATGTATAATATATATTATAATATGATATAATAATATTATATATATGAGGCGAATCGGACCGAATCGATGGAATCGAGAATCGGGTTTTCCATGATTCGCCCCGATTTGGGAGAATCGGGCCGATCTGATCTGGCACGCCAAACCATGTGCTGAGGTAGTATAACGACTGCTCTTTGCCTTCCTCATTTGTTTGTGCCAAGAGTGCTCCCAGTGACGTTTCCATGGCCGCAATATAGAGGATGAGTGGCTTTCCTTTCATTGGGGTCCCAATACGGGAGGAGTAAGGAGATACTCTTTGATTTCTTCAAAGGTATCCTGGCACTCTTGGTCCTATATAAATAGGGCTCCTTTCTTCATCAATTTGCTGAAGGGAGTGCATCTGCCCGAGAGATTGGAGATGAACCGCCGGATGTAGGCCAACTTTCCTTAGAGTGATTTCAGCTCCGTCAAGGTTTTTGGCGGCGGCAATTCTCTGATCGCCTTGATTTTGACAGGATCTATTTCTATTCCGCGGTATTTGACAATGAAGCCGAGGAATTCGCCGCTTGAAACGCCGAAGGCGCACTTCATTGGGTTCATCTTTAGTTGGTGCTGGCAAAGTCTTTTGAAGACCTAGCGTAAATCGCCCAGATGGTCTCCTCGCCTTTTGGTCTTGACGACCAAATCATCAACATAGCATTCGACCGAGCTGTGGAGCATTTCGCCAAAAATCTTGGTCATGGCTCTTTGATAGGTGGCCCCAGCATTCTTCAGGCCGAAGGACATTCTTTTGTAATTATAGATCCCTTTGGGGGATCTGAATGCAGTATGGTCCTTGTCTTTGGGAACCAGACGAATTTGATTGTAGCCGGACGACCCGTCCATGAAGGATAATGCTTCGTGTCCCGTGGTCACATCGACCATTGTTTCGGTGATCGGGACTGGGAAGTCGTCCTTCGGGCATGCTTTATTCAAGTCCTTGTAATCGATACAGATCCGGACTTGGCCATTCTTCTTTTTCACCGGCACTATGTTAGCCAGCCAAGTTGGGTAGATGCAAGGCTCGGTGAAGCCGACTTCGAGGAGTTTATCCACCTCGGAATTTACTTTCAGCTCCAGCTCGTGGTGCATACACCTTTGAGCCTGTTTGACCGGATTTGCTGCAGGGAGTATTGACAACTCGTGTTCGGCCACAGAGGGATCTGGGCGTGGCATTTTTTTGTATGTCCACGCGAAACAGTCTTTGAACTCTAGCAAGAGCTCCTAATATGACTGTCTCTCCTCCTCATTAAGGAGAGCGCTGATAAAGATTGGTTGGGGTTCTTCTGATCCCCCGAGGTTGAGCTCGACCAATTCATCCACGGTAGCTTGCCCCCTTCTTCAAGTTCGCGGGGCGCCGGCTGTAGATCAATGAAATCCTTTTCGTCGTCGGAGTCGGTGACGTGGACATCATAATATTTGAAGCCCTCCTTGGCAACCGGCCAAAATTGTTGTTCCTCATATTAAGGTGCTTCTTGGCGTGGTGTCTCATTTGTGAGGACGGGCATGGCTTCTCCTTCCTGCGGTTTTGTCATGGAGGCAGGAGGCTGTCCGCCAGCATGGCAGTGATCGGGCGAGGGCACAAGCGCAACGATGTTAACCGCGTAGTAGGCCTCGAAGTCTACCTTTTGATCATAGCCCAACCCCTTTGTATCTTTTATACAATTAGGGGGTTGCCCTCAGAGTTGCTTCGGGTACCACAGCTGGTGGAAATAGTCCCGCCGAGAGGGATCCTGCATTTGCATGATCTTCTGCTTTTGGCATAACTTCTTGATGCGCCTGGACATATCGTCCATTTTTTGAACAGGCTCAAGGGCAATTTGAGTTATTTGGCTCCAGCTGAAGTCGTCTTTGAGGGGCCCATATGGGAGCGGGTCCCCTTTGTAGAAAACGATCGGCTTGGGCGTCTCCCCTTTCTCGAGACTATCCTTTCTGTAATGGGTGACGATGAACGTCTTCAGTCGTTCCACCCTGTGTTCCTCCCTATGAAAGGGCAGCTGCATGTATGTCGGAGGCAAGGAGATGCTTTGATTGATGGCCTCGCTGATGGCGTTTGCTTCATAATTGATTTCCCGCCTCTCTGGGCAGCTGGGCCCAGGCTCGGTGGACTCGACGAGGCGACCAAGTCAGTGGATTTCGTCTTTTCGAGGAGTTCTTTATTGACAGTGAAGAGCTCCTCCTCGTCCTTGTCTTGTTCTTCTTCGCTTGCGCCGGCATTTTGCTTTCCTTTGCCATTGGGTGCGGTCGATGACTCGCCAAGGGGCTCACCGAAATATAACTGGGCATCCGCCAGATTACATTCATTTGGGCGGAAAGGGGCCCGGTCGGCGAAGACTGTATGTTGCTCTCCCTCCTTGACATATTTTATGCACTGGTGGAGTGTTGAGGGGATGACCCGATTTTCATGCAACCAGGGTCTTCCCAGGAGAGCTTTGTATGACGTATTTGCATTGATGATGTAGAACACGACCTCGGTGGTGAAGCCATCCATGACCAGCTGCACGCCCACCTTTCCCAAGGCGTTTTCGGAGTTCTGATTGAACCTGACAATTCTAACATCATTTACCCTCTGCAAGTAGGGCATGAGATATAAAGACTTGAAAGTCTTGAGGGGCATGATATTGACAGATGCCCCAGGGTCAACCAAGATCCGGTTGAGCTCGTGCCCATTGACTTTTCCTTGCATGTACAAGGGGCGGTTGTGGTACAGCGAGGGCAGCAACATATCTATGTCGGAGAATGTCACCTTCGCCGCTAGTACCTCCAGGGCTTGAGTTTGGAGTTCGGTCACATGAGCTTCATAGACCTCGGGCTCTTGCAATATTTTGATGAGAGCCGCTCTCAGCTCCTTGCTCCAAGCGATGGCGTCCCATATGGTGACATTGGCGGGGAACCGCTTCATATGTTGTATGATTTTGCTGTCGGCTCGAGCACGAACTTGATCCAACGACAGGACCATGTCTGCCAAAGATTCTGGCGGCTACCCAGATTTGTCGCTTTGCCTTGCCCCTGACCGTTCATCTGGCCTCTCTTTGAATAAAGGGGTCAGGAGACCTTCCTCTGGGGCGAAAGTCTCATCTTTGTCCTTTCCAGGTGGAGTGGGCCGATTGGCCTGCTTGACAGCCCTTCTGTAGGGGAGCTCACTTGTAACCTCCTCTGGTTCTTCTTCTTTTTCGTTAGAGGGGTCGAAGACGAAGGAATTCACCCGCACTTCTATTTCGGGAACGGGTTGGGGCTTTTCGCCCCAAAGGACTATGATTTTGTCAAGGCTCGGCGAGGTTGGCTTCTCGCCGGGAGATAGGGTAGACTTCTTTCTCTGTCCACGACCCTTTCCTCTGCCTCGACTGCGGCGTTGATATGTCGCCACAGTAGTTTTGTCGGCCGGAGGTTGCAGGCTAGCAGGCGGCAGTATCGACGCCATATTGATTTCATCCTCCTTATAGAAGATGGCCAATTCCTCAGGCAGATGCAGCTTCTCGCCTTCTTGAGCCTGTTGGAGCATTTGGTGGAGCGAACTTTTGAGCCTCATTTTGCGCTCCATCTCTTCCCAAGGGATATATTTGTCCAGAGGGACTCCCCTGGTAGGCTTGGAGGGAACATATTTCTCCAGCTCATCAATAAGCTTTTGCAATTTCTGGAGTGGAGTCGGCTCCAATGGGGCCATCATCACCGCTGCTTGTTCAGCTTGTTTCTTTAGGTGTCTTTTCAAGTTTTTCTGCCTGTTCTTTTCTTGTTTCTTTACTTGTGCCACCTCAAGTGGCAACGGATCTTTTGCCTGGACAGTTGATCGAGAGGTATTCTCTCTGCCAAGGTGATTATGCGACCCTCCCCTTTTAGGGAATGTCAATGGAAAGTGCATCCTGGGGGCCACTGTGGTCCAGTCGGTTTCATCCAACTGGTGCTGAAAGGTGGAATTGATGGCCTGCTCAATTATTTGAGGCGGCAATTCTTGGAATTCGGCCATATAGGGGCCTGGCTCTTGGACAGCTGGCTCCCTCACTGGCTCCTTGCCCATGCGGTCTTCATCTTGCCGCCTGGGATGCTGTGAGGATTTTGGCTGGGTCTCGGTCCCGCTGCTTTGTTTGGGGTGTATGTGCTTCCATTGAGCGTTTACATGAGTGTGCCTTCACATACGTGTTATTTTGAAACATGGAAAGACTTAATTACAAAATTCCACAGTCTTTTAAATAGACCTGCAGTGTCTTCCTCCAACATCACGATCTTTTCACCGGAGTACGGACGGAGCACGGACGAGGCACGAGCGGACAACGGGAACTCGGAGAGGTATTCTCCCCAAAACTCCCCAAGTCTCAAAGCACAGACTTCTTGTTCTGAAAACATTCTTCTAAGGGCCCCCCTTCTTTTCTTCCCAAGCAAAGGCTTTAGGGTCTTCCAAAAAAGGTCCTTTTCTTCAAGCCCTCTACCCCCTATTTATAGGGGTTTGAAGGGTGTTTGTTTCATTATTTCTTTCAAACCCGTGTATCTCAGGTGTTCGAAGTTAGTAAACCCTGAGGCTATTCAAGGGGCTCTACGGTCATTTCTCAACCTCCTGGGGATTTTTGGTCGTATCTTGACCTCCCAGGGCTTTCGGTCGTATCTTGACCTCCCAGGGCTTTCGGCCATATCTTGACCTCCCAGGGCTTTCGGCCATATCTCGACATGTACAAGGGTTCTTGCCGTTATTTGACAATCTCAAGACTTAGAGCGGCCTGCCGTAAGCCGGGCCCAAGAGAGCGCACGTCGTTTCATAGAAGCGGCATGGGTCTCGCTCCACCGGGTCGTGCAAACGGCATGAGCCAGGCCTCTCGGTCATTTCTTGACTTTTCCCAGTGGTTCCAAGTATTTCCGTCATTGATTGACTTTTCCGGATACTCCTGCCATTTATCGGCTTGCTTGGACTTCTCTGCCATTTGTTGATGTTTTCCGAGAGTTCCCAATGTGGTTGGCTTTAAGTCACACCCAGGAGAGTGCACGCCGCTTCATAGAAGTGGCGTGGGTCCCGCTCCACCGGGTTGGACAAAAGGCACGAACCGTCAGACTATTTCCGTCATTTTCCCCGCCACAGGTAAGTATCCGCAATTTTTC
Organism: Colocasia esculenta; assembly: GCA_014218235.1. Lineage (NCBI taxonomy): Eukaryota > Viridiplantae > Streptophyta > Magnoliopsida > Alismatales > Araceae > Colocasia > Colocasia esculenta. The sequence goes on from CM024759.1 coordinate 18,810,630, forward strand.
GGACAATAGGGGTATTCCTGTAATTTTCCGGGACAGCAGGATATTTCTCCGATTTTCCGGGATAGCAGGGTATTTCTGCAATTTTCCAGACAGTAGGGGTATTCCTGCAATTTTCTGGGACAGCAGGGTATTTCTGCAATTTTCCGGGCAGCAGGGCATATGTGTACTTTTATACACACGTACACAAACTTTATCTCCTCATAGGGTCTTTGTGTAATTTTACACAAACTTGGACCTATACGGGGGTCTTCATATGACGAACAAACATTCCCCCCAACCCCCCCCCCCCCCCAAAGGAGGGGGACTTCATCTCCCAGCCCAAAAAACCAGCAGGAAAAAGTCTGCAGAAAAAGGTCTTTTCTTCATGGTCCTCAACCCTCTATTTATAGGGGTGCCAAGGAGGGAAAAGGGGCAGAACACTCCGCTGGGGGTGTCCTGCGCAGAAACACCCCGTGGGGGGGTGTTGTCACGAACACCGCGCTGGGGGTGTTCTGTGCAGAAACACCTTAGTGGGGGGTGTCTGCGGAGGAACACTCCTGCTGGGGGGTGTCCCTGGCAGCAGGAACACCCCCTCTGGGGGTGGCTCTGCGCAGAAACACCCCCGCTGGGGGTGTCCTGGCGGCAGAACCACCCTGCAGGGGGTGGCCCTGCGCAGGAACACCCCCGCTGGGGGTGTCCTGGCTGCAGAAACCCCACTGCGGGGTGGTGTTTTGCGCAGGGCTCTTTCTGGGAGGTATTTTTCCGGGGGATTTTTCTTTGTTAATTTTTTGTGTCAACAGACGTTCTCCTTCTCTTCCTCCTTTTTCTTTTTCTCTGTTCCTGGATTGGCAGATCTGGCAAGCTCCCAGGCCTATCAGACTGATCCTAATGATCGCTGGTTAAAATCTGGGATCATGGTCAGATCAATTTTGGCAAAAATAGAACAGATTGGCGGATCCCATCCGACTTTGTCTTTGCGATAATGATCTGAAAGTTGTGTCAATAAATTCCATAGAAAAGGGATCAAAAGTTTCCCTATGATTTTTTTAAAAGAATGATTTTTATAGAATTAAGAAAATATCTTTCCATTTTTTGAAACCTTGTGTTGTCTGATTCTTATGAGCCTTAAGAGTCTTGATATGTCTTGGAGTTTTTTATATTTTTAATTTTTATTTACTCATACAGGATATTCTTGTTATTTCATGAACGTTTGAGATTGTTAGGGGATTTATGGTGTATTTTGTGTGTTTTTGATAAATCATCTTTCTTTGAATTTTAATGCATTTGTGATGTTTTTCCAATTTAAGAATGCTTTGGAATTTTAGGGGCATTTTAATTATTTTCTGATTTTTAGGGAATGGTGTTTCTTAATGTTATTTGAGGATGTCTTTTTCATTCTCAGAGTTTTTCAAGTCATTTTGGTTAGTTTTGAGTCAGGCATTTTTTCCCCTGATCTTTATGGTTTGTACCCTATCAGGGATATTTTGTTTTGTTGATCTATTTTCAAAAGCGAAGGAGGTGGGCCAGAGTTGGCTTATGGGCTGCAGTAGGATGGTCTAAGGCTGAAACCATATTTGTTAATATTAGACCCACCAAGGTCATGGTTGGGATCGGGATAAGATGGGGATAGTGATGAGCTAACCTCGTTCCCATTTGGTGTGCTTATTGTAGTTGGGATAAAGGGGGTTAAGGGGACTAGGGATATCCCCAAACATGGGAATAAGAGCAGATATAACTCATTCCCTAGGCCTAGGGCCCCCTGGAATGAGTTAAATCTACTTTTTTTTCTATCCCCAGTTCACACCTTTCAAGACAACTTTTCTTTCTTCATTACCCCTTGCCTTTTTAATGTAAACCCATTGTTTTGCAAGGCGAATCGGATCAGCCCGATTTGGCCGAATCGGAGCAGATCAGGGGAGATCCGATCCGTGATTCGACTGATTCGGTCCGATTCTCATGGATACATACATACACCCCCTATTATGTCCTATTATGTTGATACTTATTTACTTGAACATCGTTTATAGTTTCATTTACTTAAGTTATTATATGTAAATAAGGAAGTACCGCCCATTTGAATCCAATAAAAATATCAACAAAATCATATCTCTTACCACTGAAAACTCAACCCTCCCATCGAAGAAGAAAAACACGATGTTGGTGATTTTATCGAAATGCTAACTTTCTAATCTCTCATAATTTAGCCTATCTAAAAATTTGATAATTCAAATAAACTATATGGAACACTAAAAATTCAAAGTTTGGTAAAAAAAGTCAAACATTCATATGACTTCTCCAAGGGAGCCACTCTCCTACTAAAAAAAGTGTTGACTTTTTTCAGTAGAAGAGTGGCTATAGCCAAAATCAAAACCCTAAAATTTTAACCAGTAAACCACAAAGGTAGGCTAAGCTAAATCCAAAATCCAAAACTTAGCCAGTAAATCACGAAGGTAGGCTATACCCAAAATCAAAACCCCAAAATTTTAGCTAGCAAACTACGAAGTTAGGCTAAGCCAAATCCAAAATCCAAAACTTAGTCAGTAAGCCACAAAGGTAGGTTATACCCAAAATCAAAATCTCAAATTTTAGCTAGCAAACCACAAAGGTAGGCTATATCCAAAATCAAATCCTTGCCCCCTTCAACCATCACAAATCAACCAAATAACTAAATCACAATCAAACCAAACCTGAGTATCTGGTTTCAAAAAAAGAAAAAGAAAGAAAAATAGAGAAGAAAAAAAAGGGGCTTAAAATTTAGGTTGCTCGACAGACTTAAGTATACAATTTGTTGTATTCTTAAGGGTAAAAGGGTCAAAAAAATCTAACTGAGGTGAAAACCTGAAAGAGCGCGTTGAAAAAGCTAGAGGGGGGTTAGTTTCAGTGAAAATCGAAAAGGGCACTGGAGCAAGTAATAAAAAAAAAAAAGGAGGAGTGACTTCTTCAAAATCATCCTCCTTTCTTTATTTACAAAGTTCCAAGACACTCTGTTATAAATTTATAGTGGGTGACAACAATAATATACAAGTCAAGTAAACGAACCAGTATACAAATACTATACTAGGAAGTAAAGACAGCGGGGCTTCTTCCTCTTCAGCTTCTCAATCTGATTGGCTTTAGAGGAAATAGATCTATGAAGCTTGGATCGCTGTTCAGAAGGGGCCATGGTAAGCAATCTCGCGATATTCTCGCGAGAATATCGGTCTCAGCCCCTTCCCGAGAAACGAGAAGGCCGAGGTGAGTCAGGTAGGGTTGTCAGGATCTCTTCAAGCAGGGTTGTCAGGATCTCTTCAGGCAGGGTTGTCAAGTTCCTCTTATTTACCTGAATATCATTTAAGTAAATGTTAGTATTTATAGTTTCATTTACTTAAGATATTACATGTAAATAAAAAAGTACCCCCCATTTGAATCCAATAAAAATATCAAAAAAATCATATCTCTTACCAATAAAAAGTCAACTCTCCCATCGAAGAAGAAAATCGTGATTTTGATGATTTTAGCGAAATGCTAACTTTCTAATCTCTCATAATTTAGCATATCTAAAAATTTGATAATTCAAATAAACCACATGGAACACTAAAAATCTAAAGTCCGGTAAAAAAAGTCAAACGTGCATGTGACTTCTCCAAGGGAGCCACTCTCCTACTGACAACATTTAGTCTGCTTGAGACCTCTCAAGATTTGGTCAAACCTAAACTATCATCACCCAAACTCATGAGAATTCACTTTCTAGTTTCTTTATTTATTTATCTGTATTATATTAAATATATATATAATAATCCTATGCAAATCGGACCGATTCCATACGAATTGGATCAAATCAAGGTGAACCCGATTCGGTTCGAATTGACGCTCCAGCAAACCATGATGTGAATCTATGTCATCCATAGTTGAGACTTGGGAATGTATGCAATTATCTGTGTTCTTTAAGGAATTATCTATGTGAACCTATGTGATCCACACTTTTATGTTATCCTGATCTCCTGAGATCTTACCGAGATCTCTCCGAGATCTCTTCGAGATCTCTTCTCTTTGACCCTCCCGAGACAAAGCCGAGATCCGATATGGCAAACCTTGGAAGGGGCAGCCTTTTGCATCAGCGCATCTTCAACCTGTTTGGCCTTTCTATCCGTAGAAGACCTCAAATCACCAATCTCACGTTGCAATATTGCAACCCTACTCGTCTCTTCGGCTGCCTCTGACTCCCATGTCTTCCGGTGTTTTTGCGTCTTGTCTATGCGGAAGTCTAATTCGTCAACCTCACTAGTCAGAGAACACACTTTAGTCTCTAAAGCCTAGATCTCTTGATTGTAGGGTTCTCAGCCCGTGGTTGCATGAAGACGACACATCTCGTCTCAAATTTCTTCATCAACAATCATCCAAGGATCTTTGTAGAGCCCCATATAAAAAGTGGTCGCGGTGTTTTGCTCAAGGACATGCCTTACAACCTCAGTTGATGGGAGGTCTTCTGCCTTTACTACGGCTCTCACTCTCCTGATTAGTTACTCGAGAAAACCCTTGCTTAAAGGGAGCGAAGCAGGCTGAATCTCGGTCGGCCATTCCACACCATGCTCTGGAAAGGCGGCCAATTCTACCGGATGAAACTCTCTATCACTAGATTGCGATGAAGTACCTGCTAAATACATAAACAAGCAGCAAAAGAAAAGCAATCAGTGAGAAAAATAAGCAGATGAAATCCAAGTTTTAAAAAGAGAGAGAGAGAGAGAGAGGAAAAAGGTCGATATCAATAAAGTTTACTCCTCCTCTTTACCCGATGAAGAGTTCCTTTCTTCAATTTCGAGATCTGAGGGCCGAAAAAAGCCTGAATCTTCAGTATAAATACCCTGAGATGAAGATGATAAATTTGCTGGATAAGAATAAGAGTCCCCTACGTCTTCCAATAAGGTGGACATCTCTGAATAATACTCTCTGCCTTGGGAAGCATGCTCATTGCCAATGGTGTCACCCACTTGAAAGGCAGAATGGATGTGCATCTCTTGAAAAGGATCCCTCGTGTCCTCCAAAAATGGGAGAGAGGAGCTGGCTTCAGATGCAAAATATGGAACGGTTTCCCCTTTTGAGAAAATCGCCCTGAAGAAATCCAAGACACCTGAGCAAAAAGATAGTCAACATGATGTACAAATGTCAGGTAACATGTATAAAGGAGGTCAAAGGGGCCACACTTTGGCTCAGAAGAAAGTGCCTTCATAAACTAACTCTCCAGCCGGGAATTCCCCGACTACCATTGGTACATACTCCTCAACCGTGGCAGGAGGAGGATATTACCCTACTGGAAATCCTAAATCACCAAATGAAAAGGCGGTATGGTCATCATCCATTGCCGCCATTCCAAATGAGGCTCCATGAACTGGTAGGTCATCACTCCTATCCAATGCCTGGGGATCTCTATCTTCCCCTATGGTCTCGGGTGAAAGCATTCCAGTGGCCTTAGAAGAAGTCTCATATTCTCTGCCAAGAAAGGGCGGAGAATCCCCAGGCAGGGGATTATAATCATCTGAAGCCTCTGAACCATCTGAGCCTGCATCTTCATCCGCCCCACTACCATAAGAAGCAATGGTGTCTAAAGTAGAAGGGCCCAAGGAAAAAGAGGAGAAAGATGGAGAATTGCAAAAAAAAAAATGATGAAATGATCATGAATGAAAAATAAGGGAGATAATTACCGCAAGGCGGAGTAGAATCTATAACTTCACCTCTATTAGCCCTTCTGCTCCTCGAAGAAGTGACACCAGAAGGAGAATTGACGCTCCTGCCTTCGGCAATCCTAGAAATAGGAGTTGCTGAAAATCCAAAAAAAATAAATGAGAAAGACG